>CM069534.1:23796000-25166500 GCA_035773235.1 Eospalax fontanierii
GAAAAATAATAGTAGTAACACGCATATATGTATGCATACATATCAAAATAACTCTGAATAGCAGTCTGATATATTATCTACTCTTAGTACTTGGGTCTAGTTTCAGTTCACAGTTATTTCATTAAAATGTATACAGCAGAGGAACTACATTATGGAGGCGTCTGGAATTGAATACAAAGATGACGAGAACAGGGTTACAGTCCTCAAAAAGCTTTCATTCAGTCTAGTAAGTTTAATTTCAAGTTTTGGGGGCCTATTCTTTCAAATTTAGTAAAAGGTAGGCTGTTCTTTTCCAGAATATAAGTGATTCATTAGGAATCACGAACTTTTAAATGCAAACCTAATAAATTTACTTACATATCACACGACTGAGACACTGAAAATGTCAGAATGAACTGATGAAATAAATCTGATTTAGAGGTAAGCAGAATAGAAAACCCATTGTGTAAATAGGGTGAGCATTAACAATCTGTTTCTTAGACTTTCCCAAGACAAAAGCCCACCTCAGTGCACATGATTCCTTAGAAAGCAGTGCAATCTTGACCTCCCCATAAGTATCCACCTCATCCAACTTATTAGACTAATTTAAGATTTTTGTACATTTTATTGTGTGTACATTTTTGCTTAGAAATAATCATTCAAATATAGGATAATTTTAGGTTATATTTTCATTCTTCTTTCTTAGAAATTCTGTCATCCTTACAATCTTCATCTGTTATATATTTCCTACAAATTGTCCCTGGGGGTATTTTCTCCCGTCCTCATCAAGAATACTTACTTTTTGAACCAGGCTTCCAATACTCCCATAATGCCTGATGCGCTTTGTTCTTTACATATATTAATTGGAATGTATGAAACATGCATAGTCATTTACATATTTGTAAGCCGCAAATAGATACATTTTATCTTCATTTAGATAATAAACGGCACACAGATTATTCTTTTTATTTCAAGAGTGGGGTACTGAGGAAAGAAAATTTAAGTAATTTATCTAAAGATATACAAAAGAGCTGGAGAGATAGCTCAGCGGTTAAGAGCAATTGGTGTTATTGCAGAAAACCCAGGTTCAGATCCCAGCACCCACCTGGAGGCAGGCTAAGAAGTTCCAGAGGATCCAGTGCCCTCTTCTGTCCTCCACAGCACTGCATAACACAGGTGTACTTACATACATGTAGGCATAATATTCATACACATAAAATAAGGATAAATTAATATTTTTAAAAAATTATAAAGATACCCAAATAAGAAGTGATAAAAGAGGGCTGTGAACAAAAGCAAGATGGCTCTGCACCATTAAACTGTCTTATTCTGATATGTGAATCTGCATATTACGCTGCTATATTAGATTTTAAATCACTATCTGTTCTGTATGCATTACAAAAATACATAATAACAAAAACTGCCATAATTTCCATTTCTGTGTTTTAAGAGCCAATTCTATCAGTAGATGTTCAAAACAGTAGTTGAATAAATTAACTTATAATCTACACTGGAAAGTGGTTACTTCTCAGAGGAACAATGTTTTTGAACTTCTCATAATGAAGTGAAATTCATCATTATGATAAGCCCATTAAGATAAACAATTGATCCTGGAAACTTTTCAAAATTTCTGACATATGCAATAGTGATTTACTGATGGCTCAACTTTGTGTACATGCAACAAAATATGCCAGAGGAAAAAGCTCATTTATTGGATGAATACTGTTTTATATTCTTTCAAAAATTAAAGATAATTTTTAGGGTGCATTTTCAGTCAGACACAAAGTCTAATTCTTTTTGTCCTTAAACTGGCAACCATCCATCTGAACTCTGTCTAAGGGAAACCAGACTTTTCCAACTAGACCAAGCCAGATCATTTTCTCCTTCCTGTCACTGTTACTTTCTCAGCAGATTACAACTGGAATTGTGTTGCTTTCAGCTTTGATGTAAATTGCCAGCTTTCCAAACCAGTTCTTCCTGCTCTTTCAACCACAGGCACTCAGCTTCATTTTCCGGTATTGTTCTTGTCTTACAATCTCCTTAAAGGAAATGTGTATCACCTCAAGGTATCCTCTGACCTCCACACAAGATATGCCCAATATATTTTTAGCTGTCTAATTGTATTTTTCAATATTAGATTTCTGTTGGCAAAATGAAAGAGAAATTATTGAATTACGTATGTGATTGTTCTTTTATTAGTACCGAAAACTCTGATGATTTTC
The DNA here is from genome assembly GCA_035773235.1 of Eospalax fontanierii. Taxonomy (NCBI): domain Eukaryota; kingdom Metazoa; phylum Chordata; class Mammalia; order Rodentia; family Spalacidae; genus Eospalax; species Eospalax fontanierii. Next base: position 23,798,202 of record CM069534.1, read on the forward strand.
CTTTACACGGTAGTGCTTTCTAGGGTCTATCCATGATGGAAATGAAGGTGAACTGAGGCTGCATCAACACATCATGGTCAAGTTAGTAATAAAATTTTAGGGCAAACGTTGTATATTCAATTGAGAAAAGACTGTATAGTGATTCTACAGGACACAAAAAGTCTTTGGGTTCTACACAGTGACATTAAAGAATGAATACAGTGGAAGGGAATTTTCTTGTATCAGATCTTCAATAACAAAAATAATAAACATTCTTTGAAACAAGTTAGGAAATACAAAATGTTCCAGAGATACAAAGGAAGACCCTTACTATCCAGAAATTAAACTAATGTTAACATGTCAATGTATTTTCAAATACTTTATACATGCATACAAATAATTATTATTTTATTCACTAAAACAGTAAATATTCAGTTAAAGCTTATTTAGACCCTTTAAAAATATTACATCTAAATTGGAAATATACTATAATAACCAAACTTTGTTTGGGGGGTATATTTGATTAATTTTGCCAATTACAAATTTTGAATATTAATTTAAAATAATCATCAAATTTTGTGGGTCAAATACTTCTGATGCCCTATCCAGTCCTTACCACTGTAGTTGCTAGAATATTTTGGACATCTTAGAACCAATAAAAGTTTCATTCAGGATTTATCTTGAGCAGCACCAAGAACAGAGCAAATATCCTGAAAGAAAATATCCATTTGAGGGGCTAGAGAGATGGCTCAGCAGTTTAGAGCACTGGCTGCTTTTACAGAGGACTCAGGTTCAGTTCCCAGAATCCACATGGTAGTTAACAACCATCCATAACTCCATTTCCAGGGTAACTGATGTCCTCTTCTTTCACACATGGGCATTTCACATTCAGGTGCCCTTACATACATACAGGCAAAACATTCATATACATAAAATAAGAATAACTTTTTTTTAAAAATTGAAAAGAAAATAGCTATTTTAATTTCCTTGGCTCCCCATTTACATTCAGATGATCCATAGTAAATACACATAATGTCTGTCACTGACATATAAAAACTCAAGAAAACAAAAGCCATTGATGATTTATTCCTCATTTGAGGTCAAGAATCTCATTTTTTCAGCCTCCTCTGGATTTACATATGAATACATTAAAATATATCAGTGAAGGATTAAAAAGCAATGAATAAGCACCATTAAAGGCACTTTTATTTGTTTAATGTGGCATGTTTCAAGGGTTTTTACATTGGTATCTATGTGCATGTCTATGCTAAAATTACCTTTTAACATAATAAACACAGTGCATTGTGTAGCTATATTTTTTTAAAAAAAAAAAACAATCATTTAGGAGTTTTCCAGCCCTCACATTTTTCTTATTTTGTGTGTGTGTGTGTGTGTGTGTGTGTGTGTGTGTGCAGGTGTGTGCATACCATGGTGGGCAGGTGGAGACCAGCAGGCCCCTTGCAGCATTAAGTTCCTTCCTTCCACTACACTGATGCCAGTTATTAAAATCAGATTATCTGTCTTGTTGGGCATTTGCCCTCACTCATTGAACCACTGCACTGGATCTTTTTCTTTAGATGAAAAAATATTGATTAAAATTGACCATTGTCTTATCATTTTAGTTATCCAATATTGTTCTTCTTTGCCCATTAAGTAATTTTACCTATTTCCCTGTGTTCTCACAAAACCTGTTATCATGGAACATTTTTCTACTACATGCCAATTGACAAACTTTAAGATTCTGTCACTTTGCTTACTTTCTTCAATATTTTTATTTTCATAAGGTTGTTCATGAAGAACAGAGACACAAATATATTTTGATGACTGTATGTAATGTATTTTAAACATCTCATTATCTATTAATCATCGTATTCCTCTGTGGGGAAGTAATCATACAACTTTGCAAATATGCTTTGATGTGCCTTTTGAAGGATGGATTAATTGGGAGCACCTGGAGGTCCAGGGCCAGCGTTAAAGTGCCAAGGAAACATGTGAAACCTATAAATCAGTAATGGAAACTGGAGGAGTAGCTGAGAAAACAGAAAGGACTCTTCAGTGATAAGTGAGCTTAATGCCTCCATAAACCCATTATGAAAGTATAGTGATGGGACCGTATCAGAAGAAAACTGAATCAAAGATAATATGGTAAGAACACATGGAATAACCGTAACTTAAATCTAGTTTAAATCATGAAACACTGAACCAGAAAATGAAGGTTAATAAGGTTTTCTTTAGTCAACTAAAAGCAGTTTAAATAAAGATGGAGAGATGGTGACAGGCACATATCAAATGAGAATTCTCTAAAAGAGCAGTTCTGATGTAAGGAGAGCTCATGTGTAGTCTGCTAGGATAAAGGTAAAATTCCCCATGGCAGATATCATGTTTGCTTTTCACTCATAGGAAAAAGAAATGCTGGGCTTTTAATAGAAGAAGAAAACCTTAAGGAAACAATCACACATTGATGAAACTGAATTCTCGTTCCTAAAGGGAAAATAATGGAAATGTTACCAAGTTTAAGGAAATTAACCTGAGAAAGTTAAGTGTGTCAAATTTCAAAACCACAATGATGACTTTTGGGGGCTCTTCTTAGAAAGTGGAATTTGACATAATTGGATCCTGTAGGTGAAAATGTGTGAACTCACAGTAGCTGTGGTTGCCTGTACAAGATCTGCTCAAGATCAAGCCTGTCAAAATTACAGTACAGATGCTGGAGTGACTCATGAGTGTCTGCCCCTACCTATGGAACTATTGGCACTTGATAGCTGCTGGAAGAGGGAGAGTCAGTTTTCTTCAGGTTTGTGACCCAAGGGAGTTTCCCCAGCTTTGCTGAATGGTCTGCACCTATCTGCATACAGACATCACTAACCAGACATAGTGGGTTTTTAAGAAAAAACCTGAAGTGAAGTGGGAAGGGGACATATGAGAAGAATTGGAAGGCGAAAGGGCAGAATATGTCAAAATAACAAAGCATAAATTAAGTACATTTTAGCCCAGTGTCTTTAATCCAAGCCCTGAGTGGGGGGAGGGGCAGGCTGATGTCTGTGAGATCAAGGTCAATCTGATCTATACAGTATTTTCCAGGTTGGGATACAGGGAGACCCTGACTCAAACTTCCCCAAAATAAAAATAACCCACATATTTTAATAATAGGAAGCTTATAAACATGGTCTGTCTCACTTAATTAACTAATACCAGGATATTTGAAAACCAGGAAACAAGAAGTCAGAACTTTAGATGAAGTTGAAGAACAGAGAAAAGGAAGACACAGTTAAATTTAGAGAGAATTATCATAGGGAAATGTTGAGCAAAGTAAATATCTAATACCCATGAAAAAGTATTTAGGGAAGAGTCTCTTCTAGCGCAGTGTAAAAGGTACTACTGAATCGGTGTTCCCACTTTCTTCATGTATTCATTCTGCAGGTATTAATAGAAAGCTTACTGTGTGTAAGACATCATTCACCAGTGCCACAACAAAGTCTCTCCCCGGATCTCACATTTTTACAACTTAAGTACTGACGGTAACACTCTTGCCAGCATCTACTGGGGATAATATACACACAAAAGAGAGAATAAAACCTAACTTTTATTCTGTTCTCTGAAAAAAACAGCAGGGCATGCTTTTAAAAACCTTCATCTAATGAGACTTTTAATGTTTTTTCATTTCTTAACTATTATTTAGTTTAACTTAAAAAGTTGCCTATAGAATGTGAAGGTCCTGATTGCTAAGTAGCATGGCTTTTTAGGTGATTTTCTCAATTGATGTTCTATTTGACAATCTTTCTTAACTAATTTTATTAACAGTTTCCACATATTTCCAGAAGATCTGTGACTCAAATCTTGGTCTCTTCTGAAGCTTCAGACTTACACCATCACCTGTTTCTAGGAGTGTCAAATACACGCTTTGCTCATAACTAGATCTCTCAAACTGAGTCTGTTATCTTCCTCAGTCTGCCTCTATTTTATACCTTATTTTACAAAGCTCCAATGCCCTGACATCTAGGTGAACTTAGCTGAGACAAATGTTCAGCTTTCTCTTCATTTATTTCTGAGACAGGTTGGCTATAATGATTTGTTATTTATAAATTTAAATGATCTCTCTAGTTAATCCACTTATTTTCTGTCTGTAGCCATTGTATTTTGTTCAGAAACATTTCTTTTATAGCTATAAGAGTGCCTGCTCTTTCTGTCCTAATCCACCATTCAGTTTATCTTCTTACCAGCAAGAGTGTGTGTACATGAGCACCAAGCTCTCAGCAGCATGTCAAGGTCATCTGTGATCAGATCCTGATGTGCTTTTTCCAGTGTTCCCTCCTATTTTATTCTCCCTCAAATCCTTGTGCTATAGAAAGCACAGTACTTTTGTTTTCCAGGGTATCTATCCTCTTCCCTGCTCATAATGTTCTTTGGATTACTATTTCCTTGGGCACTTAATGAGGAAATACTAACCATCCCTAAAACCCCCACCCAAACTGTATCTCAATGATTTTATTTTTTTCTGATTGCCAAGATGAGTCACTTTCTTTTTCTTTGGAATTATCAGGATATATTTAGTCTCTTTTGGAAACTTATTCATCTTTTGTGTCACTCAGAACAAATGTACACTAAACTTGATTGTGTATGTGTGTGTATTTGTGTATATGTGATATGCTGCTTATGTATATATTTAGATTTATGTGAATGTATATGTGTACATTTGTTTCTGAGGGCCAGAGGCCTTTCCATAGGTTTCTTCTTCAATTGTTCACAACACAATCTTACTTTTAGTATTTATTTATTTGTTTGCTTATTGAGACCAGATCTCTCACTAAACTTGAACCTGGACCTATTCAATTTGTCAAGGCTAGCTATCCAGCAAGCTATATGCATCCTTCTTTCTTTACTTCCTAGATTTACTAGGTGCTATGCCAGACTTCTGGTTATGATTTCCCTTTGGTTACATCAGTGCTGGAGATCAGAACTCGGGCTCTCACAGTTGCACGGCTGTGAGACTCACAACTGAGTCATTTCCCCAACCCCTTGTTATTTGTTTTTAACAATGTCTCTATGATATTCCCAAGACTGAAGCTAATGTTTCCTCTCTATATTACATTATAGTAGCAATTTGAGTGCCATGTTTTGTTAAGTTAACTAAAAAGATCAAAGACTAAAAACAGTATTTGGGAAGACCAAGTTTAAAGGGAAAAACTAAATTCACTCAAAATCACATCACAACAGATTCACTATGACCTAATTTCACATTCTGAGGGGAAAGATGAACTGACCCAAACACTATTAAATTTTATACCAGGTAAATTTCATTAAAAATAATCACTAACAATAACAATGACCTGCATAGAAAACTATCTCTATTGGTGCAATAATGGCACTTTATCTTGAAGGCAATCAACAGCTGTCCAATTAGACTTAAAGCCCACTCAGTGGGAGGGAACTCATGCATGGTGCTATAACCGTAGCCAAATATACAAGGTTGGAGAAGTCATAGATTCTAGAGGAAAACCTATGTCTTTCACATTCCTAGAAAAATGTAATTTCCTACTGTTTGCTAAATATGGATCCTTATATTTACAGACAAGTATACCCCTCACCACTCATCACAGAAGCTTCTTTCTGTAACAGATGGAGACTATTGCGAAGTTCTACAACTGTTCAAAAGCAGAGAATTAGTGTCTGTGAGATGGCCAGTCCTAAGTGAACCATCTACAATGCAATCTATATGCCTAAGGCTCAGGGAAGATACCAGGACAGGGGACAGAGGGAATATCGAGGCATCTCTCAACTCTCACCAGTGAAGCTTCCTCATGCAGCAGATGGTGATTAACACAGAAAGCCACAACTTCTCAAAATGGAGAGAATAAGAGACTTCAGAATGTGTGCTCCTGGGAAGGACTATATTAAACCTCTGCCACTCAGGGATCAGAAACCACTGTGGAAGAAGGAGGAGGAAACATTGTAAGAACCAGGGGTGGTGGATGACCACAAGGAAACAGTGTTTTCCAGATAGCTGGCACTTGCTCATATTAACTTACAGCAATGGTAATAGTATGCACATGATTTATGAAAACTCAAACCAGACAGAAGCCCAGCATAGAAGTGAAGAAACGGGTAAGAAGAAGCCCCAACTTTAGATGATGCACTATTCACAACTGATCACTGCTGGGTGCGGGAGAGTTGATTTTCAGAGGAGTGGCACTAGATAGGTTAAATGGGCTCCAGCAGATGAACTCACACCGAGGGGCATCTAGGAGTAGAAGCATGACTTGATAGGCCTTAACATATATGACAGCATGCATGAAATCGGAGGGAATGCTATGGGTGATCCAGGTAGAGGAGGGGGTCTAAATACGATTAAGGTATATTGTATGAAATGCATAAAAATTCAATTAAAATTAAATATTTTAGGATCCTATAAGCTTATATAATCTACATTTGTATATTATGTATTATACTGTATATTAATATATATTTATATAGTGACTGTAGATGGATTGACTAAACTCTATTGGATGAACTCACACTGAGGTATATCTGGGTATGTAAACTCGACTCCATAGACTCAACATATATGACAGAATGCATGAAATCTGGCACAGGGGCTTTGGGGTTACAGATGGTTGAGGGGGTTTAAACATGATTAAGATTTATTGTATGAAATGCACAAAACTGATAAAATATATTCACTGAGAAAAAATAATATTAGGCTGCTTTGCATATGTCTTGAATTTTGTTGAGAATTGAAAACATGTTTTTAGCTGCAGTCTGGTACCTTCCATGTATTAATCAGAAAGTTCATATGCAAGATAGATGTGGGATATGATTGAAGATTACTTATTACTGTCTTAGTGACTTTTTTTGCTACTGTGATAAAACAGCTCTGACCAAACACCTTAAAGAAAGAAGTGTTATTTTGTGCCATGGTTTGGGGATTCAGTCCATCATGGCAGGGAAGTCGGGGTAGCAGGAGTTTGAAGCAGCTGATCACATGATGTTCCTAGTCAGGAAGAAGACGGGAAGGAATGAACTCCAGTGCTCAGCTAGCTTCCTAATTTTTATTCAGTCCTGGATCCAATCCTGTGGACTATTCCCACCATCTTTTAGGGTGGCTCTTAACCTCAATTAATGTAATCAAGATAATCCCTCAACAGTCAGCCTGGTGGCTAAAGTAATCTAAATAATCCCTCACTGGTGTGCCTGAATGCTTGTCCCTTCTGTGATTACAGATCCAGTAAGTTTGACAAACAAAACTAATCATCACACATATCTTGATCCCTTAGCTGGTGTCACCTAAAATGATGTTGGAGCATAGACTCAAAATTAGCACTAAGGGAAGGCTTTAGTGGAATAGCTATAATATGCAACTGCATTATTAAAGCATGAATAAAGTTCTAATGTGCTAATTAAATAAGACATTATACATAGCAAGGCATTTCTAAGATTAATATCTAATTAGCAAGAGGAAAAATAGAACTGAAAAGCTGAAGGATTTCTTATATTTTTAGAGCTTAAAAAACTTAGCTTTTCATTTAGAATGATTTGGCAGTCATAGCTCTTGTTATATATTTAGAAAATCTTTGTAAAGAATCTGGCTAGTGCACAGATTTACATGAATGGTGTGTAAATTTTGAGCAAGAATGAAAAGGTTTTCATTATCACTTAAAAATCTCTGAAATAAATTTTCTTTCCACCCACACTTTTCTCCCTAATTCAGAGTCAGAAATTTTATATATATTGCCACAAATTCAAGGGCTGGAGAAATGGCTCAATAGTTAAGAGCACTGGCTGCTCTTGCAGAGGACAGGGTTTTGATTCCCAGCACCCACATGGCAACTAACAATCATCTGTAACTCCAGTTCCAGGAGATACTCAATGGGAGGAAACTGATGTGTGGTTTTGTAAACATAGTCAAACACACATGACTGGAGAAATCAAAGTTCCTGGAGAAAAGCCTATATCTGTTACATTCCAAGGAAAACATAATTTCTTAACTCTATGCTAAATGTGGATCTTTGTATTTATAGACAAGTATATCTCCTACCACTCAGCAAACAAGCTTCTTTCTGCAACAGATTGAAACTATTATGAAGTTCTACAACTGTTCAAAATCAGAGACTAAGTGTCTGTGAAGTTCCCATGCCTAAATGACACATTTACAATACAACCTCTACACCTAAGGCTCAGGGAGGAAAACAGGACAGGAGCAGAGAGAATATTACAGTAGCTCTCAACTCTTACTAGTCCAGTAAAGTTTCCTCCTGCAACAGATGGTGATTAACACAAAAATCCACAACTTGCCAAAATGTAGAGAATAAGAGACTGCAGTGTGTGTGTCCCTGGATATGACTCCTATATTAAATCTTTATCACCCAGATCTCAGGGAACATTGTGGAAGAGGGGACAGAATGACTAAGAGCCAGGGGTAGTGGATGACCATAAGGAAACACACTTTTCCAAGCATCTGGGAACTTGCTCATGTGAATTTACAGCAATGGTGACAGCATGTACAAGACCCATACAAACACAAATCAGATGAAACCCAGCATATAAAAGTGGAGAAACGTATAAGAAGCCCCAGCCTTTGCTGAAGGAGTATTAGCAGCTGATCACTGCTGGGCGAGGGAGAGTTAATCTTCTTGAAGGGAGTGACTCTAGAAGGTTGACCAGGCTCCAAGGGATGAACTCACACTGAGGGACATGTGATAGCATACACTTGATTCAATAAATAAAGCCTTATATATAAAATAAATATAAATAAATCAATAAATAAATTCAATAAAATAAAGCCTTAACATATATGACAGAATGCATTAAATCCTGTAGGTGGAGGCTATCAGGGTGCTAATAAAGGAAGGAGGTTTAAATATGGTTAAGATACAGTGTATGAAGTGCACAAAAATTCTTTAAAATATTCTGACCCATTGTCAGAATATGTGTGTACACTTTAAAATCAATCAGTCTATTAAGTGTAGTTCAGAATTTTCACAGTTATCAGAAGAAGGTTCAAAGAAACCATTCAAGTGTTTATTCTACATAGTTCTCTGATGTGGAATTATCTGAATTTCTTTATTTGGTAATGGATCTTTTCAAGCTTGATAGACAGAGTCTCCCACTATAGTCAAGGGGGGAACACACTATGTAATCAGGTGAGTGTAGAACTTAATCGCTCTTATTCTCACAAATACTGGGATTGTTTGAGTCAGTTACCATGCCTGGTTTCTAATACTTATAAATCTAATGTCTGTTATAGTATATCTGAAGATGTTATATTGTATTAAATATTGATTTACCTGGATGCTTAGAACTGGTACTAGGGTAGCATAAAATGTTTCTATAAACTACTACATTAGATTATTAAGAGCACAATAAAAAGTAAGCAAGAAACTTTCATATTATGAAATGTAGATTCATGAAAAGATTTCAGGGTTTTTGAATAATTGTTTTTCCAAATATCTTTTCTTATCTATAAATACATCACAAAATCAGTTGACTAATGTATTAAATACTTGTCATTGTACATATATTGAAATATCAAGTGTTATCTCCTTCCTCTTATTCTCTTTCCTTTGTAAATATTTCCTTCATTCTCATTTTCTGAAACATCTCTTATTCTTTAATAAGTTCCCATTTTCATGAAACCTATGCAACTTTTTAAACTTTTCAAATATCAGCTGTTAGCACCAACTATTTATTGATAAAATAATCCCTTGAGTATCACATTTCTTATATGTATATATATATATATCAAAACTCATATTGAACAATGAGTTTTGGGTCGAAAATGAGGATTCATTTTTGTACCTGTCTTTAAGACCTCATCCACTGGTTCAAAAAGACACACACAGAAATGCTATAGAAACTTAGGCTTCTTAAAAACTGTCTCACCTGTAATTAAATTGTACAATGTTTAATCTGGGTCACATAGATTGGACTATTGAATGAATGCAATTTTTAAGTTTTCTGAAGATTGATAATGCTACCGTCAGATGTCTTTAAGTTTATTTCAATAAATAAGATATCATATACTTCATAAATAAAAATAGTATGAAAAGTATCTTTCTTACATAAATTCCCATCTGCCTCATCCTTTCTTATTCTCCTGCCTCCCTATTGCAAATATTTTGTTCTTTGTTTTTAGAACCTGTTTTTCAATTAGCAAATAAATTGTTACTTTAATGGATTAGATTTTTATAAATCTTGAAATTCAATATTTTAATAATTCTAATGTAGAATCCAATAAATTTACATTTATGTTCAGCTACTTTGTAGCTGAATTAAAATAATGTACTATCAATCACATGCTAAATTTTCTTAGTATTTCATAACAAAAATGAGAATATATTAATGGAAATTTAAAATGTCAGCATGAAACTTTTGTAACAAATGTCCAGAACCTTATAAAGGACTGTAGCAAATGCTTGGGTCTGTCTACACTGATCTGTTTGAATTGACTTCAAAATGAATAAAAGCAAAACAAAACTGTATGTGCTGGTAAGAACATCCTTTAATGGGGGAATAGAGAATGGTGCAATGGTTAAGAGCACTGGCTGTTCTTGCAGAAGACCTGAGTTCAAATCCTAGTATCCGCATGGTGGCTCTCAGTACATCAAGTCATAAGATCTAAACACTAACATGTGTTGCTTATAATAGTTTAGAACCACTGCAGGAAAATGTTGCAGGATGAAGTATTCATTCTCTTTAGAATATCTAAAAGAATACTGCAGTAGAAAAATCTCCTCCAAAGATGTTTATAACACACAGTTCCTTTTTTTTCCAAACCTAACAATCACTCATTATGCATAAATTTTAATATATTTACTTAACTTGGATGTTTGGAAGCTAGTAAATTCACAGCAAATATTTAAATCTTCAACATAGTTTTTGGTTTTCCCCTTGGGTCTGGATATATGTAATACTAAAAGTCTTCTTAAACCAGGACATAATGGTTTAAGGTCGCTAAGAAGTATCAAATAGCAAGTACAAAATCACCTCTGCTTTGTTAGCAGGCTTAATTGAATATGCTCAACACTAGATTTAAAAGTTACAGTTATAATTTCCTTCATCTTGCAGGGATGTTTTCAATTTAATTATAGGACTCAACCTAAGATTTGGTAACAGCAAGCTAATGAAGATTATTGGACACATAGAATGCAAGGAGCTAGAAGCAGTAAGGTCTAAGCAACAACGCAGGTGAAGGAACTGCTGCCTTAAAAGCGGCTTGAAGAAAGACTGGAGAGGAGCAAGTGAACCCACCCTCGAGTTTTTATGGCTAAACATAGGCTCTGCCCCAAAGCAGTTCAGTATGTGAAGAGAGACATTCTAAGTAAAAGATTCTTTGCACAGTTTGCTGAGAGGTCTGTAGAATTTTACAAGGTGGTGAACATGTCTAACATAGAGTATTTTTGCACCAAAATTGGGTAAAATTTGTCTTGCTGCTTTTATCAATAAATGACTTATATCAGCTTCTTACAGCCTTCTGGCATCTCCTGCTTCAATTCCTGTGCCTTTAGAACACCCTTCCACTGGATGTCTCAAAGAGTTTATCTGAAATTTCACTACTGTCCATGAAAGATTAATTGCAACGGAAATTGTCCTTCTATGAATTATTTTTATAAGACTGAAAAAACATTAAAGAGTTGACTTCACACATTAGATAATACATGGTATAGAATTACAATTTCAGAAGTTAAAACAACTTGGTGAATCACAAACTGTCTCCAATTTCTAATCATGTGTCCGTTCACAGACCACAATGCACTAAGGGAGACTTGAAAACAGGCTTCATAATCCCACTAAACTGAAGTAACAAAGACAGAAATCAGTGAGGAATTTGGTTCAAGTTTTGGAGTCAGAATTTTGAAAAGTAAAGAGCTTTACAGAGGTTGATAAACAGATGAACACACAGACAATAACTGATGTGTTAACCTATAATGTCAATCTACAGCTGATTCTCTAGTATATTCTTGAATTGTTGATTAAATAAAAATATGGAATGCACTGAATAAAACTGTATGAAAACATGGAACCAAACTTTAGCATCTGATAATTCACTAGAGCTCACATATGCTACTTGGTAAAGACCTCAAAAAAGACACAGCTGTGTGATAAATTTAGTAACGATTCTTTTTCAACATCAATGAAAAAGGACAGAAGAATTTTCTGAAAGGGCCAAGCTTATTCTAGGTATCTTAATTACACATCAGGAAAAAAGGCAAGAATTATTTAAAGAAAAATACCACCAATCAAACCCTCACTGTTCAAAATCTGATGCATCTAGTGAAAGATTAGCAAGCATGACAAAGAGCAGGTACATATGACATAGGAATAAAGTAAAACTGAGAGAAACAAGTCAAGATGTGTCAAGAATGATTGGGCAATATACATACACATCTGATAGAACCTTTAAATGTGATGTCAAACTAACATATTGAGATGAGGCAGATGAGGCAGAAAAGTTGAAACAGAACTTCTGCATATCAAAGAACAATATCTGAAACTTAAAAAAAATACAATGTTCAATCAGTTGTATTAATAGGTCAGACAAAGTGGAGTAAACAACAGTGAGTTTGAAGACAGTTAAATAAAACATTTATGCTCCAACATAATGGAGGCAACATTATCATCACATGGAGTGAAAGTCGCCATAATTGATGTTGGTTCAATTTACATGAGATTCTGATACATCACACTTCATGTAACTAATTTGTACTAAGGTGGAGATAACTTTCCAGGGTCATAAGATAACTGTGGGAGTGAGGAAAAGCTTCTGTGTCTTAATCGTGGTGGTAATAACATAGTGCTGAAATCAACAAAATTCATCAAACTACGTGCTTAACGTGGGAGATATAGCTTAATGCATTTTAAAGTGAGCCTTTAAATTATTTGCTTGTTCTATTCTTTTTCAACTACTCAACAAATTATAATCGTATGAAGGGTGAGGGTAAGATAAAGACATGTCTTTTCTAGAGTATTTCAGTTTTTGTAAGTATATATTAATTTATGCAAGATAAATAGTTTCATTATATTTGCATATATAATGTACATTGATCTAATTTATTCCCCTTCTGTGTCTCCTGTTTTCCCTCACTGCTCCTCCTTTCTTGCTTCCACATCTTTATAGAGTACTCTTATTTTAAAACAGAAAATTTTCACTTTGAAGACAGAAATTTTCATGACAGTGTTTGTATGAGCTGTGATAGACGGAACAGTGATGATGGTTATTTTGGAGGACAAATTTCCCAGTACTTTTCACATCTCACCACATGACTACCTGAATAGATCCAGTCTTGCAAAAGCAAACCGGTCCAAATTTAAGATGTCAGTTTATACAAAAGAAAATGCAATGCCAACCACTTAGTTGGGGCAATTTACCACTTCTCAGTAATTTGCTGTGCTGAAAAATTATAGTGGACCTAACTAACGTATCATGGCAGCTTCAAGGAGCAAGACATTTCTATTTGGTTGTATAACATAATGTAAAAATTTTAACAGAAATTTTTCAAAAGTCCAATTTTCTTAGGAATGCATTAATATTAAGTACAGGGCAACTAATCATCATACAAAGAAGGGGGAATATGACCATATAAACATTTTCCAGCACAGGACTTTGTGAAGGACATTAGGGTAAAAGACATGTCATTTTATTTAAATGATTATCAGAATTCTTGATGCACATAAGATATATAAAATAAAATGTGAGGCAAATGTATACAGAGCAAAACAAGCATGTCTCTTCCTCTGCAGAGCCACAGCTGTGTTAGCTTAAGAGCATTTCAAAGATGAGACCTGGCCCTGTATAGCCAACCACAGATTGTAATGTTCATATTCATTGTGAATACTGTTCCCTCTGCTTCCCTCTGTCTTCCTGGGTACTCACCCAAATCATTCTGATAAGAAACATTGGGTTTAAAAAGGAAATCCAACAGTGTAAAATCTACATATGAATTCTCAGTAATTGCCTAAGTGAAGAAAACAAATTTGGATCAAATCATGTCAGGACACATCTGTCATCATAATTTATCTATACATTCATGAAAAAAATTTATCTAAGATCCTGCCAGCATACATTTTTAATATTAATTTGTAATCTTTCAAGAGGTGGATACATTTTTTAAATTAGTATAAAATAACAATTAGCAATTGCCTTTTTCAATGTGATACATTCCTTAGAAAGTATCTGAAAGAGAAAGCACATTGACATTACTGGATGGCAGTACACAAGTACCAGTTCTTTATACACAGGAAGTCAAACCAGTGCAGCCGAGGAGAGCTCTTGTGCAATTCCAGTGATGTGGTTGTCATTCCGTTCCACTGAATTACTATGGAAGTGTAGCAGCCAGAGCCTATCCTCCACAGTAATGATTAATAGCTTTGATCACACAAAAATTAGAATTCCCATCACAAAACCCTTATCAGAAAGTTGATGATGGCTTTTCAGTTTAACATTGTGCTTCTCATAATATACCCAGAGACTTAATGCCATGACTTTGACCTAGGTAATTTTCCTCTAAGATGAGAGAGAATTGGATGATGAAGACTGGACAGACAATACTAAAGAATTCAATTACATTCAGTGGCTTAAGAAATATTATTAATCTAGCTTATTTTCTTACTTATGTTATGGGAAGTAGGTATATTATTTTAAATGATTTTCAGAGTAAATATTATTGATAAAGTAAAGCAGGTTGTATTTTATGTCTCTTTTGTCACTCATTTATATAAATTCAAATATGCTGGACTTACCTTTTGGTTGAACTCCATTGGGATAAAGCAATCTAACAAACTGATGTCATAATACTGTACTGCATATCCATGTCAGATACTCACAAGCATAATACATTCTTATTGTATATGTGCAATGCACATTCATTATATAAGTTATATCTGTTGGAATTAAGTCATCTTATTGATCTAAACAATAGATATTTTATACATCAGTTTAATAAAATAAAGGCTCCAGAACAGTCTCAGGTTAACAATCACTTAAAACCTCAGATATGTCCTTTCTTCCCTAATATTATCAATCAGAAAAAATTAAACAACAGCAAGTCAATGTATCATTCTCATTTTGTGAAGAAAACAGCTCATGTCCCAGCTTACTATGACCTAATGAAGCTCTAAGTAAAGCAGAGCTTAAAGGTTTTAAAATTTTTAAAAGATATTTATTTTAGAAAGTTTCATTCATGACTATTGTTTGGCATTATTTCCATTCCTCCATTCCATCCCTCCTCACAAGGTCCCTGTGCACATCCTCTCAAATTTCTTGTCTTCTTCATTGATTATTATTGTTATATTTTGGTGGTTGAATGTCTCCCCTAGGCTCCAAGTATTTGGACATATTGTCCACAGTTGGTGATACTATTTTGGAGGCTTTGGGAGATGAGATCATTCCAGAGGAAGCACATCACTGGGGACTGAACTTTGAGAGTTTTTAAGCTTTGCTCCATTTCCAGTCTTACTCTGTTTCTTGTGTCTGCTTGGAGATGTGACTCCTTGGCTTTCTGTTCCTGCCACCAAACTTCTCTTCTGTAGATCTTAGTATAAATAAATTCCTTAAATATCTTTTTATGATTGGAAGTTTTTCTTTATTTTTTAATTACAACAGATAGTTTTGCTGGATACTATTTTCTGGGCTGGCATCTGTCTTTTCATGGCTTGTAGGACATTGCTCCAAGCTTTTCAAAAAAGTAGGGAGCGCACTTCAACTTATATGCACAGGAAAGGACTTTATAAACAGAACCCCAATACCACAAACATTAAGATTAACAGCTGAAAAATGGGACCCCATAAAACTAAGACGCTTCTGTACAGCAAAGGACAACATCATTCTAGTGAAGAAGCAACTTGCTTCTTCTTCTTCATTACATAGAATGGAAAACAATTACTATCTGTACACATGACTGACAGTGTCAGAATGCATAAAGAATTAAAAATCTAAACTCCAAGAAAACAAACACCCAACTAAAAATTTGAGCATGGAACTAAACAGAGAATTATCCAGAGAAGAAATCTAAATATCTGAGAAATACACCTTTAAAATTCTTCAACTTCCTTAACTATGTGGAAAATGCAAACTAAAACTACTTTCAGCCAGTAGTGATGACACTTACCTTTAATCCCAGCACTCAGGAAGCAGAGTCTGGCAATATCTGTGAGATTGAAGCCAGTCTGGTTTACATAGGAAATTGAGATCTTGTCTTTATAACAAATTACTTTGAGATCAGAATGGCTAAGACATAAAAAGATTGAAAAAATGAATGACAACAAACTCATTTGGGTGTGTAGAAAGGGGCCCACTTACTGTTGGTGGAAAATCAAACTGGCATAGCCAAAGACTCTATATCCTACTACATTAAGGAGTAATTTGTTACTTTTAGACTTAGTAGTAAAGAGATACATTTTTCCAGAACTGCCCTATGTATAATTTCTCTGATGGATCTGGACAAACTATATTGAGAAAAAAACTGATCATTCTCAATACCATTAAGAATAATCGTAATGATGAGGAAAATATTAATAGGAACAATAGTTTGAAAGATTCTGATGATAATCACCATGATGACCTTGGGGCATTCAAAACGTCAATGGCAAAAGGTAATAAATAACAAAAATTAACAAGAGAACTGAGAACTACAAGTTGAGCCTAAATAAGACTGAATTTGTCTTCAGCAGATGAGAAACTTCCTCTTAAAGATGAGCAAGTCAAGTTGTGTCTTTCAATGAACTCTAGATGCTGCATACATTGGTGAAAAGACAACAAAAGATTTTTAATAGTAATTAATACAGAAGTAACAGTATCAATTTGAAAAGTACTTTGAGAGTTTGACTCCAGTTTGGAATGTAGTTCTACTGCAGACAGTGTAGTCAAATAGCACTGCATCCTTCAGAGAAATTGTTCATGAAAGCAAGGGATTTTAGAAGTTGTATATTGGGGCTGGAGAGATGGCTCTGTGGTTAAGAGCACTCCTGTAGAGGACCCTGACTTGGTACCCAGCACCCACATGGCAGCTAATGACCATCCGTAACTCCAGTTCCAGGGTAATCCAATGCCCTCTTCTGACCTCTGAAGGCATTGCACAGCATGAGTGCACTTACACACAGGAAAACAACGCACTCATGCACTCATACATATGAAATATTAAAAATAATATTCTTTTAATGAAGTTGTATGTTTGGGCAAAAAGGCCAAGACTAAATTCATATTTTTCAACGTGGTAAAAGAACTGTCTCTTGTGTCAGAATTATTTTAGTCCCTAGGCATACATGGTACACATTTTATGTGGTTGTGGTCATTTAAGCAGAATCCAGGCTTCTTCTGCATATAGCCAATTTAGTTCCACCTATCTGAGAAAACGCCCAAGGTCAAGAGTGCCCATTTTCTTTTCATATGGATGCACAGTGGAAAATGACTTTGGGTCACCATGGAAATTTTGATTTCTGTGGTGGTGTTACTGTAGTAGTATGGTAACAGCAAATAACTGTGACACAGCCTCTTCCAAAAGAGAATATATCTGTATTTTATAATCATAAATGTTCCACAGGTCACTTCTGCTCCTTGTTCCCTGACTGGTATTAAAATATCTGTTTACCACTCATTTTACTACAGGAAGATTAGTGGATTCCTTATCTGATATCTAGTGTTTAGAACCTAGGGCTGTCATTCTATCTTCCAAGTTTAAGGGCCTATTTTCTTTTTTTCCCCCCTTTGGTACTGCATTCACATCCTCTTCCCAGATGATATACGTTTCAAAAGGGATCTTTTCTGAAGAGTCAGTTGCCTGCAGGATGTCTACAGTACACTTGTTCTTCTCTGTCTATTTTTTTCTAATATTTTTATTTCTTATTTTATGTGTATGAGTGTATTGCCTGAATGTATGTAAGTGCACCTATGTCATGTATTGCCTGCCCAGGTCAGAAAGGGTGTCAGATCCCATGGAAGTGATGTTATAGATGGTTGTTAGCCAGCACGTGGGTGCTAGGATTTGAACCTGGGTTGTCTTTAAGAACAGCCAGTGCTTTCAGCCGCTGATCCAACTCACCAGCCCCTCTGTCTAACTTTTGAAATGGCAGGATCCTAAGAAGATAGCATCTATTTACTCATGCTGAGTATAAGTAGAAAGTCTGGGTAAGTCTGATGTTCAGGATATAGAAACCCTGTTGTTATCTATATAAATAGTATGGTTTAATAAAGATTATTCATGAATTCCATTTGCCCATTTCTTTACTTTCTTACATTTTGATTAAATTTAGAGGAGAAGAGGAGGAGGCAAGGTCAGGTGCAAAACTATGGGACTCAACCTCAGCATAATTAAAGCTATGTACAACAAACTCATAGCCAACATCATCCTAAATGTAGAAAAGCTAGAAGCATTCCCATTAAAATCAGAAACAAGACAGGAATGTCCACTATCTCTACTCTTTTTTAAAACATGGTGTTTGAAACTCTTTCAAGACAATAAGACAAGAGAAGGAAATCAAAAGGGTACCAATTAGAAAAGTAGGGGCCAAGTTATCTCTATTTCCAGAGAATATATTATACAGAAGAGATCCCAAAAATTCCACCAGAAAACTGTTAAAAATCATTAACACTTTCAGGAAAGTAGGATGTTACAAAACCACCTTACATCAGTAGCCTTTCTATTATATCAATATTGAGCAATCAGAAAAAGCATTCAAAGAAACCCTGCCATTCACAATAACCTCAAAAAAATAGGAGCAAATCTAACTAAAAGATTAAATATTTATATAATGAAAATTTCAAATTTTTAATGAAAGATATTGAGGAATACACAAGAAGATGGAAGGTCCTACTACCATGCTCAGGAATTGTGAGAATCAATATTGTGAGAATGACCATCTTACCAAAAGCAATATATACATTCAATACAATTCCATTTGAAATACCCATGACACTCTTCACAGAGCTAGAACAATAACAAAAGAAAAACAACAGAAATAAAATTCATATGGAATCACAAAAGACCCCAGAAATTGCCTATGCAATTTTGCACAAAAAAACAATGCTAGGGATATCACCATACAGGATCTCAGATTATATCACGCAGGTATAGTCATAAAACAGCATTGTATTGCCAAAACTAGCTATAAAGATCAATGGAACATAATAGAAGATACAAACATGCAATTTCAGCCACCTCATATGTGACAAAGATGCCAAGAACCCATAATGGAGGAAAGACGTCTTCTTCAACAAATGGTGCTTGGAAAACTGGATCTCCACCTGTAGAAGAATGAAACTGGATCCCTATCTTTCATACTTCACAAAAGTCTACTCCAAATGGATCAAAGATCTCAATATAAAACCAGAAACTCTGAAACTTCAAGAAGAAAAAAGTACCCTCAAAGATATAGGCTAAGGAAAGAGCTTTCTAAATTGGACATCAGCTGCTCAGGCACTAAGGTCAACAATCAATGTGGTATCTTATAATGCTACAAAGTTTCTATATAGCAAAAGAATCAAGCAAGGAAGGGAAGAGGAAACCCAGTGAGTGGGATAAAGTATTTACCAGACACACATCTGACAGATGCGTACAGAATATACAAACAACTAAAAAAAATAAGAAAATAAATGACTCAACAAAAAGATAGGCTATAGCTCTGAAGAGAGTTCTCAAATGAAGAAATAAAAATAGTTAAGAAAACACCTTAAAAAGTGTTCAACATCCTTAGCAATTAGAGAAATTCAGATAGAAACCACATTAAGATTTCATCTCACACCAGTCAGATTGACTAAGATCAAGAGAACAAAGACACCAAATTCTGGAGAGGATGGGGAGAAAAGGGAATGCTCATTCACTGCTGGTGAGAATGTAAACTTTTGCAACCACTATGCAAGCAGTGTTGAGAACTCTCTAAACACTAAAAATGAATCTACTGTATGATCCAGTTATACCACTCCTTGGCTTTTACCCAATGGATTCATCCTATTGAAAAGATACATGTATATCCAGGTTTATAACTGCTCTCTTTGCAATAGCTAAGAAATGGAAACAACCTAAATGCTCATCAACTGACAAACAGGTAATGAAAATGTGATACATTTACACAATGGAGTTCTATGAAGTACTAAGAAAAGATGAGATAATGAATTTGTAGGTAAATTGATGGAACTAGAGAGTGTTATACTAAGTGAAATAACACAAATACAGAAAAGCAAGTAGAGTATGTTCTCTCTTATTTGCAGATTGTAGCACCAATAGGTGGGTATAGATCCTGATGTAACAACAGAAACCAGGAAAATGGAAAGGATACACAGAGGTAAAGAAAAGGAAGAAACCGAAAAATGGGATGATAGCGGATAGATATTATGGGATGGGGCTGAACTGTTTTGCAGAGAGGAGAGGAGAGAGGGACATTCAGGTGGTTAAGGTGTTGGAGGGAGGTAAGTCAGGAGGGGTGATGGAAGGAGGCAGGTGTTAATGGGGGAAAGGTGGAGATAATCCAGGTGCTGGAACTGGGAAGGGTGGAGATAGTTAGGATGGGAAGAAAAAGAGCAGAGATTAATGAATCTTAGAGGGAAATGTGATGCCATCTAAAACCCATCTGTATACCCTATGGCTGTTTGCCAGACAGAAGGTATTTCCCTTTGTGCGGTTGATGAGAGTGATCCAAGAGACTCCCAAAATAATACAGGTTATTGCCAAATTTCTTGGTTATCCCCCAGAACTGGAAGATAATAACCTACTGCTGAAGACAGGATATCCTTGGGATATAGAACTTAGAACGATGGAGCAGGAACTGACCCGAAAGCCTTCTACCTGAAGTTTAGCTCCCACTTGCCAGATGATAACATGCAAACTGTTAAGGGGGAAAAATCAATCAATGATCCACCCCAACCCTAAATTCTAATAACTGTAACAACTGACACAGCATACTATCTCTATTGGTGCAATAGTAGCACTCTCATCTGGGGAATAATCAATCGCTATCTGAACTTAAACCCTCATACTGGGAGTGAATTCATGGATGGGACTGCAGACGCAGACAAATACATGAGTTTGGAGAGGGCATAGATCCTAGAGAGAACACTACCAATTTCATAACTCTAGAGAAATGAGATGTTTTTACATATGCTAAATACATATATCTATAGTAAATATATAGTACATCACTCAGTAAAGAAGCTTCTTTCTGCAACTGATGAAACCTGTAGCAGAATTCCACAACTGGACAGAAACAGAGAATATACAACTAAGGGATACCAGCTCCTAGGTGACATATCTACAGTTATATCACTACATGTAATGCTCAGAATACAGCAGAACAAGGAGAGAAAACTAAAGAATCCCTTAAGATTCTTTAACAACACAGTGCTATGCATACAGAGGGTCACAACTAGCCAAATTTTATAGAGTAAGAGACTACGGAGTAGGTATCCCTTTACAGGACTCCTATAATGAACATCACCCACCTATGGCTCAGAGACTATTGTGAAAAAGGGGCCAGAAAGATTGTAAAAGCCAGGGCTGGTTCATCAACTCAGGAAGAAGAGGCTTTCAAGCCACTGGAAGCTTGCACATGTCAAATTGTGGAAATGATAGCACTGAGCATAGGACCCACACTAATTCAAATTAGACAACAGCCCAGAGTAGAGTGATAGAAATTGGTTGCAGGCCAGACCTCAACTAAGAACTATTGGAGTTCTTACTTATTACTCAGTGAGGAAGAGTATGCCTTACTTATGGTCTCTAGATAACCTGACCATACTCTAGTGGATGAATTTGCACTAAAGGACAAGTGAGCACTAATACTTGACTAGATAGCACTTAATATGTGTGACAAAAGACATGAGGCCTGGTGGGGGGGTAGGAGAAGGTCACTCGGGGAGGGGGCCTAAATTTTATTAAGAACCATTTTCTGAAATGTATTAAAACTCAATAAAAAAACTTTAAAAATAAATAAAACAAAATAAAGCTAAATGGGATTCACCACAATTTACTGTGCATATGCAAGGCATAAAACCAGATTAGGAAACCATAAACAGATATAAAAGAGCAGTTCTTCACCTCATAATGTCAATACAGCTTTTCCATTTCTTTTAAAAGTTATTAAATTTGGGTATTTATTTCATATGAAGAGCAAATTGGCTTTTCGTCATGAAATAAGGCAATGCATTCATTGATATCTTGTGTATTCCAGCAGCCTGTATCTAACCTTGCAGCACTAGAATAGCCAGCCAGCAGGATGTTTCTTTCCCTATGAGTCTAAGATTGATTTCTCGATGTGCTGCAGTCAAACTGTGCAGTGTCTTCAGCAATAGTGTCTGTCTTTGTAGTTATGGCAGGTCACCAAGGGCAATGGCCTGTGTTTTTTTGGAGACCCCTGGGACCTCCATGGCCAGTAACTTCTAGAGAAGAATTACATGCCTTGTACAGCAATTTTTATTTAATAACTGATGTTTTCTGTGAGCAAAATTCTTCACCTAGGCACAGCAATTCTATTTGAAACATTTTCTCTAAAGTTACGTTTTGAAATTAGCTTACTAATTAGTGGGATTTCATAAAGCTTTTTCATGTATTTTTAGTTTTGGTGAGCCCACCACCATGCTTTCCTCTCCCTCATCCACTGACTCTAGCTCTGATTAATCCTTTCATCCTCAGTACCCCACCTCTTTTTTCTTCTCATGTATGTTCTAATATCCTTCCACTTATTTCTTTTTGCAACTGGTTTATGAGGACGTAGGCTTCCATATTGCTTTACGTATCCCTTTCCTATCATTCCATAGTTCCCTTTAACCCTTGACTTCCCCCATATTCTCAAATTTCTCTCTACTTAAGCCCTTCTGATCTCAGCATTCACCTCACTACTTTCATTTTATCTATAATCTACCATCCCCAAACCTTTAACGAGTCCCTTTCTGAAGCCTCCTTTCACTTTCCTGGCTTCCACTTGTGCTCATTGATCTTAGTACTGAACCCTGCATGCTAACAATACTGATCTTCCAGGCAAGATGTGCCTACTGGTGCAACAGGGGCATGACTTCCGTGGGAAAACTGACTTCTTTCTGATTATATTTGAGACCTGCTCAGGGGCAGAAATGTTATGCCTGGTACTGTCATTCTGGTCAAAAGTTCTTGTCTTAGAAGGCCAGAGCCAAAAAGGTAGAACCTGCTGTTGTTATTTGGATAAATGGCTATAGTGTCAAATAGCCTTCTAAATAGTTATGTTTATACCTGTAGACTTGGGCTATTCTCAACCTTGCTCAAAGAAACTTCTTTTTGAAGTGAATAGTAGTCAAGAGAGAGGTTCATAATTGGTCAAAATTCTGTGAATAAGAGACTGTTTAGATATAAATTGGACATGCATATCAACCCTACTAACATCAAACCTCAGGAAACATTGTGGAAGAGGAGGCAGAAAGAATGTATAACCCAGAGTATATGAAGGACCACTGTGAAATACTGCCTTCTGGACAAAACGTAGGTATGGAAATCAAGACCTACACAAAATTAAGGGAGACAAAGTCCTGGCTTCGATGGGGCAGATGACCTCATGGCTCTAGCACCTACTGAGGAACAATGGGCAGTAACAGTTGCTTGAGGAAGGAGAGCCACTCTTTACTACTGATAGGTGTCCCATACTCCAATGAAAGCCCCACACTCCTGCATATACAGGTAACATTAATAGGATTTTGTGGGTTATTAAAAAATGAATGTGTGAGGAAGGATATGTAAGTGTTATATGGGGAGAATTGGCAGGGGAAATGAGTCCTGAATAAGATCATATTTGATTGTACATGTACATGAAAATATCAAAAGAAAGTATTATTAAAGAAAATTCATTCAAAATTTAACTTATTCTGTGTCATAGAAGTTATATACCATTACATAGCTCTGAACTAGCAGAGTTTACTTGTTAAAGAATAACACAAAGCAGAGATTGAGCCTTTTTATGCTGACTGTGAACTAATCTCCTCAAACATTTTTTTGTAAATTTTTATTGAATTTTTGTGTATTCCATATAGAACATCCCAATCAATCTTAATCATCTTTCTACTCCTTTCCCCAATGGCACCTATCATACCTCCCCACTGGATTTCATACATTCTATCATTTGTTTTAAGGTCTATTGTGTCAGGTTAGTGTCCCCAGACATTTCTTAGTGCATGTTCATCTACTGAGCTCCAGTCAGCCTGTCTAGAGTTCCTAGCTTTCAGCTCTTACTCACCTCGCACTAAACAGCTGCCAATAGTTCTTCAACTCAGATTGGGCTCTGCTGCCCATTTTCCCAGTCCTATGCTGGATTTTTTTTCTCTGCTTGAGTTTGCATGGATCTTGAGCATGCTGACACCATTGCTGGAGGTTCACATGAGCAGGATCCAAGTTGGATCCTGTAGGACTCTATTTCCATATGGTTGTGCACCTCCTCCATGGCTCTTATAATCTTTCTGCCACCTCTTCCACAATGGTCCCTGAGATTCGGGTGGGTGAAGTTTGATATAGGAGTCCTGTCCAAGGACCCACATTTGGAATACTCTTGCTCTCTACGCTTTGGCCATTTGTGGACTTTTGTGTTCCTGGCCCTCTGTTGCATGAGGGAGCTTCATTATGAGAATTGAGAGATTCATTGAGTGTTCTCTTTACCCTTGTTCTGTGTTCCATGAGCCTTAGGTGTTTAGGTTCCATTGTGCATGTGCTACTTTGGCTTAGACAATTCACAGACAATGTCTGTGACTAGTTGTGGTACTATGTAATAGTCTCGGTCTGGTGCAAACGAAGCTTCTTTGATGAGTGGTGACTGAGATACGTGTCTATAAATCTAAAAACATTTTGCATATAATAATACATTACATTAATCTAAAGATGTGACGGTCTTGGGGTTTTCTTTGTATACTCTCCAATCATGTGTATTTGACTTTGTTTACAGTACCACACCTGAGTTTCTTCCCATGAAGTGGAATTTCAGTCCAATTAGGCACTTGTTGATTGCCCCCAAGATAAAATTGCCAGTACTGCACCAATATATTATGCTCGGCAGGTCATTGATATGGTTCTTTGGCCTTCCAGTTGGAGCTGGACCATCAATTGATGTTCTCCCTTATCAGCTTGCAGAGTACTCTCCAAAGCTATGAGAGCTAGCCTTCAGGGGAAGTGGAGTCCAAGTCAGTTCCAACTCCATTGCTCCAAATCCTGTGTCCAAAGTATGTCCTGCCTTCAGCAATAGGGTCTTACTTTCAAGTTCTGGGAGGTAATCAAGGACTGTAACAATAGCCTATGCAATTTTGGGAGTCTCCTGGACTACCCTGGCAGACAACTCAAAGGAAGATTTCTCTTGTCATTTGGCACTGTTTTGTGTTATGTAGCCTTCAGCTCAAATACTTTTTTACATTTTTAATTTAATATTTTTTACTTTATGTACTGCCTGCATGTGTATAAATGCACCTATGTTGTGCAATGCCTTCTGAGGTTAGAAGAGGCCATTAGATTCCCCTGGAATTGGAGTTGCAGATGCCACTTTGTGGGTATTGGGAATCGAATCTTGAGCCTTTAACAAGGACATCCAGTGCCTTTAATCACTGAGCCATCTACAGTCCCATTACCTCAAATATTTTGATGGCATGCTCAAAGCCAAATGTAGTGATTACAGAAAAAAAGTCATTGGGATAAAGACTTTTTATTTTAACCACATACTGTAAGATTTTTGACCTGACTATAACTTTTTGTTGGAATGCTTTTTGGAAAAGGCATAAACTGCTATGATTTAAAATGTGTATTGAAACTTAATACATATGGTTATAATATTTGGAAGAATCCAAGTTTAAATGAGACTAAGATGTGGGAACACATTTTGAAATTGGTATATATTATAGAACATTAGGAGATAAGAAATAAACCTCTCATATAATTTTTCAATATAAATCTCAATTTTCTTGTAAATATAATAAAAAGTTTGTTATTTCAGTTTATAATTATGACTTCTATGATATATTCCCTCTATGAAAAATATAAAGAATGAATGATGATTAATTCCCATATTATTTTTATTCTCAGGGTGCTTTTCATTAAATACTCCTACTTTATTTTTCTACATGCCTTTGTTAATGTGCTCAATCTCGAGTATACATTTTTTCCATTAAACTAGTTTTAAGTAAACATAATTGACAAAAGGACATTTTTAATTCAAGAAGATTTATCCTTTTTTCCCAACACTTCTTTACTTCACCAAACCAAAAAAGGACATGGGATTAGCTGAGTTTCAGTTGAAAGTATGTGTTTTCAAACATGACAAAGCATTGGAATAACTTTTTTTGTTTTGTTTTGTTTTCCTTGTTTGTTTTTAATGCTTATTCCCGAGTCTCACCTATCTGATGCTTTTGAAGTGGACTTTAACTTTTTTTTTTTTCTAGAGAAGTTTTAAAAGCACTAGAGATAATTCTAATTAGTGGCAAAATGAAAGCTGCTGTTTTGGGGCATTGGTTTCTAATCTCATTTGCACACTAGACATTTTAGGGAATCTTAAAATATTAGTGACAAGTTCTCACTCTTAACTTTTGTACAATTGGTCCAAGACATAGTCAGAACATTTTGTTCCTAATGGTCACACACATGCTTCTAGTAAATAACAAGGGCAAAGCTCTGGATGACACTTCATATTTCCTTGGATCAGCAAATCAATATGACTTACATATTAATAGAGTCTGTCATACTGTGACAATGTTATTGCATCAATAAGCCTTGAAATAGACTTGCTTCAATGTGTTTGAAGGAAGACAAAGAGTTACTAATAAGATATGAAGTGCTCTGGGGGGTGGGAACATTTTCATTGTAAAAGGGTTACACTCAAGGTTAACCTCACTCTATTTAAAGAAGGAAAATTACCAAAAGCTATAATCCAAAGAACTGATTTTCCCTACAGTTACAACAGTTGAGAAGGTCCTTGGAACAACTTTATTTCTCACAAATAAAAATCACAGACAAGAGAAAAGTCACCTCCTCAGACTCCACACTTAGAAGGAGTGTGATCAGCTCTCCGATAAATGTTTTCAGACGTTTAAAAGCCAACTATAAATGTTTATTCTACTTGGAGTTTTTTTAAGCACAAGTTCTTGACAACTAATGTAAACTGTCAATTATTTAAATGTACAAATGTAGAAAATACATGTCTATTTAAAGAGCATGGCATGCTTCATTCTGAAAGGTGCACTGTTACTTTTTCTCTTAATGAAACACGACGCACTAGGGGGACTCCAGGTGTAAGCTGTTAAATGTTTTTCCACACTTGTGCAATTGGTTTATACGGTTCTGTTACTACAGCTTTTTGCTGTGTTGTGTAAACACTGGGTGACTTATTTCTTATAACTTAATTTATAGCTGCTAGTGTTTAATTTTCTTACATTCAAAAGCTTATCAAGGTTCTCAGACTCAAAATGGTTAGTGTGCAATGCCATGCACTTACTGTTTAGGATCAACAATAAAATTTTCCTTACCTTTTTAATATATGAATGGTTGTGTGTGTGTGTGTGTGTGTACACATGAACATGTGTGTGTGATTTGATAATGGGGACTTCATTTCTCTAACAACTGGCTTTAGATGAATTAGAATGTAAAATTCTATTGCTTCCATTGTAGGGCACATGTTTTATGATTAAGATTAATGTTATCCCCCCAATGCATGACAAACGTTTCAACAAATCATATAATTGGGAGGGACTGGAAAGATGGCTCAGCTCTCAAGAGCACTGTCTGCTCTTCCAGAGGACTTGTTTCTCAGCACTCACATGGCAGCTAGTTATCTGTAACTCCAGTTCAGGGGATCTGACACTCTCTTCTGGCCTCCACAGGCATTGCATACATGCGGTGGACTTGCATATATGCAGGCAAAACAAGCACAATTTTTTTTAAAGTCATATGATTGGTGTGTAATTCATGAAATATTCAAAGCCTCTTTATTTGCCATTCAAAGCTAGCATTAACTTATGAGACAGAACATGGCATATGACATTTTTCTTTATGGGTCTGGAATACCTCACACAGGATGATTATTTCCAGTTCCATCCATTTACCTGTGGATAGCATAATTTCATTTATCTTGGCAGCTGAATAATATTCCACCATACAAATGGGCCATAACTTCATTATCTGTTCATCAGTCAACAGATAGACTGACTATTTTCATTTCCTGGCCATTGTGAATAGACCATCGATGGATATGGATGAGCAGGTGTCTCTCTAGTAGAATACAGAGTCCTTTGGGCATATGCCCAAGAGTGATAAGGCTGGACCATTTGGGAGATCCTACTTTTACCTTTTTGAGGAACCTCTGTTCTGATTTCCGTAATGACTTGATGAGTTTACACTCAAACCAGCAGTTTTTCTAACATCCTCACCAGCATTTAACATCTTTTGCTTTTTGGTTGTTAGCCATTCTGAATGAGGTAAAATGAAATCTCAAAGTAGTTTTAATTTGCATTTCTATGATGATTAAATATGCCAAACATTTTAAAATATACTTCTTAGCCATTTACATTTTCTCTTTTGAAAACTCTCTGTTTAATTTCTTGCCCAATTTTTAATTATTTTATGTTTACATGCGAGTTCTTTGTATATTCTAGATATGGTAAAGATTGTTTTCCATTCTGCAGGTGGCCTCTTAATTTGAATGATGGTATCATTTTCTGTATAGAAACTTTATAGTTTCATCAGGTTCCATAAGTCAATTGTTGCTCTTAATAGTGTGCTATCTGGGTCCTGTCCATAAAGTACTTTTCTATGTCTAGAAATGGAAGTATATTCCCTAATTTTGGAGAGGTTGGAATACTATACTATAAGTCGTGGAAGAACACAGATGCCAGCCAAGATTACTATATTTGTAATATAAATTACAAACTATCAGTTGTAATTTAAAAAGAAAGAAAAATCTCCCCATGATAAAAACATATTTAAGGAATTTATGTACACTAAGTCATCTCTACAGAAGATGCTAGAAGGACTTTGGTCTCAAGAGAAGACTAAATACAGCCAAGAGGACTCAAGGAGTAAATTTAAAAATCCAAAATAGTCAACCAAAACTGGTCCAAGAAAACAACACCAAAATAACACAAAGTAATAAACACAGGTCAATAATAACTCTCAGGATTAATGGTATCAATTCCTCTTTATCCCCATAAATCTTTCCATTTTCCTGACTTCTGTGGTTTTATATCAATATCAATCAATATACATATATATATACATATATATATGTATATATATATATATATATATATATTCACATCTGAGGATTTGGAGCTAAGACCCACCAATGAGGGAGGACATACATATCTTGTTTTTCTGAGTCTGTGTACTTCACTTAGTGTAACAGTTTCTAGTTCCATCCATTTACCTACAGATTTGCATGATTTCATTATTCTTTACTGAATGAATAGAACTCCATTCTGTAAATGTACCGCGTTTTCATTATGTATAAATCAGTTGAGGGACATGTATGCTGTTTCCTATTTTAGCTACTGTGAAAAGAGCAACAATTAACATGGCTACACAAGTACTTCTGCAGTAGGATGAAACCTTTTGGTATATGCATAGGAAAGTTAACCAGAACTTCTAGTAGACTTATATGTAGGTTTTAAAGAGTTAACCACAAGGCTGGAGGGATGGTTCAGTGGTTAAGAGCACCTGCTGCTCTTGTAGAGAACCTGGATTCAGGTCCCCGCACCCACATGGCCGCTAAAGGTAAATCCATTTCCAGGGCGCTTGATGCCCTCTTATGAATCCCACATGCACTGCACGATATGGGTGTACAGTGCATACATTCTGGAAATACACATAAAATAAAAATGACAGATGAAACATTTTTAAGAGTTGGCCACACAGATTTCTACAGTGGTTGAACAAGTTTACAATCCCAGCAGTAGTGAGGGTTCCCCTTCCCCACATCCTCGCCAGCATTTGATTTCATTTGTTGTCTTCGTCTTAGCCATTCCGACTGGGATAAGATGAAATCTTACAGTTTTGATTTGTATTTCCCTAACTACCCTAATTAGCAAGGATTCTGAATAATTTTTAAGGAGTTCTTAAGCATTTTTGCTTCATAATCATTTTTTATGTCTTTGAGGGCTCTTTGTTCAGATTCGGAGCCTGCTTCTGAACTGGGTCTTTTTTTCCCTTTATTGTTTGCTATTTGAATTCTTAGTATATTCTTAATATTGATTCTCTGTCAGATAAATCATTGACGAAGGTTTTCGCCTACTCTGTGGACTCCCTGTTCACTCAATTGGTTATTTCCTTTGCTGTACAGAGAGAAACTTGATACTTTAATGAGGTCCCACTTGTCAACTGTTACCTTAACCTTAACCTTAATTTCCGATTAGGGAATGATGTTCAATTAGGAAATTTCTTTATCTTGTAGGGTACTGCCTATGTATTCTTCTACAAGTTTAAGAAATTCAGGTTTCATTTTGAGGTTTTTTTATCCACTTGGAGCTTACTTTTGTGCAGAGTGGTAAAGAGTCTAATTTCATTCTTCTACATGTGGAGATGCAGTTTTCCCCACACCATTTACAAAAGATGCTGTCTGTTCTCCAGTGAATTCTTGGCACCATTATCAACTACCAGATGGTTTAAATTGTATGCCCTTAAATTTAGGTTTGCTATTGTGTTCCATTGTTTTACATGTCTTTTTTTTTGTGTCAATACCAGGCTGATTTTATGACTATAGCTTTATAATATAGTTTGAAATTTAGTATGGTAGTTCCCCCAGGGAACTTAGGATTTGTGTGGCTATCCATGGTCTTTTATGTTTCTATACGAATTTAGGAATTTTTGTGTGTTTCTGTGAAGTATGTCACAGGAATTTGGATTGGCATTGCATTTAATCTGCAAAATGGTTTTAACAGGATGGTCATTTTCACAATATTAATTCTACTATTTGATCACGGGAGATCTTTCCATCTTCATGTATCATCCTCAATCTCTTTCTTCAAAGTTTGAAACTTTTAATTGTAGAAATATGCAATGATGTTTGTTAGGTTTATAACTAGATATTTTTTGTGGCTATTGTGAATGAGAGGGTTTCCATGAATGTTTTCTTTGATTGCTTGTTATTTTTATGTAGAAAGGCTTGTTATTTTTATGTTGATATTTGTAAATTGATTTTGTAACCTGGCACTTTGATAAAAGTGTTGATCTTTCCAAAATTTTCTGGTGGAAGTTATGGGATTTATTATATTCATAATATCATATCTGTAAATAGTATTTGACCTCTTCTTTTGCAATTAGTATTCATTTAATTTCCTTCTCTTCTCTTATTGCTCTAGCAAGAATTTAAAGCACTATATTAAAAGGAGTAGGGATTATGGACAGCCTTGTCTGTTTCCTGATTTTAGTGGGAATGTTTTCAGTTTTTCTCCATTTAGAACAATGTTGGCTGTGAATTTGCTGCATATAGCTTTAATTATGTTGAGATATGTTCCCTCCAGTGCAGTTCACTCTAGGACATTAATTATGTATTCATCTTCGATTTTGTCAAAGACCTTTTCTGCATCTATTGAAATTATCAGGTAACTTTTTGTCTTTAAGTCCACTTATGTGATATCTTAGATTTATTGGCTTATGTATATTGAACAATCCCTACATCTCTGGAATAAATTCAACTTTTGATCATGGTCAGTGATCTTTTTGATATGTGTCCATATGTAATTTACAAGTTTTTTGCATCTATGTTCATTAGGGATATGAGTCTGTAGTTTCCTTTTGTTGTTGTTGTTGTGTCTTTACCTGGTATTGGTTTTAGAGTAATACTGGCTTCATAGAAGGAGTTTTGGAGTTCTCCCTTATTCTAGCCTTTTGAATAATCAGTATTGGTTGTAGTCTTTGAATGTCTCCTAAAATTCTGCCATGAGTTCATCTGGGCCTGAACTCTTTTTAGTTGGGAGTCTTTGTATTACTGTTTCAGTTTCCTGTTTGTTATGGGTTTAACTTTGGTGCATTCATTGAAGTTAGAAATTTGTTCATATCTCTTAGATTTTCAAATTTAGTATAGATTTTTCAACTATCTCCTTTTAGTCTGGATCTTTTTGGTTTCTGTTATGAGGTTTCCCCTTTTGTCTCTGATTTTGTTAATTTGGATTTGCTTTTTCAGTTAGCTGAGCTAAGAGTCTGTCTATCTTGTTTATCTTTCATAGAACCTGTTCTTAATTCACTGATTATTTGTATTGCTTATTTGTGTCTATTTCATTGATTTCTGCTCTGATTTTTTAAATATTTCTTCCTATCTGTTGGGTCTGGGTATGATTTGTTCTTGTTTATCCAAATTCTTTACTTGTATCATTAGGTCATTTATTTGTGCACTTTCAGATTTTTAATGGAGGCACGTAGAGCTATAAATTTCCCTCTTAGGAGTGCTTTTAATGTGTCCCAGGGGTTTTGTTGTGTTATATTATCATTTTAATTTACTTCCAAGAATGCTTTTATTTCTTTCTAGATTTCTTCATTGACACATTCATCATTCAGGACTGTGATATTTAATTTCAATGAATCCATGTAGTTCCTACAGCTTGTTTCAGTTTTGTTGCTTTATGGTTCAATAGAATACATGTAATTGCTTCAGATTTTTGTATTTGTTGCTGAAATTTGTTTTGTGCTATGGGTCTATTTTAAAGAAAATTGCATGGGCTGCTTAGTAAAGTATGCATTCTTTGGTGTTTGGGTAAAATCTTCTGTAGATGTCTGTTAATTCCAGCTGATGTGTCATTTAATTCAGGTGTTTGGTTGTTTCTTAATGAAGATGATCTGTATATTGAACAAAGCGGTATATTAAACTCATCTATTATTTATGAATTGCAGTTAGTCTGTGTCTTGAAATTCAGTAGTATTTTTGGTAAAATTGGGTACACCAGAGTTTGATGGATATGTGTTGGTGAATGTGATGTCTTCTTGGTTTACTGATTTCCTTAATCAGAATGTAGTGACTCTATCTCTTCTGCTTAATTTTAACTTGAAGTCTACTTTATTAGATATTGGAGTAGTAACACTTGTTTGTTTCTTAGGGACATTTACTTGGAATATTTTTTCCAATCTTTCAACCTAATGAGGAACCCATTCTTGGAAGTAAGTTGAATTTCTTGTAGAAAAAATAGATGGATTTTGTTTCTTAAACTGTTCAACTAACCTTTGTCTTTTTACTGGGGAAGTGAGTTCATTGATATTTAGAGGTATTCTTTTGAAAAGTGTGTATTGGTTACTGTTATTTTATTTTGTTTGTGTTCTTAGTTTTTTTTTTTGTGTGTGTGTACATACTTTGTATCTTCATTTGTTTTCTTTTGTAACCTCTTGAGCATGAAGCTGCTAAAACTCCTTCTGAGACATACAAAGGATGTCCCTATGACAAATCAAGATCCAATTTCTTCCAACTTCAGTTTGGGAAACCAGAGAATTTATTGGGTCTATTTACAGAGCAATTGGTGAGAATTTAATCAAATGAGTGTGGGTACTCCCCACCTACAGCCTCACTGGAAAGTTTCCATCTAGGTGTGGATCATGACCACCCCACAACTTCACAAAATGGCAAGAGTCCCTCCCTAAGGTTTGCTCTGCTTATGGACCCTTAGTCCCTCTGCTTCATGCAGCTAGGTCCTATTGGTTATTTGGGAGGTGGGGCTGACTCTCCTTACCCCTCCTTTATTTCAAAAAGTTTGTTAATGATACTAGGTAGCAGATGCAAGCAAACTTGGCAAAAAGGAGTCTGCCCATAGCTTGCCAGTAAAAGGACAGTCCTATTCAACATTCCACTCTTTCTTCTGACTTTAAAATTCTTTTTCTGCCACCCTCTTCCACAAGAGTCTCTGGGTCTTGGAAGAGATGACAGATGTAGGATGGTCTTCCTCCCACTGTGGTGAGATCCTGAAATCTTGGGCCTTTTTATCATTTGTTTCCAAGACATGGGTCTCAGCACTTCCACCAAAACTCCATACCAGTCTCCACCAAAACTCCATACCAGTCTCTTGGACTTCGGCGAATCAGTTTCTTTTATACATCTCCAGTAAAAACTGGGCCTGTGAACTCGGCATCAAACACAATTCCCCTAATACTCAGTTTCCTCAAGTGTGCCTGTCATTCCCCTATGGTTTTCCAGACTTTATTCTTCATGGGAACCTCAGCTGAAGTTAAGCACTTGTACCTAATAGCTCGTGTGAGCCAGTGCATCGGGAACTGATTTCCCCGTATTGCCTTAGATTGTGAAGTCTTTGTGTGAGGGACGGTTGAGTGATGCCATTGCTCAGCTTCTCTGTTTCTGCAGCACTTGAGATAATTTCATCTGTTTTCACATGCCATAACTTCACAATCCAGATTGTGGGGGGGCTCCTTTATTTCTTGTTTGAACATCTTCTGGGTCCAAAAGTTCTGGTGTTGAATATTTTCTGATTACCGTAGTTTCCTGCACTGACCTGCTGTGAAGACCTTCCTCCGCACGCTGAACTGTGAATGTTTGCTTTCTTTGTATGAAAGATCTAACCCGAGGGGCGTCTTCCACCATTTCTAGGTCGCTTCTTTTCTCATCTCTACCTAATTCCTCCCATGGGTTTCAGGATTTGGGGCCCCAGGATGGACCTTGTATTATAAATCTAAACTGGGCTTTCTTTCCTTTCTGGCCTCCTACCTGTAAGAAAAGGCAGACTAACACCTCCATCTCTCCTTTCCTTTTATCCAATTCACTAGCAAGATCAGAGGCTAGTACCAAAGAGACCAGTCTCATATCCCTTTTCATTTTAATTCCTCTCTTTCACCCTCAGTCTCCTTCGAGGATACTACATCTGCCTAGGATAGACCTCATATTACAAAAAGCCGCACTCAGGCTACCTCCACAGCTGCTTGCTGATACTACTGGCCCTGATATGCTACTCTCAGGGCTTGCAATGTCTGTTCTAGACCTTTTGTTGTCCTCGAAGCATCTCCATACTCATATGCCAGACTCCACTGGTCAAAAAGT
Source organism: Eospalax fontanierii (assembly GCA_035773235.1). Lineage (NCBI taxonomy): Eukaryota > Metazoa > Chordata > Mammalia > Rodentia > Spalacidae > Eospalax > Eospalax fontanierii. The sequence goes on from CM069534.1 coordinate 23,833,113, forward strand.
ATGCTACTCCCTGCCACCTACAAGAGGAATGCCATCCTGGGATCCCCCCCACTGACATCATCTACCTAGGTGGCTTCACCTTAGTTATGCAGCTCGCTCTCCACTGCATTCCCCATGCTACGGCAGCTACCCCACCAGGCCTATGGAGCTCGACCACCATGTCAAAATTTCCTCTGCCAATCCTCTGCCCTCACCAGCTTTGCTTCAGTTGTTGGTCTCCTGCCCCGTATCAGAGATAACATCACCGATCTTCTCAAACTCATCCTCGGTTTTGTCCTGCTGTGAGGATTATGCTAATTGATAATAAAATTCTTTGTGGTAGGTGCAAACAATGTCCAGACCCCTCCTCCCTTTGTCCCTACAACAAATCGAGGTCCAATTTCTCCAAACCATAGTTTGAGAGTTTATTGGGTTTGCTTACAGGGCAAGAGTAATGGGTTAGGATTTATTCACAGGCGTGTGGGTGCTTCCCACCACTCCATATGGCTGCCCTGGAACGTCTCCATCCGGAAGGGGATGATGACCACTCCAAAGCCTCACAAAATGTTGAGAGTCCCTCCCTAAGGCTTCTCCTTAGTCCCTTCCCCTCACGCAGCTAGGGCTGACTGGTTGGTTGGGAGGGGTGGCTGACTCCCCGCCCCTGTTTTGGTGGAAACGTATTGTCTTGTTTTTTCATATTATTTGCATTTTTGCATTATCATTTGGGCATGTGAGTTTCTTTTGTTGGTTGTGTGTTGGATATGACATCCTAGCCTGCCTTTGTTTAGTTGAAGTTTGCTTCTGTTTATATTGCTAATTTGTTTGGTTGCTCTCTGATGGGGTATGAATAGTCGTTGATCTGTGCTTTGGGTTCTCACTTTTGATTTTTTATCGGTAGGGTAGGACAGGATGGCTTCAGGCTAGCTAGTCAAGACTTCTCCTGCAGGGGTAGGTGCCTACGCAAAAATTGAAACTATGGGGATACAATGACTGTGTTCTGGTAGGCTAATCCAGAGCTCTCAGACTGGAGGAGCAGGAAGGGCATAGGTCTATGTTGGGGGTGAACATTGGAGGAGGGTCTAACTAGTTCAGCAGAATATATGAAGCAAGAGAAATGGGTGATGGGACAGCTCCAATAGTTCTGGGAACTATTGGAGACATTACAACTGGGTGGGGAAAAGTAGGCCTTAAAATCTTTAGATAGTGTCACTAGATTTCAGTGACAAAAATTCTATTAAGCAATAACTGTAAGGACTATTTTCTAATACTATAGAGAGTTGGGAGTAATATTATTCTAATTCTTGATATATAGTTTACTATGCTCCTAAATTAATGCTATTATCTATCTATTCTAAGACAGCAAGAGCATACTATTTTAAAATTCTACCTCTTTGTTCTCATAATAAAACTTTTCTTCCTTATTAGTATTATCGTTATATAATATTTAAGCTTCTGAAAATATCTTGTAGGTTTTATTATACATATGGAATAAAATCATCACTATAATTTATTTTCAGAAATAGACATATTTGGCAAGATACTTGGAACAAAGAAAGAAATATGATGAAACAGAATTTGGAAGGATAATATCTTAAAATATGTGATATTAAATTTCTTATTAATTTTTTTTTGAGGAGAATTGTGCTTGTAGTTTGTTACTCTGTTTAGTGTAATTCATTTTTTCAGCAGGTTGTCACTGTATTTGAACATCTGGAACCCATTGCACTGAACAATCATAAGTGCCCATAATCAATAAAGGAAAGTTTGCTGTGAAGAATAAACATTAGGAATATGATCCTACTTTTGTTATAGTAATTAGATGATGCCAAATATTTGTTCTCCAGGCCTCATAATATCAGACTGCCTGAAAAACTGCCGTTGCTGATCTCTTGGAACCTTAAACATCATCAATCATTTCACTCAAGAATCCAATTTGTATGGATTTTAAAAAACTCAAAATTATTGTGCTAATGATGTTTAATAATGCCTTATTTTCCTTCTGCCTGTCCCAAGTAAGAATATCCATTTGAAAATAACTTTAACCAGAAGTCTTCAGTGAGAAGTTCCATGTAATTAACTTCTAAAACTTTCATCTCACTATTGCAAGAAACCACTTAAAACAAGAGAGCTTTCTCACTTCTCTCAACAGACTTCAAATCTGCTTTTTTCTCTAGAGAGATTTTCCCTGTAACTCTAGCACTTCAGTCAGATTGTTTGCACATGACTGGCAGGAATAACATGTATTTTCACATCAATATATTTAATATCACAAATTCTTCTGTGGACTGACACATTGCTGACAGTATATAAAGAGAATGTTAGCCTTCCAGAAAAATCCCTAATTGAAAAGTCAGCATGATGAAAAATGTTACCTCATATACTGTGCTAAGGAAATAAAGCATTGCAGAAATACTAGGACAAACAAAGAAAAACTCAGCTACGATCCATGTCAAATTCATAGGCCCCTAAGTACCTTTTAGCCTTAGTTTACTGCTTGGACTTGCCATTGCAGATTATTTTTCCCAAATTCCTAAAAGTGGTTCTACCTCATCCTTGTATCTTCTTGTATACTAAATCAGAAAACTACAGATTTACACAATATGTCTCTATACTTTATGTTTCAGTATACTAATTTCCAAGCTTAAAACTTCTGTGACTTTAGGAAGAAATTTTTTACATTTATTTGTTCTACCTAAGTTAGCTTATTGGTAAATTGTTCCTAGTTATTTTGTTGGTAAAAGGTATATATAATTCTTTAAAATTTTTTTTTAAATTATGTGATATTATGTGTAAAAATGAAACTAGAATTAATAAAAATTTACAAAGACTATTAAATAATACACATTTGATGATCAGTGGGAAATATAAACATCAAGTGAGAAATTAAGAAATCCCTAGAGTTAAGTGAACATGCAAATACAATATATCAGAATCTGTGAGATGCAGCAAAGGCCTTTCTAACAGGAGTATTTCCATTATGAACATCTAGATTTTCTTTAAAAATCAGACAGATTTCACATAACAGCCAAATTGTGCATTTCAAGGTCTTTGAAAACCAAGAGCCCGATTCAAAACCAGTAGTAGAAATCACTGAAATTAGTGAGATCATCCAAACAAATTCAAAAGGCCAATTTAACAAGTATTTTGTTTTATGGATAAATAGCCATGATTAAATGCATCTTGTCATGGCTAATCTGAATCCTCAACTTGATTTGGATCTGGAGTCAACTAGGAGACATGCCTCTAAGCAGTTCTTAGAAGGCTTTTCCAAGAAAGATTAACTGAGGGGAAAGCTTTCTCCTTCACACTGGGTGGCACCTTCCAGCAGAGGCCCAGGTACAAAGGCTCCAGGAAAAAAAAACAACAAACAAACAAACAAAGAAAAAAAAACAGTGATTGAGTGACTCTTGACCTTCTCACCGCTGCTTCTTGGGGTATCAATTTATCCCATGATTGCTGCTGCTGCTGAGGCTACCTCTATTCTTAGCTGATATAGAAATCCATTTTTTTTTTGGTCTTTCAGGAATCCTCCAGTTCTTCTGTGCCAGACTGGGACTGCTGAAGTGTTCAGCTTCATGGACCAAGTATCTACAGTGTTCTTAGTCTCTCCAACATTCAGATAATCATTGCTGAACTACCCAGCCCTATCCTATAAAGCCAACAAAATATATCCCCTTTCAAAGCATATTCATTCTATTGGTTCTGTCCCTCTAGAGAACCTAATTCAAACGTTTAGCCAAATCTAACCAAAAGACCGTCATTTTGCATTCTGAAAATTGCCTAATGGTAGGCATACTTACTATTTATATAATTTATATAATTTTTATACAGGCAAGTTGACACTTGTTCCCTATATCTTTAACAAAACAACACTTTTAATTGTGTAGTGAGGAGTGGTGCATGTGCCATGACACTTGTGTGGAGGTCCAAGAAAAATTTTAGGAGTCAGTTCCTGTCTTCCACTTTGCTGAAGTACAATGTTGCTTGTTTTCACATTTTGTTGTCTACTCCAGGCAAGTTAACTGACAAGTTTTCCATTGATTATTCTCTCTCTACCTATAGGTGTGCTGGGATTACAGTTGTGCATCTAGCTTTTATATAATATGGTAGTCAGGATTCTTTAAAGAAATAGACCTGATAGAATGCATATATATCTGGGATTGTTAGATTGACTTATACCTGTGTTTCAGGTAGTCCAACAATGGCTGTCTCAGATTGGAAAGTCTGAAATCCAGCAGTTTCTCAGTTCACAAGGCTCAATGTTTCTGGAGTCACAATCTATAGGCTTGAAAGACTCCTGAAGAGCTGCTAATCTTCACTCCATGTTGGAAGACACAAGAAGCCGACTCTAATATCAATGAATGACACCTAAATAAGACAGATAAATGACAACAATGTGAAGGCAAGCAGGCAAAAAGATAAAAAAGTTTCCTTCTTCCATGACCTTTCATTTTGGCTGTCACTAGGAGATACCACAAAAATTTAGGCTGGCCCCACCCCATGCACACGCACTTCAACTAATCTGATCAAGAAAGACTCTCACTGGAGTGCACAGCAGATTCAGTTTTATTTGATTCCCCAAGATGAGCCATCACATACAAGTTCTAGGGATCTAACTCAGGTCATCAGTTCTGCTTGACAAGCACTTTATCCACAGAGCCACTTTCCTGAATCCTCTATAGATTACTACATGTTTTAATCACTATAGTCTCTTGACAACTGATCATTTTTCTTAATCAATTATATTGCATTAAATATTTCATGCACATATTTAGTTTATATTCTCTTCCCTAATTACTCTACTTACTATCTTCTATATCTTTTTCCCCGTGGTTCATTTGTTTCATGGTCACGGTGAGTTACCTTTGTGGATAGTTTAAATTTGCTATAAACTATGGTTTCTAACTTCAATCTCTGAAAAGTCTGTGCTAGTAGAGTAAGAATCTCCAGAGAAGAACTGAGTTTGTGTTTCTTAGTACCAAATTGAGCTAAGAACTTGAACTTTAAACTGTCAATTTCAGTGGTTCTGACTTGTTGAGATCATACAAATTAGTGATGCATGCTTAAGTTTATCATGTGCAGGAAATGTGATTTTTACCATTGTATTTAAACTGAGACACTCACATCGTATGGTGTGCAACTTACATACCTTCAGCCTTATGACGTACTCAAAGATTTGTTTAAAAGTCACAGAAGAACATACACGTGTTGACAAGTTTTCTTAATATTCAAGGTTCCTAATAACTGTATTTGGCCTCATAGGTTCCACTTGCTACATTGGATTAAGCCCAAAAGGAGTGTGTTTGTGTGTGTGTGTGTGTGTGTGTGTGTGTGTGTGTGTTTCTGCCTATGTGTCTGTATGTCTGTGTGTGTTCCAGTGGGAGTGTTCCTTAAGTACTAGACATTAGGCTTATGCTTTATGTTCAGACATGGATTGACTGTCAGTCCTACCTCACTATTATACTTCATTCTTCCATGGATTAATTTTTTCAAGACCGTTTCATGTATTTGCAGTGAGAAGTAAATAAAATTTACTTCCAGTGAACTCACATCACTTTTATCAACTAGTTTTTGCAAGTTTTTTTTCCTATGTGACTGTTGATATTTTATTCTTTTGTGCATAGAAATCCAATCTGTTGGATATTCACTGTGGGTTTCAAGCTTAGACAATGCTATGATCTAAATGTTTGTGTCCATCCACAATCCTTAGATTGACATCCTAATAGTACTAGGAGATAGGACCTTTGGGAAGTAATTAAATCACGAGGCAGAGCCCATATAAATGGGATTAGCAGCCTTTAAAAAGATACCCAGGGGAGCTCATTAGGTATTTCTATCAGTGAGAAAGTACCATCAGTGCCTCAAGCCACCCACCCATACTGCAGGCTCTGCATTTTGATGTTGAACTTCCAATCTCTAGAGCTACAATGAATGTCTATGTTGTTAAGGCACTGGATCTGGTGTGTTTTGTTATAGCAGCCAGAACAAACTGTGGTGTCATCCATGCTGTTTTTCTTTGAATTTTGCCTTGTGTTTACTGACTACTTTTAGGTTCAGGTGTGTGTGTTTGTGTGTGCATGTGTGTGTGCTATATATTTTCTATCAATTTTATAAGTCAAGTCAATTTGTCACAATCCAAAAGAAAGACTCATCATTCAGTACATGAGCTAGGTGCATTTGTTTTTAAATTTAGACTGTTTCACCATCGTTCTGGCCTGGTGTATAAAATTATTGAGTATATGGTTTTGGTTTATATCTATTTGTGAGTTGTGATGTATGTATTTTTTTCTGACATTTATCTTTAAAAACAGAAATGGATTTAAATGTTATGGGAGGCTATACATTTAGAGGAAATTTCTTTACAGAAAAGAATAGTAAGTAATTAAATAGCACTCTGGGAGTTCCACAACTGTAAGCACCCTTTTCTGGCCCCTTTCCACACCATGCATCATCTGGTGTATGAACTGAAATTTGGGGTTCCCTATATCCCGCTTTGTAACTTAGAATTTCATGTATCTTATTTTTTGTTGTTATTGAATATGAATTGTTCCTTTTTTCCCTTCTTATCATTGTTGTTTTGGGGTAATTTCTGAGAACCTAGGAAGAACTTATTTCACTTCTATTATGTTATGATCACATACTCTCTAGCCCCTGTATAAAATAAGAATATTAGATACGTGAAAGAAATGCTCACCAAAGTTTTATTTGCTTGTTTGAACTTAATAGTTAAGACCTGAGAAGAATTAGGCTTTTGTTTCAGTTGGCTTATTCATTTCTTTTTCAAATCAGTCTCGGTATGTTATCTGGGATGGCTTTGAACTTCTTGGGTCATGTACACATCCAGAAAAAAAAAACCCTTATTTTGTACATTAGCCTAGCACAAAAATTAAGCATTCTATTGCTTTTTATCTCCACCCTCACTGCTTTTGAATGTATTTCAAATGGGAATTTATAGGAGAGCATGTCTGTCACTGCCCATAAATATTTCCATAGCTGCTGAAAGAGCTCTTGTGCTTAACACAATGTCCGCTCTCACTGTACCAGTTCTCTGAAAGAAATGTCAAAGTATTAAATTTGTGTTGTCTATTTTTTAAGGACATAGGGTAATCAGACACATTCTTTAAAAGTATGTTCAGAATTTGAGGTTAATCTTTAAAATTACAAGTATGAGCATTAATGATTAATGTTTCCTCTTTGATTTGATTTATCAAGTGAGTAAAAGTCATTTAGCAGTCACCATTTTTAAATGCTGAAATCATCTTTGCTAAAAAATAATAAGCCTGACTTGGCTTTTTACTGGAAAATTAAAACACACATAAGACAAATGAAGAAAATAGTTAAAAACTCAAATTCTTTTTTATTTTTTTTTTTGCTAATGTATTACAATGATCTTGACCCCTATCTGCACCCCTCTATAGCCTTCTCACTGGATTTCAGACATTCTTTTATATATGTTAAGGCCTATTGAGTTATGTTTGTGTTTACACATGTTCCTCCATGTAAGTACATCAACTGGAGCCATTCAGCCTGTGACTCCCTTAAAGAAAATTCTCCCTCTCCCAGTAGTGATTGGTTACCAGTAGTTTCTGAACTAAGGTTGGGACTTCTTCATTTCTCCATTTCCCTTTTTCTTTAATTAAGTTATTTTTATTTTATGTGTATGAGTATACGTAAGTGGACCCGTCTTGCAGTGACTGTGGATGACAGACGAAGGCGTCAGATCCTCTGCCAATGGAGTTACAGACAGATGTCAGTCACCATGTAATAGAAAGTATAGTGGGTTTTCCAAGGAACAATCCCTAAAGAGCATTGTAAAGATGAATAATGGAGTATTCTCATTCTGGAGTTGGAAGTGCTGCTGTATAACACATTGACTACCATAGCGGCTTGATGCATATAATTCACTATTATGATCATTACTTGGTTTTAAAATATGATACCTTGAAACTGCCTGCTTAGCTCACAGTGCAAACAAATTTCAGAAGCAGCTCTTAAACTGTCTTTCCAGGTCTAAATTACCTTAAATTATTCTTTTATTTACAATATGATCACTTTGATACATAGCTGGTCAGAATATAATATTAGAATGTAATTACTAATATGTTACATGATCAGAAATAATCTCCTTTCAATACATGAAAAATTCTTAATAAAGTCCTTGCCATTTGTCATCATTATTTAGATTAAACCATACTAGAAAAAAATGCTGACACCTCCCATTGACTGTGACAAGAAAGACCGCTTGATGTTGCATCTATTAGCATTATGAATGTAAATATGCAATGAGTCCTTTGCTTCTTTCTTCTAAATTCAGAAACGTATTGCTAATTTATAGACCTTTGTAAGACTAGAAATTCTTCAACATTTGTAGTGCTAGTAAAAAAAAGAAAGCAAGCAGAAAAATGCAGATATGTATTTGTCATGTACTTTTTCCAAAGGCAATTGTTTTTATTTTTTATTTTGATTTTCTTTTTGACAAGGTCAAAATATAATATCTATCCAATACATCTATTTAAAGTATTAAGATATATCTGGAGGGCCATCCTACACTAAAGAAAAAGAAGTAAGTGCAAAGTACCTGCATCAAAAGTTGAAAGAGCATGTGTAATTTAGGGAGTATCTTGGACCAACCTTGGTCAAGAACTCAAAGGATGGTTTCTCCTGTCTGGCACTGTTTCATGACATGTAGCCTTCAGCTATGCACATGGACTCATGCAGAGATACTGTCTGTGGAATTTGTCATTAGATTGTTAGACTAATATCATTCCCTTTTACATTTTACATTAGCTAGGCATTACTTTCTCTCTCTCTCTCTCTCTCTTTCTCTCTCTTAAAGTGTCCCCATTTTGCACATTTCTCCCTTGATAATACCAGTCCCCTCTTGCCCATCCTCTCTTGAGCTCCTTCTTCCCTTTATTCCCATGGGTCCTTGTATAATACCCCCCTCCCATTTAAATGCTCCCATTTTATCTATTTCTTCCTTAGTAATACCTGTTTCCTACTATTCTTCTGTCTAAAGTTCTTTCTTTCCCTGTACTTCCCTGGTTCCTTTCCATTTTCCTGGTTCATGCAGTTACATCAATATACATACTCGCATATATAAGGTTTAGTACTAGGATCCACAAATGCAGGAGAACATGCATCATTTTAATTTTCTGAGTCTGTGTTACCTCACTTAGCATAATAGTTTTTAGTTCCATCCATTTACCTGCAAATGTCATGGTTTAATGTTTCTTTACTTATGATTGCCACAGCCCTTGATTGCCTCCCAGAACTTGAAGGTAAGACCCTATTGCTGAAAACAGGACATACTTCAAAGACCAGATTTGGAGCAATGGAGCTGGAACTGATCTGAAAGCCACTTCCCTTTAAGGCTAGCTCTCATAGCTCTGGAGAGCACTATGAAAGCAACAAAAGGAGAACATCAATAGATTGCCCAACACCAATTTCATGACCAAATAACTGCATCAATGACAAGCACGGCATTTGACACTTGTGTAGTAGTGGCACTTTTTATCTTGGGGTCAATCAATGGCCACCTAGTTGGTTTTAGAGCCCACTCAATGGGAGGAAAATTATGTGTGACACTATAATCATAGCTAAATACACATAGATCTTAGAGAAATCCCCAACCTTGTCACATCCCTAGGCTAATATTGTAACTACCTACTAAGGAAAAAATATGTATCCTTATATTTACAGTCAAGTATCCCAGTCACCACTCATTAGAGAGGCTTCTGTTGCACCAGACAGAGAGTAATACAGAGTACCACAACTGCTCACACAGACATTGTCTGTGTATTGCTCATGCCAAAGAAGCACATCTACAACATAACCTCTATACCCAAGGCTCATGAAACATGGAACAAGGGTTCAAGAGCACACTAATGAATCTTTAACTCTCATTAGTGAAGCTCCCTCAGGCAACAGAGGGTACGTAACAGAAAAGGTCACAAATGGCCAAAGAGTGGAGATTAGTAATCTATAGAGTGTGGGTACCTGGATAGGGTTTTTATATTAAGTTCCACTCACCCAAGAATCAGGGGCCATTGTGGAAGCGGGAGTGAAAAGATTGTAAGAGCCAAGGAGGAGGTGTGTGACCATAGGGAAATAGAATCCTACACGATCCTGGTAGCCTACTCATATGAACCTACATCAATGGTTTCTGCATGCTTAAGACCCATGCAAACTCAAGACCCAGCATAGAACCAGAGAAACCAGTAGCAAACCCCAATCTTTTCTGAAGAAATATTGCCAACTGATCACTATTTGATAAGGATGGGCTAATATTCCTAAAGTAAGGGACTGCAGATAGTCTGATTAGACCTCAGTGGATAAACATTCACTGGGGAACAATTATGGACACTAACTTGACACAATAGACCTTTACACAGATGAAAGAATATATGGATTCTAATTGGGAGTTTCTGGGGGAGGGTGTGCTGGTGTGGAAGAGGGTATAAATATGATTAAGATTGATTGAGAGATTCTGTATGAAATACACAGTGATTCAATAAAATAAAGTTGAAAGAGCATAGATGATAATGTCACAAGTAAGGGAGAGAGAAATGACATAAAGCTGTGGAGGGTGCTGAATGTAATGGGAAGAAAATGGAAGACTATGAGAAGAAGAATGACCTGCTCTGACGATGCAACAGCACCTGCAGATCTGCTGCATTAAATTTAAAGTCTTCTAAATTTAGATGCATTTTTAAATTGAACATATGTAATGCATATGTTCATTGAACGCTTGCTATATTGTTAGCATTATGAGTGCAAAGACTTTTAAATTTCTTTTCTGTATTGTACTTCCATTTCTTGCTAGTATTTTAATATTGTCTGGCACATATTGAAGCAGTATGCCATATGGGTTCTGAATCAAAAGAAACAAGCAAGCAAAAATATTAGGAAAAAATTTAAAAAATATGAAAAACATATGGATTTTCATTAATAATAACATATCAATATTAGTTAAGAAATGTACCTCATAAACCATAATTATAATAACACAATATAAAACATTTCTAGAGTTTTTTTGCTCTCTAGAAAAGGTTTCTTCAAGTCTCAAGCTATTCTAAACTAACAATTCATTTTTTACATTAAATTATATTAATTGATTATCTAGTAGCAAGAGTTTTGCTTTTATTACTGCAAAAAACTAGTTTAGTTGATTTTAATTGTGTTCAATGCAGAATTCTGTTGTCACACTCTGACTTCCTAACTCAGTAGTCACTGAGTAATTTTAAGTATCAAGTTTACACTATGTTGACATAGTTCTATATCATTTGGCTCTATTAATATTCCTGGCTAAACGTAGCTACTGGAGGAAACTCCATTGTGTATGCCGGAGTGGTTTTCCTTCCCCAAGACTTGGAGTTATATAGATTTAGGGTCATCCAAGTAACTCCATACTGACATCGAAATAGAACAGAACACTTTGACCTGATTCTGTCAGCCCAACCTTGACAGCATCTTAGCTCCTGCTTTCCCAAAAGCACACAGTTCAGGCAGTTCCAAGGGCCCGGTAATCTCTTTCCAACTCTATAAAAGCATTTCTTCTATTTTATCATGTACTTTAAGCCTTCTCCCTTCCAATGTCCCAATCTCCAGTATTAGCCAGGTACTGAGCCTTGATGTTGCTGAGTGCATCATGTCAATAATAGAAAACCTTAATGCTTTGTATTTTATAGTTTATATTCAATCTCAGGGTTAGACAAATTAAACTCCAAAACATCTTTAATTCAAAGAAACTGTCTTCCAAGCAAGGATTTCGGATGATATTCTCAGAGTTACTCTATTTATATCTGAAACTACAAGACATCCTTTCACTTCCTGCATTAGTTTTCCAAAAGCAAAATATTTTCACAAGAGTTCCTTCTGCAAACTATTTAGAAACTTAATGCTAAGAAAACTTTTTTATTCATTTATGGATCTCAAGAATCCTCCAGAAGATGGATTCCTATTTTATCCTGTAATTACTTTGCTAAAATAAGAATTTATAAAGCACTAGTGTAGGACGGATTTCAAATTTTAAGCACCATTGACATTTTGGACTGGATTTGATTGTGTGTAAAGATGCTGCCCTGTGTTGTAGGAATTTCAGGAGCATTCTTTGTCTCTACTCAACAGATGTCAAAAGCAATACTGCCTTCATTATGACAACAAATAATTTCCTTCACATGATTTTAAAAACTGCATAGGAAGCAAAATCAATCGCACTTGAACACCACTGATATAGTGCAATTATCAGAATTCAATTTTCCTGAAACTGTGAAAGTATTTTGATTTGGCTTATATTTAATAGTCAGCATACAGAAATGAGTTCCTGTGTTAGATGAACATTCTCTGTGTCTTCCTGGGCCATGGAAGTTTCACAACTGCAATGGAGAAAGCCTTGAAGGCAGGAATATAATTAGGAGGGCTGTGGAATTCTGTCGCTGCATTCTTTTCATTGGCTGTTAGCTTTTTCCTTAGAGAGAAGTATATAAGGATATGCCACGTAGGCTTTAATTTAATCGAGCCTTCCCTTTGACAGTAATTTCAACATCATTCACTTCCATTTCACACACCAAATTCCATGTTTGACTCAACTGTGCTAACTAGTATTAAGAATGTACTCCCCTGTTTATTTTAATTATTTGCTTTCAACAAAATCTCACTCTGTAAGCCAGACGATTTTCAACATCTCAGCCATCTTCCTGCCTCAGCCTCCTAAGTTTGTTTATTACATTATTGCATATGACAACACATTTAGGTTGGTAGTAATAATTCACATTAGGAGTTGGCAACCTCTGACTTGTGGGAGCACAGCCCCATTCATTAGTTTACCTCTGATCTATTACTACAAATCAGACTCCTTTATTTGTGACAAATAATGGACCCTAAAGACTAAAGTGTTTTCCAATTGTCTCTTTATAGAAACAGGTTGAGTGTCCATTTTTCAAAGTCTGACATCTCATCTGTGAATTATTTAAAGTACACAGTTTACACTGTTTATCTCATATACTGTATCAGCTTAAATATAGTAACATGAGCCATGTTGGTAACAGGACCTGATTCTTTAAATCCGAGAGGTACAGGATCTTTTTAGACATACTTAGACGAGAATAAAAAGGTTGACATTTCATGTCCAAATACCATTTTTACACCTGGGCTTCTTCTGTCTTTCAGCAGGTTCAGCAATTCTAAACACCTGGTACTTTTAGCTATAAGCTTTCCTTCTCGGGACTAGGAATGAAGAGCAACACGGTGATCCCATAGAAGTCAATTTGCTTGTACTGGAGATGCCTATTTATGTTTTTAGAAGGTCTGTGACCTTCTTGTTAAGGAGTAGGTTAAGCACTCTGGGAAGAGTAAGTGGCTGCTCTCTTACAATTTTCTTCACTGCTTTGTTTTTGTTGGTTCAAAGGAAAAATTTTGGAAAACGATTTTCTAGAAAGCATATAAAATTTTAATTTTATTTTTTCCAATCATCATCAATCTGTGATGCTTTCTTAGTATAACTAGTCACTGTTATTATCCTTCTCTGGAGGGTGTTTGTTAAGTGTGTCTTTAAGTGCTCCAATTAAATGTGTAAGGTTTGTAAAACAAGTATATATACATACATATATATATATGATACTTGATTATTGAGACTCTGAATGGGAAACAAAGGTATACATCCAAACTCAGCCTATTCTACATATCATGTGATCAAGCTGTTTTCCTTGTATTAGAAATAATGTCAAGATGTGGTAGTAAGCTTATAATCCTCTTTTCTGTTCTTTCTTAGAAATTATTTTATTGGAACTATTGACAATAGAGTATTACAATGCTTTATAGTTTAAACAAATTGATTCATCGTTCTGAAGCACTGTCTTCCTACAGTAATAATGCTTAGTAGTATGCCACCCTAAAGAATTTTCTGAAGTGTTTTGCTGTGGTGGCAGTGATTTCCTTTTTTAATAGTTTTATTGATTTGAGAATTTTATAAAATGTGCTTAAGTCATATTCAGACCTCCTCTTCCCTCTCTACTCCTACCTTAATAACCACCTTTCAATTTTATGTCTTCCAATTGTTTACTCTTTTTTATTTAGAGCTCTATTGAATCTAGTAGGTGTTTCCAAAATGCTTGCGTGTGGGTCTACCCCTTGGCATCCGGTCGACCTGCCAGGAGATCCATCAGTAAGGAAAACTGACTCTCTGTCACCCAGCTTCTATCAGTTACTGGTAGATCCTCAGCTATGACTGGGGCTTCTTGCCAATCTCCCTTATTCATCCTGGTACCTGCTCTGATTTGGGCAGCACAGGTCTACAAGACCTATGCATATGGTCAAAAGTAGTGTGGCTTTATATCTACAACTACCCTATGGTGTCAAACAAAACAGTTTTCTTGCAGAGTATATAGTATTAAAGTTCACTGTATCAATGCTTGTTTCCGTATCTATTCACACTTTTCCTGTAAGTGCATAGGCTGATGAGAATGCTAGTCCAAAGCTGGTGCTTGGAGGATGTATGCATAACAGGACAGTGTTTTTAACTGCTGCCCTCTTCATCTTCATGCATCTTGGAGAAAAAACTCTGTAAGCAAGGTTCACAAGAACATAGCAGAGAACTATTGGCTTTTCACAGTGTGCTTCTCACTCAGCCAGGATTTCATTCTGTCTCAACACATCCCTACTAAATATAAACTTAAATCTGCTTTGCGTATCATTAAAATCAAACTGAAATACAGAAACTATAGGTATTAATCAAAATACATTTACGTAGAATTGATATCTAAGTAAGGCCTAATTGTGACGTGAAAGAGACTGTCTACCAGGTGGTACTGTGGTATATAAGCTACCTGGATACATGGACTTCTAAATTACAACATAGAACTTATCATAATTTTCTGAGAACAAATTTGAGGAAGGAAGGCAGAACACAATGAGTAGATGGAAAAAATAAATAAATGCAAATGATTTCAGGGAAGATTTGAATGTGTAGAGTTGAATTTTGAAGGACTATCTTGGAACAACAATTGAAGGAAGAAGGTGGGGAAGGAAGAAAAGCTTTTGGATAACCCATATTCTAGTAACCAGTGGAATTGCATTTCCTGAGAGTTAAAGCTTTAGCACTAATCCTGCTTCACATTCAGTCTCCTGCCTAATCACTCAACTGTCCACTTCTTCCTCTTGGGCTCTAACCTCATGGCTATTTTAAGCATTAGCTCACATCACATTTCTTGTTGGTTTGTCTCCTCACCATCATTTCTGGAATTTTTGCCATTCTGTCTCTTATGATCCAGGATACTTCCAGACATTATTTATGAAAACTTTTTGATTAAGTTGAGACCTCATATCTCTCTTCTCCAAGCTGACCATTTTAAAAACCTTCAGGTATTGCCTTTGGACATCTGTTTGTTTCTTGAATCGAGGTAGCATTTTGTGTATTCATGATTTATCTCTGTGATACTTAATCCTCATTGTCAATTTAAGTGGACTTAGAATAACCTAAGAGATACATCTGTATGTGTGTCGTTAAGGATGTTCCCAGAGAGTTGTATTTGAGGAGGGAGGATCTACTCTTAATGTTTCCTTGCTGGGGTCTCAGAATGAATACAAAGAAAACAGGAGAAAGAAAGTTGAGCATCAACATTTATTTCTCTACGTTTCTGAACTGCTGATGGTATGTAACCTACTGCTGTCCTGCCATCCTCCCTCTCCTGCCACCACAGACTGCCACTTCAGAACCATCAAGCTTTTCCATCGTGATAGACTGCACTGCTCTCACACCACAAGAAAATAAAACCTTACTCCTTTAGAGTTCTTCCTGATTTTGGTCATGGCCAATGAGAAAAATAATTAAACAAAAATGATAACTATTCTAATGCAAAGTATTGTAGCATTTTTTTAATGAGGATTATTACATATACTATTAACCTAGTAAATCTAGTAAAGACATTTGAAAAGATAGATGTTTTATTCTGTAATATTATCAACACTTCCTGAGGAGTTGAATTTTATAATCAGTGACTATTCAGCTAATAACATTAAGTTCAAGATGTCAGTTTCCAGTGAAAGTCTTTGCTTTAGATCTGATACTAGGTAAAATTGTTGCCTCCACATGATATGTCCACACGTAGAATTCTGGACATGTAAACTTATTTGGAATAAGGATATTTATAACTAAAATTAAGAGATGCCAGAAACCACCAGATACCAGAAGAGGCAGGGAGCCAGTTTTTCCTACAGTCTTCAGAGAAAATAGGACCCTGCAGACAACTTGATTTCTGGCTCTGAGCATCTGGCATATAAGAGAATAAATTTCTATAGTTTTCAGTCCTTAAATTTGTAGTAATTTGTATGGTAGACTTGGAAGATGTTGTAGGTGTTTAATCCCAAGTGGCTAAGATGTAGTAAAATCTGAGCCATAATTTGTGTTTTTAGATGAATAGTTAGCTTGTTGTCTCTTAGTCTTCACAAGAAGAGTAAATGAAGCACAGAGGGAAGAGAACTGAGATGAACTTCATTGTGGCCCCAGAATTCTGGTTGGAGTTGAAGTGAAAACCTGAGGCAACAGAATGACTTTCAGAAGATTACAATTGGTTCCCCTGGTTGAAGAGCGTGCGCACTCAGGAAATGGGAGAAGTGAACCAGAGTTCCAAGGAGAAAGAAACTCTGAAGAAAAACAACTTCAGAAATCTTAATGCGGGATTCTTGGCAATTAATGGATTTGCACAGGATGTAAAAAAGCCATGAGAATAGAAAGGAGATCTGGGAGCAGAGCAGTTCCCGAAGCCCAGGGATCATTTGGGTTTGCTCAACCCAGAATGGATTCCAGATTTATCTCTCTCAAAATTCAACAGAGATGTCAAAAAATTATCTTAGTGGGAGAACTAGAGTTTACATAGAATAAAGGCTGCTCCAGAAATAAATCAAGAAAAGTAACAGACCTCAAAACAAGAAAGATGAGCTGCAGCTTACTCAATTCTTTCCAGAGTAAAAATTACCACTCTGTACAGGACAAATTAACCATCACCACCATTAAGTTTACTTCTGACATCCATTCATAAATTATTAGACAGGGAAATGAAACAAATAACCAGGAGGATAATTAGGAAATATCAGCAGAACAAAAAATTAAAGAGATAATAGAATTGTTATCCATGCTATTGAGATATTTACTAAAGTAATTTAAAATAACTAGAGATAAATGTAAACACTTTTGAGAAAGAACAAGATGCAATTCATAGACATGGAAAACAGAATAGCAGATGTAACAATGTCACAGGGTAGGATGAGGATTAGATTAAATGTGGTAGAAGAAGAGATTCATGAACTTTTAAAGATTTTCTTTTCAACTACCTAAAATGAAACACAAAATATGAAAAAAATCTGTTGGGAAGCTTATGGGACAAGAAGCAAAAAGCTTACAAAAGTAAAATTCAGAAGAGTGTCAGCACAGTAAATACTTAATGTGAGATGAATATGTCTCCCAAACTTAAAGAATATATATATATATATATATATATGCAAAATTAAATACGCAAATACTAAATGGTCAAATATTTGCTGAGTCAAAGTAAGAATATATATATATATATATATATATATATATATGTTAATAATATCAAGAATGAAAAGAGACAATCAGTGAGATGGACCAAGCTGTTTACTGCCAGGCCTGACAGCCTGAGCTCTGGGATCCACATAATGGTGATGTGGGAGAAACTGGGGTCCCTTCTTGGGGTTCTTAATCTCATTAGTAAAAGAAACTTAATAATGGACTCAAACAGAACCTTAAGGAGAATTTTATTAGAGTTTAAAAAAAACCTCCAGTGCAGGCAAGCTATAATCTCAGTAGTTGCCCAGAGGAGAATGAAGGAGAGAAAGAAAACTACCATGCCATTTGAGCCATATGGAAAGCAGACACAAAGGGAGAGGAGCTAGAGAACAAGCAAGAAAGCCAAAAATGTTGGAGAAGGCCAACGTAATAGGCCAAGAAAAAGAGAGAATGAAGAAAATTAGGGGTAATTTTCTTGGAAGAAATATTTTTTGGAAGAATTCAGGAAATGAGGCAGACCTAAGGAGATACATGGCTACTGCCTGATAGGCTACTGAGCTAAAGGTACAGATCCTGGGAAGGGAAAGTACATTAGCTCATTAAAGACTAAACATTCCACCTATCTCTTCAGCATAGCTAAGGTGAACCCACCTTCCTAGGAATAGTTGCTTAACCAGGAGATTGACTAGGTCCAAGTGGAATGTTAGGTCTCTACCCAGGCCAGATATCCCATTCTCTTTATCTCTTAGCAGGCCTTCACTGTTGCAGTGACAGTGGCCAGAGGAGAACACTCTCCCACAAGTTAGTTGTCCTCTTATCCACATAGGTGTGCCCTGTCACAGGCACGCAGGTGTATGCATACACATGCAATAAATAAATAAATAAATGTAATACATTTTTTAAAGAATGAAAAGAGAGAGATACATCAATTTAAATCCTATCTATGTTAAAAGGTCAATAAGAGAATAGCATGACACTTTTAAGCCAATACTTAAAAAATGAGCAAATTCTTTAAGATGTAAAAAGTACCCAACTAACTCAAAAAATACAGAAAACTTGAGTATATCTACATCAGTTAAAAATCAGAATTATATTTCAACATGATTCTGGAAAGAAAGCCCTATATCCAATGGCTTTATCTGTGCATTTAATCACACATTTTAAGAAAATATCAATTCATTCTTAGACATGATAAGGGGATACACCAATGAAAATCTCCACAGTATGGTAGTCTAACAAGCTCTACATAATGACAAAAGCAATTGACATGTCAAGGTCAATGGGAGAATTTTCACAGGGTCCCATCTCAAGATCTAGAGCTACAGGCAATCAATGGATACTGAGGGCGAGAGAATCCATTTTCTCCAGGGACTAGCTCCCTGGTAGATAATCCCAAGTGGGCAGCCCTAAACACAGGTACACACAAAACCACTAAATGAACTCAGTGATATATATATATATATATATATATATATATATATATATATCAACAATAATCAAAATGATGACAAGAAATTGTTAATGGGAGATTACATGGCAGGAGTAGGAGGGGTTCAGGGATGGGTAGAATTATGCAAATAAAATGCTTATTAATGAAACTCAAAAAGTAAAGAAAGAAATTATCACCAGTCTTATACAAATTATTTGAGTAAACTGAAGGAGAAAGGAACATCCCTTCATTCATTTCATGAAGCTAGTGTTTCTCAAATTGAAATGATGCAAGAAAATCACAGGAACCTATTGTTATGAAAGGAGTCAGATAAACTAGTCAAAGTATTAGCAAGTTAATCCTGAAAATCTTAAAAGGAAGTATGATAAACACATTGGGTTGTTACAAGACTGCACTGTTTAACTTTGGAATAAAAATCACATCACAGTATCTCACCACATGAACAGAACAAGGGAGAAAAGCTACCATATCGCTTCAGAAGCAGGGTTTGAGAAAATTCAACACAAACGTTAATAAAACACATTAGTAATCTAGGGACAGAAAAAGAGTTCTTTCTAAAATCATACTTGGCTAAAAGACTATTTCATTACACACATTAAGAACAACATTTGAACTGAACAGTCATAGTAAACACTGTAGTAAAGTGTAATGAAGTAAAATAAAGAAATAAAAAACACAGATGTGAGAATAAGGAGTAAACTATTTTTTTGCCAAGTTACATGATTATATACATAGAAGTTCTAAAGAATCCACAGAAAAGCTGCTGAAACTTATAAGCAAACATAGCAGAACTGCACAAGATCATTATAAAACACAGTTGTATTTCTATTTACTATCAATAGACAAAAAGAAATTATGTTTAAGTATTTACAATTACAACCAAAACTTTGAAAGACACAGTTTAAGAAACTACAATATGTACACTATGAGAACTGTAAGACATCACTGAGAAATGAAGAGGATCCTAAAGAATGGAGAGAGATGCTTTGTTCTCAGATACAGAGCAGTACTAGCATGCCACATTAGACATACAAGAGACTATAGACATAGCAATCTGTTATAAATATGGAGAGAGATGCCATGTTCTTAGACACACAGCTGGACAAGGAATGTTAAAGTAGACATACAAGAGACTATACACATAGTAATCTGTAAGAAATGACTAAGTCTCCCTAAATTGATCAATGGATTCCATAAAATCTGATTCAAATTAATGGAGGCTACATTTTAGGGGGCAAGATTAATAATTTAATAATGTAATCTTTCAAAAGTATAAGAAACTTAGAGTTTAAGAGCACGTGTTCATACAGAGGACCCTGGCTCAGTTCCCAGCATTTATATGGCAGCTCACAGTAACCCAATTCCAGGGCTCCAATATCCTCTTCTGGCCTCTTCAAGCACCAGGCACACACGTGGTGAGCATATGTACGTGCAAGCAAACACTCTTACACATCAAATAAATTTAAATAAATCTTCATTTAAAAGTTTTATATAAAGGGCCCAGAATAAGCAAAACAGTTGGATAAAAGAATCATGTTGAAATTCTTCAATCTGATTCCAATGATTTGTTTTATAAATCTATGGTAATTAAAGCAACAATACTATATAAAGAGATGCATAAAGAGCAACTTTATGTTGAAGACAGTAGTTGAAAATAAGTCCTATATGTCTAGTCATTTTATTTTAGACATATAAATTTAAACAAAAAACTTAATAGTAAAAAGAAGGTGTTTTCAACAAATGGACTAGAAAATTTTGAAATAGATATAAATAAAGACAAGTATCAACCCATACTTTCAAATTATTTAGAAGAATTAGCTCAGAGTAGACCAAAGTCATAAACCAAAATCTAAACTTATACAAATTTTTTGCAACAATATAAAACTTTTAGATATAGACTTATAAAGCATTAATCATAACAGGAAAAAAGATACAACAAATTTCAGTGAACATAAAAATACTCTGTCTGAGTACTGATGGGTGAGGAAGAATTGGTCTTCCTAAAGATAAGTACTCTAGATAGGCTGACTATACATCACTTGCATTGAGAAATGTCTGGGGACACCAACTTGACATAATAAGCCTTAACACAAATGACAGAATGTGTGAATTCCAGTCAGAGGAGGGGTTTAGTATTGTGCCAATTGGAAAGGTATATAAAGATGATCAAAGCTGATTGAGATGCCTTGTATGAAATATACAAAAATTCAATAAATATGTAAAAAAAACAATTATAAAAAATCCCTTCCTGGGTACAGGGATTGGGCCAAAAACCTATTACATACCTTGATTTACTAGTTACATGGGTCTACAAATTGTCAGACTGATGAAAAAATATACTTAAAATTGATCCAGTACATTATATATAAAATATATGTCAGTAAAGGGCATTGGAAATAAGAATTAGCCAGTTGTGTGACCTTTGTCTCATGTAACAAGACTGGTCAAAACTAATCTCACCAAGAAGGCTAGCTGAAAAGGAATCTAGCAAGTGTATTTTCCTTTTATACCCAAGCTTCTTAGTGCAGATGTGAACACTGGCAATTGAACCATACTACGTTCCTCAGTACAAATATCTTCTCTCATTGTTTCAAGTTATACAGTGTCAGAATTAATTAAACATACACACTTACATCTACACACACATGTGCATGCATACTCTGACCAGAGGTACGCGATGCTCAGAGACAGTGAATTATAATTTATAAAGACTGAAACTATGAAAATTTCAGGCAAATGGATAGAGCTGGAAATAATTGTTCTGAGTGATGTAACCACTTAGGAAAGCAAAGGCCACGTGTTCTCTCCCCTATGTGGGTACTAGCTTGGAATCTTTGGATAAGTGTATTTAAACTGGAGTGTTCATAGAAGTCAGAAAACAAGTAATGGGCCATGAGGGAATTTCAAGGGTGGGGGAACAGAGCACAGGTATGAAGACGGAAGAGGGAGTAAAACTGCGGTGAGGGATGGGAAGGTAGGGTAGAGGAGATGTGGGAATGGATGACCAACTTTAAAGGCATTTGAAAAGCTACATGGAAATCTACAACTGTAGAAACTTTTTAACGTATGCATCTGTACAAATACATACATAAAAGAAAATGAAATGCTGCTACCCTATTCTGAGAAACAACGCCTTTTCCAGACAGTAGAGCCTATCAAATAAAAAGCCAGGAATGGATTACCACTTTTGGAGTCATCGGTCAGTGAAGTACTATAGACCCCCAAACAAGCAGGCTTCGGCTATTGATCTTGGTTACTCTCCTGAACTTGATGATAATTGAGGAAGACACTATATATGTGGTTCATAGAACATGAAAAAAAAATTAGGCCATTGCCAACTTGGAATCCCTACTAACAAGCTTTCATAGTGTTGGAATGTTCTTTTCATACCTAGCTGTGAACCCTCTGGGCAGCAGTAATGACCAGTTTGGCAAGATATGGCCACTGAGACATGAATGTTATGGGAATAATCAATCACTTCTTAATTGGATTTTAGGTTAGCTCTGCAAGAAGAAACTCATGCCTAATACCATGTACTTGGCTCCAAACCCATGGAAAAACAGAAATAGAAACAACAACAAAGAAACAAGATCCATGTGAGGATAGCTTCCCATAACGGAAAGTTCTTGGTGGTAACATAGAGAATTCTCTCTCTGCTGCTCTGCAAGCCAGAGGCCTAGCTTCCAGTTCTGAATTTCAATAACCTAAGATATGACCTGTGTAGATAAATACCACCACAGTGACTACATTTCTCTGCTTAGGCTCTGCTAATTATCAAAATTAGCAATGAAATCTCTCAAGGATCATATGAATCATAATGAGAATTTTATTTTAAAAGACTGAATTGTACACAGACCCTACAGAAATCTTAAAATGGATGGATTTTCCTTTTTCATCTTTGAGCCAGCAAAATTTATAAAACATGGATTTCTTTCATAATGTCTATTTGAATAACAAAGGTGGAGTGGAGAAAGACATGAATTAATTATTCTCAAGGCCAAATAATCTTCCAGGATTAAATAGGTTGGTTTTTTTTTTCTAGTTAAAAACATATGCCCTTAATTATAAAGGGATGAAATAAAATATACAGATTAATGAGAAAATTTCAGCACATCTTGGAAGTGTTTTCCGATGAGCGCTTGTAGGAGCCACTACTTGAGAACCACTGGCACAATAAATTATATAAATTGGACAAACAACAAGATTCAACTTGTCAGTGCTTTGCATTACATCTGCAATATGGATCACACCCAGAGAGAAAAGATTTTAATTGAATCAGTAATATATGAGAGGTGTTGCTCACTTGGTTTTTGCCAAGCCTTGGAGACAGAAATCATTATTATCAAATAATGGCTACAACAATTGCATCTTCATCTTTAAGACAGCTTTTCTGAACCCTTTAACCCTAGATTTTGAAAAAAAAAATTAACTGCAATCAAAACAAACTAACAAACCCCCAAACTGTATGCTCTTCAGGGTCATTCTTTTGTACCACAGTTGAGATGCAATTGCTTCAGTAGAATGGTAACTGTGCATGAATCTCATCAGACTGGCAAGTCAGGAATGACTGTCACTGGAAAGGCAAATGGATTAAGACTGCTTGATTTCATGAAAACTCAAAAACTAATGCATATATAGGCAGTGTTTGGGGCCAGCAAGATGGTTCACCTATGAGCAGTGCTTGTTGACAAGCCTGATCACCTGAGATCTATCCCCAGAACCTACGTGGTGGAAGGAGAAGGAACCTGCTCCTTCACGATGTCCTCCGACCTCAACACACCACAGGCACCATGTCATGCATTCATGAGTGCACATGAGCACACACATATGCACACATGTGCATAAATAAATAAATAAATAAAAGGATTTAAAAATTAAAGTTGGCTTCATGCCACAAGCCTGTGATTAAGAAGACAGGATTAATTTTATAAAGGTCCAGACTATTACATTTCTTTTTGAAGTCTACCTTTAAACTATGGTTTTGGGGGCTGGAGAAATGAATGGCTCACTGGAAAACTGAAGTGCTGGAATACTAACTGCGCTGGCAGAGTCAAGTTTGGTTTCCAGCACCTGTATAGCAGTTAACAGTCATCTGTAACTCCAGTTCATAAGAATTTGACGACCTCTTCCGGTCTCTGAAGGCATTGCACAACATGGTGTACTTATAAATAAATGTAGAAAAAACACCAATACATATAAAATAAAAATAAACAAGTTTTAAATGTTCCTTTAATCCTTACAGCTTCAAGGTGACTTCTCCTCCAAATATACAGCTGGGAGGTAGGTGATAGTACTGAAGGATCATCTTAAAGGGTTTTTATCTTTTATAAAGCTTCCTGAGACCACATACAGAAGATTCCACTAATTTTTTTATTACTGTCTAGAATTGGATCATAGGATTACCTTCATTTCTGATAAAAGCTACCACAACCAGGTTTTCAGGTGGACACATTTCTACTTGATTGGCCTAACTGTTAAATAAGAATTGGCGTGCAAATATTTAATGAGTATGGTAGTACATGTCATTAGGAAAAATTGCCACAGATAAGATTGCCAATCTTAACATAACATCCTTCTATCTTCTCTTCAAATTCTATATCAGCTAGAAACACTGAAGCGTCTACAAATAACTTCACTAGCCTATCCTTTAAGGATTATAACTATAACAGTGTATTAGAGTTTCAGGTTTTCTATGCCTCTCATAAAGTACTGAGAATTTCTGAGTTTCTCCTTATTGTTCATTCTTACTTGAAATAAAGACCTCTTATGAGTTTATTTAGCTGTGAATCATTTCTACAGAGCTAATCAAGGTCTAATATTAAATACAATTTACTGAATTTGCATCAATATTTATTATGTATTATGTGTCTTGGGTCCTGCACTAAAGACACCAAGAATGAAACCAACGAACTTATTACTGGATATAGAATATAGGCATAGAACTAGGGATGTGTGTAGTAGGCCCCGGTCTTAGCTGAAATACTATTGGCAGCTGATCAGTGCTGAATGTGAAAGATAGATGATGTTCTTTAAGGAGAGACTGTAGAGAGGCTGACTAGACTCCGGTGGGTGAACTTGATCTGAGGGGACAGCTGGGTACAATGACTTGACTCAGTAGCCTTAACGTAAATTACAGAATTCATGAAATCTGGAGGGGGCAGGCTATGGGGTGTGTCCAGATTGGGAAAGGAATATAAAAATAATTAAGATATTTTGTATGAAATGTACAAAAAATTAATTAAAAATAACACAAAGTTTTAAATAGTTAGATGAGCACTTAAGTAAAATAAAGGAAGACTTGTCCTCAGACCAGATTACTGCACAGTAGAGGAGGAAATTATTGAGAAAGAGATGCCAGGAAGACTATTATTTGATACCTAAAATTAGTAAGTTAGAATCAGGATCAGTTCCCATGTTTATTGGTTCGTACTCTATTTTCTTTAACTTAAAATCAAGATAAATGAAAGTAAATATAGATAGGTAGTAACATAAATAAGAAAGTATAATATACCCAAATGTTACTTAATTACAGATACATCCTGAGAAATGCATAGTCAGCTAATTTGTCACTGTTTGAACAACATAGAAAATTCTTACACATATCTAGATAGTATACATGACTATTCAACCAAAATGTATGATATACACTATCATATATGAGAAATCATTTACAAAAGTGTCCATATGAAGTATATGACCATATAATATGATAATTAAGGGTCATTGAAAAGCATGCTTTCAATAATAATATTCTTATTTATAATATTCTAATTTATAAATAAGAATATAACCCAGTATATTAGTCTAAATTATAATGTAATGTTAGATCTACTGCTTTAGCTCACTCAAAATGTCTTCTACTATCTTCATACTTTGTTAAGAGTTTCATAAATACAGAACATCACACAATATGCTTGTGCTCACTAAAAATAAATAGCAAAGTAGAAATCTAAAAAGTTACTGCTCATAACATACTCATATTTTTATGATGATCTTGAGAAATGAAATTTCTGTTTATTTCAAATACAGGCATTTGGAAAATGAGTAAAATACTTTGTAACTGCCTGTACCACATAATAATGGTCTAAATTGTAAATTGTTATGGTACTGTAGTTGAACTTCTTGCTAGCAAAGGCATATATTTTCTTTCTCTTGTGTGAGTGTGTGTGTGTGTGTGTGTGTGTGTGTGTGTGTGCATACATACATGTAGAGGCCAGAGGTTCATGGCCCATGTTGTTCCTTGGCTGCTGTCCATGTTACTTTTTGAGTTGGTGTCTCTCACCTGGCCTGGAACTTGTTGATTAAGTCTTGCTAGCTATGGAGTCCCAGGGTCTCTGACTTTGCTTCCCTGGTGCCGGGATTACAAGTGTGTGCCACCATATCTGGCTCTTTCAGTTGATTTCTAGAGATTAGACTTAGTTCCTCATGCTTCCATGGCAAGCACTTAACAGATTGAGCTGTCTCCCAGCCCTCAGAATGGGTATCAATGAGGTATTTACCCTCTTTTCAGACTTGGAGGAGGGGTTTCATAACAGTTCTTATTACTCCTGGATCAAGCTGAAGCTATGCGGTTCCTTCCCCCAAACACCCACAGTTTTCATTACCACGTTTAGTTCTGGGTGCTGTCTCCAAGCTGTTTGGTAAAAAATATTGAACAATTAAGAAAACATATAAAAGTCTGTTCAAATATCCTATTCTTTACATTCTTACAACTTCAAGGGGATCCTGTGCCCTTTGCAATAGTTCCCACACATCTGTGCTGGGGGTACACAGTAGGAAATATAATTTTATTCCTTTTTCAATGCTGACACATTTTCTCTGTTGTCTCACCTAAGAATTAAGCAGATCTAGAATGTCTTTAAATTGAACTACAGCATGGATACTCTTCAACTTTCTAGAAAATCCCTATAACTGTAACGTGAATTTTAATAATTCAGGATTTGTTAATTAAGCACTTGCTCATATCCCCTGTACTCTGTGAACATCAGTGTAGACATTACAACTTTCTGTTTATTTCTACCAGAAATTAGAGTTGATTTTTTTAGCTAACATTAGCTCAGCTCTTATAACCATTATTTTCTTAATGTCTAGAACGTGCCTGACAGTTACTATATTTTAATAAACAAATAATGGACCTGAATATAGCATGAATGGATTTTCAAGAAACGTATGATGGGTACAGTTATGAGAGAGTGAGTGTAGTCAATGTGACACAGAATGGAAAATTAGTAAAATTCTAAGCGAAATACCTAAATAGAGCGGAAACAGAGAGCAGGGTATTCCTATGGAAAAACAAAAACAAAAACAAAAACAAAAAACCCTCATACTGGTTGATGTCACATGAAGGTAATGACTAAGTGCAACGAACTAGTAGAGAAGCCGGCCTTAAAAGAGCCCGGGAGTGGGGGGACAGACTTGAAACAACAGAATGTAGTATATTCACCAGAAATGTTGCAAGTTCCTGAAGTTTGGTAGTTGGAAACTATATAGAGTCTTACTGAATATGAATGAAATCCATGCTGGCTTCCCAAACAATCCACATGCTTGGTATGAACTAATTACTATTTTTATTTCTCAACATGGGTTTAATCGTTCTTAACTGTTCTCACTGTCTTTGAAAGATTAACCTTAATGTGTGTTTGTGGAGATGTATTCGTAATTTAGACAAACTTTGCTCAACTATCAGGAGTGGCAGTCTTTCTTAGGATATTGTCTTAACTGCCACAACATTAGCTAAATTTTACTGAACATTTTGTTTGTGTCTAGCAGAAAAAGACACCGAGGTACAGAGGGCTTGTTGGAAGCCCCGTAAAGCATTAGTGGAAGGTTAGGGTCTGTGTTCCAAGTTTTTGCAAATCTGTTTTTCTTTCTTGATAAAATTTCTATATGATGCAAACTGTTTTTTTATCAAACAATTTCAATATACTCTTTTGTTCTTACAAGCATGATTTTAACAATAGCTTGAAATACTAAGAGGAGGAAACAAGACAGTCAGGCCACACAACAACCTGACAACAAACTCCAAATACAACAGCCACCCTTCAAAATGATGTACTTGGTTATATCAAGTAGCCAGTATAAATCTAGTGTAAATGATATTCACACAATGACAAGTTTGCCTAACAATGCATATATCAATATGTATTTCCACAGTTAGGCAACATATAACTATAATTATATAGATGAGAATTATGATGTTCCATCCTGAAGGACAATGAGGGTGGAAAGTTAAAAAAAAATCCAGAAAGTTTGGGTCTTCAATATTTTAAGAAGGTTTTAGAGAAATGATAACTTGACTATAGTATTTGTACAAAGTGGATATGAGATTATTGAACAACAAATCTGGATAATTAGGATGAGTACTCTAAAGAAATAAAAATTCTAATGAAACATGAATTTTTAAAAGGTATGAGGAATAAAACAGGAGGTTGCACATGCCTTTACCCCCCAGTATACAACAAATGAAAACAAGAGTTTAAAAATAAAAACACAGGATTTAGCATCCTTAACCAAAATATCTTTCAGTCCTGACCTACCCTATAAATGGTTAAAACTTTATCATGAGGTTTCATCTTCTTACACTACATATTGCTGGGTTTCCATCTCCAGATTTCTTGATTCCATAGGTTTGAGTTCGAGTTGATGTGGTTTACTAATAATTTCTCAGATGTCATTGACAACTGATTCAGGGACCACGCTTGAACTATTATTCTCTATAATACTCTCAACACATGTCTAAAAATCTAAGTTTTATTTTCTAACATGTCTATACTGTCAAAATTCTCACTTTACATTGAAGAGCAGATATTATGTCAGGGAGAAAGAGTGGGATTACTCAATCCATTTGAGCAATTGACAAGGAAAAGAGAAAATTAACTAGAAATCATGCCACATCCAGCAAGGGTAAGTACACACACTTCTGCTGAGCACTACTCAATAAGATAAAAGAGTGATAAGAACAGAGACTCTGAGAGCCCTGTCCACTCATGGCTAGCACTTTCATCACCAAACCACCAAGAGTGAACATACTGACTGCATTAGAGTTAACCTATAGATTGGCTATAATTAAAGATTTAGATTTAAATGCAATGATGAGCCTAGGATATTTCTCTGCTGACACATTAGATCTGAATTTCATGAAGTAAAAAAAAAGTATCAATCAGTATTCTCCAAATTGAAAATAATATTCAACTTGAACTAACTAATTAAACCAAGATGGGAGGAATATTATCTCATGAACCAAGAGTAAATTGCAATTTTTGATAGTTGTATGTGTTCAAAACTATCAACAATTGGCCAAATTTTACCATTGTCCTCAAAACTAAGAGCAATGTTCTAGGCTCTAATCTACTGTTGGCCCTCATCAAGAATGTGGCCTGAGACGGGAGCTTATCTCCCCGATCACAAGACATTAAGCTCCCTCCTTTTCAGCCAGGACAGGCCAGTTCCACCCACCAGCATAGTAGGGCGCATGGAAGGAGGTGATGCCACAGGGAATGGGGGGAAAAGAAGGGAACGTGTAGGGTGCTGTGGCTTTAATCCCTGTAGTACACATGCTGAACTGTGTGGAGTTCAGCATGCCCCTACCAGACTTGATTATGAGTTACTTTTTATCATCACTTGAACACTGGTGCTAGGTGAAGAACCGAATGGGACCTTGTGTAATGTCTACTAGAGTGCCACAAGATGTTAACCGCATCATCTTGGGTAACTAGGTGAATTGGCCCAATCTCAGAGCCAGTCATCTTGAAAAATTAACCTTGTGTGAAATCCGAGTTTTCTAGTTGATTCTCTATCATAGTCTGTTCTGGCTTCTGTCAATAAATAGCACAGACTACATGAGAAACTTATTTCTCATAATTCTGGATGCTGAGAGGTCCAAGGTCAACACCTCATTAGATGCCTGATAAATGACCACGTCTTTATACACATTCTGATATACATATTCTAATTCTAACTTCACATGATGGGCAGAAGTATTCTCTTGGGTCTCTTTCGTAAGTAAATTTACTAATCTCACTCAAGAGGCCAGAGTTTCATGACCTTTTAAAGGACTCACTTGCTAATGCCTCCTACCATGGGATTAAGATTTGCACATGACTTTGGAGGACCTTAAAATTCAGATCAATGGCACATTAGAGTTACTTCATAATAATAAATATGATGTTCTTTATATGACTGGACATGAAAATTCCCCTTATAATTATTCCAATGTCACCCTCCCCCAAATCTTGGCATGTTAAAATTGAAATGAGATATTTACATCTAGTAACCTTGGATGTTAATCAAATTAGGTGATCAACCCATCCAATCCGGAGGCCTTAGATAGGACACTGCCTTTCTTCCAACTACACACCTGCTCATTCCTATTTCTATGAGTGACATCGGCTTCTTCCTGTTTTGCTTACATCATTGCTGGAAATCAGAGGTCAATGCCTAGAAAAACTCAGAAAACATGATTTCAGAAGACACATTTCCCAAGACCCTTCCATTGCAGATGCACCAATGGAGATGCACCAATGGATTTGTATTCAGAGACAGTCTTTTGTTTTTGTTCTTTTTTACACAAACAAACAAAAACCTAGGTTTTCTATGAAATTTCTAATTTCTAATTCCCCCATGAAGCATACAAGGAATAAAGTCTGGGACTGAATTTCTCATGACTGTGATAAAGAAGTTTAGTTAGCTTTCAGGACATGGCTTTAACTAATGCTCAGAAATGAACCTGATGTCTCACTGCCTCACAAGGGCCCAAGCAGGGCACATCATGCATTTGCTTCAGACAATCTGGCAAGAATCCTGTGAGAAAATATTGTATGCCAGGCTCATGCTCATTTATTCACCATTTCATTTTCTAATTCTCTAAGTAAAAATGTCAGATAGAAAGGGAAAAACTCATAAAGAAGATAAGCAAGAATATTTAATAGAAATTTAGCATTTAAGAACATCCTTCCAGAATCACACAAAGATGATTTGAAAAGCCAAGTTTGAGAGTGAGACATAAAATTCTGGGTCTGCACAGATTCTGACAAGATTTCACACACTGTCAGAGGGGTTCTTTTCTTTTGCTTGGCTTCCCTGTAGTGGGAGGAGGGACAGAGCCAATGTCTCAACCTCACTCTACTTGGGGAGCCACTGTGACCCAGTTCCAGAAGCCCAAGGGCTGTCCTTAATTAGCATTGTAATTTATATTGCACAATTATGCAAATTGGGCACATAAACAAAATTATCCTTTCACTTTGGCTTTGCTACCCGAGAAATGCAAAGCCAGTTAAAGATAAGAAGAAAACAGAATACATTTGGTTTAATGTAATGCACCATTTCTTAATTTATCCATTCTTTTGTTTCACTCCTCTAACTTGCACTTGGGGCTTTATGTTTTTTCTCTTCCTCTTCTTCTTTTTATGCTGTCGGTTTCTTCCTTGATCTATACTTGGCTCTCTTCCTTGAGAAATTTTACATCTCATTAATTCTCCTACTGTGATTCACAACTGTTTAGGTCATTCCTTTGGTTTTTAATATGATTATTATCTGTCTGCAGCTTTTCTTTTCTTTTTTTTTTTTCTCTCCCAAACTTTCTGATTCCTACTGGTATTCCTTTCCATGAGGCACCAGTTTTTCCTAGATAGTTTGACTGACTTTCTTTTATAGCTGAGTGATGCTCTTTGCTAGATATCTAGTAAGAGCCCTAAGGGTGCAATCATGTTTTGTTAAGAAAGCTGAAAATAAGCATGGCAAATAACAGAACTTGGAAGCTAGGAAATTTGAAAATACAAAGCTCAGTGAGATGAAATTGGAAACTTATGCCTCCAAGCAACAGACTATATTCAAGTATTAACCACCAGGTGATCAGTGCTTAAATCAACATAACAAAGAAAATTTACTAATATTGGATCACTTCCCAATCGAGCTAGTTCCTTTTGAGAGCCTTAACTTAGTGAGGAAGTTATCTAAAACACTGGAAACTTACGGAAAATAAAACCTGGATTTATGGCTGAGTTTGTAAGAACAGTGATTACCATGATTGACAGAATGCGGGTCCTGACTGCTGAGAGCATGTCTCACAGAGGTGCCTGAACAGAATGGGGAAGAAAACAAAACTGTGCCTTGCGTTATCTGCCCAGAACCACCGCTCCCACGGGAAAACACTCCTTTTCATTTTGCAATCCTCTGGCTCCAGTAACATCAGTCAAATTAAAATATAACCCAAGGGGCACCTTGCCCAACTCGGGCAAATCATAGCATCCTCCCTCTGGCTATAACTTTCCATTTTGAATAATATTCAAATGCCTGGTAGAACCTTCTATACAAAATTTTAGTCCCTGTTTTCATGCCTTTAACTCATCCATCTTTCCTATCTGCCTAGCATTTTCTGGCTGTCCTGCCTGTCTAATATTTTCATATTCTTGCTTTTACATGTCTTTTATCCTCTGTTCTTTTATTGTTTTGATGGTGCTGTGGATTGAACCCGTCCTAGGGAAGTGCTTTAACACAGAGTCATGTTCTGACATCTCCGTTCATTTTGTGATAGCTAGTTTCTTCATGTCACCCGAGTGCCTATTCACATGTCATTTAACAGAAATCTTCTCTTACAACTCTAGCTAATGTTGATGCTACTACTGCCATCCCATCACTTATAATGTACTACTCTGTTTTAATTTAGCACAATTTGAAATACTATATATATTAATTCTGTATTTATTTTCTATATTAATTTGTCTACAAGATATTTATCATATATTTTAACTTATGTATTGTCTGTCTCTCCCTACTGGGTAGAACGTATGATCCTGGCTGTGCAATTCACTGCCATGTTCTTTTTTGTTTTGAGAATTTTATACATGAGTATTGTAACTGCATTATTTTCATTCCTTCCAGACCCCCTCTAGATCGTCCCATGTCCCGACTTCCCCTCAATTTCTTGTCTTTGTCTTTATTGTTATACACGTGCACACACACACACACACGCACATGTAATCCACTGTGTCCATTCAGTGGTGGTCATGTGTACCTACCTTTAGGGCTCCCTACTACTTGGGATTAGATAACCTCTTGCGGATCGAGTCCCTGGAGAAAACTGATTCTCCCTCCATCAGCATCCACTGATTGCCTGTAGCTCTTCATCTTCAGGTGGAGCCCTATGAAAACTCCCCATTCACCTTCATTGCCACGTTCTTAGTAGCCAGAACAGAAGCAGATGCATATAGCATTCTCAAAATATTCTTGACTTCACTTGATTAAATTCGTGATTGTTACACAATGAACAATGACCTAACCCTAGTCAAAGTTTTCTGTTTGAACATACGACTTTAAAAAAAAATTATTTTACGTGTATGAGTGTTATTCCTGCATGTATATAAGTGCACCTGTGTTGTACATTGCCTTCAGAGGACAGAGAAGGGCCTTAGATCTTCTGAACTGGAGTTATGGGTGGTTGTTAGCTGCCATGTAGGTGCTGGTATTATAACCTGGGTCTTCTGCAAGAGCAGCCAATGCTCTTAACTGGTGAACCATCTCTTCAGCCCTGAATGTTCGACTTTTGAGTTTCTTATTTAAAAGTGTGTCAATTTCTTTTGTGTATTATAAAATGAAACAGTAAGTAGATTTTTCATCATAGTAACAAGTGATAAAACCAGTGAAGGACAAATGGTGAAGAAAGAATTTGGTAGGAGTAGAAGTCGAAACCAAGTTTATTGTTTATTAACTGGTTTCCTGTGCTCCTTAGTTCCAGCTGCATTGTTGGCTTTGGTTTCTAGAAAGATCTTCAGGATAATTTCTGTGATTTTGACTTTTCATGAAACTGATTGGAACTGGGTTTTAATCCTTTGCAATCAGCAAAAATAATATCTATCAACATAAAGCAAATGAATAACAATATTCTTAAAACCAAACGTCAGTGCAAAATTGGGGACTGAGTCATTTTCCTTTATAATAGAAGTTTGAATTCTTGATATCTTCAAATTGCAGTTTCCTTATTCAAAGAAAAGGGGAAAGGAACAGAAAAGGAAGGAGAGGGGAGGCCATGGGAGGGAAGGGGAGGGCTATGTGATGGGTATAGGAAATCTGTAAAGTTCTCAAGCATAGTACTGAATATTAAAATCTTAATTAAGGCATTTTAATCTGTATCTTGGTGTACAGATGTGAAATTCTCTTTCAACTGGCATTTCTAATTTACCTTATTGGTGTTTCTTGCCTTCTGTAGTAAATTATGTGTCTTCATTTATTTTAGAGTATTTTTGAAGCCTTTTATAATTATATGTATATAGACTTCTTCATTGTATTCCCTGTTGTATCTGTCAAAAATTCAACCCATGGCTCAACCAGTAAAGGTACTTGTTATCAAGCCTGATCATCTGAGTTTAGTTCCCAGGACCTACATGGGGAAGGACGGAACTGATCCCTGAGTTGCCTTGTGACCTTAATATATGTCTTGACACACATGTGCACACTCACGTGCATTAATGAATGTCATAACATATTTTAAAAAACATATTTTTAAATTGTGCTTCTTTTATTTTCAATAGGTCAGGTTCTCTTAGACATCCAGTGTAAGGAATTTGTTAATGAACAAAGCACGTGGTGCTAAGAAATTTGGGAAAATGATGACATTGATTGTCTTCAAGGGTAAGCTGTCAATATTCTAGTCTATGAGAATGGAAATACATTCACAAGGTGAGATTCTGGAGCACAAACCATCAAAGCTCATACCTCCTCCTCTTCTTGTAATCTTCTATATTACCTATATGTGATTTTATAATTAGAAGAGCTGTCCATAAATACAACAGCTGGAGTGTAGTATGGACTAGGCAAACTTTGTGAATAAGACTTGAAATATGTCCTTTCTGCTCCCATAGTATGGACCTGAAACTTAATCTGCAATTCCTGTCAGTAACCTCTACCCTCACCATGTTAATCAGCTAGAGCAGCCAGAGTTGTAAAAGTGGGTAGGGAGAGGTTGGAGGCAGGGTTATTATTTACTTTCTATTGCTGTGATCAAACACCATGATGAAGGAAACTTAAAGAAGAATTTATGTGGGCTTAAGGTTCCAGAGGGATAAGAGTCCAGCACAGCAGCGAGAAATGACAGGAGGCAGCTGGAGTAGAAAGCTGCGAACTCACATCTTCAAGCATGCAGAAGATGCAGAAAGAGACTATAAGTGGGAAGAAACTATAAAATTTTAAAGCCAGTCCAGCTAGGTCACACTAGCTCAGTGTTACATAACCCTCTGCAAACTGCATCACCAACTAACCAAGTCTTCAAACTCTTGAGCCTATAGGGAACACTTCTCACTTAAACCACTAAAGGAAGTGATTAGTGAAAAGAGGCATTCCCTAAGGTCAGACACAGTAAAAAAGCAGAATAAATTACTGTAAACAGGTCTGC
Organism: Eospalax fontanierii; assembly: GCA_035773235.1. Lineage (NCBI taxonomy): Eukaryota > Metazoa > Chordata > Mammalia > Rodentia > Spalacidae > Eospalax > Eospalax fontanierii. The sequence continues at coordinate 23,868,453 of CM069534.1, forward strand.
AGTGAAAACACATTTCCTAAAATTAAAACTAGCAGGTATTTTATAAAATAAAACTAAGGTAAAGAAATAAGACATTTCAAATCCTATATAACTGAATGATTAATATTTATTTTTAAAATACCAATATTTAAAAGTATCTACCCTTACATGAACCAGAATTGTAATTCATGTGTTTCTTAGACGCAAAGTAAAAGCTCAAGTCAACTTATAATTCCCAAGCAAAATTTAGGAAGAAATTGCAGGGAATGAGAAAAGACAGAAGTAATGAATATTTTTCTTAGTAGGAGATCATGGTAGCTTCACAGGAGGTTGCAGTTTCTGTCTGCTTTTTTTAGGGGGTGAGACTGAGGAAAAAACCACATCATGGTTACTGATTTCTGAGTTTACATACAAGTTTCAGTGTGGCTGGAACTTTGTGACTCTCCTAATCCAGAAATAAACAGGTACAAAAGTTAATAGGAAAAAAAATCTCAGTCAAACTTTCCCAAAATTATAAACTTAAGTAATATAATAGCACATATTTATAAATACCATTAAAAACATGAATATCTGGAGAGATATATTGTTTTTATATATGATAAGACCAAGGTTTTAGCTTCTCATTCATTCTAATGGATATTAAACAGTTTATTAATGTTGCTTTAGGTTATTAAAATCATCTACATATATCTGTGGTAAACTGTGATTCAGATAGATTGGGAGGAGTTATCATTTAATACCCTTTGTATAGTATATTTGTCTGTATTCTTTCTAGAACTTTACAATTAAATAAGATTACACATTAATTTTAAACTGTACACATTCACTTTGCCTTTTTCAAGTAATTACTGTTATTTTTCTCTTTAACTCTCATTTAAAATTTGTTTTAATTTTCTAAAAGATTCATTTCTGTAATTAGTTTGATGATTTTACAGTTTCTAAAACTAAATATGTATTTTCTCCTGGTTTTCTCTTTGTCTTATTGTGGTCTAGTTAAATTCTTGAGATAAAGACTTAGTTTGAGTATAATAAATATTACTGTATATGAATTTGTCTCTGAGAATACCATTGGAAATACATCTATTCAAATGGGGGCCATAATATAATATTTCTAAAACTGCTTACAAGTATGGTTTCTACAAGTTCCAATAATTATTAAGGCAAATAGTTTTCTTTAATGTTTCTTTTGCTTTACTGTTTTAAGTATTTTAGAAAGTCTTTTTCACAAAAATACTTCTAGTAATATTAAATTGTGACTATATGTTATTTCTGAAATTTCTTCGGTTTTGTTTTCTATGAGTATATTTTTGTAAATAAACATGCTTGGGAAAAAAGTGAAAATTCTGTTTACAAGGTATAAAGCTTTACAAACATATGTCAACCATTTTCCTTTTAAAAAATGTATGGGTCTCCAGTAATTTTTATGCTATTTTTTCAGTTGTATTTCATATTTATTTTATATTTTTATTTGAAATAAATTCATAAATTCTATATATCTGCACAATCACCTAGGGAAAGATGAACAACTTATTTGAATCCACCCCTTAAAATGAAACTCTTACTATATCCTTCCTTTTCTTTAAATATTTTATTTATTTTCTTTTTATGTGTATGAGTCTACTGCCAGCATGTCGATAAATGAACCAGTGTCATGCAGTGCCAGAGGAGGTCAGAGAGGGTGCTGGATTTCCAACTGTAGTTAGAAACAGTTGTTAGGCACCGTGTGAGTACTGGGAATCAAACCCAGGTCTTCTGCAAGAGCAGCCAGTGCTCTTAACTACTGAACCATCTTTCTCTAGCCCTGCATCCTTCCTTTTATATCACTCCTTCTTCTCATTTCTATAGTTCCAATGCATTTTTTTGCCAATATGATTTATATGTAATATCAAATTCTTATTTTTTTAAAAAAATTAAACAGTTAAGTATTTCTTTCAACAGGGTTTATAACTGCATTCAGTTTTATAACCGTCTTACCAGTGGTTATAAAAAGCTACCTTCTGTTTGACCAGCCCTCATTGTGTCCTGTCTCTTGCCCAGGGCCCAATACATCTCCTAGGAATTCTGTTTAGGAAATCACTATGAGAACTAAAATCGGCACTTCTAGAACCTCTTGCCCCATAATAAGTACTACTTCTGTAAGCACAGGTTACCACCAGGATTATGACAAAGGCATAGGGAGGACTTCAGCATGATCATCTCATCTCTGCATGGGCAGAATTATACAAATACAAAGTTTTGGAAAGAAAACTTCCATAGAGAGTATGTGTTAATATTCTTGAAGTATGATATACACAGATTCACCTCATTGTTAATAGATTCACATACAGATACTTCTAAACATTGTTTTTAAACTCAGCTACACAGAGCAGTCACATGAGGATAGTTCTAAAAGATTCTAATGACCCAGCTACTCATTAGACCAATTGGACCCAAAGTTCTCTGGTTGAAACCCAGATTTCACTTTCTAAAGCTCCTCAGGTGACTGTAGAGTGCAGCCAAGAGTATAAACACAAGTGGGCAAAGGAAGGTCAAACCCTTAGTTGATGTGCCGCTGGCATTAGCAGTTCAGTTCAAGAAATACATTTTCTGGATATGTAAAAAGCCATCCTGGAAAACAGCTTTTTGGGGGATGAAAGTTACATAACCAACAGGATACAAAAGCACTTATGGAATTGTAGTAACTGTTTCATGATTCATAGCCAGCATGCAGGGAATTGGGAGTGCTTAGTTTTGTTTTGAGGTTAGGGCAGATAAAAATTTGTCAGAGACATCAGCTAAACCCAACTTGGAAAAATAAGTCAGAATTCAGCATCTCAAAATTAAGAATTTAGGTTAGTTAACAAATTTGGTTTGAGTTCTTACATTTAATATTGAAGTCCTACATAGTTTCTCTTTAAAAATTTCCTGTTTAAAATTTTTGTTACCTGTATGGAGTCAAAGAATTATTTTCTCCAAAACAGGCCTTGCATATTAACTCAATGCTTACTATAACATGTGTGTTTGTATATGTACAGATGCACATGTGTGGATGTATTTTGTTTCTGTGTGTATCGTGTACTTGGGGTCATAGATCTGCTGTCCTAGACTAAAGACCTGACCGCTCTTGTTGCATCCTGCTTTAACCCATCTGACGGCGAGATGAAGTCTCGCTTGTCCATGTCAGCTTCATGTAGTAGATGTGTCTGTGGGGGTCATGCTTACCTGGTTGATCTCCACCTTCACTCTGATGGTGCAATGGTCCATGGGTGGTAAGGATGTTGTTCTTGGTGCCATAAAGATGCTGCCTGTTGCCTTAAGCACCCACCGTTATTTTTAAAATAGGGAATGTTACTTGCCTCCGGCTTGCCAAATAGACTGAACTACCTGGACAGTGAAACCCCGGGGTCTGTCTGTCTCTGCCTTCCCAGTGCTGAAATTACAAATAGATGCCCGTTTCTTTTTTTTTTTTTTTTTTTTGTTGTTGTTGTTGGGTTTTTTGTTTTAGCTTTTTTCTTTTTTTTTTTTTTTTTGGTGGGTTTTAGGGATCAGGTTTTTAATGCTTGCAATGCAAGCGTTTCACTAACTGGGCTATCTCCACAGAACTCTATTCTCATAGACATGATGCTTGATTTGGGACAAGAAAGTTAAATGAGGCTGGTGAGAACATTCAGCAGATAAGAGCACTTGCTGCCAAGTCTGAAGTCCTGAGTTCAATTCCTTGAATCTGTATGATAGAAGGAGAAAATTAATTTCTACAGGTTGTCCTCTGATCTCCACGCATGGCCTATTAACACTCATGTACATACACACACATTCGCATTATATTCATGTACAAAATAAGTAATAAATAAATAAATGTAAACTTTTAAATTAAAGAAGCTAAAAGACAAAAATTAAAAAAAAATCTTTCTATGGTATTTTGGTTTTATGAATTTTCCCAAGCACATTCTTCAGTGGTAAACTAGCTAAGCCATTCAAATTATGGTCAGCACTTACTTTGTAACAAAAGGAGACAGTTAGCTTTTTTACATATGATAAGAACCATGTTTCCATTTAGTTTTTTAATATACAAGGCATCCTACAAAGAGATAAAGTTCACAGATTAAAGTAAGCAGTATTTTGTCTGTTTCCTTGGCAAACAAATTACAAAACGTAACATCTGCTTATCATTTTTGAGGCTACTCTATAAATACCCTGCTGTAAGTATGCTCAGTAAACTTGATAGGAAGATAACTTTAGTGTTTTCTTTCTATATATCTATTATCTATCTATCTAAAGATACAGATATAATTGAATTTGTATACATTTCATACATTACATCTTAATCATATTTAGACACCTTCTTCTATCTGCACCTCCATTTAGCCTGCCCATAGAATTGCAGGCCTTCTCTCACATATGTTAAGGCCAATAGAGTTAAGTTTGTGTAACCAGATGTCCCTAGGTGTAAGTTTATCCATTAGAGCCTATTCAGCCTGCCTAGTGTCATTTCTTTAAATGAGATCAACTCTCCTTCACCCAGGAGTGATCAGCTGCCAATAGTCCCTCAGCTAAGGTTGAGGTTCCTTCCCATTTTCCCAGTTCTATGCTGGGTTTTGTCTGACTGAGCTGGCATGGGTCTGTTGCCTGCTGTGTCTATTAATGCAAGTTCACATTTTGTAGTTAAATTTCTTCATAAAAGAATCTATAATTCAGAAAGTATAATTTAGTTTAAAAATTCCGAGCAGGATGGAAGTTTTATACTTTGATATTACAGAAAAACACACAGACACTACATGTAAAATATCCTCAAGGCTTTCACATAGCCCAGCAATTCACAAATAGTCCATTCCCAACAGGGGGTTTAAAAAATGTAAAATCTTGAGTGGTACCAATCCTGATGAATGAAAAAGTGTCAGGTTGGGGCCCAGATAGCTTTTCCTTAGCAAGCTCTCTCTATTTCTGTTATAGTCCATTGTTGAGCATCTCAGGTATGGCAGAGGTGCCACCAAAGGAAGTTCCTTGATTTACCGTGTATATGAAATAATTCCGCTGCAGTAAGAAAAAATCTTTTCACAGGAAGTTCATGTTTACTCCAGCAAAAATAATTAGTGCATCTTCACATCCCTATCATCCACCTATAGATTCATTACTGGCTTGCATCATCTTTCAACAGCACTGAAGTGACCATTAATTCCTTACATTTGCTTTCAAATATTCTCTTGAGCAGCAGAGTATTAGATTTCACGTGTGCTTTACTTACCTCATTGAGATAATGTTACTATAATGATCTCACTCATATGTTGCATAATTAGGTCTAATATCTCTCTAATGAGATACACCACGTTATTTGGAAGCAGCTGTTCCATCGTGGATAGCAAAGGGCATCTATGCTAAATTTTCCAAGGCACTCAAGGAAAGTGAAAATGGTTACTTCAGACAAATTATTTTAATTTTTTTCTCTAAGAATCTAATTGCCTTTGAATTGATATTAATATCCCAATAACCCAGAGGACTAAAAGTGTCAACTGGTTTGGGCAGGAAATGGTACGTCAAAAATCTATTAAATTAAAGAATAAGAAATCAGTCAACTAAGAATGCAGAACATATTTCTCTGATATCTTTGCTCATTTATATTATAGGAAAAAAGCATATTACATTTTAAGAAGAGTATTTTTTATGGAAATGTTTACTTTTTAATATGTTTTGTTTTTTAAGAAAAAGTAGTCTTAAGAATTTGGCATGATGTTTTCTGTAAACTATTTGTATATGTGCAATTAATATGAGACAGAATTAGATATACCCACAGAGGCTGCTTCATGGGTTTATTCATTCATATAATAACACCAGTGTGCCTTTTAAAATCTAGATAAATACACAATAGACACATGTAGATGTATAATGTGAATTGAACAGAGGCTTAGCTATTAATTCACATTCAGTGAAATTCTCATCTCCCTGATCAATGTAAACACGTACTTATTTATCTAAACTGCATTTGTTGTTAATGAAACCAGAGTGTGCAGCATTTTATGAAAGTGTGGTGAATTAATGGATAAGATTACCTCAACTCCCTACAGCATGAGTCTAACAGAAGGGGAAATTAAGGGAGACAAACCGAACTGTGATGCTTTGGGACTCCCTTGATTCTGCCTGTCACTGTTTTTTAAACCAGCACAGGGCCTCAGGGGAGTCTGGCTGTTCTAGCCTTCCTCAGCCAGCCAGACGGTAACGGCCCACTGCTTTTATTCATTACCTTGAATGTAATGCACTAAATTTAACAAGTAACACACTCAGCGGGAATTTATTGGCCTTTTGCAGCATGATTGCAAGGTGGGATACGGATATGGATTCCAATTACTGTTGACACTCAGATAAGAAGAACAAAGCCTGTATATAATTATGAACCGAAGTTGATATTTTAACGAAGTGAAAATAAATAAATATATTAGTACTATATGGAGAAAACATTCATTGCCAGGTTTAAAGAACTCTTCGTGGTTATTCAGTAGGAGCATTCCAATTAAGTGAAGCGATAATAAAATAGAATTCATAAAGGAAAGAGCTTCCTTAGTAGCAAATAGTTGCACAAAGCAGATGTACGGTAGAGGGAAAGCTAACAAATTTCCAAGATAGACTTGTGTGCAATAATGTAAATGAAGGGCAGAAACAGGAGTCTTTAAAAGGGATTTGCTAGTTTTATTTTTTTTTATTTTTAACTTTTTATTGATTTTTTTTACAATTTTCATATGATATAGCTTGATGGTATTAAGATCCCCCCTCTATCTGCATGGTCCCCCATTGCCCCCACCCAATTTAATTCACTCCTTTATGTATAATATGGCCTTGAGAGTCTGATTTTTGTCGCCAAATTCCTCTTCCAGTAGCTAACTACAGATACAGAGTTAATAAGACGTGATAGGTATTTTTCTATAATATTGACTGTATATATAATTTTTGTAATTCTGGAGTTAGCTGACTAAATATTGTTGGCATATAGATATTTATGCAGGTCCTTAAAGTCCTTGAATTGCAATAAGAGGCTGGGAGAAAAAGCCAGAATTATTAAGTCACTGCAGGCAAAGGTTTGTTATTATGATTTGATATATTTATAAAGGCCATAGAACCACAATAAATACAAAGGCATAAAAGGGAGAGAATAGGATTTCACTTTGCCATGTTGCATGTGGATGAAAATGCTGCAGAGCACATGGCATAGGAAAGCAAAAGGGGAAGCAGCCTCCACATGATTAGCTAAAGTGACCAAACTGAATTACTGAAAATATGAGCACCATGCATCCCTGGAAAAGGCTAGACCCCATACACTACCCAGAATCATATTCTGGATTTAAAAATTACTTGCTCTCTGACCTTGAGCCACTTGCTTAATTTCTCTTAACACGTAATTTCTACGACAAAACAGACACAAAGCTGCAGCCTGTGTGCCTAGAGTAAAAAACTTGGGAATTTCTTGGAGACAATGGTGGGCATAAAGTAAATAATAAAAACTAGCAATGCTTTATAAGCTTGCATTATTTTAGCCTACTGAGCATTTCATGGTGGTGCATGCCTTTAATCCCAACACTTGGGAGGCAGAGGCAGGTAGATCTCTTAGTTTAAGGCCACCCTGGTCTACGTAACAAGTTCCAGGACAGCTGGGGATACAGGAAGACCCTGTCTCAAAACGAAAAAATAACCCCCTCCCCCAAAAAACAAAAACAAAGACCAAAACTTATTAAGGTATTTATCAAAGATGCATAAAAACAATTTTGATGAAAACGTCATCCACTGAAGCTTTGGAGGCTGTCTTCAAAAAGCTGATAGGGCCAAGTCAAGGTCTTAAATAATGTGAATTCTATCAACCTTAGGAAAGCTCAGTATAACAAAATGATTAGTTAAGATGAACAATTTAACCCAAATTACCAATCAGATAGTATCCTATTGATCTGGTTACATTGCTCAGGGCTGTGACAGAATACTGACAGAAGCAGCGTGATGGCTCATTTTGGTTTCTGGTCAAAGGATTCAGTCCTTCATATCAGGGAAGCTATGCCTACTGAAGTAGCTAGGTCCTTGACAGCAAGAGCTGGTGGCTACACCTCTGTATCCTGGATTAGGAAGCAGAGAGTTGGATCAGAATATTAGTGGGGTTGCAAACATTCCATGTCTGCTTCCTGTGACTCATTTCCTCTGCCTCACTTCCGAGAGGATCCACTGCCTACCAAAAGAGCACCACTAGCTGTAGACCAAGTGTCCAAGCATCTATAGGGGATATTATATATTCAAACTTCAACATCTATTTTAGATCTACTTCTTTGATCTTTACCTTAGAATTCACAAGGCATCATGTAAAAGCTGTACACACAGCTAACAGAGGACTTGTCTTCAGAATCAGAAAACATGAGTAATACACGAATTAAAAATAAGTCAGTAAAATAACCCCTTAAATCATAAGTGCTGATATTAAAGGCAGTTTAATGACTGACCCACTAATTTATTTGTTCTATGGTGATGTTCTGAAAGCCTGCCTCATCATGGCCAAGTCGGTGCCATTTCTGAGGAAACTGGGCTGAACACATTAAGATGTCACTGTCCTCACTGACACTTACATTCTAATAGCATAAATTAATTGTGGAATTAATATTTCAGTTTTGGTGCTGAGTACTATGGAAGCCTTGGGAAGAAGGACACAAGTGTCTCCAAGAGAAATAAATTCATAAGTGCTGACTCTGTTCTCATACCAACTAGGGTGGTCAGTGCTGCTATAATCACCCACTCAGTTAAGAACTGAAGAGCAAAGGTGTTATATAAATTCTACAGCTGCTACGAGGTGCATCAAAGATCCAAGGCTAGGCTATCTAGACTCTGATTCTTCTCTTAATCACTGTGCTGTGGAAGTCCATAAGCACTTGTGAGGGAGTAGTAAAAAGATGCTCAACAGAAAGAAGGGCCTGTGGGGAGGCAGAGCCTGAGAAGGAAAATGTTTCAGTACTCTGGACCACAGCAATACTGTCGAACTGAAATGTGAAGAATCACTCACAAAAGTTTAAATTTTTTATTTGGCACATTAAGTATAACAATGAAAGGAAAAGTACAGCCATTAAAGAATAGAATTTTATAGTTTCTTGTAAAACTAAATATGCAGTTACTCTACACACCGAGAGGAGACTGTTCATCATTTACTCCAGACAGATGAAGACATACAGTCACATCACATCTGTACAAGTGTGTTTACAGTAACTCGACTCATAACAGTAATATCTGGAACTAACCCAAGTGTTTACCATCAGATGGGTAGTTTTTAAAATGGTAGTATATACACCTATGGAATATATTTGTAATAACGTCTGTCAATCTTTAGAGAATTATGCAAGGAAGGAAAAATATCCGTTCTCAAAAGGGTTATACTGTGTGGTTTTATTATTATATTGACATAACAGAAATATAGAAATAAAGAACAGTGCAGTATTTATTAGATATCACGGCTTCCAGAACGATAGGACAATGGGTGGAGTTGGATATGGTTATACAAAGATTATGCAAGGGATCTTCTGAAGAAGGAAATATTTTGTATTTTGATGTGGTGGATATACAAAAATGAACTTAGGATAAAATTGCAAAAAAAAAAAAAACCAAATATACACATACAAATCAATACAACTGAAATTGGTGAAATACGAGTAAGAACGTGTCACTGTCAGTATCCTTGTAGCAATATTGTGAATACAGAATTGAAAAAGATATAATTGCTGAAAAACATGAAAAAGAGGTACACAGAATTCTCCTATATTATTTTTTATTTTATTTGTTATTTTTACTTTATGTGTATGAGTGTACTGCCTGCATATATGTAAGTGCATACATTTCATGCATTGCCCACAAAAGTCAGAATAGGGTATCGGATTTCCCTGGAACTAACGGTTGTTAGTTGCCATGTGGGTGCTGGGAATTGAACTGAGGTTCTCTTCAAGAGGAGCCAGTGCTCTTAACTGTTGAGTCACCTCTCCGGCCCCTCTAAATTATTTCTTATAACTACATGTGACCCTAGAGTTATCTTAAGAATTATAAAAAATATATTGATGACATTGATTTTAGTTAATGTAATATGTACAAAATATTTTCATTTCAACGTAATAGATAATGTGAAATGATGGAGATATTTCCTACTTTCCATACATTCCATTTGAACTAGCCACATGCTGACACCAAATATGGCTAGTGGCTACTATATGGGGTGTGTAGAAGAATGAAAAAAGAAGAGAGAAAAGTAGAGGCCTGAGGACCAAGGTATGAGTCAGACCACAGAGAAAGCAGCCCTTGCAATGAATTCCAGTTTTTATTGTGTTGCAAGTCATCATGCAGTAGAAATTGCACATATTTTCACAGTTTGTCATGTCCGTTTCCCATATCAGATGCCTTGCATTCCCTGAGAAATGTCCAGAGTACTTCAACCTCAGGAGCTTTGCTCTTGTTCTTCCTTCCTGGAGCCCTCATTTCCAGGCATCCTCTATATTAGAAATCATTTCTACTTTGATTTGTCCTCACCAGCTTATATAAAATATCATCTTCCTTCAGAATCTTTATTAACCACTGTCCTGTTTTTGCTTTCTGGTCATAGTTGTGTATCTAACATTCTATACACATAATTGTTCATCAGTTTCCCACAGAAGACAAAAATGTTGTCTACTTTTCACTGTGTGTATTTCCTAGAGCCTGGGACAATTCCTGGCTCTGAGAGCACACTTCAATATATAGTCAGTTACTGACAAAATTGTTTCATGAATTAATGAATGACCCTTACAGTTTTCATACATATCAAAGACATTTTCAAATAACATCTGTATGTAATTCCCATGAGTTCATAGTGAACATAGTGATTTTAACAAGTTGAGTAAAATTTCCTGTTTTTGTAGTATAAAGCATTGACTCAGTTTCTTCACATCTCAATATGATTAACAATTTATTTTTAGTACAAAAGGTGAACTTTTGGTTAAAACACTTGTTTTTCTTTTATGTAGCCATGCGTTCTATATGCCTCTTCTTTTCCATATAATTTTATTGCACTTTTTCATTTTCATAGTAAATGTATGTGTTTACTAATTTCACATTTTGTTATTAAATATGTAATCACTATTCTCAAAAAGAATCATTAAAATTCTTCTGGTACTTTGGTCCTAATACAATAAACCTTTTTGGAGTAGCATTCTTCCAACAACCACAGTCTCTTTTTAGTTGGATTTCCATCATTATACTCATCAGCAGCTTGAAGTCAACAGCTATTGCAGTTTACCTGTATCAAAGATATTTATTCTCACTCAACAAAAGCAGAAACTATTATTTTCCTTCTTCATCACTTGCGTTATATCTTGCTTTGTACTTATCAGTTTGACTTAAATATTTGATGAATTGAAATCTGTTTTTAAATTAAATTAATTTTTAATTAAAATTTTGTTTCTATTTTATGTGTATGAGTGTTTTGCCTGCATGTATGTAAATGTACCACATGTATCTAGTGCCCACAAAAGCCAGAAGAGGGCACTGGATCCCTGGAACTGGAGTTACAGATGCCTGTGAGACACTGAACCTAGACCCTCAGGAAGAAAATTTCCTCTTAAATTCAAATGCAACATAAGTTCCAGGAAAGAATTAATTACTACCTTCTGTGATATATTAAGGATCTTACAAGTGATCTCTTTTGGTCTCCACAAAATATTAAGTAGATATTGATTCTATTATATCTATAAGAAGCTGGAAGCTTATAAGAAATACATAATGTTGTCAAGGTCCAATGGTTATAAATGTCAGATTTTTCCAACCCTGTTGATCTCAAAAGCCAAAGTATTGTTTCACACTTTCTAGTGGGGATTCAATACTTCAATACAGAGATATCACTTGAAGACAAATCCTCTGAGGCATTAAAAGTGTCAAAATTGACAAAAGATAAATTCTCCAGATAAATACAACAAACATATTTGACTTCTAAAACAATATTTTATTTGAGATTAAGTTTTTGGAGTGATTTTAACCAAGTAAATTGCATACTCTCCAAAAGAAAAGATCTGGCCTTTTTTTACCTGGCTCCAAGCCTATAAACTCTTGAACACCAATCAGTGGTGATATCTTTGTTACTAATGGTACACATTTTGAGCAACCAGTATATCACGTAATCAATCATTCCTATATACTACTCCGTAAATTCCCCCAGAAAATACTTAACTTTAGACCAAGTTAGAGTATCCAGATACTAATTCTCCATGTTTATTGCTATGGTTTATTGCATGTGTTGGAACTTCATTGTGAATTAGATCTTTCTTGGAAGTAGAGCCTAATGGGAGGTGATTAGCATGAGGATAGTTTGAGTGAACTGGCATAATTGTGGAGTAGGGTAAATTATAACAGGTAGGAGTGTTGGAGTGTTTCTCTCTCTTTCTCTCTCTCTCCTTCCCTCCCTCCCTCCCTCTCTCTTCCTGTCATTGGATGATGCAGTGTACAGTTCCTCAGCATATACTAGGCCTTCAGCTTGGACCAAGACTCTAGTACTGAGAATGATAAGAAAAACATTCCTTTTTAAAAACAATTTAAAAATTTTATTTTATATTATTTTACTATTTATATTTATTTTATTTTATATGTGTGCATGTACGAAAGTGCACATGTCATGCAATGTCCACAGAACTTCACAAAAGTCGTTGGATACTCAGGAACTGCAGTTATGGATGGTTGTTAGCTGTTATGTGGGTGCTGGGACTTGAACGTGGGTCCTATGTTAGAGCAGCTAGTATTCAAAACCACTGAGCTATCTCTCCATCCCATTTCTTTTTATTTTAAGTTGTGATTCCTGAAATTTTATTATAGGAAATTAAAAATATGCAGTGAGAGAAATACAAAAACTGCCCTCTTATAGTCAAAATATTATCATGTTAACCTATATCGATAATGCACCATAAATAAAATTTGGCTTAGTATGAGAAAGAACTCCCTAAAAATTTGCTTTCCAAAGATGTCACTATGAAAATATGTAAGCTCTCTACCTTAGAAAACATTAATTTCTACAGTAGAATGCTCTATAAACCATGATTGCCAAGGGATTTCAGGCAGAGAAGAGGGTGCCTTATTTTGTTTTTCTTAATACGAGATCACTGAAAATACATCCAATAAGCTGTCCAAATATAAATTTTAAAATTAGGGATAAAAGGGGAAATGTTCTGGGAAACAGCATTCGAAATTCTGTAATAGTATTCATCATCAGGGTGAACTAGAAGCTTACTTTCAAAAACTACGGGAAGAAGTCAAACTTCTTCTACCTGTGATTCCAGCACTTGGGATATGTAGACAAGATCATCTTGGGTTTGAGGTCAGCCTGACTACATAGTTGCCCAAAGGAAAGAAACAGAAAAATGTTAATGGAAGTTAGACCTTTTCAGAAAAGCAAGTCTATCATCAACATAAAATTAATTTAACACTAGAATCTATATTCTTTTATAAATCAATCAAATTAGAGAAAACTTTATCAAATGACTCATAAAGGATGATAAAATTCTAAAATTGCCACATAAGAGCATAAACTACACACTTGACAACAATTGAATTCAATGAAAAAACATACACTTACATACTGAGAAAGGAAATTCATTTCATGAAACTTTTAATTCTATCATTCTATAATTACAGTCAAATGCTGGCACATCAGTGCTGAAATGCACTTCTGAGACTTCCTGAGTAATTGTCATTTTGATGCACTAAACTTCATTTCAGGTTCTTCAGTAAAACTCTCAGAATTTGTGTTTCATTAATCAAAGAACGCCTAGCATACACTGAGCTCAGTGACGCAGCGTATGGTGATACCAGTAATCCCAGAACCGGAGAGGCAAAGCAGGAGAAGCAAGAATTCAGGGTCATCCTTGGTGATATACCAAGTCCAGGGCCTCCTATGATATATGAAACCCTATCCAACAAACAAATACAAGTCTACCTGTTCCCTCAAACCCTAATATGTTCCTTGCACACATTTCTGTTAATATTGCAGCCATTTCTGTAAGAGTAAGCAAGACAAAATCATCTAAGGAGAGTTACTTCCAAGGGTCTGATACATTATGAAATATGAAATGAAAAAATAATCTCAACTCAGTAGAAAAAAATCTGGTACAAAATTGAACTAGAGATGAGTAGACATTTCCCCAAGAAAGACATACGAATAGTCCAAAGATATATGAGAAATTTTAATATTACTAGAATGAAGTAACATTCACACTGGTCAGAATGACTATTATCCAAAAATAAAATTACTGAGGATATGGAGAAAGCTCAACATTTCTATACTGAGGTGGATTGTGAAGAATGTTGTCCTGTTAAGAAAATAGAATAGAGATTCCTTCCAGAATCATAACTCAGCAACTCTTTGATGCAGCAATCACACATACAGGAACTTATCTAAACACTAGAACAGGATATCAAAGAGATATTAGCACTCCTACTTTCCTTGTATAATTACTCATAATGGTGAAATGGCTCAGTGGATAAAAGTGCTTGCTGTGAAGCCTGATGACAAGAGTTCTGTATCCAGGAACCACATGGTAGAAATAGAGAACTGACTCCCATAAAGGGTCCTCTGAGCGCTACAAGATCAACATGTAAACTCACACAACCCCCACAATAAATGATGTAAGAAAATGTGTAAAAACCTTAAATATCTGTTATTAAGTCATGGATAAAGAAATGTGAGATATATTTATATGTATATATGTATGTATGAACACACACACATATGTGAGTACAATTCTACATTTCAAAGAAAGAAATTATGCAATAAACAACAACACTGATAACACTGAAAACATCATGTTAGTGAAGTGAGCTAGTCACAGAAAGACAAATACTACCTGACTCATTTATGTGATGTATTATTACCTACTTTGCCCCATCCCAGGGACAGCAGGGTGATATTACTACTCTTCAACAGCCACAAGGTTTCAGCCAAGCAAGAAGAATAATTCTAGATATGTGTCCTACAACATTTTACTTATAGTCAAGAAAGTGTATTGAACGCTTTAAAAATATCTTTTGGACTGGGTTTGTTGGCACATTCCTTTAATCCCAGAACTTAGGAGGCAGAGATAGGAGGATATCTGTGAGATCAAGTTCAACCTGCCCTACACAGTGAGCTCCAGGACACAGTCTCAAAAAACATACAAACAAAAAGTAAAAGTATTTTTTTAATTTGTCAAGCATTTTTTCACACTTAAATAATGTTTTGATAAAAGATAACTACATATATATGAGAAATATATATATTTTTATCAACTATACCCAGATTATCTTATTCCCGTGGAATTATCTGTGGCTATCCTTATCCCTGTTCACAATGACATCATAGTTTTGCTCCAAAAGATAACGCTATCTCTGATACTCTGCTGTGGCCAGTAAGATATTACTGGAAAGAATAATCTAAAAGTTATATAATAGATAAAAGAGCCTAACTAAAACACACACACACACACAGACACACAAATGCTTACAAGATCTGTAAAGATATAGCTCAGTAGGCAAGAGTGCTTGTTCTGCAACCTGAGTTTCTATCCCTAGTACCAACATAAAAAGCTGAATGTGACTACATGGGTCTGTAATTCCAGGACCATCACTGGGGCTTTCTGGTCAGCGAGTCTAGTAAAAAAAACAGTGAGGTCCAGGTTCAGTGAGACTTCTGCCAAGGGAATACGCAAGGGACGGAGCAGGGTACCTTGTAGCCTCCCGTGGCCTCTATGCTCACCTACACCTACACACACACACACACACACACACACACACGCTTGTGTGAGCACACACAAGGGATGTTCACAATAATACATTGTAACAGAGTAACATGTTAAAACAAGCAATGTATCTTATTTGAGGACAAAAGTAGTCACAAAATATAAGAAGTAGGTCACAGACTCTCTTATTTTATTTGGAGGATTTATATAACTTTTCCTGGAAAAAAATCTTTCAAATTTCTAATGTGGTATTAAAATGGATTCAAGAAAACTCAAACTGGAAAACAACGTGTTAACCTAAAATATGGTTTTCATAGTCAAAGCAAGGTACGTCAGCAACATCTTCCAAATAGAATAGAGGTCTAATTTTAGTGATGAATTTTTTAATAACTGTAGCATTTATGTACAATATCACAGCATTGAACAAAAATCCACATAAATAGAAGACTAATAATAATTTAATTAGCCCTGATAAATATATAGTGAAAATATATTCTTTTCACATCTGACATGTAGAATATGAGATTCGAGTTCTGTTACAATGGGTTATCTAGTTCTAAATTAAAAACCACTAATTTGTCTAGCCTTTTGTTCATTAAAAAACAAAAAATATCCACAGAGCTAGCTTTTCTAAAAGCAATAAATTTCACTTCTATAAATAACTATATACATTTTTTACATTCCTAGGAAAATACTTATACTTTACAAAGACAAAGAAGTAAAGTGGATATTGATTTCTAACAATGTCCATATATTTTTCATTTATTTCAGATCGATGTCCATTTGAAATGTGGTTGCTCAAACCAGACATTACACACACACACACACACACACACACACACACACACACACACCATAGAATCTGATTGACCCAGTCACCCTATAGCCTAAGCTGCTCTTGGACTTATAAACATCTACTTGCCTCAACCTCTTGAGTGTTTGAAGTTCAGGCTCACTGCAGTGTTTCACGTGTTATTACTAGTGTTCACAAATGTCCTGGAACTATATTATATGTGATCACATAATATAAGAAATCCATGTAACCAATTCAAACTCAGTTTGCATTGAGTCTTGAATGAAACCTTTGTCATTTGATGATTCACCCTGGGTCTTGAACTTACTGAAGTGTATTTGTTTGGATTATAGTCAGTCTGAATCTACTTTCAATCAATAAGTGAACTGTGCTCCTAAGATGCTTTCTATTTAACACTGAAAGAAAGTGACAGCTTGACCCATGTGAAGTGTAATGAAGTGCGTCAGTCAAGTGGAGACTTTATTCAGTTTGGAGTATTTTGCTGCTATCTTAACCTTGAGCTGGGCATAATTTTGAATAATACATAAAATTCCTCTATCTTTGCTGCTTCAGTGTTAAAAGGCCTTATTCATATGGAGACACTATAAAATTGGATTGGATCTGTAGTTAAATATTTAATTTTAATATTTACAACTTAAACTAAAAAGGCAATTTACTGCGTGTGTATTTTAACCAAATTGCAAGTTAGAGCTTTATCTAGAGTTTGCATTTATATAATTCTCTATATTTGTTGGCATTGCAAATGATCATCTAGACAGTTTTTCTCATCAGCTTGTTACTTTTTCTTGTAGTCTTTTCATTGGCCATGAGAGTTACTAGAGACTTATGTATATATACAGACACATGCTAGAGCCTGCTCCTCCTTATTCAAGAAACAATTTCCCCACCCAAGCAATGCAGTGTTGACATCCACTGGAATTTTAGCATGGTCATGGGGAACTTACACTACAGGAATCAGTGTCTTTTTCTTCCCTTCAAACATCTTCTGTATGTGTATATCATTCCTTCTGCAAGAAATGTTGTCATTGGAATATATTTCCTGGCCCAATTATTACTACTTCAGAGAGGTTAAAGAATAGGAATTATGATTAAGCACATAAAAGGAAAGGAAAGTAATCAGTCTCATATAGAGCTCATGTGTTCTGAGACTGGCCCTCTACCAGCTTCATCTCTTTCAGGAATTTGTTAGGGAGAAATGGACCTTAGGACATTCTTGGATAACAGTGGGAATATTAGGTTTCAGCAAACTAAGGCATGTGGGATAAATCTTCCCAATTCTGGATTTAATAAATAACGCATGCATTATTTTTGTGCTTTCTGTCTTCACACCTCCACAGACATGCAAAGTATGTAACCTGAACTATATATCTGGCAAAGCCAAAAACATTTTCTATCTGGTCCTTTACAGAAAAAAAAGGATTTGCATGAATGATAAGTGTGGTATATGTGTGTCTGGTAAGGGTAACACTTTGTTTTTAATTTAGTTCATGTAAGAACATGATGTTGAACTGGGAAATGACTCAGCCAGTAACAGTGTGTGTTATCAACATATGAGGACCAGAGTTAAATCCTCAAAAACCAAGAATGGATTCTCTTGTCTGTATCTCCAGCACTGGCAGGCGGAGGGTAGGTAGCAGGATCACTGGGGCTTGCTGGCTGCCAGCCTAGCTCCAGGTTCAATGAGGGACCCTGTCTCAAGGAAATAAGGTAGAGAGTGACAGAGCAGGCCATCCAAAATCCTCTTCTGACTACAATGTGTATGGATGCCCACACCCTCACATATATGTGTACATATACCACATACACACATACATGCACACATATACTAATACACACATGCATACACAAACACACACACACGTGTACACACACACAAAAAAATGAGGTGTTAATGAGCCTTACGCAAATTTGGTGGTGAGAACTATAGCAATACAGCTTCTAACATTGTATGCTTCTCTTCTATTGCTACTTCTTTTTCTAGAGAAGGATTTTATTCAGTATGAGAAGGATTTTATTCAGTATGTGCAGACTGCTTTATATCTTCCTCTCACTGGAACCCTGGGATATACTCAACTTGAACATCTTTGTTCATTTACTTATTCATTCAACAGTTATTTGCTATGGTTTTGTCCGGTATAATATAAAGAAATAATAATCCCTATGAAGAAAAAGTAAGGTAAAGAAGAGGCTACTGAATGGGGTGATTCCCAAGATGCTTAGATAAGCAACTCTAAGGAGATGGCATTTAAGCAGAGATTATAATACAGGGCAGGGGGGAAGCACGAATTCCTTCAGAGGGTATAGTAGGGACTAAGAGCATCCCTTTAGCATGTGTTCACACACTGGAGGAAATGCAAGGTAGAGGATGTGAGAGGAGAATGGTTGGAGAAGTGATGTCAAACAGGAAGGCAGTGAAGTCATAGGAGGGTTTATAGGACAGTGGTTTTAAATGGTATTCCAATAACACGGAACCTGATGTTAAGTTGAAAAGAGAATATGGATATAGAGTGATTGACATTTTACACCTGCACCCTCTCTCCTTTGTGAAGTACTAAAATGGGTAATAAAGTGAATAATTACGATTTCAGGTTACTACAATAATGCAGGCAAGAGACAGTATATGTTTGTAGGGCTCAGAAGTTACCAGGAATCATGACAAGGCAAGAAAAAGAACATCTTTAAAATGAAAATATTTGTAAAGTATTAATTATAATTATAATATTATATATATTATAATTAAATGTTTACTTCTTATTACATAGAGTAGAGAATGGAGAGGTCATTCATTCATTAAAAAACAGTTATTAATTATCAATAAGAGTCCAATCACTGCTCTGTACTTGAGTTCACTAGAAAATAATGGATGAAACTGAGTCCGTCATTTATCAATCCCCTTTTGCTTTAATGAAACCTCAACTTGCTCTGACCTCAAATGTATCCTCTAAATGTTATGCACATTGAATACATCTTGTGCCCTGACTCACTCATCTTGGCTTCTGTTATTCTGTCGTTATCTGGAGTTTGTGAGTGGAAGAAATGGATTATAATAGCAGGCGGTCTAAACAGAACATGAACACAGGCCAACATACAATTATTGAATGCTTTAATCTTCTCCTTTACAACGTGAACATATCAGTATTAACAGAATTGGGTGACTCTTTGCCATGTAAGCTACAGAATATCTTTAATTCAAGTTTTCCTTTTATTCTAAAATTCCAAGCAATATACACAAACTCTTTCATTTCCCCAAAGGCCTTTGCCACTGTTCTGCATATTAAAGCATACCTGCTCTTAGTAACCTTACAGCTGTGTTTGTCAGAATGATATTGTGAATTTAATATCTAGTCCCAAAGTTGTGCTTCATTCTTTGTTCTAAATAAAGAAATGTATGAAATCATGAGAGAGTCCACAAAAGTAACCAGTTTTCCAAACCATGATGGTCCAGGCCTTAATGAACATTTTGGCATTTTAGCAAAGCAGTATTCTTGTTCCCAGTCAAATGGGTCCACCTTTGCTTCAAAGCAACCTTTCAATTTCTGTTAAAAGTCATGATATACAAAAGTAGAGGGAGGGTCAGTCCTCAAAGCTGTAGATAAAAGTACAATGCTAATATTCTGAGTATTAGACTTTTCAAAACCTAAACATTGTGGGTCTTAAATTAGAAAAGAGGACACATCAATGGCTTAAAATCATTCAAGAAATAAGGAAATTACATTGACTATGGAAAAGGTTTGCATCCTATCTGCAAAATATGTGAATATTCATTTTATTGTTGACCTTTTTAATTAAAAATGCTTAATGTGTACAGCTATGACCATATGTCCCTTAGCGTTAAAATCAAAATGTAGAGCAAGTACTTGGTAGTCTTCCCTCCAGGTGTGTGGGTGAGCTGTACTGAACTTCCTCTACCTCATAACACAGGCATAGGAGTGTTCCAAGAGAGCCTGGAAGGGTTAAAGTTTTGTCTGTGACACTGAAATTGAGGCCAGCTGCAGGTCATATTCACGTCCCAGTCACAGGAAAATGAACCTGTGAGACAGAACCTAATTATCTGCTAAACCAAAAGCCAGTCTCAGTTCAATAACTTACGACAGAGCTAGCAGCCAGATATAGTGTTACCATGGCAACTTTGGAAAAAGCTCCACTGCGGTTCAGAATAAGGAGGAAGGGAAGGAGACTGTAACCCTAAAAGTGCTGTAGTCATTTGATCTCAGACATATGGGTTTGTCTAGAAAATCAGGTTATTCTGTCCACGCCTACCCTTGTCTATTCAGTTTAATACCTGCAACAATTACTGAAAAGAAAACTACAATGAAAAGATTCCTCAAGTTTAAAACTGATTTACTTGTTAATGGCTAAATCAGAATTAATTTTAAAGAAGAAATACAAGCTTCTACTCTCTTCTTCTTGACATCCAGAAATACAGGTAAAATAGAACTCAGAGGGCAGAGGTTCTGGAACACTGCACCATTGAGATGAATAAGGTTTGAGTCCATGAAATTCATTATCAGTCTGCTTTTGTCTGCTTCCCCAAAGCCAATATGTTTTTGAGGGGAAAGTATTGGGAACTGAAAAAAAATGTTTCCTTTTCCAGAGAGTGAGAGTTGAACTGGAGAGTAGGTTTCCTCCCTCCCTCCCTCCCTCCCTCCCTCCCTTCCTCCCTTCCTTCCTTCCTTCCTCCCTCCCTCCCTCCCTCTCTCTCCCTTTCTTTCTTTCTTTCTTTCTTTCTTTCTTTCTTTCTTTCTTTCTTTCTCTTTCTTTCTTCTTTCTTCAAACTGTACCTGTAATTTGAACCAGGATGATTTCCTGGAAACTCCGTCAAGAATACTGAAGCACTAGAGGGAGGAATACCCTTCCACGATGGTCATTTTTCTTCTTGCTAGTTCATCTTTGTGATTTTTTTCTTGAAGGGCACTGGATTTCTGAATTTTGGAATTAGTGACTGCTTTATGCACAAAGATTTTTAGAAGTCACTTTCAGTAAGTACCATGCAAATAGAAACTTAGTAACAACACTTACTAAGAAAATGAAATGAAATGAAACCTTAGGGGCTAGAGAGATGTCCCAGTGATTAGAGCACTGGCTGCTCTTGCAGAGGACCTGGGTTCCACTCCCAACACCCAAATTGCAGTTAGCAATCATCCATATCTCCAGTTCTAGGGTATCATACATTCTTTTCTGATTGTAGGCATTGCATGACATGGGTGCACTTACACACACGTAGGCAATACATTCATACACATAAAGAGAGAAAGAATAAAAACAATTTTTAAAAAATGAAAAATTAATCTTCAAGTATTTGAGTTACTTAGAAGAATCCATTCTCTGTGGAGACAAAGGATTCTAGAGCCTGTCATTTAGACTTTGGATTTCTGTCTATTTGACAATTACAATATTATTAATGATGTAATAAGACACATAATATAGTCACTTAAGATTGCTATCTACTTATAGTGTCAAAACTGAATCACTTAGATATCTACGTACAAATACATAGACATATCAGTGAGTTTATGTAAACGTCATCAACACATTATGTTTGAAATAAACAAATAGGGTTATGAATAATATCCTTTCTATATTCATGAATAATTTTGTGGTAATGCAAATGAGGAAACACAAAAATGGAAAGTAGGCTTCTTCCATCAGAGATAAGACTAAAAATTTTCAGTAAATTAAACTCATTTAATGAGAGCTGTGCATTATCTTTAAGATGTCACATCTTTTAAAAGCACATTCCCTCCCCTTTTATTATATATTTAGTATAGAATTATGTAAATATAGAAATCTACAACTTTAAATTTCTCTAAAGTGCCATAATGAATGAAAAGAGGTTAAAGATTGTAAAATGAAAAGATAGAGGAGGCGAGAGGACAGAGGGATAGAAAAGCAACGCCACAGCACAACATGAGTTTTCTGACTAATTTCTAGGTAGACGTGACCTAACCTCTGCTTATAAATTTAACTTTAAGACCTTTTCAAGTAAATGGAAGTCATAAAATATATCTTTTTTTTTAAGCAGAAGGATCTGGGATCTGATTACTAAAAGGCCTGAAAAGATACCTGTTAAGACATATATTCTAATAAATTATTTAGAGCGAGTTACTATTTTTTGGTTTTAGGTTTTTTTGACACAGGGTCTTCCTGTAGCCCTAACTTGCCTGGAACCCACTGTGTAGACCAAGTTGTGCTTGATCTCACAGAGGTCTACCTGCCTCTTTCTCCTGAGTGCTAGGATTAAAGTCATGCACCGCCATGTCTAGCCATGATCTCTGTACTTTTAAAATGCTTTTCTCTTAATTTTTCCATGTATATGAATTAATTAAGAAAGAAACTGAAGCAATTTTATTGAAAGAAAAGACATTGTAAGAGCTGTTGAATCAAATGCCTTTACATTTTAGCTTTATCACACATGATTAACTTGCAGATATGAGCTTGGAATGATGAAAAAAACACCAAATTTCAATGGTTTCTCTGTTCTACTTGAATTCCTAAGAAAGATATTACAAGCAACAATAAAGAAACCACCGTTTTTCTCACAATGTTTTCAGTTGATATTTGAGAACTATGCTTTGACTTTGCTAAGCACAGTCTTTCTCAACTGTTCCCCTGAACATTTTTAATGTTTTATTTATTACTTCTATTTCATGTGTATGAGTGGTTTTTTTTTTTCATGTGTGTAAGTGCACCCATATCATGCAATGCCCATAGAGGCCAGAAGAGGGGTTGGATCCCTTGGAACTGAAGTTACAGATGGTTGTTAGCCACCATATGAGTGCTAGGAATCTAACTCAGGTCCTCTGCAAAAGTAACCAGTGCTCTTCACAACTGAGCCATCTCTCCAGTCCCTGAACATTTTCTTTATCATTGTAGTAGGACATATACATATACATATATATATATATATATATATATGGGTATGTGTGTGCTTGTATGTATCTGAGCTTTTCAGCAGATGTAATTTTAAAAGCCATGAATGTAAATTGTGTGAGACATGCTTCTTCAGGCATAACAGTATTGATATGTTCAATTAACATTAAGTGAATAGAATCAAATAAACTATAGTTGAAAATAATTCTGCAGCATAAAATGATCTGCTTGCCATATGGAAGATATTTAATGTATTTGTTGACAGAGTAAATAAACGGGCCTAATTGTTAAAGACCAAGGCCTTGAATATTCGTATCTTAAAAAGAGAAAAAGTAGACTTGGAAGAATTTAGAAACAGAAAATCTAAATCGTTTGCCAACATTGGATAAGTTATAAAAAAATTCCTACATTTTCAAAGGTTCTTGTATTACTCAATAAAATAGAAAAGGGAACTCACTCTAGAAAGGAGAGTTATCACTATTGGTTCTATTTTTTTTACGATGGACTACCATATTTGAAAATATTTAGACTATGGTAGAAGTAGAGTTACACGTCTCTGATTTCTGTTGTCTCCTCATTAAGGTTGCATGTATTTTCTGCTCTTCATTAATTTTTTGCTAATATGAATCTGGGTGTTGGTCTTTCAGTCTTAGAATCTTTCTAAGTAGTAAAGCCCTTTAATGTTGCTGTTACAAAGCCCAGTTTGCTGATTAAGCCATTACACTTGTCTGGTGTTTTTGAATTCTGTGAAACAACACAGAAACTTCCATTTATAGTCAATTATCTAATTTGACACTTCTTGCTGATATGGGAATGTTTCTGAGATCTCAGCCATGCCCTGTAAAAACTGATAGATCAGATGGCTTGAAGAGAATTTTGATACTTCAAGTCTTCCCTTGGTTCTTTCTTGTTTTCATAGAAGCATAGGTAGGCTGCCTCCCCAGGCCTCTGGTGGGAGGGACCATGATTCCCTTCTTCAGATAAATCTATGAGGTATCTGTTACCTACTTCCTTCCACAGACGATGGAACACTAAAAGTTAAAGAAGGAATGCCATTTGCTTACATCCAGTATTTTCCCCTCTTTTTGTTTATCCGCTTTACTCATTGCTCCTAGTCTAGAATGTTCTGTGGTCTTCTGTGTCATGGATCTTATCTGTAGATTATGTTACATTTTTTCTTTATTTTAGGATAATTTCTATAATTTCTATGACACATGTCTTAGTCTGAAATTAGGTCAGTGTATCTCGACATGCCCTAAGAAATTAAACATAAAATTATTTCCTTTTATTCCAATATCATAGAGGTTTGTATTGAGCTCATTGCATTTTCTTTTTTAAACTTTTATTTTGATCATTGAATACATGAGCATTGCCTTTGAATTATTTCTATCCCTCCCAGTCCCCTATCCAATCCTCCCATGTCCCTCCACTCCTTCTAAGTTTCTTGTATTATTTTTTATTATTATTGTTACATATGCGTACATGCATTTATAAAGAGTATATATATTTAATATATATATATATATTTATATTTAAATGCCCTGAGTCCATTTAGTAGTGCTTTTGTGTATGTGTATTTATATCGTTTAGGGTTAGATAACATCGGAGGGAGTGAGGACCTGCAGAAAACAGATTCTCCCTCCCTCAGTATCCATTTATTGCCTGTAGCTTTCCATCTTGAGCTGGGACACTGAAATTTCCACCATGCACCTTGGCATGTCAGCTCGCATTTTCTAAAGATTAAAGAATATAATTTAATAGACATTTTATCTCATCCATTTACTCTCTTCTAGTTTCTTTCCAACCACTTAAACAATAAGTGTTCTTAGTTAAACAGAAAAGGAAATCAACTAGTGCAATCTGGGGAGGTAATAACCTCGATTTAAATCTTTCAGCTTCCATGTCACAGTTTAACGTGGCTCTTTCAGTTCTATCTTCTATGTCTTCCCCTGACCCTTCTTTGTCTCATAGTCACACTATAGTCTTCATTCAGGTGATTATAATTTGTTTCAATTAATATCCCAGGGGACTCACCACATATATTTCTACAAGTAGATATTTTTCTTCAGGGTATTGTTTATATTAGCAAATTGGTGGCAAATACTCATATCTGTGATCCAGCTGATCACGTATATTATCATAATATTACAATACAATTAACATGACATAAGTCAGTACACGAAGTGAGGACTGGAGAGATGGCTCAGCATTTAAGAACACTGACTGCTCTTGAAGAGGACTGGGGTTTGATTCCCAAAGCCCACAGTTTGTCTAATAACTGCCTGTAACTCCAGTTCCAGGGGATCCTGTTCCCTTTTCTGACCTCCACATGCACTGTGTACCTACCTATGTTTAAGCAGTACACTAGTACATATAAAATAAAAAATAAATAAAATGAAATAACTTAGTATTTCAAAATTAAAGTCTAAGGTAAAGCTACAAATTGTTATGTAAATGTTGAGTATGTGTGTGTGCAGCACAACACTGAGAACACATGTGTATGTACTGTATTATAGCAGAATTATTCTCTGGGACACAGAGTTAAATAGTTTTCTTTTCTATTTATTTGGAATTTGAAATTATATAATATTATAAAATGAACATCTGTTAGCCTCGTGGAATAAGAATTCATTTCAGAATAAAACTAGCTTATCTTTAGAAAATGTGATAGCATCTTAAATTGGTCCAAGATGGTCTGAGACTGTCAGAATTAATAATATTAGATAAGTAGATTTGGCTCTGTGACCACTAACATTTTCTTTCTGGTTGTACTTGGAACAATTCAGGTAGTCTCAGCACATAGAGCAAATGAATAGATATTTAAGGTGAGATATATTTAATAAGATAATATCACAACGAAATATGTTTCTTTACGAACAAATATATTTATTTAGGCAACATTATGTTTTAACTTCATTCACTATTGGATATTTCAAAATTAGTAATGCTCAATTGGATGATAACTAATTTTCCTTAAAATATCCTTTTGTTTTTCCTCTAGATTTTCTCTGGATGAATGACTGCCTAGAACACCATCTGCATTCTCGTGCCTACTCCACCCCAAAGCTGTTTGTTCCTGGTAGTGAAGATCTGATGGCACAGTGAATGCCATCTGTGAAAATGTTCAGATACTGCCTTGAAATGACAGGGCATTGATTTTACGCCTTTTATTCTCACAGACTGAAATCAAGCAACATGTTGGAGACTGCCTCAGACATTGAAGTCATTTGCAGAGAATATAATATTGAAGCAGCATCCACTTTCACACGTGTTCAACTCTATTTTCAGGAGAATGGCTTTGAAAGCTGTGTAATAAACTATACATTTTCTACTACTATCTTGACGCCTCCATAGGCATAAGTTGACTTTCCGTTACTGCCACTGATATTCGAGATAGTCAATTTAAAATTAGAAATGGATTATTTTGACCTAGTTTTGGATTCCAGTTCATAATTTGTTGGCCATGTTGGTTTTCCAATTGTGAGAAGATACCACATAGGTATATGGTAGACATAAACTCACATCATGGCCCAACACCAGGGGAGAGCAAGAGGAAGAGACTGGGACACCCTGTCCAATCTGAAGACAGTGTTTTCAGTGACCTGAAGACATTTTAAGAGGATGTCCCTCTTAAAAGTTTTATATTTATATTTAATTTTATATTTCCATATATGAGTATTTTACCTACATATATGTAAGTGCACCTCTATGTGAGATTCCCACAGAGGCTAGAAGAATGTGTCAGGTTTCCTGGAACTGAAGTTACAGATGGTCATTATCTGACATGTAGGTATTGGAACTAAATCCAAGTCTTCTGCAAGAGCAGTCAATGCCCTTAACCACTGAGCCACTTTTCCAACCCGAGGCCTTGCCTCTTACAAATTTTGCAATGTTCAAATCATTTTGAGTTGAAGATTGAGGTTTTAATACTTGTGCTTTTTCAGGGACAGTTCAGATCCAACCTAGAGCTAGACTTCTATTGACTGCAATGGGAAATGATGCTGATTGAAAGAAGGAATATTATGATTTTCATTATTCTAATGTCAAGAAGAAAAATGATACCATTTCTTCTTTGTTACAGTTTTTGTACCCATGGAATCTGCTCTGTCATGAAAGTCTCTCAGTTGTGCATTCATGAGACTCTCTCATTGCCCTTTGGCTTTCACGTGATCAGTCTTAGTGTTTTCAATTTGCATGGGTTTAGGCTCCTGAAATTCTTACATATACTGCTGGATCACTTTCTATAGAATGAAAAAAAAACAAAATCATTTATTCAAAATTTCAGATAGAAGTTCATGGGATATGAAAACACAAAAGCTGAGGGATACTGTTGGATTCAGCTGGGTAATCAAAGTTTATATTTGCATTGTGTTCTGTCTATGCAGTTGTACTAGTCTGCACAAATGTTTTTTAACCTAAATCCAATCCTCATAATTCTGCATTCTCTGGATCTATCCCTAAGTATTCATAGTTCCCAGACTATTACACTGTAAAATCGTACAATTACTAGGAAAGCCTCTGTGAACATTGTAGGTCCTTCACAACTGACTTGTGTTTAGTTTTCAACAGGTAAATAATGTACAATTATTCAAAAAATGCATCAACTTCTCTACTAAATTCAATGCCACATATAGTTTAATTTTTTAGAACCCATTTACTTTCATATGTTGCATATTCCCCATAAAGTCTCAGTTTTTCTATCCCTTTCTCTGACCAACCTTCTTATCCTTAATGAGCTAGGTGCAGTATCTCTTAGGGAATTTTCCTCAGCTACTGAAATGAATGCCTTCTCTAGAATCCTAAAGCACATTATATATGTCCTTCTCCAGTGACAATTGTTTTAACTTCTCTTTTTCTTATAAAAACACAATAGCTTATAATGAAAATAAATTCTAATTTCATTTTGTGTCTTCACCTAGCATAGATGTCTATTTTGCATACACTCTTCTTGAGTCTAAGAAATAAAAAGAAGAATAGAATTTTAAGGAGTGGGAGTCTATAACTCTATATAATTGTACTCATTCATGGGACTTTTCAGAATAATCCATTTAACAATAAAGAATTATTTCCACTTAAAGCACAATCTGAAATAAACTTGAAGAAATAAACTGGAGCGATGGCTCAGCAGTTAATATCACTGGTTGTTCTTCCAGAGGACCCAAGTTTGAGTCCCAGATCCCACACGGAGGCTAACAATCATTCTTAACTTCAGTTTCAGGACATCTGATGCTCTCTTCTGACCTCTGCAGGCGTTTCATGACACAGGTGCACTTAAATGCATGCAAGCAATACACACATACACACATTATATAAAAGTAATAAATAGAAAAATTTAAAAATTAAACTTGAAGACTCATGAAGATGAAAGGAATTGACTACCAGGAATTTTGGTAACCAGAAAAAATGATTCCCAATCTTTCAATTAACATTGTACTTAGGAGATCCAAGATCGCACTGAATTTCAATCATTCATAGAGGATCCAACAATTTCCTTCCCTTCTGTGGCTTTAAAGAAGCTGTAATGTTATAAGTCTTGAAGATATGGCTAAGCAAATAAATTGTTTTATATATTCAGCATCTACCTCAGGGAAATCTTTAATGGATATTATTTTCACACTATCAAGTATGTAGTTATATCAAAGTCATGAGCTGATGGTCAAAATGGTGGTGCAATTTAATCTCTGGAACTACCCAACATAATTATTTGTTATTCATAACTGACTCTAGAACATTAAAAATTTGATACTTAAAATGTAGAGATACATAAAAATGAAATATTCTAAAGAGAATTTGATTCCTGAGACCTGCTTAACTGAAGCTCAAAAGTGCTTGATAATCTGTCAGTTATTAATATATACTCAAAAGTTGATACAGACATGTATAGATATAGTGTTTATTTTCAAATCATAAAAAAAATTTTACAAAAATTCTGCAAAACTATAATGGAACACAATACTGCTGTTATTTTTAAATCATCTATAGGTAAAATAGATCTGGCTTAAATAGTGATTTATTTTTACATAAAATTTAAAAATAAATTTTCTTTTATTAATAATGGGAATTGAAGTAAGACAATGACTTCATAGCTAAAAGAAGTCATAATATATATTTCAAATAAGATTTTGGTGATCATGAAAACCCCAAATATGGCTCAAGAATAAACAAGCAAAGGCTTGAAGTAGTAACCAAGATTTGTGAAATGAAATTGATTTCCATTCAAATCAGATCTTTTACTGTTCTTGAAAATGTCAAAGTGTTGATCTTGGCCAATAAGAAACTGATTTGTAGTTGAGACAAAGTGATGGTAACAGTGGACTGTCTAGAGTCTTAGAGAGTCTGAAAGGCTGCCATGTCAGCACCTCTTTTTTTAACCAATCAGAGAAGTGTATCTAAGACCTGAGGTTTATTCCTCCATCTTGATAAGGAAATGATGAAATAAAATCTAGAAGATTTACTTTGTGTGAAATAAATAGGCACTGTGAAGGGATGTAGATAATATATTTCTACAGAGTAAACTACAAATATTATTTATGACAATCATACTTAATCCTTTTAGGAACACATTTAAAAGGGGAATAAAAACAGATGTTCTAAATAACAACTTTTCAAATATACTAGAAAGCTATTGATTTGTAAGAAGTATTATGAATGTCAAAATAAAATTTCAAACTCTCTATATTGATAGCTTTGTTCATTTGCACCATAAAATGTTTTGTATTAAAATTTATTATTCACAGTAAATTATTCTTTTTCTCAGAGATAAAAACTCCCAAGTAGTAAAGATTGGCCATAAAATGTTAAAATTTGTCCACGCCATATCATGGTAACCAGCAGTATGAAAAAGTAAAGGATAAAGTATGAGATACTAGCCAGACCTCGGGGTTAATGCCTGTAGTTCCAGCACTCAGATGCTAAGGCAGGGTTATTACTGAAAGCTCAAGGCCACTCTGGGTTACAAAGTGACTTCTAAGCCAGCTGAGCTAGAGTGTGAAATCTTTCTCTATCATTCTTCTTCACAAAACTTCAAAAATCTATCATCCTAATCATTTATGTCTGCAGCCATTATTCATAGATAGTTACATTTTACACACAAAATAAATACATGCATATACACAAATGATGGAGAAAGAGAAAAAATCAATTAATGTACCAAAATAATAACCAGGTTCGGCAACAAAATTTCCCTAAAATTGGAAGTAAAAGTTAAAAAGATATAACAAGATGGTCAAACTGCATGGTGGCTACAGCATACACATTAGACAGCAAAATAAAATCAATGCACTTAAAAAAAAATCAAACTACTGTTTTTAGTTATTCTAATTAATTTATAAAATTTAGGATCCCTAACTGACTGTCCCTGTCTTGACTTATGTCAAAAACTATACAATCATGAAAATGTTAATAAACTGTAATTAATTTTCATGATACCCAAGGCTGAGATTTTCCATAGTGACATTTTTTCGTTGTCATGATATACACAGCACATTTCCCTCGATTGCCTAGTTTTGTATGTGCTGACAGGTACTCCCAAGTTCACTAACTCAAACATAATTGACCTATGAATATGATTAGGGCAAAAAATTTAGAAATCAGTAACGTTTATTAGAGCACTGTTTGGGTCCTGCTTCATACTTCTCCCACTGCCTGTCAGTGGGAGACATTTCCTTATTTCTCAGAGTCTCACTAGGTTAGTCTCCTGCGACCTCACTGCACTGGGTATCCAATCAAAGTAAAAGAGGTGAGGCAGATGGCTATGTAAGCAAAACAGGGTTTCTATCTCATCTTTGGAATTGATACTTAGGTAAACAGAACTTCCCCACCTCTAAATCTTTTTCTCCCTTCTGGAATATCAAGCTGTAAGGACAATGCATCCCACCATCTTTGTCACCTAATGGTGACAGCCCACCTAGGAATACCAGAACAATAAAGAGAGAAAGAAGCGGGGAAGGAGAACAGGAGGCGTGAAAGAGGGCTT
This sequence comes from Eospalax fontanierii, assembly GCA_035773235.1. NCBI lineage: Eukaryota > Metazoa > Chordata > Mammalia > Rodentia > Spalacidae > Eospalax > Eospalax fontanierii. Next base: position 23,899,798 of record CM069534.1, read on the forward strand.
AGACCGCGTGGAAAGGCAGGGGAAGTCATGAATGAATGGCTCGCACTGAGCTAACTGGTCATTTCTGTTTCTTTCCTGTTTGGGTAGGAGCTCACCAAAAGAGCAAGAGACGTGGCCCCAGCAGGCACAGCTCCCAATTGCTTCCCAGATCTCAGTCTCTGATACCAAACGACGACTGCCCTTTCTCCAGTATCTGCTAATTCTAAGAAAATGTTAGGAAACATTCTTCAACTCAGGTTCGTACTGGGCTTGAGTAAAGTTTATAAGTAGTTCTTTATGTAGGCACTGAACAAATAAAACACAAATTCTGGAAAAGCCTTTCTTTCAGACGTGACATACTGTAGATAGATAGGCAAAGGACAAAGAGAATTTCTTAACATAGTGACCATGAGAGAAGGCTGGGACCACTTTTAGAATCTCTCAAATTTAGAATCACATGTTTCTATTATTTATCATTTTTTAGAGAGCTAATTGATTACATTGATTTATATCATTTAAATCACATAGTTGAATGTAGAATAATGTGTTGGAAATCATATACAAGTTGAGTGTTTTTCTTCTGAAGTAGAATGAGCAAGAATTATGTCTAATTGTTATAAAAATATAACTATCTGTGTTCCATATACATAATTAGCTATTTTAAATCTATGTACTAGATGGGCCTCACTAGAACACATGCTATGGAAAGAAAACACATTTTCTTTAATTATAAGGTACAATTTATTTGAAATTCTATTAATCATCTTGTACTTTACTTGAAAAAGTCACCTCATAAATGAGAGTACAAAATTCATTCCTTAAGAAAAAAACCTTAAAAGTTGACATGTCTTTGAACAATTGTTTCAGAAATCCTTTTTAAAGTACATTTTCATTTCTGGCATGGCTTGAATTGAATTCTGAACTTTCTGCTGCTTGTCCTCTAAGCTCCTCTGATGAATTTAAATCGGCTTCCCTATATATTTACTACATTCAAGAAGTCTTTGTTGCAGAGCCTACTCTGCTTTATTATAGAGAGTGGCCTCGGAAGTCCAGCAGCCAGTTTGTTTTCTGCCATTAATAAAGAGTCTACTTTTTTCCCCTTATTTCTTTGAAGAAGTTGAAAGGGCTCCATGTTGGGTGCAGGGGGTGGGGGGTGGGCAGGAAGAGAGAGAGAAATGGAGGGGTGTAATCCCTCAACAAAAAATACTGTCTAATGTAGAAATCTCCCCAAAGTTCACAAATGCCGAGGCTGGGCTTTTAGTGTGATGTATAACACAGTAATAACTTAGAGAACCCTGATTCCCCACCTATGATTAGGAAATCTACTATGAAAAGACATTACATTTTAAAATTCTACACAGAAAAGTGCTTCAGTTCAGATAATGTTTCAATGCACTGCAAATTATTACTACAACTGGAAAACATTCAGTGTGAATCTATAATTTCTTATACTTCACTACTATATAAACAAAATATTCAGAGGGTTTTCAATAAATACTTATCAATTTAGATGTATGAAATACTGATTTTGACTCATCACCTATAAAGAGCTTATTCAAAAGCAAGGAAAAATAATTCCACAGAAAAGTCACTGGATGCTCAGAAATCATCAAATAACACCCTACAGAGGAAGAAACAGAAATGAGTGGTGGTTAAAGATGTCTTTCTAAAGCATTCCCAAACCATATATTTCATAGTTGTGATCCAGGGAGATTTCTCTTACTTGACCAAACAGATGTCGTCCATGATTGTTTTGTACTTAGGATTTAACAATGGAGGGAATAAATTCAAAGTCACATTACTAATATCAGCAATGAAACATGTGACTCAACCGCAACAGAATCTTTTATTTTGAGGTACTCCACAAAATATGCATGGGATGAGATGACTGATATTGAATCTTCTTAGTCTTTATCGTGTTCGGTTGAACTATCTTTAATCTCACCTGCTTTCAAACTTTCACAGGTAAAATATATTTAAGTTAGCACTGGCTGCTAATGGACTTCATGCAGTATGTTTGACATGAAGTGACATGGGAAAAGTAACACTTAAGGACAATTAAGACACAGTATGGATGATTTCAGGAAGATATCTTGTTTCTTAATACAGTTCTCACTCAGCTTTTCCGGAAATACACACAAATACACAGAGACATAGAGAGACACACAAACCAACATATACTTGATCATTGACAGATAAGGAAACTAAACTTGGAGCTGACACATAAATAATAATAGCAACTAAATTTCAGTGTACTAAATATATATTTGCAAAACTATGGGGAAAAAAGAACTCTAGTTTTCAATTGTTTACAAACACCCTTGATTTTTTAAAACTTTTCTATTTTAGGAATTGTGTTTTCTTTTTCCAAATGCAGTTCCTTAGGAATCAGTGGGACTTGAGTGCTAAGTTAAATGTCTACTAGCAAATTAAACAAAAGAATCCAGACAGTCTAAATGATGCCTGTATTTGCTGCCTACAGAAATATAGGCTGCACTGCATGTGCAAATGACAAAAAAAAAAAGTGCCCTAGCTAACCCTTTATGCACTGCATTTCTCCAAACTCACCCAACATGACAGCTTATAAAGTCATTTACATATCTGAGGTTTATTAATTCAAGCTTCGGCATGTGTACAAGCATGCCATTTTGAAGAAGAGCTTAAGGTAGTCTCTACCTTTTCTAAGTAAAATTTCATTAGTAATTAATTTGTACTATAATTCCCTTGAGGTACTTCTTCCAGACATTATTCATGTAGCCCAACACTTAAATGATTTAAAAATATTTCTGTATCCCTGTTGCTTCTCTGGAAGACTGAAGTATTTTGAATTTTAGAAATGAGAAAGATCTTGCTCCCCTGAATCCTGAAAGGAGACATAATCATATTTAGATTTGGCAAAATTCCAGAGTGGTCTTCTCCTTCATGGATCCTAAAAGGTTTGAAAAACTGTCATTTTGAAAGAGTCATATTTTCTTTATAAATGTCCAAACTTAAAAGCAGAGGCATCACAAATTATCAGAGTCATAAAACAAAGACAAAAGGAAAATTATTACTTTGTTGGTCTTTGGTAGATGTTTAAATTGAGTAATAAATTTTATTTTTTAAAAAGAACTTGAAGTTCACAGCATGTTAGCAAACAATATGAGAAAGGGAAAGACTCGAATAGGGGTTAGTCTCTTTCTGTGAAACACTGACTTGCTATTTCAAAATTAAAATGTACAAATAAGCTGGTGTCAGAGAGGAGGTGATTCCTCATTTCCACCGCATTGAGCAAGCTTACATGGGCAGCAGACAGCTCTTAATGTATGCGTCTGGCTCAGGCTGGTCTCCCAAACCAGAAGCCATCGGGTTGTTAATATCACTGCTTTTTTTGTATGCAACACGCATCATTTTGTCGTTCTTTGTTGTAGATCTCCCCTTTTATTTTAAGCTTAGTATGATCTGATTTTCTAAGTTATGTTATAAAAGCCCCCAATAACATTACATGGTGACAGTCAAGATCAAAATGAAGAAAAAGTGACCTTCACCTATCCATATACAGCATAAAGTACTGTATCTAAGCCAAGTCTGATATCTACACACACCTTTATGGAGTAAAGAAAAAGCTTTGTCAATGATATTCTCACGGAAGACATTGCACAGAAGATAGTTACACAGAGAGTGTTCAGAACTGCAAGATTAACAGTCACATATATTTATTTTACATGTTCTGAAGAAATGAGCAAATATCACTGCATTCTAAATTTATTTTAGCATTTTTCTCCTATGAAATCTATTAATATATAGTGTGTATAACATAAAAAGGAAATCTTTATTTTTTAAAATAGCCTCTATCATTTCAGTCAGTGAACATTTTTCCTTATGTTGTTTTGGAATTAAATTATTGGGGCATCTTACGCACGTTATTTAGGATTTTACGTTGTAACAAGTGTCAGCAAACATATACCTCTACATGATATCATTCTGTTTAATACAGAGCTTCTGATTCATTGTGTAAACACTGCTATTAAACAGACTGAAGTTTTTCTCTTTTTCTAGATGCATATAGACACACACGCATAGAGTTCTTTGTGCTGGGAACTTTCTGACTTTTAAAAAATGATCAGTTCCAACATAAATGAGGTTAAAAGAAGCAAAAGATAAATACTATTAAACATCTTTACTACTATATTTAGTCTTCTCATTTGGCATTATAACACATGCTTATACACTCAGAGATATTTACATTTTCAAGCTTCTTGGTAAATGAAATGGATGAGCTCAAACTGAATCAGAACAGTTACAATATCCACATAGCTTAACTACATTCTATATTCTTATAGATGAAGACTATGTTTATGATATTATTATACCAATTTTTAGGAAATGATTAGGGTACTCTGTATTTTTTGACATTTCAAGTCATAATTAAAAGAAAATCAAGTAAAAGGAGACAAAGACTCCTCACACTCTAGAAATATATTCATAAATTTATTTTAACAATGGAGCAAACAATTTACAGTAAAGCAGTGGAGTGAAAACACTGAAGTCACTTTGTTGCCTATGCTATCAAAAGCCATCTCTATTTTAAACCTTAGTTTTTGTAACAGTGTAAATTTTGAATAGATTTATTTTATTGGCTATATCTCTGAAAATATATTTTGGTGTTTAGTGACTTAAAATGTTTAAATATATCACATTAACTATGATAAGAATAGTTACTTATGCTAAAACTAAAACCTTTGATCAAAATATGCTTCCCACATGCAGTCTGCAGATGAACTAAGGCGTTTGAGTTCATAGCTGTACTTACTGCTTCATCTCACATAGGTTCGTAATACACACAAAGTAAGATGTAAAAACTGAAATACACATTATTTTCCAAAGAAAGACTTTGTGACTTTTACAATAAAGGAACTAAACATAGAATGTTTTGTGTTGGCAAAACATTGAGGAAAATCCTGGTAAAAACACTATCACGTATAGAACAATATTTTCTTTAATTGGTAGTAAAACCAAATAAGGTCTGTAAAGAAGAGAGTAAATCATTTCATTTCCAGACCTCAAGCACAATAGAACAGTATATAATGTTTACTAAAACATAATTATATAAAGATATATAGGATTCATTGAAGTAACTAACATATATAATTCTTTGCATATGACAAAGTTAATATAAACAACTTCCTTCATCAATGAAGGACATATTCTCTTATAGTAACCATCTTAAAATATATCAAAAGCAGTATTTCAAAACACTTGTGTTTTAATCCTGCTTTTTACATAGATCTTCTACAAAGCCTTTATATGGTAGTTATAATAAATATAGATGCTATTTCAAAGCTACTGTACCATCCCTTTAGAGTACAGTTTTTGACAATTGTTTTGGGGGGTGGGTCATGGTGAAAACATTGCTGATTAAAAAGAAAAGCATTGTTCTTTCCTCCTGGGCAGAATCTATGTCTGTTCTTTTGTTCTGGTGGTTACTGCCGACAATCAATAAGGTCCAAAGCTGCTAATACCCCTCCGCCTAGGTCCCAAGAGCCTGACTTGTGATGTTACTAAAATACCTCACAAGTTAGGGTCTCAGGGACTAGGAAAAGTCTTGTTTGATGCAGGAGAATTCTTCTTCCAGTCAATAGGTCAGCTTAGAAATTATAATTGGGTTTAGTCAGACTTCTTCTAAATACTAAAACACACAAGTAGAAACATGTATGATATATGAAAGTCAAGATGAGCTGAGTAATCATGAAGACTACAAATTAGAACTTACAACAACGACTATGAGAAACAAAGCAGACAATGAACAGCTAAGAGTTATTCCATTCTATCCAAAGAAAGAGACCAAAATGGGTTAAAATCTGCTTCTTTCAGACTTTTAATGCAGCATCAGCCTCTATTACATTAAAGAAGGATTATGTGGCAGTTAATGGGACCCTAACTGAAATTTTGCTACCATTACAGTTCTATACATCACAACTGTTCAGGTGGGCCAAGACTATATAACATAAAATCCAATTTAAATGTAGGCCAGTACAGTTAAGATTCAAACAAAAACTTTCTTCATGTCATAATTTAATACCTATAAAACTTGATTTTTCTCTTTAAATCTCCAAACTATTCAGACAGCAAATATTTCCATGCACACTCTGTAAGTTATTCGAGCAAGGCCACTTAATAAACATGTAACTTAGAATTCTGGCAACATCATAAGAAAAAAATAAATGATTCTATCTGTTTAATAATTGCATTATAAAGCTCATTATTTTTGAAAATACAAAATCCCAATCCTGTATATTCATTGCATTTCCTCCGATCATTTAGCCTTGTTTGTGGTTCAATAACAGAATTGGCACTTTAGGAATAATCCAAGGTTTAGTAGCATAGAACGCAGGGTAAAACAATTGGACCAGCCATAATATAAAAGTCCTGGCCACAGAAGAGGAATCTGGTTCTTCTGAAGTGGTTGATCTTAAAAGGGAAAAGAGGAGGTTTTTTAAAAAAGAAAAAGAAAATGGAAAAAAAAATTAGAGTGTTTTCCTGTAGAACAGGTGAATCATCCATTTCCAAGTGAGGAAGCTGCAAGGAAAGCTGTGCTGAACAAAATATTCGCTAACTGTTCCCCCTCCTCCACCCTAGTACCACACCCCTTTCCAACCACCCCCCCACCCCGCCCAGATCTTTACTTTGCCTTGTAAGACTTAAATATTCTGCTCCATGATGTAATACATCATTATATAAGATCTCTTTCTGTTTATCATTTGATTTCCCATATTGAGCCACTTATGGTTTAAAAGAAATAGTTTTTTTCATTCCCCAAACAAACAAACAAAAAAGCAGCATTCACAAAAGCAAAAAGGAAAAAATATAAAACAGTCCTTAGATAAAAGTCCATGCTTTTCCTTAAAACTGAATATGGCTTTACAATTTTTGACCATAGCATTCAACCAATTATTAGAATGAAAAATCTCACCCCTCCATAAATATGACATTAACATAATTATACCACCCCCATCACGGAGACCCATCCTCCTTAGGGAATACATCTGATGCTCCAAAGATGGAAATCAGTCAGATTTTAGTTGCTCTCCAACGTACCTTTGCTTCTCACTGACTGACTGGCTTTTACCCTCCACGCACTCACACACCACCCCCTCCCCTCGGCTAGACACGGATGCCTGAGCGAGCACGCGCGCGCGCACAGGCACACAGACACACAGAGAGGCAGGCTAGCATCTGATGCTGACTCAGAGCGCTTCTGTGTGCAGGGGGTGGCGGCGGCTGGTATTTTCACTGCGCTCATCATTAACATTAACTCACAGTCTGGCATCCACCCTCTCCCAGACCTGCTGGACTGCGGCATTTGCATGACGCTGTCACTCTAGCCTCTGCAGGTCAGATGATGGAAGGAATGGGGAAAAAAGGAGAAAGAAAAGGAAAAAGAAAGCTGCCTCGAGACTGCCTCGAAATGCCTTCATTTCTTCTTCTTTTTTTCCCCCCCCACCTTTCCTACATCCTCTATGGTTGTTTCTTGGCTCTTCGACATCTTTCCGGAAGAAAATGTCTTGTGCTTCAGTGAGCCAGTCCTTGGTCCTTCCGTCCTCTCCTTCCCCACCCTTTTCCTGACTAATCAATAAGACAGATCTGCAAAGTGCAGTTGTAGAAAAAGGCTCGCCCTGGGTCCCCCACCTTAGCAGGCAGCCAGGCAGGCTCCCACATAACACAGAGAGAAATAATGCCAGCAATTTCCTCACAGCCCTAGACTACGCTTTCATTCCCCCAGCCCTTGGTTGAAGAAAGAGCAAGAGAGAGTCCTTCCGTTTCTATGCAGAGACCCCACCCAGCGCCAGAGACCCACAAGTGTGTGGGTTTGAAGAGATCAATCATTTCTAGTCATAATAATAAAATTAGTAGGATTTTAATAAAAGTAATTGCTTTACTTTTTATTAGCTGTGCTCTCATTTCACAGGAATTATAAGATGTGCCAGGATTTAAACTGTTGAAATGCTAAGTTGTTGGAGTGAAATCAACAGGATATTAGTACAGTTTATTTTTTGAAGCATTTAAAAATGACAATAGCTGTGTGTTAGTGAATATGTAAAAGTCTTAGAATTGTTCAGACTCTGCTTATTAACTGAGTATGCAGGTTAAAAAAAAGTGAATTCCTGTAGTCTATACGAAAATGCTACAATATGCATTATTACATAAAGAAGTAAATTATTTGGTTGAACCCAGACGCAGCTGTGCCAGTGTTTCACTACATACAAGGCACTATACAGGTATTTACCCGAGTCCTTTGTTCTTCAATTGCTCCCTGTAATGACAGAGTGTGGTAAACTGCCTACCTTTCCTTTCTACAGGAGCTGTGTATCTGAATTACTAGCCACACAGAACAAGCACTGGCGACTCTAGAGCATAGGAGAACCGCATACAAGGGGGAAGCAGAGAACACAATCCTCCAGCCAAATCTAACGCTGTCTGGTGCAGTAACTATTTTAGTTTTACTCTCACAGACAATCCCAGCATGCAGTGCGTCATTGCAGGCCCAACTAAGGTAGCAGTTTGGCAGCAGATCTGTGGCAACAAACGGAAGAACCACCACTCGTAGAAGTTCCAAAGAAAACGTCACAGGATCCATAAAGAGACGCCAGTAGAGCATGTCTCTCTAACATCAGTTCCGACAGGCATCTGATTTGAAAGGAAAAGGGAAGAAAATGGCAGGGACACTGGGAGAAACGCAAAGACAAAATGAGAGAGAGAGAGAGAGAGAGAGAGAGAGAGAGAGAGAGAGAGAGAGAGAGAGAGAGAAAGAGTCCTAAGTAAACATGTAAACATGCCGTGTTAGAGGAAGTAAACAGGTTAAGTGTATACATACTCTCTCGAGAGAATGAAAAAAAGGAAAGAAAAGAACTGAAGGAGGAGGAAGAGCCAACAATGTAAAGAGAGAGGGAATGAATAAGGGAAACAAAGTAAAGAATCACTATTTTTAAAAACCAAATAAAATATGATGGATGATTTCAGAGACTGAAGACGAAGAAGTACTTAAGCTAAAATGTAATGAAAAGTTACCCTGTCAAGCACAGATTAGTTTAGTGTACTTATATTGTCAACAGCAGCCAGTCGCCTGCAGAATTCTTTCTGTTTTATGTGTTAAATTCATTTCTCTCTTCTTGCTCAGACATTACGTTTATTTTTAACTCTCTTGTATCTATGTATCCTTTGTGCTATTTTTTTTCTACAGTTGCCCACAATGCTCTTGGTAAATTAGTGTCATTGCTTTGCTATGATTATCAAACATAAAATGTTGACTATTTTAATAATTGAACATATGCTTACAGCAACTGATAACTAGCTCTGTGTATTGTACACATGAGCACCTCACTCCTAGCTCTTAGAAACAGAAACAACATACTCAATACAGATTTTTTTTAATTGTATTATTTCTTCTTCATATATCTGAACACAGACAAGCACCCATGATGACTCTGCAAAACACACAAAAATGTTAACTGAGAACTTTAGAAAATCAAAAGCTATAAAGGTTGGATGAAAAATAATAACTGTAACTGGCCATGCATTAAATATTTATATTCAGACAGGGGTTAGCCAGTTCCAAGAGTCCAGGTTTCTGTCAGGACTTCCGCAAGGGCCAATAGGAAAGCAGACTTGATTAAATCAATATTTATTTGAAAGAAAATGTTATAATCAATCAATTAAATTACCACTGTCATAGACACAGTCTTAAGATCCCTGTTAATTCTCAACTTCAAATCACTGATGGTGAAGCTTCCCCATATCAGAGTTTATGCTTTGACTGTAGCAAATGTATTTACAAAGAAAAATTTTAACTCAACTTTTCATTTAATTTAAAAGATTTAATCCATGTATGACCTTGCTATATCAATTCTTTTGAACCTCTTATTAGAGAATTGTTTTGTTAACTTTCAAAAAGTCAAGATGAGTCTGAATGTACAATAACGATATATCAAATTAAAAGAAGCAGTAACTAATTTGAAATAATTTAAATCAATTTGCCTAGTCCTTACTTCTAGGGCAAGAATCTCTTATCCCTCATAAAGGCCGTCTGAATTTAGTGTGATTGTGGGAATCATATTAATTTAATGGGTGAGGTTTGGAATGAGAAAAGTGGAGGACATAAAAATGATATATAGTCTGTACTTTGAGTCAGAATTAATGGATGTTCAGACACAGTAAGGTGGTCACTTGCTTAATGTTTCCTATGTCATGTTTAACTTGCCCTCTGCAATAAGTTGCAGCTACTGAAATTAAAATTCAACAAAAGTTAAAGCTTGTTTTCTCCTTTTCCTTAGCCATATTTCTAAATACCACTATGGAATGGCTGGGGGACTGCCATTTTGGACAGAATGGAATTCCAGCCTTGCGGACTTCTTTATAGGACAATGCTGACTTAACCATAGCATAACTGATAATCTGATGCCAATGTTTCCCTTCCAGCCTCTTTTAAGACAGCGGAAACTATATTGACTGATTTGGGGATCTAAAATAAAGGAAATTTCTTTTATCTGAAGAGCACCTAGTGCATTTACTTACTAATAGCTTTTAAAATGTAAGATGACTTAAGGGGAAAGGTGCCAAGAAAGTAACTTTCGGATAACTGATTCAACCAATTCAGAGTACAAGGAATCTATTCATGCTATAGTCTCTGACTACATCTGAGATGCTTGTCTGTCTAACCTGCCATAATTGAGAGTCATGCGTCTTTTAGTGCCAAAGAACACACATTACTATTTCTGTTTTCCATAAGGATGCCATAGAAGTGTGAAAAGCAAAAATATGGAGGAAAAACTTGTTTTGTGTGTGTGTGTGTGTGTGTGTTTTTCCAGTTCTTATGCATGTTAGAAAGGAAAATAATAGGAACAGAAACAAAAGCATCCTTTCTGTTACTTTTTTCAAAGAGAAAATAAAGATCAATTAGAGGATAAGAAAACAAAAGTCACATTCCAGTGACTTGATATTGATGTGGTTAGGAATTTTCTCTGAAATAAAACACTGGAGAGGAGGCACAAAATGATATGTGTGTGTGTGTGTGTGTATGTATTTGAGTAAGTTAATTCTGAGCTTAAATCATATCCCAGATCATATTTTAAGCAAGGTTAACCCAAACCAAAATAAAAACATATATTATAAACATTATTAAAAATTTCATAATGAAGAACACAGTTGCCATTTAAACATGAAAACCTGTTGGAACCACTTTACTATTTGGGCCAAAGAATGAGTCAGTGTTTAGTTCAGATTCTTTATGACTGAGTTGACAAATGTTAGTTTGCCAATCTGATATAAGTATTGTTTTGTATTATTTTGTTCTCTCTCTCTTTTTCTCTCTCTCTCTAACTCTCACAACTAACAGAACAGTAATCACAGATTGTTCTTCCTTTAAGGAAGTTTACCATGAATGGTAAGCTGATGTTCATTCTGTATTAATTTAAAATAAAACAAAACTAAACAAAACCTAAGTCATTGGAGCAATCTTTACTCACTACTAACATCTACTAGCTTTCTTTTATTTATTTACTTTTTTTTTTTGCTTTCTTAGATGTGTGCAATCCATTTATATCCAATCTGTCATCTAAATCCTCAAGGGGATTGTATTCAGAGTCATACCAATGACTAGTCAGTCTGAAAGCCAGGAGGAGTTAGGACAAGCCCATGAACCCAAGGGAGGTCTTGAGGCCAAAATGTTGTGCACTTGTATGCAGTCATGCACAGGACAAGCAGCTCCTGAGGCTGCTGGTGGCAGTTTCCCATTCAGTTAATCCCATTGAGTTAAAAGGCAACATATTGTGACTTAGGCCTCTGGGAGGTTAGAGAGCATTAGGGCACATCAAATTATGTTCAAATATGGAAGAGGAATTTTCTGGATTTTTCAGGATTGTGCATACTAAGAGTAAATGCATGTTTCGCCAGTATTTATGTACTTGATGACTGAGAAAGAAAAGAATTGATCCTGCCTTTTAAAGAAGAGACATAAATGGAAAGAAAAATGACATCAAATAACTTCAAAGTCGCCATTGTGTATGTAGTTGAAATGTTATGGCACAGGATCAATAACAATTTATGTTTTAACTAACATAACTATAGAAAAACGGTACTTTCTGTGGCAGTATACATACTTTGACACAAAATGGGAAGAGAGAATAGGAGTTTATCTAAGTTAAAGAAACTGGCTATAGGACCAGTTCCATAATTAAGGTTATGGTCTTAAATGAATCACTGAATTTCAGAATTTTTTAGTTTTCTAAACTTTAAAATAAGGAGGGAGAACGAAGTTATCACCAAGGACTACCTGTGCTCTTCATGGGAAATAAAATTGGAATCCATGTTGGTCATCACTATATATTATTTACACGTGTGTTTATATGTAAGCGTCTTGTTCTCTTTGTAATGGCTGTGTATCAGCACTTATCCCTAGAAAGACTGACATACCTCCTCCTCATGTCCCTAATAGATGGGCTAATACCAGAACCTCAGAACTATGTAATCAAACCCTAGTTATAAAAGAGAAATATTGCAATGTTGTATTGAAACCTTTATATGAATTGCATACTTAATTTATACTCCACATACTTGGAACAATATATAATTTTTTTCGAACTGAGAGATAGCTGATTCCTAATATGGCAGCAAACATGTAAACAATATTATGTAATTATATGCGGAGAATTCCTGTCAATTTGGACTACAAAATTACAAAATTTATTGATAGAGTACACCTGTTTAAGTTTTAATAATGCATTTTAAAAATGTTAAGACAAGGGTTAGAGAGGTGGTTAGAGTACTCAGCGATTAAGAGTACTACAGATTCAGAGATCCCAGTTCAAATCTCAACACCCACATGGCTGCTAATAACCGTCCATAACTCTAGATATAGGGGATATGACACTGTATCCCTTCTCTGACCTCCCCAGGCATTGAATGACACAAGTGCATTTAAATGCTTGCAAGCAATACACTCATACACAATAAATAGATAAATACATAAATACATAAATAAATAAAATATTAAAACATGAAATGTTAAGGCAAAATATCTCAGTTTATAAAATCTACTGACATTTTTATATATTTTGAGTAAGAAGAAATCAGCAGATATGATGACTCATAGATTTAAAAAAAAAATCTCTGTCACAGTCATCTCCAGAGAATGTAAATTTTTTTTGCTAGGCATAGTGGGACACAGTTCTAATCTCAGGACTCAAGAAGCAGAATTAGGAGTGGGAATATTAGACCAGCCCATGCTATGGTGAGATCTTGTCCCAAGACACCAGCACAAAGTAAACTTTATGTTTTGGTTTATAAAAATACTCATAATAAGGGCTGAAGATTTGACTAAGTGGTAGAGCACCTGCCTAGCACATGCAAGACTCTGGGCTCCATTGCCAGAAATGAAAATAATAGACTCACTTAAAAATGCTGATTGAGTGTCATAATGTTATTAATGGACAGTTATTCTGATGCTGTATGGTCATTTTTGTTTTAGATTTTGATAACTTTCTTCAATACGAAAAACACCTTAATATTGTGTTTGTTTTTTTAGACAGAGTCTCACTCTGTAGCCTAGCCAAAGCGTCGTCTCTTTATAGATACTTTTGTTTTTTATTTTCTTCCAGAATTTTCCTATTGAAACAATTCATGGCTGTGACATGGCATGCATGAGGCCCTGGATTGATTTTGCAGCACGGTGACACACAGACACACACAAATACACCTATATACAAACACACACGCACACACACAAAGCTAAAGTAAGTATGCCTAAAACAAATCATTCATGTTCATTTTAACATTGAACTGTGTTTTTCTCTCTGTGATAGAAAATTTTTCTATTTAATAACATGCTTTTAGAAATATAAATACTGTAAGACAGCTCAAACTCTCTCAATTAGATTTTCAGGGTAACTTGCAGAAACTTCCACATCAAGAAGACAGTGGAAACTGGTTCAAAATATCATGGCCATCATTTAAATAAGGAAGGGTCAAGTGTGTCTGACATTCTAATGCTTCTTCCCATCTTTTTCATCTTTTCCAGTCAACTATATTGATTTTGTAAAGGGTTAGAGGGTTTACTTTCATTGATTAAGGAAATAACTTGACACAGCAAACTGTCTTGCTGATTCAAGATCAATAAATCCAACCTTTGTCTTCTCTTGCCTATATTATGGTTATTTATTCTATAGCACTAAATTCCGTTACACACACACACACACACACACACACACACACACACACTCAGAAATCATTACACTCTAATTCCTTGAAAAATATGATGTATTTCTGGGTGTTTCTCACATACAGCAATACTATGAACTCTATGTGACTTGATCAATGCTTGGGTCATTTTCAAGTTCACTGGAGAATGTAGTCCTTTCTCAGAATTTTATAAAAGAGTTTACAAATGAAAATACTGAAAAAAAGTAGCAGACTGGGCTAGGAGAGGGCACAAGGTTTAAAGGTTCTTGCTATCAAGCCTGATGACTTGAGTCAGATTCCTGGAACTGTCTCCCCTAAGTTTTCCTCTGATTTCCAAATGCGCACTGTGGAATGCGTGCACCATCACCACTGCCTCCTCACAAAATAATTAAGTAAATGTAATAAAAAACGTCCTTTATAAAAGTGTTTGTTTCTTTTAAAAATCGGCATCATTTGGGAAAATCAAAAGGTCATCCTAGTTGTCTTTCCCGTACTGTACCCATCAATGCTTGTATTAATTCCTCGATGGATAAGTTAAAAAAAAATGAAATGACACAACTTAAGCTACTTTAGGAAAATTATGCAGATACACAGAACACTCTTGGAAGGTAGTTGCCTTGGGAAAGTATATTTATAAGGGTTACTGGCATTTTTACTTTTGCTAACCTGAAAAGTTGGGTGAGGTTTGGTGGCCTAGCCACTTAGTAGGTAGAATCAGGAAGGCCATAAGTTAGTTAAAGCCTTGTCTGGGCTAAGGGTGAATTCTAGGCCAAACAAAACAACTTAGAAGCAACATGTCTTACAGGAAAATATAAAAAAAAGGAAGCTGAGGTTATAGGTCTACTTGTCTGTCATGTTCAGGGCCACAGGATCAGGCTTCATGGCCAAACAGAACTAAAAGTCATATTTTCTAAACTCTATAAACTTTCCTGAGATATCAAAGAATATTCACAAGTTCAAAGCTTTCACATTGGGATTGGAGAGATGGTTCAGCAGTTGAGAACACTGGCTGATCTTGCAGCAGATCTGGGTGGAGCTCCCAGGACGCACATGGTGGCTAACAGTGGTCTATACCACCAATTTCAGGGAATCCAATGCTATTTTCTAGTCTCTGTGGGCATTGCACCTACAGGTGAACCTCCACACATGCAGGCAAAAATTCACACACAAGATAAAGAAAGTTTTAAAAAGGTAAAACTTTCATAGCCTAAGTGGTATCAAAAGCTTGATTACATTCCTTTAGCAGTTCTTTTTGTCTGTGTGCTATGAGTTATAATTCACTAAGTAAAAAAAGTTTTTAAAAGTTAAAAATTATATGCAAATCCTATGCTATTATAAAAGATTGAATTTATGAGAAAGTATATTGCTATTCCCATGCCTGACAAAGACAAGTTTTAAAGTACATATTATACAAAAGAAAACTGCTTTTCAATAGCTAAAGGCAGTGCTCAGTAGGACAGAAACCATAGTGCTTCTCTTAAATATTAGACTTTTAAAACATTTACTGGATGACAGTAGTATAAAAAAATACAGTTTCTTCAGTAAAGAATTAAAGCTGAATATGCAGCATTTCTTAGGAGCATTGAATAAGTCTATTTGTCCAGCTTACTCTGCAAAGACTGTGTAGAAAACAGCACCATAAACAGTTTCAGTCCCCACACAAGGGCTAAACAAAGAGTCCTCTTTCTAGCCATCTAATCGGGTAATTTATTTTTTCAACCATCACATAAATCGAAACACAGCTGTAACCAATGACTTGCAGATCCAGTTCCCAGCCAGCTGGAATCAGTTGTGCTGAAACAGCAAGATTTTCACATTGTTCATTTCTGTACATCTGGAGAAATCATGGAGGTTAAAGGTGACCAGAAAAACTCTTTAAATAAATCCAGCCAACAGTGAGGATATGCTGAAGGATCTACAAATTCAACATTAACTTCTACAAAATGTTCATGTCACGAAATGAATTCCTACAAAGGCTATTCTTTCCTTGTCAATATAGATCTTATGAGTCTCTAATTGAATTAAGCACTTGAATATCCATTTCTTTCAAACAATTTACTTAGATTTCTTCAATTTTTAAAGGTATTTTTATTTAAATTATTTTTGTTTGACTGTTTTTCCTACATGTATGTAAGTGCATCATGTGTATAATCCCATGGAGGAATGATATTGGATCTCCTGGAAATGGAGTTATGAACTGATAGTTGTTAAACCAATCATGTGGGTGCTGGTAACCAAAGCCAGTTTTTTTTGCAAAAGTAGATGGTACTCTTAACCACTGATCTATCTCTCTAGCCCCTCTTCAAAACCTTTTACTGGGACTTGTTGCTATTTCAAGAGTTATATTAAAACATCCATAAGAACCTTTAACCAAAACAGATACAGTACCAGAAATGTTTCTACTCCTATCTCAAGCTTAATTATGTTTAGCTACTATAATCCTCTATTTAGAGAAAATGAGAAATATTCTTTAAAATAAAGCAGGTCTGGAATATCTCCATCAATTATTAGGCAGACAAATCCCTTAAGGAGCTAGAGTCCTGGGCGAAACAAATTAGGATTAAGAATGTTCCACATAAGATCTTGGGAAGGAGCTGACTCTGACCCAAAGTGAGAAACTCAAAGGCAAGAGCTACTTTTGTTTTACCTTAGAAGCATAAAACTAAACTCAGGACAAAAACTAGGATTCCCTAAAACAAAAGAAGACAGTCAATCCTTGAAAAGAAGAGCCTGACAACAACACTGGATAAACTTTAAAACCAAGAAGAATAAAGATATCCATGATATTAAAAGTATGTACAACATACAGAGCAATTGAAATAAATAATTTTCTTCACAGTATTATGATCATGTGGGCCCAGGGATGCAGCTCAGTGGCATGACTCCTGATACCACATGAGGTCCCAGGTTACACCCCTAGTACCATCTAAGTCAGTAGTGAAAATGATATGCATCTCATCTTGACCAAAATGAGTATGTTCGTATTACAGAATGCTTAAACTAGTTTACAAATATTTTACTTATTACTTTTATTTTATTTTATGTGTTCAAGTGTATTGTTTGTCAGTAGATAAGTCCACCCTTGTAGGTCAGAAGTGGGCATTGGATACCCTGGAACTGGAGTTACTGATGGTTGATAACTACCATGTGTGTCCTACGAATTGAACCATGGTCCTCTGCCAGAGCAGCCAATGCGCTTAACCACTGAGCCATTTCTCTAGCCACCCAAACCAGTTTTTATGTGTTAGAAAATAAAGAAGTCACAACTATACTTCATTTTTCTTTTTTTGGTTAAGTCAATAACTAACAAAACAAACTATATTCATTATTTAAGTATCTGACTCAAATGTGTGGCCATTTTCAATTATTATAATCAACAGCAACTTATAACTGAAATAGTGAAGCACAAACTAGTGACATGGGATTGGTGGACCAATGACAATCACAGCATCATCAAACATTCCTTACTAGATACTGAATTCATATAAAAGTGTTTACGAATCATTCATTTTTCAAGCATTATAGGTTTTATGTGTAAACCATTGTGCACATACATTATAAAGAAATAATTTGAAATAGTTAGAAACATCATTTAATAAATAATGAAGTTCTTTATGTGGTGAGGGTCACCTTTAAGTGTTTCAGGGCAATGGAAATCTGTACATAACCCAAAGCAGGAGCTCTTATTCCTGTCCTTTACTGGTAAAATTGAATATGGATCTAAAGGAAAGAACACAACCTTACTACTCCAGCCTGTAAATCAGCTTTCCAAACCCAGTCGAGGTTTGATAACTGAGTGTTGAGGTTACAAAGAATTTGTCAACAATAGCAGGTCTATGAATGCTCAGTGATTAAAAAATAGTAATTCAAAACCATTGTGCGATGTATCTGTGGTGTTTATGATAAGACATACATGCACTGCACTCAACAATCTTGCTACTCTTTGGTATTTGAGCACATAATCTGGGGTCTTTGCATTATACCTGCCACCATCCCAGGCATCACCAATGCAAAATGTTTGAATCACATCAGTTCAGATTTGAGACTACAGCAGATTATGAATTGTAGTGTTTTCCTGTACATAGGAACTTTTCTGTTTTTCTAGAAACATAATGTTTTCA
Source organism: Eospalax fontanierii (assembly GCA_035773235.1). NCBI lineage: Eukaryota > Metazoa > Chordata > Mammalia > Rodentia > Spalacidae > Eospalax > Eospalax fontanierii. The sequence goes on from CM069534.1 coordinate 23,918,109, forward strand.
GAAGACAGAGACTTTGAATACTTCCTATTGCCCTTCCTTGGCATGTAAGGATCAAGTAGTATATCTTCCTATTGTATTATTTTAGAACGTTTGATTTTAATAATAGATGTTTGCTGGGCTTCGTGGAACATACCCTTAGTCCCAGCACTGAGACAGAGGCAGGTGGACCTCAGTGAGCTCAAGTATAGGCTGGGTCTACATCATTAGTTACAGGCCAACAGGGGCTACAGGAAGACCCTGTCTCAAAAAAATAACAACAAAATAATAATAATAGATGTATCAGTTATCTATATAAATTTCATATAACCTTCGTAAATGAATTTTGTCTTGGGATTAAAAAGATACCCAGCAACTTATGAAGTAGCTCAAACATACTTCTACAATTTGGTACTAGATATTTATGCAAAGTGGTGCTCTAAACACTAATTATTATAAAATCAAACTATCAACCAAATCTGAGAAACAGTAAAAATGCCATGTTTTTCATTAAAAATATTAATTATTTACATAAAACTAAAAGTTCGTTACTAGAAAATTTGCCTTTTATTCAATAAATGTAAATTAATATTTATACCAAAGAATTGTTTTAAAATAAATTTATAGCCATAAATCTTGATTTTTATACTTATTTTATTTTTAAATGCCTCCATAGTTGGGTCATGTAAAAACTTAGATGAAAAGGGGTCATAAATGGAAAAAGAGTCCGAAGCAATACAGTATCAATTTTAGAAATAGTATTAAAATACTACTACATATCTATTGTTACAATTCTCCATGAAATATAAAATTTCCAGATCCCACCTTTGAAAAACATTTGTTTGGGAGGCTGGAGAGATAGCTCAGCAGTTAAGAGCAGGGGCTGCTGTGGCAGAGAAAGTGCCCTCGGTTCCCAGCACCCACATAATGGGTAACAACTATCTGTAACTCCAGTTCCAGGGGAATCCCAGTGCTCTCCTGTTACCTCTAAGGACATTGCATCACACAGGTGTCCTTACATAAATGCATGCAATACACTCATACACATAAAATAAAAATAATAAAATATAATAACTTTCTCGTCGTATTTGGGGGTGAACACTCTAGCATAATAAAATGAAACAAAAACTGACAGTAACAACAACCAATACCAACAATAATAGCAATAACAAAACACACCCTTTTCTTTTGAGGATACATATCAATTAATGAAGAAATAACAAGAGACTACTATAACAGTCTTGATGAGAAGAGAGAAAAAGCTTTAGAGAAAAGTTTATGAATATACACTTTAATGAAATGAGTTTGGACTTCAAAACCAAGCAATTAATTGTAGCAGATTTCAAATGAAAGTAAATTAGGTAGCATCCACACTTGGTTCTCCACTGTGATACTGGAGTGTTCTTTATAAGTAAATTCGCATGAATGATTTTTTTGATGTTGTTTATCAACACTTTAATCTTTTTCATTCACATGTATTCTATGATCTTATGGTATTTCAATGACTATAACATTTATTCAAATGTATATTACTAGAACATCTGTATCATATAATCACATCTATATGTATGTAAGTTAATATTATATTTTAAGAGTAAAAATATTACAAAAAGTTTTTTATGTTGTGTAACAAAAAGCCACCATAGAAGTTGAAGCTAAACTACAAATAGTTGTTTATAAAAAATTCAAATGAGGGGCTGGAGTGATGATTTAGTAGAGAACCCAGGTTCAATTCCCACTACCCACATGGCAGCTAATAACTATTCATAACTCCAATTCCAGGGGATCCAACACCCTCTTCTGGTTTCTGTGGGCATTGCACACTATGTAGCTCCAGTTGTCCTGGAACTCACTATGGACCAGGCTAGCCTCAGTCTCACAGTGATCTGGCTCCCTCTGCCTCTAGAGTACTGAAATCAAAGGAGCGTACACCATCAGGCCAGCCACAACATTTTCTTTTAAAATCATCCAGGCAGCATTTATTTACATTATGATTTGTTTATAGAGCATATTTTTCCATAATGGCATATGAATATCCATGGAGAAAAGAAGAATTTAATGTGCATGAAAGTGGTTTAGAACTTGGCAAGGTAGAACAGCAGTAGAAATAGACCATCTGAGAAAGGAAATGTTGAATTTTGTTACATAAATAGTAAGTCGGGCGAATACCACCAGGTGGGGACCAGGAAGTAGCGCGGGGTGAAACGGCAGCAATAAGAGACTCTTAGTACATATTCTAGAGTCATCTTAAATCAAACAATGCTCCCAACTTAGGGTTACACATGAACTACCCTGTTTCTTTTTTAAAGAATAAGTCATTTCTTCTCCACACCTCATGAAGGAGAACTGGAGCTTATGCTGATGAACTTACCTTGAAAGTTTAAGTTTGGCATAGTGTATATAGAAGAACAAATATTTTCAAGTCTACTCTGACCCTAATAGGTTTAAAACTTGATGAGTCTCCTTTGCCAAATTCCATGGACTCAAGCCATTTTCCTAATAAATGAATTCTTAATGATATTCACTCTCCATAAAGTATCAAGTGAAGTTAATCAAGACATCTCAAGATATTAAAATAAAACCGGGCATTTTGAGTGGCTGCTTTAACTGTCAAAGACACATCACCTAGTAGACCTATATCACATCATTTTAGACTGCTTTACACCATGGTCTAGTCAAGTTCAGTTTCTCCATACCAACTAAAATTTGCCACTAATCTGGGTGTAATATCTTTGGAGAAAAAATTACATATTTTATATGGATCCAACACTATATATTTATATCAATAAATATATCTATATAGATAGATCAATATACACACATCTATGTGTATATCTACATATACACATACGAAGCTTCAAAAAACTGATTTTGTCTTTTCTTGAGAGAGGTTCTCCCTCTCGCCCCAGCTGTCCTGGAACTCACTAAGTAGACCACAGTGGCCTAGAATTAACAGAGATATGCCTGCATCTGCCTCCCAAGTGCTGGGGTTAAAGGAGTGTGCCACCAAAACCCACAAAGCTTCAAAATTTTATAGTATATGATATTTTTAATCACTCTTAATTTCTTGAAAAAATGGTTCACAGATTTGCAAAGAAGTGGGGAAATCAAGAGAAGAATTTTTGTTTGTTTGTTTTTGAAAGGTTAATTAACATTAGGCAGCAAGTGGGGAATTACAGAATTACAGGTTAGGTTGTTAAAAAATATTGTAGTCAGATTGAAATTTAAACATTTTCAAGGACTCTGACATTTATATTAGCCAAAACTTGGCCTTCTCTTTCATTCAATCTTAGCACTTTAGTAGTTTATCAATTTTAATAAATTAAAATTACTTCCTTAAGAAAGAATTATGAAACATAATATTGTAAATTTCTAGAGTACATTTTCTTTACACAGGATCCAAAGACTTTCAAGTGTATTATGAAAATAATTGCAGCTATATTCCTTCCTATTATGGTAAAATTGTCCAAAATTATTATATGCACTGTTTTAAGCATAGAAAGAGCTTGAGAATTATATAGCACACAGTGTCCATAAGATAACCCATAAAGAAAGAAAACTATGCCAATGCAACTGTAACCAAACTTCCTATCTATACACTGATTAAAATGTAGAGGGGAAAAAAAAAGAGATCTTTTGTGTCAAATATCCGAATACATTCTGCCATTATAGAGTCATATATAAATGAAAATTCAAACATTTAAAAACCATACATATAGAAAAATCATACTCAGTTGGGTCCTTCAAGTGGCACATATCTGTCAAGAAGAATTACAACTGTTTTTTTCTAGAGCTTTTAATCATTCTTCTATATAACATTATATCTATAATTTATATATAAAATGCATATATATATGATTAGCACACAAGAGATAAGTTACTAAAGAGTGACTAAAATGAAAGGAGATCTTCACTGATCTCAAAAAGATTAGCATGCAGTGGAATAATCAAGCAGACAAAATTGTGGCAACATGGAAACCATGAAGCATTTGTGAAATGCAACGTGTACTGACAACTCAGGAAAGCTGGCCAATGCATGCTGAGTGCTCTGGGGAAGGACCAGCAGGAGATCCGCTCGAACTGAGCCTTAAGGACAAGGACTTTTGTAAAGGAAAAGGAAAGTGAAAAGACTTCTATTGCTCCCTGAGCACAAGAAGTTAGGGATGGCCCTAGTGTGACCCATCTGACTGTGGCCTGTTTGATTTCAGTCTGCACCACGTGTGCTTGTCAGACTGCTGGTGAAAATTGAACTGTTCTCTGCGAACAAAATGCTGAATGTGGGTCACATTAAAAGACACGTTCTATATCATGTTCTATATCATGTCAGGGCAATCCTTTCAAATCATCTAGAGGGTCCCGGAAGATTCCAGGAGTTCGTTTGTACTTCGGATGGGAGTGTGTGTGAGATTCCTACAAATATGTTCTTCCTTATCACACGCTAGTGGTTTGCAAGAAATAACACTATGAAACTTCATTGTTGGAATGTGCTGTAATTTTCTTAACCACTTCCAAGGGCTTGAGAGACTTAAGGAATTTTAAGTTATTTCTCTTTTTAATACCGGTCTCCCTGTGTCTTATTCCTACATTTAAATTTTCTCTTGCGTGTGGCATTGTTGAAGAAAGTAATGATGACTTAAAGCAATTCAGTAATTTGGCTTAATTCAATAATTAGGGGCCTAAGCAAAGACATTTCCTTTAATTTGTATTTTACAATATATCAGTTATAATATTTAATAGACTCCATTGGAACCATTGCTTGTTTCATTCATTTATTTTTCCATGGATTCAGTACTCATTTTGTGGCCCATCTCTTTCTGATCTGACTACACTTTGTGACGTAAAATTCAGCTAATGATTAGACATTTCTTTGCGCGGTTGCCTCATGGAACCAGCAGCTGAACACTCTAGTGTTCAAAAGTCATGTAAACAAACTATTTGATTTACTCCCATGTGATCCTCAGAAGCTACATGGTAATGTCGATCATTTAGCCATATACTATCATGTCTACTCCAGAGTAACATGTGTGGTGGGGAAACATCATGTCTGTGCCACGATGTCCCTGGGCGTTTTGTTGAAATCAGATCCATCAGCTCCGGATCTTTTATTAGCACCTTCTTTTTCATTCAGAGTTCTAACAGTGTTTTTTAAGGTTTTGAAAGCAAACACTTTAGATGCAGAAAAGGAATACAAATATATTGGGATAAATATTTTTCATAGTTCTAAATAAAATTTGAAAGTATAGAATGCTTCTAATTTGAGAAGCAGTTGAAAGAAAACACTGAAGCTAGCAATTCTGAGTTCTAATTTTGTCTCTGCCATGTTCACTGAGCAAATACTGAAAAAAAAAAAGATTAATTCTTCAAGGTTTTGGTTTCCTCTTTTCAAGTATTAAGATATCACCCTGGAACAGAATGTCAATTTTACATTGAAAACTAAATATGCTCCACAGTTGTAAAATACTTCTAGGAAACAGATTGACTTTTTACTTGCTGCTTTTAAAGCAAATTTTGTTGAATGGAGAAAAATGCAAAAGAATTTAGTTGTATTTCTTAAACTCTGTTCAATGTATTCAAAATATATGAGTGACAGAGTTGTGGAATGTTGACGATATAAAGGAGATCCAACAGTAAAGGACAGATGAGCTGAGTTTCTTCCATTGATGAATGCACATTAGGTGAATGGGGAGAAAGAAATAGAGGAGCATCTGTCAGTATTTTCAGGATGTGAGGGTAGAGCTATTTTGAGTTGAAAAATCAGATAAAATTTCAAACTGCAATAATATAATAAGTTATATATTTTTCCAAAAAAGTGACAGTTTTAAAGCCTATGAAAATGTATGAAATGTATTTTAGACTCCTTTGGAAAGATGACCTTGTAATTGTTTTGAAAATAGGTTGCGTACATTTCCTAAAAAAAAATAGATAAGAAAAATAAGATAAATGAACAAGTTAGGAAAATAGAATATTTATGAGGCCCTTCACTGGTTTCTCTCACGCACTGTGGTCTTACTCTCCTGAACACCAATAACGGGGAATTTCTTTTGAAGCAAGAGATTCTTCAGTTATATTCTCAAATTATATCAACCAGTTTTGAAGAGCCTCAGTTTTAGCTGTAGTGATTTATGCAAATCTCAGCTTCATCATTTTTGCAACTGTGAAGTCAGAATACATATCCATACAACTTATTTTTAAAAATCTTCTGTCCCCTTCATTTATTATTTAAAAAATATCCACTAAACAGTGTAAGGAAATAGAAAGCTTGTGTCTACCTCTGAGTAGCCTTCACTCCATTGGGGGAGATGTGAGGATATTTGGGAAAAATTTTTGCCAATATCTAAGATAACACTAAACAACAGTTTGCTAATAAGCATATGAAAAATTCAAATAAATGTATCACATTTTGTAGGAGTAAATGAATTTTACTAAGGATTCTTTCTCTTACAAAAGGAAAATATGTGGCTATCGCATGAATTAGAAACATATATTACAACAACAAAGGAACAGCAATAACAGAACAAAGAACTGTTTAATAAGAAATGTTTATTCGTTCATTTACTCTTTACAATCAAATCCGTTTTTTCAAAAAAAAAGCTATCTTAAATAAATCACAGAAGTAGAATGTGCAAACACAGGAGTTATATTGGCCATCTCTCATTTTTAGAACAGCTTCCTAAGGTGTTGTACAATTCTTAACAATGCAGATAGATACTTCAGAGATTTTCATAAGCTTCAAACATTTTGGGATTCTGTGTTCCTTTATTCATAATGGTTAACCTTGAGTAACACTATGGTTAAAAATTTAAATGAATCCTATAAATCTTTTTAGGAGAGTACAAACTGTGTCAGATATTATATTTACAAATATGCAGATGAGAAAGAAAAGTCATAGGCACTCTGTTCTTAAGAAAAACTTACCATGTACCATAGTAATAAGAAAAATAATGTTCCTAAGTCCTTTGGAAAATAACAGAGGAAGTTCAGATATCCAGTCACAACCCTCACTCACACCAGTGATATTCTCCTCTGCTTAGAATTCTCTGCATAGAATTCTCTGTCTCATCTGCAAGGCCAGTGTGCTGAAATAATGAGAATTATGCTCCTGTTCTTCATTCTTAGTTATGTGAACCCTTAACTCAACCTGTGGTCAGGAGATGCTTGTAGCTCAACTACACTCAAGTGGTTAGGTGCACCCTTACCTCCAGCTGTAATCAGGATGCTTTAGCTGCCATTCCCATCATTTCCTTTGGATTTTCTATTTCACTGAGTTTGTTTGTTTGTTTGAGACAGAGTCTCTCTATTTGGACCAGGCTGAACTCAAACTCAATCTTTCTGCCTCAATCTCTTTAGTGCTGCCATTGCAGGTGTTGTAGATGTGTACCAATATGTCTGTCCCCCTATTTGCTTTTAATCAAACATGTAAATGGTTTATTCTTCATACTTGGTAATTTTGTCACAGGCTCTTTTTCCTCTGATTCTTTAGCAATTACTTTATAATATACCCTACTAGTGTATGGTTGAAGTTTAGGTGTGATAGTTTATATGGAGTTTGGTCAACATATTGATCTTACTTATCAAAGTCACTTTTAACCAATATACTGAACCTTGTTCTCAAACAGTAATATATTCCCAATTTTTGGCTTTATGAATGAAAAATTCACATTTTCTAGTAAAAGAAAAAGTCTTCCTCTAGAGAAAGAATAAGAAAACTCTAGGTAAGGAGAACTTGAATAAGGAGGATTTAGGTCGATAATTATGTGTCACATTGTAGAAGCAAGTTGGAGCTTTAAGCCACAATAAGCACAGACAATTATTTTGTCTTGAAGCCTGGTGAGCAGAGGACATGATTTGGTTCTAGGATACATACTTAAAGAAGATGACTACTAACTACTAGCCTTATTTGAAATCAGTACTAATATAATTTTTGAAAAATTATCAGGGCAAGATTAATTCATTTTAAAATTTTTGTAAAAGAATGGATGTCAGTTCGGGTTAAGTAGTATGTGCATCCTAGAATGGAATGTGACGAGGCTCATATTACAAGACTCTTCTCCTTCCTACTGAAAATAATAACAGGAAATAATGACAGTGATGATAAAGGTAAAATGTGCACAAAGAGGAAGACTAACAGCCTGTAATCAAAGAAGCATCATTTCAGCTGTGCTGGTACCACTTGTGGACTCAACAAAGATGTCATAATTGATGTAAACTTACTGTCCCATTTACTGTCTTGATACTTCTATGCAAAAGACTAGATTGTTCTCAGTGGAAGGGTCCCAGAGAGAGGGTGGACTCATATTTGGAATACATATTGTAGTATAAGTAAACACAGCACAAAATCTAATGTTAGAAAAAACGGTTTACATAGGTCTATCCAACCAAATTTAACACTACCAAAGGAAAACGCAAGTTATGAACATTATGAATTAGATTGCTTATAAAATGCAAATGAAATATATCCAAGAAAAGCTTAACCTCCTAGTATTTTGGGTCTGTACACTTGGTGAGATATGAATTTTGGTTGTTATAAAAATATTGAATATTCCACAGAAAAAAATGGACAATTTAAGCCAATATAAGGATACTTCTTCTGAATCTGTATAAACATAGAGAAAATAAATAATGGAGTCATTACACTTATTTTATTATTATTCATTTATTTATCATTTGTTATTAATATTTTTGAAGAATTACATATTCCATCCATGGAATGGAATAGAATTAGTCATAGCTATTCAAAGTTAAACTTTTGTATATTAGTTGATTAAATAGGCCTAATTAAAAGTGATGTGTATTGTCTCAAAGAAAGGAATGAATTCCACAGACAAATAATTCAATAAATAACAGGATAATACATCTTTACCAGCAAAAGAATAGACAACATAGATTATTTTCCCTTGAAAACCCATAAGTTTCCTGCAATATGTAATGCATGTCAAAATGTCTATTCAAAAGTTTAGAATAGACGAAATAAAATTTCCCACAGCTATGAGTCAAAAGATACTGAGTAGGAAATTTTTGGTATATGGATTTAGTAGTTATAGAGAGCAAGTAGTGTATGTCTAGATACAAAAAAGTTCATTCTGTTGATAAATTCTTGTATCCTCACTATTCCTCAAATTTATGGAAGCACAATTTCTTAAATATTTTATTTGTTACTTTTATTTTATAAGTATCAGTGTATTGCCTGCAGATGGGTAAGGGCATCTCTGTTCTTCAATGCCTGTGGAGGTCAGAAAAGGGTGTTGTATCTCCTGGAACTGGCGTCACAGATAGTTGTTAGCCACCATGTAGATGCTAAGAACTGAACCCAGGTCCTGTGCAAGAGCAGCTAGTGCTCCAAACTACTGAGCCATCTCTCCAGCTCCATAAGTGGAGTTTATTACATCATAAAGACTTCTTTATTACTTTTCCTTTGTAGTCACTTACCCTCAGTTAAGCATGTTAGACAGATTCAATGACAAAATGTGCCTGTAATCAGATCTTTACTGCAGACCCAGCAGAAACAGAATATATACAGGCAACAAGTTTTTGAGGCAATAATAGTCAAAGCCTCAGAATGGATAAACAGATACTAGCGAAGTTCACACTACATATTGTGAAGCACTAATTGAAGAATGTTTATTTGGGACAAGAGATAACCCATTTTGGACATTCCATAAGATAGTGGTGGTGTCAGGTTTTTAAGACTATGCCATACAACAATGCACTCTTTAAAGAAATTCAAAACCTTTCAGTTACATTTCTTCCAGTACTATATAGGATCCATGCACCTAATTTGATCTATGTACTAGAACTCTGGGTGCTGACAACATATTATAAAATAGACCCAACATCATTTTACAAAACTGGAAAACAGACTATATATGTATGTGTGTGTGTGTGTGTGTGTTTATATATACACTCATTTGTACATACTGAATTGACTGCAAAGATAGTGATCTGCACCTATGTGTAGATTAAGTATCCAAGGGAAAGAAGTTTGATAAACTATGAAATTTTCTTGTATATTGTGCAGAGCCTGAAGTTCTTCTTTTATTCAGTCAGATAAAAAAGAAAAGAATCTAAGCTGAGTATGGAGAGGAAAGATTGGCGAAACATATAACAAGGTTTTTTGTTTGTTTGTTTGTTGTTTTATCCCAAAGGACAAACTTGAATGTGCCATACTGTAAACAGTATGACGCATTTTCAGGAAGTGCTTCGGATATTGATACATGTGTCCTTGATGTTCACCAGTGACAAAATGAAAACAACAGGCTTGCGAAGATTTGATTAAGTAGTCTCTGCCTAAATCTCTTAAGCAATAAAGAGATGGGGATGAAAAATATGGGGATGTTTTAATAATTACAACAAATCAAATAATTTAGGGCACACTAAACTAAACTTGCTTTAATGCATATGGAATAAAATTTGCTAGGCTTATAAACTTTTAATGGACTGCATTATAATACTTTACATAATCACATATTAAACGTTAATGTTAATTTTACAAAAGCAATCAGCTATTACAGGATAGACTGAGTATGATATATTTCAGGTTTAAATGATTTGGTTTATTTCCAAAAGGTTCCCAATTAGCCAGCCTTTTGGCGGGGGGCGGGGGGGTCGGGGGACAAGTAACAAAAGAGCTCTTAGGAATTAGAAGCTCAGTACTACATGGCCAAAAAGTTTAGAATCTAAAAGAGAAAACCTAACCTTACAAACTTGTTCATCCATATTCCTTACAATACCTTTTTAAAATAAAATTTTCACTGACAGGAACCTAATACAATGACTTAACAAGATCTATAATCATTTAAGAGCAAACTTTGACATGAAAGACTACAAGTTCAAAAATATTCATACTTATGATTCTAGGCTACAAAATGTTTGGCCATAAACATCATGGTTTGACAGTACAGAATGAAGTTTGGTACCTAACTGTTATTTATAACTCCTAATTGTACTAAATATTTATATACTTCAGAGGAATAGCTCTAGGATTTATTTGAGGTTTTTGTTATTTGTTATTTGTTATTTGTATTTTGTTATTTTGTTATTTTTGTCATTCATGACTATTTAATAATTTTCAATTATGAATACTTATAATAGTTTGAATTTTAATTATAGTGTTTCAAATTACTGAATTACATTTATCATTTTACTTATTTCTCAGTTCATTGCTTTCATTATATTATTTTCATAAAGCCATGTCTCTCCAAACCAGGGATTTATCATAATGTCAAAGAGAAAATTATATATATGAAAGGCAGGGATTGTCTTGTCTCAAGGTAGGGGACTTAGGCTAACAAGCAACAGTGGTCTCAATAACAAAATATAGTTCATGATTTTGCAAATAGATCACTGGAAAGGACAAGACTTTCTCTCCTGATTGGAATCATCTACACAAAATACCTCCTGTTCCTGCTAGTCTTACACTGAGAAAATACAAGAGTGATCAGAGCGAGTTTGTCCCAAGAATTCAAAGATAATTAGAAGTAAAATCAGCTAGCAAACCCTAGATTTGTTTAGTGTGCTGTTTCTTCACACTGTCCTTCCTGCTTTCTTTATCAGAACTTTGTAGGTATTTATGTAATTTTCAAAATGCGCTGTGACTTCCCCCTAATTACCAGAAAAAGAGTTACTACTGTAGGGTATTGAGGCAAATCCAGAGAAGTGTCCGTTTTCTCTTGCTAATTTTTGCACCATTGACTTGGAGTGGATAGAGAGCCTCTGGGTTTAGCAGCCCTAGAGCCAGCGGGGGAGAATCTGGAATGTGCTGGATGAGCATTCCTTAGATGCTTGAACCGGGCAACTGCTCCCTTACTGGCTTCTACTCATTTTCACCGGTTTGGTTACTCCTCCGGCTTTAACCAGGCAGTGCGCTCTTAAGTATTAATCACTGGCAACTGGTTTCTTTTGGTTTGGGGATTAGGCCTTTAAAATAGAGCTTCATTTTATTGATTTATATCTTTTCAACTGTTGCTTTGTTTTTTTACACAGAAGTATAAAGGTCTCAGCGAAGACTCCTCATATCGGAACCCTTGTAACTATGAAAGAGCTGTCTATCAACACTGAAGATCCACAAATTAATCAGAAAGAATCCCATGAAGAAACATACGTTTCTGTCATTTGCAGCAAGATGGTGTAACTGAAGGACATTGTTTTGAATGGGCTAAGTAAGTCAGGACAGAAAAACACTGTACTTTCAGTCATGGTAAATCAGAGAAAGTTGGTATCATAGAGCAGAGGGTACGGCAGGGGTTCCCAGGGCCTGAGAGAGTAGGAAGAATAGGGAATATTCAGAGAGGTGTGTTTTCTAGAACAGTGCTGTACTCTGACGAAATAAATTATGGTGTTTTATATGAGGATGGGTGAATACAACTGACAATAATATTATATATGATTTTGAAGGTACTTGCTGTGAAATGATAAAACTTAAGGCTAATAACTAGTTACTAATTACTATAAGCTAAAAGCCATACAATATAAGGAATAAATATACATATGTTTGATGTTGCCACCAAAAAAAATAAACTGGAAAACACAAAAATAATGAAAAAATTTAAATACAAGAGGTGAGGTCCCTATCATCTGGGTACATCCATGCCTAGTTCTTAAGGAACTTTTCATTGCTTTCAGTGTTTATAGTTGGTAATTACTAAAAAAAAATATGTAAAGAGATGTGTGCTGTTTATTAACATGTATTTTTTACATTCAGTAAAAGTATTTCAAATTTCTATGACTAAATGTCAAATTTTTCATGGCTATTTTCTTTAAAAACTGGGGCTATAGAGATGGCTCAGCGGTTAAGAGCACTGGCTGCTCTTGCAGAGAACCCAGGTTCAGTTCCCAGCACCCACAAGGCAGTTAACAACTGTATGTTCCAGAGGGTCCGACACCCTCTCCTGACCTCTGTGGGCATTACACAGCATGGGTGCACTTGCACACATGAAGGCAATACATTTAAAATAAAAATAATAAAATATTTTAAAAGAAAAATAAATTTAAAATTATGACTGGTGAAGTAAATCTTGTCATCTAATCAACCAGTTTTTCTGTCAAAGTTTTTTTTGATCAGCAGATGAACTTCTACTCAAAGCTCAAGTCACCCGCCTACTCTCTTGTAAGTTTCTGACTCATCCTAGGCTGTCCTCATGCCATACTGCATTCCTACCCCCGTGCGTCCACCATCTATTCTTATTATGTGCCTATGAGAATTTTCTTTGGATTCCAAGGTTACATAGATGGCAATAATGATGACTTTTCTAAGTAAGCCATTAAAAGGATCCTGAATTAGGCTTTATATAGATTTTTGTTTGAGATTCAAATTGCATGTATAATGTGAACAGTAATGAACACTAATTAGTTTAGAAATAGAGTTGCAATATTTAAATTTTCATTAATTTCCATAGGCCTTTCCTTACCTTTTTCTGCATTAGGTAGTTACATACTAAACAGGCAGGAGCATGCATTCAAACTCAATGGAGCAATTCCGTATGCATAATCATTTTTTCCTTCTTTAAAATTCCCACAGTAAAGAGTGCATTGTTCTGTCAAAGTCCTTATCCCATCGTGTTATAATTACTGTTTATAGTCTATCTCTCTGACTAAGCAGAGTTTCTGGAGATCTTAACCTATTTATCTGTGGATCCTTAGCTCTGACATAATGTCTCACACAAGAAAATACTCAGCATAAGTCTGTTGAGTGAAAGAGTGAGAAAAGGATGAACTTAAGGTCCTCACTATACAATTCATGGGATATGGAGTTTCTGCTTGTAGTTCACTTGGGTGGGATAAAAAAAATCATAAAGAGCCTTGAAAGAGATTTTCTGTGTATAAGCTATAAAGAATTTCATATAGCTCAATTGCTTTAGAATCTTTTCATTAGTAGAAAACTGATTACTTATTGTGTGAAGCACAGTGTACTATACAGTTGGATACCCAGCTCCTGCCCTCATGAGGTTGAGTGTTTAGAAGGAAGAAAGCCAGGTTGATATCTGTGTAGACATATCACACTGTGAAAACTGGTCAAGAACAGATGCCAAGGAGCATACTGGAGAATCCTAATGTATGTTACATAAATATTTTAAGAATGGAGCTGGAGCGTGAAACCCTGGAGGTAAGCTGTAGTGTAGTTAGGGTGTCTGAGGGGAGCATCATAAGCACTCTAGTCTCAGCCCCTTTCCAAGGATCATGTAACAATACCTCAGTTATAAGCTTCCATATTTGTTCTCTTCTAAGTGTACAGAAAAATTCTCATTTTTATCATTTAGAAGGGTTTCTGTTTGCCTACAGAAATATAGGTTCCTATAGTTCTAAAATCTATATAACTTTACTAATTATATATATTACTACTGTGTCAAAGAAACAGCAGAATGTCATCTTTTTGATAAGGGAAAAATGTAATAAGGCTCTTGAATATGCAAATTACTAAATCAGTTTTAAAAACTAAAAAAGTTTTTTTTATTTTTTTACCAAGTAGAGGTTTCTCTTCCCATTAATAACTCGTACTATGTGACTTCCTGTAAAAAGAATACTTTCCCTGGAATATTTATACTGAGAGAATTAGCAGTTAAGTGAATATGTGTGGTTAGTTATCATACGTTACATGTTATATTGACATTTATATGCCTGTATGTTTTAGATACTACTGTAATGTGAAGGGTATTTTATGCTAAGAAGTAAAGATAGTACACCTTGCTCTGAGATCAATCATCTTAAAATGCTGAGTCCTTTAAAGTTGTAGTGAAAAACAGTGTGATTTGATTCTACATTTGATTTTTGGTACAGCCATGAGCTAGCTCTCTGGCTTCAAGTGGGTCGGTTAATCTCTATTTTATTTAACAATTGTTTTCTTTATCCTATCATTTATACTTTAAACAACATGGAAACAAAGTTTGGGAGGGCTTTCAGTGGGGATTAGTTATAAAATAAACATTTAATCTTTATTTAGATATGAGCAAATCCTAGAAGTTAAAATTAAAAAAAGAAAACCCTCCACAGGATTTTCCCCTTCTTTTACCTTGCTTCTTAGTACATGTATGCTAGACTAAGAAACAAATCTCTTCAAGCAACATTTATATGAGGAACACTATATAAATTTGGTTAGTGAATCACTGTTTGTGTCACAGCTTCTCCCAGCAGAGTGTGAGACAGACTCCACTGATATCAATAGAGGAAGAGAAAATCGAAAATACTTTCTTGTATCCATATATCTCACATACCAGATGAAAATAAAGACAGAAACAACAATGATATTATTATAAGATCTATGACTATTTTTTGAAATTCTGAGTATAAAATATGCTTATAAGAAAATTTTCATGGATTGAAGGAAAGGATTATTGAATGCAATAATCCTCACAATGTTCACACAAATGTTCAAGCAAAGAGCTCACATAGTCCAGTTTAACTCACTGGATATTGTTGTCATACTCTTGAGCAAAAAGCAGCTATTGGAAATATGTGTTGCTTTCCAGTTTCCTGAAAGAACAGAATTACACTGGCAAATGAACTCAGCTTCTGACCATACATTCATTATACAAGTCATTATTTTTCCATTTCTAAATTTCCTAACGATAAGAACCAGCCCATTTCCATCAAATCGGTTTCTCTTATGCTCTTTAAGTGCAAGAGACATCCATCTGGGCTTGAAGATAATGACACCATGAAATGGAAATCTAAGTTTTAGGCCACAGTCAGGGCAGTCTTCTCCTAAAAATAAGTGGCCATTTAAATGCTAGCATATCTAGTTTTGCAAATCTATCCTCACACAGCAAATAATCGTTTTTTGGTACAAGTTAGTCATAAAATTCTCCATTAGTGGTTGGTAATGGACCATAATATTACATGTTTTTCAAAAATGCATTTGGAAAATGAAATGCTAGAAATGATGGCAGCTAAATATTAATGCTCATATGACATAAACCTGTAGGGACAGATTTCCTTTCTCATACACAAATGCTGACAGAAAATTTTCTTTCTTGGGTAGGAGGACCTTTGATTTCCCCTCAGATGGCAGGATTAGGTCTCAGGAAAACCTATCACTTGTAGAGCTGCATGAATTTTCTACCTTTTTGTATCTTGCTGCTTGAATAGAACTTTGAGCATGATAAATAACTGGTAGTTTTATAGCAGTCATGACAGAATAAACCAAAAATTATCCTTTGCATGTTGAATAGATTACAGGCAGATAGTAATAACCTGTGTTTGAATCAAAGCTAAATGCTTACAGGAAATCTGAGGCTGGCATTAGTAACACATCACCCTATAAGGATGAATTTCAAGCAAGTGTCAAGACATGAACTTTTAATGTAAGGTTGTACGTGTAGCGAATGTGGGACCTGTGATGCCAGGAATATATATTCATTTTCCAATATGGTCAAATTAACAGTGATGCTTTTTGAAAATAAAATGAAGGAAAATAATCTAATGAAATTATTCTGGTGCCTGCCTTCCTTCCTTCCTTTTTAAAAAGAACTGATTTTCTTATACATAAAGAGCTATGTACATTTCCCATGCAAGTCAAATTGGATGACACTTCAATGAGTTTTCACAAACAATGACTAATTACAATGACTGTAGTTGTCATTTTTGATTGCTCATATGAGTCAGGTGCTGTTCTAAGTTTAAAACTTAAGTCACATTTTAGGAACTTTTTATGTTGGTCCAGCTTTACAGGAGAGGCCTACAGAAATTAAAGAAGTTGTTTCAAGCCATAGCAGAAGTGGTAGTTTGAATGAGAATGTCCGTGTATTGGGACATTTTGTCCCCATTTGGTGGTGTTGCTTTGAGAGTTCTCAGAGGCTGTGGCTATGCTGAAGAAAGCATGTCACCAAGGACAGACTTAGAGAGTTCTTACAGAGCTCTTCAGATCTACAGTCACTCTGAACTTCCTGTGGCCCTTGAAGATGTAAGCATTTAGTTTCTGTGTCTACTTTAGCTACATCTCTGCCACCGTGCCTCTCTGCCATGATGGAATCTTTCCCCTTTGGAACTGTAAGCTAAATAAACTCTTCTTTTTATAAGTTCCCTTGGTCAGTGTTTCTATCAGAGCAACAGAAAAATAACTAATACAGCAGATAATTCAGACTTTTACAGCCTGACACTAGAACATGCTCAGTCTATGTTTGCTGGTTCCTTTTTCAGAACCAAGGAAACTCAAATCATCTACACAGACTATATACAATTTGATCTTTGGTTCATACATTCTGTGTTGTTCACCCAGTGACACAGCCTAGCAATGCATTTGTAATTATGGATTCCAGTTAAGTGGCACATGACTGCATATCCGGGTTCAGGAAGGTTAAAATTTTCAGGATTGGGGAAATTTAGTGTTCTTAGCCCTAGCGACAGTCAGGTCTAACAATTGTTTCTCATAGCCCTCTTCACTTTAGTCAAAATGGTAGACAGGAACAGCAAACACTTTCTGAATCCTCCTCTAAGTAGTGAAAACTAGGAAAGAGTGGGATTTACTATACTGGGGAAGTTGAGATGGTGAGCCAAGGGAAAATCAGGGTGTGAAAATGTCAAGTGTATGTTGTGCACTACATGATCACAGTGAGGGGGCTGGCATCACAGGCCTCAAGGTGCTGGAAAACTTTACATAGGTTACATGTAAGAGCATTGACTTGGTATGGTCATGGATGCTTAAAAATCTAAAAATTTTAAACTAACCACATAGATCATGTGCAACTGAGGGTTTGTATTAGCTGAGGTGAAAACTCTTTAATAACCCTAAAATCCTATGTAGTAGCTAGTAGAAAGCTCACTTAAGTAATCATGGAACCCACCATACAATGTGTATAATGATGTTATAAACTACTTCCAGTCTATTAGCAGTATGTTACTAGCTGTTGATTTTTATTAAGTAACATAGCCTAGCACTAACTTTTCATAGTATAACAATAACCAAACATTTAGAAAGCAAGATTTACCTTCAATTTCCTAGTACTTTGATACTAAATTATTAGATCAATTATGTGTTCTTTTATCTGAGACTTTTATCAGCTGTACTCTAGTTAGGTATTTTTTTAATAACCCTTATTTAATGACAGGAAAATATGGAAATACTTTATTACATCTTCATAAACAAAAATTTTATTATGGTAAATGCTACTTAGGCACAGCTGCCAAACATAAATAAAAATTGTAAACTGAAATTTGAACTTCAGAGGGACAACAGAGCACAAGTCATTTGGGGCATCCTGACATAAAAAAATCATTTTTTAAAATCAAATTTAACTCCCTGTCCCATAGTTTTTATTTGCAGATCTCAGCAGCATTCTATATAAAGTAAATGATTTGTATCAAAACTATTTAAGCAAGAAAGATATCTTTTCTTTTCCCAATTATCTATAAAGTCTGTAGAGGACTTTTCTGTATAGGGAGAGACACTTCAAAATTTAGCAGAAAACAGGCAAGACCATGGTCACAACTTACCATGTCTGTTTCTGACAACACCAGCAGGAAATAGGTGCTAAATTCGTAACTAAGAAAAGATGCTATTTATAGGAGTGTATCTAGACCCAGCTATCTAGGTATAGTTCCATGCCCCAGGAAGGTACTATGAACTTTTTGCAGATGAGTGGTGCAGGGTCCTAGTCGTGATATGAATGCTTATAAAATGCATATCCACAAACTTTTTGCATTCATTGCTAACTCCATAAAAGTGCTTTTGCTTTAGGAGCTCATCCAGTGCTCTGACATATTGCAGACTATTAAAGAAAATCTTAAGAAGAAGAGGGATAAAGAACCATGTTTAAAACCTCAGGTGGGGGGTATTGAGAGATGACTCAGCAGTTAAGAGCACTGACTGCTCTTGTAGAGGAGCCGGGTATGATTCCCAGCATCCACTTGGTAGCTGATAACTTTCGGGGAATTTGCAGTCTTCGACTGACCTCTGGGGGTCCCGACATGGGTGCACTTACAATACATTCTGACATATTAAAAAACAAAACAAAAACAAAACCACCTCGGGAGAAAGGCTGGAGCAATGATGCAACATTGAATAGGGAGTACTGCTCGTAGAGAGGACTGGAGTTCATTACCTACCACCCATGTCCTCATTCCTACCACCCATGTCCTCTGACTCACAATCTCCTAAAAAGTGAGCTCCAGATGATCAAACGCCCTCTTCTGGCCTCCACAGACATCTGCATACATGAGTACCAGTTCACACACAGACTCTCATGCATTGACATAATTAAAAATAAATAAGTAAAATAAAATCTCATGAATTCAGGCATGGTAGAGGACTCCTGTAATCCTAGTTGAGGCACCAAATTCAAGAATTTGAGGGCAGACTGGAATACACATTAAGAGTTTGTGTCAAGAAAAAAAAAGTAAAATTAAATTAATCCATCAAAAAATAATACCTCACAAACGTTTGAAATCACTTCAGAAACCTCCTATCACTCTGCAAAATGAAAATTCCTCACAATAAAAATACTTTGAATGTTTTCAGTTTAGTAGAAGGTCAAAATTTTATTAACAAAGTGCAAAAAGCAACACAATTAAACATAGGACATAAAAATCCAATTCTTAGTCAGAAATTTAAATGGACTGGACCTTGAGAAACAGAGATGGCATGTAATCTTAGCTCATATGGAAATCATTGGTTCTGTTAAGGCAAAAAAAAATTCTAATAGGAAAAAAAAATCACAAGACTGTTCTAGCTTCCTATGGCATTGCCAGATGGCTACCAAACTTGGCAAATTATTAATCTATAATTACAATGTAGCCAGTGCTCTCCAGTTTCATGTGAATTAAGTTCTACATTTCTGTAGCTGCCTCTATTGATTCATTAATTAATTTAGCAGTTTTTTTCATTGGACTAGTATATAGTATATAAGGTTCTACTTTTAAAACCTGGCTAGATCCATAAAAAGTATTTGGCAGAAAAAAGAGAGCAGTAATAAGGAAGAAAGCCATCTTTTCCCCAGGAAGTGAACACTGAAGAGACATCGTTACTTCTTCCCTGGAAGGATGCTCATAAAACTTCCAATAAGGGAGTTTAAATGTCTTATTGTGCTGTTTATAAAATACAGCTGTTCTTTTTTTATACCATTTTTTTTTTCATTTTCTACACAGTCTGGAGAAATCATACAGAAAAGATGATTATCCCTATTTCAGAGATAGGAAAATAGAGACAATGAACAATTTATTTCCCAAATTACATGTCCAGAGCAGTGACAAGTTTGCTTGTATGTTCAAAATAAGCACTTTATGAAAAAACAAAGAACTTATTTCAGAAGAGAGACTGTAACTTCAGAAGGAAAAGATGAGTCATATTTTTGTCTCATAACACTAGACAATAAAAATATCTGTAACAAGGTAGGTTAAAAACTGTAAATCCAAGCATTAATGCTATGATATTTAAAAGGTAAGAGTGATGAATCAAGAAAATAAAGAAAAGAAACAAGTAGCCCTCCACACCCAAGTTTTCTATGACTGGATCTATCTACAGAACTTCTGTAGCATTAAATACTTTAGTAAACAATGCACTATCTCATATAGTATATGTTTGAATACTTATGCTATTCTTATCTACTAGACACTATGCTTGCTAAATGCCATATAAATATAATTTGTTAATCCTTGCAAATGCCTTGTAATTCTAATGGTGCTATGATTTCTACTTTACAGATGAAGATCATGGAACATTGATGTGAAAAGCCAGATTCTGTAATCATGTTGATCAGATATATTCTAAATTCAGGGCTTTATGACTCCTAGGGTGGGGTTCAATTCTTGTATCAGAAGAAAAGGGAAAGTCAATTACTGCGCTCA
This sequence comes from Eospalax fontanierii, assembly GCA_035773235.1. Lineage (NCBI taxonomy): Eukaryota > Metazoa > Chordata > Mammalia > Rodentia > Spalacidae > Eospalax > Eospalax fontanierii. Next base: position 23,938,854 of record CM069534.1, read on the forward strand.
CAGTTTCATATGCAAAGTAAGGTAATCCACTTTGAAAGAGAGGTGACATCTCTGAGGCCTCAGAAAGCATATCAAAAAATGTTGTGTGGGGAAAGCATATCCTTAATCCCAGCACTCCCTCTGGAGGTAGAGACAGGTAGATGTCTGTGAGTTTGAGGCCAACCTGGTTTACACCGGAGTTCTAGGCTAGCTGGGTCTACAGGGAGACCTCTCTTGAAAATAAACAAACAAACAAATAAAATGAATGCCTGTCAGCATGGATGCCCATTCTGGCATAGCATTTGAATAACAGCCAGACTTTCAAAGTATGCTCTAGTCTTCTCAGAGACTTTCAAAGCGAGTCAAAGAAGGGAGTAAGAAGAAAGGGTCACATTAATATCATTAGTAGACAAGGGAAGAAAAGGTGAGCTTGTGCAGAATCTAGATTCAGTCACGATGTCAAATACCTCCCAAATATAAGCCAGTCAATTGCAAACGCTGTGGAAAGCCGAGTTTACTGTAATCCTATGTTTTCAGATACTTAAGATTAGAAGCAATCAAGATATAGAAGATTATGGGTAACTGGCTAGTATTTCTCACTAGTCTAAACTAAACATTATACCACACAGAACTGACTGATTCGCAGTTAGAAGCAAGTATGTTTGCTGTGATCTGATAGGTTTGGTCAGTTAACATCACTGTGTTTATGTTCCTAAAATTCAGACACTGAAAAAAGATGACTTGATGAACTTTAATTGTGTAAAGCTCTAAATTGGAACCTCACTCTGGAAAAATCTTCTAATAACATGAAAGGGTTAGAAAACCAGACAAGGGGAGCTGTACTCTCACTCCAAGTGAAGTGAAGAAATCCTATTTTCAGACTTGACTCTAAGAACTCAATGCATTTAGGACACAGAAGCAATATGACAAAGTGGTTCAAATCAAATCTTATACATTCTGATCACTGTTCATCTTTGAGGGAAGACAGGGCCGAAATTTAAGCAGAACAGGAACCTGGAGGAACATGGGTAGCTGGATTGCTTCTCTGGCTTGTGCTCAGTGCTTTCTTAAACAACTCAGTGCTCCTTGCCCATCCACAGTGGCACGAGCCCTCCCATTTCACTCAGCGGTGTCTCTCAGACGTGTCTACAGGTCAGTCCCAGAGAGGGTCCCCAGTTGCTTTGTCTTCTTCTCAGGTCTGTCAAGCTGACAAGTGAAGCTAACACTTGGGTTTCAGTTTAACACACTACGGACACTTGGGTTTCAATTTTGAGTCACCACTTATTTAGGTGTGGTAAATACACACACACACACATATGTACACACACACATATACATATGTACACATATGCACATTCCTGAGAATAGTTTTATTATGTTTATGAGACAACTAATTCTCTCACAGTACTAATCATCTTACATCTGGTGTATTTGAGCTTAGGAGCTGATAAACAAACAGCATTTTAAAAGAAAATACGAATGCTTAAAAAAACAAAAGTATAATTTTATTTTTTTCCTCAATTTTCTCAGGTGATAAAAATCATTTCATTGATGATAAGTGTGGTGACTATCTTAAGAACTTTTATAAAACCACATTATAATGGCCTATTTTAAAGCTTCTGCAGATTTAGAAAATATAGTAACTTAATACATATTTTATGATGTGTCCAATAATTTACAGCTAAATGTACAAGAATAACACAATTGTGATTTTTAACTATCTGTTTTTCTTTGAAGTCTTCCATTCTTCCAAATAATTAGCTTTTTACTACCATATTGTTCAATCTGTTTAGCTGGGTGGCTAATTACATACAGTTTATTAATTAAATGCCGTATAAATAAAGTTTTGCCCAACATTTAAAAAATACATACTAAATTAAATAATTTGAAATTATATAGATAGAGAAGTAAATGACGGATTGATAGTATGTGCAAATAGACAGCTTCTGTTGCTATGTGAGCTGTATACCTAATTAAAGTTTTTGTGTGATTTTTTAAAAAAAAATAGTTTACTTATTATTTTTATTTTATGTGTATGAGTGTATTGCCTGCATGTATGTAAGTACAACTGTGCTGTGAGACAGTCAAAGAGATCAGAAGAGGGTATTTATTCCCCTGTAGATAGTGTTACAGCCTGTTGTTAGCCTTCATGTGGGTGTTGAGAACAGACCCTGGGTTCTCTGTAAAGAGTAGCCAGTGCCTTTACCTCTGAGCAGTGATTCCAGTGCCCTCGTTAACTTTTGAATGCTCCAGAGTACTAAGCTGTAACTTCATACAGATACTCATTATTTTTTCAGGACATTACAGACTTCTATGAAAATTTGAAAAGTTTGGGACTTTTTTCTTAGAAAAATGCAGAAATACATTTAATTATTTTAAATAATTCAAAGAACCCAGGAGAAGTAACAAGTTTACCTCATGGGAAGTTTTCACCAGTACGAAGTCTAGTGCATTAGTTCCAGTCACTTGAGGCAATTTAAAATTTTAATTAAAATGGAAACATATTCTTTGGTTCTACTAGATACATTTCAAGTGTATGATAGCCATTGTGGCTAGTAGATATTTTTTCTCAATGGTACAAAAAGAAATTTAAAAAAATAACCATGTTATTGTTTATACTCTAATCGTTTGATTTTTAAATTATGACTACTATTATTATTAGTGATGCCAAGGATTACACTCAGGCAGTTGCACCTGAAAGGCAAGCATGGTCTCACTAACTCATACTCCCAGTCATCTATCAAGTGCCTCATATACTTTTCAGAAGTCACTTACGTTTATTCCCAAGTAATTTAATATTATATAAATGAACTGAAATATAAGTGTAAAAAGAATGAGAGATGCTCCTCTAATTTGAATGTTTCTGAAACAATAAATAAAATGCAATAATTTTCAAAATAGTATAGACTTCGACACATGTAAAAGAAAGATCTCAGAGAAAAAGAGAATTCTTTATAGATTTCTTTTCTGCATAAACACTTTCGTGAAACAAACAAAAATTAGAGGCTACTGGTGACAAATGATCAAATTTACAAAAAGATGATGAATGTTTAATTCTGCAATTTAAACATGAAATGCATAAAAATATTTGAAAGGATATCTACATATAGGTTTTTAAGAGTTTAATTAAAATGTTTGCAATATTTATTTATTACTGATTGTTAAGATTAATTTTTTTAGGTAACTATTTATTGAGGGCCGGGGAGGTAGCTCAGTTGGTGCAACACTCTGTTGCCAGCACAGGAAACTCAGTTCAGTCTCCAGGAGTCAGGCATGGTGGTCTATGCTTGCCAGCTTCACTGGAACAGGTGAGTGTTGGGGCTGGCTGGCCAGCAACCTAGCTTGCTTGGCCAGTCACAGACTGTGAGAGATTCATACCCTTTCAATAAAAGAAAAGGTAGAGCACACCTGAAGAATGACATTCAGTGTCACACATTTGCACACACATCTGCATGAGGAATGCCATACACATAAACACACACACGAATACATACATACATAAATGGATGTGTATTTATTGATCAGCTGGTGATCCCAATATATTAAATAGGGAGGTTCCTAGTGCACCCATATACAAATGTTATTACCAGAAATTGAGTATTTTCAGAATGGATTTTGTCACTTCCATTTTCTAAAAGTAAGTTTATCAGATTAAACTATATTGAAATTTTATGGGTAGGAACCATATGCCATTTCATATTTATATGTAACTGTTTTCTCTATTATAACACAGTAAAATATAATTAATAATACCAACAAATACAACTTTACTGTTGAACTCTTCCCAGTTGCTGGAGTATAAAATTACATGGAAATAAAAATACTTGATTGTTAAATGTATTCATTGTATTTTACATTTCTGAACTTTATAACTTGAGAATGATATATATGCACCTATGTATAGCATTAATACATGAGAAAAAAGAAGCCTTGAAAATTCCTGTTTGGGAGCTGGGGAGATGGCTCAGCGGTCAAGTGCTTAATGCTCTTGTAGAGAACTGGAGATTGGCACCTAGCACACACTTCAGTTGGTTCACAACCCTTTGAAATTGTTGCTCCAAGGGATTAAATGCCTCCTTCTGGCCTGCACAGTCTCTCTATTTGTCAAACATACACAGACACATGTATGTATACACATGCACACACAATAAGTAAATAAAATAAAAGTTAAAAGTATTCCTCTATTTTACTTTGGATTTAGAGGAAAGTGGACAAAGTAAACTACATACTAGAAGTAGAAATACTTCAATTATTACTACTATGCTCCTTTCATTAAAATATTTTAAAATTATATTGTAGGTGTTAATTGCTATAACCAGTGAATATTTTTCATTAGCAAATTAGAATCAAGAAAATAATTAGGATTTCTCATGCTGTTCATGCATATTTGAAGAACAGTACCAACAAAACAGTATATAAAAAGTCTTCTTAAGTGTCTTAGAATGGGTTAAAAGTATTACAGACATTCCTCACTACCTAGGTATAGTAGAAGAAAAGGTGCCGTTATCATTAAAAGAGGATTTTTTTTTCTGTGATGGTTGCATGTGAGAAATGGCAAGCAGGCATGCAGGGCACCTGTGGATGCTGAATTCATATTTCCTGACAAAGGCATTTTGGAATACATGGAAAGTTAATGACACTTTTTTGGTTCTACCATAGTCCCCACTATTTGCCACTTGTTTTAAAGTTTACATATTCCACTCCTGGATCCAGATGTTTATCAAGAATATGATCTTGCTAATGATCTTATGAAGATATATCACAGAGCTCCTAAGGGGCCTTGGAAGTGAATCTTAAAGTTAAAATTAATTATGGTTATCATTTGCATTCGTTTTTACTTTCAAACAATCTCCTTACAAAGCTGACCAATTCATGGCTTTCTCCTTCTTACTTAAGTTATATCATTAACTGTTATGTCAGGTACTCTTGCCCCAGAGAAGAGATCTGGGGAAAAGAGAAATATTAGGATGGAACTAGGGTTAGGAAGTTAAATAAATTTGTACCTGAGAAAATAAGAGAGTGATTATATTTCATAAGAAGTAACTGATGAGAGAGAAGTCATTTTCAATACTCTAAATTATACTTACAATTACATAGCATGTATTCTAGTCTGGAGATAAATTACTGCCTAGGTGTTTTCAAAAGTCAAATGCTATTCTCTAAGTAAATTTATTAAAATTTGTTTAAATGGCATACCAAAAATGAAACATACCTAAAAACACACTGGCAACAAGACAAAATCATTCTCCTTAGCTAGGTGTTTTTTTTTTTTTCTTCTGATAGCAGATTGAGACACGTTTTCACTCTATAGCTCCAGGCAGGCATGGGACTGCCGATGTAGGCCCGATTGCCTTGAACTCATGGTAATAGTCCTGCCTCAGTTTCCCAAGTATGGAGTTTATAAACATAAACAACCATATTGGGCTCCTCAGATCTATCTAGATACACAACGCATTGGATTGGATATAAATTTGAGCTGTGTCTATCACTACCAAATAGATGTTGGGAAAGTCGTTAAACTGCATCAGTATCAGTCTGGTTACTTAGAAAATGAGCTAGATGGGGTCTGAGGTTCTTACTACTCAATATTCTTAATTTAATTTCATTTTTTATTTTAATCAAACACTATTGAGTAAAGTGCCTGTTGAGTAAAATATAAAACTTACAAAGCTTATCTAGGTTCTGTATTACATATATGTATACATAAAACGTAACTAGACACACAGACTTCATCTGATTGGAGACAAATAATTGCTGAGTTCAGAAAGGAGAGAAATATAATTGGGATTTAGGAGGTTTCACATGAAGAGGACAAATATGCATACATTTAACTCAAACCAACATTACACAGCAAGGTGAGGATAGGAATATATATGGATGGCGCCAATTTAAAAAGTTTAATAACTTCTAAACAGGTTTGAAATGAAAAGTGGCATTCCTAATTCTCTAATTCTAAAATTTAAAGATCTGAATGATTCCACTAAGATACAGGATGGTCCCTTTATAACACGGTATTTTTTTATTTCACTGAAATTTATTTTATCCACAAAAAAATTCTTGACTATATTTTAAAAGCCCAATGATATGGTAAGACATATAAAATGGAAAAGTACTTGTATTCTGCAAAGGGGGCTTAGATTTATTCTATATGATAGTGATTGGCAAGTTTTATAAATCACCTTCAAATGGTACATCACAGGTTTAACTAAGACTAGGCTATAGGCCTTTCACACATGTAAGGGTACTGTTAATACTGTATTTGAGAGTCTGGTAACATCTTGGATAACATAGGACTTTCTCTTTAATCAAAAATTATTAAAAGTTTTATAAAGAGGTTCTCAACAAGAACCTAAGTAACTCAAAATTCAACTCAGTACAACAGGCCTAAATTCAATTCAAATGTAGTTTTTTATAGTGTATTAAAATGTACAAAGGTAAGCCACACTCTCTTTGGGCACTTGTTATTGTTAAAGGAAGTCAAAGTAATTATGGGAATGAAAGTTGTATAACGGCTTTAAGGAATCAAAATAGAGAAAAATCTTCCTAAATCAGTGAATATTAGTGGATGAACATGAACACATCCTGTTTTTTTTTTTTAACATGGTAACAGCAAGTAACTCTTTTATTTATGCAATAGGAATTGAAGAAATAAAACACTTTTTCTGGTATGTTAAGAGATTCTCATACCAACCTTTCACAGGCTATCCTAAAGGGTCTTCTAAGGACCAAACAGTTGTAATCATGGTCAGTTACCCCAAGCCAGCACTATGGGCTGTGATGGAGAAGGTAGCCATGAGTTTAAGGCTCAGGGTGAGAGAACTTCATATCCCATCATTTGGGGAATCACCTCTGCTCCTTAGTCACTGATGGATAATATGGAGTAAGAGGAACTAAATAACTATTTTATTATAATAACATAGTACATGCACTGCTAGATTGTTTTCAAGAAGACTTATTCCAGTTGTCAAGTAATTTATCTGCTTCCTTCCCAGTTATTCTAGCCACTGTAGCTCACAAAATCTATGACCTCATGTCACAAACTCATTTGGACTTTCCCTGTAAGGATCAAACGATTGCCTTACATGGGAGTTTTACTTTTTTTGCTCTGTCCTTTCCTCCCATTTTACTGTCTTATGCTACAGAATAGTTAATAGAAGGTAACAAGAGAAAGCAAAGGAGGCTTCAGATGTCATCAAAGTACATTTACAAAACTTAAATCAACTACTATGAATATAAACGTACACTAAACTTACTGCCAAAAAAATAGTGATAAAGAGTGATTGTTGGACAGTTAAACGCTTTGTTGGATTCAATGCTTCCTCTGACATGAGAAAGTCAGCCCCTAGCCTATAGTAAAACCTGATATCCAAGTTGATTATTTAGTTTGGATAGTTGCTCCCAAGTAACTGAAGTCAACCTTCTAAATGCACAAATTTTCATTTCTGTATTTGGATATAATTTGACTACTTCTAAGTCATATTAGTAGTGGTCTTAGATTTTGGTTTCTACAAAAATATTATAACGTTTTATATTTTAATTTGCCATAATTAAGAAGCATACACTAAAGAGCCCCAGTACTGACTCAGAAAAAAATTATCATGAACTAAATGTCTGATGTAGCTTCTCACTGTACAGAGTTTTAAGACTATTTTTCACTAATGATATGATTAATTTAATGAATCATAGCTATATTTTCATTAGTCTTCAGCTAATTATCTACAATTATAGTTCACTTTAGAAAGTATATCCAAGAAATCATAATCCAATAACTCTGTTATAGTATTTTATTTTAAAAATCTTTTTATTTTTTTCTCTGTATTTGTGTGTGTCTGGTTGAGTATATGTAGTGTGTGGGTGACCTAAGAAACCAGAAAGAGAACATTGGATCCTGTAGCTATGACCTGCCAAGAGTGGGTGCTGGGAACTGAGCCCAGGTTTTCTGGAAGAGCAGCAAGTATTTTTAATTACTAAGCTATCTCTCTAGCCCCCTCTTATGATATTTAAAATAGTTATTCTATAACTGTTCATCAGAATTGGCCTTTGTGGCACACAGCTCTAGTATACTTCGCGGAAAATAGAACTTTCTTTGCAGTAATATCTATCTAATCCTTCAACATGTACATCATGTGTCCTCTAAAACTATGCAACCAGTATCAGAATACATCTAAAATGCAAATATATAAGAACACAAATTAAAGGGATACTAGGTTTACACAGCTGAACTATGACAGAGATATATTTGCTAACTACTTTTCTGCCTATTTTTTTTTCATTATTTTTGTGTTCCACTTTCTCTATGTGACATGACACCTCTTCTGATGATAAGTCAATTGTCTTTTTCTTTCTTCTAGCTGTTTCTTTGGTCTGTGTTTACTGCCTCTTATTCATTGTTTCTTGTTTGTTTGTTTTTGCCCCCTGCCCCCTTTTTGAGACAGGGTCACACTGTAGCCCCAGGTGGCTTGGAACTCAGTCCAGGCTGGCCTTAGTGTCACAGAGATTCACCTTTCTCTGCCTCCCAAGTGCTGGGATTAAAGGTGTGTGCCACCACGCCCGGTTTTTTAATTGCTTCTTTTTTATTATTTTTTTATTATTATTATTATTTTCATTTTGTGTGTATGAGTGCTATGCCCGCATGTGTGCAAGTGCACACTCGTGTTGTGCAGCACTAGTGCAGTTCAAATAGGGCAACGGATCCTCTGGAACTGGAGCTACTGATGGCTGTTACTCACCATGTGGATGCTGGGATTCAAACCTGTGTTCTCTGCAAGAGCAGTCAGTGCTCTTAACCACTGAGTGATCTCTCCAGCTCCCCTATAAACTGTTTCTTGATTACTAATTTAAAAGATGTTATTTTCAGAGAGGTTGGTAAGATTATTTCTGCATGCTTATTAGTAAGTTTAGTCAGGTTTAGCGGAATGTACCTATAATCCCTACACTAGGAAGGCTGAGGCAAAAGAAACAAGTTCAAGTATATTCTGCAACACAGAGAACTCCAGGTAAGTCTTGGATATACTGGCAAACCCTGTGTCAAAATATAGTGGTTGAAAATAGTTGGTGTTCAGTTTCTATGGCTCCTATGTTCTACAAATTGGGGGTACAAAAGTTCTCTATTTATTATTATTGTTGACACTCTTTAGATAATGAAATATTTTGGAGCATCAAATATTCTATTTGAAAACATTAATGACCACATAGCAAAGACTTAAGGTGACATGTATATGTGTGTCTACATATGGACAAAGACACACATATAGACATACACACTAGCATAACAGCTACTTATATATACCATGATTTATACAAATTTTGTAGTGGTAACATAAAATTCTAGGTTAAAAATTATTTAATTCTATTGTAGGCAGATGGCTTTTATAAGATAAAAATAGTTAATTCATTACATTACTAAATGCCACTGAAATTGACAGCAAATAAAAATATTCTAAAAAGATTCATTTGCTTTTATATCATAATAGTGTAAAATATCTTTCCTTTAAAATTGTGCCCAAAATTTAAAATTACATTTTATTTATTATTAATTTCTTTATATATTTGCAGTGTATTAAACAGATAAAATTCAGACAAACAAAAAATAAAAGATAATATAGAAGATAAGGAAAATACACAAAATATAAAAATATAATTTTCGAAAATCATAAATGAGATCTAAAATAGAACCTGTAGTTGAAATTCATTTTAAAAGAAAAATTATCTGTACATAAAAATATTTAGAAGTTCAACATAAATATACATTATTTACAGCTAACATTATAAACTGTGATAAACTAATTAGTAAGACTAATAATTTTGTTCTAGTTTTTTTATCCCAGAGTAAAATTACTCCCAAATTTAAAATGTATGTCTAGAATGAACTGGCACATTCAACATACTCAAAAACCAAGTCACATTAGTGTCTCAGAACAGTCTGGGAATTAAATTATGCAAGTCTAAGATCAATAAACAAAATTGAGATTTAAATAATCTTCACAAAGTTAACCCTTATATACCATTTCATTCATTCAACAAATGTCTACTGTGCAAGTTGTGTAAGGCATTGAAAAAATACAACAAAAAATAAGGCATGGACTTTGCCCTCAAGGGGCTTACAGTCTAGTATGGAAAATATAAACAAACATGTAACATAATGTAGAAAGTGATGTGCCATAAGAAAAAAAATCAAATAATATATCATGCAGGTTATAAATATTTTCTTTATTTAGTGTCTAAGTGGTCAGGAAAAACATACCAATAACCAATTTGCAAATTAAATTTGTGAATCTATAGATATCAGTATTAATGGAACTTACTTCACTATCCATTAGCTCTTTAAAATGACAAACACGGAGTGACAGCCCATTAGATATGATTTTGTCATTGTTTTTGCCCCAATAATCAGGTCTGAAATGATCATTTAAATGTATTTGTGCCTTAAATACTCATGACACATTACTTTCTTCCACAGAAATTGGCTTAGTCAGATTAAGGTGATGAAGAATTCCTCGATGGCTCAAGTGTGCTCCAAGGAAAGCTAGAAGGTTGTACAGTTAACTCCCAGGGTGTAACTCTAAACCATACAACCTACTACCTCAACCCGGATGCACACAGCTTCCAATGTTGCTTCAAACTCCTTATCACATCTTCAGTCAGCTCCTGTAAATATGGCGGCCAAATACCTAAGGGCTTGGTAAGGTTGTAGATAGAATATTCTAGCAGCTTACCAATCAACTTCAAATGATCTTACAGGGCTGTCCTAATCACTTGGGTTTCTGGTGTGGGTCCCATAAAATATTTTCTGGCATTTCTTTTGCCATTTCTAGTAGAAATGCATTAAGATGTCAGTAGCATTCTGACTCATTTTCGAGGAGAAAAAGTCTTAATTGTAACATATACATCTAGCTACAGACTTTAGTCTTCTTAGTGAAGTGGATAAGGTATATGAACTAACACTGTTCTGGTTTCTCAAAAGGAACTAATTAGATTTTGTTTAAACCCAGCTACTAAGACCCCAATTTTTTTTTTTAGCATTCTATTGCTCTTGGAATTAAATTTGAATGTCTGTGCTATAAATATTTCCAAAAGGTCAACAATTAAAGCTTGCTTTCTAGGACAGAAAAAAATTAATTTATAAATGAAAAAACAAAGGAAATAAGATTCTTTCAAGACTACGTAGAAAACTGGAGTCTAACAGGAATGTACTGAAATAGTATTGAGCTCCATTGTGCATAGTATTTTGTCAGATTACCACACTGACACAGACCCATAGAAGCGAGCTTGTGCGGTCCACTTCACCACAAGATCGGATCTACGGGTTTATGCCAATGGGCAACATCTTGCAAAGACTTCCTAATAATGTGTCATTTGTTGTAAACATCTAATGAATGCAATTGGGGGATACAAAATATATTAATATTTTAGTTTTAATATTTAAAGGCTGAACTCTAAGGATTCATATTCCCAGTTAAAAATGTTCATAAATATGGTAAAGTAAATTTAAGTCTATAAACAAGAGGATTAAAAATAGTCAATTGAAATATTTTTATAGATTTCTTTTCATTGTGACTATTTTAGTAGCAAACTGTTCTAAATAATTATAAATTCCTGAAAAGAATCTATACATGCATATATGAACTATGCTATTGTGAAACATGGATGTAGTATTATGAGCCTACATTTAAAACCAAATTAACTGTTAAGTTAATTTTATATGAATTAGACTGTCTATATTCATTCTTATAAAACGTTGCTGGCAAGGAATTGATAACATAGCTTTCATAAAACAAATGCCGTATTGTTGACAAGGTAAAGAACACAGAAGTCACAAATCCTAAATATATAGATATGTACCTATAATTAGAATGAAATCAAAATTTACAGAGCTTAGAAAAATTGACATCAGAAAACTAAAATCAATGGCACAATAACAGTTTTATTATTATCGTTCCGTGCTAATGTTTACACTGACTTCAAAGAGCATATCTTCTCTTTCAACAAAATATATTTAAATTTATTTTCCAAAAATATAAATTTTAAACAATATATATATATATATGCCTTCATATAACTCTTTTCTGTTCAACAGGTTGAAAAAAAGTAATTATTCTTGATTTTTTAAACACCAGCCTGCAAAGAAGCAGTCCAGTGAATAAACATAAATCCAGTCACATATGCATTTTTAGGATTCTAAGCTTAACTGCAACAAAATTATAAGTTGTACACACAATCGTTAATTACTTCAGTCATATCTAAAAACATTGATCTTTTCTTAATTATATCTTCATTGTGAAAAATACTGCTGCCTCATAATTACTTTATAATTTGGCATCTTTTAAAATAAAATAGAATGTGCTTCACAGACTTTAATTCAGATAATTTGATCTATATAATCTTTCTCCATTACTTATTTCAGGTCACTCCCCTATTTATTAAAATTATAGTAAATAATCACAATCACACAACCACTCATAAGCAAAGAACTGCAGAATATATTTATACATTTCATGTGAAAGAGCAGGAAGCCCTGGCTTTAGCTTTTATCCCCATAAAATGTGCTTTGGCTTTAATGTCTTATTAGATATGTGGAAAACATGAAACCCATGAGTTGATTCCTTTCCCCAAGTTATCACTTCTCTTCATATGGTAAACAACTGAAGATATATTTCTTTTCCCTTAAATAGCTTTCTTTTCAAAAATCTTGCATCTGTGCTGTATGAATCGACATACAGATGTGTTCAGAGTGCTGCAACTGGACATTTATCACAAAACCAATCAAAGATTTTCACATTTTTTTCTCAAAGGAAAACCATCAATGAGGACTCCAATGTCTCGCTTCATAAAGAAAATGAAAAAATTTCTTAAAAACTAAATATTGTCAAAATGACTTCTCTTTAAAATATTGTAGGTTAATTATACTTTTGCTTTACACTTTTACCTGAGATGATTTTCTCCTATGATCACTTTCTTCACTTCTCATATCCATTTTAAGTGTTCCCCTAAAACAACCACAAAAGGCAAATATCAGACAACTGCTACCCAGGAGGAGCATCTGGGTGATGATGGGAGTGGACGGAGATGATGGAGACCAAATCAGGGTATCAAAATGAGTAAAGCCTTTAAAAGTATCTTTTTTAAGCCTCAGAAGATTCCTGGGGCCCCACCCAGGCTACTTATATGACAGAGAGTTTGCTTTTATAGTTCGAATTTAAGAGTTTCTTTTGGTTGCTGTTGCTTTCACAGCAACAGTCTTAAAAGTGAAAGGAGATGGCGGTTAAGGAAGCGACTAGGTTCTGCACAATGAAATAATGAAAGCTGAAAAGAGGTTTGGAATTGGCATGGAGCTTAACAAGATAATTAAGAGTGTGGAGATTACTGGCTCCTAAAAATAACATTCAAAATAATGGTTTTTAAGCTAAAGGAGCTTGAAACACGGAAACAGGTTTATCAATATTAATTAAGCCTTTGAAAGGTGGCTTTCCATTAGCTAAGGCACAATGGAGGGGCAAGAGCTATTTTGTAAATAATTAGTGAACAATAACCAATAAAATCAATAAGGCATTTTACTTCAAAGTTATTAGCATGTAAGTTTTGTGTAACTTCTCATAATTCTTTATAGAATAACAGAAAGATGACACAACTAGCAGCTGCTTACTATTTCTCTTTGTTTATCCTACATGTTTTTAATATCATGAAACGGGACTTTAAAATTGAATTCTCATGGACAATATCACCACATAAATTCATATGGAAATTATATTCTTGATAATACACACTGTATATTCCTAAATGCTTTCTCTCTTAAATTTTTTCTACGTTTAGAAACATCTTTTAGTCAAAACTTTAAAAAGTAAGATACATCTGCTAATCCTTTCACACTGAACCAGGAAAAAACTGCATTTTGTTATAAAATGTTGAACTTGCTTAGCAATTTACTTCCACAAACAGACAAAATAATTAGGATGCCATGCATTTACCTGTGGAGCCAACACGTTGCTTTAAACTTAAAACAAGTTTATAAGTACTTTTTTCCACTAAAATAGTAAATGGCTCTTTCCAGCTCTCGTCACAACTGCTCTAGGGCAAATTCTTTTTACATGTATTTTTTAAAAGAAGCATGATTAAGGAACAAATCATTATCCACTAGCAACCAGGAAAATATGATCTTTCCATCCCCTATTTTTTTTTCCCTGAAATCTGCTTAAATAACTTACCAAAAACTAATTTTATTTATCGTTATTTCCGTGTATATTTAAGTATGATCTCTTTTCAGAGGCTACAAAAGTTTCTTCTTTTCTATTTAAATTATGAGTCACATGAAATATTTCCCTCTCTTTACTACTGGTATCTAAACACTTCTCTCAGCGAAACCAGTAATACGGGACACAAAAAAAATCACAGATCACATATTACTTTCTTTCAAAAACTTCTATGTCTAACAAAAGTAGAAGCATATTTCTATAGAGACTTTCTATTTTCAGTTTAGTTTCTATTTTAGTCAAGAGAAGAGCAAGACAGAAAAGGAAAAAAAAAGTTTAAAGTGGGTGATGAGTTAAGAGTAAACTGAAAGTTCAAGGACCCTGTTTTATATAATAGTAGGCTTAAAAAGAAACAACAACAAAAAAGTGATACCTGGTAGGAAAGGTGCGGTTTCACCAAGTGCAGTATACTGCTATTATGCCATAGTTTTGGAAATAATAATAATAAAAAAAGAAGGCTCATTTGGTTATGTTGCCTTTAAAAGCTGCTTTGAAAGCCCGAGGTCTCTGCAGTTAGACAAGCCAAAGTTGGCTTTTTTTGGTTTGTTTTGGTTTGGATTTTTGTTTATTTTTGTTTTTGAGCAGGATCGTCTCATGATTATAAAACTTGCAAGTAGTGAGAGCAGCTCAGATTTTTGGCTTTTGGGTTTTGTTCTTCAGAGTTCTTGTAATTTCTTAGAGTAGGTCCAGAGTGCTTGTCTGCTTTTTCCTTCCTTCTCTGTATTCCAGGCACAAAGCACTGCGCAGAGGCTGCACCAATCCTTGCCTTCACTGGCAGCCGAATGGTAGAAGGTGGGAGAGACCAGGAATCCTTCCAGGCTGCACTGACTTTAGAAATGAGGATTGCACACATTTGTCTCCAGAAGCAAAGGGGTGAAAAGGCTGGGTGCCAGCTTGCTACTCGGCTGCAATGATCTCATGCTCACTGCTCTGTCGTCCTGTTCGACCAGTTCAAATGCCTGTTCATTATAAACCAAATAAATAAATAAATAAATAAATAAATAACCCAACTACTTGAATTCTTCAGCAACCAGAAAGGATATTAACATTAAATAAATTAATAAAAAAACAGCAGTCAGAAAAGGCAAAAAAGAAGGCATACACAATTTTAGAATTCACTTGTTTTGCCTCAATATTCTGTTATTATTTTCTTTTTTTCCCTCTCTTTAGAGATAAGCAGCAGAATTTATCAGGCGTGAAAGGGACAGCCTCCTGGTGGCCTGCCAAAAACCCAGAATAAAGGCGAAGTTGTGCTTCAAAGCTCAGTTGCTTGCTGAGTCTGGCTAAAGTCAAGTATTAAGATCCACCATTTTCTAAGGCATGCTAGAAAAGAAGAAAAAGTCAGGCTCGTTGCTGCTTTCCAAGTCTCCGTTGGCACCACCACAAAATCTCAGTCGTAAGGTCACATGATTCTCTGCCAAATGTAGAGTACATTCCCATCAACCATTCTGCTGATACTGCGAAGGCAGCTATTGTCTCGTTTAGACCCAAAGTTCAGCCCACTCTCCATTGAATTAGCTGAAAAACGCATCACCTTTGGGGGCTGGGAGTCATGGAAACGTCTACCTGGCAAGCTGCCCACTTTTTCTGCCCATCAACCAGAGATGGAATTGTGCTGCCTAATGCAGTGATGACTTGGAATGTGAAGAGTCGTCCAAAGTGAATCTGATTCTTGCAACGCCTGTTTCATTTGCACAGAAAACTCTGGCTTGTAGTTAGGAGGGAGAAAAAAAAAATCTTTCCGACCCATAGTAGCAAATAAAGGTCTGAACATGCCTACTCTGCAACTTTATTTCTCAACACACCCAAATGGTTCACAAATGAAAAGCCGGAATGCCCTGCAAGTTCTCGTCATTAAAGGCATGCCTTCTGTTTTTCTTACATGTGAAAGCAACAAGCCCGGGACATTTGTTTTAATCTCACACTTTAAAATACAAAAACAAACCAACCAAATAACAACAACAAAATACCAAATAAACAAAACACAAACGAACAACAACAAACAAAAAAAAAAACAAGAGAAAACCCTCTCCAAGTTTTCATTTTCTACTTTCTGATTTTTATCTACACCGATTTTGTACTACATGGCCATAATGCTCACTAGCAGGACTGGAGATCCATCTCCAGCAAAGTGTTCCCCTGAGAGAGCCGGCTGTCTCTTCTAGCACACAAACCCCTGCAATTGGGTCCTGTGATAATCTTCATCAGTGCCTAGCACAGCTGTTTTGCAAGTTTGCTGAGGCTCACACATGTGAGAAGTGTTCTTTCTATTCCCTCTCTAGCTACAGTTCGCTTATGTGAAATGAAAGATGCCTTTGAAAGACAGAGGGAGTGTATCTATCAACAGTTCTTGGGCAATAAAATGAAATCGTCTGCTCCTTCCCAATGAATTTCCATTCTAGCAAAGAAAGTTCCCGTGTACAAATACACTTTCCAACAAAAGTGAAGTGAATTAAATCTTTAAAAATTTCTTCAATCAGTATCTAAGTCCAAGTAAGATAGAAAACATTGTTAGTAGTTAAGTCAAAGACACAGTTTACAACTAAAAAAGATTGATGCTTTCATATTCCATGAAATTTTTGTAGTGATTATATCTAAAGTATAATTATGTTTTCAAGAAATCTAAAATTTTATTCATTGCCTTATCAAAATCATGGAGTGATACCCTGTCTGTTTACACACACATATTGCATAATATTCAGCAAAGGTTTATAAAGACAATCAAACATGACCTGCCAAAAAATTATTAAAAATAAAGTCAGAGACACAAAATATGCTGTCATTGGGTTAAAAGAACACTGTCATGTTCATGAGGTCACTATAGTACCAATAGGAATGGGTATTAACAGACAATCACACATATGGGAAACATTATGGTGTCCTCCCCATCTGTAATTCAAAATACATAGAATTCTAAAACAAAGAACACTACCTTATTACACATGTGCTGCAATTTGTAATTACTTTCCTACATTGAAAAATTCTGGACAAATTTTGCTAGTCCTAAGCACAAATTGAAAGGGTGTTTGGTGAATTGTACATGACAAATCTATATACCCTGCTGCTTTAAGACCCCATAAAGTAGGTAACAGACCTATGGAATTATAATTTTAAATTTCTAGTGTCTACTCAGTTATTCAGCAAATACTGAATACCATTGTTTGGTGGATCTTGCAGTAGGCTCGGAGAAGTAGCAATAAGCCAAATGGATAAGATTCCCATAGGGTGTTATTCAGTCAGAACTTTCAAATAAGAAATGCTCACTGTTGAACAAGTGTAGCTAGTACTAAAAGGAAACTTAGGAGAGGTAAGTTCTTCATGAAACAAATAGGAATAAATCAAAATTTCAAGTGAATGTATAGTAAAATATAAAGTATAGATGAAGATGTTTGCTTATTCTGATATTCTCCCTTTGATACAAAACTCAATTAATTCTTAATGATTTTATTCTTTACTACCTTAAAGAAGCCAATTTAAAAGTTATATGCTAGCCTCCTATTTAAAAAATAAAAAGGAGGAAACTTGTTTTCAGAAATGTGGAATAAATACGGATTTTTTTGATGCTTTGTTACGCACAACTAATAACCTTGGAGAGTAAATATTAAACAGAAGACTGACATATGAGGAGAAGATGACGAGAACGGTGGCGAGTCTAAGGAATAGCACCGCGGAGAGTCCCTTCAACTTTATCTTGCTTTTTATACAACACTGTATTCTGCAACACAGAGATGTCAACTGGTCCAGATAAAACAAACAAATCACCATCATGGGACCAAGAAAATAGTAGCCCACAAAGACAGAGAGCACTGAGAGAAGGTTATTTTTTCTACAGTAAAACACCATAGGAAGGACTGTTTTCTCATTCTGACCCACACCTACAAATGTCAAGTGGGATGCCCAGATGCTGCCAAGCTCAAATGAAGAGTCCTAATGCCCTGTACTCAATACACCAGCAAGAATATAAGACTAGTGTAAGGAAGGGCTGAGGAGGTGGAAAGGGGGGGGTCACGTGACGAGAAATTATAATGGCGCCTGCATGCAGATGCCACGGTGAAACCTGAGACTTTGTATGCTAACCTAAAATGTAAATGAAATAAAAGTACAGGTCCAAACAGAAAGTCGTGATGGTCATCCTTTTGGGGTTGTGAGGTCTTGGGTGCCAAGGGAGTTCTCTCTCTTCCATAAAATGCCAATAAAGCCTAGCTTCAAAACTCCAACTCAAAAATAACAAGGCAGCCAAGAAAGCAACAGAGATTTGTACAGTTAATTAAAAGCAGGGCTTAATGGAGTCTGGAGAGTTGTCAATTCAAGTGCAGAAACTCACACTGCTTGAAAGAACAAGGGTGGAAAATGTACATCATTAAACCAACCAAAAGAAAATAAAAAATGCTTTTATTAGAGAGTAAAATAGAATTCAAATGAAAGAAAACTGAAATTGTGAAAGACATAAAAATAAAGGGAAGCTTCCGTCAACAAGACAACACTGTCTAGGGATGTGTAAATAAAAAGCTGCAATAAAGAAACAAAGAAGATCAATTTAAAAGTATAGCTGCATATTGAAAAATCAAAATTAGCAAGGGTTATCAAGTGCAACAAACTAGCATTCAACATGATGTTAATGACTTATGTAAGACATAGCACCAAGTAATATCAACACATGGTTGTCAAGGACCCAATTTGTGTTCCAGAATGGGCCATATCCTGGTATATGAAGTAAATTTCCAAACATTAACAACTGAAATAATGCAAAGGGTGATGTATGTATGTATGTATGTATGTATGTGTGTATTTATAAATAACGCCTTGCTCTATACCAAGGCTGACCTTATGTTAGTATTTCCCCTTACCTGCATCTTCTGGCTGCTGGGATTTCAAGAGTGTGCTACTGTACTTGAATTGCACAGAGTATGTCTTGGGCCACAATTTTATCAAAACAGCCATCAATCAACAAAAAGTACTAAGAAGTTTTCAAATACTTGGAAGCTACAAGTTTGAAATTATGTGTCTATGTAACACGTGAGTCTCAGAAGATGTCTTGTGTAAAAGAAGCAAAAAGTATAAAGCAAATGTGAAAGAAAGAAAATGAAAATACAACTTAGGAAACTTTGAGGAACAATAGTAAATATACAATTAAAGAAATCCAAAATATATAATCAAGGCTCTATCCTCAAAACCCCAAATAATACAGACCTGAAGTAGACATGGGAAGGGAAAAGTGAGCATAAACAAATGACATTTAAAAACAGTAAAACAATACAGAAAATCAATGAAACACTATTTTGCTTCTTTTAAGAGACTCAAGATTGCCAAAACTCCAGCATACTAGCAAAAAAGACAGGCTAGTAGAATTAAAATGTGAAATACCTCCATAGATCCTACAGATATCAAAAGATAATGAGAAAAAAGTTACAAACCACATTAACAAAAATTGGACATGTCTGTTGAACTGTATCAACTTCTCTTTGTTAATTTACCTATGCATCTATATGTATGTGAATTCTTCTCTCTCTCTCTCTCTCTCTCTCTCTCTCTCTCTCTCTCTCTCTCTCTCTCTCTCCCCCTCTGTGATATTAGTGTTTTCTAAAAAAAAATCATTCAGGGGGCTGGAGAGGTGGTTCAGCAGATAATAGTATTGTTTTATCTTGCACAAGACCCGAGTTCGGTTCCCAGAAACCACATGGTAGCTAACAACTGTCCATAACTCCAGTTCCATGTGATCCAATGCCCTCTTCTGAACTGCATAGGCATTGCACAACAGGTGTGCACTTGTATGCATGCAATGTAATACACTCATACACATGAAAAAAAATAAAAAGAATAAGAATAAAATATTAGAATTACACAAGGTAATTTCAAAATAGAAAACTATAAAGTAACAGCCCAATGATTATAAAATCCTTGACATGATATTATCAAATTTGGTTCCTCAACATATAAAAAGAATATATATATAATGAAATATATATATAATGAAATTTATTGCAGGAATTCAAGACAAGTTCCACATTCAAAAATCAGTAAGTACAATTTACTGTATTAGTAAGCTAAATAGATAAAAAAAAATCACATGATGTCAGTTGATGCAGGAAAATCATTTGACAAAGTCAGCATCCACTCATTATTTGAAAACAGAATCAGGGAAAGACAAAACTTTCAATTTAATAAAGATTTTCTATAACAAAGGAACAAAAATGCTTTGCAGTTAATGCTGTAACTAATGGTGAAATTCTAAATACTCTCTCCTCTAAGAAGAGATTAAAGGTGATGTATGCCTTTAATCCCAACACATGGAAGGCAGAGGCAGGCAGATGTCTATAAGACTGAAGCCAGCCTGGTCTACATCAAGAGTTCTAGTTCAGCTGTGACAAAAAGGAAGATAACTGGAGGAATTAATCTAACCAAATTCAATGTTGTTTTTCTAATGTATTTTTGTTAGGCATAGTATAATAATGAATAAAATTACTGGTTATAATTTCATAACAATTGAGACCATGTAGTATTGTGAAATACTGGGCACACCATCAACTGACAGAATGGAACAAGGCATCAAAAAAGAGACTCACACATACATAGACAGTCGATTTGAACCAAAGTTGTAAAGATAATTCAATGAAAGAGTGATAGAATGTCGATAGATAGGGAAGGATAAACTAGGCATGACCAGGTTAAAACAAACAATAGAAGATTAAAAGAAAACTTTGACATTTTTTTCATTTCCATGTCTAAATCAAAATAAAACAATAGACTAAATGCAAGACAAAAATTATAAAATGTATAGAAAATAACATAAAATAAGATCTTTGAGATTTGGGGTTAGGTGACTCTCCTAGAATCCATATTAAAAAAAAAAACACCCTAGAATACCTAGAAAGAACAACTAATAAAGTGGCAAATGAAAATCAAATACTTAAAAAAAATAGTTTATTTATTATCTTTATGTTATGGTATGGGTGCATTGCACCCTGGAAGTTAGAAAAGGGTGTCAGATCCCCTCGAAATGGAGTTATGGACAGTTGTTAGCTGCCTTGTGGGTGCTGAGAATGGAACCCGGGTCTTCTGCAAGAGCAGCCAGTGCTCTTAACCTTTGAGCTATCTCTCCAGCCCGAAAATAAAATACTTTCCATTTCCTGAAAGATTACATTAAGAAGTGAAAAATATAAACTAATTTGAAGGCAATATTTTCAAAACAGTTACTCATTGAAGCACCAGATTTTACAAAATATAAAGCTACTTCAAAAGTCAATAAAGCATCAGTTCAAAAGGAAAATGGGCAAAAGACATGAAAACATTTCTATCCAACCAAATAAACTCAATGATGTGTTTTTGGACAACATAACAATTAGAAAAATGCAAATTAAAACTACAATTAGCCAACATATATATTGGAAGAGTGGAAACAAAACAAAACAAAACAAAAAATAGCAACAACACTAATGAGGACATTGAAGAGCTCTTACATTGCTCCTGGGAATGTGAAATGCAACACACACTCAGAATAATAAATGAAATTAAAACTTTAAAGGTCATTTGAATCAGCAATGTGGCTCTTGGGTTTTTATACCAAAGAAGTGAAAACATGATTATAGAAATCTGAAAGATGTCTTTCAACTTATGATCTGCTGAAACACAATTTGATACATCCATAGTGTGCAGGGGTTTTGTCTATTTGACAAAAGTAGGAGTCTCCCAGGAAGAGACTAAAACTGAGGAACCTTCTCCATTAAATGGATCTGTGGGGTATTTTCTTGATTGCTGATATAGGAGTAGGTGGGCCTGATCTGAGTAAGTGGACCTGGCCTGTATAAGAAAGATAACATATAAGCTATGGGGGAAATAAGCCAGTAAGAAGAAATCCTCTACAGTCTCTGCTTTAGCTCTTGCCTCCAGATACCCACTTTTAGTTTTTTGCCCTGATTTCCCTCAGTGGTGGACTGTGAAAAGGAAGTATAAGCCAAATAAATACTTTCCTTTGCAAGTTGCTTTTGTGTCATGGTGTTTATCATAGCAACTGAAACCAAACTAGACCACATGCAGTGGAATACTACTCAGTAAGGAACTCAAACTACTGATAACTCAGCAGCCTGGATAATTTTGAAAGAATTCCATTGTCTTTAAAAAGCGACACCAAAAGCTATTCTAAATTACTGCATTTCTAAACTTCTCTGATCAGATTTTCATAGAAATGGAAAATAAAATTATTTAAGGCATTAAGGCAGGGATAAGAATGGGAGGAAAGTAGGTATATTAATATAAAAAAAGCAAAAGAAGGAATACTTAATGTGTCATAAATTGCCCTTAACAATGTTAATATCTTGATTTTACCACTATATCTTGTTTTCAAGATGCTACGAGTGCAGAAAGTATGATAAATATTTGGTATGTCTCGAATCACTTCTCACAACTGCACAAGTCCTTGGGCACCTCAGAATACACAGTTGACATTCTTTAAAGTGACAGCTCTGAAATAGTAATTACTTTGTTATTTGTACCTGCTTATGCTACTATAAAGAAAAAGTTAAATAAAAAATGATCTGAATGTATAAGGTGTTCATTGTTTTATTCGGGTTGAAATTCCATAGTAGTATTAAAAAATGATTGATTACCTAGGAACATTAGCTTGTGAGAATGTTCTCAATCAAGAAACAGCAAACTGGTTCTCTAAGCCATTTCTCTAATAAATGTCTCACAGCTCCGTGTTGTATGGTGTCAACTCCAATGGCCTCAGTATACTCTTGCAACATAAAAACAGCCACAGCAATGCACAAATAAGAGTGGTACCATTCCAA
Organism: Eospalax fontanierii; assembly: GCA_035773235.1. Lineage (NCBI taxonomy): Eukaryota > Metazoa > Chordata > Mammalia > Rodentia > Spalacidae > Eospalax > Eospalax fontanierii. Next base: position 23,961,865 of record CM069534.1, read on the forward strand.
CAAAAGTTTCTTCATAGACAACAAAATTTACAGTTCATCAGTTTTACCATTATGCTCTGTTTTTCAGATATGTATCAAAATAAAAATATTAAAGTGAATCAACTATACAAAATAGGGTCTCAATCTGACCTTTGAGACACAGTTTCATGAATTCTGAGCTAAATTCTGCTTTCACAACTACTAACTATTCAGTTTTGGAACTTCCTCTTTTATAGTCCCATTTTCATTTCCTTTTATCCTGATACCTTTAAGTAAAACAAAAGTTTCACTGATTAAAATAGAACTTTGGATGAAGCCAAAAAAAACCGGATAAAATTATCTCCCCAAGATCACCTTTTGCTTTAAGTTTCTTCACAGTTCCAGTGAGAAATAATGGTTCCTTTTCTAGGGTCTCCTTGATTATGCATGCATTGACAATCACTAAAAGATCGAGTTCTATAAAACAAACATGTTGAAAGTTTCAGTTTCATTTAGATTAGGGCTTTTAAAAAATAATTTTTAAAAATAGTGCTATGATGTCTTTGAAGGGGATGCTTGTATGATGGTGGCAGGGGGGAGGAAATCAAAAGTAGGAAATTATAATAAGGAAACTACAATCAAACTGCTTAAGTTATGATCACATAAAACCATTCAGCTTCAGACAGAAATTTAAAAAACTGAGCTTAGAGGTCATCAGAATAGGTAATACCATATATATTTTGAAGTTATAATACTCACTGAGTATTATGTGGCTAACACTAGGCTTTCAGAGGAATAACACTTTGCAAAAATATCTTTAAAGATAGCATAAAAGTCAAGTCTTGCTTCAAAATTTTCAAATATAAGAAGATTATTTCTCTAAGAAAAGAGCATTTTTTCCCATGGACCTGTATTAGAATAAGAATGATGCACTAATATTTTTAATTTACATAAACATTTGATACCAATACTGTAATTTTAACCAAGTTAGATTGACTAGATAAATAACATCACACTTTCTAGAAACTTAAACTGATTTGAAATACTGTCAAAATAGCAACTGTTCAGATAGAGGCCATACTGGTCTACAGAGCAGGTTCCCAAGTAGGCCAGCGGGGGCTACAGAGAAGACCCTAAGACCCTGTCTCAAAAAGACATACACAAAAAAGGTCAAATGTTCACTTTCTTTACCCTTACCATCTATTAGGCACCAAATCTCATTAAAATATTAGAAGTATCATTTTCTATTAGAAAGAAGCTAAGGAAAATATTTTAATGAAAATGATAAATTTTAAACAGACATGGTTTCTTGAAACACCGACTGAGGTTTTATCATCATTGATATGTGTTCATAGGCACACTTAAAAGTTATACTCAGGTTTATTTGACAGATTCAAATAAAGAAATAATTATATTTTTGTCAGTCTCAATGTACAGTACAGGTATGGTAGTAAGCTATTTATGTAAATCGATGCTGTTGATAACTATGAGGTTAATGTAACTAATTTCACTTTCATGAGAAAAGAGGAAATTCATACATATGAAGTTATCTTTGCTAGAACAACATTACCCATAACGAACTGGGAGAAGAAGGCTCTTTTTGAGCAATGAGATTATAATATTTTAGGTGGTCTATAGTTTTAATAATTATTTTACTGTTAGTATGGAGTACTAAATTTCCATTTTTATTCTTTCCCAAGAAGAGATATAATATGATATATACATTTCTTTATATAGATGTTTATTAAATATTTTAGCTTCTTTAGATTCTTCTGCATACATATAAATTTTCTGATCTACAGGTTTTTCTATCTCAAGTAATAGACAGACTCTTTGGAGTATTACATTGTTTAAGCTGACAAAGGTCACTGCTATGAAACCATATAAAGTAGATTACAATTACCTGAAAAAAAATCCACTTGAGATAGCCTCAAAATGATAAATCCAACATGCATACCATAAATAATCCTTTGGCTGAGATATTCTATAAGTACAAGCACAATATTAAGAATTATAGCAGATAATTCATATAAAGTTTAAAAGGTATGAATTTACATAATCAAAGAGGTTGCAGAGAAAGTGTACTATTTGAGAAGGGGAAGCAGATCTGGATTTGTGGGTAACTGAAGCAAAAGTGGGTAACTGGAAGAATAAATATGATTGAAGTATAATATACATATCTATGAACTGTCACAATGAAACTCATTATTTTGTAAAATTAACATTAATAAAATTGCTTAAAATGTTATGGTGTGTGTATGTGTGTGTGTGTGTGTGTGTGTGTGTATGTGTGTGTGTGTCTGCACAGGATATGGAGACCAACAGTGGATATCAAGTGCCTTTGTCAATCCTTCTCCACATTTTAAAACCTGGTCATTCACTATACATGGAAGTCACCAGTCCAGACCAATTTACCCAGTTTGGCAGGCCAGCAAGCCCTGGGTGTCCTCTTGCCTCTACCACCTAGTACTGAGGTTAAAAGTACATGTGCTACAATTGACTTTTGTACATGAACACTAAGCATCTGAACTCAGGGCCAGAGATAGTTACTGTTCTGTTGCTGTGAGAAAATATCAAAACCACAAGCAATTTAACTAAGAGTTTACTTTAGCTTATGGTTCCAGAGAGATACAGAGACTCCATAGCAGCGAGGAGGGCGTGGCAACAGGAGCAGGAAGCTGGCCGATCACATTTTCAGCTATACACAGGAAGCGGGGAGAGGACACAGCGAACAGGGAAAGGCTACAAACCCTCAAAGCTTCTCCAAGTGACATATATTCTCCAGCAATGATACATTTCTTCAGGTCCTCATACTTGCATGGAAAGAACTTATACTGAGCCATATCCACAGTTCCTTATATTCTGATTTTAAGAAGTCACACAAGATCTGACTTTAGCCTCAAGAATATATTGTTAATAACTGGTGTAATAAGAATTTAAATTTCAGGTAAAGTTTTTGCTTCAATATCCATAAAATCTTGTGAGTATGTTAGTGTCATGCTGTCACCTAGATTAAAGTTCTTTCTATCTGTGTGATGACGAGGATTCCCATTGAGAGAGGTTTGACTGAGTGAGAGAAGGCACAATCAGCAAAACACATGGGCTGTTCTTAACACTGCCTTCTGTAGTCAATTGTGTTAAATTACAGATTCATAATAGGAAACCTCTAGATTATCACCATTTTGGTGATCACTAGTCTGATTACGTTAGTTTTTGTACCCTGTTGTTTTGTCTAGTGGTACCACTGAAAATCCCATGATTTCACATTTATCATCATTTTGTGGGTCACAGAGAAATTTACTCTCTATAGTCTCCACACAAATTACTCTTAAATGTAATAGTAAAATTGGATGATGGCATTGATTTTGTTTATCAACAACTTTCTTTGCATGAATAACACAATGACAACTGCATTTATGTTGCTTTTATGAAGCTAGAACATTATTTGTTTAACAAAGCTCCATATGATACTAGGAAAGTAGAATGGAAGCTATTTGTGCATGGGATGAACTTATTTTCAAGCTGTTCTTTCATATTGTTCTATAATAGTTAAGCCATGAAAAAGATATTGCAAGACTACATATTTTACAGGCTACACCAGAGAATGGAAACATCAAATATTATTTTTGGATGAGCCATCCTAGAAATTATTTCAGTAACAGAATTCTATTTTGTAATCAAGAAAAAGTTTTCAAAATATAAGAACATTTATGAAGTCCTGGGGTTCATTCCCATCACCACAAACATGTGTTTTTAAAGTATTATACATGTTCACCAGTTAAGTATAAAAATAACAAAATTTGGGGGTTTTGCATAGATTTAGTAGTTTGTTAGGTATCATTATCCCAGGCTTTTGTTTCATTTTTATTCCTTTGGTTGAACAGAGTAACCAAGTGTTGCAACAGAACACTGAAAACACTAAAAGTAAAACAAAACAAAATAAAAATAAAAAGAACAACAAGAACAATAAGTATGATTACTTGCACATAAAAACATAGCATCATACTTTTTCTGAGTCTGTGTTACCTCACATAGTATAACAGTTCCTACTTCCATCCATTTAGCTGCAAATTTCATGATTCTGTCTTAACATTGAGTAGAAATCTACTGTGTAAATGTACATTTTCATTATACATTGGTTGGTTAAGGGACATAAAGATTGTTTCCATTTCTTAACTATCGTAAAAAAAGCAGCAACAAACATGAATTTACAAGTATCTCTACAGTAGGATGAGTCTTTTCTATGTATGTCAAAGAGTGATATATATAAATCATACGGCAGATTCATTTTTAGTTTTAAGAGTTTCCCATTCTGCTTTCCGTAGTGGTTGCGGGAGGTTGCAACTCCAGCAGCAGTGAATGAGCGTTCCCCTTTCCCACATCCTCTCCAGCATTTGGTATTATTTGTTCTCTTGATCTTAGCCAGTCTGACTGGGGTAAGATGAAAACTTAGTGATTTTGATTTGCCTTTCTCCAAGTACAAAGAATACTGAACAGTTTTTAAGGTGTTTCTTAGACATTTTTTCTCTTCTTTTGAGAACTCTTGGTTCAGGTCCTAAGCCTATCTTTTTATTGTGAAATTTGATTTCTTGTTTCTTTGATGTTTGAGTTCTTTGTATATTATTAATATTAATCCTCTGTCTGATATGTAGCAAGTGAGGATTTTTCTCCCACTCAGTGGGATCCCTCCTCACTTCCTTGGTTGTTTCTTTTGCTGTACAGAAGCTTTTTAATTTAATGAGATCCCTCTGGTTTATTGCTGACCTTAATATCTGAGCAACTGATATCTGATTAAACTCTTTTCCTATACCTATATCTTGTAGGATACTGCCTATGTATTCTTCTAAGAGTTTCAGAGTTTCAAGTTTCTCATTTTGATCTTTGCTCTCTTAGGAATTGACTTTTGTGCAGGATGAAAGATTATGGACTATTTTCATTCTTCTACAGGTGGAGATCCAGTTTTGCCAGTGTCATTTGATAAAGAGGCTGTCTTTCCTCCAGTGTGTGTTTGAGGCTCCTTTGTCAAATATCAGGTGGCTGAAATTTCATGCACTCATATTTCAGTCTTCTATTATGTTACCTTGATATACATGTTTGTTCTGGTGAGAGTACCATACTGTTTTTATGACTACAACTCTGTAATATAATTTGCAGTCTGGTATGGTAATACCCCAGTGCTGCTCTTTGGCTATCTGGGGTGTTCTGTGATTCCATATGAATTTTAGGAAAGTTTTTTTCTTGTTCTGCAAAGAATGTCATGGGGATTCTGATTGGCATTGCACGAATCTAAGATTGCTTTTGGTAGGATGGTCGTTTTCAAAATATTACTTCTACCTTTCCAAAAGCAAGGGAGGTTTTTCCATTTCCTTGTATCTTCCTCAATCTCTCTCTTAAAAGATTTAAAACTCTCATTGTAGAAAAACAGGAGACATATGCTCTCCCTCATTTGTGAATCTTAGAACCAAATACTTATATGTGAGCATATATCCTAATGTAACCAGAAAAGCCAGGAAAATTGAAAGGAATGATGGATGAAAAGGAAAGAAAGAGCCTGAGAGAGGAAGAAAGGAAGAAACCGATGTTACCAACGGGGAAATAAGGAAAATGGGGTATTTAACTGAGAAAGAAGGAGGGAAGGATACACGAAGAACCGATGGTATAAAGGGGAAGAAGGAGCTCGAGAGAAGGCAGGGAAGAGGAAACAGGTACCAACGGGAAATGGGGGGACTTTAACGAGGGGAGGAGGAGGAGCGGAGAGAGGCAGGGATAGAGAGAGATAAAACTTAGCCATTGTGTAAAATCATACAAAAATGTATTAACTAAAACCTACTGAAAAATACACATACACTATCTGAACATGACTGCATATGTAAACCCGAAGGTTATACATATATACAAGAAACAGTCCCAGGCAAGAGAAACCTCTTTTTGTCTTGTTAGTCAGGGTAGTCCAAGAGACTTCCAAAATACTACAGGCTATAGCCACAGCCCTTTATTACCTTCCAGAACCCCAAGGCAAAACCCTATTGCTGAACACAGGATATTCTTTGAACATAGGACTTGGAGCTGGAAAGGTGCTGGAACTAACCTGGAAGCCTCTTTTCTAAAGACTAGCTCTCATAATTCTAGAGGATACTATGCAAGCTTCTAAGGGAGAAAATTAACCCATGGTTCAACCCCAGCTTTAAAGCCTAATAACCGCAGCAATGACTGGCACAACAAACTACAGCATGAGAACAGTAACACGTTTATCTTGGGGGTAATCAACAGCTATCTGATTGCACTTAAAGCCCTCTCAATGGGAGAGAACTCATGGGTGGCACTCTAAACAGAACCAAATACACATGGCTATAGAGGTCCTAGATCCTACAGTAAAACCTACCTCTGTCACATTCCTAGGCTTAATGTCTTACTGTATGCTTAATATATGGATCCTTATATTTATAGACAAACATATCATTCACCACTCATCAAAGAATCTTCTTTTCGCAATAGATGGAGACTATTACAGAGTTCCACAACCGATCACACACAGAGACTATTTGTCTAAGGGATGTTCAGCTGTAAGGGATATATCTATAATGGAATCTTTACACCTAAGGCTCATGGAACATAGCTGAACAGAAGTAATACTAATACATCTCTCAGTTCTCACTAGGGAAGCTTCTGCATGCAACAGAAGGTGATGCACACAGAAGGACACAACTTGCCAAAATGTACAGAGTAAGAGACTGAAGAGGGTGTGTCACTGGATAGGACTTCTACATTAAATCTCACCCACCCAGGTTTCAGGGACCTTTACAAAAAGAGGGGCAGGGAGATTGTAAGCACCAAGGTTGGTTCATGAATATAAGGAAACAGAGTCTTCCAGGCCTCTGAGAATTTGTTCATATAAACTTACAACATTGGTGACAGTGTGCACAAGACTCATGCAGGCTCCATCAGACAAAAACCCATCACAGAACTGGGGAAATGGGCAAGAAATCCCAACCTTAGCTGGCAGCCGATTACTGTTGGGCGAGGAGGAGTTCATATTCTTTAAGGGAATGATTCTAGATACGCTGACTAGACCCCAGTGGATGAACTTGCACTAAGGATATTTTGGTACAGTAACTTAATTCAATAGACTTTAATATATGTAACAAAAATGCATGAAATCTGGGGAGTATGAGGTTGCAGATAAGGAAGGGGGCTTAAATATGATTAAGATGTATGGTATGAAGTGCACAGAAATTAAATAAAAATATACCTTGAAAGAAATATACAGGCTCACTCAACTTGCCATAACATTCATTGCTTATGTAATCTATTCCCATAGTAGAGTATCCACATAAATTTTCACAAATTCAATTTGAATATTTTTCCATAAATCTTTATATTTTTACATTTCCTATTGCAGGATCTATTTTTTAAACTTACAGTTATTGTTTTACTGGTTTCATGTGCTCTTCTCTCTTTTTTATCAGGATTTCAATATTCTGCAAACCTTCAAGGTCTATGTTAATTTTTCAATGAATTTCATCTTCTGTGGCCCAGAAAAAAATATTGCTAAGCAAGCTCTGATCATCGTGTCAAGGTAGTCTTCACTGTTTTAAGATTTAATAACTAATCAGCACTGTTGATATGCAAACTGCTAAAGAAATAGTACCAGGTCTTCAAAAACTTTTATAAATGATAAAATGTATTAAAATCATCTTACATGAGACCAATTATTTTTCCTCCAATAAGTTATGACACTTATGTTCTATGCACCTTTATAGTTATGAGTGGGATTCACAACTGTGAACAGATACAAAGAGACAGTTGGTAAGTGGCTCTGAAAGAAAAATCTATAATTTCTTTATATGGATCTAGACACAGGCTGATAAAAATTAAGAAAAACTATGAAATGTATTCCTAAGTTATTCCTTGCTTTGAGTAATACAAAGGACGTACTTGACAGGATGTATATTATAAGATGCCACCTGACATTCCGGAATGATAGAAGACTCACCATAAAGAATTTTCAGAGTAGTAGCTAAGTACACCGCAGGTTCAGGATAGAAACAGAAAAGATAAATTTCTTATATTAATAAATCACTATTTGTCACACAGTTATTTAGTGCAATATTTAAAATATAGTAAAAAGCAGATGCTATTCCTTGACCACATTTGAAAGATAGTTTTGAAATGGATTCTAAATTTTAAAAAGCCCATTTATTTTTTTTGAGACAGGGTCTCTCTGCATTCACAACTGGCCTGGAACTCACTATGTCAACCAGGATGATCTAGATCTCACAGAGATCCATCTGCCTCTTGATTGCTGAGTGCTGGGATTAAAGACAAGCACAAAAATGCCCCCAAAAGTTCTTATTTTTTTTATTACAGTATGTGCTTAAACTTTGAAAAAGCAAAAATTATATGAAGTGAAATGTGCATGTATGTGTGTATATTTACTTACAGTGAAATTAGTTTTATGTTCTGGTGCTTACAATTTGAAAGTAAAGAAGTATCTTCCTGTTTATTATTTTAGTATACTGAAGAAAAGAAATTAGCTGCCCAAACTAAACATGCTGAGTACATACTACAATGTAAAATAGCTTCCAACAAGTTGAGTTAGCAAACATAACTCAACTGTGTCTAAGCTGGGGGTCACAGCTGACTGTACAACTGCATTTGCTTTGTTCAATTTACAAATAATGTATCCATGTCCACCATGTGTAATTGCCGGTATTGTAATTTGGTAATGGTGGTTGCTATGTGATAAATTTCTAGGGCATGAAGGATGAATCTACTTAACTCTTCTATCTACATTTCTGAAACAGCAACGTGTGTGTGCATAACTACAAGAATTTTCTACATATGCTGAGCAAGCATAGGCGATATGTTTCATTTCAAAAGCCTATTGCTTAGCTTATACTATTCAATTCATTTTCTCAAACAAACAGTAATAAAGCATCTTATGTACATTTACAAAGTTGTATCATATTTCAGAAGTTATTTTATTTTTGTACCCTCCCACTTACTTTATTTTCTCTTGTCATATTATTATTAATATACTTTTCTTTGGTAGGAATGACATAGTGGACAAGGAGTTTTCTTTCTATAGTTCCAGATATTCCTGCTTGTTAGGATTAAGGGAAATAAATATCAGCTTAATTCAATGGAATGTTTTTTTTTTCAAAACCTATATTGTTATTTTAGAAAGATGTCTTCAGAGAGTTATTACCATGATGGGTTGCCTTGTCTTATTTAGTGAAATAAATTTCTACCATGCCTGACAAACTATACAAGAAATTAGCAAGGTGAGACTGAAGATAGACCAGAAAACCTGTTGTACTGTGAATGCAAAGTGTCCCCAATAGGTTCGTGTATAGAAGACTTGATCCCCAGTTATCACTGTCCAGAGAGTTAATAGAAATTTTAGTTAGGAGGTAGAATAATGCTGCTGGAGGAAGTACAACAATGAGGGTAAATTTGAAACATTACAGTCATTTTTCAGTGCCTTGGAATTTTATACCCAATGAAAATATTTATTTATAAAAAGTTATTAAAGCAAAATAACCAAAACAATCCACATAAAGGCCAAGGAGGTTGCCCATATTGTATGCTTATATGAAGGTATGTTTTACATAGATTATGCCATTTAATATCTTCAAAATGAAACAGGGCAGTAGATGTATTTCCCTGTATAGATTGATACACTGATATTCAGAATGATCCCTTAAAAGCACATGTTATTGATATGTAACCCAGGAATAAGAATCTACGTTCAAAAGCTACTTTTGAAGTAAGTGCATCTTTTTGCTTGCCTCACGTTTTCTTTTGTCTTTCTCATCCTTTCTCTTCCTCTTCCCTGCACCATTTTCTCCTCTGACCTTTCTGCATCATGGGAGCAAAGGTAGGAAGAAACATAAACCACAAGATTCTTTTCTGTGTGTAATTGTCACAAATTTTTTAGGCTACTTTAGAACACTAGACTTGATGGGGGTTAAAATACATTGAAAATAAATATAATTAAATAATTTTGAGTTTGTTAAAACCATGGTCATTTGTGCTTTTCATTTTCCCCAGACAGAAACAGGAATGTTTATAGTTCAGTTTTAGTGATAGCTACTAGATAATCATGAAGTAATAATTCAAGACATTTTCTATTATATCAAACAGTGCATGTTAAAACCCGATCTCATGAATATTTTCTCCAACAAAAATTCAATGTTTAAAATGTTTTTTTATATTTTCATATATAATTGTAAACATTTGTAATTAACTTTCAATCTTTGCAAATATAGTTGAATTGCTTTTGCTGATAGCTTCTCCAAATATTAAGTTAACTCTATAAAGAATAAGAGAATTACATGCATGATTAAAAAGGAATGTATGTATCTGCATAGCTGCGAAATTTGACTTTCAACCAAACTCTACTATCCATCCATTTTAAATAGAAAAAGGGTGGAGAGATATAAATCTGGTCAGTATCTTCTGGCAAACATAAGTTAATTTTTTTTCCTGTAAATGTCAAGTAATATGTAGTTCTTAAAGTGGTTTCTTGTTTGAATTCAATTTTATTTATTTAAAATGTATAGTATTATGTGATATTTCCTGTTTAAAATACTTTACATAATATGTGATGCAACATCCTTTAAGGCAAATTAGAAAGGTAGAAAAGCCCAAGGAAAACATGCAATTATCCTATAAGACTTCACTGCCATTTATTTAAATAGTAATTACAACTTAGTTTTTTGATGGAAAATTGTGACTCAGGGGTAATTACCAGAGATTTTTTTTCCCCTGAGGGAATAATATACTATCTGTTCTAATCTATATTAATTCAAGATGATTGAAAACATATGGAGTTTTAGATAAAATGTGTGTTTGCACTTGATGGCAACCATGAAACCTCATATTTAGTCAAAATGCCACATGTATTGTGACATGAATAGGGATTTTAGAGTTCAAATCATGTAATTAATATGACCAATTTAATCTATTGTTTTAATCACTGAAAATTCAGTTACATTTAGTCATACAATGTAGATAGATTAAATAAGAAAAAATGACAAAGGTAAATTATGAGATAATTTCTAGAACAAGGGAAGAAGACAGAAACATAAAAAATGTAATAAATGGGTCAAAGTAGTAATATTTTTAATGATTTGTTCTCATCAATAGAGTATTCTTATGACTCTCAAAATATGTTAACAAATGTGACTCACAAACCACAGTCTTCCTTCTGATATATTGATTACTGGACTTAAATCCCAAGGATTCATAATTTTACATTGATCAGTGTTTGTGTATCAGAATCTGTAAGGGTATTTCTCAAAGTCTTCAATAGGAGAAGAAAAGTTATTTTCTCCCATTACAGAACAATGACACCTTCACCATCTCAGGAATACCTGTGTATACTCAATGTTACACTAGAAGAATTTTGAAAAATACTCAGAACCAAAGGATGTATACCTGTATGCATTTGTCAAATTTATGAATGTTGAGCTGTTCTTATGCCTCTAAGTTAATTTTCTAAAATTATTTTTAAGTTTTTAATTTATTACTTTTATTTTATGTGTATGAGTGTATTGCCTGCATATATGTAAGTGCATCCCTGTCATGCAAAGCCTGCAAAGGTCAGAAGAGGGCATTTGGTCTCTTGGAACTGAAGTTACAGGCTGTAATCTGCCATGTGGGTGCTAGGAATTGAATCCAAGTCCTCTGCAAGAGCAGACGGAACTTTTATCGACTGAGCCTTCTCTCCAGTTCCAGAATAAACAATTTTATGTCAAAATTTAACCTGAATATCATCTCTGACTAAATACAATTCTGAATACACTGACAAATAAGAAATAGCTTTATAAAAATCAATAATGTATTTGAAATTATTTATGACTAAGATGACAGTTCAGGAATTTTTCTTTATAGACTGCAGAGTATGAAAAACAAAACAACTTCTATTAGGTTTACAGAAATAAAATTACACATACACACACACACACACACACACACACACACACACACACATATATATATATATATATATATATATCAACATAGGTTTGAAGATGAATTCTCTATCTTGAATAATGAACTGGACTTTATAAAATCTTACTTCAGAGTTCTTGGTCCTACTATGGCTTTGAAAACTATTTCCTAAGTTAGTTAGAAACTATTTTGTATTACCTGTGTGTCGTCACATACATGCACAATGTATCATTATATTTTCTGGCATTTTTTCTGCTTTCCCTTGTACCTATGATTCTTAAAGAATTTTAAAGTTAAGGTATTGGTGGTAGAGGGTAGTGGTACAGCACCTGTCTAGCCTAAGCAAGAACCTGGGAGTTGATCCCCAGCCCTGAAAAAAGTACAGATTAAACAAGGATAATGGAAATTGCTGTCCTCTTCTACTCAAACAATCCAGGCCGCTCACTCCATGGTCTTTCTTCCTAGGACACACTCTAATATGCCTATAGACACAAAATATTAACATACACAGATGAAATTCTTTGTTTCCCCTTGGGGATTACTTTCCTACAAAAAAAGAATCCTCAGCTAGAAATTTTCAAGCGGGTACCACTGGAGATAACCACGGTTTCCTTGTCTGAACTGGTTGATACATTCTCTACTTCTGAAGTATTAAGACATATTTGCCTGTGTGTCTAAACTACATCTTTTGAGCTGATCTTTGTTCATCACAAAGGAGACCTTTTGGCCCCGACCTGCCTTCTCTTCTTCCTTTGTCTTGTTTCACAATTGTTACAGAGCTTTCCAAAGTCTTAACGGTGCACTTACCAAACCCTCTAAAGCAAAGCTTTAAAATCAGTACGTGGGAAGAATAGGCATTTTAATTCCCTGGCAATTTGAGACTGTTTTAATTTGTGCTTCAAAATGAGCTATTTCCTTGCATTCATCAGGCAATTCTTCCTATTTGTTACTCCTCAACGTGTTATTTGGGGGCACAGAAGGATTCCTCCGTGTCCTTTTGGGGCCGTTGTGTAACTAATGGCTCGCTTCATGCATGGACATTAACAACACAGCATTAACAAACAGATACTGTATAGAGATGGAGATCTAATTCAGGTTTACTGTTGAATTGGCCCAGCTTCCTTCTGGTCAGTGGCGTTCAGCTAAGAGATAGCTGGCCTGGATTTGAACTGTAGTCTGTGACCCAAGAAGAGAGCAAAATTCATTGGCCCACACAGAGATCAGACCGAGGATTTGGCCTTATTAGCGCCATGATTCAACCAACTGAGCTAATTAACCACAGATGCACATTTATCACGCTGACTCCACTTCGTGAAGAATTACAGTATAGGTTGACAAATTACATAGAGAATGCATTACAATAAATGCAAATGAGTGTATTGAGTGTATTTGTGGAAGCAAAAATATTCTCATTATCTTTTTAAAACTTTGATCTTCATTGTGGGAAGTGCATTGAAACAAATTATTAATCCAAAATAAAAGATGTGTCAGTGGGGCTCTTCTCTCCATGACTCTCCTTTGCACCCACACAAATGTGTGCCAATAGCATATTAAAACTCTCTTGTATGTCTGGGATTCTAAGATTCCCTTAAAATGTTTGTGATCAGTTCCCTGTTTTTTCTTTATCAATTTATCTTGGTTGTGAAAGAGTTTGTTAATCTCTTCCTGAAAATGTTTACCTTACACTTCTGCTGCCAAACTAATGGTTAAAAAAACCTCATACTGCAAAATCGTAATCTCTTTAAGATTTTATTTACTTATTTTACATTTATTTATTTGTGTATTTGTGTCTGTGTGAGTGTATGAACATATCATGTGTGCACACAAAATGAATAATTTCTTGAAAAAAATAGCAGTAAGCTTAAAGTATCTTAAAATATTTTTTCTACAAAATAATTAACTGGCTACTGAGTAGTGACCTGAGTAATGTATGCTGATTATTTTAAATAAAGTGTAAAGCACGTGTTCATGATTTTTGAACTATTCACCATTATAAATGGTTAATAGAAACATAGATGTGCTTCATGACCTCACAAATTCTTTTCTTCATAATTTGTTCCCTGCTTATAAAACAGTAATATATTCATAGGATTTTGAGCTTAATACCCAAATCTCTCTCTCTCTCTCTCTCTCTCTCTCTCTCTCTCTCTCTCTCTCTCTCTCTCACCTCTTGACTTTTTGAGGAAAAGTTTCATATAGTTCAGGCTGACTCCAAATTCTCTAAGTAGCCAAGGATGGTCTTGAGCTCTATGTCTGTATTGAACTCTGTCTCTATCTCTCAAATGTTGGAATTACAGGTATGTACTATCACATACAGCTTTCCTTTTCTATTTCTTAAGGCAAAACTGTACACTCATATATAGGTAAGAAATTCACATTCCTCATTTGAATCTGTACTACTTGACTTACATTTATCAACATAATTATAACTTTGAACAACTGGCTCATCTCATGGTTTTATTTAAATCGCCTACTTTTGTTGTTTTGTGCTGGGGTTAGATAATTATTTTTAATTATACTTCTTTTTGTCTAATCTAATCTAACCTAGTCAATTCTTGGTCTTTGCATTTTGGTCTTTAAGTATGCTCTATACCTTTCTGTGTAATAGCATGTACTTTAAAAAGTCACCTAAACTATTACAACACATTAGTGTTGAGGTGTGCTTTCTGATCACTTGTGATTGGGTGTTTATAGGCTCTTCTGAGGTTCTTTCTTCCCTTACTGCCAGACTCTGGCACCACTTCAACTGTCTCTTATTTATGTCCTGATCTCAACTGTCTACAACTTTCTTTACCACAAAAAAGAAGCCTTTCTTTATTCTCTATGTAGGTAAAATCCACACTGCTGTTTATTTTTTAATTATCATTATATCTTCAAGAAAAAAAAAATAGGCCCAGAACAATGAGATCTCTGTATGTTTTGAATCTATTTCCATCAAAGTTTGTTAGGTATTTTAGAACTAAGGGTGGTTTAGGCACTTGTTTAGATCATAGCAAAAGCTCAATACAGATGTCTTTTGGACAAGTTAAATACTCGGAGTAAAAATTTATTCACCCATTTTAAAAAATGAGAGTGCTATATCGCCCAAACCAAATTCCTAAAGATTTTCAGATGTAGGTACCAAGTGTCTTTCTAGAATATATGTTGCAAGCACAAAGTTCAAAGATCCTCATTTGCTTCATTAAGTACACACAGTATTTTGTTTACATTTTAGGTGCTCTTCCTTGATTGACAAAACAGAAGTAATTTATAGCAATATAAATCATGAATATCTATTAGGTAAACAGGCTTATTTTAGGGAGAGTTAACTCTCTCATAAAAGTAAACCTGTGAATTCAATGAAATATGATATAAAGATTTCTTAATGTCCAAATTCTTATTTAAAAATCCATTTTAGGTTGCTTATTTTGATAAATTAATTATCAATGTATGGATAAATGAAAATCTGCTGTAAGAATGACAGGGCAAATGGAATTGGTCTGGACATGGTTGATGCAGTTTATATAATACTGATACATGAAATGTATCCTGTATTGATTAACTTGCTTAGACAAACTATCTAACAAAAGACACTATGAGATCCTTAAGGTTCTTTGACCAAACTAATTATACAAACAATCACAACAGCAGCCCAACACTGTTTGCTTTGTTTACATTGCATACAAGCAGGAAACTGTGATTTTTTAAAAATGATGCCTTTAACTGAGAGATAAGGAATGCATTTATGGCTGATATTTTTTTTCACAGAACTAAACCAATAGTCATGAGACCAAACATATCATGGTGATATTAAGATTAAAATATAGATACAGAGTGTTCGTGTAAATTAAATGCCTCAGGTATGCTTTCCTTCTAAATCTCTCTAATTGTCATTTCCTGGAGCTAGAAGCTTATCACGTACTTCGCACCTGCATTACTAGAAATGTTTCCTATGGTCTTTCTTGGCTCCAGGGTGCCTCCAGACTTTGCTTCCGTCCTCCAACAGTCAGCTCTGGGGTGTACTTCCAGACTTATTCACTCTAAATGTTGTTTACATCATATAAAAACTGTTTAAAAGTCACTTTTGAATCCTTATTTTAGACTATCTCAAACAAAAATCTTTTCAGTTTTGATATTAAAACCATCCAAACTGCTTCCATTGTTCTTATTAGCACCATCAAGGAACACCACCTGTCACCTTCCTACTGTGTCATTAAGTGCCATATCCATTGGAATGGCACTGTTTCATTCATGAGAGTCCTCTCATACAAAACACCCTCCACTTATACCTTTGTTTCAGTAATGAAACTCAAAATGTTTTCGATGTTACAATCTGAGTGCTTCCATGGCCACTTGTGCATTATAGCATGAAGATCCCGCTCCACTAAGCTAGTATATCCTCAATGACACTTCCTCCTTAATGGCTTTTTATTATTCAAGATTCTTTCATATGTGTTAGAGACATCCTCATAATTATATCAAAGCAGTTAAGGAGAAGACCTGTGCTAATGAGGTCAGTAACTTTCACTAAGACAAACCAGTCCTAAAACTTAGCAGTACTCAAAAATTATTGATCAATCATTGCACATTTCCAGAAGCAATAAAAAGTCAGAAACTGTATTCCTACCTACGTCTGAATCCATAAAGCATTTTCTTCTTTATTTTCTGGTAATGGAAGTGGTTTTCAAAATATAAAAAAGACACTTTGCCTTGAGAGCTATTAAGCATTAAATGGCACCATAAGGTAAAATTCTTGAATAGTAAAACTTAAACTTTTGCAAATATATATGTATGCTATTCCAGAACCACATGAAGATGTCTAAATGGTGTAACTTATATAAACTCAAAGTTTACACATATCCATTATACATAATGAAGTCAATTAGTTTGTATAACTCTATGTGCTTACAAAATGTATTCTAAATGTAAAAACTAAACTTCACATACCATACTGCATTGAAAAATTTTGTTATTTGTTGAAAAAGTCACAGCACGACTACACTAATAAATATGAGAAACTATAATAATTGTTTATTAAAGTCTTATTTTAATTTTCTGAAGGAATTTTATATTATTTTTAATTCTTTTCATTTTCAAAGACCAAATAAACCAGCAATTGATGTTTTTCAAACCCTTTGATGAGCAACAATGCCACACACCTCCTGAGTGATCAATTCTTGTTAAGTTCCTTTAATGAATACTGTATAAAATTTAAATACTGTCAACATTGAAAGTCTTTATTCTTTTGTAACTATTTGATAACTATTTTTTGGCCTGTACATTTCTTAAGTGCTACTTTCATTTCTAGAAAAGAGATCTCATCAGAATTATTATGCAATTTTTATTGATTTTTAAAGAAGTGACATTGTAAAGTAAAAGTTATAGTAGTCATACTTTATAAATGTCACTTTAAAATGACAAAAATCACTCATAAATTAACCTATAGACGTGAAACAACAGCAAAGATAATGCAAAAGAAGTTCTAGATGTGTTCCCAGTTTTTCTCCATGTTACTTCTTGAGTTCACATGGCTCTACACCCTGTGAAGCTAAATTGCATATCCAAACACTTTTGCTTATATATTTCTTCTTTGAAGTATAACATATAATGAATGACAATGTCAATAGGCTTAATATTAATATTTACTATTCTGATAGCATTAATATTGTGTTAGTATTTTATTAGTATATCAAGATGTCTAGAATACTGAAAAGAAATATTCAAACACACAAAAATATATTTGGAAAATATGAGGGTTCATATGCAATATAATAAAGAAGTCAAAGTCATAGATGCTCTGGGGAACTCAGTGAGATGTGTTTTTCTGGAACACAGAGAATAGCTGTGAGAAGCAGCTTGTTTTTGGACATGTGTGCAGCTCAGCCTTAGAGGGTTATTTCTAGATATCTAATTTTCTCACCTCAAAATTGAATAAGGCATTTTCAGAAACAAATGAAAATGATATTCTCTTTTTTATGAGATCTAGTCAGTCTGTTTTTCTTTTATAAGAGCTTACTGTATAAGAACATCTCAGAATATATAACTAAATCACGAACAACTCTCCAATTCAAAACATGTCTTTATATTTCTTCAAATCACTCTAGATTGAATTTAAACATTAAATTTATATAAAATTAGTTTTATCTGTTAATTTTCTAAATTAACTTTTAAGTCTATGTTAATGTTAAAGAGAAGAAAAGTCACACAAGTTTCTGCTTAAAGAGAACATTAACAATGTAATAACTACCAGTCCTCCTTTTGTAACCTTTGTTAATTCAGTAGGTTTTTAATGAAAGAAAGCCCAAGTCCAGTAATATGAGTGCATTTGTTCTTTGTAATTGACAACCCTGGAATCATGCTTTATAAACTGAATGTACTGATGCCTGAAACTCAAGCCACTGGCATAATAATGAGCCCACTTTTGTTTTCCCAAGTAATACTGCACACAATTATATTCACATAGTTCATTTTGTGAGTTCTCACTCCTACTCGCCTCACATAAAGTATGGCAAGGTTTAATTTGTCTTATGAACTCAATTACTGTTTCCAGGTATATAAGCAGAGAACATAACAGCCTGAGCCATAAACATCACCCTTAAAGTGGCAGCCTCATTGCAACTGGGTCTGCTTGAATGCCCCGTTCATTCCAAAAAATGAAATTGTGTTGATAAAGTAGCTGACACCATTTATCACATCGCATATCTGTGATTAAAACATAATTTCTAAATGCCAAAAATATAGAAACAACCAAAATTCTTAAAAATAAATTATTTTTGGAAGATGATACTTTACTTTTTTTCTTTAATTCTTGGATACAAATATATGGTCTATTTAAAGCATTGATGAAATATGTTGTGTGGTCTCAAGTATTATGGTTTGCTATGACATAACCAGAGGAGTTTCTGCTGTATCAGGCCTTCAGACTGTTCCATAGTTCATGAGTCCAGAGCATGTTTTCTACACAATAGCTCTTTTTAATGATAAAACCAAAGTAACTCATAGTGGTAGGAGAAAAAGCACTTAAAGTATATATCTTTTTAGAGCTATAAACTGACACTTCCTGTCTAGGAAGGATTCTTATAACCAACATTTGTTAAAGGTAAAGATAAAATCATCACTCCAGCAGTTGTGCTGAGAATTACAGGAAACAAAGTTCATGTGTTGATAATATTTACTCAACTGTCATCCACACCATTGCCATAGAATTTGAAAACAGTGGATGCTTCTAGGTTTGCGTATTCCCTAAAGATGAAAGGATAGACTGCTAGGGACTGTAAGCATGATATTCACGAATGAGGATGGAGACAAGGATGGAGAAAAGTGAGGAGGACAGAGACTACACAGAGCAACAAGAAAACTCAAACAGAATGAGATCAAAGGGAATACTAAAAGCAGGCCAAGGGCTGCTTTAAAATAGAAACGCTGTGATGAAGAAAACAAAGCTGGCCACATTCAGCAGTGAAGTTGGGAAAATTTCATTTTGTTTCAAGTGGAAGTTACAGTGAAAATGAGAGAGGCTGGAATTGTTGAAAAAACTCTAAGAGTTAGGATTTAATATCAGACTCTACTTTTTCCTGTATTCTGGGGTAGAGGTTTCCTTTTCCTTTATTTTTCCTTTTCTTCTTTTTTTTTTTTTTTAAAGAGGCTTTGATCCTTGGCTTTAATGAATCTAGTCAATATATAAAGGATCAAAATTGTAAGTGCTAATGCCTTTATTTTGTTACAATGAGTACTAAACATTGTACTATTTGTGGGGTCTGATGACTATTGAAATTAAACCTTCTGTGACTGAGGTGTTTGAAGACAGGAAATTAAATGCCCAGCCAGGACGCCAAAACCATTTCTTGGCAGAAAGACACTCCATTTATTTTAGATAAAATGAAGTAATTTAAAAACATCAATACCTTCCAAAAGGGAATTAATCAATAGCTACTTTTGTATGGTTCAGTATCTGGTCTGCAAATGTTATTTGTACAGGTCTTGATTTTAAATGTTTATAAACTATTAGCAATACTTCCTTTTAGTTTACTACTGTGAATTTATAAATACTTCCAAAAGTTCAAATCTTTTTACAAGGAAAAGAGAAACACGAAAAAGTTTAAAATTCTTGATTGGTTTCTTATATAGCTTCTATAATAGACTTTCTTCTCCACTGGTTATTAAGAGAAACTTTGGGACAGTTTACTAATTGCAATATGTAAACACTCTGTTAAGTAGGACATGCATACAAATGAAAATAAACATGAACATTAAAGAAATATAAATGCAATGTAAATATAAATATATTTCCTAATAAGATAAATAACATTAAAAATGAGAAAAATTATTGATTTATTTTTCTAATTATGAACTCACATATCTCTGTAAACAATGCAAGTAGAACTGAAAAGATATATTTATTTATACATTTATTATTTACTTTTAAATTGAGTAAACATATTGATTATTAAGCTCATAATTATTCTCCTTTGGTAATAAGCATTTGATAGAATGAAAGACTATTAAAAACATAACACAATATATTTCAAAAATGATACAGAAACAGAATTTGATGACTACTATTTGGGGAAAGTCAATGCAATAGAAAGTTTACACAATTTTTTAGATCAACTTAAATGCACAGATCTTCAGGTGACATTTAAATTAGGTTAAATAATACTCATTGATTCAAGTGCTTATTATTTGTATCTCTGCAATATTTTTTCAAGAATGTAACAGCCAAACTATTATAAACATTTTCATATTTTTCTAGATAGGGCTGGTATTATTTTGAGTCTTAATTTTTTACAATTAAAATTTTCATAAAGAGCCCTTGAAATGTTACTGTGAAGGTTTTCAAGTACAATAAATAACCCCTGAAAGAAAACACAAAGCTAAATGAAATGCCAGATAAGCAAGAATTTCACATTATGGAATGTTGACCAATAACACAGGACGTGATGAGCAGGACTTCACTTGGTAGAAACTGGAAAAAGAACATGGAGGTAGAAGGGACTGAAAGATTTGCCAGCTTGATTGAAATGATAGGATGGGCTATAAAGAGTGGAGAAATTTAAAAATAAAAAGGAAAAAGGGACTTAGGTTTGCAAGGCCTCAGGACCATTGGCATGGGGTCTGTTTTGTGGATGACTAGGAATGCTGTTATCTTTGCAGTGTACTCAGAGGTGTCCTGTGTGGGAGCATAGTGTAGTAGAGCATTAAGATCAGGGATGGAAATACTTGATCTAGGCAATTTTGGAAAGCATGGTGTCAAACATTTAAAAAATGTCCACTATCTAATATATGAAAAATATCTCTTTAAAATGAAAACTGAAGACAGGTGTGTCTTGATAGCCTGTAATCCTAGCACTCAAGAGGTACAGGCAGGAAGATCAAGAGTTCACGGTCATTTTCAGCTTCATATCATGTTCAAATTCAATTCAAGACCAGACTGGCAACAAGAGAAGCTGTCTCAAAACAATGTTACAAATGTTTGTACATCAAACATCAAAAGAGTCTTCAGTTTTTGTGAAAAACATAACCAGAATACATGCGACACACCTATATATGCACAGGTAAGTATTTGACTGCAAAAGGAAAGTTAAGTACTTACAAAGAAATTTTGACTTTTCTTATGCAACTTCTTATAGAATGTTCTTAATTTTATTAATTTTTAAATTGGAAACCTATAATGTTATCAGCTTTTATATTCTGTGCTCCTGTTACCAAAAAACAACCATCTCTTTTTCGCTCATGAAATTCTAATGTGAAAAACTGTTAGTAATGGAATTTAAGGAATGATTTATATTTAGATAGTAAGTCAGGGATATGTTGTTTAAAAATAGGATCAATCTTCTTGCTAAAAAAAAAGAGTAAATAAATATTAAAATAAGTAAGCACTACTTTTAGTTACACATTTTATCAAAAAATTCATAAAAATGCCTGTCTTGAATGGCATAATTCTTTATGATCTTAAATATTAATTCAAACAACCATATTGTCTCACTTCCATTTCACCTCTGCCTATCCCCGTAAAAATAGCATATGATGATTTAGAAGTTAGGAAAGAATTTCATTTATGGTTTAAAATATCTCTTATTTTAGAAAGGTGTATTTTGAAAATCTCCTTTTGAAAGATTCTAAGTACTCTCAATATTTATTGATCATGAACAGATAAGACTTATGTTTGTAAGTGGCCAAAGAAATATCCTATAAAAGAGAAAAGAGGATGCGCCAGCAAGAAGACTGGAAAATGAGAACCGGGCTGATAAAGGAATTAACCCAATCTGCTTATAAGTAAACGACGATCAGACCCAAAGAGTCTGCTTATAAATACATAATCACCTTTAGGGTTAGAGAGATGGATTAGCAGTTAAGAACAGTTGCTAATCCTACTTCCTAGGTTCAGTTCCCTGTACCCTCAGGCAGTTAACATTCATCTCTTCACTTTCTGGGGATTCATCACCCTCTTGGGCATCCTCTGGCAATATGAATGCATGTGGTATACATACATACATGCAGGACAACACTCACAAATAAAACAAGGCTAGAGAGATGGCTCAGCATTTAAGAGCACTGGCTGTTCTTGCAAAAGACCCGGGTTGAAATCCTTATCATTCAGCCTATTCATTTAGCAACCACCCAGCCTACCCTGCTATTCCAGGACCTTGAGAAATCATTACTGAAACCTTAACTCAAAAGTTGCCTCTTATCGTTAGCTTCACTGAGCTCACTTCTCATTCATCAGTTGCACATCAGTAAAATGGCCCACAAAATTGAACCCCAAGCACTCAGCTGGGCTATAACCTGACAAGGCAAGGGAAAAGAAACCAAATATATAAGCAATTACTCAATAAAGAAGAGATCACTTATCCATACCAAGAAATACCACCAATGGCACACATCAAGATGCCAAGGAGTACATAAAAAAGCACAAACAACATGAATAACCAAGATAACATGTCTATTAAAGAAATTGGGTTCCCTACTGTCATTTTACCTGAGAATTACAATCTAACATGTGCACATGACCATGATTTCAAGATAGCAATTATAACTATATTCAAGGGACTCAAGAGGATATGAATAAAAGACTGAATAAAGACCATGAAAACACAAAGTGCTGAACGGAATAGCTAAAACAATTGGAACTCAATAAAGAGATAGAATCTCTGAAGAAAAGCCAATCTGAAACAAAACTTTAAATGAAAAGCTCAAAAACAAACAAAAAGCTCAGAGGAAAGAAATAAAATGGAAGAAGAGAGAATGGAACAGAAAATATCAGATCTTGAAGACAAGGTTGAAGAAATAGATTACTCAGTCAAAGAAAATGTTAATCTAAAATATCCCAGGAATGGAATAATCAGGACTTATGAGACACTGCAAAAAGACCAAACATACAAATCATGGGCAGAAGAAAAGGAGAAGAAAACCAGGTCAAAGGCACAGAAATATCTCTAATAAAATTCATGGAGGAAAATTCCCAAATCTAGGGAAAGAGCTACCTTATCAAGGTATGATAGGCCTTCAAAAATAGGACCAGAGAAACTACCCACATATAGTGGTCAAAACACTAAACATACAGAACAAAGAAAAAATATTGAAAACTGTGAAAAAGAAAGATCAAGTCATGTATAAAAGTAGGCCATCACAATAAGAGTTGACTTCGAGACTATAAAACCCACAAGGTTGTGGATCAATGTCAGACAAATGTGATACAATGTCATGAATGAGGAGCACAGATTCCAGTCCAGACTACTCTATGCAGCAGAACTAATTGAAGGAAAAAGAAAAACTTTCCACTACAAAAATAGAGTTAAGGATTTTATATCCATAACATTAATTCTACAGAGCATAATATATAGAATACTTTGGTCTGAAGAGAAGATTAAATGCTTTCAAGTGGGGATGAAAACTAAATACATTATTCGAGAACAGTCAAACAAAATAGGCCAAAGAAACAACACTACAACACTAACATAACAAGAATTAATAAACATTGATCAAAAATAACTTTCAGTATTAATGATAACAGTTCCCCAGGCAAAAGACACAGACTACCAGATTGGATTAGAAAAAAATGATTCATTCATCCTTGTTGCCTCCAAGAACCACATCTCAACAATAATTATCATCACCACCTTAGGGTAAAAGGACGATATAAGATATTTAACGCAAAGAGAATTATGCAACAAGCAGTTATGGCGATTTTAAGAGCTGACAAAATAGACTTCAAACTAAGATTAGTCATAAGAGACAAGGGAGATCACTTCATACTCATTAAAAGAAAATTTACCAGGAAGATTTTACAATCCTAAACATATATGACCCAGACACAGAGGCACTAGATTCCACAAAACAAATATTATTACATCTAAAAATATACATTGGCTCCAACACAGTGATAGTTGGATGGATTCAGTTTCCCACTGTCATCAATACACAGGTCAACTAGACAAAAACTAAATAGTGAAATCCTGAAGTTGAATGACAGTATAAAACAGATGGACCTAAATATGTCTATAGAACATTGCACTCAAAGTCCAAAGAACTTCTTCTCAGTAGCCCATAGAATTCTTATGGCTTCTCAGTAGCCCAACTTATCCAAAATTAACAGCATATTAGGATACAAGGCAAAGCTCCAAAAATTTAAAACAATTGAAATATTCTGTATTCTTTATGACTATAAAAGAGTAAAGGTAGATATCAATAACAGTAAGAATGAGAACAATAAATAAACTCAGAAGTTAAACAACACACTACTTCATAAAATATGGAACACAGTAAAAATGAGGTAATTCAAAAGATTCCTAGAATAAAATAAAAATGAAAATGTGCCACCATGGGAAACAATGAAGACAGTAATGCAGAAATTGTATAGCATTCAGTGCCTATACCACAAACTTAGAAAGATTTCACATGAATAAATTAGTGATGTAACTGGAGTCTTTGGAAAACCAGGAGCAACCAACATCTAAAAAGAGTAGATGTCAAAGATAAATATATCAAGTCCAAAATTAATGATACAGAAATGAAGAAAAGATATAAAGAGTCAATGAAAAAAATTGTTCTCTCATGCATGAAATTCAATACTACTGGGTCAAGTACCTCAACATAAGACCTGATACTTTGAATCAGACAGAGGAGAAAGTATGGTACACACTGGAACTTACAGGCACAGAAAAGGGCTTTCTGTACAGGACTTCCGTAGCACACATACTAAGTCCAACCATTGAAAAGCAGGATACATGAAACCAAAAAGCTCCTGTACAGCAATAGACACATCA
The DNA here is from genome assembly GCA_035773235.1 of Eospalax fontanierii. Taxonomy (NCBI): domain Eukaryota; kingdom Metazoa; phylum Chordata; class Mammalia; order Rodentia; family Spalacidae; genus Eospalax; species Eospalax fontanierii. The sequence goes on from CM069534.1 coordinate 23,987,025, forward strand.
TTCCAGTGAAGCGGTATACTAAAGAATGGGAAAAATCTTTACCTACTATGTCTCTGACAGATGGTTTCTATCTAGAATATAAAAAGAACTAAAAAACCAAGACATCATAAAACAAGCAACCCAGTTATAAATTGGAGCAAGAAATTGAACAGAGAGTTCTCTAAAATTAAATGCAAATGGATGAGAAATACTTTTTAAAAGTTTCAACATTTTTAGTCATCAAGAAAATGCAGATTAAAATCACTTTGATACTTCATTTTACCCCACTCAGAATTGCTAATATTCAAAATGTAAATGATGCCAAATGCTGGTAAGGATGTGGAGAAAGGGAAGCATTTATCCACTGCTGATGGCAGTGCAGTCACTATGATCCATTGGGCAATTCCTCAAAAAGCTCAAAGTCAATCTACCCCATGATCCAGTCGATACAGCAAAGACTGTCTACCCTTTTACAGAGATACCTGTTCATCCAAGTTCTTTGCTGCCCTATTCATAACAGCCGGGAGTTTTAGACCACCTAGATGTCCACCAACTGATAAATGGATAATGAAGGTGTGATATATATACATATATATATATATGTATATGAAAAAATATTATGGAATTCACAGGTAAATGAATGGTACTGTGAACAATCATCCTGAGTTAGGTAATACAGACACAGAAAAATAAATGCCTCATTTCTCTCTCATAGGTAGAGGGATACTTCCTGACAGACGAGGAAGAATACAGTGTTATAAAGGGATAAAGGGGAGTAACAGAGTAGAAGGGTTAAAAGCGGTGGGAACAGGTGAGTATGGCACATGAGGGATTATGGAGAGGAATAATTAAAACTAAGTCTTTTAAAAAAGCCATATGGAAACATACCACTATGGAACATATATCATATATATATATATATATATATATATATATATGATAGAGATTAACAGAGATAGCTTATAACTGGGGGGAGTAGTTGCCCCCACTAGACACCATAGGCTAACAACGTAAAAAACATGCTATCTGAAGAAAAAAATTTTAGCACAAATTTACCCAGCTGCACATCCTGTGATCTACAATAAATGGACTGGCAAGATATGACTCTTGGTACAATAGTGGCATGAATATTATGGGAGTAACCAACTAATAGGATTTAAGGTTTGCATCACAGGATGGAGCCCATAACTGACACTGATATCAGGCCTAGGAGCATGAAGCTAGACAGCTCACAGGCCATAGGAAAAAGCCTAATACAATAGTATACAATACTAAATATTAAATGACCTCTAATGATTTACTATTAAAATCATAGATTAATGCATCTCTCAATTCTTAACAGAAAAACGTCCTTATACAGCAGATGGTGAACACAGAATGCCTCAACTGGCCAACATGTAGAGAATAAGAGGCTTCAGAGTATTCATTCCTGAACAGGACAAGTATGTCAAACTTCTGCCTCCCATAGCTCAGATATCACTGTGAAAGAGGGACCAGAGACATTTTTAAGAGCCAGAGGTTGTGGATAAGCACAAAGAAGCAGAGCTTCTCATACTTGCTGGTCAGTTAACCATTTGACCTCACAGATATTGTGACAGGATGTTCAAGTTCCAGGGAAACAGAAACCAGACAAAACCCCAGTATATACATATGAAAGTGGCTAAGAAAACCCAACCATACCAGAGGAACTATTTGAACCAATGACTGCTGGGAGGATGAGAGTCAGTCTCCTTTAAGGGTGATACTCTTTGTAGGTCAATCAATGACCAGATATATCAAGAAATTGGTTACGGGGGAGTAGAAAGACAGTTGCAGATAGAGGAGGAGATCTAAATGTGATAAAATACATTGTATGGAATTCTCCCTTTGATCATTTACCATTACAGTAACTTTGTTTTACAGTGAAATGTTATTTTTTATTCCATTGTGCTCATTAACATCAAGGTGGCAATAAACACTAAAAATTGATCATGGTTAAATATTCTACTTCTGTTTACTGCTGTTCATTTTCAGTCATTCCATTGGCATATTTCTGGTGGGTTGGGATGGGAAAGAATTTTTTGGCTAAGTTAAACCACTGAAAATTTCAGACTTTAAGAAGGTTTTTCATCAAGTAAGCTGAATGCAACCAACTATATAAGTGAAATCTCAAATACAGAGACACTTCATCCAGCTCTTGAGGGCATAGTTCGATAATACTCCTTTGAACTTTCATGATTCAAAATACAAAAAAGTTAAAAGGTACAGAAATAAACAACTTTAAGTAATCTTTCTTTGATTTGGGAATTTTTTGCTCAGATCTCAAATCTTTGTGTTTCAAAATGTAAAGCATCTGTTAAAGAAGTCATGTCAATTCACTATTCAAAGACATTAATATAAGTGAGAATTTTGTCGCTTGGGGAAGGAATTCATAATTTTGCATCATCTTTTGGCGTGACATAATTTTGATCCCTATTTATTCCCTGTCCTAAACATACTGATAAAATGTTTCATTTATATCAGTGGATTAACTTCTACCTACCTTAAAAATTGTACTAATTATATTCAAGTCACTATCCCCTTTCTCTCTTAAGAACCGGACCACAGGCACGTCAGTCTTTTACCATGTTTATAACTAAACTGTCTATCTTTCCCGAACCTGTTCTTTGTAGTCAGCTAATGGTACATTGATGAACTCACATTTTCTGGAAGGCTTTTGAGAGTTTTCTAAGACTTCCAACTTGTGCTAACTTCTCACTCACAAATGGTGAAGTCCTGCCAATTTAATATTTAAAATTTTGTCTTGCATAAACTACTCCACTGTGTCTTCTCACTCTGTTCTTTTTGGATCACTCTTCTTTGTTCTTTCCCACTTGATCAATTTGCATAACTTTCACAGTTGCAAAAAAAATCTCAGATCTCAGTCTAAAATGTAAAATCTGGTCGATTTATGTCAACTATCACTCTTCACTATCCTTACAACTTAAATTAGTTATCATTGCCTACAAAACTACTGCAATATAGCATATGGATACTTATCTTGCCCTTCCTCCACCTCCACTTTGCATCCCAAATACAACATAGCAGCATCCCAAATACAACATAGCAGCTTTTCTCAAGAAGGATTTTCTTACCCTCAGGTGTGTTTATGGTGTTTGGAACTTTCTTATCCATTTTCTCAGTATACCTGACTCTTGAAATATCTTCCTTCACATCTCCTCTCAAAGGATATACTTGAAGCTGTTATCCTAGATTAAGCTCTACACACTAGATCTGCATACACATGCCTGAAAGTCTGAGAACAAATAACAGCACTTAGACTACTCTGTCTCCAGAGACTCATAACCTACCTAATAATAAGTAATAAAGATGAATGCCTGTGGGCCAAATCCATAAAGGAGTAAACACATTAATAGACTGAAATAAATGATGAAAAATTGATTGCATATTCTTATTTGGGACTGTTAAATGTTTTTATCTTTTAAAAAGTTCAAATTCATATCTGTTGGACTCTTTGTCTTTTAAATTCATAAGCAGAATTGGCTAGTGTAACTTGACATCCTCTTTCATTGATTGTATGTAAGAGAAAAGAAATAACATTACATCAATTGAACCTACCTCATTCATAAAAGATGACCCAAATGGCAATTTGAGATGGCAGTATTTCATTCACACACTGTATTTATCATTTTAATATCTCAAAACTTTAAAAAATTAATAAGTAGTTATTATGGGTAAAGCATTAGTGTGGTAAGGATCGTGGTGCTGTTAAGGTCTCCATCTAGTTGAAAGTGTCACATTTGGAGTTGCTATATTGCAAAACTGAGGTTGGGTTGATGGATGAAGTGTCTTTTCATTGAATAAGATTTGAATATTGTTTTAAGTTCTTGGATTGACCAGAAAGTTAACCTTCACAGCAATAGCAATGACTCAAACATGTGGGGAATTGCAGTGTATTTGGTCTCTTTGGATGTATTAAGTCAGGAGACACTCAAAAATCATACTGGTAAGACTGAATCACTAAGGTTTGTGGTAACTGATCTTTCACAACATAACTGAAATGAATACTGGTAAACACTTTTCATTTAGATCAGCACATTATTCTCTCAATAAAAGCATTTTATAATGCTTTTTATATGGAACTACCAAAGAAAAGGAAGTAAATTTTCCTTTCTAATAATAGTAGACCAAGGAATTGTGCCCCAGGCAATGCAAAACAGAAGATTAAGACAATTATAAGGGTAAATCAAACACAAAGGTTGTTTCTGCTTCAGTAATCCAAGTAATTGAAACTCAAGACAGGTTCAGGCATGTAACTGGCAATCTTCCTATTTTTGTTGGTAGTAGACACACACTTTTTTCATTAATCTGAAACCAGTTTTAAGCTACAGCATTGTCTGTGATACATTTTGAAATGTGGAATAAACTACTGGAGTTCAAAAGGATACCCTCAAGAAATAAATTAATGTGATGGTACTAAGCAAATGGGAAATTAACACTTTCACATGACTTTGTGCACTGTATTGCATGCATAGAGAAAACACATATGCACTTTTCTCTAATGTTGGTCTCTCCTCAACAGACCTCTTAAACTTAATTTCTAAAACTAGATGCCTAGTGATGTTTCTCTACTTCTCACACACTTGTCTTCACACATACCTTAGGTTAGTTTAAGAGAATGTCACCCATCCAGAAACACAAGCAACAAAACTCAGGAATTGATCAAGCTTTTATCTTCCTCTTGACTATTCAGAAAACATCAGAAGCTCCACTGACTCCAGTTCTCAAGCCTCCCAAATCATGCACCATTAACACTTTCCTCTGACTTTTCAAATCTTTCTTTATTGCTCTATGTTACCTTCATCTTACTTGCCAAGATTAGTGAGCTGGCATCCTGCTTCCCTTGCATGTAGCTACCTACTATCAAACTGTAGTACAAACCACAATCTCATATACCTGTTATGCATATGCAAAGTATGGAGGCTTCTTTTCAAAGGAGCTCCTTCTTCTCTCCAGGAGCTCCGTTTCCCTATCACACAATTTTAAATCTACAACAAGAGGACAGCAGATATGACTGTTTACCTAATCACAGGCTATTTCATGATTTTACATGTCTGCCTAGTCCCGCTTCCACCAGTCATTTTTACTTCTAGCTTATAAGTTAATTCCTATTAATAGTCATTCATTTAAAAATATTTATTAACCATCAAAAAAATGGGGCCGAATGCCGGCTTACCATTCAGTTTCTTCAATTTAGCTCAGTCTTCATCTTGAGCTTCATTTAGGTCCACAGGAAAGATAGAACACTATTCCGTTATTGTTTTTTGCAAATGCCCCATAAATACCTCAGTCACAATGAAATGACATTTGCTTATATGATACAGCAAACACTAAAATCACTGTAGATCAACATCATATATACTAGGCCAGGAGATGGCTTCATAGGTAAAGCACTTGCTGTCATGCCTGACAATCTTGACAACACTGGAAGCCACATGGTGGAAGAAGAAGCTGGCAAGTTGTCCTCTAACCTTTACATACATAGCATGGCACATGTACTCATGGATACATCTGTGTACAAAATATAGACATACATAACAAATAAACGCTATTTGTTTCTGGTGCTTGATAGGCACTCAGAAAGGGAGGGGAAGAAGAGGAGGTCCTCTAGAAGGGAACACTACAGAATAACCATTTGGGAATGCAAAGTAATCAGATATAGGGGGAACTGAGTATCCGGGAGTTAAATCATGAGCTCTTACTGTCATTTGAGTCTCCTAAAGAAACTGTACAAAGTATTTCTTGTTAAACCTGGGACACCTTCTCAAGCTCAGAGAAGAAAGGATTCAGATAAGCACCAACTCTGGTGACAAGAGCAGGAGGAAGAAAATGGTTAGGCAGTTTAGGGTAAAAAACCCAAGAGAAAAATGGCTAGTTAATTTTCTGGCTAAGAGCTGGAAATTCCTTGAATCTGCCAAGAGATGTGTCCCTATCTGAGACTAAAGATACCAGAACTATCTAATCTAAAAATGTCTCTGGTTCCATCATAGCCAGAGGCTGGGGAGACCAGTAAGAGGGTTTGGTTTTTATCCTTATCTCTATTTTTTCGGAAGTAGAATACTGTCCCTGGAAGACACACTGAGGATGTGACCAGGACAGCCTGACCAGGACTCCTGGCCAGGGCCTTGAGAGACATGGACACCTGGAATGAGAACTGGACTGCCCAGCTATCTTCCTCTCTCCTTCCTCCGCTAAATCTTTATTAACTATCGGAAATGAGACTCAGTGGTGTCCCACTGAGAAAGCTCTGCTTTCTCTATCCTAAATTCTCTATAAGAAAACCCTTCTTTCTAAATCTCACCCTCTGCGGTCCATGAATTTCATTCTTTGAAATTAGAGAGACAAGAACCCGAAACCCTCTGGCTTGAGTCGCAGTTGGTGGCAGTTGAGTTTCCAAGACCCTAGCCTCTCAAGCTAAGCTCAACAGAGCTGAGAAAGGCTCCATCACTCTCCAAGACACCCAAGACACCTGTATCACTAGTACCTTCACTACATAATTAACAAACTTAAAACAAAAGTAAAGACCATGCAATTCAGTGTTTACCATGCACATCCCTGAACACATGGAATATATACACAAGACCACATACCCACAAGCAGACATATGTGCACAGAGAACGATACCCACAAACGTGTTGGCACATATGCAGGCACACACACATTCGTGTGCATACAAAAACATACATGCACACGTAAACCCTCATTTTTCTGTGCAAACTGTCCATTTCTTTACAAACTAGTCAGATCCTATCCATTCTTCAGACATCATTATGGTCTAACAGAATTCTATCACTCTACTCTGATTCCTCAGTGTAAATGGAGAACAATCAGAAACTGTGGTAAATCATCGCACTTAAAAATTTTCAGTTAGATATGGATCAGTAATTATGAAAAGTAAATCAAGTTAACATATAGATATGAGTCATAAAACAGATAATATACAATATTTAGAACTGTTAGAATCATTAAAAATAAAATCACTTTCTTGAACAACTATAAAAGTTTCTAAATTTTTATTGTCAATTTCTCTTCTTATTTCTATGAATCAATTACCATAGACTATGATTTGAGAAATGCTGTTCTGAAGGGACTAGAATTAATCTAACACTAACCATCATGCACATGTCCACAAAGCTGATTAAAGGACAATTTAAATAGTGCTGGTGGAACACATGAGTTGGAGTTGTTGGTGTGTTAGTTTTTCCGGTTTATTTTTACTTTGTTTTGTTTTTCCTTTTTTAAATATATATGACTTTTTTCCTTTGCTTACTTTTTATTTTCATAGATTTTTTAAAAATTAATTGAATTTTGGGGAATGTCATACAACATATTGTTATTATTTTTAGATTGTCTCCCATCTCTCTACCTCTCTTTCTACTGTTCCCTAATTTCTAAATTCTAATATATAGTGTCAAGTTTGGGTCCCTAAATGCCCATGAGTGTGGGTTCATCCACTGGAATGTGGAAAAACTACTAAGAGTCTCATCCTTCAATGAGACTGGCTGTCCCCTTCCCAGCCATCGTCGGTTGGCAGTAGTTCTTCAGGTAGTGTGCTTCCTCACCCACTTCCCTATATCTAGTCTGGCATTTTGTCTGGCTTGACATTTTGAAAATAGTTTGTATCAGTATTAGCTATGTGAGTTGCACAACAGAAATTTTCAAGCACTAATTGATTCCTCAGTTCACATTTACTGACCATCATCTCTACGCCAGCCATCCTTCTCCATATTAGTATACAATATCCTGCAATTTACATTTATATAAAATATAGCTCTTGCAGCATACTCAAAAAAATTCATTATGCAAAACAGTTTACATAAAATCCTAAAACTTTAGGGTCATGAGATCAAGAAAAATAGGTGGAATTCTTCTACGGTAATGGAGACAATGAAGCACGCGGGGCTACTGGACATAGCCCATTTGGAAACAGATTCCTATACTCTGAAGTTCATTAATGGGAAATTATTTGGACAACAAATGATACTTGAATAGACCATGAGGATCATATGGTAATAATCTATGCATGTGATAGTGAGACAAAGGGCACTCATATAAAAGGATACCAAAATCCAGAAATTTATTTCATGACATTTTGGAAGTTAACACCCACGATCAAGGGACCATCAGACCAGCTTCCCATGCTCTTGGCAGACAAATATTGGACTTTTTTTTCTCTCAAATGTATAAGAATGACAATGCTTCCTTATTTGGCACTAATCTCATCATGAGGGCTTCACCCTCAGGATATCATCTAAACCTAGTATTCTGAAAGGTTTCACCTCTGGGGTGAAGGCTTCCATGTATGAATTTCAAAGCAGGGAGTAGATTTCAGCCTTCAGCATCTGATATTATTGATTTTATGTGAAAATGACGAAAATGTGAAAAATGACCTTATTTGTAGAAAATTCATTCTAAATAGATTTGAACTGATATAAACTGCTCAGCAGAAATGACTTTTAAACTATAACTGCAAATGTCTGTATGTTTCTAAGTTGCCAGTCATAAAAATGTGTCAAAAACAATATTTAAAGAGCACTCTACCTTTCAGCAAAACTCGCTGGCTGACTTGATTCACCCTTCTCCACACTTCCTCTCTTTTCTGCTTCTGAAGTCCAGAGAGAAACTCCTAAGACTCCCTATTTGTTGCTATTACCATAACCTCTCCCAGAATACTATGCATTCCTCACAACTATTTATTCTGACATCTACAAGTTTCTGTTGCGCACAGGCACTACAGGTACTTCATTCATAATTCCAGCCAAAGAGAGGACAATGAATGGATGAGAAAACCTAAAGATACTGCAAAGGTACACATCAGAAACATTACGTTTTAAACTCATTTCTTTCGGCCTTTAAAGACACTTTTTAATGTTTCCTAATTTTTTTATTTCTCTCAAAGAAAACTGAAACTAGTACATCTACTCATTATATTTTAAACCCACATCACTACTGAACACAGTTGAAGCGATCTGAGGTTCTTTCAAGTGCAACTCAAACTAATGAAAATTACTCGTATTAGTTGAGATGATATCAAAGATTCAAATGGCATGAATACCAATTTATATCATACAACATACTAAAAATGAAACTCCTTTCTAACACATTTCACACAAAGAATTGCTTCTTTCAATTATTACCATTCTATTACAAATAAATATTAATATTTAATTCCACAAAGCTAATTTTCTGATAGTATTAACAATAACAATGAGTTTTCTAAATATAATGCATGGAAAGTGAAAGAAATTCTACATCTACCTAAATAATGTATACCCAAGTTCAGCACAATATAAATAATTTGTCATATCATAAATATTTTCTTAAATACATGATTCGTATGTATGAATTTAAAGTATAACTTTGAGCCTGAATACTATAAAGAACCATTAAAATTTCATGTAAATAATTTCCATTGTACATCTAAAGCAATATGTTTATGCTATTTGTGTCTAATCCATCATAAAATTATGATTTACTCTTGGGATAAGAGAAAGTCAAATAGTGACATCTTATAAAATGCTTGTATGATTTAACAGTTTTACTTCATTAGTCCCCTTTCTCACATTTCAATCCAATTTAAATGAATGAATATTTATTTGGCATTTATTAACTTCAAAGATGAATAATACACAGTCATTACTCTCCAGGGACTAACAGCTTATTGTGGACAAAAGATACATACAAATGAAATTTTGTATGTATGTGAAACAATCTGAGCAGTTCTATTTTTTTCCTCAAGTGCTGTGGAGAAGTATGACAAATGGAAACCAAGAAGAAAAAGAAGACTATCTAAATGTTTCCAGGAGGAGTATCATTTGGGAGTAAATCTTTAGGAATTTGGTAGAGTTTCAATTTTATATTTGTATAGTATACTTGTATGATCATCTATATCATTATATTTTCTTTCTATTAACTAGTGCTCATTTCTATGCCTCTGTGCTGGTTAGTTTTTATCAGTTTGACAAATTAGAGCCCCTTGGGTGAGGGAATATCCATTGAACAATTTCCGCCATCAGACTGGCATGTGAACATGTTTATGGGGTACTTCCTTGATTACTAATTGGTGCCATGCATGGATAAATAAGCAGACCTGGGCTATATAAGAAAGGTAGCTGACCAAACAGGGGAAGCAAGCTAGTAAACAGATTTCCACTATGGTTTTTTGCATCAGTTCCTGCCACCTGGTTCCTGCCATGAGCCAAATAAACCCTTTCTTTTTCACGTTGGTTTTGGTGATTATTTTATCATGGCAACAGAAAAGTAACTAGAAAAATCTCTTTACTGTAACACTTTTTCTTCATTCCTTAATGTCTCAATTCAACATACAGATAGGGACTAGTTCTTTGTATGTCTGCCAGAAGTATAATTAAGGAAGTCCTTTTTCTGTTCTATTTTAAAGTTCTATTTTCAAACAGTGTTTATAAGGGATCTAATAAATAAATTATGACACACCCAAAGATCATCTAATGCACATCCATTAATACAGAGGAAATGGACAATATGCTGACTTAGATGGATAGATATAATTAAAAGAGTAGAAATCTCAGAATTGTTCAGATAGTACAAAAGCACTAGGTGTACTTAGTAATATCATCGCATATGAATATGAGGAGGAATCTGAAAGAAACAAATCTAACAATACCTAATTTTGAGGGTGTGGGAAATATCATTCTTACTTAGTATAATTTTCTATTTTATCATTTAAATAATCCACACAACAAATATATATTGGAAATGCAAAGTATGTATCATCTATGTTTCCCATCCTAAGAAGTTCAAAAGTAGTTTAATTATTGAAAAGTAGTTTCATACAAAGCACTAAAAGTAATCCCCTTTTTTTTAACAGAATTCACATAAAGAACTGTGTTTTTCCTATATTACTGCTATTGTTTAGAAGTTCATAAAATGCCAATATTTAGAGAATCTTGCTGATAAGTTATATACAAACATAGATGACCTTTTTAATGCTAGGAATCAAACTCAGAGTCTTTTATATTCTAGGGAAACTCAGCTACTGAGCCATAATTCCCACCCCAAATTCAAATTCTGGACCAATGAAGTTCCACTGCATTCATAATTAGAATTTATATCAACGAAGAATTACTATTTTATTAGAATTAATGCCTAAAAGTAGCTTTTATTTGGCAAAGCTCATTTTTTGTCAATATACCAAAACCATCACCAATTCCATGTAAATATAAAAGCATGAGTAAAATAACTTTACTGTCATCCGATTAACATTTTCTAAATTACCAGATATAAAATACTTTCTTTGAAAGTAAGACTGACAACACATATTAAGTTTAAACTGAATCATGATAACTTGGCCACTTATCAAAACATAATATATTGCTTCTTCACAGAAGCACCTATAGACTAGAACTCGATACAACAGCTAAAAAGAAAAAGGAGATCCATGATCTCTGCTGTGGCATCTGGGATGGCCTCCCCAGGAGCTGCACATGCCTTTCTGAGATCAACTCCTCTATTGTTCATTCAGAGCACCAATAATGCACCTTCTTCAAGGAGTCATTTTAGAGTATCCTCAACCTGTTTTTGCTTCTGTTTTATCTTCATGCCAGGTCAAGGAGTTGAGCTGCGAAGGATGATGCTACCACGAGAACTTTACAGATGAGGAAACAGCATCCTAGAGGCCATGATTTGCTGGTAGCAAATCTGTGAGTGAGGAAAACTCTCTGACCACACAGCAAGTCTAAGAAATCATTAACCTAGATCTAAATAAATGCACTCCAACATCTCATCTTTACAGGACATTCTGACTCCAGGAAAGCATACTGTTAGCTTTTGTGCTATTGTTTCAGTTTTGTCTCAGGGCACTAATCTGTACTGCTCTGCTCTTTCAGGCATGGAACAGTCTGTCCTGAATTAGAAAAGATGTGCTAGAATGTGGGAGTGGAGGTTGACCTACATCTGAGCAATCTGCGTATGATTCACCACAATTAACCAATTTGGTTTGAAATAGCTACAATTAAGTTATTATCAGAGAAGAATTTACTCAACTAGAAATTCTACATTTATCATCATATACGCCCCAACCAAGAAAATCGCTCTATTTTCAGTACTTTTAAGTAAAGAAAATGCTGAAGCAAATCCCTCCTTATTAATATTAACATTGCTAAATTATTCACAGCAGGATATATATATATATACATATATATATAAGCTTATTCTCTCTCTCTTTCTCTCTCTCTCTCTCTCTCTGTATATATATATATATATATGCTTACTGTAGTCAGTTATTTCCCTAAAATGTTTATGTGTAGAACAGGAAAAATGAAAAATTACTATTCATAAGATAACATCCGTTCTAACAATATATATGTGTGGGTGTGTCTGTTGTGATATATATATATATATCATTCCTAATAAATGGAAATTATATACAGTGTGTCAAGTTATCATAAAATCATGAAGAAAGTAATGTAAGAAATGTCTACATATACAAAGAAGAATAATGTATATACAGTGAAGCAAACCAAGAAAAAAAAAATTTCAAACTGGCAAACACTTGATGAATTTAAAGTTAGCAATTACATAGAAATAACACATTCTCCATGTACAACCAACAGCTTCAATTCTATCAATATCTAAAGAGGAAAGTAAATTTTGAAATAGCCAAAAATTTATAATCCGAAAAGATTTTTCCTACCTTTACAGTTGAATATAGTGTTTTCTTGTTTAATCATTAAGCATAATCTGAAAAAGAAAAAGAAGATAGATGACCTAGAGAAAAATAAAAGCACAGGATAACTTTCATGCCATTATAAGCATTTAATGTTAGTGTCAATTGTTTGGGTAACAATGTACTATGTCAAGGTATCCTCTGTTCCTGCTTAACATGCTCATGTGGCTGGCAACTCTGACAGTGACAAAAGGCACAGGTACATTAGAATAAAAGCATCCTGTAAGTTGAGTATGTTTGTACTCTATAGGGCATGAATTATAATCATCAACTTTTTTTCTCACCACTATCACCACTATTAGTAGTTTTCCTATTGACAGTTGGTAAAGGCTGAAAAAGGAAAAAGGAAAAATCATACCATATTGATAAAATGAAGCAAACTCACAGAAGAACAACAAAACAAGTCGAAAAAGCTTCAGAGCTGTACAGCAACACTCTGTATCACTAAAAATAGAGGCGGCAAGAAAGCAATTCATTCTGTGGATATGATAAAACTTTCACCATGACTGACCCAAGTCCAGCATTTTAGGGATTTCATAAAGATATTATCTGGCAGAGGAATGCTATCGGAAAAAGACAGAGCTAGTATTAGAAATAGAAAATAATTTAAAATCAACTGTCCCAGCTACCTCACTCTACAGACAGGCAAAGCAAAGTCACTTAGCTAGCTCATGGCAGATCTCAGGGCTCAGAGCAACCTTTCATCTCCTCATTGCACCTTCCAAGACAGGCAAGTAGAGGAAGTGGAACTGTGTATTCTATTCCCCAGAATTTCATATTTCTGCCAGGATCAATGACCTGCATCATCAATGTTTACTGCATCTGCCTCCTAAAAAAGCCTCGCCTTGGTGAAGAGGAACACCGGCTGATCAGCTGGAAGGTTTTGGGTCATAAGATTCTTACAAATCAATGAGAAAAAGAAAGAGAAAACTCAAGGGAAAAAAGCAAATGTGCCGCAAAGCTGGCAAAACTAATCAATAAGCCCACTCACTGGATGTGAGAGAGGCAGAGGCTACCTGGTAGTCGTTCATTTAAAATCTGCCTTCTGGATTGACTTTAAACAAAGAAAACCTGTCATTTGATATTTAACATGTGCTTCCCATTATAAATTGATCTGGATGGTTGCCGGCAATAATGGCGTTACTTCTTTCTCCCTGGACAGTGCTTATCTATTTTGAAAATAAGTAATCAGCTGTGATTCCTAAATAACCCAATTGTGTTAACAATTCATAAATTATTTCCTGTAAAATAATATTTCTTGTCGTAATCCTTGGCCCAGTTTATTTTCCTAATAAACACTATGCTTTCCGCACAGTAACAGAAATAGCATTACATAGCATAGATTTGGCTTCTATAAACTCTCAAATTATAGAATTCTAAGACACTTGGAACAGAGTACACAGCAAAACAATCTGTGAAGAGGTGTTCTGGGATATAACCTCAGGAGCATCTTGTGTGTACCACAGTGCCAATGAGACATCTTCCCTCCCAAATACGTGTTTCTTTTGCAAAATGTTAATAGGTGAATGTAGTAAGATTAAAAATCATATCCAATATAAGAAAAGACATATCCAATATAAGAAAAGACATATCCAATATAAGAAAAAACATATAAAATATATTTCAAATATGAGGTCTATGAGTTAGAGATGTATGCAGCTTTAGAGACTGGTATCTTTAATATTACAAAGCAGTTTAATAGTAAGATATATTTCCTGGATCTTGTTGCTCTATTTTTTCAGTTCTGCTTACATCATTAAGAAAGAATGCTGACACAAATATATTTTATGCCAAAGTTTAAACAACCGAACCCAACCACATTTAATTAAAATAAAGCCATGGAATGAATTATAAAGAAGTATGTTCTCTGAAATAGTAATAATAGTCTAAAATGTGTCCACATTTTCATATAAGACATGATCTCATCACTCTTATGTTTCAGATATAAAAAGTTATTCACATGTATATATACACACTCTTGTGGGTTTAACTGTTTTATACTACTAAATACAATTAACATTAAAATTATATACTTGAAATCTATAAACCATTTTATGTTTGAATAGAGGGGAGAGTTCTATCTTTTTCTTATCTACAAAACTAAGATCACGTCAGAAGAGAACTTCTGTAATTTCCAGAGTAACACATATATTGCAAACATCTGGAAAGATTCTGATGAGTTTCCTCTAGGCTTGGACATTACAGTCTGGCATCCATTAGTCAAAACTAATAAATATTGCCGGGTGGTGGTACCCAGCTTTAATCTCAGTACTTGGGAGACCAAGGTAGGTAAATGTCTGTGAGATGGAGGCTAGTTTGGTCTACATAGTGAGTTCCAGGCTAACTGTGGTTACAGAGAGACCCTGTCACAACAAAACAAAACAAAACAAAACAAGGCACTAAGAAATTATATTTATTTTTATGGAATCTGCGGCAATTTTTTTCAAATTTAAAGTATGAATTTGTAAAAGTTAATGAAATATTATGAGATAGGTTGTTACTTTTTATATAAACTACCTGAAGGCTCTCTGGTTCCACTCTTTTATCTTCTAATGAGGACAATATTCATTAAAATACTACTCAAATCATGTTAAAATGTACTATTTTATCAATGAAACTTTGCAAAGACAAAATAATCATGCAGTGTAATAAAGATTTTGTTTTTAACAGATCCAGAAATCACAAGCTTACATTCTATAAAGAGAGTAGGCTACCTACAGCATTTAAAGAACAGCAGCAATAGCGACCTTACCATTTCTTCCAAAAGTAACATACAAAACTCTTGGCATTTATCAAAGAAGGTTTCTCGTTATAAAGAAATGTCATGAAATACATTTAATATATTTATAGAAAACAGTATTTTAAAAAATTGATTTCTTTCTTTATTTTGCATGTATGAGTGTTTTCCCTACATGTAAGAGCACCTGTGTCTTGCAGTGCCCCAAAATGCCAGAAGAGGGCATTCAGTCCCCTAGAATTGGAGTTACAAATGGTGGTTAGTGGCCACATCCCTACCTGTCTGGAAACTGAACCCTGGTCTTCTGCAAGAGGAGGCATTGCTCTTAAACTGGATTCATCTCTCCAGCTCCCTTATATTATATTTATATATGTATATATTTATTTCATATATATATGAAATTTTCTTGATCCAAGGATTTCATACATTAAATTTTGATTATATTCAGACTTCCTCCTCATCTTCATCCCCATCCTACCACCCCTACACCTACATTCCTGACTTTCCATCTTGTATTAGCACATGAAAAAAAAATCCATCTTTTTTAACTCATCTGAGCTGGGTGCCAGGGAAATCCTATCTCATTAGAGTGTCAGTGTTCCATAATTCTTAACCAAAGTATTCTAAGTAAGGGCATACTATTTCCTTTGTACAGAATACACCCAGGTTTCTTGGAATGTGATTTTCACTCTGCAGTCCTTACATTCAGGTTACACTTTGGCTATATCGGGGTCTTACTCAGCACAAAGACCCCACTGTGGATTAAGGCTTCTCCAACAGGTTGATTCCACATGTGGAAAAAAGTAGAATTGAGGTCCTCACAGAAAGCACCAATTAGCTCACAGGCTCCCAATCCAGAATTCTCCAAGAAGTGGTTGGGAAGCATCACAGCCTCACATAACAGCCTTACATCAGTGTCCTGTAGTTTATTTTCTGAAATATGTAGGCTTCTCAGATTCCTCATGCTGGACATTACAGTCATGTCTTAACAGCCGCTGGAGGATGATGATGGTCAGCCGACCATGGCTGGCACTGACAGGGATGTGTGCAAAGTCAAGCTGGCTTGGATCCATCATCTTTATCTTCCAATTATTTTCCTCTTACTTGCAAAGTCCCGAGTTTGGAATTTTGAGATCCAGACAGAAGCATCGAGAGTCTAATAAATGAAAAGGCCACGAATCAGGGTTTAAGTCATTGTGCAGTTGCCATCGCTTCTGATGCACTGCCATCTTGGCTCCAGTTAGTTGCTTTCTTACTTCCCAAGGCCCAAGTTCAGAATTTTGAGATTAACATAGAATCACCTGTAGTCAAGTATATATTCCTCTTGTGTGATAAAGTTCCTCAAATGGTACATCATTTGCATTCAGTCTCTTGGGAATTAGCATATCCCCAACCCAAGGCCAGCTGCCTTGGGGTGCACCTCATTCCACACAATCTTTTCAAAAAAATAATCTCAATTTTTTAAAATATAGCATTATCTGTAAACTGAGTGAGGAGGTATGTGCTATCTATATAGGACCTTTTACTTTACACATAGATAATGAGCTAAAGTAATCACAATGCATGCCCTAGTATTTTGAGGAAAGTGGAATTATACCATCACAGAGTATATTCTTTCATTTTCTACAAAACTTAGTTTTCTTCTTTTAGAAATAAAACATCATGAAAAACCTCCCATTTTAGTCTTAAGATCCACCTTCCAGATCCTCTTTAGCATTCAAATCAAGTAATAGCTGATAACAGAGTACTTTTCATTCATAACATGTATGTTTTCTATTTAGTTAACAGGGAAGAATAAATACAGTTCTCTTACATCATTAACAAGGTGCAACTTGTTCATTCTGAGACATAAATTTTTCCTTCTAGCCCTTTTAGTATTCATTTTTACAACCATAATTTGAATAAGTTAATTCTACATTGTGAATCAAAATCCAGGGTAGGATTATGGCTATAGCAAGTCTCTTAGTTTGATATCTATAATATTTATGTCAGGAAGTTGTGATTTAATTAATGCCATACAGATTAGCCTCAACAAAAAGTGGAAACACGGGGCTGTGAATTCTATGCTGCTGGAGCTAAAAGGAGACCCTATCACAAAATGACCAAAACTAATGAAAAAGATAAGATGAAAAAAAAAAGGGTGTAAGCACAAAGTTTTAATATTATTACTGAGTGACAATTTACACTTCATTTCCAAACTAATAATCATAAAGTGGTTTAAGTCATTATAAAGGCTCAAAAAAAAACATGGTGATGAAATGCTCTGTAAATAGCAACTTCATGTCCAAAGAATTTGATAAGGCTTTTTCCCCACAAAGGCTCTGTTGGAGAGAGTGTTATGACTGGTTTGTTGCTGTACAGATAAATCTCAAGTGATCATATGTTTTTCCAGTGACAGTTGGAACATGGCCAATAGGATGATTCTAGAAGTATTCTTAAGCAACTTGTAAAGGGCAGTTGAGGTCTTGTCAGCTGATCTGAAGCGAGAAGTGACAGTGTCCCAAGAACAGATTGTCAAATTGTCATGTTCAGTACCTTTCTGGAATAAAATTCTCCATGTAAGTAAAATGCACTATATCTTAATACAGGAAGTACACATTTAGTTTATGTTATTGACTGAGACTTAAGTTTAATATAACTTAAGTAAAAAATCACATGAACACATTTTGACATGTATTTTTTTTATGAATGTAACTAATGGAATGTACATGATTTTATTACTAAAAATAGCCAAGATTTTATCTTAGAAAATACAACATAATGTGTATTTAGAAAATTATTTTCAAAGAAAGAATTTCTTGTTCTTACTATAGATTATGTAATACTCGATGTATTTAAATACATGTAAAGATACATGGTACTATGTGCTATGAAAAGATAAAAGGCAGGAAAATGAGGATGTGAAAGTTGAGGTTAGATAAAGTGGGACACAGAGCAGAAAGGGAAAGTACAAAAGAGATTTCTCTACTTTCTGAAGGATTTCGTGACATCATCTTAATTCTCTTTATTTTGAATATTTGAGCCTCAGAATGCTTTTTATATCATCATGTGAATATTATGTGGCCAAGAATGACAACACACAGTATTAATTTTTTATATAAAGATCATTTACCGAATCATTGAGGGTTTCAAACAGAACATCTCAATTGATCTTAATCATCTTTATATCTCCTTTCCCATCAGCACCCGCCCATGGCCCCCAAACTGGAATCCATACATTCTTTCATCTGTGTTAAGGTCTATTGTGTCAAGTCAGTGTCCCCAGATCACTTTGGGGGTTCATCCACTGAGACACACAATATTAATTTTTAAAAACATATTTGATTGCAAAGTATCTGAGAAAATACATCATTCTTATATGGATATATATTTTATATATATATATATATATATATATATATATATATATATATATACACATACACACACAACAAGAACAATTAAGGAAAAGGCACTGGACTGAGCATAATAAGCTATGTTTAGCTTTGGATACTATATGAGGTCACATATATATATATATACATATTACATAACTAATAAATATTACTTCCTATTACTTCCATTTAATAGGTTTTTAAAAACCACAATAAGGAAACAGTCCAGTGTAATCACTTTCCAGTTAATCTTGATATCTTTTATGACAGTTTTGCTATTTGCATAAATGTGATTCAGTTAAGCTGATAACACCCCTCATTATCTTAAAAGCAGATGACAACATTGACTTGTGAGCATATAATTTAAAATGTACATAGCAAAATTTGTAAACTGATAAGAGTGTGTAAAACAGAAGATAAGTATATGTGTTAAATATTATTCCATTAAGTAATTCTTTTATTTTTGTATTTTCCTTTGATAATCCAACATTTCATTTAGTTTTCTTAAATACCTTTTACTTGGTACTCATTGTATTAATTTGAGCACAAAAATCAAGAAGCTTCTAGAGTGTTAAGGGGGAATTTTCCAATTATCTGCCTGTAATTGGTAATTTTAAAAATGCTGACTGCTCATTTCCCCTCTTCATTATATGTCTACTGACTTATTGTCTCTGTAAAATTACATTTCTTCACAAAGCATGATATGCTAAGATCTAGATGCTCCAAAGTTTATGACATGAAGGTCCCTCATTTTCTAGAATTTTAGAATGAATATTCTAGCTCATTCTACATGGTGTGAATTTGATTAGTTAGGTGAATGTAAATTACTATGAAATTTATTCCTACTTGCAGAAAATTACTGGAGACATGAATGACTTAGTGTCCTACTTTTTATACGAAAGAAATAGAATAAATGAACAGCAAGTTTGACAAATATTGGCCCTCATTCATTTCCTATATCATCTAAGACCTGTAAAAAATGCTAAAACATGAAGAAAATAGTGTTAAACCACTAAGAATAACAAGGGCAAAGAAACCCTAAACCAACTCTTTTGAATTGACTAAACCGAAGGAGAAAGTCAGTGTCCATGTGCATGCATGTCCTGTGTTTCATACTCAGCACTGTGGAAGTAACAATAAAAAGAAATTGGATCCCATCAAATGGGTTCATATATTTCCAAATGCTAATTTTTATCCTCTATTAAAGATCCTCTTACCACCAAATAACTTAGAATAATCTTATTAGACAGAAGACGGACACCACGTCCAAAAACAGAACATGCTTTCTTATTACTCGTGCTTGAATTTTAAACCTAGTTTTTGGGAATACTGGAAAATCTCCAATAGTCAACTACTCCCTTAAGAGACACCCTTGTTTCATTTTCTATTGCTTTGTTTGGGCAAAAAGTCAATATCAGAGAGTTCTATCGTTGGCTCAGAACATGGCTCACATATACAAAAGAAAATGTGAGCAGTAATACAATCTACTCCAGAAGAAAACGCAGATTTCTCTTACAAATAAATGAATTAATGAGTTATCAAATTCTTTGAGACTATTAGAAACAAATTAATTGTAAACCATTACCAATGACAATCGCACACAGTTTGCTGAAATTACAGAAAACAATTTAGATAACCTGTGCACTTCAAGGTCTCCTTAAAAGAGAGTCTAGCAAATATTAAATACCAGCTTAAAATTTCTTGAATGAAGGACATGCTAATTCTATTATATCACGCTTAATCACAGCATAGCACTCCTCCTCATCTTCTAATGGTGCTTAGAATAAAGACTGAACCTCTAAGCAATCTATTAAACATGTTGGTTTAAAACCTGACGCATGTTTCCAGACTCATCACATATTGATGACTGTCAGTGCTAAACTGATTCCAGTACTTTGTAGGCACCCAACCTTCTCCCAGTTCCTACAATTATGTTTAGAAAATTCCTTTTTACTTAAATTGTGTGTAACTTTATTTTATACGTGCTGATTTTATAGGTTTTAAAAATTAATATATGCAGTAATGGTCTTCATTATTGCATCTCAAAATATTTGGTCTATGTTGATCTAGCTCTGCCAGTTTGGTCCTCTCTGGCATCCTTCTTCCTTCTGATAACCCCATTTCTGCTTCAATGTCACATGTTTTCTATCACCCCATTACCCTCTCCCAATCCCCTTTACCATCTCTTTTTCCCAAATCTGGTCAGTCTCCATATTATAGAATGACCTATACCAATATCCACATACATATATACACACCGATAAAAAATAGAATCTAGGATCTGCAGATGAGAGAAAATGGGATTTTCTTTCTGAGTTTGGCTGACATTACTTAATACAAGAATTCCCATTTCCATCCATTTCCTGGTTAATGTCATGACCTCATTTTTCTTTATGTCTTAATAGAATTCCCTTATGTGAATGAATCACATTTTTTAAATCCATCTGTTGAAGGGTACAGAGTGTTTCCATTCCTTAGCTCTTCTGAATAGTGCAGCAATAAACATGGATGTGCAAGCATCTTTGTGAATTCCTTTGTATATATACCAGAGTGGCACAGCTCTACCAGAAGTACTCCAAATTCTAATGTACAGAAGGATAAAATAGAAGAACAGGTTTCAAGTATCCAGCACAGCAATAGACATTTGCAATTTGCTATGTTGACCTCGGTTAACTCATTTCTTAAAGAGGAGAATGTAGATTACCCATCCCATTCATTAAAGCTATTTTCAAGGAGTATTCCATTTCCTTTGTTAAAATGTCTATCTCTGCCTTTCAAGAATATAAGATACATATTGAACAAGAATTTTAGGCAAACCAAAATGTCAACATGAATCTAAAGTCACTCTGGAGGTGATGTCAGTGTGCCACATAGCACAGCCCCAGCAGACTTTCTCCTCCTGCCTTCATAGGAATAATGGATACTAGACCCACAACTCTGGAGGGACATGGGGACATCCTGGCACTAGGCCTCCAGCGTGAGTAGGCTCAGAGCCCAGTGCTATAGGCCCGAACTTTGACTCCAGTGTTTCCAGGGTTGCCTGAGGGACTAGGCTTTGACTTTAGTGGTCTCTTAAGGGAAGTGTGGGTTCAGGGTCTGGCCTTCTAGGTTTCAGGAGGTCACTGCAGGACTGGGAATCTATAGTGCTGTGGTCCTGCAGGTTGTTTCCAGGTTGTGGCATTGACTTCTACCCCAGGATAGTACATAGACTTTGGTGGCTCAGGCATTAGGGGTCCTGCCCTTAGTGAGTCTTCAAAGCCAAGGAAGTGACTGAGTAGTGGTCCTGTCCAGTTACCTTGGGGCTTGGTGGGTGACCTTACTTAGGGTCTTGTTGACACATAACCAAGACAGGATTACCTCTGCAATTTCATGAGACAATCAACACCATGTTCTACCAGTCCCTGATGTTGAGCCTCACACATGTCCCTATAGAATAATCACAGGAAACCAAACATCCAAATCATTGTGGAAGAAGTGTAAATAAAAACTGAAAGACAAACCAACTGAAACAAATGTGCAAAATACATCCAAGAAACAAAGAATACGACACAATCACCAACTAGGACCCACCCCCGACAGATCTATTACCCAAAAAAGGAATGAAAATCCATAGAGATAGGTGTAATGTCAGAGAAAGGATTTAGAGTTTTACTTTTTAAAAGTATTTTTGAAAATATAGAAGAATCAAACAAACAGATGCACAAATTAAGAAAATCTACAAACATATTCAAATTGAATTAAACAGTTGGTAAGCTGGAGATAAACGTCCAAGATATGCAGGAAAAATTCAGCAAAGATGGAAACATGGGAAAAGATTAATAAAGAAAAGCTTGAAATGAAGGAGAGGGTCAATCAAATGAAAACCACAACAGGTACTATTATTAATAGACAAGACCCAGCAGATGAACTAATTTCAGGGATAAAGAATGAGGTCCAGACAGTTATACAAACAGGCATATACAAGGGGAAAAATTAAGAAATACAAACAAAATATCAAGAAGTCTGAGATGTAGTTGAAAGGCCAAATCTGAGAATTCATAAAAGGAGCAGAGATAAAATCAAAAGGAATGCACAGACTATTCAATGAAATTATAGCAGAAAATACCTCAA
Organism: Eospalax fontanierii; assembly: GCA_035773235.1. Classification (NCBI taxonomy): domain Eukaryota; kingdom Metazoa; phylum Chordata; class Mammalia; order Rodentia; family Spalacidae; genus Eospalax; species Eospalax fontanierii. The sequence continues at coordinate 24,009,967 of CM069534.1, forward strand.
ATCTAGTAAAAGAGGTCCAAACACAAGAGGCATAAATAGCAGAGAAGAAACTCACCATGACACATGCTATTCAGAATGTCAAAAGTACCAACCAAAGAAATAGCTCTAACCATCATCTTACATGCAAAGGCAGGACTGTCAGAATTAACCCAGACCTTTCATCAGAAACAGTAAAAGCCAGAAGAACATGGAATAAAATATTTCAAGCTCGGAAAAGAAATAATGCTACACACTAAAATGTTATCTTTTAAAGTTTGTGGAGAAATCAGGTTGCTTCAATTGAAACACAAATTATGGCAATTTATAACAAACCAGCATGGCAGAAAATTCTTAAAGGAGTATTTTACACAGAGGAAGAAGAATGATAACCTCCTCCACATAAATATAAGGCAATACACAGTGTATGATAAGAACTGATAAATTACTAACTAGGTCTGGGAAATAAATATCCAGGTCAAATACAGAAACTTAGCAAAGTAATACAAGATAAAGAAAAGATATACAAATAATCCAGCAAAACAGAAAATCAATGTCATACTTGGCTTTGGTGATCCATTTGACACACCTGGAGGAAAAGAACTCCAATTATGGGAATGTCTCTGTCAGAGTGACTGGGTGGCATGTCTATAAAGCATTTGTTATTATTGTTATTTTTATTAAGTGACATGGGAGGGCAAAGTTCACTGTGGGTAGTGTCACATCTGTGTTGGTGGTCTCGGGTTGTATAAAAATTAGGCTGTGTACAGGCTACAGAAACAAGTCAGGAAGTAGCATTCTTCCACGGTCCATGCTTCAGTTCCTGCCCTGAGTTCCTGTCTGACTTCCCCTAAAGATGGACTGTCCTTGGAAATACAAGGTGAAATAAACCCTTTCCTCCAGAAATTGTTTTTGGCCTGTGTTTGTCACAGCAATATATAATATCTAGGACAGAAATCTTTCATGTCCTTGAAGATGTGAGTGCTCTACTTTTTCTTCTGGCTGCCTTCTGCCATATCTTTCTTATCATGAGGGACTCATCCCTCTGGAACTGTAAACCCATATAAGTTCTTTCTTATATAAACTGTTTTGGTCTTATTTTTTTTAATCACAGCAATTGAAAAGTAAGCAATACAATCACCAAAAAATTCAGACAAATAACAAACTAGCAAACCCCTTTTCATATTAAAGTAATGGCCTCAAGGCTAGGTGTGTTGGTGCATGCCTTTAATGCCAGCACTCAGGAGGCCTTACCTCACCAATAGAAAGACATACACTAAGACTGGATGAAGAGCTAAGAACCAAGACCAGGTGAATTGGCACACACTTTTATTCCCAGCACTTTGAGGCAGAAGCAGGTGGATGTCTGTGAATACAAGTCTAGCCTGGTCTATACAGGAAGTTTCAAGCCTACCAGGGCTACATACCATTAAAAAAAAAAAGCACAGGAACAATCAAGCAAACAAACAAAGCAGAACCTAAACATATAGCTGTCCTAAGAAAGAAACACACCTAGTCACAAAGATATTAAAAAAAAAAAAACACAACACTAAGGAATTCAAAACACTCAAACTATCAAGCAAATGGAAAATAACAAGAAGCAGGCATAACTATCCCTCTATCGGATAAAACAAACTCATACTAAAACAAATTAGAAGTGGTAAGGTAGGACATCACATATTACCAAAGGCAACAATCTATCAAGAAGATATAACAATAGTAAACATTTATGCATCAAATATCCATGCCAGGTTGCTGTCACAATACAATCACTAAAAGTGCAAAAGACCATATAGATCCTGATAAAATAATAGCATAGAACTTCAGTAATTTTTATGTAGATCTGTCATATTAGATACAAATACAGAAAACACGGAACTGAAATATACTATGAATCAACTTGATTTAACTGACATATACAGACTATTCCACACAACATATACAGAACACAGATTTTTTTTTCAGCATCACATGGAAACTTTTTCAGAATTGATCATATCACAGGATACAAGAAAAGCCCCAGTAAATACAAAATAAAGACAGAGAATTCCTTGCATCTTAACAGACCACAATGGAATAAAAGTAGAACTTAACAAGAGAAAATGCAGAAATCACAAAAATACTTGGAGACTGTAGGCAGCCCTAACCATCGCTACACAGGAGCAACAGAGTGGATTCAGTGTATTATACACATATATCATATAAATGTATGCACATGTATGTAACTATAGTAATCAGGGAAGGGTACAGGACATTGAGAGGAAACGTAGAGCATGTGAAAGGAGTTGGAAGGAACTAAAATGATGGAAATGCTGTGAAGAGCATACTCATATATGATGTCCCCCCCTAAATTTAAAAATGAAAAATATTCCAGAAAGCCTGTTGGAAACCAAGCAATACATTCCTCGGTGAACAATGAGTCATCCAAGAAACTAGAGAAGAAATTGAAAACTTCCTAGAGGTAATGATAATGAGAATACTGCCTATAAGAATCTCTGGAATGTAGCCAAATCATGCTAAACAGAAAGTTTACAGACATAGTGTTCACACTAAGAAGCTTGGTGCTCTAAAGCAATGCATCAAGCCCAATATCTGTAGTTGGGAAGAAATCAGGAAGATCTGAGTTAGAAATTAATGAAATAGAGTCTAAAAGAACAATATATAAAATTAATCAAAGAGTTATTCTTTTGAAAAAGTAACAAAAGTGACAAAACCTTCATCGATCTGAAAAAAGAAAGAAGGAAAAACACAGATAAAATTAAAAATCAAAAGTGTCATCACAACAGACTCAAATGAGATACAGAACATCATTTGAGATTCCTTTGCGAACCTATAATCTAAAAATCCTGAAAACCTGAAAGAAATGAAAATTCTAAATATATATCATCTACCAAAATTGAAATCAGAAAAATATAAATAACAGACTAATTACAAATAACGAGATAGAAACTATTATGAAAAAAAATACTCCTTTCAAAGAAAAGCCCAGGATTGGGCTTTATCACTGAATTTTAAAAGATTTTCAAAGAATATCTCATATGAATGCTTCTTAAATTACTCCATAAATAGAAAGTAAAGAAACACTATCTAAATTGTTCTATGAAGTCATTGTTAGTCTAATACCAAAACCAACTAAAGACACAACAAAAAGGAGAAATACAGACCAATTTCTTTGATAAATATAGATGAAAAATTCATAACAGAATTATTATAGATCAAATTCAGGACCATATTCAGAAGATCATATATTATGACCAAGTGGACTTCATCCCATAAAGGCAAGGTTGGCTCAACATATGGAAACTGATAAATGTAATACACCAAATAAACATGGTAAAGGAGATAAACCACATATTATTCACAATTGATGTAAAAAAGGCATTTGAGAAAGTTTAATATGCTTTCAGGATGAAAGCTCTGGAGAGATCAGGAATAAATGGTGCATATCTTAAAATAATAAAGGATATGAACAACAAACATAGATCAAGCATTATATCCAGTGGAGACACACTGAAACCACTTCCTGTAAAATCAGGAACAAGGCAAGGATAACCACTCTCCCTGCTATTATTTACTATAGTGTTTGAAGTCTTACCTTTAGTAATTTCAGCATGAATGGGATAAAATAGGAGAGGAAGAGATCAAACTATCCTTATTTGCAGATGACATGAATCACTTCTCTATGTTCCTTCCCCTATATACAATCTAACCGTACACGCATACACAAACATACTCACTGCTTGATCATTCATTGAAAATCAGACAATTTAGAAAAATCCTTGGAGTAGCATAGAATTATAGAACTGTATTTATTTTGTTTTACAAAAGAAAATAAAATTTCAGAGAAACTTGGGCAAATATTTTACAAACTAAGAACTTTATAGAAAATTGTATATAAAATAGATTTTAGCAAATTTCTCCAGAATACATAAAGACCTTATATCTACTTCCGTATCTGCAAAATTAAAACAATTTTATGAATAAGAAGAGCAGAAAGTAATAGGAACTATGTTATAAAATATAGTAATAGTTTTATTAGTATCTCTACTATACGAAAGCAGAGTGGTCTCTGAGTGAATAAGTATAATTTATATTGCATGAAAATCAAGTTAATATGCATTTCAAAAATATGCCAGGGCATATGTTTAACATAAAATGTTAAATATATGTGGGTTTGATATGTGATGTGTGACAATAACTTTATGATTAAAGGAAACAGAAATTAGATATTTTGGAACACATTCCTAATGAAAAATGCTTCTTTTACATAAGGTAACTTGAGCACTATTTTTCAAAAATAGATTTTTTTTTAGGTAATTTATTTACTGGTTTGATGCTTTTTAAAAATTTGTATCGAGAACCTAAAACTCAATTTCCACAGCAATTTAGCTATGCAGATTAATTAACTAGACTAAGGTAGATTGTACTGAGCTAAAGAATATTGCAAACTTTGCTTAAAGAAAAATAAAACAAGCAACTCTTTCCTGTATACCTATTTGTCTATATACAGAAATAACTGTAATATTATTTCACTCATATTATACAGTGCTTGTTTTTGCATTTGTCATTGTAATGCTGTCTTGAATAAGAAAATATGTTTTAAGGTGCCTATTAGACACCTTAAAATTTAGATAAACACATCATTTGAAAAATGGAAAATGAGTTTAAATACAGTAAAAGTAATGATATGTATTAATGGTGATATAAAGAGGTTGTTACAAAGACAGCCCAAGTCTACCTGTCCAGAGAATGGTATTAATAACCCACTGTGGGTTAACCCCTCCTACCTAAATTAACAGTCAAGACAGTCCTCCAAAGATATTCCCACAAGCCAATTTGATCTAAGTATTCTTCAACTGAGGTTCTCCTTTTAGGTAATTTCTAGATTATGTGATAACGACAGCTGAAGCTAACCTGGACATTCCATACATGCCCCTTGGATTTAACAACTGTGAGTTCTAGAGTACTATGAAGATGAAGGATAGTGTCAATATCACAAACAGGTCATATATTAGTATACAAGAATGTATATAGATATTGCAAATGGGGTTTTGCTTATTGAATAAAGGCAAGAATGATTTTCTCCTTTGTATATATAAATGTTCATTTGGATATGTTATTTTATGATATTTTAACTATAAAAGCAGACGAACTATCTTTTCACTTAAATATTTATGATTGTCACAATGCTTGGGTTCTCGTGAATTAAAAACTAGATATGCAGATAGATATTCCATAACTTTAATTATTACATATTTTATTATTTATTTATACTTATTGCTTCTAATTTTATTGTTTTTGCCTAGAAACTATCTAAATCCATCTGTCTCAAAGCATGTAGGACATTATTTTATAACATTTTGAAAAGAATTTTTGAGATCTTTTGCAATAAACATCATAAATAATTCACACTATAATAAATCCCTAAGCTATCACTTAAACATTAATAAAATATTTAAAGATTTAATTTATTATCTTACATATACATACATATGTATATTTATGTGGATACACACATATTTGGATCATGGGTAAACATAGTGAAAACAGGGAAGTCTAGCTAAGTTAGTCTATAACCAAAGTTTATGAGGTAACAGGTCTTCAAGATGGGTTCTGTGGTCATTTTGTCTAAGTGATTCTTCTAAATGTAATTGGCTTTCAAAGCATGGTTGTGAGAAGAAAATTACAAGGGGCTATTTCCAACCCAGAAAATGTACCAGGTAACATAGTCATTCCAAATACACATGCTAAAGCTTTCTGCTGCTTCAGAGAAGCCATCCAGGATCAGATTTCTTGATGATTCTGGTGCACGTGTTCAGGTAAGAACTCCCCTCTGATGTTGGACAAGTGCTTGCTCAACCCAGGGGAGTATATCCTAGTCTCAGTTTAGCTTCTCAGAGCATCAATGATGCAGCCAGAATTCGCCCAGAATTTCTTTCGTCCACCAGGAGAACTTTTTGTCACCTTAACCATAGCTGCACAGTCGGCAACGGATTGGTGCTTTTCCAACTGGAACCTGAAAGGGATCTGAAGAGCATCTACCGATGCAGGGTATCAACCAATGTTCCTAAAATTGTAGCTGGAGACCTTTCAGGTCAACAGCTAAATCAACGTTGAAGAGGTGACACATTCTAAGAAACTAAAATCAAAATGTCTTAAAAATTGGACCTCACGTAATTGAATTAGTTAATGACAATAGCTACTTAGAAATGTGTGCACCACAGTGAATCATATAATAATGATTTCAGTAAGAACAAGAGTACATATTTCATGAATTCCATGATTTAAAATAGTCAAAAGAAATGGCTTACCAATGATGCTTGATTCCTAGCCAAACTCTTCCTTTTCCAAATAATAGGAGACACAAGATAGGTGGAAATGGATGATCAGCTTCATCTCTCTCCTCCTTTTCGCCTCCTCTCTTGTACTCAGTACATGGAGAGCTTTCCAATGTGGATGGTTCCCACTAGGCTACTGACTGGGTCAAATTACTGACAAATATGTGTGTGTGTGTGTGTGTGTGTGTGTGTGTGTGTGTGTGTGTGTGTGTGTTGGGCAGTTTTCCTCTACACACACGCCTAGTTGAACAATTTTCTTTATTCCCTTCCAAAGAGGATGAGCTATATTTTTAGTAATCATATAATAGATGGGATGAAAAACTTACAGAATAATTAATTGAGAGAGAGGAAAAGAGAGAGAAAGAGAGAGATCTCATTTAATGTTTCCCCAGTGGGTAAAGGAAAATGAAACCCTAGTTATAGCATAAATATCTTCAACACATGATAATGTGTGGTGAGAGCTTGTAGCAGGGGACTACATGAGCACATTGCTAGAGAAAAGAGTGTTCCACTTTTTGGCTGAATGTAAATAACATAAAAAGGAGGCTGTGCAGCTTTTAAAAAATAGCCATTCTATTTCTGATCCAGCACACCACCCACCCTACAAATATTCCCTAAAGTCTACTGTCCTGAAGAATTGAGTCCCTCCCAGAATCATCTGTTTTACATGCACATTTTCCATGCTGCTGAATGATTCTTCCCTGGTGTGCTTAGTTTAGGACACAGGTTTGAGAACTTGGAAAATAGAAATTAGAATAAAGAAAAATGGGAGGCTGGATACATTTTAGACTTCTTGGATGGAAAAGAAGAGAAAGAACTGAATTGACTTAAGCAGTGTATAATGTATTCACTAATGAGGACAGAATAAAATGAAGCCATGACATTTCAAGAGGAAACAGTTAGGGTTGCAAATAAAATGCCTGAGATATGCAAATGCATCTTAGGCATCTTGAGGCCCAACTTCACTGGTTTTATTGGTAGGAATACTCCCTTGCTTGCTCTAATTCAAGACTCACTGGTATATGGCTCCCCAAGTAAGTTTTATCCTCTCAGCCTGAGTTTGATCAGCTAATTTCTTTGCCTGTAATCATTTACCCTGGTAACTCTGAACATCACTTATATGTCAAGCACATTTCTAGGTGTCAGGAAGACATCAGTGAAAAAGACAGGCAGCTGTTATCATGGGCCTATGTTCTGGAATGGGATTACTACAGGATTTCTCAATTTCAATAGTATTGGCATTTTGGCCTAGATAATTCTCTTTTGGGGGGGGCTATCCTTTTTATTACAGGGCATTCTGCAGCACCCTCCTTCCAGCCGTTAGATGCGAGCAGCACTCATTCAATTATGGTAACTCCAAGCATCTCTGGTATTTTAGTTGTTTTCTGGGGAGAGAAAAAGCAGAAGCACACCCAGGTAGAATATTACAGGTAGCAACTGTCATAGTCATAATTTGATATGTATTTTAGCTATTGTTAAATAATATATATTCTCATAGATAAAGGCTGTCCCTATTGAATATGAAACCCCTTCCTTTCTTCCTTCACCATGTCATTTTTAGCTTCTAGGACAATCAGTAATATACAGAAGGCACTTAAATAAATTCAAATTAGGTAACTTATGGATCAAACTAATGCTAACCAGACATCTTCCTTCAAATTAGTGATACAGTTTTGGTTGTCACACTGGTGATTTGTGTGAGTGTATGAGTATGTATGCGTTCATGGTGGGTATGTGTGCAAGTTCATGCCTGTGAATGAACATGCGAATAAAGGTATGTGTGAGAACCGAAGGTCAACTTTACATGTGGTTCTTAAGAGCTCTCTACCCTGTCTTTTGAGGCAGAGTTCCTTGCTGGGACCTGAGGTTTGCCAAGCTTGGTTGACTGACCACTGATGCCTGTTTTTTCTCTTGCCTCTGCCTTCCCTGATCAGAGATAACAAGGGTTTACAAGTGCACGCTACCATGCTTGGCTTATAATGTGAGTGCTGCAGCTCAAATGCAGGGCCTTGTACAAGTGGAGCAAGCACTTTACCACCCGAATTGTCTCCTCAGGCCCTCATTAATTCTTTTTATTTTTCCTTCAGCATAATTACCATAGGTTATAATTTCTCACTTGTTTGGAATTTCATTTCTCACACCAGAGTGGATATTACTCAAGGGCAGAGAAGATATCAAACTCTGCTTCTTATTCTCATTTCTGAGCCCAGCACCTACTAGATGCATATCTAGTTAACAGGGTTTGACAAATAGCAGCCTAAGTATTCAACATGCATCGAGCATCAAGCTGGTTTAGTTGTACTATACATATCCCACTTCCTCTGCACATGAAACATGAATGGAAACTATATACTCTCCAGAAACCTGGAGTATGGAGATTTTTGTTCCTGACACAAAATGGTTCAATTTAATCTGAGCTTTCAAAGTTTGATTCCAAAACCAAAGCATTATACTCACTATCTAGGGAGAAAGTCATAGGGTTATCTAGGTGAACTGGGAAGTTAATGAAGTAAGAAATGACAAATTAAGAGCAACTGAACTTGTTTTCAAATCAGAGAATAATATTTCAAATTACTGAGTCCAAGTTTCTTGTGAAGAAACAGACAAATATCTTGGTTAGATGTTATTTTAACTATGATTTGTAGGGACAGAAATATGTAAAATTAAGTATGTGGTACACAGACAGTGAAAACTGAAAGTCAATGTTCTCACCTTGTGGTTGAGCATTTACTTACTTAAGAGTATTGGAACTATGTAATATACATATAATATAAATAGTAATGATGGCATCATTATTGGGACCAAGAAGCTGTGGCTAGATAAGTCATAGGCCTTAGGGGAGACCTTACTACTATTACTCTTCAAAATGAACATAGTCTTAATGTGACTCCTAATGACTTATTGTCATACCTGTAGATTAGTGCATCTCTAAACCCTCATCAAAGAAGCTTATTTTTGTTGTACATGGTGATTAACACAGAGACCCACAACTAGGCAACATGTAGAAAAAAACAGACTGCAGCATGTTCAGACCTAAACAGGGCATCTATATCACATCCCCACCTGCTAAGGCAAAGAAATCCTCACAAAACAGGGACTGTAAAGATTGTAAGAGCCAAGGGTGGTAGATGCCTACTAGGAAACAGTGTTTTTGGATACAACCGGACGGATGCAAATATTAACTCACAGCATTTGTAATAGCATGTATAAGATCTGCAGAAACTCAAGATAGAAAAAAATATTACAGCATAGAAGTGGGAAATATCACACCTAGTCGAGGATCCATTGGCATCGGATAGCTTCTGGGAGAAGAGTCAGTTTTCTCTAAGGGTGTGACCCCTGATAGGCCTACAAAACTCTAGGGGATAGACCCACACTCAAGAGTATTTGGATAGCACAGCTGGACTCAATGGACTTTAAAGAAAGAACAAGAAGAGAGTACGGGGGATGTTAGGGAGTTTGGGATGAATTTTAGAGGAGATGAGGTTGAATTAAATTCATTGTATGAAATGCTCAAAGAATTCATACAAATATTTTTTTAATTAAGATCACCTTTTAATATTAAAAACATTTATTCATTATGTCAGCATAATTATATTTTTAGAAGCAAATTATTTAGAATCCAAAAATTCGCCAAATATAACCTAATAATTCATTTAAGATCTTTTGACATTACTTTGTTTTCAATTAGATCTTTTCTAGTGATTGCCTTTAATTAAAAAAAAGAATCCTTCACCCCTCTTCTGGAGTGTTGTAAATGTTTTCCTCTAGCAACAAATACAAAACTTAGAGATGATGATAGGCTAGAAAGACATTTAAACCTGTTTTAATTCCCAGACAAAGATTTCTTTACAAACTGAAGTTATGTCACATAACTTCACAGATACATAAGAAAGATAGGAAGTATTACACTCTAAGATCCAGTCTTAACATGTTTTAGTACTTTCCTGATATTTATGAATATTTAGTGTATTGGATAGCTTTGTTGTCAACCTGACAACTAGCTTGAGAGGTTCTCAATTGGGAAATTGCCTCTATTAGACTGGTCTGTGACAATGTCTGTGGGGTATTTTCTTGAATGTTGATGAAGTAGGAGGGTCCAGCCCACTGTGGGTGGTGCCACCCTTAGGCAGGTTGTACAGTATTGTATAAGAAAGCAGGCTGAACATAGGCCAAGGGAGCAAGCCAGTAAGCAGTGTTCCTCCATTGCCTGTGCTGCCTGCAGGTTCCTACCTTGGGCTACGTAAGTGAATAACTTTGACCTGGGAGATGAAAACCGAATAAAACCTTTTCTCCCCAAGTTGGTATTGGTCAGAGTATTTTGTCACAGCAATTAAAAGCAAACTAGGACATTTGTTTTCTTGAAAAACACATCTTCGGTTCCGTGAAAACGCTATAGAACAACTGACCTGTGTGTTTACATATCTCTCTGTGTGTGAGAGTCTATGTGTGTGCATGTGTGTTTGTGTATGTGTGTGTGAGTGCACATCTATGTGTGTTTTCACCTGAGCATGTTTATGTGGATGCTAGAGGTCGATGCCAGGTTTTTTTTTTTTCCCTCAATTATCCCCCACCTTAGTTTTTGAGACAGAGTATTTTCACTGAACCCAGAGTTCACCAGTTGGGTAGACTATCTGATCATAGAGCATCAGGTATCTGCCTGTTCCCTCTTTTGGAGCCCTGTTATTATAGACTGGTGTTACTAGATGATGATGATGATGATGATGATGACGATGAATATGATGATGATGATGATGATGATGATTACATGGTGCTGAGGATCAGAACTTAGGTTATCATACTTACAAATCAAATTTTACAAACTGAGTTATCTCCAAAATCCCTTGACCCATGCAATTTTATTTCCACAAAATCATGGATCCTATGTGAATATAACTTAAATCTCCCACCAGAAATATCTTTATAGAGTAGAAATTCTACCTTGAGTCTCATGGACAGTAAGTACTTCCTTCCACTGAACTGAGTCATCTTTTTTCTTTTGTGAAAAAAACATACTGCAATCTACACTGTTCCAGATCTTTGGTTAAGTGATTGTCTCCTCATTTATTTTATTTTCTGGAGTTTGATTTTCAGCTTATTACTGATTTACCTACCTACATTCAAGGACAAATTCACTGAGACCCAGCTTCCATTAGAAAATGGTGCTGGTACCACCTAGTTAGCAAATGCAGGGCTTATACAATTCTTGGTCCCTGAGCTTTCAAAGGATTTGTAAACATTTCATTCACTTAGCATTTATATACATAAGGTGTGAAATTGGCTAACTTTCTAAGATTTAATCTTATTTATCAATAAAAATATAATCATTAAGTCCAGAAACTTTGTTGCCTTTCTTTTCAACTGAGTAACAACACTAAGCATTAATGAATATGGTTAGTGCTCAGTAAGTACTTTGTGGAGAAGATTAGCTAACTTGACCATGAACCAATTTAAACAATATAAGCTTAACTGTCCCCACTTAAGAACAGAATTATTGCGATGCAAGCATTGCATGTTTGCTACAAATAAGCCTCAGTTTTACTCAAATCTTTAAAACAAAACCTAATAAACCTTCAATTGATTATAATCTAAACCCAAGGTCAATTGAATATAGACAAGGATCCAAATTCATTTTTGATAAAACTTAACTATTTCAGGACATAGGAAAAAGCATAATACAGAAAATGAAAAAGACAGGAAGTCAACATCAAGTTTTCCTTGACGAGGTTTGACAGTATTAGAGGCAGGGAGGAATTCCGTCCCAGGCAATCTATTCAAGGAAGACCTCCCCACCAAAATCCATGAATTTCCCTTTGCAAACATTATGGAAAAAAAAAGAAAAGATGTTTGTTTTTCTTTACACATTAAACTCCAGAGAACTATTCAGTTTTCATGTTCTTTTTTCTTGATTAGGAAGGCAAAATAGAGGAAAAATTTTGACAAGGAGACAAAGTTTTGAGGTCAAGACAAGGATTGTATTGTTGCTTTAAGTTCTCATGTTTCCTGCACTACCTACATGTGTTCACACAACACACACACATACACATGTGCACACACACACATGAGTCATTTGAGATATTGCTGGCTAAAATATATATAGTCATTTGAGATCTTCAGAGAGAAATATGCACATATGTTAACAAGAAAAATTACTGAATTTTGCCTTGAATACTGTGTGGGTAGTTTGTTAGAAAAGAGTGAAACTTGTGAATATACACAAGTATATCTGAATGCTACAACTATTTTATTGACATTTGAATATCTATTATTTATAGGGTTCTCAGTCTTTTCAGTGGCTTAAATATAAATTCAAATGGAGAGAATGTACCATGTTCAAACATTCTATTTATTACATGCTTAATAGCTGCTACTGTCTCATTATGTTAGGTAGCTTGTACTATTAATTAGTTTACATTTCTAAATGAATGAGAGACAAACTATGGAAAATTATGTAGCAGAGAAAATACTCTCTAAATTAACTTTAGAGTTTAAATTTAGGCCAGACTATTGCAACAAATGGGTTTACATGCAGTTATGTAGGTATGGATTTGTAAACACATGTAGAACAATTTGTGTCCTAACAGTAATTCTATTTATGTGCTATACAACTCTATATCTTGAATTGTTCACGTCTAATATTTTTTTATATTCAGAAAAAAACTTAAAAATGAAAGTCCTGCAAAAAGGACCTCCCTAGAGAGATTCAGCAGTTATAGGTTCAAGCTGTTACTTTAGAAATGAAGAAACCAATCCCGACAGTTTAACTGTCTCATTTGAAACTGAAATATAAATCCATTTGAGAATTCTATTTCTAATAAGTGAGGAGTCTTACTGGTAATTTTTTAAATAATGATGCTATTTACAGCATCTGTTTCACTGGAAGTATTACCCGCTCTCTCCCTGGCAAGTTGTTTTCCTGAGTCTCTGGGATTCTCCAGTGCTAACCCCTGTGTGCTATGTTTCCTTTGTTCCTGTGCCCACTCTTCAAAGGCTTGCTCAAATGCTTCTCCTTCTTAATGATGTCTTCTTTGGTCATCCCAGCTGGAAGCGATCTTTACCTCCTCTGATCCTCTGGAACAATTATCACATTCTGCCTTGTAATTCAATATGGCTTAGTGGAATGCATGTGTCGATGGGCACTGGGGTTCATCAGAATGGGGTTCCAATTTTGGCTTTGCTCCTCACAAACCAATAAGACTTGGACATGTCAGTCAGCTTCTCTGATTCCTAGCTAGGATTAGTTCAGATAATCCTAACTAAATTTATTTTTAACATCCAGCAATATGCTAATTGATTATATTAACTGGATAGATAAGTTTTAATAAATATGTCATTATATTATCAAATACGTATTAAAGAACTTCAACATATTTATTCTTGAACTAAACTTTTCTAAAATTTGAAAACCATGCAGTCAATGAAAAATCTAATTGATCATTATTCTTACTGAAACTGTTGCTGTCAAGTTGACAGACAGTGCTAAAAATACTGATTAATAGCTAAATACTAGCTATTTTTATTAGGGCTAATCCATATAAAATGAAAAAAAGGCCTTATCCTTTAGATGTAATAAATTTATATCTTTTCACCAAGAAATATACATTGATTCATTACTATCCTGCATATGAAATTTTATTAAATGATATTAAGCTTTTATTAAAATATTTACCTGGACTGAATAGCCTCATTGTTAATATATCCCTTTGCAAAAACCTGCTCAATCAACGAAGAAAAAGTGATTCTGACTATTAAAGGCATTTATGAGTTTTCTCATTTCAGTAATCATAACCCCTTCAATACCCAAAGCCATCAAATAACTATGGATAAATTACAAATGTCTGCTACAGCATGGGGCTGTGCTTTGCATATGTAAATGCTTCTACACTCAAATCCTGCAACTGTAAAGCAGTACAGTCAACATAAACAGATTCATCTTTAACATAGTTTTATTCTCTGAAAGGGTTAATGCTCAAAAAACCCTTTGTTTTTGACGTGTAATGTGAGGACCCTCAAAACCCTGATTTATTATTTTATTCTCCCCCCCCCTCGCTCTCTCTCTCTCTCTCCTCTCTTTCCTGGCGCTATTTTTAAGTGCTTGCAATCTGCACTGGATAAGAAGATATTAGAGGTTGAGAGCTGTAGAGGTTCAGGGTGGGAGGGAGAAGGCTATTTTGAATCTTCTGACAGTGAGGTTTCGTTCACTAAGGAGCTCTCTGTGGGTTTCTGGCATTGTAAGTGTTTTGTCTGCTTGCAAGCGAGCAGCTGATGGATGGAGAAAATGTTCATTGATTTGTAGTGCCTGCGCTGCAGCCAACCAGCACTAGAATGAGGAGGCACCATCATGAATCTCTCAACTATGCATATTTATATGCAGCTGCTGTACTATTCTAAACCTCTATAGTGAATGCAAAGTGCTTGTGTGGCCACCAGTTCGCACAATGCCGTCCTGCTGCATGCTCTGATTTAACTACTGTATGGAAGAATAGATTTGGGGAGCTCAGTGGGATATAGAAAGAAGAGGTAAGCGTGGAGGGGAAAAAAGGCTCTTGCACAATTCCTTTTTCTTAGATAGTCAAGGGAATGAATAAATGTGGGAACAAGCAGAGAACATTCTTATAAATGCTTTCCATGCTCGAATCTCAAGTTCCAAAATTGATTAATGAAAACTAAATCCTTTTAAAGATGGTGTTTTCAGCGAGCAAAGCCTTGGGACTACATGATAATGATGTGGTTAAAATATGCTGGCACCATTGAAATCATCATAGCAGTGCACTGTGTACATGAGAAAGTCCCTCCCCCGAGCAAACCCCAGCTTCAGGAGAGAGAAACAAATGAGAAGGTATCCTTGGGAGGGAGGGTTGGGGACAGGGATGTACAAAGAATTGTACATATCGGCAAAAATTAAGTAGAGCCACGTAAGAGGTCGTTAAGAAAATAGATGAAAGAGCATTCATTTCAGAATGGAAGGGAATGGGAGGGGCAGACAGGAAGCAGCAAAGCTACAGTGTGAGTTTGGAGAGCTGGAAGCTCAGAAGATCTAAAGAAGGGCTGGGTGTAGGGGAATGAAATTAGGGCAATGAAAGAAACACAAAAGACATCGTCAAGGCAGGACACATCTCTTTCACAGAATACAATCTTTACCCAAGATACAAAGATTCATTATATAGAATATGGAATAATAGATTTTAAAAATTTACAAAGATGACTCAATTTTCATCAGAAAGTTTAGAAGTAAAATGCATTTGCACATTAGGAGATTTTTATACCTGGTCATTAGCGCTCATTCCCAAAGCATTTAAAAAGATATAATTAAAGACAAAAAATAAAGAGGAACTGGGTAGTGGAAGATGTTTTGGAAAACCCAAATAATATCTCACTAATATTAATACAGGCTTATTCTCATTCATAAAATTCTTATGCCCAAATTCAGGCAAATGGCATTAACAGCAATAGTCCCATAGGTTATCTCAAAAGAAGTCATTTTATTATGAGATTTTGGCTCAGCTTAGCCAAAGAATATCAAAGAATCATCAAACGAAAAGTCAAATTCAATATCTAAGTAGAGTATGATTTCATTATCAAAAACAAGCTTTATACATTTTCATGCAGAGCTCAAGTGTTCATTCAGATCAAATTGGAGCTGCTCTTTTGACCAGAATATAAAATGGCCTTCTTCCAAGTGTTCTCTGTGAGTTTCCTAGGCAGGATGTCAAACCTTCTCTCTCAAGAGTTTAGGGAAATGGATTTCATCTTGAAAATTATAACGCCAGAACATATTCAATACTTGGTATGAGATTCTAGACATTTTGCTTTATTAAACATGGCCAGCTTTTTTAAACAATACAGAAACCTCAAAATTGATTGTTAATTTCTTTTGGCATACACACAAAAGCTTACCATACAATTCAGCATCATTGGACTCAGGGCTAGTGATAAACTCCCCCTACTGGAGAGTCAGATTAAAAATATCTTTTATGAAGGGTAAACGTAATGTAATTTCTAACTTTTCAGCTTCTGAGTTGAAAATGGTACCTAAACACATAAAATGCAACATGAACTTTACTCTCTTAATGAAAAAAAAAAACAGGAACAGCATAATTTTTGACATGATGTCTTCTGATTTTTCATTTAAAAGAATTATAACCTTTAACACATCAGGATTATAAATAAAGTTATTACGCTTCATACACAAAGAAAATTTCTGAGGTCATGTAAGAACACACTATGCTCTTATTTCTTAAGTTTCTATCTGGTAAATTTCATTTTCCTAATATTTGTAAATGATTTCCTTAGACATATTAAAGCCAAATGCTAAGGGCATAAAAGACAAACCACCATGTATTAAAATACATGTGGAATCAGATGCTTAAGTGTTATTTTTAATCTCCCATTTATAGACCTAACCAGAACCTCTTTCCTTTATAATGTCAAAGTATCTGAAATTTCGATTATCTATGTCCTCATCCTGGGTGATTTTGATTTAGTGATTTATCCTGACAAACAATGAGCACGTGCATGTGAAAAACATCGTGACTTGTTTACATGAGGCTCTGAGATCGAGTTCCCTCTGGGAAATTATTTGTGAAAATTCTGCTTGCTATTTGCTTTTTATAAAACGGAGCCAAAATGAAAACTAAATTAGCATTTAGATGTTTAGGGTCGGCTTGGAATTTTTCCTCATCAAATATGGTGTTGCATGAAGGCTTCCAATGTTTTCAATTATCAGCTGAAGCTAATGTAGGAAACAGTGCTTCTGACTATGTGGTTAGAATTTGAAGGAAAAAGAGTAATAATGAAAACATGGTGATGAAGAGCTCTGGGGGTGGGAAGACAGAATACTGTTCATACTCAGATCTGCCTTTACACAGTTTCTTGGCAAGTTGCAAGATTTCTGAAAGAAAATTTCTTTACATAGCAAAACACAGACCACCAGATCTAGTCTACTTCCATTGCCTTTTGTACTGTTACTTTATATTGGAAACATTTTGAGAATCTGATAAAGTTCACAAACATACTCCCTGGGGCAATCTTCATAACCAGAGACCCAAAACGTTTTTCACATAATGACTTAGGGTTTGTGAATTCCCTGAAAGCTTTTCAAAGACGTTTAAGGAAAGGAAGAACTCTATGTAGAAAAGTTCTGGCTAATCACTTATTTATTGATGTATCAATAAATAGACACCACTTATTTTGCTCCTAAATCTAAGGCAAGGTAAGGTGACAGAGAAGGTAGTCCCCAAATTGGTACATATAAGGGTTTCCTTTGTTTCTCTTCTTAAAAAAAAGTATTTTTATTACTTCTTTGTGAATTATATACAATGCATTTTTATCATTCAGTCTCGTTCCCTCATCTCCACTCAGATTCACCCCCAGTTCCCCAACCCCCTTTCTTGTCCTCTATTATTTTTAAGGTATATTAAGTCCAATTTGTGTTCCTCAAATGTTCTTGGGTGTGGGTACATCTCCTGGGGCCTTGTCAATCTAATAGGGGTCACATCTTAAGTAAACCAACTCTCCTTCTGCCAGTAACTATCAATGGCTGATATTTTCTCAGCTAGAGCTGGTGCTTCATGTTCTTCTACCCCCACCATCCTGGATTTTTGTCTGGCTTGTACTTTTGCACATATTGTGCATGTTGTCACAAGAGCTGTGGGTTCATATGTACAACAACTGTCCTGTTGTGTCAGAAAAATACAGTTTCCTTGTTTTCATTCACTACCAGTTCCCAAATCAATTTTCTGTGCTAGGGACTTTAACAACACAATTAGTTATGAATTATTTCAGTTAAACTTGAAATGTAGGAACTAGGATCCAAATCAACAGATACTTAATTTATAGAATTTTGTTCCCTTACAGTTCCTCTAGACAAGAAAAAAACAAAACACGGGAGAACAATCACATTGAAATGAGCAGAAAGGAGAACTTTTACTAAAGTTTATGCTATCATCTGCTCTTTAAATAATATATTTGCTTTATAATTCTACCATCAGAAAAATTATTGCCATTCCTTCAGCATCCAATAGAATATAAAAGAAATTTTCCTATCAAACACTTTCAATAAAAGACAAATGTAAAATGCTTACAACTATGGTTCATTAAATAATTGTCTTATGCATCACATATACATCATCTTTAATGACTCATCTACAGTTACAATATTGCCACTCTTGTCAGAGAGTCTTCTTGATTTCAGAAATGTAAAACATCAAACACAAACAAAGTACACAACAAAGTAGCTCACAGTCACAATGATCTTACTGATAATTCTTTCTCTCTGTCTCTGTCTATGTCTCGTGTGTGTGTGTGTGTGTGTGTGTGTGTGTGTGTGTGTGTTATATCTGTGTATATTTGTGTGAGAAGTACCGGGGATCAAACTCAGGGCCTTGTATATTATAGGCAAGTTTTCTATCACTGGGCTATACCCTTGTTCCTTTTGTATTCTATTACATTGCATGATAAAGGAGATTTTCAGTGACAAAACTTAGCTAACAAAAATAGGCAGAGAAGTTGCTAGAAATAAGCATGCGTTGTGGAGACATTTAATCTTGTTTTAATTTAATTTAAATTGTTTAATTTCTAAAGAGAGATTTCTGGATATGCAAAAATGTCTAAGATAATAGTAAAGTCATTTTTAAATTCCATAACGTGTATAGCAACATTTCTGCCAAAAAGTAAATATTAAAATCATGGTGATGACCACATTCTTAGAATTATTTTCATGATCAGGCAAGTAACTCAGGATGAATCCATCAAAACTTGTACTCACCAAATGTTTCTTATCCCTCAAAAGAAAACAAAATAAAATACAACAAAATGACAAAATAAAAAATAAAACATATGTTAAACTTTTTCTCTAGTAGATCCTCTTTAGAATAAATCCAATACATGTATTCACCAAAGGAATCCTTCCAAAATAATCACAGATTACCAAGCTTAATTGCAAAGTTACTTAAAATTGCATTTATTTTCTACATAGACTGTACATTTTTAAAAGAAATAACTGGGATAAAAGTCAATATTTACAGGGCTTTGCACGAAGTGCAGATCCAAGTAATAAGTTTTTGAAATTCAATAAATTATAAAAATATTGTGTAATAACATTAAAATTATAGTATCTGGTTTCTTTTAACCACGATTTTTTAATCAATGACCTTGTCTCAGATCAATATTTGAGCAACACATTGTTTACTAACTGTATCTAGAGAGTGATCTACTGGTGCATTTTGATACATTCAAAACTCTGAAATGAGTGCAATGATGCTGTATATGCCACTCTAAGGCATATATTGTATCATAAAACATGTAATTTAATTAATACTTAAATGTTTAAGAAAATGCATATTTATCTCATAAGTGAATTACTTTTCCTGATATTCCATTGCTTTTGTTCAGAGTAAAGAACTAAATGAAGTAGTATTCAGGCTTCATATGGTTTCTAATATGGAAAGAACATGCAACTTTTCCTTCATTTAATACTAATATCTGCTATGTATTACTTTCGTTTGGTATTTTGTATGCTCTGAGTCAGAGTGGAAATTGACAAAATTTGTGTTTATTTTAATGAATAATACACTTTCATTTCAGAAAAACAGTTTTGCTGATAGTTTTCCACAGGGTTGCTTCCGAAGACTGAGGAATATTAGCAGAGCTTCAGGAGACAGGAACGTTACCAGAGGATAGAAAATGATTCACTGATAAACTCCAACTGAGTGCTGCTCTAGGGCAAGAGTAATTTGGTCATTTTTCAAATTACTTTAATTCTCCTGACTTTTACTTTGCCCCAGTAGCATACAGTGAGGAATTCTAGAGTCAAACAAAGGCGGCTCTGTATGTGCATAACTATTATAAGGGGAAGTAATGGCTGCATTTTCATCTAAATTGAAAATTAGTTTTGTAGAGAAAACTTGGTTTGGGAAATTAAGACGGATCTGAACTTATTTCACAGTCTCTCCTCATCCAGAGAGCAACACTGATGGCCCTAGGCCTAACATTTCCCAACGCTCTGTCACCACGGAGAAAGTAAGACCAATGTTGGAAGGCTTCCTTCCCAAATACACAAGAATAGTTTGAAGATGTGAATGCCAAAGTGCCACATATAGATGTCCAGCATACATCTTAAAGGACACGTGGACAAATCCTGAAATACTATACTGCATCTCTTTTACAACTGGGGATGATAAATAATTCACTTTCCACTTTAAAAGAGAAAATACCAGCGAAACACACTGCAAACTGTGAAATTACCTGTTCCTTTCTTTTGTGTTTTGTGGAGAATTACAGAACTGGGTCCTTTTTATTTGTCAGTTTGTTCACTCGGTGAAACTTTAGTCTTAACAATTTTGTAACTTGATTCAGTTGAAACTGAGGCCAAGGAGCTAGCACCACACCTAAAACCCCAGAGCAAAGGTTTCAGATGAGAATCTGCCCTGATATTGTGAGGTACCACATTAGTATTTCAAATTCTAGGAAGCCCCCAGACTGCTAAAGTTTGGTTTCGATCTAGTATTTCTCTTGTTTGAATGAGGTAAATAGTGATGATTTTGTTACATGTTTCCAAAATAATCGAATTTGTGTTCATTGTCATCATTCACAATATTTACAAAATAGCACAATATTTTTCCTATAAAATATTCATTATTCTTATTAATGTGATTAATAATAATTGTTACATTCTAATAAATTGTTAAATAATTTCATCCCTCAGTTACATTTTCAATGTTTCTTCGGGTTTATTTCTACAGTTTCTCTAATTTCTATTGCCTAAGGTGGTAAGGAGAGAAGATTTAAGAAATCATGATATTCATCAAGGGAGAAAATTGTTACTGTCTACTGTCTACCTAAGTAAGTTATAAATGGTTTGACTGTGTCATCATCATAAAGTCAAACTACCAAAGTCCAGATAAGAGGAATTTGTAAGCAAAGCACCAAAATGACATTAAATGCCTGTCAAAAGCAATATGATTGGGAGAAATTAAACACTGCTTAATGGTGTGTTGTGTATGTGTGGTATAAGTCTATATATGTGCTCATTTGGGTTTGTAGATGTGTATACATGTAGAGGTCACAGGCTGACAAGATATCTTTCTCAGCAGCTTCTACCTCATTTTTATTTTATTTTTTTTTACTAAGCCTTAATTTTTGAGGCAGAATCACTGAACTGGAAAGTAAACAGCCTGTCTTCACATCCCTTCCGCCCCACCAAACTAAGGTTACTAGCTTGTGCTGCAGTACCCACTTTTACGGGGTTCTAGGGATCTGAACCTAGATCTTGATGCTTGCAGAGCAAGCATTTTACTGACTAAGCTATCTCCTCAGTCCCTGGTTAACTTTTTTTAAAAATGTATTTATTTGTATTTTATGTGCATGAGTATTTTTTGTGCATGAATATAAGTGTACCAAGTATATACAGTGCCCACAGACGCCAGAAGAGAGCGCTGGATATCCTGAAACTAGAGGTAAGGACAATTGTTAGCACTCAAGTGGATGCTAGGAAGTGAACCCAGGTCCTCTGCAACCCTAGGCAATAATCACTGAACTGTTTCTCCAGCCTCCACAGATTGCCCCCTCCCTCAAGCTGCTTGGTAAACACTTTTATTTGCCCAGAACAAACTTGCTTAGAAAGAAGTCAAGACAATATTATTGATGATAAGATTTTAAAAATCTAGGAATAAATTTAAACAGAAAGAAAGAAAAACTCTATAATAAAAATTATAAAACATTGATGAAGAACAGTAACGATAGGGAATGAAGATGCTCTATATTTATTAACCGGAAAAATCAATACGTTTTAAATGTTCACATTATCATATGTGATTTACACAGTCATTATCACCCCCATCAAAATACCAACATTGCTGGGGAAGCTGGGGACAGGGATGGGACTCTTGGTGGCCCCGTGGATAGTTCCACACTGAAGGATATTTGGGGATACAAACCAAACTCTCTATATAGACTGTATTATGTACATACGTATATAATTGTACATTAAACTGGGTGAGTGCAGTGAAGGGAGGTGGGAACAGAGGACAGAATCTAAACATCAAACTACAGTGTGGGAAAACTGCAAAAATTCAATAAAAATTTAAGTAAGTACCAATATGTATAGAAACAGAAAGAAAAATACACTTTCTCTTTCATTAGAAAGCACAAAGAAACCTAACAGCCAGAGCAATATTAAGAACAACATCAAAGCTTAGGCACCTCGTATCCCAGACCTCAGGATGTCCTTTTAGCTCTAGTGACCACTAAAGCATGGTACTGCATTAAAACAAAACCACCAATTTAACTGACTAAAGATATGGGAATTAGGGGGCTGGAGAGATGGCTCAGTGGTTAGAAACACTGGCTGCTCTTGCAGAAGATGCAGGGCCGATTCCCAGCACCCGCATGGTGGCTAACAATTATCCATAAGTCCAGTTCCAGGGGACCCAATGCTGCCTTCTGACTTCTTCAGGCACTGCATGATACAAGTGCACTTACACATATGCAGACAATACACTCATACATAAAAAATTAAAATAATAAATGAAATATTTTTAAATGATACTGGAAATAAATGCATGCATCAACCAGGTTAGTCTCAACAAAGACACCCAAAGTAAGCAATATATTAAGAATAACTTCTTTAATAAATTTCAAGGGAAAATGGGATATCTGTATATATGTAGAAGAGTGAAACTATACCTACAAAGCATACCAAACAAAAATAATCAACTCAAAGTGGATAAGTCCTCAAAAGCTTAGACTAGGAAATTGCTAGAAGCAAACAAAGGAAAAGACTTTAAGACATTTATATAGGCAATAGCTGCTTTTGAAATATTTTATGCAAGGCAAAATTAGTTGATCTCAGCATAGAAGAGAGTAATTACTAGCATTTAAAAGGGAGGGGATTGAAAAAGGTTCTATCATAGTTCAGTTGTCAACTGGCACACCTGAGAAGAGAGAACATCAACTGAAGATTCCCTCCACTGGATTGACCTGGGACCATGTCTAGGGCATTTTCATGATTGTCGCTTGATGCAGGGAAGCTCAGCCCACTGAGGAAGGCTTCATCTCTAGGAAGGTGGTATAGTAAGGTGTCAGAAAGCGAGTTTGGAGGCGAGCCAGTGAGAAGCATCCCTCCCTTGATCTCTGCTTCAAGTTCCTACCTTGAGTTTCTACCTTGACTTCCCTAGGTGATCGACTGCATAACCTGTAAGTCACACAAATCTTTTCTTCATAAAGTTGGTTTTGCTGAGTGCTTTACCACAGCAACAAAAAACAAACTAGACCAGATACAAAAGTACATTTACTTGAGGGAATAAGTTCCAGTGTCTAATAAATAGCACAATGCAGTGATTGTGTTTCACAAAAACATAAGCTGTATGAAGAACTAGAGGAATGTACCACAAAAGCTACAACATGAAGAGATAATGAGAAAGGCTCATGGCCCTGAATGGATCAGAATTCAGTATGTATGCTTTAAAATACCACACTGGACCCTACACTGCAACAAAAGCACTGCTTGACAGGAATTCCTGTAAAATTCTTACATAGTAATAGTGGTTATAGCAGTTTTAGATCTTCCTTTTCTGGGTCTCAGTTAACATCCAGATCCATCTAAAATCTCAGTGGTTGAGCCTGTATATCCACATTCTTGACAAGTTTTTAATATGATGTGAAATCAGATTTGATTATTAACAGTGAAAACTTTAAAGGAAATGAATATTTTCAATAAGCAGAAACAGGGCAAACTAAATGGCTCAGTTAAGAACTTAGAGTCGTTACATGATGAAGAGTTTAGAAACCTAGCACCTTTGTAAAAATTTGGGCATCACAGCATATACCAATAATTACAGTGTTAGAAAGGCAAGATCTTTAACGCTCTGTGGCTAGCTCGTATTGCAAAATCAGTGAGCTCAGGTGCAGTGAGAGGCCCTGTCTCAAAAAATAAGGAGAGTGATAAAGGAAGACAATCAACATTTAGCTTTAGTTTCTATATGCATGTAAACACAGGTAAACACACACACACACAGAGTATTTTTAAAAAGAAAAATGGGCTAGAGAGATCATACAAAACACTAGTTGCTGTTTCAGAGGACCAGGGTTCTGTCCTCAGACCCACATGATTGTATCACAACTATCTGTAACTCCAGTTCCAGGGGAGCCAAGCCTTCTTCAAGCCTCCACAGGCACTGTACAATAGGGGTGCACTTACACAGATGCAAGTAGAACACTCATACACTTTAAATAATATGTAAATAAATTCTAAAACATAACAACAAAAGTAAAAAGGCAAAAACAACAAAAAAAGAAGAAAAAATAAAGCACTTCAATGAAGATGCTAAAATTAATAGAGAATAGAAATATGATATATCTAAACATTAAAATCTTGCTTTTGAAAAGAAATGAGAGAAGAAAATACAACTAACTTGATCAAGAAAAGCCAACAAGAAACAACAACTATACACAATAAGAAATAACAGAAGGGAAATAATGTTTGAAATCAATTCAGTTAAAGACTATACAGACATATACATGCACAAACCTGCTTTACAGAGTTATTATCAAATGAATTAAAAAAGTTAGAGAGTTTTCCTAGGGACTGAGTTATTACCCAGTTGACTATATTTCAGGAATTAATCTTAGATGATCAATTTCATATATCACAATAAAAAGTCATGGAGGAATTATTGCACAAAAAAGCATCAAGCCTGAGAGGATTCACTAAAGACGTTTTACTTGTTTTCAACAACTACATAACCTACAATTCTAGAAAGCACTTCAGTGAGCTGAAAAGGAATCTTATTCCTTCATAGTTCTACTTATGAACAAGCACAACATGGCTACCTAAAAGACAGTATACAGAAGAACATAAGAGTCCAATATCACATACAATTTTAACCTAAGATGATTAAATATACTACTAATAGACATAGTCTGATAGTTCATTAAGAAAATATTGCACATTAAAAATATAGGCTCTATTCCAGGAATATCAGACCTCAGTCTCACAGAGATCTTCTTGTCTCTACCTCCCATGGGCAAGAATTAAAGGTGTTTGAAACCGCTTCTGACCCTGTTAAGTATTTTTATAGACAGGAAAATAGAAAGAAACTATAAGAAGACAAGATTTATCCACCCTTAAAATATAGCATGACATCTTAACAATGTAAATGTATCACACTGATATGAATATATCCACCCCCCCCCCCCAAGAAATAGACCCTGGAGTCCTGATAAGAGTCTCAGTTGCAAATTCAGATTTCATATATGTTAAAAGTTTCATTTCAAATAATTTGGGTAAAGATAAAATATTTAATAGAAGAAGCTGTAATAAATGGAAATTGATTTGGAAAACTGTAAAAATCCAGTTCACATTAAAATAAATTTGAAGCATAAGAATTACCAATGTACAAGCAAATGCAAATAAATATGAGTCATATTTTAGTCTTTCTAAATATTCATTACTACCCCAGAGCAATTAAAGAACTAGTAAATTACACCACATAAAAACATACAAAAATCAGGAGGATAGTTAAAAGAGAACTGGAAAAATCAAAAGAGAACTGAAAAGATACTAGGAGAGAATATTCGCAGACTATATGAAAAGGGGCTGGTAATCACACCATATCAAGAACCGTAAATGCTGAGGAAGAAACATCAAAAGTATGAAATCAAGTATCTTGAGAAAAGTGTACATGGAGCTCACTGATTTGGCTCACATATAAGAAGTTAATGATTGTCAGTGAAGTGCAAATAACAGCAAGTAGGTAGGTGTTCTTTATTCCCCAACTGGCAGAAATGTCCCTCACATCCAATTCTTGAGGGGGAGGGAAACAGCTACTCCCATGAGTTACTAGTGGCAATACAAATCGGTTCAATCATTTAAGACAGAGATTTGGCATGCTTATCAAAATATCTACGGCATTACCCTCAACCTAGTAATTCAACTTCTAGGACAATATCCGAAATGTGCATAAACACAGAAATCATTGCAGAATTGTTTGAAGACAGAAAAGTCCACATATGACACAGATACTAAAAATGAGGAACAGGGGTTGGGGACATTACTCATTTGGTAAAGGGTGTTGATTTGGATCGCCAAATTTGACCCTAATACATGAGTAGAGACAGGAGAATCACAGGATTTTACTGGCCACTACTAGAGTCAAATCAGTGAGCTCTAGATTCAGTGAGAGCACCTGTCAAACAAATTGGTAGAGAGAGGTATACAGTGGCAGAGAACTGTCACTGAATCTATCACTATCACACGTTCTTGCACATACCTGCACACATACATGAAGACAAACACATACACACACAGTTTGAGGAACTTTATCTGCAGTGGTTTCTAGAATTATCTGTTAACTAAAATAAACAAAACTACAAATGAGAACACACTGGAGCCATTTTCTTGTAAGAAGCAAGTGAATATAAGAAAATAAATGTATCTAAGACCTCCTCATTGTGCAAAGGAAATGCAGCAAAGACAAACCACACACCAAAGGAAATAATTACCTAGAAGGAGTGAGAAAGAAAATGGTAAATAGAGAAAACATGGAACATGGAAGCAAGGTGGAGAGAATAGGTTTTTTAACTTCTAGGAATGCTTCTGAGTCTAGGAACAACAGTAGTTTTCATATATTCCTCTAAAATATTAAAACTATAATAGACTCTGTCTGGTGCAAAAGAAGCTTCTTTGATGAGTGGTAACTGGGATATTTGCCTGCAAATATAAGGATACATATTTTGTACATAGTAAGAAATGAATTAGTCTAGGGATGTGATAGTCTTGTGGTTTTTCTCTAAGATCTGTGACCTCTCCAGCTTTGTGTATTTGGCTGTGTTTAAGTGGCACATCTACAATGGAACCTCTATACCTAAGACCCATGGAACACAGAAAACAGGGTAAAGAGGTCACTAATGAATTTCTCAGTTCTCATTAATAAAGCTCCCTCATGCAACAGAGGACCAGTAATACAAAAGGTCAGAAATGACCAGTGCATAGAGATTAAGAGTCTGCAGAATGCTGGTCCTTGGATAGGACTCCTATATTAAAATTCACCCACTCAGGGCTTAGGGGCTATTGCAAAAGGGGGGACAGAAAGATCATGAGAGGCAGGGAGGAGGTGCATGACCATATGGAAATGGGGTCCTACAAGCTCCTGGAGCCCTGCTCATATAAAACTACAGTAATGGAGGCAGCATGCATGGGATCCATGCAAAATCAAGCAGACAAAAACCCAGCATAGAAACGGGGCAATGGACAGCAGACCCCAAATGAACAAATACTGGCAACTGATTACTGCTAGATGAGGAAGATCTGATCTTCCTAAAGCAGGGGACTCTAGATAGGTTGAATGGACCTCAGGAGATGAACTTGCACTGAGGAATGTCTGGAGACACTAACTTGACATAATAGGTCTTAACATGGATGTCAGAATGTATGGATTCCATTTGGGGGGGCTAATTGGGGTGCTTTGGGGAAGAGAGTATAAAGATGATTAAGACCGAGATAGTCTCTATGAAATACAGAGATTCAATAAAATATGAAAACTGAAACAAGGATATGAGGTTTATCTGAAGTAGAATATGAATTATGACAAGTAAGTCATTATATATAAGCACTTTGAATAGAATGAGAATGAAAATAATGAACAAAGGTAATGTTGGGAAAATATATCTTGAGATGCAATGAGACAAAGTAATGAACTTTATTATATTATTCAGATTAATAAACTAGCCTTTCATTGAGTAACATGTTTGATGTGTATGCCAGGATTGGACATAGAAGTTAATATGTTAGATAAAGAAAGCCATATTTTCCACTGTTAGAAAATGAACCTTTCACAAATGGGAAAGTAGAAAGCTATAGTGAAATTTATCATATTAGATTTCAATAAAGAGATCACTGTTAACTCATAGTTGATATTTCACAGTCTTTCAGAAATAAATATTAATTAATATTCATGAATCAGAATGTTACAAAAATTCTCTAATTATATCTATTAAGGTGATCTAGAAACTCTTGTCAAAAGCAATAAAAATGCACAGCACCCTGATATCATGCTCTAAGTACAGTGCCCTAGTCCAGAAACCAGAACTCTCGGAATATGTCCTTCTAGCGGCTTGCAGGACAGACCCTAAAGTCAGTTAGAAAAAAAAAATTCCAATGCTAAAGATGAAATGATTTGAACAGCAAAGTACTTAATAGCAGTATTGGATTAGAATCCCTACACTGAAAAAACATGTGTCAATATTGCTATATAGAATTAAGTAAACAATTTTGAAAATAGGAATGACTTTTTTTGGTGGAATTTTAATTAGGAAATGTAGAAGAAATTAGTGGTGTTATGTACACACCAAAATCACATTATGTAAACACCATAGTGGTTTTTACCATTGTTAGAGATGCTGTCCATTATTAAGCATTAAAGATAGATTGTAAAAACCTGAAGAAAAATCAGCATATATACATAATCTAGAAGTATATCCTTGAAAATATACATTACTTACAAATGTGAAATAATAACTTGTACAATAAATATCAGAGTTAGCATGTTAATCAAGTGCTTAAATTTATTATGATCAGTAATACGATGTATTGAGATAAAATACCCCAGTGTAGTGCATCAAGTAGGCAATATGAGATATAAAATCTTAGATATATATAAAATATATATTTTAAAAAATATATAAAATATAAAATAAGGTGTCTAGTTTTAATAGTTACAGGATAGTTAATGCAAGCTGCTATTACTAAGAGTAAATAAATGTAAGGTAGATGTGAAATCTCTGTGCTATTTACACAACCTTTCTGTAGGTCTAAAATCATTTGACAGCAATTCAGTAAAATAACCTTTTAAAAATTGAGATTTTACTTGGGACTTGACATTATACACCATGCTTCATGCTAACACTCTTGCCTTGAGTATGCCATTCAGTCTGGCCTCCAGGTTACAGTCATCCGCTTGTTTATTCAGTGTTCATATGTAATATAATTGAATAAGGATTCCTGTAATTATTTTTCTACCATAACTCTCTATCTTGAAAAAAAACTGAGCAAGAATTTGTAACAATTATTTATGATCTTGATTTTCTTAATATTCTATTCACACTGCTCTATATGTTTTACTTTTCAAATTAGTAATTTCCAAAGTAATCCTGTTTTATTCCTGGCCTGTTATTTATTATCTATTTTTAATCCAAAAGACAAGGCAACAAAAAGTTTAAAAGGCATTTGGGCCCATATGATTTAGAGTAAATATGGAATATTATTATCCTAAAAGACTGATGTCATGATCTAAAAATTCAACCATTCTTTCACAGAATGCCAAATGTGAAAGGCATTTCATAGAGGATGATGGAAATACAGAAACAAATGAGTAATCCTCCTGTCTGCAGGAGCTGACAATGTAACCTGAGCACAGATGCGTGTGTAAATGGTATTCCAGAGTCAATGCGAAAAGCTTAATGACAGAGATAGAGATGTACCATCTCAGGAAAGAACATGAAACTCTGCCTGTGTCTGGCAGACAAGGAACGGTGTTTCAAAAGAGATGTCAGAGTATTGGAAGACTAGCTGCTATGTTTTTAGAAGAGTAAAGAAAGTGTTTTCCACGCAGGTAGACCTATGTGCATATATACAGAACTATGGAAATTCAAGGGGATTTTCCATCAATTGAGTCATATCCTGAATAATAATGAAAAGCATCTTAAATGTAAGCAGAAATGGAAGAACTAACGTACCAACTTCTAATGCTTATCCTTTTTATTAGATCATGAGCTGTCTTTGAAAAGATACAGCCAGGCATGAGGTTAAATGTTTATCACACCAGCAAGTGAAAAGTAGAGACAGGATCAGGAGTTCAAGGTCACCCTGGCAAAAATAAGACCCTGTTATAAAACAAGCAAGCAAGCAAACTAATCAACACACACACACACACACACACACACACACACACACACACACGCCAAACAGTGAAAGGATTATACAACAAGCTGTGCGTTTGTCCTTAAGCTTGACCATATTTTTTTCAAAGATGGATAATGCTCTAATAGCAAAGGAGAGGTGATGAAGGGATACGCATTGGAAGTTGTTAAGTTAGTACTTTCATTTCTGCTTACATTTTAATACACATTAAAATTTTCACTGAATTTTTATGCATTTCATGCAATACATTTCAATCATATTTACACCTCCTCACTATCTGCACCCACAGTACTTGCTCTTATGAATTTACAGCAATGGTGACATCATTTCTACTTATATTTCAGGAACTTTTTACAGTTCTTCAAGGTTTGATGCAGAGTGGCCCAAGTGCCTCTTTCTTGGAAACATGAAGATTATGCGTATCAATTTGTAAAATCAAGCCAGACTCTTTTAGACAGTTGGCAAAAGCAAATTGCTTTATGCTTTTAAGATCATACAAACTTATTATGAGAGAAATGCTATTTTATCTTCTCAACTAAAGAAATAATCTTTATTAACTTTTAAAACTAGTTGCTCTACTAAAAGAGGTCTAATATGACACATTGGTAATTTTTATTTACTTATCTGAAATAAGTCTTCATGAAAAAATATAAAGTATAAAAATTTAGGTTTTCCATATGAAAGGTGAAGGTATTTCTTTCCAGTGACACCTCGACTACCAGACAGGAACACAGAGCCTGCCCTAAGAAGAGGCATTGTCTCTACTCTGTATTAATTACAAGGTATTCTCTCTAAGGGGCAAAACGGAAATAAAAGTCATTATTCTCTCTCCAGAATGAAGGTTTTGGGTTCATATTATTTTCTAAGCTACAGTCACTTGTAAAGGAAAGACTCAGAGAAAAGAGTTGGAAAGAGAAGCTTTGAAAGTCGCTGGGAGTTTGGAGTTCATTTGGAAACTTGAAACACTTTGTCATGAAAGACTGCGGTGTAGGATGACTGGAAATGTGTATGTAAAAATTTAATCAAACAACGCTTTATATTTAATATTAAAATATTAAACTGTAAAATCTTTAATGTTCTTATAAGGAATACTTTAAAAACTATGATTGAGTGAAGGGTTTTGCTAAGGCAGGGTATCTAAAAGGAATCTTGAATGACAAACAATAACCATAGATCAATGGCTACTTTTCCTAAGCTAGGAGCTGTTGCAAATTCTTCATCTGTGTCATCTTGCCCAAGCTTTGCCTGAAGCCTTGACATTGAGGCTAGTTGTCTACAGCTCATTTTAGAATCTGCAGTTTCAAATGTAAATTATTTTGAAAAGTATAAGAATTTTCAAGGATTGTGACCAATTAAGTTTGAGGCAAAGGTAGTTATAATATTTATTTACTAACTTTCATATAAATATTCATACATGTTAATGAAGAAATATTACCATATTTGGAAAACAGGCTGCAACATTTGACCCTTTAGGGTATTTATAATATAGAATCTACAGTACAACCTCTCTACCACACTCATAAAATTCAAAAGACTCTAAATTCTAGAACATACGGAGGTCTTAGACTTTCACACTGATTCACTAAGCAATTTAGTTGCCTGCCCAACATGCTAGAATGAATGAGAATCATAAGCAAGACTATTTTAGGCAGGTTGTGAAAACTGGGAATTATAATTTTTATAGCAGAGCCAATGTGAACTTTTATAAAAGTGGGAGCTTATATGAGGTGTGGGACAAACAAGTGGCCTCCTGCATCTCCTATTGTGAGCATACCCATGGAAAGAAAGGAAGAAAGGACACAGGAGGAGGAGGCCTCATGGTGAGGATATGGTGATGAACCTTTAACTGCTGAGTTGAGACCTGAGTATTGTGAGACGACTGGGTCATGATGATTTCTGAGAATACTACATTCCTCTCTCTCTCTCTCTCTTTCTCTCTCTCTCTCTTTCTCTTTGTGTGTGTGTGTGTGTGTGTGTGTTCAAATGTGCATATTCAAAAGTGAGTGTGCATGTGCAGACCAGGAGTTGACTCCAGGTTCTTTGATCACTGTACCCTCTTATTTATTGAGGCAGTCCTTCTCTAACCTGGAGCTTCCTGATTCTGGCTCTTCTAGCTAGCAAGCTTTCCTTAGAGATTCCCCTATCTCTGCCTCCAAAATTCTGGGATTAGAAGAGGCTCTCGTGTTTGTCTACTATATGGTTTCAGGGGATCTGAACTCCATTCCTCACATTTGTTGGACAAGAACTTTACTGCTGAGCCATTTCCCCAATTCATGATATTAAGTTTTAAAGAAAATTCAGGCAAGGAGCTGAAGAGATAGATTAGTAGTTGAGAGCACTGGCTACTCCTGAAGAGGCAGGTTTGGTTCCCAGCACCTACATGGCAGCTAACAATTGTTTTAACTCCAGTTTCAGGGGACGAGATACAATCTTCTGACCTCTGTGGGCACTACATGATACAGGTGCACTTATACACATGCAGGTGATACAATCATACCCATAAAATATAAATAAAAAATACTTTTAAAAATTCAGGCATGTGGAAAAGAATGTGTAACATAATTGAAAACATAAATGAAAACTTAGATATTAGTTGGAAATGTACTAGAATATTTTAGCTGCAAATCTTCAACTAAATTTTGTCTGACATATGGCACTCTGCACTGTAAATCAACCTAAACTCAAATGAGTAGAAATTAAATTTCCTGGCCAGACATGCATGGTCAGATAGTTACTTTGGAAAGTAGGTGTTAGTAGATAACAAGATGATTAGGATTTACTGAAATACTGGACAGATAGCATACAGAGGTTCTTCAAAATTCACAGATCAATTAAAAGATACACTCTCCTTTTAACAAAATCAGGCCATACTCATAGCTTTTTGGTCAATATTTCTGCATATTCTCTGTCATATTTTAGCCCTCTATTTTATGAGATGTGTTTGCATTGAGTCAACTTACCATGAAACCATCAAATCACTCCTTTTAGATTCTTTTAATTTTTTTCTTTCATTTAATTTAGTTATAATATTTGCCCCTTAGATCTTGAAAACAAAGGAAAAGAAAAACAAAAACAAAATACAATGTCATGCCAAGGGTGACCAAATTGTAACAAAATTGAGAGAATGGAATCATTGATACCTTTAGGGTACAAAGTAACAAATCATAGAATGAAAAAAAATTCTTAGATTCAGATTAATATAGATAGGATGTCATACTTTCTACTGCAGACACTCATATGAAGGGGTATATCCTTTTCTTAAAACGGTCTTAGGGCACAGCAATTGCATCAACAGTGGACACACTCACTAACTTTTTTAACTGGTTAAAACAGAAATGAAAAGAGATTGTTATACAGGAACACTAATGTGAACTCTTAAAATTGACTTACTTTACTTAAGAGCTCCATGTCAAACAACTAGGTAAGACAAAAATATTTTTCCAAATCTAATGTTTGTACCTGGCCATAAAAGACTGCAATTACGTTAACTGTTGATTTCCATTCCAAACTTTAAAAAGCACACCCAGTTTCATCTGCTGTTCCTTTTCCTTCCTTTACCAAATAATAGCATTAGCAAGGGAGCAGGAAGATTAGTTGTGAATACTGTTCAACCAGTAGATGGCAAATAAAACAACCGGTTATTTTAGAAAAGAAAAGCAACAGGATGGGAGGATTGATTTCAGAAAGCAATAGGATAACTGAGAATGTACATTTTTCTCTTTGAGAAACTAGAAATAGATGAAACCTGGATTTTAAATGAATTGCCTTTTCTTACGGAAGCTATCAGTATGGGATGTGAAATGGATTCTTTGAAGCTTTGCCTTAATTTAATTAATGCACATATTTTAAAGTAAAGTAAAAATGGCAGATACAACAGGTGAAACCTCCAAGTAAGACTGATTAAAAAGGAACACATGAAATACTACTTTAAAATTGTCTTAGAAACTCATCACTGATTTTTGTTTTGACCTTTGTGATGGCAAGACACAAGGCACTTCAGTGCTTCTTTCGTGACATCATCCTAAAATACATCAATGAATTACAGAATGCACTTTTTCAGTTCATTCATATACACTTCCACATCTGGATTAAGTTTTATAACTTCATTTTGTTGGTAAAAACATGTTTAATGTGTGTTTACCTAACAAATATATGAAATAAGTTCTAGTATCATTGCCAATTCATAGGGAAGGAAGGCAAGGAAAGTGACTGTACAATATCTGATAGCTACTCAGTGCTCTTGGTATAATATGAAATTGGGTAACCTGACTCCTGTGCTCATTCTTTTATGAATGTTCATGAGGAAGCAAGAACATTTTTAAGGGGCAGTAATAACTACCAGTATGATTTTTTAAATTATCTTTACTTTTAAAACCCATTAGTCTCCAGCTGTCTTAAGTTATCTCTAAATGAGAAGGAGAAAAAAAATGGTCATAGGATTTTATATCTGTACTAATAACATATGGTGAGACTATTCAATCCTCATGCTCCTGTTTTTCCTACATCCCTAAGCACACATTGGACAGTGATTGAAGTGATTTTGACTAAATATATTTGGAGATTAGTTAAGCAAATTCTTAGGGCTAAGTTGTCACATATAAAGCCAAAGCAACAACTATCAATGTCAGTATCAGAATGCCGTGAACTAGTGAGTTCATTATTACAAGGGGAAGAAACTTTAGATGTAGAAATCTTCTGTTCCATCTTCCTACACTAATTAAAAGGTTATGTCAATTTATTACTGCTTATGCTATTTCTGAGCAGATTTACTAAATATTAAAATTGCCTAATAGAATTATAAAAATATGTAAGATGCATTCTTCTGACTTATTAAATGCCAAAATAAGGCATCTCATTTTTATGAAGGTATAGCCTGCAAATAGCACTCCCAAAAATGTCCAAAGAAGTAACTAAACATATGTACAGAAAATTACCTTTGTTTTCCCCATGGTGCTAGAGATCTAACATTTACTTAGCCAGTGTCCTACCATTGAGCTACAACCCCAGCTATAAAATGGTCTTATGAGAAACAAAATATTAGACCATGATATAACTCACAAATGCAAAATATAGGTTGGATATGTTTTTTACACCTCAATAACTAGTTGATTTTTAAATTGTGTTATGAGCTAAATTCTTACATCCATGGTAAAAGCATTTATTTTTATAGATAAGGTCTAATAACCACAATTATTTCAAGATATCACAAACACTGATGCTCAGAAATTGTCATTTTATTTTACTGATAAGATTTCAAAATGAAATAGTGTTATATATATATATATATATATATATATATATATGTGTGTTGTTTAAACTAAATGATATTCCTTTGCAGTTTACTAAATCATTTGAGAACAGATATCCAGAAATAACTATATGATTCTCTTAGTTTGAAAGAGAGTGAACTAGGCTGAAAAGATAAAGAACATTAACGTGATCTACAGTATGATGGTTAAATTTAATGATCAACTACATAAGAACTAGAATTACCCAGAAAACATACCTAGGGATGGGCCTATGAGAGCATTTCCAGAGAGATTTAACTGAAGAAGAAGGACTCACTCTAAATGTGGGTGGCATCATCTCATTGGTTGGGATTGCAGACTGAACAGAAATGGTAAAAGGAGAACATGAGTGGCTGAACACCAGCACTCATCTCTCTGTCTCTCTGCTTTCAAACTGCAAAGATATTACCTACCCTCTCATGATCCAGGCACCATAACATCCCTGTCATGATGAACTACATCCTTCCAAACCATGACCAATTAAACCCTTACTTCCTAAAGGAGCCTTTGTTAAGTATTTTGTAAAAACAAGAAAAAAATAACTCATACACAGATTTGTATTAGGATTATTTAAATCATCTGGTCATTTTTCTTTCAACATATAGTTTTTGAACATCTATCATATGCCATCCTATTTAGCAGGAGAAGTAAGAACCAGATGTCAGATGCATTCTCTGACTAGAATCCAAAGAAAACAACAATTCATGGTTTTACTGAATTCTGTGATATCATTTCTAACATGCTCAGGTGGAAATTAAAATTATTTGTTTTAAAAATGTTCAAAGAGATGTAACATTTCATTTTTATATATGTATTATTTTATTTTATATGTATGTGTGAATCCTTATATTTGAGTATGCATATCACTTGTGTACTTGGTGACTGAAAATACCAGAAGAGGGCATCAGACTTCCTGGAACTGGAGTTAAAGTGGTTGCGAACTGCCCTGTGGGAGCT
Organism: Eospalax fontanierii; assembly: GCA_035773235.1. Taxonomy (NCBI): domain Eukaryota; kingdom Metazoa; phylum Chordata; class Mammalia; order Rodentia; family Spalacidae; genus Eospalax; species Eospalax fontanierii. The sequence continues at coordinate 24,046,440 of CM069534.1, forward strand.
CTGAACTAAACTTGGGTCTTCTGCACGAACTAGAAGTGCCCTTAACTGCTGAGCATCTTTCCAGTCGCAAGAAAAAATTTTTTAATTGATTTATTATTTTAATTTTATGTGTGTTAGTGTGTTGTCTGCATGTCTGTAAGTGCACCCATGTCATAAAATGCCTTTGGAGGGCAGAAGAAGGCATCAGAATCCCTGGAACTGGAGTTAAGGATGGCTGTTAGCTGTCATGTGGGTGCTAGGACTAAAACCCAGGTCCTCTGCAAGAGCAGTTAGTGCTCTTAACCACTGAGCCATATCTCCAGCCCCATTATTCCCTTTCTTGAATTGTATACCTAGTAGATATTTCAGATTCATCAGAAAAGAGAATAAAAGAGTAACCTAACTGTGTAGTATTTTTAAAGGTTTGGCTTCATTGGTGATCAAAATAAAGAAAAAAATCAAGACAGGGATGAATAGGTATTGATGGTCTCATTCTTTCACATTAATTTTAGTATAATTGAAAATTGTCACTCATCATAATGGAATATTGTTTATATTAATAGGCATTAGGACTTACAATAAATACTTTTATGGAGCTAAACAGTGGTTTGCATATGTAAGTTTCCTAGTAAAGTTGAGAATTATGATTTCCATATTGGTTAAAATGATCACTCAGTTTGACACCAACTAATGAAAATCAAACATATTTAGTGTTGATCTAAAATTAAAACTCACTGACAATTTACACTCAGCATTAAGATATTGGGAAGAAAGTAATCAGAAACAGCAATTCTGATATATTACTAGCATGCAATTAGTTTATAACTCTGTACTTTATATAACTATTCAAGACGAATGATGAACTTTATTATTTTTGTTACTAATAAAAAATGTATTTTCTCCTACCAAAACCAAGTCAATCTGGGGTAAAATGATCATACTGATATATTGACTGATATACTGTTATTTTCTAAATCAAAGTAATGAATGAAAAATGGCAATTTCAGACTATAAATGTCAATGATTCCAAATAAAACTTATCAATGATAATACACTGTTTGTCTTCCTTAGAAATAGTTGAATACTCATAAAACCTTAAGATTCAGACTTTTAGAAAAATTCGAGGGCTTAAAATAATTTCTATTTTAAATTGAGTTCAGCAATACACTGTTTTTCAAGACAAAAGAATGAAACATGCCATTAATTCCATTGTTCATTAAAATGATATTTTGTCTTTCCTCTGTTAGAATGGCATTCTTTTTAAATATTTTATCTATTATTTTATATGTTTGAGTGTGTTGTCTGCATGTATATAAGTACATCCATGTCATGAAATGCCCATAGAGTTCAGAAGAAGGTGTCAAATTTCAATGGAACTGGAGTTATAAACAGTTGTTAGCTGGCATGTGGGTGCTGGGAATTTAACCTCAGTACTTTGCTAGAGCAGCCAGTGCGCTTAACCATTGAGCTAGCTCTCTACCCCTAGAATTGTATTCTTATGAACTACATGCATTTCTACATGATCATGACTGCTTTGGATAGCACCTGTATTAAAATAAAAAAGCAAACATTTGAAATAAAAATCAGGAAATTCATATACATTACAAACTTCTAAAAACTTTATTATTATGGGAAGCACACCAGACCTTTTAACTATGTAGTTAAAAAATCATAATAATGCATCAGGTAAAATGCTTATTACTCTCTTCATGAAGAAATGGCTAAGATGTTGACATACTTAATAAAGGATGGTTAAGTGGAGGCAAGTAAAAATATCCTCCTTGGATATTTTTACTTGTAATTCCAGCATTTCAAAGACTGAGGCAGGAGAATTGCCATAAATTTGAGTCCAATTTGTGCAGCAAAATAAATTATTTATTCCATAAATAATTCCAGAAGAGCCTGGGCTACAGAGTGAGGCTCTGACTCAGAAAGACAAAAACAAAACAAAACAAAAAACAGTGCACACACACACACACTCGTGTGTGAATGTGTGTGATAATTAATCTGAATTTTCATTAGATAAGATCTAGAATAACTAAATCAAGAAACCTTTGGAGTACTTGAAAATGTGTGTAGGGGGCTATGTTGATTATATTAATTAAGGTGGAAAGACCTGCTTACTATGGATGGAATCATTCTCTAGGCTGAGACCCTGATTTCATGTTTTTTTTTTTTTTGGGGGGGGGCGTTTGTTTCTTTTTTCCTGTGGATGTAGTATAATCAGCTACCTCAGGCTCCTGCTTCTATGACTCCTCTGCCATACTGAGGTATGAGCTATTTGCTATTTATCTAACAGTGAGCCAATAAGCTCTTCCTCCCTTATTATGATATGTACACATACATATGTATATGTTTGTGTAGAGAGAATATATATATATATATATATTAAGGATTATATATAAGGATTTTGTGGTGATTTCCTTCCTGATCACTATTTCTATGAATTCAAAGTAAATATAAATTTTCTATTTCAAAATCAGCTTTTTCCCTCTAAGGCCACCCCTGTTTTCTAATCTATACTGTGAACGTGATCTTTTGGCAAGCATGATCAGAGGACTGCTAGACATTTTCACAATGAGTAAAGACCAACTAATACAAGATGCCATCCAGAGCTAGAGAGGACAAAGCTCTCAAATCAATTATATTTTTTTTGGGCCAAAAATGTACAGCATAATAATATGATAAACTCATGGGTTTTTTTTTTCTAAAATGTGTCTACTAGTTTGTAGATTCAGAAACCATCAGACATTGTCCCTGTTTAAAACTGTACTTAATAACTACACAGAAAAAGCACTGCTGAAACTTGTTCTTCTCTTCCTATTAGGTGCAAAGACATCTAATTAGGCAGAAACACAGCAGTGGAATTCAGTGCTCTTGTATGTCTGGATTGTGAACAGGCCATCTATGAATTCATTTGAAAGGGAAACTTGCTGCCAGCTGGTGTCAGAAATGGAACCATTATCAAGCATTGTATAGTTGTCAAAAATAATAACAAGGTTTAAGCCTCATTGACCTTGGCCAAATTTGATCTGGTTATTTGAAAAACAAAAATACCAGAAGGTGGTATTACTGTTTATAGCATCTATAATGTCTATAAAATGCAACTCCCAAGAAAAAAATATAAAAGCAAACTGTTTACCATTTACTGTTGATTAATTGCTAGAAGATATGCTAATTTTATAGCATAATAAGTACAAATAAGAGCAGTTATCTTTTAAGAGCTCTAATAATTTTATTCCAACATGCTTTTGATTTCTTAAAAGAGATTCCTTCTATAAAAATCTACTCTATTGTACTAAAATATAACTTATTTAGAATCAATAAAAAATGCAGACATGCCATTGCTAACATTAGATACTAGTTTTTTCACCACGTAAAGGAAGCGTGCTATCCTGTTCCTTTCAGTGTTAATCTATGTACTATATGTAGGGTTTTTGAAAATTACCTTTTGATATACACCATATATATAAATTATATATACAAATTTTGTAATAATATAAAAATATTACTTGTTTTACTTAATGTAGTTGCTTATTAGCAGTTGTGAGTAGCACCCAGATGACTATCCCATATTGTTTGTTAATATGGCCAATGGAATAAATTCCACATTAACACTGGGGTTAAAGCACTCAGTGTTTGAATTGTTTCGGAACATCTACATTACAGAATCTTATTTTTTCTACAGCCAAGAACATTTTAAATTTTATTTTATCTTATTTTATTTCTTGAAACAGGATCTCCACATAGCGCCATTTGAGCTAAAATTCACTATGTCGCCCAAACAAGCCTGGACTTCACAGAGATTCCCTTGTTTTGTCTTCTGGGTGCTAGGATTAAAGATATGTGCTACCACACCTAATTACTTTTTTAAAATTTAGACAGTTCCTCTTGCTTATTGGAACAAATCACGTTCAATATGAACAGAGTAACCTAACCTGTGAAACTGTCCAAATAACATAAAAAAACAGTATTCAAAGTCACTCTAAATGTATTCTCATTGCTTTCAAATAAATATCATTATGGTAAAAACAGTGTGTAATGGAGCTGTACAGACAACAGCTCAGTTGTAAAGAACACTGTTCACTCTTGCAGAGAAATGGAGTTTGGTTCACCCTCTTCAGGTGATTCCCAACCACCTGTAACTCCAGCTCCAGTTGATCTGATGCCCTTTTTGGCTTCTGTGGGCAACACCCTCCACACATACACATTGACAGAGACACATACATATATACATATACATAAAAAGAATTATATTTTGTTCATGTCATATATAAAATTATGAGGCCAAATAAGTATTATTCTAAATTATTCCATGTAAAAAATAGCAAATTACATGTTTTGCTTACAACATAAAATTTCAGAAATACAGAAATTTAAAAGTTAAAAATTAAGAATTGGTAAAGATAATTAACCAGACATTTTACTAACCTATAACTACAGTATGTATAATAAATAATGCAAGCAAGGGAAGGATAGTTAAAAGCTTGATAATTTAAGCATATCTATTTAGAATATTTATTATTTATTTATAATACATTCTAAAACAACATGTTAATTTTATCTTCTAGAAAGTATTTCTTATAATGTATCAAAAACTGTGAGACTTCACTTTGCGTGGTTTAAATATACACAAATTGTGCTTAATGCAGGGCCACAAAGGAAGGTCTATCTGCGGTGCTTTAACTAAGCAATCTTACTTTCAGATTTCATCTACTAGAGAGAATAAATGATTACTACATTTTTGGTACCAGGCCTATATTTTAAAAGTTATCTTTTAAAAATCCAGTAATAACATCAGACTCTATTAACATAAGAATGAGTCAGTAAACTATTCCATAATCATAAATATAATTATGACAGAGAAATACAAAAGACCATCCTAGTGTTATATGTAATGTGGGAAAACCACACTGACAAAATATTAATATATTGTGGGTCACACAAAAATTCATGAACAATGTATGCTTTCAGTTGTATGAACTCAAAAACTGCTATGTCAGTATAGGAATCTGATATCAGAAAAACATAGATGAGTCCTCTGAGTGCTGGAAAATTTCATTTTCTGTTATCAGAAATGATTACATGTATGCATGCATATGAATTTACATATATGTTGTTTATTCTGCCATAGTCTTAACAATTGTGCATATCAAATAGGGTCATTCAAATTATTTCCAATCTCACTAAAATATTCTAAGGATCATCTCATTTTTCAGAAATGATGCTAAATGTATATTTCAGGAAAATTCACTTGAAAGATCAGTGTGTTCTATAATTTATAAATCATTGGTGTGATTTCAAACTAGAAATTTTGGGTAGTGTACCTTTACAGAAACAATTATATTTTGGTAACTCTATTTAATTTCATATTTTATTAATTTTTCTATATGTGTCATTTAAAATACATTCACCCTTCAACTATGGGTCTATATTGCTCAACTTAAAGAGGAAAGAATATTTTCTAGCTGCATGTAAAAGACTTCAAGGGAAAGAGTCTTACATAGAGGAAGAAACAGAACACCAGATAAAAGATCTGAGAGTAAGGCGAAGAACATGGACACTGCCATTACTGCCATGAACAGAAAGGTCACTTTCCCTATCTTTCCTAGAATAAGAGACCTGGAGAAAAGAAACTAAATGATCCTGGCTCCATGATTAACAAGTCAACCATGTGAGGACTGGAAAAGTGATTTTGACCAAACTCTTCCATGCGGATCAAGCTATTTTAAACCACAACAGTCACATTACATAGTAAAAATGGCATAAGCAATTGTATAAAGTATGTTTTATTCCCACCACTTCACTTGGATTTTACCTTAGTTCCATCAACAGAGAACATAAATTTGGTTTTTAAAACAAATGTCAACTGTTCTATAATGAAGTTGCAGCTTCATGTTATACAAACATGTGGCCCTGTCAAGTCCAGAATTCTAAAGTAGACAGACATCAAAACACCTGTTTGAGTTAGGAACTTAAAGGAGGGTTCTGAGGACTTTCTTCGGTGAGAACCCATGACACAGAGGGGCACTGAATGCTGTCGGTGGCCAAAGTGGAACAAGGCGCCTCTTCATGAATCTCTTCAGTTGTAAAAGTACATATGTTGACAAATCTAATTATGCAACTTCCTGGAAAATGTTTACCTCTGTTATGCTACACCACTGTTCTTATTTCAAAACACTGATGTGCAAAAGAACCCATTACACTAGAAATGCAGACCTTGCTCTCAGACTTTATATCATCCTATCTTATTTTTCTGTGGAAAAAAAATGTTTTGTGACCAAAACTGGTTTGTTGGTCACTGACAATGGTTTAACTTAGAACAATGCAAAATGTACGTCAAGCAAATACTGTATCAAGGACTTGTATCTCTCAATATTCTCCATCTGTGACTCATTTTGAATTTTAGAACTTAGTATCACTTAGAAACGGAGAGAGAGTAACATCAAAGCATTGTAATACCTCTTCATACTGCCAAAGTGTGTGGTCACTAAATATGAAGTTCCCACAAAAAATACACTAGAAGAACCAAAAATACAAACTTAAATCCCGAAATCAACACTTAATTGTACTAGAACCAAGAGAAAATTGATTCAGTTCTTTGGCCCTCCCATCTGTACAATGAGATTCCTCTATCATCCCTACTTTCGTGGTTATTTGTAGGACTAGAGGAGACATATCAAGTGTGCTCCTGAGAATCTGATCCAGTGCATCAGTGATGATAAGTTTATATAGTACTTTCAAGGGAACAAAATCATTCACTTGAAAGAATGCTGTAGACAGGACAGATAAAGGATTCCATCATCATACTAATAACCACAGAGCTAGTTCCGTAATGATTACCAAGGACAAATTTTTTTAAATTTCTTTGGTAATACTCCTAGAGAAACAAATTATTTCTGTGATACTAGTGGATTAAACTATGATGAATGTCTGGACCTGCATATGAGAAAGATCCTTCACAATCCCCAGCCGCCACTCACCTTCTTCCTTTAAACTACCAGTGTGCCATCCCACTAGAGAAAACAGACTATATTTAGTTTCAAAGGAGAATCTTCAAGACAAAGGATTCTTGATCAAAAACACATCTTTACTATGATAGTATTCCTGACACTTGTTACTGAGAACATAAGCAGCTCATATAAAATGAGTAGACTAAGAAAATTGAACATTTTCTAGAAAAAATAGTTCATGATTGCTGTGTTTCAGTAAGTGTCAAGTAGTCTCAATGTGTGAGAGTTTTGGTACCCTAGTCATAGTAGAACCTTCAGTGGGTTAATCTTTGTGGGAGGTCTTAAGGTCAGTAAAAGAGGTGCTTTAAGAAACTGTGAGTTCCCATCACTTCTCTCTTTACTTTGGTTTCTGTCATGATGTGAGAAAGGTTGCTCCATCCTGTGCACTTGGTCCTCCTGTGCTGCTTCAACATAGGCTCAAAGCAAAGGAATTAATTATGGACAAAATTTTCAAAACCATGAATAAAATCAATCTTTTCTCTTAAAAATTTAGTTACTACATGTATTTTTTTGTTGTGCCAGAAATTTAACACAGTGCAAAATGACCGTTGCTTTTTGAGACAGGGTCTTCCGGCAGCTCTGCTGTCCTGGGACAGAGAGGCACCCAGTTCTGTCTCCCGAGTAAGGGGACTAAAGTTGTGTGCCACCGAACCCAGATCTCACAAATTAGACTAGGCTGGCTACTTAGCAAGCATTAGAGATCTTCCAGTGTCTGCCTCCCCAGCACTGGGACTGGAGAAGTACAGGGAATGCTAGAATTTTTACATAGATGATAGAGTTCTGAACTTGGGTCCTCATGCTTATCTAGTAGGAGCTTTCCTGACTGAACCATCTCCTGAGCCCCTAGTGTTCCACATGTTTAGCAATTTATTTACATCATATACTCAATGTTTTCATTACATTTGGCAAAGGAAAAATAAATTTCTCTCATACTCTGTTTTCTGAACACGTATATACACCTTGTACATGCAAATAATCTTCCAGTTTTATCTAGGTAATTTTGCCCGCTGTAATAAAATGTAAAACATAAGTGGCACAAAGGCATAGAGTACCTCTACCCAAGAAAGAAACAGGTTTTGCACCTGCTCTATGTTTTGTTCGGTTGTGATTTCTAATACTGCAAAGATTCTGCTGTCACCAAAATGGAAATGGCTTCTGTTACTCATCAGCATTAATTCCCTCCATCTACTACCATGTACGAGATCTAGTAATGATGCTTCCAAATCAATTTAAAAACCATTAAAAATGTAGTGCCTTTCAAGCCTATTATAATTTAGCTCATTTCTGCAAAATTCAGTTTAGAAGAAAGCAGCTGTGCATTTGAGCATCTGGAAATTACTTTTAATTGTACTTCTCCCAAGTGAGAAAGGAAGCATTCTACCTGCAATGGCATTTGGATTTCTGAACCACACACATACTCTTGCTCTCTGCATTGTACCATTTTCAGCCACATTATTCACCATACTTTTATGTGATTTAATTACATTAAATTTAATTTTGAATTGGGTTTAGTATAGAAAAATAGAAAGTGAAGAGTACTGACTACTTTTTATCTTATCTATGAGCAAAGAACAAATTTCTTAAATATGGTTAATTCTAAAAATCTAAAATATGTAAATAACATAATCATCATATTGAAAGATTTATATATAGAGACACTATGTAAACAAATTCTAGCTATGAGGTAGCCTAATGCCTTGCCCTATGACTAAGATCTATTTATTTAATTAGTCATTGGTTTTTAATCAGTCATCTAATTAATCACTCCTTAATCATTCATATTAAGTTACTGAATATTAAATAAATTATGGCCTACTGGTAACTAATTCAGATTCCAAATTGAACTTGTTAGCACAAAACCTTATAAATAGATAACTATTATCATTCTTTAAACAGTATACCTGATTGTAACAATTTCATCTGCCAGAATTACCAATCACTCATTGTTTCTATTCCATCATTGATTCAGTTCCTGACCCCCAAAGGCATTTTAGAAATAGCAAGATCAAATATCAGCAGGTATTTTCAAGGCACCAATCTCTTTCAATGTCAAAGTACCTGAACATACAATCCAAATTTGACTACTGATTAAGAAGGGCCCGCTCAAAAGAATATTTAAGAATAAAGCCCAGGAATGGAAAGAAGAGAAATTAGGTTAGAATTCCATAGAACATGCCAAGCAGTACACACAGAGTTTTCAAAACTGCTTCATTAGCAGAAAATTCAAACCACATTTATAAAAAAATACTACATAAAGAATGTAACTGATATGTATGTGCATATTTAATAAAATTAATTATTTTTAGGGTTGGAGATGTAGCTTGGTGGTCACACATGTCTAACATGCATGACCACCTGAGTTTAATACCCAATGCTACAAAAAAGCTCCTTTTAAACTGGGTATGGTGGCAAATGCCTTTAATTCCAGCTCTTGGAAGGCAGAAGCAGGCAGATCTCTGTAAGACTCAGGACAGCCTGGTCAACATAGGGAGTTCAAGGCCAGCTGGGGCTACAGGAGACCCTGTCTCAAAACAAACAAAACAAAACAAAGAAAAATGATTTTTAAAAGAGCAACTTATACTGTATCAAGTACAGTTACAATAAATCAATTCTCAAAATTAATTTTAACACATAGCATATGTTATCACATATTATTTTGAACAAAGCACAAGTTATTAACTTACTAGTAAGACAGGCATGTTCTATAATTTTGAGCAACATGAGCTTCTATACACAGCTTCCATTGTTCAGAAAGAAACCCTGTTTGGGGCAAAATGAAAAAGCTAACAATCTTTGCTAAGGCTGAGTCTGCTTAATTATATGCTGATTTGTCCAACCAAATGGGATGACCTAACAAACTTGGGATTTTAAAAATCATTGCACACAAAAGAATACTGCCTCTGTCACAGAAACCCCAAACACACACACTCAGGTGAACAAGAATGAGTGTGTTCTTCTTTGACTCATCTTCTCTACAGAAATACCTAAGATCAGTGATGCAGTGCTCTGAGGAAAGACCAGGACTGAACAGGAGGAGAAGTGCAGGGGCCTAATGCAGCGTGGATCCCCCAGCCAGGGCCAGCCTCCTCCCTCTATGCCAGCTCTTTCTCACCTCTTCAGTGAAAAGTAATGAGGGTCTATCTCAGAGCCTTCTGTTCCTCTCGCCACTCTGTTGTTTATATAGGATGGCATGTTGAAATTCGTTGTTATAAAAATATACTACACTATTAATTTCAATTGTATTTTCTATTTTAGTTTATAAACCAAAGTCAAGCTAAGTTCATTTACGTTTCAAAAATACACAGGCATTCAAATAAGACAGTAACTCTTTTCAAAATCTCTTTAAAATGTGAAGCCGATAGTAAAAGCAAAGAAATTTTGAAAGTATTTGCAGTCATCCCTTCCACCCTTTACAGATACTGACTTCTCGTCATTGGGGAAAAACGAAATTGAGGCATCTGTTTGGTTTTAAGGTATTTTGAAAGACAGGTATTGTGTAATATTTCAGTAATAACAAATTGGAAAGAATGACAAAGCTAGCAAACATTTCTTTTTAAACAAATGATGGCACTTTAGAGTTTCCATAAATTAGTAAATCATTAAAAACTGGTAATAATCATGTATTTAGCACCACTCCACAAACAAGTCAATGACCAGTAATGTCTTCTGAATAACTCAGTGCTCCAAACTATACAAATCATCAGATCTGACTTATCTTTCACACTCAGTCATGTATGGGCTAACTTGCAATCAGAATGCCATTTTTGTTCTTTTAACATGCTACAAAAATGGAGTTTGATCAAGACAAGAAATCTCACAGGACAGATGTCTCAGGGCACAGATGGAAACGCAGGTAGAGAGTACTTGAACATGCAAACAAGACAGACATTGAAATGTTCTTATAGTTGTTCAAATCATCCTAAAAAATAGAATAATCTTGGCTGACCTGTCACCTTAATTTTTATGAGAAGATTATAAAGTAGGACATAATTCATCATTATTTAACTACACAATAGGCCAGGTTGCTTGCAAAATGCACTCAACAACCAATATTAAAAAGACATTAAATTGCAATATTACCCAACAATAATTTAGGAATTAAACCCCTGTAAAATAAAACTCTCAATAACTACAAATCGATTCCTCTTTTGCTTGAAAAGATAGAACATCTGAGACTATGAATCTCTGCAGTTGATATTATTTAGATTTAAATTAAGCTGCATCATTTAAACAACGATTTGGCTATCAATACATTTGGCGGATTGAAAAATGACAGGCATTAACCCAATAAAATATAAAATACAACAGTTAAATCTATGGAAAAGTTTGAAATCTAATACATGTTACAACCAATTTACTAGTTTCAAGATTTATTGCATGTGTGACTGGTAAAAACAGTGCTATCAAAAGTTTGCACGAACTGAATAGCATTGTGTTTTATTTTGCACATACTTTCTCTGGTGGAACAGAGCCTGGTGTCTTCACATGCTGTTCTTATCCACTTTTGCTACTCCAGATCCAGAATCATTTTGCCTATCCCTGATCTTTTATGACTGAGGTCATGGAAGTGCCAAAATTCAGTAAGGGCATTCAGTCTAATGCAGGAATGTGCTTATCTCATTGCTGAAATGCGGGCCATTTAGACCAGAGCAATTCATTGAAATGAGGACATGTTCACTTAAAATGCCCTGTTATGAACACTTCTCACAAATTAAAATCTGCAGATAAAAAAAGTGCCCAATTGTGCTTTCCAGTGCAGATTATGCGTTAATAATTATTTCACGTCTCTTTTAATTGGGAAGAGAATTTTATGCGCCTGTTGCATAAGCGAAACAAAAAAATCATTTCATAGTAAAAAATGGTAAAGAGCCATCACTTAAATTAATAATTATAAATGAATTCTACCTTTTCTGGAATTTCTAGGTTGTAAAAATGGAATTGGCTTTAACATGTTCAAAAAAATGTAGAAAATAGTGAAATATTTTCAACCTATTCTTGACATATAATAAAAGCAACAAAAATTTAGATTTTTAAAAAATAATCAGATTTGTAAATATTGTTTTAAAAATGTTAACTCAATAAAAATTGTTACTAATTGTCCCTAAAAGTCTCCTTCATGAAATACTTAGGTAACAACTCACTTACCTAGCAAGTTAAACTTTTAACTATTACAATAAAGAATATGATTTAGTTTTCTCTCTATGCTTATGTATTTAGAACTCAACCCAAAATATTTGTCAATAATCAAGTATACAATTAAGCATTCTCTGAACTTAAAAAACCAATATAGCTGTCTGTGCATTCACAGTTCTTTATTTGAGGGCATTTATGCTGCCAAGGTCTCTAACAGCAACAGCAAAAATCTCTACAATTTTCCATCAAAATATTTCTCAGCAAATTTTGGAAGACTAGCCTACCAATTTCAGATACTTAGTGAAAAAAATGATTCAAAATAATGATAAAATAGAATGAAAGCTAAATTAAATGGAAGACAGTCCAAAAACAAAATGATTGCTAGGTGAGAATCATTGTAATCCTATGTTCTCTATACCTGAAATTCAAATGGTCCATTTTAATAAAAAATTTAAATATATAACTGTATTAATCTCTTGTTATTAAGAAAGTATATTAAATATAATTCAGCTGTGAACTTATACATAATGTGAACTTATTCAAGTAAATTTCTATAAATAGCCATTTATAATTTCCATGACTTTTGGTGTTGACTAATATGAAATTTTCAAATACTCCATCCTGAAATGCCACTAATAGCAAAATGTACATGATGCCATCAGTCACAATAGAAAAAAATCACATATATAGAATTGTATATTGTGCATACACATATAATTTGACCTGAAGGGGATATTAATGAATATTTTGATTTTCACTTTGTTCTACAATCCAAATGAGCAACAGTCTATATTGTGTTAGTGGAAAATACACATAGTTTTATATATATATATATATATATATATATATATATATATATATGAATGATAAAGATACCAGTTAGGATGGTTTTAAATCAGGTTTCTACTAAAGGACAATTCATTTGATTTTAATTAATATATAAAACATAAAATGCAACTATTAACTAAGATAAAAGTTAAACTATAGATTACCATAACTAATATAAAAGACAAAAATCATTTTTGAGAATAGCGAAAGAAAGGGTGCCTTTAAAAATCACAGCGCAACTGAGACTATTGTTTTACTTTTAATTGCTTTGTAGTTTACTTGTTTTTAATATTAAGATATTGCTGAAAATAGCTACACAAAACCTAAAACTGTTCATATCTAGCTACTAGAATATTTCATTGCAATTTGTGTAAAGCCTTCCTATATAAAATTACATATTGCTTACATGACAAAATTCAGATGTATTAATACTAAAATTAGTAATGTTCCAAAAAGTGTATGTACCGTTGAGCTTCTCGATTTCTTTCATTTAAAGTTATCCTTTATATTAAGGACAGCAATTAATTACAATCACTTAATTATTTGGTCAAGTTTGCATACCAGACATTTCTATGAATAGGTTGGTTAAAAATATCAAGGTGTCACATAGGTTTTTTAAAGTTATGTAACATGTTAAATTGAAAAATAAAATCCCAAATATCACAACATTGTAACATACAAAAAAAAAAAACCTCCTAAGGAAATCGTGAACACAAAACTTCTAGAAAACTTCATTACTTATTGGTAACTGAGTATTACTTACTGAGATTAGCAGTTTCAAGAATTCATCTGTTACTTATCCCGAAGTGTTTTGAAAATCCTTTCCACACGTATACGCCCTAATCAGACGGTCAATCCCTGTTCTGCTTTGCTGAGGAAAACAAAACAAAACAAAACAAAAAAAAAATATATATATATATCCATAAATCTTTCGGAGTCATTCTTGTTCTGGCGTATTTTAGGTGGCAACGGGCAAGAACTCCATGGTGACAAATGCAGCAACGTGAGAAAGAAAATCGAATGCTTTTTTCCTATTAACTGTATAAAGTCATTTTTGCATGCCTATACCACTGGTTGTGGCAGCTTTCAAACACGATTTCTAATTTAAAAAAAAAAAAAAATTGCTCCAGGTTCTTTAGAGAAAGCTTGTGGCTGGGAAGTTGATTTTGGCCAACTGCCAAAATCATGTGCAAAGGGGCCTCATTAGGGATTCATGGCAACCTTCAGCACTCACAAAAAATGTGACCCAACAGGCTAAATCAGCGACTAAAATTAAAAAGTAAGAGACAAAGACAACTTACTTAATATTCCCTTCAAAGCAACATTAAACTTTTTTTTTGTAATTAAACCCTTGTTAGTCTAATGCACTGTCCCTGTCCTCAAATGATTGTACAATTACTCTTTAAAACTTGTCAATTGGTCTTCTAAAGAACACGTTCTTTCTGTGTCCGTTTGCACAGATTTTGCTGTACAGTAAAACTATATCTATTGCAACCAATTCAAAAGCAGAAAAATCAAATCGTAAAAACAGCAGCCTACAGAATTTTTACGTTTTAAACAAACTAGCACCAGCAAAATAAACAAACAATAGTTAATACATTTAACTTCTAGAGAAGTGAGCACACACCCTTTAAACTGGCATTGTACAAGCCAATTTCACTGCCAAACTTTGCCCCAAAGTAGATATGATACGGCGCCTTACCGAGATGTCTTCTGGCTTTTCTGCGGGTCAGAAAGTTTCCTGCCTAAGCACACAGATATTCTTTCACAAACCATAAAGGCCCTTTTATGAATCTTGCACTGTAACAGGCTGCTTTCCACACCAGTTGAGAGCCCAGTGTTTCGGCTCTCAAGATAAAATGCAAGGCTAACACACAATTAGTGGGAGAGGTTGTCTCCGGGAGAATTTATCTTAGAAGGAAAGAAGCAAAAACGCAGCTTTTTTTTTTTTTTTTTTCTTAAATAGCAAGGAGGGTGCGGTCAGATGTTAGGTTTTTGCCTGAGAAAAGGGCCCTACACAGCACTAGGAACTACTAAATACTAGCAGAGCAGCCTGGGAAGGGAGCCAATGGAAGGACTTTGTTTGACCCAGCTGCCAATCTCCCCTGAAGCCCTGCGCCAGACTAAACACTCACACTATTTTAACTCAAATCAGGCTACAGCAGCTGTTTGCTTTCCGGCTCTGAGCTCGGCACCCACACGGCCTGTGGAGTTCACCCGTGAGTTTTGCGAGCTGCCTTGCTGAAATCTGTTCCCGGATGGGACCCATCACTGTAGAGAAAAATTTAACCCTACTGCTCAAGGTAGACGGATACTGTTTGTTGGTCCGTGTTTGGGTCTAGTCACTGAAAGGCAATTTTAAAATGTTTTCAATAACAGTGATGTTTGACATCTTGGGAGAGATTTGGGATTTGAAGATAAGGGTGCCTACATTTCTTTAATTTCTTTTACTGTGCTCCAATTAATACTAAAATAGCCATTGTGTGTAGCCATAACACATCTATAATACAACTCTAAGAACAAAGATGGTGGTCACTCATCCCAAACCAAAGCCTTCTACCATAGAGAGATGGCATTCTAGAACTCAAGACCTCATTCTAGAGTTTCACCTCAATGTTCTCTTCCAGTTCTGGAAAATTCCTCCATAAGCAACAGTGAAGAATGCGTTTGTGGCCTTCTATAAAAAATGTCCCAAATGACCCAATTTATTTTCCATACATTTCTAATTGTTAGTTACTATGCCAGCTGTAGAAATCACATTGTGGGAGCTGGAAAAATGGCTCAGTGGTTAAGAGCACTGGCTCTTATAACAGAGGCTCAACATGGCAGTTAACAACTGTCCATAATACCAGTTCCAGTAGATCCAATGCCTTCTTCTGACTTCCATAGGCGTTGCATGCAAGAGTGTACTTACACAGATATAGGTAAAACACTCATAGACATACATTAAAAAAATTAAATCACATTATTAATTGTAAAACATTAAAATCTGTTCATTGATAGCATATGGTGAAATGAAAGACGGAAGACTTTAGCCAGAGGCAGACAGTTTACATAATAATCAAAAATATGATTGTAGTTGGAGAAAGAGATTTGATAATTAAGATCAACTGTATAATAAACAAAGGTCAAACACTGAGCATGTGGGGAAAATAATAAGCTGTTCATCATGTGGAAGTTGGGAGAAGCCAGGAGGAAAGCAATGACATGAACGGGTGGGTATTATTACTTCTGACCAACTTACTGGCAAAGCACAATCAGGAAGGCCAGCATCCTCTTTTCATGGACTTTAGCTACCACTGTCAGACAGAAAAAAGACTTTTATTTATTTTTTTTATTTTTAGCAAAACTAACTTTAATCCAGCTGGAATGAGCAAAACATGAAATAATTCTGAAATATTCTGAAGAGGTTTCCATGGATTTTTTGCAGCTTTGCAACTTTGGATATTTTGCTTTGTTTCTACTTTTATCCCAGTTGAGTCATATTTTTTCTAGTTTGTTGTTGGTGGTGGTGGTGTGTGTGTGTGTGTGTGTGTGTGTGTGTGTGTGTGTGTAAAATGATGGAAGAAATTGTTCAGATTGAATAGCTCATTTCTATACTCAAGTATTTGATTTTGTCCATGACAGAAAAGCCTATGGAATATGGAAGAACTGCACTGATGTGCGCACACCAGAGTCTTATATGAAGTATAATGCAATGCTAAGAATAAAGGAAAAATATAACAGTTACTACTTCTCTTTGAAAGTTCTCTTTTTATGTTTTGAACAGCAATATTGTTTTTAATTTTCCAGTCAATAGTACAATGAGGATTTGTAATAATTATGAGATTAACTTTCTCTTTAGGATAATCAAAAAATGAAACTTTTGATTCTACAAGACATCGTTGATACAAACACATTTTACAATCAAGATGTTGAATAAGATAAAAAGGTTGTATACATAGATTTCTAAACAACAAAAGTTGTCTTTATAAAAGGATCTCATTAACTACAAAGAACAAAGACCCTAAAAGGAAGAATAGAAATGTGAATGCCCTGAAAGCCAGTATAAAGATGACTGGAGTAATCTGCTGAGACAAAATAATCAAAGATGAAATTTAGGGTTAATAAGATACTTCTCTAAAGACAATCATAGTGAATGGATGGACAAGAGGAGTTGAAAAAAGTAAAATAGCCTTAAGAAGTGTACTTAAGTGGAATAGTTAGCCATTTTGTTTAGGTAGAATTCTAGAATGGACCCTTAAAATCGTTCCCACTAACTGGTGTAACTTACTAGCTTCCTTAGGAGATGGCCCTGGTAATGGTCAGTGAGGTTTCCATGTTAAATTACAGTGAGAAAGAAGAAAAGATGTGAATAGTAAACTGCTTGACCTGTGCAGTAGAGCAAATGCAAAGGTGATTGGAAGTACCACTGCAGAGAGATGGTGTTTTACAAAGCACCGAGGTTAGGTTTGTCATCATTTGTTCATTCATCTTTTTATTTACTTGTCTTCTCAAAAACTCTATTTGATTCTGACTTCAGGAGAGCCATTAGACTATAAAATGAAAAAAATCAACCAACCAACCAACCAACCAAACAAACAAACAAAAAAAACGAGTAGTCTCTGTTCCCATGCAGCTGATAAACTAGGAAAACAGAACCTGCAAAGCATTCGGTTCTGAAGATCATGGCACTGCACCTGTTGAGCATATCAGTATGTTGAGGAAGTGGTTCTGACTGATTTTGTAAATATGATAGAACATTAAAGAAAATCAAAAATCATCATTAACTTCAAACAATTGCAATAAACAAATTATTATAAAAGGTGCTATCATTCAAAATGTCATACTTCTTGTCATGGTTAGGGTTGAATGATGTCACTGTCTTAAAATGCCTAAACCCATTATTGTGTGTGTGAAAATATGATTGTTATCTTCCTCAACATTTCTTTTCAAATATATTCCTTAATATTTCCTACTTTAGTTGAGACCAAAAAGATCAATATTTCTTGAATGTCAAATAAAATACAGGAGAGAATCTTTGTGCACGAATACCCATTGGTTCGTGAATACTCCAAAGTATACTTCAGTGCTTTTACATTAAGGAAGATGTACTAATAATAACACAGAGCTTTGAACACCTGCTCTTAAGAGAGAAACTTTGAACACCTGATTTTTACTGAAAAATACTCTGAAAAAATGATTTTAATTAAATGTTAAACATAAGTTGAATGCATTTATGAAACAAAGAAATTTTATTATTAATCTTGTAATTGTTTTTAACAACAATTTACTAGTCAAAACACAATGTGCAGTTATTAAAGTAGGGTTTTATTTTACTGTTTATCTAGGATAGCAAATGGGGGCTCACACAAACACATAAATATACATAGAAGCATACAGTATATTGATTTCTTAAAAGATTTTTATTCTTACTAATGTGATTATGGCTCTATAAAAGCTTCATCTTCTCAGCATGAGTATTTTTTAATCATTCATTTTTCTACATATAAAAGTCTAACTCTTTGAGGAATTCTTGAAAATAATTTAGGTCTCATCAAAGTTATTTTATGTTTTAACAGAATTAAAAGCAATATAAACACATATAAAAGAAATGGATAATACTAACATTTAAAATTTATAATAAAAATGAATTATTAAATAATACTCTTCAGTATTATCATCAGCCACATTCATAGTTTTCATAGACAGAAAGCAATCAGTTTAATTGTCCATAAGTTCTTCTAAAGAAAGTTCAAAGCAGGGAGGCACATCTTCACTCATCTAACATAGAAAGAATTACTTTAATGTAAAAACTAGATAAAGACATGCAGAGGAAAGAAAATTATAGACCAGAGTATCTTTTAAAAACAGAATAATATCCTCATTTGAAAAAAGTTCATCAATTTATAAAGGAGGTATGCAGAAATACCAAGTGGTATTTTTCCCAGTATACCAATGTATTCAACATTTGAAAATCAGTTACTGAAAATCCACCTTATCAATGAACTAAAGAAGAAAAATTTTTTGGCAATATCAACTAATTCAGAAGACACAGCATTTGACAAACAGCACTCAGTCATGATGGAAAAACCTCATTTTCAAATTGAAACATGCATATCTAAGATTTCAAAACTAGCATTCAGCTATGTAAAAGAACATGTTACTTTTGTCTTTCTGAGTCTTGGTTACCTCACTCAGGATGATTGGTTCCATTTCTGTCCACCTACAGATTTCATACTTTTGTTTTATTCTAAAAGAGCTGATTAATATTACATTGTGTGAATGAACCACACTATCATTATCCATTCACCAGCTAATAGACAGCTAGGTTGTTTCAAATTTCTGGCTATTATGAAAAGAGCAGCAATAAACATGGATGGATGAACAGGTGTTTCTGTAGTAGGGTGTGCAGAGTCTTTTGGTCATATGCCCAAGAATGGTATGGATGGATCACATGATTGTAAGAGCCAGAGGTGTTGAATGGCAAGAAACAGAGTTTTCCAGATTAACTGGTTACTCATATAAATTCACAGCAAATGATGACAGCATGAACAAGTCCATGCAAGCTAAACCAGAACAGTTTTCAACATAGACACGAGGAAGTGAATAAAAAGCTCCAACACCCTTAAGGAAATTGAGGGCACTGATGGCTACTGGGAGGGACAGAGACACTCACTTTCAATCCGGTAGTTTAACCAGGTCCCAGTGAATGGACCCACACTGAAGGACATTTGGAATTGCTAATTAGACTCTATAGGCATTATTATCTATACATTTATATGTATATATTGCAATAAATTGTGCAGGGGGAAATAAAGGGAGGCAGGGATAGGAGAAGGGATTGAAATACCATCAAATTACATTGTATAAAAATCACAAATATTCAATAAAAAAGAACTGAAATTGCAAAAAAGAAAGAAAAAACTCTAAGCAACCTCTAAAGTGTTAGGAATAAAGGGGACTTTTTTCTAATTGATGACGAACAACTACAAAAACGTCTCTAAAATTAAGATTACAGTCCATGGTGAAAACATAGATGCGTTTTCTCCATGAAATTTGACTGTCATTCCCCATCTCCTGTACTATTCAACACAACTGCAATAAGACAAGAAAAGCAACTAAAATTTAGGTACTGAAAAGGATACATAGAATCATATCTATTCATAAGCTATTTAATTATCTATGCAGAAAATGCCAAAGAACAAGTATATAAGGCTTTCTGGATACGAGGCTGATGCATAAAAATCAGCTGCCTTTCTCTTTTCCAGCCACAGTAAATTTTTGTAATTTAAAGTTTCAAAAACACCACTTTTAATAATCAGAAATAAAAACTCAAGTTCAAACTGAACAGGCAAAGTAGGTATATATGTAAAACAGTGAAAGACTGATAAAAACGTCGAGGAAGATCTGCATCAGTACCTGCATTTGCTCTGTTAGTTTAGCAGACTTAGAACGAAAGCTATAGTGGCAATAGAGTATATCTGGCACCCAGATCTTGGTTTCCAATACCACCTTCCAACCAAGAAAATAAGTCTCCTTAGGAAAGTGATGGTTTGTTCCAGGATAAAAGTGATGGTTTTATCTAGGACTTCACAGGGATCCACAAGATGCAGCTGGAGCATCTTATTGTACCAGAAAAGAACACTAAAGATAAAATACAACAAAATGTTGCCAGAGCATACCAAAGGGGCAAAGATAACAATTCTGGTAGTCTCAACACTGAAGCTGGTACAACTGGAACAACACAAGTAATAGCAATGACTTACAACAAACTTAGCATCCATCAGTCTATCTTGACATAAGATGAGACAGATAGTATGCAGAGAGTAGACAATATCTTACACAGAAGTACCTGGTGTGCACATTCGATTCTTAGGAAGACAGAAAAACTACCTATTCATTCTCAGATGGTTTCCTTTAAAGCTGGCAACACTGGCAGTAAAAGGGAGAAATTGAATACTTTTATAGAAGTCTTCCTTCTCCAAACGAAAACCTCCAATCTAAGTATGAGACTATCAGGAAAATTCCAAATGAGATATATTTTACAAAGAAGCTCATTAGTAAACTTCAAACAGGCCACAATCATTAGAAATAAAGAAAATCTGAGAAACAGTTTTAATAAGAAATAGCTTAAAGACACAACTATTGAATGAATGTGGTGCCTTCAATGGGATCCTAGAACAAGAGCAACATCAACAAATGGTTTTGAGAAATCTAATAAAGGGCAGACTTCAATAATTTTTAGTTGTATTTCATTAATTGTGAAAATTATAATAATATAATGAGACACTAGTGGGGTATTTAAGAACTCAAACTTGTACAAAATTTTTAATAATTCTACAAACATAAATTGTACTAAAATTAAAAATTTATTGAACATAGACCAGAAAACATTCCAGACAAAATGTGATTAATCCCACCACTTCCTGGGACTAGTACCCAAAGATTTTGTTAAGTGTGGAAGTGAAGTCTAGAAAGAAATTTCTGAAAAAATATGAGTAAACCTAATAGAACTACTGCCTTGGTCTACATTATCTGCATTAATTCCCATCTTAAACATTTAATTTCTTTCGATTCTTTTCAGTATAAATGTTTCAGATTTTTCCTTGGCTGTTTACTTCTTTTCTCACTATACTTTCTTTGCTTGGAAACCCCACTTCCTCTAACATAAAGATGATGTGCCCTCTGTGCCCTCTCAACAAGCCCCTATTGTGTGGCACTCTACACTCATTTATCAAATGCCACGATATCAGCCAGCTAAACTCTAGCCAGCTAAGCTATCCAACTTCCCATGATAACTAGAGTCACAAGAAACCTCAAGATATGACAGCACTTTCCAAGCAAAACCTGGAACAAGTGGACAAACATGGAATACAAGTATGTACTGAAAAGGAATATTTCTCAAATGAAAACATTCACATTCAATTTTTAGTTAAAATTTAAAAGACAGTGGCATAATATTCACTGGATCAAGAATGGGTTCTCAGGAAAGAAGGTACTAAATGGAAAGATTTTCCCATTTTCACCTGCTCAGTCTGTTAATCATAGTATTTTTTTTCTCACACAAAACAATCTCATTTCAAACTTATGCCCTTCAGATCAAAAGGCCCACTGTCCTTCTATGTCCTTCTAATGTTTTCAGTCCTTAATTATCAAGTCCCATGGGAAACTTAATGCATAAAATGCATTCAGTATTTTAAGTTTGCTCAAAATTGCTGATTGCATTAGCCTTTGGTACAATCATCTAAAACATAATGAAACATGACTTACAAGGCCAATCAGAATGAGGCAAAGCTGAAAAGAAATGCAGTCCTGAAGATAAGACCTGGCATCTCCAGTCTCATAAATATCACCATGATTAAAAAGCAGACGTATGTATTGCCATTAGGAACCATAATCAAGGTGGAAAGCATGCTGCGTGCCTTGTGAAATATCCATTTGGTGGAATTCTTTCAATCGGCCCCAGGCCTTCAGTACCCCCTTCTCACCCCCTCAGTCTTCCCTACATCACCCTAAATCCTGGTCCAGAAACAGCCCTGAGGTTTTAAATCAAATTTCTTATGGGATGGATGTTCCAATCAAAATTACAGTTACCTCTGGCTGACTGATTTTGGCAGGCCTTAAGTAAAATCTTAATCGGATAATCTGATTAAACTAATTCTATGTAATTTGCAAATGGTTCACAGTCTAAATTTACCAGAGAATTTGAGTATGTGATAATCAAATTCATGGAAGATACAAGGGAATATATTGAAATGGAAAGCTGAGTGCTCTCTATTTACACTCACATTTCTTTGGTCTCTCTCTCTCTCTCTCTCTCTCTCTCTCTCTCTGTCTCTCTCTCTCTCTCTCTCTCTCTCTCTTTCTCATTACTGGCCCAGTAATATTTCCACACTGAATCTTGAATCTTTGCATGGGCGTATGTTGTCATCTTTCAGTTGCCAGACATGAAATAAGGTAAAATAATCATTGCCCTTCTTTGTTGATGATAGTTAAAATATTTAATAAAATGAAAGTATTCAAGAAGATTCTAGGTCATATTTATATTTCTGTTAGTAATATGTCACAAATTTAAAATAGGAACAGTGTATCTGAATTTATCCTAATTAACTATTTAAAAATATTTAATCATTTATATCACAGAATAACTCTTGATTAAAATGCCTTCTCTGGAACTAGCCATCTTTTATAAGTAACTACTGTTATTTGCATCACCTTTCAATGCAAAAACATATCAATAGACACCACATACTTAGCTCTAAGGATTTAGATATCATCAGTAAGGATATGACTTATGCTTTTATAAAAAAACAAAATTATATTTATTTTATATTTCTAAATGCCAGGTACTATTCTCAGTACTTCATGTTATGATGATTAATTTCACCTTCAAAGCAAAATTATAAAGTGAGTATTTGTATAAATTTGATTTGATAGAGTTGGCTCTGTATTTACATGGTTTCCACCCCCACAGATTCAAACAGCTGTGGATTGAAAAGATCTGAGAAAATTTTCATGTGTCCAGAGCATTTATAGGAATATTTTTCAGATCATTGTTTTCTTCCCTAAATAAAATGCTTTAATAAATATCTCTAGGCATTATAATTTTTACAAAAGGTATTATAAGAAATCTGGAATTAATGTGTATTGGAGAGATTATACAAATAATACATTTTACAAGAAGGGCTTGGAATTTTTGGATTTGGATATCTGAAAAAGTCCTGGAGTTAATGCTCTACAGATACCAGGTATTTGCAAAGCAAGAATTGGAGAACTTAAGGATCTTGCCCATGACTACATAGTAAATTATTTAAAAATCACTGCATACACATGTGAGCACATATGTAACAGAATTTGTGCATCTATAGGTTTCCTTGAAAGAAAATGTTGCTTTGAAGTAACAAATATGAATTGTAGAAGGATACTGATAGCATTTCAATCTTAGTCAATGGTGGTAAGTATGATTACCAGGAGGGAGGTTGATACTGAAAGACTAATTTGTGAAAAATGTTTTGATTATCTTGGATTAGTCTGGAAGTCTGTTGGTGAAAGGGTTAACATAGCCTGGAGGAACAATAAATATTAATAAAGCTAGGTCACTTCCTGTGAGTAGGTGTCCTGTAGTACCACTATTGGCATCAAAGCCGGTCTTTGCCAGGCTTGAAAAAAGCACCCCGGTGGCGTAAGAATGAACTGAAGAGATAAAGACAGACGGAAAGTACTGTGTCCAAGAGTGCGATCCAGCAGGGCAAAACAAATGTGAGTCACTCTAATCACTCTAAAATAGGAAGATAAAAAGTAAGAGAGATTATTAGAAAAAAAAATCTCTGTGTAACATAAGAATGTAATTCCAATCCAGTACAGTTTCATTTATTTCTATTGAATAGATCATTTAGGACTTTCATGAAAATATTGGTAACAAGAAGACCACTTAATAGCTAACAATGAAGGGACTATTTGAATATTAGTTCATTAGCAATAATAGGTAGTTTTAACACCTTATTAAGGTTAAAGAGTATATATATATATATATATATATATATATATATCCCTTAGGGGGGGTGGCTAAGTTTTCAAGAAACTTCTACTACATGAACAAATATATAGACAATATGTTTTTAAACCCACACTAAAACTGTGCACACACATATTGGGCACCAATTAATTGATATAGTGTTCTCCATAAGAAAAAAAAATCTTAAATTATATGGCAATTGGATTATTTTTTCCCAAAAATATAACATGGGAAACTTTCTAAGTCAGTTTATACAGTCCTTCTTTATGCTTTCAGAATGCTTACCTCACATTCTACCATTCTACATTATGTTTTCTCTTAGGTTGTTTATTCTTCAGTGTTGTGTCTTCTCTAACAAAGTTTGAACACATTCTTTATAGTATCTTATGTCATTGGAACTGTGTTCTTATCCATTACTACTGATTTTTAATTTTCCTAGAAATCCAAGCTGTTTTGTGTTCTTCATTATGTGATGCTGTATATTTGTTCTCTATGATCTGGCAAAATATGACTCTAAGGTTTTGGAACAGGTACTTTACCCAGTAACGTCTCATGTACTTCTTGTTGCATATTTTGAAGGTAATAATGTAGACCTGAAGCCAAATGGCTGAATTTAAAATACTCTCCAGGCCATAGTTAACTACGTAAAAGTTTAAAAAACTGAAATTTCCAGTGATTTAAGCCAAAATTTTATGTTCAAGACATATTAACTGACCATCTTAAAAGTAAACTCTAGGAATTAAGATGGGTGGTTAGGTAAATCATTATTCTGAGGATTATAAGAAAAAAATGAAACTTGTTGTCAAAGGGTGTGGGGTCACCTATGCTTCAGCAACTATATTTCTAACCCCTTCTGCTTATCTTCTTGTGATTAAGGAGATTCCTGTGTAGTGAGAGATTTTACAGCTGTGGGGATGACACAAGCTTTTGGCTGAGAACTAACACCATATCTCACATTATGTTTTGGAATTCTGTTTTTATCTTCACTTTCAACTCTTTCAACTGTTTCTTATGGAAAAGTGATTTGCTAGAGAAAAAAAAATTTACCAAAATTCCTCCTAGTACCGTAAGTAAAAGTAAGTGACTTTAGTGGTCTTTGGGAGGGAGAACACTTTCAGAGTTACTATGGTTCATGCTCCCATGTCACTAGGGAAATGAAGGTTCTGTGAGAATATTAGAACCAACATCATATCTGCCACCAAAGAAATTGCCAGAATACTTGTGCTGTATTTTCACAACTGACATTTTTAATGAAAAAGACAAAACAAGTTATCAGTTGCTGTAGATGCTGCATAAGAAATGAAATTGAGTTCAATGAAAATAAAATGTGATGCCAGAATAAAAAATTAATCTCTCCCTCAGTGGACGTGGAGATGAGAACGTTGTGTAGCATTTGAAGGGATATGGACACTAGGCAGGAACAGAGGAAACGGTTTGCAGAACTTCTAGCTTAATTTTTAAAATTATAAATAGGTAAAACCTGGTATTTCCATTTGCAACTCTGAGCCAAAGAAATACCTCAAATCCTGCAGAGAGTAGAAATTAACACAAACACGTATAACAGTCTATACTTCAGTAAAGTTTTTTTTTTTTTAATTTACAGGAATGAACAACCTATTTCAAGTTTTAGAAGAGAAAAGTTAAAGTAACAACAAAAACTGTTTTTGAATAGTTATCCTACTGAATAACATTTCTAGTTCAAAAAGGGTCACAAGGTATAAATTTTACAGCTAATTCCACTTGGAATATTAATGAAAATAAATCCACTAAAACTCTAATATTCCTTTAGAATTTTTAGTTCAGTCACATTTATAATAAAATTGTACCATGTTAGATAAGAAAAGAAACCTTATTGTGCCATCAATGGTTGATGAATTGAAAAATGTCATTGATTATCTCCACTGTTTCCAGAAGATAAGTGCTGTGTATATATAGGGCTGTATAACACATCTGATGGTCAGTGATAATCATCCATTTGATGGATCAAGAATGACCTGAATAGTGGGCCCCTGGCTTCCCTGTGGGGCATTATCTTGATCTGGTTAACTGTGGCGAGAAGACCTGTCTTAAGTGTGGGTGGGATCATTCCCTAGGCAGAAAATCCCAGGCTGCACTAAAGGAAGTGAGCTGATCACTGCCATGCATGGCTCCCTCTTCCTTCCTGGGGATTCAGTGTGAGGAACTGAAGCAAGTTCCTACTCTGGCTTCCCTGCCAAATGCACTGTGCCCTGAACTGGTGCCCACAGTATGCCCTTTTCTCCTTAAGATGCTTTTGCCAAGGCATTTTATTGAAGCAACAGGAAAAGAAACCAAGACAATATAAAATCCCAAAGAGAATTTGATTGATATATAAAGTTTACTCTTTGATACAAATTTAAGAACTCCGAATCTAAAATTGGTGGCAGTGTTTTGCGAGGATCATGGAGACTTTAGGAGGCGTGGCTATGGAGGAAGAAACCCATCAATGGAGCAGGCTTTGAGAGCTTCCACTTTCAGTCTGTCTCTCTCTGCTTCCTTCAGAGCTCTGTGAACTCTATTTTCCACTCTGCCTCTTGCCATGTCCCCACTGCCATTATGAACTCTTATCCCTCTGGAAACATAAGCCCAATAAACTGTTCCTTTGATAACTTGTCTTGGTCGTGTTTTTTTTATAAGGCAGTAGAAATACACCAAACCAAGCCCTTTTCCCCAAGTTGAGTTCCTCATGGTATTTTATAAAAGCAACAGAAAAATAAACTAAGTCAACATATACTCTCAAAGAGATTTTGTTTATCTTATAAAGCTTATTTTTTGAGACTGATTTAAAGACACTAATTCTAAAACAGTCCTAATGAAATCAGGCCTACTAATATTTTCTGAATTTTGACTAACTAAAGAAAAATGTAGCATTTTCTTGGACTCTTGATGGGGTGGAAACAGTAATAAGGATTGTCCAGGAATAGTGTGTCTTTACTCTTGTGTTAGAAGTGACTCTTTATCTGACTTCCTTTTTGTTATTTTCTCTCCCACTCACTACCACAAACTCTGATTCTACAGAGATTTCTAACTAGGATGAGGAGTAAAAATGAGATACCTTAAATAAATGTAGTATTGACATTTACTGTTGTAAACACTGTAAAAAGTAATCAACTCAAGACACTAGATATGCTTATGTGAACTAATTTTTTATAAATTATGTAATAGTCCTTTAATAACTAAGATATATTAACTGTTGCTTGTACATGTTCAAGACTTTGATAACCATAATCAAATTTAAAGAGATTGGAACTATATCTTACTATGAAAGTCATTGTTGTATTTCTGAGTGTCATCCTCAGAAACTCCAGGGTTGCAGGAGCACAAATACATATTGCTTAATCTTATAGTCTTTCTTAGAATACCCCAGTTTATAAGCCAGATTAATGATCACTACAATGGATAACAGACATTCATATACTTGTCTTCCAGATCAGCTTTATCAAATTAAACTATACAAGTGACCAGATTTTGATACGATTTTGTTCATGTTTCAGAACTACTTATGATTTATGAGCTAATATAGTATGCATTTTATAGGAGTATGATTTACAAGCCATAGCGACAAAGTAGAACACTAAACTTTATTACAATTTGCTATCACTTATTTACTTTGCATTTCTTTCTCTTCTTTGTTTAAATAGTAACATTGGGACTCTTCACCTCA
Organism: Eospalax fontanierii; assembly: GCA_035773235.1. Lineage (NCBI taxonomy): Eukaryota > Metazoa > Chordata > Mammalia > Rodentia > Spalacidae > Eospalax > Eospalax fontanierii. The sequence goes on from CM069534.1 coordinate 24,074,572, forward strand.
GAGGCTGTTCCTAAAAAGGATGTTTAGATTGTGAAAGGCCATGCTTAGGTGATTACATATAAATATTTATCTCAAATGGAGATGGATATTTTAAGCCATATTCAAACTTTATTAAGGGATTTGTGTGCAGAAACTCAGCAAACTGTATAGTGATTCTAAGTATATTTGATGTTTATTGAATGCTATCAAGAGATCAAAATGTACACATTTTCCTTTGAAAGGTATTAAATCTGAATTTTTTTTCTTTGTCATTGGGCTAATATGTGGATATTGTTGTTTCTATTAATTATGTTGTTTCTTAAAGCACCTACTTGAAGTGATAAGAGGTCCTAATTGATAAAATGAAAAACACCGCTTTCGATTTCTGAAGTGAAGTATCAAATCAAGTACCCATTTCATTGACTGATAACTAATAGGAGAAACAAACAATCACAAATATGCATGCTTTCATTTCTTGTCTTAGCATATTTGGTGTGATTACAACAATTTTACTTAATTAACGGGCCAACATATTGCTCATAGTGACTGCCAGGGAATGCGTGCTTTCATTTGGGGTTTGAGATTATGATCTTATAAGTGCATGTATGAATAGATGGATGGATATAAAGAATGCCAATACACTGTTCCAGTGTGGCATCATTAGCTCTAGAAAGAACATAGTGTTTGCAGGACCGATTAAACAAAATAAAACATAGGAACAACAAACTAGGAGAGATTCAATTCTAGGCCATTCACAAATCAGTATATTAAAAAGGCACTGAAGTAATTTATGAGGCCACAAAGATCACTTGAGAAATCTGCAACCCATTGATGAAAATAGTTCATGCAAGTCTACAATGAATGATAATTCACGATATAGTGATAGTGACAAGGACTGGAACTCTTTCCTTTTTAAGTTGATCAGAGATGTACCACTGAGGTAGAATTATTCCATACCTAAATGAAAAATCAGCACTTTCAACATGGAGACAAGACAGGGAGAACAATCCAGATTTATACATATACACATATGCATATATATGTGTGTCTTAGTTGGCAGAGGACAAAGTCAAAAGAGAAAATTTAAGGAGGAGATTTTTGACCTCAGTCCTAGTGAGTGAGTAAAGGAAGAGCTGCAAAGTAATGATATTTTTAAGGGCACTTAATGATTTCTGCTTGGTAGCTAATGGACATATATTAACGAGAATTCAATCCTAAGGTTCAGGATAGACATCCAGCTTGGAAGTAAATATTTAGTTACCATTATGGGTTTAGCTTGTGTGCCTTTGTAATGACAAGAGCATGTGCAATGTTCTAGAACATGAGGATGAACAGAAACATTCAGGAGAGAAGCAGAAGAACCAACAGAGAGTGTTGCACAAGTTATGAGACTGAAAGTACTTCAGAGAGTGGCTGACATAAACGATGCAAATACTAAGCACATTTGTCTAGTAGCAGGCCATGAGCACTGTTTGGGAGAACAGTTTCAGTGACATGATGGAGAAGCCAGATGAGTTAGTGTATATCAATGTCTGTCTTTTTTGAAACAGTTGAAATGAACGGAAAAATCATTGAAAAACCAAGGATCACGATGGATGATAGTTCTTTGGGAGAACACTTGCCTTGCAGGTGGGAGATCTTGGGCTGTATCCTGAGCACCACTCAAAAAAGAATAAAAGCAAACTTAGAGAGCTGGAGAGTTGGCTTAGTGGTTAAGAACATGGGCTGCTCTCGAGGAAGAACTGCCTTCCATTCCTAACACCCACATGGCGCCTACCAGTCATCCCTAATTCCAGTTCCAAGAATTGGAACTGATGCCCTCTGCCCTCTTCTGGACTCCATGGGAACTGCACACGGGATATGCTTACACATATGCAGGCAAAGCACTCATAGACATAAATTTAAAATAAATTTTACAAAATTAATAAAAGTTTAAAGTATAAAGTATAAATAATGAAACCAAATCAATCAAAGAATACTTGATATCAATTTAAAAGCACTAGAAACTGAGATAAAAAGAATATTGAGTTAATATTGCAAGACCTGGAATACAGAAGAAGATGAAAAAAGAAGACTAGTAGTTGGATGTGAGGCAATCAAGCTAGTCAGATAAAAGAGGGGACAGGGCTCTATCCAATTTTAGCAATCAGCCCATTTCCCTCCTCACACAAGCCCTTGAGGAGCATATATAATGCACTGTTTCCTTTTCTTATATTCTTGTTTCTAATATAAATGATCATAGCGGACAAATCTATAGAGATGTCTCCACTTATTTAGGAATGAGAACCCAGACCATGCTACAGACAGGATTTAACTAAGAAAAAATGCAGCTACTTCTTGGTAGCTGTGAGAATAAAAAGAACTTGGTAAAGTAATAGGACTTGAGATACCTGCATGAATGGAGGTAGCAACACCAGCCATGCCTAACAGCTAGCAGATAGATAGGCTCAGAAACTAAAATGCACAGGTGTAAGATCAGCCCAAGAACTTGAATTGTTCTTATTGGATGAGCATCACATGATCATCAACCTGGTTGGGGCAGGGGCACATGTTAAGAGGCTGGACTCTGCTTTGACTGGGTCTGGTACTCTACAGAAGTAAATAACCTCAACAGACATTAGCTTGGTGTTTGTCCAGTTTCTGACATAGTGCCACAAATACCGCTAGACAAAGAAGTTTGACGTTTTTTTCAAAACTCTCTAGGAAATGCCTTCATTTCTTGGAAGTTTCACTTTGCCTCAATTTCTCACATTTATGTAATTCTCCTTACTGAAGTTTACTTCAACACTGCATTCTTTCCAAAGAGTCCAAGTGTTTAATTTTTACTAGTGTGAGACAACAAACCAGAGCCACTGTCTCAAATTGGCCTTTGGTGACTACTGAGAATCAGACCCTTAGTCAAGCACAACTGGCCAAGAAAGGTCCTGTGGTAGTAAAACGAAGCCCTGTAGCATTAACACATGGCGGTTACCACTATAAAACAATTCCTGTAGTGTCTTTGAAACATTTTTTGCACATCAAAATCACTTAAAAGTATAAAGGCTTAAAAAAGAAATGTGAATAATATTTTGATAAAGAAAATGTTTGACTATATAATTTGTGTGTGGTGGCACAACTTTTTAATCCCAGCACTCAGGATGCAAAGGGAAGCCTGTTCTAAATAGTGAGTTCCTGGAGTTAGGAGACCCTGACAATAAGAAAACATCAATAATATCTGAGTCTTAAATTTAGAATCTCTCATTTGCATGTAAAATATCATATTGAAAATTAGTTGAAAGCTCAGTATGTGATTCCCCATCTGAATTTTAACACTCCTCTCCTATTTTATAAGGGGTTTTCAGAATCAGTTTTAATGCTGTCCAGTTTGAGTATCTGCTGTGTGTACATCATTCATCATAAGCAACTAAATGGGAAAATGTTAGTAGAATGTTATGTTTCCCAATACACTCAATGAACGTGTACTGACACAAAGGAAAGCAAAGCCTAACTAAAGCAGATGGAAGATAAACTATTGAGACTACCTTGCAGAAGTGTGGATAAGCAGCCATCATCTTGGAGATATTGAAAAAAGGAAGGATACAGGTAGGTGCAGTGAAGGTACGCAGAATTCTTGTGGAGGCTAATGAGTCATAAAGTCCATGAATGTTTTTAGAAAGAGGACACCCAAGCAGAAGCTTAAGGGTGGATCATGGTAAATCTGTTTTAATTATCTAATACAAATGGGAAGTAGAAATACTCTGAGACTGGGAATTCAGTGAGTCACAGGAGGTGAGAAAGACAGTTTGAGTGTTTGCAATACATTATATGTTGCAGGTAATACTATCCTTTCTCACAACAGTGATGAGCAGTTGTATTCCGTGCTATTCAAAGTACTGTCTCTAAAGTACTGTCTCTAAATTCTTTGAATTTCAGAACTCCAAAGCATGAAACACATGATTTAGTTTTTATCTGCAAAGTGGCACTTGCAAACTGCTAAGAATTTGGATCTTAGATGTATGTTTTCAGTGTATTGTAAATATACTAGCCAAGTGGCCATTTGCCTGCCTGTTGCTTTGAGGATAATAACATAGAGTCTAAAGCAGTAGCAAACTGTCCTCTGATGTTGCAGAAAACTAAGGATCTCTTTGTTAAATTATTGCTAAGATGTACTAGCAGTAATGCTTATGAAACAATGTTCCCTGAATATGCTTATTGGTCTCATGTTAAAAAGAGGATTCCTCTAATAAATAAGTTGTTAAACAATGGAGTAAACAAGGTGGATCATCTTTCTTTGCCACCAGAGATTTTTAAAAAATATTTATACTATGATATTTAATGGGGAGAAGGGAATAAGTACAAAGGTACTTTGGTGATGGAAGTGTTCCATATATCAAACTTGGTAATAAAATGAAGAAAATGCATTCTTAATTGGCTTAATTTTAAGTGCATCAGATATTCAATCAAGTATAATGTCTATCAGCAAATAGGAAATGTCTCCAAACACATTTCTGCATCCCTGTTATTGTTATTTCAGCTTTTTCAATGAATCCCATCTACTGGAAATTCTCCCTACTTTGGGAAACAGCTTTTATTTTAATTCAAAATTATTAGAGGAAAACTGCAGAGATTTGTCCTTTTCTTCTAATGTCTCTGAGAGAAATAAAAGCTATTTTACCAAAAAGAAATCTGAATTTTATTAAGTCATTCAAATGATAGGTTAAGTGATGCTGATACTGGAATGAAAGAAGCATCACAAAACAAAGTTGAGAAAGCAAACTATCAAATGTCAAAGGAATTAGGGTTTTAGACATGGAGAAGAGATTGAGAATATATACATACTTCACAAGTCTCTAGTTCCTCCTATAAGGCAGCATAATGTGTTCCTCTATGAATATAGCCATTATATCAATACTTTTTGAACCACTACATAATTTCAGATATTAGAACCTAAAAACAATATATATTTCTAGGCCAAATATATTATGATTGTAGCTGGAGAAGTGAACAAAACAATACGTGATTGAAAATATCAACATGCCAGACCCTCTTGAAATGCAAGTATATGATCATTAAATGACTTTTGCTTGCTTATTGTTTTGAGACAGAGCCTCATTCTGTAGCCTAGTCTTGATTCTTAACTTCTAGTAATCCTCCTGTCATAACTTCCCAAGTGCTAAAGATACAGGTGTGAGCTGCCATACCTGGCTCTTCAGATTGTTATTAATAAGAAGAAATTTAAAGTTATGATGGTATTATGAATATTGAAGTAAAAACTTCTTATATCAGCTGTTATATTTCTTAACCAAACATAAGTTAAGGAAAGTCTTTTTGCACTTTCATCAGGCTATTTACATAGTCTTACTTATTTTGGTTTTCAGCCATCTCAATTAATAAACAGTGAGAGTGTATTCTTAAGTGGGTGATTCTAATTCACAGACATGTGGCAGATACCATATAGTCCTCAAAACAAAGTGCAATGTATATTTTAATACAATTTTGGATGTGATTATCATATCCCCAAGCATCTTTATTTTCCTAACAGAATTCTGTAATCAGGTATTTCCATGGAATTAATCATCATCTTGTTCTTTTCATAAAGTTATTATTTCAGAAATGTGAATCTTAGGTCATTGCTAGATTTGAATTCTCTTACTCTTGATAGGAATGCATCTAATTTCATGCTATTATATTATTTTCTTTCATTATTTTTGTTAATATTCATTCTGTGCAAGAAATCTAATAGGAAAAATATTGTTTGTCACAATTCTATTATTTTCAATAAAGTCTGGTGATCTGAATAGAATTTTTATTTCAACATATTAGAATCGTTATGTAGTACATAACTGACATGCTTACTGAAACAAACCAAGCCTTCTTTCTTCTCCAAGCACTAAGTGTCGAATTCTTGTTCAACACTCCTTTACTGGCAGCCTTTTATGGACAGCTACTTCTTATGAAAGAAACAGCTGAATCCTTGAACTGGAGTAACCCTCACTCAGTTATAGACAGGAAGGATTTCACAAGTCTTCTGGGTTATTACTCATGAGTAACCTTCTCAGTGATGGGCTCACTGGCTATCCTGGCTGTAATTTTTATCCCTCCCCTTATTTGTCTATATTTTCCAGCTTTACTGATTTTTCCAACTGTCATTGTTTCTTATTAACGTCCTATGTGCTGCACTATGTATTGTTTATATTGCACCATCATCATTAAAATATGGAGTCCATGCAAGCAGGGGAACTTTGTTCCTTTCTTTAGTTCTGCATGATTAGCACAAAAGACAGTCCCTGGGACATAAAAATTACTTAATAAACACTTGTTGTAGGAATGAGTTCATCATCATCATCATCATCATCATCATCATCATCTTCAAACTGTATTTTCTATGTACACAGATACTTTATGCACTCTGTTAGATAATCTCCTCAAATGCTTTATACGCTACAAAGATGGCCTAGCAGATGAGGTGCTTGCTGTGCAACAGGAAGATTTAAGTTTTCCCATGTAACAAAAGGCAGGGACAGTAATGTACACCTGTAATCCCAGAGCTTGGAAAGCAGAGACAGCAGGATGCTCAGAACTCAATGGTCATCCAGTCCTACCCAACAGAGGCGCTCCAGGGCCAGTGAGAGGTCTTGTTTCAAAACTTTGTTGGAAGGTAACAGAGAAAGATACCTGGTGCCCATCTCTAGCCTCCAGATTCACACTTGTGCATCTACATACATACATACACACACACATATAAACACACACACACATGAACATGTATGCACCCCCCACACACAAACTTTTAATTAGCACACTAGTGGAGACTACATGTTGACATACCCAGATGGTGAAGTACTGGGAAACCAAGAAAATGCTACAAAACATGTAATAGTTTGAGCAAATACTTACCTAGATATTAAAACAACCTTAAAACAGAAATACTGGAATACCAGAATGTTAAAACAAGGTGAATAGAGGAAGGAAAAATTAGCAGCCTATATTTTATCTATTACTCTCTAAATTGTGTAATTCACACAAACTTGGGTCTAGTTGTTTTATTGTTTGCCCAGGATTTGCATCAGTTTGCTATTTTATGGTCCTTTCCCTTTGCATTAACCTCCCAGAAAAGAAGACCATTACTGACAGTGGTCCAACATCATCCTGTCAGTAGGATGTACATAAACTCATTAGATGTTTGGTTCACATAAAATATCATTGACAATCACCACAGAAACACAAATTATGCTTTATGTCTGTAGACAGAATTTGGAGACATATGAATAGGGCATTGTCATTTCAAAGTCAATTGGGTCTGTAGGTCAACACTAAAGTAAAAGATTAGCCACTTAAGCACGTACTCTGTAATGACATATTGCTTAGGAATTTATGAACATTTCAAACTCAAAGAAATCACTTTTTTTGCAATTGCACTATCTTAGGAGGTCAGTTTCAAAGACACCAAAATGCCTTCATGAATTCAATGACAAAATTTAGAAAGCCTGCATTTAATGTTGTTAATAGTTGTATATGCACAAATTATTAAAGTAGAATTTCTATGTTACATTTTTAGTTGTTTTAATTTTTGATTATATATCAGTTCTCTTTCTATTCACCTGTTAACAGGCCTTTAGGCTTGTCGGAATCTTGGCTATTGAGAATAGTGCAGCAATAAAAGGGTTGTGGAAGGAAAGAAAAAGAAATTTTTAAAAGCAAAAAAGCGGGGATGTATTTTATATTAAACTAAACTTCTGTATGATGATATAATGAACCTTTGGCCATGCTCATTTACAATAGCCTGTGCAGAAAGACAATATGTGATTTTCTTGTTCCCAGTCTTCACTCTTGGAGATGACAAAAATTCAAATCTCCCAAGAGATTTTCACAGAAATATTAGCTGTTCATCGGTTCATCCACAATTTTTTTTCTCACCATTATCTGAGTGCTTCCCACTCCTAGACTGGGTCTTCCAGAATGCTGATGAGTCACACATAGGATATCTGCGACACTGACACAGTCTAACTGAGATTATATTAGGATTATAAAGGCACTCTGAATTTTTTTCTTATTTTTTGCTTAGTATATGAAATAGCAAGATTTTTTTCTCATAAAGATAAGAAAGCATTATCAAAAGCCACTTATGTTTTATAAGAACATGTGATGTTATAGGTTCAAAAGAAAAAGTGCAGTGTTTCTGTGACATGGTAATTATAAATGTGCTCAGTATGTTAGCACAATGGTTATATAATAACTGTCTTTTCTTCTTAGAATCAGTCTTCTTCCAATTAAATTTAAATCTTAAAGAAGTAAACTTACTTTAAAACGTATTTTCTTTAAAAAAAAATTCTGAGAATCATCTAAACATCACTTAGGGCTGCATTTTTCTACAGGCAATGAGAGAAAGACAGTTAAGTGTCAAGAACCTTAGCCCACGGTGAGTACTGCTTACTCAAACTCAAAAGGGAATAAAGGTATAATAAAGGCATAATTAATTTTACAAGAATTGTATTTAAAACAAGTAAAAGTGTTTGAATATTAATCAAGTAATCAAAATATGCCAAGAATTTAGACATGCAAACACTTAGATGTTTGGCATTTTTGTGGGTATGATTAAAGTATTTTATTTTATTTAATGAAAAAAAATGTTTTGTTTCAGCAAATAATTAGACAAATGCATCCCTATTAGGTCAGCTATTTAAATATACTTTTAAATATAACTCAATATAATTTTAATTTAATATAATTTTATCTAACACATATTTAATTATATAAGCTTGTCTTGAAATTTACAAAAAATCCCTGTTATTAAAGGGTCACTTTATGATTTGCTACTGTTTAGATAAGTGTCCACTGAAAGTTCATGGATAAAGTCTTGTTTCCTTTTCCAGGGCACTATTGGGATGAGGAAGAGCTTTTGGGAGGTTGGGTCTTGTGGGAGGTGCTTAGATCAAAAAGGGGCTCCTCCTCCATGTCTGGCTTATTTGCTGGTCATGAGGTAAACAGCTTCTCTCTACAATGTGCTCCATGCCACTGTCATCCAAAAGACCTACAAGCAGTAAGTCTGCATGTTCATGGACCATAATCTCTAAAATCATACACATAAACTTTTGTCTGTATAAAGGGTTTTATCACATGTGCTGAAGAGCTTAGCTGTCAACTTGACACACTTGGGCAGAGGAAACCTCAACTGAGAATTGTTTTCATTGGGCCGGCCTGTGGCCATGTCTGTGGGGCATTTTCTGGATTGTTGGGTGATGTGGGAGGGCATTCTTCATTGTGAGGTTACCACCCCTGAGCTGGTGTTTTCTGTATTGTTTTAGAAAGCAGGCTAGGCCTAGGCCAGAGAAACAAGCCAGTAAGCAGCACTTCTCCATGTTCTGTGCTCCAGGTTGCTGCCCTGAGTTCTTGGTTTCCCTTGATGATGGACTGTGCTGTAAACCAAATAAATCCTTCTCTCTCCATGTTGGTTTTGGTCAGTGTTTTTATCACATCAATAGAAAGTAACTAAGATATTAGGTACTTGTTATAATAACAGAAAGCTGAAACCACAAGATTCTTAGTGGTAAATTCAGAGAGCAAATCTATGTATATTGTTCCAGATCAGGACCAGAGTATGTCTTTGAATTAGCTTTATCCCTTTTTAGTACATCATATTTGAGTCACCTTTTAACAACCAAAAGAATATATGAAATAGGGAGGAGGATGCATTGGTGAGATTATGGAGGGAGTTGGAAGGGGAAAATGAGGAGTAGATATGATGTATGTAGATATGATTTCATTGAATACATCTAAAAGACATGTCATCAAACAAATAACAAGGAAATGTTTTTATACCTCAAAAGAGTTTTTTAAGAAACAAAGTGATTTAAGTAAAATTCAGAAACATTTATGTAAATGTTTCTGAAGAGACAACCTCTGTCATGATTAGAAGAGAGTCTCCTAGGGAAGGTAATGAGAGTTAATACATGAGGTTGAGCGTTAGATCAGTCCATTCATTTGATATTCTAAAAATAATAATAAATATGACCTAGAAAAATCTGTTTTAATTCTAAGTCAAATAATTTGAGAAACTTTTAATACCTTCCGTTCTGCCTTGTTCCGACTATAAAAGCCACACTGTAGTTCTTGAAACTCAATAAAAACAACTCCTAGCAAGGTACTAGGCCAGACAGATGTCTTCCATGTGTCTGATCCATTTCGTAGAACAGGGAGGAAAAATGTTACTTGACATGCAAATGTTTCTAACACTGGACATCTCTTTTTTTAGGATAGAAAATTAGTCCTTTACATGGAAATTTGTATTTGTATTTCTTTGTTGAAAGTTTTAGTAGGTATATTCTTATTTGAACAGATGAATCTTTGACAGTCATTTTCAATTTGCTTTCAGTTCTCACTCTCAGCAGTTATTAATTTATAATTTATACTTAGTGTTCATTTGAATATAAAAATATTGTAATATAGTTCAATAAAAGTATTCTATAGGGGCTTGGAGAGATGGCTCAGTGGTTAAGGGTGCTGGCTGTTCTTATAGAAGACTCAGGTTCAGTTCTCAGTTTCCACATGACAGTTAATAACTAGGTGTATATAACTCCAGTTCTAGGGACTCTGAAGCCTTCTTTGGCCTCCTTGGGCATCACATGCACATGGTATACATATAAACATGTAGGCAAAACACTCACACAGTCAAAAAACGCAGCTTTTAAAAGTATGATCTACAGCATGCAGAAAATTCTTTATAAAAAATAGAATTAAATCTCTTGGCTAAATGTTATTCTTAGAAACAAATATAATAAATATATAAACTAAATTTAAATTGTGAAATACTCTTAAAGACAAAGCATAAGTACACATTAGTGTTAACAACTTTCCCATAAGCAACTGTCTTAAACTCTTATGTGGGCAACAACTTGAATTCTGGGAAAGTAATAAAAAAACTGTTCAAATTCAGTTCACTGCATTACTGTTCAGATATGCCATCCTCACAGCCTACTAAATTGCAATCTGCAGATTTTAAATGCGATTGTTTCAATGTGAAAGAATTCATTATAGAGAAAACAGGCATTTGACAAAGAGGTTAGCATTTGCAAAAAATAAAATTACAGACTGTCTCACATTGAAACAACATCGAAGCAATCAGCCTTTCTGTCACTCTGGATGCCCAAAGTTCAAAGTCAAACTATCCTATGAAACCAACTGGTATTTGTTTCGTTTAGTATCTCTTATTTAAAACGTGGCAAACATTAGGCACAAAGTGGCACTGTGCGTTCTCTCTGTCATCTTGTAGCAACTGTTCTTTTAAAAAGAAGTGTCCTTATTATTAACAAATGCTATTGAAGAGCAGAAACCAAGACCACAAAGAGCATCCAGGTCCTCTGAACTGATGAAGATTTCAGCTTAAAAGCTAAAAATAAATTGAAGTAATTCTTAACTGATAATCATACTCTCAAACCAGGATTATTTAATGATAATGTAAAACATCAATATTTAGTTGAAAACTTTGTTTCAGGAATATTGTAATTCATGAAAAATCTTGCTTCATTATTTAGTACAGTAACTTAATATAAATTACTAGATAATATCATATTAGCAATATGATATTGCTACATGTAGAATATTTACAAAAGTGCTTATAAGTTATTTGTTACAAATATCCTCAACTTCTTATGGGGGTACACATCAATAAAACTATAATATAACATAATTGAAAGTACTCATACACTAAAAACTTATTGAATACACCTAGCCTATTGAAGACTGTAGCTTAGGAGCACAGCACTCAGTAGTGTATTGGTTATTTCTGGGAGGATTGAGTAGCTGACTGCAAGCTACAGCCCAGTGTGGTTGCCCCACATAATGGGAAAAGATCATATTGCATACAGCTAACCCAGAAGGAGGTCAAAATTCAAAATATGTCTTCATCTGAATGTGTATTGCTTTTACACCATTCCAAATAGAATGATTATATGTCAAACTACTCCAAGTTGGGTACTATTTGTTATCATCGTATGACAGATCATATCATATGGATTTCATTTTAGTAAAATTGGAAAGATAAAAATCTATAATGAGATTACATTTTTAGTAAGTTAAGCTAGTTGAAGACTGATTTACAAGAACATGAGTCATTCAAGTAGAGGCCATGTAATCTGGTTGCTAGAATATGAGGGTTTTTCACTCCAATTTTCAAAGCAGCTTATGAACTATGTCACTTCATCCTCACTTTGTCCATGGTGAGTTCTGTCCATTGTTTCTATTAGTTGCTATAAAGCATTAGAAATCACGGAAAAAGAGGCAATGTTCTTTAAATTGCACAATAATGTTATTCCCATTAGTTAATGGGAAGTAACCCAAACAAACTATTAAAAAAAGGATTGACAGGTTTTCAGAAATTGCAGTCAGACAGAATTTTTTATAATTCCATATCAAATGCATCAAGTTATATACAAGCATACAGTCCACAGTGACCATCACAGGAAAAATACTGGTAGGGCATTGTAAGAGGACCAGGTGGGGACACAGAAACAAATCCATGAAATAAGGACTCGTACAATAGCGGTAGGAAAGAATACTTGCTTTGCTTTTTCTCTCAGTAGCTCCTAGCTCATTGTGGTGCTTTGAATGAGAGTCCCTCATTGACTCCAAGTATTTAGACACTTGGTCCCCAGATCCTGGAACTGTTTGGGGAGGGTCATGGAACCTTTAGGAGGTGTGGCCCTGCTGAAGAAAGGCTGATACTGTAGGCAGCTTTGAGAGTATAGAGCTTGCTCACTTCCAGCCTTGCTCTCTCTGCTTCCTGTGCCTGTAGAAGACAAGAGTGCTCAACTTTCTTCTGCCACTCCAGCCAACATGCCTCCCCAGCGTGGAATCTCCATCAAAAACAATAAGCCACATAAACTCTTTCTTGTGTAAACTGCCTTGGTCACGATGTTTCATCACAACAACAGAAAAGTCACTGACACACTCATATTTCATTAATATGCTAGAGAAGAATTAGTAGTATATAGAACCATGCAGGGGTTATGTAACTTTAACATGATCACAATTAAAAATTTTATATGTGCTGAAGTTAATGATTTAGAAAAGTATATGATACTTAATCTTTATCGTTCAGTTTCTTGAGGCATCCTTTCCTGTTCTTTGCACAAATTTTTATATCAATATTTTCATATTAAAAGCAGAAAGCTAAGACAAAGTAAAAATTTTATATTGCAGATGTTGATGGAAACAGTATTTCTTGGAGAAGTAAAACATGTGAAACATGTCAACAAAACAAGTGATTTCACATGTCCATCAGAACTTCTTATTAGCAATGCTTCCACCAAAGGAAGCCTTCATGGTTATCATCAGTGTTACCAAAAGCAGATTTACTAATGGTCTCTGAAAGGACACATTCTCAAGAATGCGTTTAGGACAATAGCTGCATAAAAGTAATTACCTTGGAAGTGAACAGACACCATGACTATGAAGTTAGAAGACAGGTACACAATCATTACAATCTCTTACAGTATTGTGTAAAAATAAATAGGCTAATGCTATGTGCTTATAGTGGGTAGGCAAACTAGAAACACCAGGAAAGTAATTGACGAAAGATGCTGTTCCAAGAAAAGTATTTCATCCTGACAATAGCCCAGATTTAGAGGCTAAGGTGGAAATTGCTCTGAGGTGCATTCCTGAGGAAACAGCCTGGCTAAGAAACAGCTAGCTGCCATGGGGCTGGAGAGATGATTTAGACATTAAGAGTACTGGCTGCTCTTGCAGAGAACCCAGCTGGTGGCTAAAAATATGCTGTAACTCCAATTCCAGTAGATCTGATGCCCTATTCTGGCCTCCACAGGTATTGTATGATATGAGTATACTTAAACACAAGCAGGCAAAACACTCATGTACAGTAAATAAATCAACACCAACAAAAGGTTTAAAAAGAGGCATCTACCATTCTGGAGCTACATAGGCAGGAACACCTTTGGCAGGATCCTCCCCTTAACACATATACCCTTGAAAACTCCAAATAAAATTCCTTTCTGGAAAGTTTCCAATGGCATTTTGAAGAAATTTAATGGCCTCTTGTTCAGTATTTTCAAAACTTCCAGTTATATTTCTGGATTTTCATTGTTGATTTTTTATTTTTCCTTAATCAAATTATGAACTCTCTTAGTTTTAGAGGAAAATTTTGGTCATCTTGGTAACTCTCAAGTCTAGTGACAGTACCTATATTCCAGTATTCACTGATAGTCCTTCGACTTTGTGTTTAGGAGAGATCTCGGCTTTAATGTCTCCCTTAAAGTAATTTAGGATACATTCATTATTCTCAAATTTGCTGCAATGTTTTTACATATTAAAGGACCCTTTATCTCCTGACCTCTTCTTAATAGGTAGAAGACACCAGGTTTATATCTAAATGTTAAGCCTTTGTGTATAGATATTATTCCCTGCCTCCCTGACACATAGCATCCCCATGCTTGAAATGAACAAATGTAGGCATCCAAAACTCAGTCTCAACCGCTATATTTTTTAAGTCATTTCCACCTCCCAATGTCTAAGTCTGATATGATACGAAAGAAAGGAAATAACATTATTAGTCTACCAGAGTTATTGTTAAGCCATCAAATCACTGGAATGTAGCCAGAGTAGTGCCAATCTCTCAAAAACCAAACTCAACCAAATGTATTTAGTGTAATTCTTTCATTGGACTCCATATGGTCCCAAAGGGTGGACTCTAAGGGACAGGATCAAAGCAGCTATTCACTTAACACAATCAAAGTTGAATATTTACTTATATGTTTTGAGTGTATAATACATGTATATAAGCATGTATTCATATTTGTGTGCATATGTATACATACACACACTTAAGCATTGCTCTAGGTATTTGATTACTTGGTCATATAGTCAACTATACAGATATACGTCACCAGTCACCACTAAAAAGAGAAAAGAACAGAGGAGAAACTAGAAAAGATAAGAGAATGTTTCCTCTCGAATTTTCCAGTATGTGTATGTAGAAGCATACCCAAGGTTCTGTCTAGTGGAAGTTGTTTTCTCTTTCATTCCCTACTCATGACCCAGAGACTGAAGGCTGGATAGGCAGGAGTCGTGAGAGGTGACAGTGGTCCCGCTTGTTGATGCTGAACTGCTTCCTTCTTTTGGACACTGTGGTTTTCTCAGAGGTGGTGGGGGAGGAAACCCACTAAAGAGCAGGGAAAGAAAGCAGTCGAGTTCTGCAAACACTGGCAGCTCAGATGTGGTGCTGGCAAGCCACCATCTGTGGGCCAGTGGTTAGAGCACTGGATTGCCAGTCCACGCCTAAGAGCAAGGTCAGAAAGAGCCTCCAGTGAAGGTTATGACAGGACGTCAGAAAAACCTAAATGGCACCATCCTGAGGTTTTGCCAATGGGTGGAGAATAAAGAGGGAAAAATTCTCCCTGTTTACTATGTTTTTGTACTTGAAACAAACAGTCTTTTCATACTGGGAACTAATGACTTAAGACAGTTATAAACAAAGTATCTTTTGAAATTCAGAGTTCAACCTCAGTGACTAGAGGGCAACTTGATTTAGCAGCACAAATTATATCTAAATCTGGAAAAAGGCAGGTGGTCAGTGGTGAAAATTATACTGAAAGGTCAATGGCCTTCAGCTGACAGAGCCAGCTCTTTGAAAGTGAGAATGGGTCAGTTGTCAGGATGGGTTTCTTGGGGACCATACCAAGACAAGGACGTTGGAATGTTTCTTACAGACCAGGAGTGGAGCCTACTCTGCCTGGTCCTAGTTTCTACCTTTGGCTGCTTCTATCCCACCAAGATATATCCATGGATATTCCCAACAAAACTATCTTGAGGAATTTAAAATTATTTCAAAAGAACGCCAATATTTGTATAATATCAATCTTACCTATAACTACCATATTAATACAGGAAGAAATTCAGAAGACTAATTAAAGTTGAATTCCTAAGTGTGTATATTCAGGGGAGAAAAAGCATTGTAGACCTAATTACAACCTAGTACAATCAACAAGGAAATTTCCTTTTTAAACATACATTTAATTTAAATGCTAATAGAAAGTATGCTTTCAAAAAATTATGATTCTGATTTAAGTTTAGGATATCTTTTGGCACCTCTCATTAATATGGTTAGTCTTTTTGAATGGGAATTTAAATGAAACAATAGCATAAATATTGTGGATTGTACACAATTATACTGGGCACAGCTTGGGAGAGGACAAGTGGAGCCTGTCAAAACGTCTATCACACATAAGAATTACATCTCCAAATCTCTTTGCTCTTGAAAAACATTTTTATGTGGCCTTTTTTCTATCCTCAAAATAAAATGGATGAATGTATTATTCAGATTCTTTTGTTACTTTATATTCCACAGTTGTTTTAATAAAATACTTAAAACTGCAAAAACACACATTGGTGTTACTTCTATAACGTTTGTATACACAGTGTGGGTGGTCCCTGATGACTTTCTAAGGCCAACATTTGCTATCAGAGAAACAACTTATTAACCCTCACAGAGAATTTTAAGAGGTGACAGATAATTTGGTGAATATTCCTGAAATAATGATAGTGCCCTTTTACCTCCATTCTGAATAAAATGTCATCAGGTTTGCAAGAACATTTGCTATACACTGAGCATATATTGAATTCAAATTCACCCAATAAAACAATTTTCTTTTACTAGGAAAATTTCCATGGATAATTAGGTTATTTGAAATATATTTGAAAACTGAAAAATTTGAATGAAGATGTCAGTTTAAGAATACTGTTCTTTGATGGGGTTGAAGGGATGGCTCATTGGTTAAAAGCACTGGCTATTGTTGAGGAGGACCTGGGTTCTGACCCCAGCACCCATACGGTGGCTGACAACTATACCCAACTTCAGTTCCTGTAGATCCAACACTCTTTTCTGACCTTCATGTGTATTGCAGGATAGAAGTGCGCTTACATATATGCAGGCAATACATGCATACACATAGAATAAAAATAATAAAGTACTTTTTAAGAAAAGAATACTGATCTCTGAACATATTTTCTACAAGTCCTCACTATAACTCTTTCTGTGGTTTCAGGACTATCACTCTGTCATTGGAACTAGGTTCATACCAAGTGAGACTTGGACTAGATAGTTCCTAGTATGCTGTTATCATCAGGGATGGTCAAATTAAAATGAAGTATTGGAATCTGAAATACCAGAAAGAATTTGATACAAAGATGATTTTTCTTATGATCTCCAATTATATTTATCTCTAGTTGAAAATCTTCTACTAGAACACCCCCTTTCTATAAGATAATTCCAGATTATGTTGAAAACAACTGCTTCATCATGATTCTTTTCCAACATGCTAACATTCTCACCTTAACGGCTCTAAAGGAAACTTGGCAGTAAGGGACCTATCTACTTCACTTCTTGCTGGGTAAAGCTTTCTTAAATGTAAAGACCAATTTTCTAAATCTTTTGACTGCTTCTGTTGCCTTTGAGTCCAATTATGTTTCTGTAGCATGACATACAAAGCTCTTTATGAACAGTTCTGGTATCTAGTATCTTTATGAATGCATTTTAATAAATAGTTAACAATAATATAATGTGACAACTGAGCCAAAATAATGAATCAGACAATGTTCCAGTCATCATGGAACTTTTGTTTTAGTGGAAATATCTGAAATTCACAAGCAAGTAATCAGTGCAACAATAGAAGAAAGAAAAGCAGTAGCAAAAGCCTGGGTGGGAGGAAGGTGGGTCAAGGACAGATCCGAGGAGTGCACACTTCAGTTGAGCAGCAACTACAAGTGCTAGCTCTTGTAGAAATCCAAGTCAGAATCCACGAGAAAGGTTTGGTAGAAAGGAGTAGCAGATTTCAGGTTCAGGAGATGGGCCACTGCAAAGGTCAAGGATTCTATGAGTTTGTACAGTCTGTCAAGTAGACATATGGTCACACATGGGTTAAAAGAAAGAGCCCGGGTCAGGACAGAGCATTTTGGGGGTAGAATTTAAAGGATCTGGATTTTCTTAGTAGAAAAGGAGGCTACAAAAATATTCAAGCAGAGGAGAAACATGTCCTGACTTATATTTTAAAATAGCTATTTGGGTTGCTATGTGAAGAATGCATTTTAATGTTATCAAAATAGAAGCTATGGCATGAGCTTCTCATAACTTCAAACTCTAGGCCCTTTTAAATGTCTTCTCTAGTTCCCAGAGCTGTTAGAGAAATTTTTTCGCTAATTCATATAGAAAATAGAGATGAAACTCTCTTGTAGGGACAATTTCCTGCAAAATGAAAACCTAACAATGAGGTAATAAAAGAAAGTAAAGGTTTTAAAACTGTAGCAATATCAGACAGCAATGAGTAATTCACTTTCTTTGTTCACCTACAAAATTGGTTGAACATTGGTATGAGTCACATAAGGTTCATTTATGGGATTAGAGAGATGATAATAATCAACACCACCTAAGTAACATCATTACTTCAATTCAAATGGTTAGATTCAATACTATGGGTTAGATTCTGTGTGCACTTTGCATGAACTACTTCATTTTTTTTCTTCAGACAGATTTATGAAATAAATTTCAAGTATATGTCACCTTAAAAGTGAAGTAACTAGTATGTGCAACTTTAAAACCTCACTGTAATCAACAGCTGCTATTTAGTATTACAGAGTTTAACTCTACAGATTAGCTCCAGAATCTTCTCATCATGTAGTCTCTAAATTCTCATTCTTTAAATACAACAAATATTGTTCTTACCTTTGGAACCTATTACCTGACCACTAAAAGAAGCAGAAAGCAAACTCATAAATAAGCAGCAGAAAAACTAATAGGCATATATTTTTCAAGAGAAAAACTGTAGATGTCCTAGAATTCTAAAGCATTTCTAATTATTTTCAGTGAGTTAAAAACCATCTGTTTGGAAATAAGAATAATTAGCCTAGATATTTATTTTGAGAACTCATCAATGAAATGCTACAATAAAAGGGGTCAAAAATTAGACTCAACATTCTTAATGGAAAAGGGGAATGATGAGAAGGGAGCTTTAAGTGGGGAAAGGATGTGAGGGAAGGACAGAGGAGTGTTGAGGGAGTTACAACTAACACACTATGGAAACCTACTATATTTAAAATATACAAAAATAAATAAATATATTCAAAGTTTAATTCAAGTTACCCTACACAGGAGATTATGATCATCCCCAAAGCCCTAAGTTGCCAAATAAAAGGCCCAGGGCCAAGTGAGGTATACTTTCCCTTTAAGTTGTTGATCAAAGTGTTCCAGAGAGCCCTAGAACAATACAGGCTACTGCCACTTGTTCTTGGTTGCTGTCTAGACTTTGATGGTAGGGCCTTGTTCTTCAAAACAAGACATGAAGATGTCTTGATGAAACCCATTATTTTGCATGTTAAAGAAGTAAATATAAATCTTTGCCTCTTCCACATAAAAAAGAATACTGAAAATATTTGGAGTCAGAGCTGAAGTGTTAGATTTTAGAATAGCTAAAAACAGTTTTAAAATTGAAAGAAATATTGCATACTGAAATCCCTCCAAAGAAAGATGATTTATAAAACAAATTACATTAATATAGGTAAGAAAAATTTATGAACTAGAATCTGGAGAGAGAGAAAGCAAGGTCAACAGGAACAAAATGACATAAATAACAGAGACAGAAGTAATTCACGTTATGTGGAATGTTGAACCTTAAATAACAAAGAACATTAAATGTGGCTGAAACTTTTTATATGTATGACATTTATTCCTTGTGGTAAAAAGCTGGAAGAGGTATCGAGCTATGTTGCTTCACTTTTGTCACTTTAAATGCTGCCAAACTTATTTGAGGCATTCTGTCTAGTATATATTCGATTTGCCATCACACATGTTCAGGTATTCGCATTTATTGTAAGATTATCAAACGATGTTTAGGCATCCCCAATAAAGAATCAATCTACTGGAGGTGCCTGATAATTTCAGTAAGCATCAGAGCCAAGGAAGATAGCAATGGTGTTTTAGAAGGGATTATTCTCATATGGAAACACACTGCCAATCACCTAGAACTTGGAGTTATCTAATATGTACCATGTGGATAGTCTGTATAGGTCCTGCATCTGAAGAGTCATATCTCAAAGCCAGATGTGAAGTTATAAATGAATAAAAGAATGCAGAGGCATTCAGAGAAGAGATAAAATAGTAAATATAAAAATGCTTGAGAACCATATAAAGCACTGTAATCAATGGGATGTTCTCCACTGTATCTAAGCATTCATTACTCTGCTGGAGGTGGAATTGGATGTCACACATCCTCCTTAAGAACAGGTGTTAGCATCCCCTGCAGCTCATTCATCATTCCACTATAGCAGTGCTAACATATGTTGCATTCATGCTAATTGTGTTTGTTTTTACAAATCAATGTTGAGATGCCCTTCATCGTGCCAAACAGATAAATGTGAGCTCAGAAGAAACGACCTAGGTTCCTGTTCTCCCTTCCACACATAGGGCCATTTACCAGCCGTAGAAATGTTAGCTCACAATTATTTAAAATTCACCATTTTTAGATACCCTGAAAATGAGGTAGTATTTTGTAGGAATTATACTTGGCATAAACTTATTAGCAAATTCTGATTAAACATTTAATGTTCTGAT
This sequence comes from Eospalax fontanierii, assembly GCA_035773235.1. Lineage (NCBI taxonomy): Eukaryota > Metazoa > Chordata > Mammalia > Rodentia > Spalacidae > Eospalax > Eospalax fontanierii. The sequence goes on from CM069534.1 coordinate 24,095,141, forward strand.
ATTGATTTTATGTCATTGATTAAACTGTAAATCACTTACTCAATAGTATCTATTAACAAGCTATTTAGAGACTAGAATTTGGCGATAATTAAGTTTGAATAACAGACAGTTTTGCTGTTCAACTGTTGAAATACAAGACCAGAATAAAATATTTAGCATTTTAGGAAACATATTACCTGACCTCTGCAATAACATGCTACAAATATCCACTGATTAGGCTCTGTCTGATTTAAAGAAAAGGTGAAAATGCAGAATTCCCTCCCTCTTCAGTTTACTCAGGGTTTCTGTTACTCATATCACCTGACTTCAGCTAAACAAATACGTATTTGTTAATTAATTAGCTCGTTCAGTATCTCTAGTATGCAACTTGCATGGCAATAATTAGTTCTTAAATATGTATTCCCTAAAATGCTTAGAAAGTTTCTTAAATGTTTAAAGTTTTTACCTTGGCTTTTTTTTCTTATATTGACAAAAGTTTTGCTAAGTATACATAAAATATCAGTTACATAAACACATCACAACTGGGATAATTTCTAAGTGGAAGGGGAAATAATTGAGGCTCCACATCCAAGTAATTTTAGCATGAATACATTTTTATTATTTTCAGTTATGTTTTTACTAAAACACTGTGTCTCTGCATGTGCATGCACATGTGAGCACATGCTCTGGCTAAGCTCAGGGCTGCATCTCTTTTCTCATCCTGTTTCTTGCAGGCCTTTCTCATTGTGCTATTTTTCCCCTTAGGGCTCTGGATTGAATTGCATTCTTTGTGGCATTGGCGTTTGCTTTGCAGGCCCCTGACTATAGCCAACTTGGTATCGTGTTGCTCACTTCTCTCTTTGTCCTTCCTGTGCACTGTGCAATTTGTTGTTGAGATAGAGAATTGTTTATTTGACTGGAGTTTACTTTCCTGAATTTTTCTGTTTCTGCTGAACTTTATCCAACTAGTTCCTCATTTTAGAGTCTAACTTTATTAAAATCTTATTTCTCATTTTTTTTTCTCTTTACTTTCTGACTATGACCCTGATGTTCATCGATTTAATCCTTTCAAATTATCCTTCTTTAAATTTTTGCTTAACATTTAATAAATCATTTTAGCATCAGTTTGTCTTATTCAATCATTTATTATATAGACTTGAATTTAATTACGTTATCAAGCCACAAGACAGCCTGGGGCCAGTGGGAATTTCTCAGGGGTACAGGAGCTTGCTGTCAGTTTAGTCTTGTTGTCCACATGGTGGAGTGAGAGGTGATTCCTGCAAGTTGTCCTCTCACCTACATACATGCATGCCTGCACATATCCCACCCTTCTGAAAATACATGAAAAACTAAAATGAAAACGAGCCTGGAGCAATGATTAAGCATGTGAACTTTTCTTGGAATAGGATGATTCATATTAAAATCTCTGATTTTCTATTGTTATCAATTTATTCTTCCACACATCATTAAAACTCTCAGTTGTGTCTGCTATCTCACCTACAGAACTGAGATTATGACTACTTAGTAAGGAATGTTATGGAGATAAGCTTAGGTACTAAATAGTGCCTGAAACATTAGATGTTTATTGTTGAAAATATTTACAGAGCTTTAAGTTTTCTGATTTCCCTCTATTATCTATCTCCATCACTGTCTCTGTTACTTCTGTGGATTCACGTACATGTAAGCAAATAAAGATACATGTGTTCTACTCACAGCGCCTTGAAGGTGACAATTTAAGAATGGAAAACACTGTCTTAAATTCCAGTGGTATCTTTCCATAGCGTGATATAATCATGTACCACAGGGATGCTTAGTCAAAAATGAATCCAGCATATAACAGTGGCTAACCTTGTAATGTGGTTCTTGTTTTGGTTTGCGTAAGTATGCATGAGGATGTTCACTCCGTGATGAAATTCACAGAATTCATTCATCAGGATGCACTCTGCAATTGAATGGATCATGGCTGTACTTCACCACAACTGTGCTTCAATGGCCTGGACTTGCAGTTCCAGAAATCTGAGTTTTGTTTAATGAGCCTAGGTAGTTTCAGAAATATCACTTATGTTAATAGGAATGAAAAGTATGAACAATGGAGAGTATATCCAATATATTATGTGCCTGAGCCCCTAAAAATCCCTCATAACACTCAATACAGGGTTTCTAGCATCCAGAAAAGAAAACTGTCCACAACAAGATACTATGAATTGAATGATGACATATTGATAAGCTCAGGATACTAGAAACTTTTTCAGTCATCCAGATATCCAAATTTAAGATAACTGTGCATAGATAATACTGTCCAAATAGTTTTTCTATTAAATGTAAAATATTAGAACTGATTGACAAATATTGTATTTCTCTATGCAAGTGTTAAAGCTGTTACTGATAGTTCATTACTAATGGCAGTAAATCTGTGCCCAAATTAAATATAAGTAATGCACTGTGTGGATTTCATAATCTTTCTAATCACCACTGCAGGAAATAATCCACATTCAAGGGTAAGGAAAAACCAAGTTATATCACTACATTGAGAAAGGCATTCTATTCTATGATTTCTTCAACCTAATCAGCTCTTTGCCTTTAACAGTCTTAAGGTACACCACAGATATGACAAAAAGTCCTCATTTACAAGGTACTTATAAACAATGGTTTACTGAGATATTAGTTTTGTCCTTATATGACTGTCTTGTGTGTTTTTTTGTTCATTTATTTATTTTGGTTTTATATGCATGAGTATTTTTGTCTACATGTATGTAAGTGTTCCATGAGCACACAATGCCCACAGAGGCCATTGGATCCCCTGGAACTGGAGTTACAGAAAGTTCATAGCTGTCATGCAGTGCTGGGAATATGAACTCAGGGCCTCTACAAGAGCAGCCAGTGTTCTTAGCCCCTGAGCTCCAGCCCCACATCTGTTAATCTGAAACACATTTGTAATGGCAAAACTCTGATCTGTCACAGATCATGGGACTGTGGCTGGTTAGCACTCAGTTTAGAAAGGTATGTCCTCAGTAAGTATCAGTTGTCTGGGTGAATGAGAACAAAGCATGTAGGTTCCCAGTAGCATCCCGCTGATGATTAACTTCCTAATGACTAACTTACGGACATATATTACCATAGTGATTGTTATTTTGATACTTATATCTTGCTTGTTTCTAGTTACATTCAGCATCAACTTTATAAACACTACTTCACATTTTCTCATTATTCTATTTTCCACAGAGCAGAGAAATGTGAGGAAATGGGATAAAAAAGTTCATTTGAACATTTCAGATTGTGACCAAAGTTGATAGGAGTTAACTGGTCTTACTCTTCAAAATGTTTGAAGCCTGCCCCTGTCTTTCATTCTAAATGTGTTTGGCATTCCCTCCTTTCTGGTTTGTTTGTGAGTTTCTGTATTTCATAGTATGGTAGAGAAAGGCCTGAATAAACACAAAGTGACATAACTTCTTGGCAGAAAGTAGGAATTGACAGAAAGAGTCAATTGTCAGCTGAACATTTTATAATCAACAAAGTTGACATCATTGACCCCAGCTTTTAGACACTATATTAGTGTGCTAAATATAACCATATTTTGTACCTGTGTTCATTCTACGTTTTAATTTAATGTGAACAGAATTTTTTGTTTGGGAGAGTTTTCTATTTAGAAGGGGTATTGAACACCTCTGTATGCTTCCCTGGTCTTAAAGTTCCTGCTTCATGGAAAGAACCAGTCCGATTTAAGTAAGAAAAACAGAAATTCTGACACCATTGCAGAGGCTATGCTGTCTTTGGTTTTTTATTTACAGCCAGTGAATAATATATGTGTAATTTAGTCAGCAGAGTCTACAGTACCTGATGTCATTTCTAACCAAGAAGAAATGCATATGACCGAAAAAAAGTGGTTTTGACTAAGAAAATGGGAGACGGGATTACAGTTTCCGAGAAATTTCTAGTCCTATTATTATAATGAATTATAAATTGTTAGTGTACATAAACTTCCTCTGAAAATCTTTAACAAACTTCAGAGTAACTTGTAACTTACATAAAAACACCAATAATTTTATGGAAATCAAATTATTTGCTGTGGTAATTTGTTAGGTAGGAAACCATGGACAGCTTTTCATTTGAAAATACTATTACAAAAGACTAAGGAAAGAGGGGCTGGAGAGACGGCTCAGTGGTTAATAGCACTGACTACTCTTTATGAAGACTTAGGTTCATATCCTAGCACCCACAGGGCAGCTAATAACCATTCATAATAATACCATCCAGCTAATAACCAGGGGATCCATTGACCTCTTCTGCTTTCTGTGGGCATTGAATAACAGAGGTGTACTTAGATACAGCAAGTAGTGAATTCATACACAAAAAATAAAAATACTAAGTAAATAAAAAATAATATAAAAGACTAAGGAAAAAGAAAGACATAATGATTTATGAGAATGGATGATTAATTAAGATTTCAAAGTAAAGGGGGTCATAGAGATCAGTTTAAAAAAGAATAAGTTGAAAGTAATCAAGAAAGATAAACAGTAGATGGATCTAAAGGAAAGATTTCATTGGATAATTCTTAAAAGACTGTTTCTCACTCTTTTCTTCTCTCTGAAAGATAAAAATTACCTTTGAATATCTAACCATTAATATATTAAATAGCAGCAAAAATATAGGATCATGTCTTAAAATATACACCATATAAATATAATATAATTCCTGGTAATTCAAAACCCACCAAAATAGAAGGGAGAAATCCTCATTATGAGTAGCCAAGCAAATCTGTATAAGCTACTTGCATGTGTTCTCAGTCTTTAGCTAGTGGAAAATATTCACTTGAACATTATTCCAGTTAATCATTCCTCCTTTTTCTCATTGTTGTTCTTCAATAAAATGAAATTTCCTGAATTATATGCTAGTAGTCAGAAAGTTAATTTGGTTACAGTGGTACATTGACTCAAGGGAACAGTGAATAAAATCTAAAGAATTGTATTTGTATAAATATATACATGAGTAAATCAATTCTATGAGACCCACAACTACACTTTACATGAAAAAAGGAGGAAGTACAACAAGCAAAAAAGAGAAAGAAAAGGAGGATAGGAAGGAGGAGGAGGAAGAGGAGGATAGAGAAAGGTGAAGGAACCATAGCTAAGGGGAAAAATGTAAAGAACAAATGGAATAAGGGACAAACATAAATTGTTTCACAAATGCAGTTTCTGGCAGAGCCCACTTTCCTAACATATGTTTGGAATATTTGGAAGTTTTTATAAAATTGAATCAAAATGTATTTTTCTGCATTCTATTAAATAGTAGAGGTCACTGCCTATGGGGATTCCATATTTTAGGTTTAACCAATCATTTAAAGAAGAACATGATAGAATATATATGTACAAGTTCTAGCATTCAGCAGCCTGAGGCAGGAGAATTACTATAAGTTCGAGGACAACAATGAGCTCCAATCAGCAAGTGAGAACCTTTCTCAACAACCAAAGCAACAAAAAGAGTATTAAAAAGCATAATAATTAAAAGTTTTATAAAACACATACACACAAAAAAAGACAGGTTAAGAAATATTAGTGATGGGGGTAGAGAGATGGCTCAGAGGTTAAGAGTACTGGCTGCTCTTGCAGAGAACTAGGGTTCGATTCCCAGCACCCACAAGGTGGCTAACAACCATCCTAACTCCAGTTCCAGAGGATCTGTCACCCTCTTCTATCCTCTGAAGGCACTGCATGATACCAGTGCACCTACATACATGCAAGCAATAGTACTCGTACACATAAAATAAAAATAATAAAAATATTTTTAAAAAGAAACATTAATGACAAAAAGATCATTTTACTATCTTAAATGTTTAACTACAAAAGCAAAGATTTTTTTTTCCTTGAAAATTAATGACTGTCTATACTCAAAGTCTGGATTTGATTTTTCAGCATTGTATCATGCTGTTTTAATGTCAGCCTTATTCTGAGGAATGTGTAATAGCAAACTCCTTCCTTTCCATCCTCTAAGCTACTTATCAATGGCTCTTAGAGCCATGAAGAATGTGGGTGTCTGTATAAGCTCTTTCATGTTGCTACTTGAAATCAGGGAAAAATTGAATGAACTTGATTTTTTCTTAACTTATTCATTGAAAACAAATTGCCAGAATGATCATGATTAATAACAAAGAAGTACTCCCTTCTTCCCAGCCTTTTGTAAGAAGGAAAATTAGCTCAGTTACCTTTGGACACTTGTAGTCAGTACGTAATATGGTAAAGTTGTTTGCACAGACACGATGCGACTGTTTCAGTTCACCTTCAGGATGAAATGTGTCCTTTATTTCCTAATATTGTTAAATAGCTACCCATACATGTTAGCTTATAGTCCAGATGATAGTTATTCACCCTTTAAGATCAAGGAAAAAATCAAACATATTTCGGATAGTATTAATTTCTGATTCAAGAAAAGGCTGCTTAACCAAATGTGGTGGCACACTCCTTTATTCCTAGCACTTGAAAGCAGAGGTAGGCTGCTCTTGCAATGGACCTGGGTTCAATTCTCAGCACCCACATGAGGGCTCACTACTGTCCTTCACTCCAGTTCCAGGGGATCAAGCGCCCTCTTCTGACCTCCTTATGCATTGCATGACATGGGTGCACTTACATATATATAGGCAATACATTCATACACATAAAATTAAATTAAAATAATAAATAAGATAGACAATAGATAGAAAATTTGATTTAATAAAGGATTGAATTCCAAATATACTATGCTATTTGTGGGATTTTTTTTATAGAAATAAGTCTATTGGATATTTTAGGCAAGGATCAGAATGGACAGCATATTATATTATAAAACAATATTATTCAAAGTTAAATATCCTAATTAACAGTTTCAAATTCTACAAAATATAAAAATACGCATGGCAAGATGAATTTTCAAACGTGCACATTGCATAAAATGGTGGCAGGGAAGATTACTCAAAATGATCAAATATAAAAATAATCATCAAATATATTTAGCACATTGACGTAAAATGTACCACAATATCATGCTTTTAGACACTAAACACTTCATTAAATGACGGAATTCTGGGGTTTCTTCCAATGTCCTAATTGGCACCATTCCCATTTTTTTCATTTACTTCAGCCACTTGACAGTACTTGCCAAAATCCCGGAATTAAAGCATCTAAGACTTAGAATCAACCTAGATTTGAACATAATTATTACCATTACTTATGATGTTAGTTGGCTATTACTTTCCTAAATATTCTTTACATAAAGATGTGTTAAGCTAGACTGGTTTAATAAGACTGAGGAGGAAAAGTTTATTTCCTGCTTAAAAAACAGAGACCTGTGATATTTTCTTCAAGGTTATTCATTTAAGTTGAGGATGAATGAAGGTATTTAGTTTCATCTCTGCCAGAATTAAAAGTCTCAGTTTATATATCCTACGGTTATAGAAATGCAAGGAACTACTCCTTCAATGGAAAAAGAGGGGCAAAGATGATCCTGAACATTTCTCTTTCTCAAGAAATTCTGGCAATTTTAAATCAAGATATTCTTCAGGACTTCCTGTGATCCACATCCTACTGTAGGTATAAAGTGGATAGAAGGGACTTCTAATTATGATGTATCTTTATAATGTTTCCCTAGTGAACAGTTCATGAGTTATTCACAGCAACACAATGAACACAGGAGATTCAAAAGACAATAATTTTATCTTTAAAATTCAAAGTTCTGCAAAAGATTGTATGCTCCTTTATGAGTTAGTCATTTATTTGCTTTGCACCATCGCAAGTGAGAGGACACTGGTTATTTCTATATAGCAACTCTTCTAAAAAATTATGGTATTCTCTGTACAAAACTTACCCAGAAATATGTCTAATATCTAGATAAAAGATGGTAATCCTTTGCACACAGATTCCATTGCATCCTAAACCCTTTATTCATTCCTCTGGTAAGAACCACATTTCTCCACCATTGAAAAGGTGTCATTATTTCTAGTTGATTCTTATTTCTATTTTTCTGACATGATCTCAAACTATAATGTTTAATTCACATTTTAAAAATGAATAAACATAGCAAAATAAAATGTTAGTAAAGCATAAAAACAGAGAATAAGAAGCATCTGGTACTCTCACAGCTAAGAAACTAATGTCCAAAACTGATTTATGTTCACACGCTTTGAAATATCAAAGTTATATATAGCAATTCAAAATATTAAAATGCCTTTTATAGGTTAATTTTCAAGCTTTACATAAATCTAGCAACTTTATATGTATACAAACATCTATTAAATACATATAGATGGTCAAACATGGAAGTGCCATAAGTATCCCTGTGTATAAAATAGATAAAATGATACCTAACATTTAAAATTCCTCAAACATATAAGATAAATTAAAACTAAGATAGCTCAAAATTCAATATATTAAAATATTATAAAAACACCAAGAAATAGGTGTGCAAAATATTTTAAGATACTGCAGTCTGTAAAGTAAGTTATCTTCAAATTCATGTGCATGTCAGCAAAATTACTATGATGTCCTTGAGATGCACACTCAAATACCCATTCCCACTGGATTCTGTATGTTGTTCAACACTAATTACAGACATGTTCTATTTACACAGAGCTAAGCAAGACATCTAATTAGCATTAAATTAAGTTTGTGGAGGTAATTTAAATTTCACGACCTTTAAAAAATACATTATACACTATCATTCTTTAAAGTCATTAGATTCATTTAAGCATAAAAGGACCTATAAAGTGTCATTACTTAACAGTAAAAATTAAAAGATTTCTCAAAAGTCAATGAATTATGGGAAATACCTGATTCATTGTTAAAACCAACTGGTAGTTTTCAAAAAGGATGACTACACTATCCCTAAAAAAATAAAAATTTGGAGACTGGGAACATGGCCCAATTGCTAAAACACGTGCTGCCTAAGAATGAGGACCAGAGTTCTGTCCCCATCCCAGCACTGACGAATGGAGTCAGAAATATCTCTGGGGCATGTTGGCTGGGTAACCTAGTTCAATCAGTGAGCTTCAGGTTCAGTGAAAGACTCTACTTCAAATATAAGGTAGACAGTAGGAGACAGGTGTTACTATGAGGGGAATGGGTAAAATGGGGTTATTTAAATGGAAAGAGAGACGGAGTGTTACACAAGGAACTATGGTGCTAAAGGAGAAGAAGGATCCCAAGAGACGGAGGTCAATAGGAGACAGGTATTATCAAGGGAGAAATGAAGAAATCGGAGTATTTTATCCAGGAAGGAGAAGGAATGGTCAGACACAGAGAGAGAGAGAGAGAGAGAGAGAGAGAGAGAGAGAGAGAGAGAGAGAGAGAGAGAGAACTCTAAGTGGACATGAAAACCCAGATGGAAATATATTAGTTCAAAAACCTACTGAAAAATTACACAAACAATATTTCTACATTAGTCCATGTGTATAGCTGAATGCTATATAAAATGAGACAGTGCCAGACAGAAGAAACCTCCCTTCGAGTTGTTAACCAGCATAGTACAAGAGACTCCTGAAATTACACAGGTTATTGCTGCTGAACAGTCAGTTGCCTCCCAGAATATGAAGATAAGTCCCTACTCCTGAAGACAGGGAATACTTTGATACATGATTTGGAGCAATGGATCTGGAACTGACCTGGAAGTCACCTCCCTGAAGGCTAGATCTCATAGTTTTGGAGAGCACTATGCAAACTGCTAAGGGAGAATATCAGTGTATGGTCCAATTCCAGTTTTAAGGCCTGAAAACCACAACAATGACTAGACAGTAAACTATATTGGTACAGTAGTGGCACTTTCATCTTGGGGATAATTAGCAGCTACTTAATTGGACTTAAAGTCCATTCAATAAGAGGAAACTCATGTGTGGTACTATAGAAACATCAAATACACATGGCTAGAAAGGTCATAGATCTTAAAGAAACCCCAAGGATGTCACATCCCTATTCAAATATAATTCCTTACTTATGCTAAATATGGAGCATTATATTTCCAGACAACTGTGCCAGTAACCTCTTATCAGAGAAGTTTCTCTTGCAACAGATGGTGACTATTACAGAGTTACACAACTGGTCACACATAGAGACTGTCTTAAATGCCCAATCCTAGGTGATACATCTACAATGTAACGTCTATACCCAAGGCTCACAAAACACAGAACAAGTGATAGAATACCAATGCATCTTCAACTCTTATCAATGAAGTTCCTTCATACAACAAGGTCCATGAACACAAAAGGCCAAAGCATAGAGAATAAGAGTCTGCAGAATGTAGGTCCTTGGATAGGTGGTCTATATTAATCTTCACCCTCTCAGTTCTCGGGGACCATTGAAGTAGGGGCAGAAAGATTCTAAGAACCAGGGGAGAAGGTGTAATCATGTTGAATAGAATCTTACAGGCTCCTGAGGACTTGCTAATATGAACCTACAGCAATTATGTCAACAAGTACATGATCTATGAAAACACAAGCAGACAAAAACCCAGTGGAAATGAGCATCAAGATGGAGTATTAGTGGAAGAAATATTGAATACTGGCACATCAGTGCCAGAAAAGTTGCCTTTTCTTCTCCTTCCTCCCCCTCCTCCTCCTCCTCCTCCTCCTCCTCTTCCTCCCCCTCCTCCTCCTCCTCCTCCTCCTCCTCCTCTTTCCTTTTCATCTTCCTTCAACAGTCTCCCTGTTCTTCAGCTGGCCTGGAATTTACTATGTAGACCAAGATGTCTGAACTCATAGAGATCTGCCTGCCTTTTCCATCTGAGTGCTGGTATTAAAGTGCGAGCCACCAAATTCGGCACAGATGATTTTCTTAAACGGAAGGACTCTAGATAAGGTGACTAGACCTCAGTGGATGAACTTTCATTGAGATACTTTGGGGAAAATAACTTGACTTGATAGGCCTGAACATCAATGACAGAAAGCATGAAATCCAATTGGAGGGGAGGTTATGAGAGGATACCAATGGGAAAGAGGTGGTAAAGATGATTAAGATGTTTTTTATGAAATAAGCATAAATTCAATAAAAATATTTTTAAATGCACTATTATTCAATAATTTCTAAAATGCTAAATAACTTGTATATTATTTTTAATAAAATATATTTTCTATAAAATTACCAGTTAAGCTTGCCAAATGGGTTAATGTAAGCAATAGAGCATGATCGATTGGATAGTGGTATTCATTATTGGTTTGGTTGAACTGTGAAATTCATAACAAATTGGTTATTCAATGTGCTTCTGTGTTCTTATTTTATATGAAAAAAACTGACCTACTGAAAGCTGTATCACAGAAATATTAAAAATGTTTATGGAAAAAATGTAATATAGAGAAAGATTGAGGAAGACATCAACATCAGTCACTGGATTCCACATGCATATCTATCTATCCATAGATAGATAGATAGATAGATAGATAGATAGGCACACATGCATATAGATATGCATGTATACACACAAACAAAAATTCAAGCTTTCATTTAATATAAATGAATGTAAATTAAAATCCAACAAAACTATAGAATTACCAAATATAGTTTTCAAGTGAATGGCCACGTTTTTGGGGATTCATTTGATGTCATCTATTATTTCTTTTATTATTTTCTTAAACTTGTCTATCATTTATTGTTACATATTTATTATTTACTTGTTGATTTGTTATTTGGGGGGTCTAGTATTCCACAAATGTAGGTTAAAGGACAACCTATTTAAATTGTTCTCTCCTTTGACTATATGTATTCCAGGTTGTTAAACTTGGAAGCACGTGATTTCCTACTGAGATATCTCCCTAGTCCATGTATTATTTTATAAACACCCATCATCTGGAACTCTAAATCTGTAAGCACCTTATGCATATCATACTTTGTTTTATGCCCTTTCTATTTGATTATTTTATTAATTTTACAACTTCTGGAAATTTATTTTGAATTTAATGACAATAGACATGCATTAAGATTCCATATTAATATAGAATAATAGGAAAAATATTTTAACCCCCCAAAATAAAAAATGTTTTAGTCTTAATTTTAAAATATTGAAAGATTTCTTGGTATAACATTATAAGTATTACAAGTTTTAATTTTTCTTATGTAAGTAGATATTATGCAACTTTTACCTTAACAAATTTCACTACACAAAGTATCATCTGTCTTGTCAGGAAAGGATACTTTCAAAGTGGCTACTTAGTGAGATACACACACATTTACAACTCATCTGTGTACAAATATTGGTTGTATCACATTTATATAGGAACTAGTAGATGCAGAACTGGACCCGAGCTCTTACTTCATTACACATTTCTACAGTCTCTTAAGTTCAAAGCACTTGGAACCTCAGTTTTTGAAGTGTATAAATTGGGTCCAGATATATATTGCATACTTCACATGTGTTTTATAACTGTCTAATGAGGAAAATTATCCAAGACTAGAATAGAAAGAACATCATTATTACAAGTTCACTGATTATTGCTAGGCATATTTTTCAATCTTGGGTCTCAGTATTTGATGATTAGGACTTAATTGTGAAAAAGAAAAAAAATCCACACATTTATACACACCTGGATTAAATTTAAGGAATACATCATGAAAGTAAACATTCTGTCTCATATCTCCTATGCTTTTCCTTTGATATTCAATAGCAGAATATCATTTCTTCAACTATATATTTCTTCATGTATCTATATAAACTACAAGGCTCACACTTCCAATCCCAAGAAATAGACATTTTATAAAATATGCATTTCTGGAAAGCTAATTTATTTAAAAATAAATGATACTTCCTAGAAAAAGTAACAAGTTTAACCATTTTTTACCAGCACTTTGAAATCCCTGCTCTATGATCAAGTCAACTCAAATAGAAATGCTAATACCAGCAATTCAGGAATCTAAATATTTGCTTCTTAGACTTGTTTCCAAGTACAGATACCTAGTGACAGAACTGGGTATGTTCTACATAACACTAGATCTTATCTTCTTAATAAGTGCTGATCCTTATGAGTTAATATGCTATTAAGCTATGTTCTGAATATGTTTTAAATGGAACACAGTTTATTCTCCTCACACTTGATAAACCAAAAACTTGCAAAAAAAAAGTAGTGATCCTCCAAGAAACTAGTTCAATTAAATTAATTCAATCTCTTATGTAAACTTTGAAGGCAGTTATAAACAATTTAGCCTATTAGCAGGATATGGCTCACACAAGCTTTCATCATGAAGACAGTAGTTCTTCTGAATCAGCTCACTTCTAGAATTTCTTATAGTAACAAAAGAGCACTTAACCTTTATAGTTATTAACATCTTCCTTATGTGATAAAAGAAACACATATAATGTTGAGAAAAATAAAAGTATGCCATATAACTTGTGTCAAGATAACAACTGAGCATTCCTGAATATACACATTGGTATTTTCCAGAAACTAGTAACGATTTTCCCTTTGAAAGAGTTATTTATATTTTATATGTTACTAATTTATGTAACAATTATAAATTCATGGTTTATGCACACATGTATTTATTGATGTGTTGCTTTTAATATTAATAAACTCACCAACTAGAGAATGGTAAATAGTAATAGACCATTACATATTCCATATGCAGTCATTAAAATAGAATTTGGGGCAATGTTTAACAAAATTCATGAAAATGTGTTAAGATCAAAGGAATGTATGTTCTAACTTTCTACCTCACATCAAATTGAGTATATCTTGAACACCACCTATATATCTGACTTAGGTAATATTTAAAAGACCTTAAATCTTATTCTTTCGGGCCTCCTGTAACTTTTCGGTTATTTGGATAGAATGTATGCAATGGCCATGTGAGAGGAAAATAAACTGGGGGCCCCACATAGGCAAAATGCCATAGACTGTTACTGTCTCCCTAAGGTTTTTATGGTGAAATGTTAGCCATAAATGTGAATTGCTCAGAGATAGCTTGATTATAAGGGTAGAGCCCTCATGAATGTGATTGGGTTCGTTATATTAGAAGTATAGTTTTTGTTTTCTCTCTGCTCTTTGGTATATGAGCACATAACCAGGCAGCTGGGAACTTGCTCATATGAACTTATAGCAATGGAGACAGCATGCACAACACTTGTGTAAACTAAAACTAGACAAAAAGCCAGCAGACAAGTGGAGAAGATGGATAAGATGGATAAGAATTCCCAATCTTAGCTGAGGAACTTTTGGTAACTGATCACTGCTGGGTGAGGGAGAGTTGGTCTTCTTTAAGGGAGTGACACTAGATAGGTTTATTAGGTTCCAGAGGATGGACTCTCACTGAGGGACATCTGAGTAAACAAACGAAGCAACAGGCCTTTACATATATGACAATGCATGAAATCTGGTGGGACTGGGGTTATGGGAATGATGCAGATAGAAGAAGGGATCCAAAGATGATCAAGATGTATTGCATCAAATTCACAAAAAAATCAATTAAAAAATTTAAAAGAAGTCAGGCTTTACTAGAACCTGACTTCTTGTTTCCTGGGTTCTGAATCTGGAAAAATACATGTCTGTGCTTAAGCCACCAAGTGCACGGTAATGTTCTACAGCAAGCCTAACTCCATAAGATAAAATGCACATACTTACTTTGAAACAACTATAAATGATTTATGCTCAGAATATTATATTTAGGAAATGAAATTATGAATTTTTGGTTTGTTAAATTCTTACCAGTGTGTTTATTTTTAATAGATGAACTCCTGCTTTTTTTAGAAATATGGAAGAGCTTCAAATTTTTAGTAAAATTGGAATGATATCTAAAAAATTAAATATATTTATCTTGAATTTTGGTTATTTATTTCAGACTCAGAGACATGATTCATTGGTTAGTGAAAAATATTCTTAGTAAAAAATGTTGCACTGGGGGCTGGAGAGATGGCTCAGAGGTTATGAACACTGACTGTCTTGCAAAGGACCTGGTTCATTGCCACACACATGGCAGCTAACAACTGTCTGTAACTACAGTTCCAGGGAGTCCAACACCCTCTTCTTACCTCTTTATTGCACTACATGGGTGCACTTACATGCATGCATGCAATTCACTAATACACATAAAATAAAAGAAAAATGTTGTACTAATACATTACCCAGTATACTGGTTACTTCGTCTTTGGCATTTCCTTCCATTTTCTTCAAAGTATTTCATAATAATGAGTTGTTAAATAGATGTAATTAGTTACCTACATACTTTACTCTGCCTAAAATGAAAATGTGTGTGTGTGTGTGTGTGTGTTTATGCTGGCTACATAATGACTTCATTTGATGACAACTCTATAAATGAAAAAACAATAACAAAGAATAACAAAGATAATGTGAATATTATAATTAGTATTCATAAACATTTTTAAAGTCCCATAGAAAAATCTACTAATGACTACAGTTAGTTAAACAAGCAGAGAAAAGTACCAAGGCATGTGAATTATAACATATGAAATGTCCAAAAGAAGAAATATTAACTAAACCCCATTTATATATTCACATATAGATATATAGATATGTATTTTATTCATCAGGAAGAAAATAGAGTTTATAATTTATTGCAGCAACATGCTGACATAAAAATAAAGAAATTAATCGATGAGTATGTTTCTTCAAATATTTGAAAGTTTCACTATTTGATGTTAAAATACTTTATTAACTCTTACAGGTCAATTATGTTAGTACACTATGCTATGACTTGCATATATCTGTTTAAACCACTTAGTGAAAAGTTGCATGATGAATTAAACAATTTAAGCAACATTTTAACACTGTTTGTATTAAGGATTCACATCCTGAAAAGAACCAATCAGAAATTCCAAGAATCGAAAGTCAAGAACTCAGTCTTCCTAATAAGCAAAATAGAATTATAATGAAAGAAAGATCTATAAAGAAAGATCTAGTAGAAATTTACTAGTAAGTTTTAATTGGCTCAGTATGAATTAGAGAGTTGAGTGAGAGTTCAAGGATATTTTTCAGGGTTCATGGTTGGGTAGCTACTGAGGTAGGAATATTGGGAATGGAGAAAGCTTGAGAGACAGGTAATGAGTTCAAGATTGGATATAGAGAGTAACTTCAAATTTATAGTGCAAGCACAGGGAGAAATCACAACATGAAGAGATAACAGTTAAAATCATATCCACTGGTTTATGATGAGGATGAACTTGAGCTATATCTTAAGTATTGACAGTTGTAATAGTAAGCATAAAATTGTTTCCTGAAATTAAATTTTCATTACTACAATTAACACTTAAAATGAACGGTTCTTTAATTCAACCACTACTGCAATTTATTTAGATTGGATGTTTTTCAGGGGGTATTTCAGATACTGTAAAAGGATGAGGGGTCTTGGGAAATATTTTACATAAATGCTATAATTAGAAAAGTATAACTTTGAATAACTTTTAAGTGTTTTAACAATGTTCATGCTCTCTCAAAAGGGATGTGTGGATTTCACCTTAGTGATGATTGACCACACTGTTACTAGGGAAAATTAGATTTACTACCTCATTTTGTGTAACTGTCAGAGACAAGTCTGGCCGCCATCTTATTATAATGAATGTTTGGAAAATGTGTCATTAGTTGGGTAGCTATATGTCCACAACAATGTGTTTGCTATAAAAGCATCAATAGCTTGTCTCCCTACACTGTACTGTGCTACAAAAGTACGGTGTGTCATTTTGTGTCTTTTGGATAGCTTTTGTTTCTACTTTTCCTTGAAGGCATAGTTTCCATTCCTTTGCTTTTTGATGTTTTGCCGTTTGCTTGTTTTGAGACAGTCTCACTATGTAGCCCAGGTTGACTCAAAGTCATAGGTATATTCTTTCTTAGTCTCCAGGGTGCTACAATTGGACACATGAGCCACAACACACAGCTGTAGTCCTTCATTACTTCCCTTAGTTACAGCAGCAAGTATATGACATCAAACATTCCATTCTCACAGCAATACTGAGAGAAAAAGAACAAGAACATGTAAAAATCACCAATGACAGCCCTTCCCTCGGACTGACATAGGAACACCCTGAACAAACCCCGTCTATGGTAGACAGTGAGGTTTGTATGAGGTGAAGCAGAAACTGCAGAAAGGAATAGAAAGGAGTTTGATTGTCTAAACTGAGCCTTGTTTTCCTTAGAATATATGAGTTATCACAGTATCTCTCTCATAGTTACTCATTCTTTTTATTCTTAAGCTAATTTACGTTCTATATCTCTCAGTACAGCTCTTAGAGTTCCAGAGACCTAGTGTTAGCTTGAATCAACAACTGACAGATATTTATTGGGCAGATACTACAAGCATATCAACTGTATTCTAACCACTCAACAGGTGTCAACTCATTCAATTATCACATCACACTATAACGAACCCTAGTAACCTTGCTTAACAGAAAGAACTGAGACCCAAAGATATTACATAATTGCATAAGGTAAAAATGGTAAAAAGCAAAATAAAAATGTAACAGATCTTTTTAGTTTCAAGGAAGACCCAAATAGTAACCTTGACCTTCTTTGGATATGACCTGGGTTTTGATGCAGTTATTTAGTAACAAATTCATTTTCCTTGCTAAAACTTACTTTGCATTCCTACAAGAGATATATGATTCCCTACTTCAAAGATTGTTTTAGGAATCAAATGAGAGAATGCCTATTAAAGCACTTGGAACTGCATAACCAGAGAGAAATGACAAGCCACATAAAAGTATAAAATTTATGAAGGCTACACAAGCTTTCAGTCTTATAATAAAGTTACAACAAAATTAATCCATTTGCTTCAGTCAATATCTCAAAAGAGTAGACTCAAAAGTCAATTCACATGTCAGGCAGTAACTTCTAATCTCAAATAAAAGAAATAATACTGGTGATTCAAATCAATCTTCCTTCAACACAAAGAGGATGATGCTGACTCAGAAAAAATTAACTTCCATTTCAACTGTCACTTAAACTTTTCAAAATTTCTTTATATTTCTTACCTCATTTAGCATATATTAGCATTGGGGAATGGAGTACATTTATTTTTCTATTAATGTCACTTGACTGGTACTGTGAAAATTTTAGCAGCAAGTACCCTGGATGCCAAAATTAATACAGTTAATCACAAAGAGTACAAATGACAAATATAGAATATTTATTCAAATTTCTTCCTTTTGCTTATATTGAACAAGGCTTGAAGTCATAGAATGTTGGTTATAATCTTCATAGTCATGCAAATGAGATTAGAACTATTTAGTAGAAAGGTCAAACTATACATCTAAAATCAGTATCTTGTTATCAATAAGACATAAAAGTTCTGTATTATATAAATATTCTTTCAAGTATTTAGTCATTCCTAAAAACAGCCTGATACTTCCAGATGATATTTATGCATTTACACGATTAAATTCATGTTTATGTACATTTATGTTGTCAGATATTTGGCAGTAAAAACATGATTAATCACATAATAAGCAAATAATACTCTTTACCAAATATGAGTTAGTTACCAAGTCTAAGTAGTATATTTATAATTATTACTCATAAGTATAACTATATCACTAAATTCATATAAAGCCAACTATGATAAACAAATGACTTTACTTTGAAAGAATAGCATTTTTGGCCTGAATCAGTAATATTCAGTCTAAGAATGTGATGTTGCGTGGTACATGAAAACATTCATTATTAGATTACTGTGAGTGCTCATGTCAAATGTATCAACATTTAGAGACAGTGACTCAAGACAATGAAAGGGACTCAAGAAGAACAAGAATTGGAGAATGTGAACAAAGAATGTGTTGAAATAAATTTTAAAAAATCACAGAACAGTCATAACAAAGCTACATTAAATCTGTATGAATTTACAAACTCATAAATTGGGTCTCTATAAATCCCTAGCAATTCTAAACATTTTATCTATGACAATGAATTCTTCCTGGTCAATAACAATTCTTAAAAATACCTCCTTTGCACATTTGTAAAACTCATAGAGAGCTATTTTGTAAGAACACACAATCAGACAAAAATAAAATATTATATAAAAAGGAGAGGTACATGACTTGTTTAGTAGTGTTTTAATGAGCTGTGGCACAGTAATTCTTTTTATCATGCCCTAAAACTAAACAGAAGGAGAGCTGGTGATTTTTATTTCCCTTATTTGACTTTTTTAATACATATGCAGTACCATGGTAAGCTCATTTTTATTCATGTGGGTTGGATTGCAATTTAAAGTCTTGAAGGTTTGATTTCATTACATACTTTTTACTTCAATCAAAAGTCTGAACACACATGAATATTTCAATACCGGTATCCATTTATTTTATGATTTTCAACACTGAATTGCTAATTATCATAGTGAAGAAAATGTACAAGGAGGGTTTAGCATTAAAATCAGTAAGCGATTCAACTGAACAAGCTGGACTTAGGAAGGAATCAGAGTCCGAAATAAACGTTTCATTTTTAGCACTGTCTTTTATTCATGTTACCGAGACTCTCTATGATCTGTTCATGGACGTACATGAGCCTTAGGGAGAGCCACAGCTTTGCTAGGCGTTTTAGGCATTGAGATTTAAAGTGTGAGGCTGTTACTTTAGGATTTCATCTCTTCCATCTATACTTGACAGTTCACTGCAGAGATAAGGAAAGACAGCAGGCACAGTACTCTTTCCACAGTGGACAGCTTGAGATACGGTCCTCCATCAATGTTGCCTCATGGTTAGACAAGAGAACAGGGAACTGAAAGTGCAAAGGGGATCTGATGTTGAGTGCAGTTGTGTCTGGATCTGATGCCATTTTTTCATGGGACATTTGTGGTTTCCTGTGGGCGATGGATACGCCTTTCAGGATAAAACATTCCTTTGGATTCCTTTAGCAACCAACTTTTGGAGCTAGAATATCTCTAGAATATATGGGTACTGTAAATCTGAGGATTGGGTCAAATTAAAATATCTCATTTACCATGAGAAATTCCACTAACATCCATATATATATATATATATATATATATATATACATATATATATATAAGTTTTACAAAAAATTAGACTGTATTTGGAAAGACTACACTTCAGAACAAGTAGAGATTCCATTGTCATAAACAAGAATTCTGCTATGAGAGCAGAATATGCCTGATTTGATGTACTTCTGTCACTTCAAACACAATGGAATTAAAGTATAGACATAATCTAAAAAACCCTAAAGACATATCCAGACTAAAATTAATGTTGAATGGGCTGAGCATGTTGCCATATGCCTTTAATACCAGCACTTGGGAGGCAGAGGCAGGCAGATATCTACGAGATCTATGAGGGAAGCCTGGTCTACATGGGGAGCTCCAGCCCTGCTGGGGCTGCAGGGAGATCCTGTCTTAAAAGCACCAAAATAATAGGAAGAATTATAAATATATACATGCATACACACACACACACACACACACACACACACACACACACACACACATATATATATATACCGAACCCTCCACATGCATTGTGGGTAAGAGACAGCTATGCTCCTTGCTAATAAGCAGAACTACAGCGAAGTTCTCCAGTGAGAAGCTGAGCAGCCCAAATAAACAACAGAGCAGGCTACTCATACCTCGGGGAGGAAGCTGTAGAAAAAAGTACGACTTAAATACTGATATTTTTCAAACAGAATTTAAACTAAGCCACTCAAGGGCTCTGTTACTGTGATTGTGATGTGTTTCCAAAATAAATGTGGGGGAGGAGTCAGGCAAGGCAACCATAAAAATGCTGACAGAAAGTTGGCAAAAAAGAAAGTAGAAAGAAAAGGATACTGAAAGGCAAGAAAGTCCCATAGCTTGGCTTCTCGGAATAAGCCTGTCGGCCTAAATACCTAAGTACACAGGCTAGTTTAGTGAGAGAAAGCACAAAAACAACCCCAAAACTGGATCTTCAATTTACAGATTAAATTTATGTTATAAAACAGGCATGATTTGTGCCATAAAGTCCATTAAAAACATATAATACCAGATACAAACTTCAGTAGGTTGATAAGAAAATGAACAACTTGATTCTTATAAATTAATTATGTAGCTATTAAAATAGGAACCTAACTAGATAAAATGTATTCACTATGTAATTAATGTTTATAGAAAGAGGTAGTGAATTGAATCACAGTCCTCAACAATATCACCATATTGTAGACTTGTAGACTTCTTTTTTACCGTCTCTTCATGTCTCTATTATTTGCAACATGCTTCATAGAGCAAAATGAATCAAGGAAGCTATCTAATGTGCCTCACAAAACTAACACAATTTGACATTAAAACCAGTCAGGACAATACAGTAACAAAATTCACAGCCCAAACTCAATTATGAGTTTAACCAAGCAAGCAAGCAAACAAAGCAAAAATCCAACCAAATGCCATTAACTGAAACAAGAAGAATATTATATTTTGCATTTGTGTAACATATGTTATATAGCATATTTATGCATTGCATTTAGACCTTCTGTCTAAAAATATTAAAACTAACATTAAAGAAACAAAGGCTAATCCTAGGCATAAGTCAATTTTCTCCTCAAGCAATGTAATCCTATCACTTATAAACTAACAGATATTAGGAATTAGACATAATCACCACAATAGAGGAGAAATTAAACATTTGATCATGAGAAGTAATGAATTATACCAAGGATCAGAAAGCACATGCTTTTCTTTTAACTTTTCACCGTATTCTTCCTATCCTTTATCCTGTTCATACTCTATGAAACTTGTAACTATGTAATGTAATGTATAATTTACTTTATTAATATGCCTTCTCCTAGTAGATAATAAACTTTGGCAGCTAACTCTAATATATCCATTGTTATATACTTGAATGCTCCCTCTCTCTGACTAGCTGTTTCTGATATTTATGCTCAGTAAGACAGTGCTATTCAACATGTAATCATAGAATGGTTCCTCTCAGTCCAATCGGCATTACCTTTCTAGAAAAAAGCAAATAATAAGATAAAAACTTAGAATTTAAAATTTTAAAACACAGAAACAATCTGTGGAATAAACTGGAAAATGATATTTCATACCAGATGTGATATTTAGTTTTTTAGTTATTCACTTCTCTTTTATTATATTTTCCAAAATATTAGTTGGCAAAGATTAAACTTATAAAGATGTTTTCTTCATTACATGTAGCTTGAGCAGCGTGGTAATTGAGAACTTATAACAGTGTTATTTTTTTCCAATCTTGATTTCCTAAGTAGACATCTGTTCAGTAAAAAAAAAATCTATGCACTTTTTTCCTTTTAAAATAATTAATTAAGGAACCAAGGAGCTCAGGAAGACTCATTGCTCTGGGTTCTATGAAAACCCAACTCAGTGCTAAATGACCATACTTAAGCTAGTCATGTGTCTGAACATGTCATTTCCAATGCAGTGATCCAAATAAGCATTCTGTTTAACTTAATCAAATATTTTTTTTGCTTGCTTCTGAGTTCACAGTATAAAGCTTGGAACACACTCATTTTAAAGAGTCCCCAAACCCCCATGGTCTGGACCTGCTGGATTTCTGAATTTCTGAATACACAAGTAGACCCTTCAGTATTTTAATGTATATTAGCTTAATCTGTAACCTCAGAACGTAATACATGAAAACAAGATGTTTTCCATTTTCTTTGCTATTCACCTGACTCAAATAAAGCATAACATTATTCCTAGTTCATGCATTTTTATTTTAGTAATAAATGTAAAAGATCGTGACATGAGCAGATTCTCTTACACTTCATTATGTGACCTGGAGTTGGTTAATGTCATTGTTAGAATTCAGAAGGTGAAAAGCAATATAAGAAATTAGAAGCTTTCAAATTTTTTATTATAAAGGTAGTCTAAACTTAAAATTACAAGAATAAAACAGGCATGGTGTTGCATAACTTTAATGCCAGCATTCAGGAGGCAGAGGCAGAGGCAGAGGCAGGCTAATCTCTGTGAGATCAAGTTCAGTCTGATCTACCTAGGGAGTTGCAGGCCAGCTGGGGCTACAGGGAGACGCTGTTTCAAAGAATAACAACAAAATAATAGAAGGATAGTGAAGATTCCAGATAAATATGAAGCACAATTAAAGAGAATATATCAATCTTCACATACTAGTATTTAATCTATGGTATACCTATGTTTAGATATGAACATGTTTTTTATTAATTATAGGAATTGAATTGGGGCAATCAATTATGACTCATTTCTAAAAATCATTCTAGGTTGCAATGTAAAAAAATTTCAGGATTGGAAATAGTCACCTATAATGTGAAGGTTTCCAATGCATGTCTTCTGGGGAAAGTGTTGACCACCTTCCACAAGCTTCTTTCAATCTAAATTTTAATAAACATAGAATGACTGATGGACTATTTGAGGTTAATAAGATGATAGCTAAGTTTTGCTGTCCATTCACATTAAAAGTCAGTATTACTTCTAGATAGTAATATTGGCAATAAGAAAATGAGAAAAGAAAGTTGCTAGCATGCAGATCGCACTTTATAACCACTTTTCTGGAATCTGTTATTTGAGAAGTCTAGCCGGGCAGTATTCTCATCTTAGATTTGAAGAAGCTGAGGCTCAAATTGAATAACCATAGTCCTCCCTTATCAATGGGCTTATGTATTTTTTATCCAGACTCCCCCGCCCCCATCTTGGCATCTAGAGCAGTAGTGAAAAACATAAAAACAGGTGTTTCTGTACATTCTACTAAAGAGTTTAGCAATCTCTACATAGATTTTCTGTCTTTACCAGGTTAAGAACTTTCATTTTTTACCTTGAAACATTTTACCACATTCCTTGATATTTCCAAATTTTCCATGAGACTACTCTTGCACTTTAGGTCCCTTATTAAGAAAATAAGCTATTTGAACATACTAACATAAGCACTGTGAAGGTGTGAAATCAGTTTGATACCCAAATGGTAGGAAGTACCTAACAGATAGTCTATGCATCTTAGATATACCGGGCAAAAGGATGTTTAATCCCCTAGGGCAGCAAACATGATGATATGAAAACTCATATTTCTCAGAATGGAATGCAATATAAAAATTATGAATTGTTTATTTTTGGAATATTCTATTAAGTATTTTTGGATCTTGGTTGACTGTCATGAACGAAACTAAAAAAATTAGTATGTATAGCTGAAAAGGAGTAGAATAGAATTGAATCTACCTACAGCCATATCCAACATGACAACAAACCTAGTGTTACTGTCGTCCAACATAACTGTCAACATTTCCCCAGCTACATGGAAATTATGTTATTACTCTGCCCTCATTATGTTTTATCATCAATGAGACACAACCAACAATCATGTGGGAAAAGGGAGTCTCAGCTGAGGGACTTACCAAGTTGGATTGGCCTGTGGCCATGTCTGTGAGGAATTGTCCTGATTTATTTTATTGATATGGGAGGACCCAGCCACTGGTGTCACCCTGGGTAGGTGCTCCTGGGTTGTATAAGAAAACTGGCTGAGCATGGGATCAGTAAAAAGCATTCCTCCATGACTCCTGCCTCCAATCTCCTGCTTGACTTAGCCTCAAAGATGAACTGTGACCTGGGAATGTAGGATGAAATAAACTCTTCTTCCCCAAGTTTCTTTCAGTCAGAATGCTTTATCATTGCAACAGAAAAGCAAACTAGGACAGAAATTGGTACCAGGAAGGCAGGTTATTGATGTGACAGAGCTGATTGTGTTTTTCAGACAGGACTGTGGAAGTCTTTGGAATTTTAGTTGGCAAAAGCCACTGGGTGTTTAGAGTTTAGTAAGTTGCTGCTGGGGGAGATTAGAAGATAAGATGTGAGAGACACCGACAGCAGGAGCCTGGCTTATGGGGTTTTAGAGAGTAACAAAGATTCTTTTAAGACTGTTCCTCTGATATTACACACTTAGATGTAAACTTTAATACATGTCAATAACGCAGTATTTTTCTAAGCATTTTATATACAGGTATATTACAATGGCAGGTACAGAATGAACAAAAAAGTCAAATAGAAATAAACTCTATAATTTTCCAGCTTCTTTTTGTTCACTAGGTGTAACCATTTATCTTTAAAATGGTAATTTATCCTCCTCTGTCTATTCAAGAAAATCTATACTTAAATTTTAAAAATTTATTTCTATTTCATGTGTATGAGTGATTTACCTACATGAAAAGTACTCTTCTGTTGCTCAATGCCTGCAGCTTTCAGAAGAGGGTGTTGGATTCCCTGTAACTAGAGTTACAGATGGCTGTTAGTTGTCATGTAGGTGCTGGGAACCAAACCTGGGTCCTCTGCAATAGCTGCTAGTGCTCTTAACCACTACGCCATCTCTCTAGTTCCTCTCTGTAGTCCCTGAAAAACTATACTTCTAATATTAATTATCCTACTTTGTATTCTCTTAGTCCTTAGCTAAGTTCAACAAAATACTCATAATAACTTTTGTTCACGCTAACTAAAAGTAACTTTACTAAGATATTCTTTATAATATTTTGTTGCAAACTTTAGAAGAAAGACCCCTTTTAAATTGCATTTAGCAATCTCTATTAACTTGTTGTGATGTAATTTCAATCTATTCACTGTGAACTACTTCTCCAAATAGAATCTGTACATATATACTATCAATATAAAACTAAAACACATCTCAGTTTCTTGGGTTTTTCAACATGTGACTAAAAGTCAAAATTTCCAGTTAAGATAAACTACCTGGTATTTTTGCTAAACAGAATGAGGAAATAAAAATGAATCAATTGTAAAATGAATCTTAGATACTAATTCAAGGTCAAAAATCGTATTACAGAATACATTATTCTTCGCAGGAGATGGATAGGATAAGATAATTCTAACAGTAAATGACTAAAAGCACTAATAGAAAAGAATGCAAAGGAAGAGAACCTTGCTCTGCTGCTGCTTATTTCATATTATTGACATTCATTTGGAAAGAAAAATCCCCAAAATCTAAAAGTTATTCTTTTCATTACAGATTGTTAAAAAAAAAAAAAAACTGCCAAACTCTTAGGGCATGGTACTTAAAGCAACAATATGTAGTAGAAATCTCCAGGATGATGAAACAAATCTTCACTTCCCAATAAGAAGCCAAATACCCCATGAGGGTACAGAACATTGAAAGCATGATCAAACACCTGCGAAGTAGAATTTTAACTTTTATTTCCTTTGCACCTATTTAGAGCCAGGTCAGGTTAATTTTCCAAAGTGAAGGTTGTAAACCTCCAAACTTCAGTTCCACGTCGCCCCTGATCACACTGAGGCCTGTTCCCCTTGTACAGCCTCAAGATGGAGAAAGGGGAACATCTATTTCCTCGTCTCACTGAGCTCAAAATCCCTACACTATACTAAATAAGGAGTTTCGGCTTTGCCTTCCATGTTAATAGACACAAAATGAAGAGGGACTCTGTATTGTTCTCCTGTTGAGTGAATATTCTTCCTTATCGTTAGCCAGTCATGGTGGCTCATGTCTTTAATCCTAGCACTTGGGACACAAAGGACCTTTGTGAGATTGAGGTCAGTTTGGCCAACATAGAAAGTTCCAGGCCAATCAAAGACTATTTGGCGAGATTCTGTTTCAATTTTTTTAATTAAGTAAAAATACTTTTTTAAAAATAAAAAAAAGTAACTTTTGACCTTGGCCTTTTTCTCTTTTTAAAATGTTGACTCCTAATCCTGCCAAACTTCTCTACTCCCTAATTATCAGCTGTTTGCTACAATTTATTTTACTTTACACTTTGGAGGTCTCTTCCTTATTTCTCAAATGGTCCAGTGATCCTAGTCATCCTCAATCAAAATCCAAATTTTTGGCTCAGTTATTCCCACAGAAAAATGGCTAAATTAAAAACTCAGATTTGGGAAGAAGCAGAACTACACCTCACTTGCCTTTACCATTTATTCACTGCCAGCACAACTTAGGGATGTTGCCATAATTGCACAAATTCAATTTTTTCCAGCAGAAAAAATGAAATAACCAGCATTTATAGGCACAATTCTAAGTCCTCTACGTGTATGAACACATTTAGTCACTGAAACAATTCTGTGAAATAAATATCACGATTGTTTCTTTTTTATTGATAAAACACTGAAAAGCAAAGTTCACCTGCCAAAATTCAGAACAGTCAATGTCTGGGACTCAAAGCTAGGCAATGGGGCCCCAAGACTGTAACCAGCATAACCCTTTTCTGATAGTGATAATTTATTTCAGAGTTTTGTTCTAAGGATTAAAAATAAAGTTTATAAACTACTCACTGATATTACCTGTTATTATCATCTTAAGTCTCTGTGTCATAAAACTGAGTCACAACATTTTCAGCATATGAATTTCTGTAGCACTTATTCTTGGACTGATTGAAGTATGCAAAATCTTTTATTGCAACCTTCGACAACTCTTATTTTACTATACCATGAAAATAGCAAGCTATCAAATGTTACAGACAGTTTATAAAACTACACCATTTCTATAATTACTAGGAGAGCTAATGTATGTGAAGGAATTTAAAAATTATCATGTGACCCATACCCACTTTGAATCTCTTAGCACTCGGTCTATTATAAAGACGTTAATGGTGTGTGCGCGCTCTGACAGTTCACATGACTGTAACTTGAAGTGAACTTAACTTCTCTGCACTGCATCAATTCTTAGTCCCAAATTTCTTGCTTCTAATCCTGGCATATTCCTGTTCCCCTTTAAATCTAGTTACCAATTTGGTCCCAGTTCATTAGCTTTGGCAATCTGATCTAACCGAATCATTCTAGAATGTTCTCCTGTCATCAAGTCTTACACACAGACATCACATTCAGCAAGTTTCACCAATATACCAAGACCATTGTAGGATGTTGTTGACACAGTTTCCAAAGGAATATTTTTCATGAATATGACTGAAGCTAAGCTGAATTAAAAGGCACTGCTTTTCATTACAAAATAAAATATTCAAAAGCTATTACAAAAAAATTATCTTCAGTAGTTTTGCTAATGCTCATAATTGATTAATGTTTATAATGTGGAATACTTGATGTATGTAAAAACATATATGCATAGAAAATGCATGAAAGATAAATCAAATTATGCATATTTGTAGATTATGCTCAAAATGGCATTGAATTTTTTTTGAACAATAAACACGTTATTTGTATACCAAAATATTATTTAAAAATCTGCTGCAACAACATTTTAATAATTAATATTGCTTCCAGTACTATATTAGTAGAACTATTTAGCAGTAGTTAGCAGTTATTTGAAAAAAACAAATTTTACTTGTATATTTCTTAAAGTCTTAATTATAGTCTATTTATCTATCTAATCATTTTTGTTTCTTTTTGGCATCAGCTTTATGAATCATTGATGATTAAAATGGCTTCTTTAAATACACTCTAAATTTTGAGGCCAATATTTGCCTAACTTTTAGTTATGTCTTTTTTTTCTTTTTAGACAATTAATTTTTGCTAGTTCCCAGACATTTTACTTCAAAAACAGGATTATTTTCTAAAAACTATCCAATAAATAAAATACTCTAAAACAAAGTTCAACAATTTTACTCAACATACACATTTTTAGGAACAAAGTTTCATTTCCTTTGGAGGAAAACATATACTTCGGGTGGCATGCAGCAGTTAATAAAGCAATTTTCATATTTTCTATATGCCAATAAAGAAAAATTTCCAATCCCATAAGCAGAAGAATGAAAAGAAAACAATAAAGTTTACATGGTAAATATGTCCCCTAAGCCAGTGTTCACTATCATGTTATAGCAATCCAGTTATACAGTGCACCAATACAAAATCAAGTCATCATGGATTTGAAAGTAAAGGATGGTGATGATTGCTAGTCCAGATTGCTAGCCAAGTAATTTTAGAAGGAGCTGTAGGTGGTAAGATATTTCTGCATTTTTACAAGGTAAAAGACTGGTAAACAGAAAGAGACAATCAGCTAAAGTTCAGTCAATCAAGAGTAGCAAGGCAAGCTGGGAATGAACACACTACTTGAGCAAATTCGTATGAGGAAAACAATTCAAATGCAAAGAAATTTTTTAAATGAATTATTCAAAATTGTGTTAGTCTTGCGATGTAGCCCAGTGGCAGTGGACTGTTTGCCTATTACATGTAAAGCCCTGGGTTCGATTCCTAGGACATAAAAAAATAAAAAATTTAATGTGCTTCTATAGTGTTATTTTGTTTTATTATTTAATTTGTTATTGTTTTGAGACAGGGTCTTAGGTAGTTCAGGCTGGCCTCAGACTCAGTAAGAAACTGGGAATAACTTTGATTCCTCTGCCTCCAATTCCCAAATTTTGTTATTCAAGGCATGTGCTAACACCCTGGCTTTCTATAGTTATTGTAGGAGTTCTATGATTCAACTCTCACTCTCAGATTCATTTCTGACACTTCAGACAATAAGATTAGAGTCATGCTGTCTAATCTGCATTAACTTATGAATACTTTGAAATTCTTGAAACTGAGACTCTTTGAGACAGGTATGACTTTCAATCTATGTGAAGACTTGTGTCCAATAATTTATATGTAAAAAGCTCATGAATTGTGGATTAATACGCTATAACATCATTTTCTCTTAAACAAACTTGTGGACTTCTAAAACCCTTCATTATGAATAAAACACAAATGGACAATACATGACTGATATCAACGTACCTTTCCTGGGTATAATCTCTACTTCAGAGTTTATAAACTCTGCTTTAGTTTAGAATTTTCATTTTTAAGATTTTATTTTTAATTGAATTTTTTGTGATTTCCATACAATATAGTTTAATGGTATTTAGATCCACTCCTCGATCTGTACCTCTTTTCACTGCTCCCCACCATATTTAATGTACTCTCTCTATATGTATATATACATATTATATATATACATATATAACATAATCAATATATAAAATACAGCTATAGGATCTGATTTGTTCTTCAGTTCATCACACGTTTTTCAGTGTAGCTCCATTCACTGGACCTACACATGTCCCATCCACATAAGACATTCTCTCTCTACGCCCCAGTAGCTATCAACTGCCAAATGTTCCTTCGGTCGGGCTGAGATTTCTTACCTACTCTCCATGTATATGCTGAAATTTTGTCTGGTTTGAGCTTGCATAGGCTTGCGCATGCTGTCACCATTGCTGTGAGTTCATATGAGTAACAGACCAGCTGTCTGGAAGACTGTGTTTCCTTGTGGTTACCCACCCCCTCTGGCTCTTATGATCTCTCTGCTTCCTCTTCTGTAACGATCCCTGAGCCTTGGGAGGCAGAGTTTTGAAATAAATGTCAGGGTTAAGCACTCTGCAACCCCTTGTTCTCTGCACATTGGTCAGTGGTGGGTTTCTGTGTTAATCATCAGCTACTTCATAAAGAAATTTCTCTGGGAGAGTTGAGAGGTATATTTATCCTTTGTGTAGAGGTTGCATTGAAGATGTGTCACTTAGGGTTAAGTGTCTCACAGACACTTATTCTCTACATTTGGCCAGTTCTGGAACTCTGTAACAGTCTCCATTCTAGCCGGTCAGGTACTCTCCAGGAGCCTCAGTAGGATGCGGCCAAGGCTCAGGGGAGCGGATGGGGACAGAACTGGCTAGTTCTTACTGGCTAGCAGAAAAAGGACTGAGCTAGTTTGAATTTTCAAAACTACATTTTGTCAGACATAGTTTTGCAGGGGTTGGTAAGAAGGTATAACAGAGCCACACTGGAAGTGTTTACTTAGCTGGGAATGTTTCTGTAGGACTGTTGGTGATAATTGTTTTTGCTTGTAGGTTTATGTTTTGTTTCATCTCCTGACATATTCTTTTTTGTTAATTTATTGTTTGAGGATTTCACGTATGTATATAATGTGTTTAACTTTTCAGTTTCTTCAAAGTTGGTGATATTCCCACATTCATACTGTTTAAAGTTTTTTTTTTTTTTTAACATTTAACAGATGTCTATGTTCTTCATGGTGTGGCCAGTTTCATAAAGAGAAGGCTAAGATCTAGTTTGGCCTAGTGTTTGTCTCTTCTTCTCCAATTCATACATTGACTTTTAACCACCAGGGTGAGAGAACTGGGAGAAAATTAGGTCATAAGAGTGGAGTTCTCATGAATGGGATCGATGCTCTTAAAAAGATGCCAAACCTCTTCCATTCCATTACACCAGGTGGAGACATAGTGAGAAGGTGCAATCTATGAACTAGAAAGCCAGGCTCTACCAGACAGGGGAAGTGTCGGCTATTTGATCTTGGACTTACCTGCCTCCAGAACTATGAGAACAAAGTTTCACTTGTTCAGAACCTACACAGCTTATGGCATTTTCTTGTAGTAGCCCAGACTAAGGCAGGAACTGAGTACTAATCAAGTTCACCTGAGGTGATGTGTACAGTTGTACTCTTGCCTTATTTTAACATTATTTTTCTCGGGATATGAATTGTTTTATAATTTCTACAGTGACAAGCTTTAAGACTTGTGAATAAAGTTAAATGTGTTGGCAGTATTGCCACCTGTAACAATCTTACTAATTTTCAGACAGATAAACTGTGGATTTCCATTTGAAGTTTGGTGTGCAGACATGACAGCAGACTATTTCTGTGCTGTCCATATTTAGTTTTATGGTTCCTAAAGTCTCCTTTATGTCTCATAATGTGGTGAATCTTGTTACCCCTTTATAAAAACAGATTTATCTTATTTTTATTTGCTGTCTATGAGTGTTTTGCCTTCATCTATGCAGAGGCCAGAAGAGGGTATTGGATCCTCAAGAGTTGGAGCTACAGGTGGTTATGAGCTACCATGTGGGTGCTAGAAACTGAACATAAGTCCTTTGCAAAAGAAGTAAGAACATTAAAAAAGAAGCTTTTGTTCCAGCCCCAAGAAATTGCTTTTCTACAATTACTATATGCATATAAATCACAATAAAATTTCTTAAATTTTAACCACTTTGAAAGTACTATCAGTAGAACTAATTATTTTTATTGCTGTGCAATGATGGCCACTATTCATTTCTAGAAGTTTCACTTCACTCCATACTGAAACTCTGTACTAATTAAACAGAAAGTCCCCGTTTCTCCCTTCCTGTGGCCCTGGAATTACTATTCTTTGCATCTTGATCTACTTGCTTATTCCAAGTACCTTATATCATTGGAATACTAAGATCTCTCTCTTGTTTCTGGATTTTTTTTCACATCATGATGTACACAAGAATCCACCTTGCAGCAACATGTGTGAGAATCCATCCTTATTTAAGGCTGAATAATACCCCAATGTATGCATCCACATTTTTCCCAAAGAATATTTGAGTTGTATCCCTTTGGGGGGTCTTATTGTGAATAATGATATTATGAATGTAAGTGTACAAGTATCATTTTTCAATTCTTGTGTGGGTACATGGCCAGAGTGGCAGCCTTTTGTTGTTACAAGACTCGACTGAATTCAAAGGAACACAATTCAGTAACTGCTAGATCCTTTTAGATAATATCAGTTTGAATTCCATCATCCAGTAGATAAAGTCTAATAATCTTCTCCATAGGCTGCATTATGCTGCCCAAGCTTGGTGGACTGACTAGCTCATAATTTTTTCTACTTCTCTCTGTACATCTTAGGTGCTCAGTTTCTAAACGACATTGTCATAGAAATTACTTTCATTTTGAAGTTCAATTGAAAGAAAGAGAAGGAATTTTCAGAAAGAGAATTAAAATGTCTGTCTCGATAACTATATAAATAACCATAAGATGAATAAGTAATAAGTAATTAATTATGGCTAAAACAGCAACTCCAATTCTAAGCCATCATTTGAATTTTGTGACATGTTATCTTCACTGAATATCACTAGGTATAGTTGATTAGTTCAAAAAGTAGTAAACTTCAAACAAAGCTTTAATCCAGAAAGTCAAAATTAAGAAATATCATTTAATATGAACCCAAAGGTCAGACTTTACCAGAAACAAAGATTTTCTTATAAGTGGATGTCGTTTTATCCAACTACAATGCTAAAATATTTTTATATTTATTAAAACTTTATGAACATGAATATTTTTTCATTTTAATAATTCAACATGAAATAAGAATATCTTCTAAGAAATATAAAAGTATTTACAGCACAAGAATGACACAGAATTAAAATATAAACAATGTGATTTGTTTTCAAAACAATAGATATTTTTATGGCCTGCTTTCCCCACAGTGTGTTTAAAACCTCATAAAATTTACCCAGAACCTTTGCCCTTTCATGTTAACATAGTTTATATGTGCTGTGGCATAACATGAATTTGATGTTGAACTTGATGCATTTCCCTCCCAATCTGGGCTTGGTTCCAGGGAAGAGAAAAAGGCAAAAAGTAAATAATTCCTGCATTTCTTTAATATGATTCTTTATGTTTCCCACACTCTACTGAATTTTATTAAAGAATCATTTGCTGACTTCTTATTTATTTTATCCTCCAGTGAAACCTCAAACTAATACATCCATGGATTCATATATTGTTTCTTTTATGGAAATGTCAAAAATCCTCTTTCCATTGAAGGAATCTTTCTAGGGTGAATACTCATGAGAACATACAAATTTATTCCCTGACAATTGTTGGTAATCCTGGCATTCAGGGGTCACTAGGTGCTACATATTTTATTAAACAACAACAACACACATACTAGTTTTAACTCTAAAATTTAAGTGCATAAAATTATAGGCAATTATTTTTAATTTATGAAGAGAATAATTTCATAGGATTTATGTGAATTATTGTTAGGTCATTTGCATTTTAAATGAGCATGAAACATTTTTCTGAATATATAAATATATGTTTACATACATATATGTAGGCATAAATTAATGATGAAAGGAAAGCTTCAAGATGCTTAATATCTTGAAGGTTACCTTCATGGTAAGTAATAAACACCATAAGTGACTATTTTACTCAGCATATTTCAAGTGAACTAAGCCATTACATTATAAGGCCAACTACACAGAGGCGTACTCTAGGGTGAGGGGGTTTATTTCTGAACTTCTTTTGATGACTGACCCAGAGGCCTTATTTATTCAAGTATAACTGACAACAAAAAGTCATAGGTATCACCAAGATCTGTGAGATATGTAGAATCTCACCCCTATTCCAGGCTTTCAGAGTCTGAGTCTGAATTTCACAAGGTGCCCACAATACAGCGCTTCACATGTACCGTAACTTTTGAAGAAAACTGATTCAAGCTATCTTCATTTTTGTGGTTTGTTGTTGAAGCATATGCAAAACCATCTAAATTCAAGGAGGTTGTTTGAAAATAAAAGTACAAAGAATAAAAATGCAACCACTCCGTGTCCACTGAGAAATAATGTTTAATGCTTGTTGGTTCTTCACAAAATGAATCTTTCATATGTACAAATG
This sequence comes from Eospalax fontanierii, assembly GCA_035773235.1. Taxonomy (NCBI): domain Eukaryota; kingdom Metazoa; phylum Chordata; class Mammalia; order Rodentia; family Spalacidae; genus Eospalax; species Eospalax fontanierii. The sequence goes on from CM069534.1 coordinate 24,129,362, forward strand.
AATCCTCCTCCCTTTTCTCTCTCTACAGCAATTTAGCTTATTTAGTAAAAACATGCCTATTAAGAGCCCATCTGCATGGGAATGTCCTCAGTTTGCCATTTTACTCTCTGCAACACATACAAACTACAGCTTTCCATTTGCTCTTAGAATTTCCAGGGCTTACACACAATCTGTGACTTAAGGACAAGGATTATTTGTTGCCACTAGATGGCAGTAACAGCAATTTAATAGCACAAAGCAAGTGCCAGCTTGCCTCAAGCACAGGAACAATGCCTCTTTGTGGGTGAAGGTTTCAGGAATTACTAGTTTTAACACAGCAAGACTAGAGACAAATTAGAGAACACTTTTTAAAATCTACTTTCAAAATTTGCTCTGGATATTTTCAAGATTAAAAACAGTCCTGTTTGCACATCTCTTACTCCAACTCTTAGAATCAACTGTTAGGAATAATTTTCTCTCATAAGAGCTTCAAAATAGATAGCTTTTTATTAAATAAGACACTTTGTTAGCATAACTATCTAAAAAACTTCGTTATCACGGGACTCACAGAGTTTTATTGTTTCTTTATGAGACCTTGCAGATGTAATTTTGAAGTGCATGTGCTTAATATTTTCATAAAAATCATGTTGTATTCATATATTCGTTTTCTACTAGATGTCCTTCCTATTAAATATTTAGGAGCATCATAAGGAAATATTCTATGGAAGTGAAGCGGGAAGAAGAAATAGATGAACTTATAGCAAAATGATATCAGATATTACAACAAATCAATACATTTCTATTTACATTCTACTTACTGTTTAAATATGACTGCAATGCAGAATGTCTTTGCGTGAATATTTAATAATATTCTTAAGGAAAAAGAAAAGAAGCTTTTTAATCAAACCGTACATTCCTTGGGGGATATAAATATGCAATCTCATTGTATTCTTGAGCTTCCCAGGATGAGAAACACATGTTAATGTTGATCAGAGTTGTCCTATAATGACCTGTGTTAGAACTCGAAAAGGAAAAAAGAGCAATGCTACTCTTAACTACAGTGAAACCTGGATAAGCTTTTGTACAAACTGTCACTGACTAATACTTCAGTGTCTAAAACAAAAATGAGAGGTAAACAAATTCAAAGATATCAGAACATCTATAATGTATTATCCAAGTCAATGCATACAAAATAATAGTCAATTGAATTTGTAGGAATTTCTAAAACACACTCAAGTTTTGTACATCGGTTTTCTGATTGGTATCAGGCAGTTCTCAGAAGAGTTTGCTCTCTGGGCTACACTCTAAGTGGCACTAGACTAGCAGAATAGAAGATACAGTTTGTTGGAAAGTGAGCTTGGTTCTAAAACAACTCATATATAGCAAAAACCAACAAATTGAGTCAAATCTAGACTTGAACCAGTTCAATATGAAGTCCAACTAGGGTTAGTTGTTTTAGCAAAGACAGGGCTTTCTACTTTTCCTTTAAGTTTGCCTTCTGTAGCTATCTACAGTGACATAGCTTGTTTGAATACAGGCACTATGTAATATGTGAAATAATTATATCTCAACACTTACTTTTCACAAAGCAAAAGGTGGAACCTTCTGTGTGCTACTACCTGGCACATAGGCTAATTGATGCCTCTGAGTCCAGACTTATTTGAGACTGCATTTGAGGGGGAGAGTAGTACTGTCTTCTCTCTCTTCCTCCTCCTCCTTCTTCTTCTTCTCTCTCTCTCTCTCTCTCTCTCTCTCTCTCTCTCTCTCTCTCTCTCCTCTCCCCTCTTGCTTTCTCTCTGCATCAACCTCCCCCAACCTCCTCACCACAACCATCAACTTTCCTGTTTTCCCTTCTATTGTTTGAGTTTGAACCAATGACCAAGGCAGGATCCAAAGATTCAACCTTGGAAATATAGGCTATTAAACGTAATGTTTTCTCACACAATCTGAGAGTGTCTAGACACCGGTTCAGATATGTACACATCTCAGTAGCTAGAACAAAGGCCAAATGAACAGCCTGTCAGAGTGACAGCTTTCACAAGCCCTAGGAGTACTGGGCCAATGACAAATAGGCCTAAATTTTCATTTTTATATCTAAAATTTCCATTCTGTTTGGACACTGTCCCATTAAATTAGTAAGAACGAGTTACTTACTTTCAAGATTATTCCATAAGCATTGTGTGTCTGAACAGGCACATATCAATAGTGACATTTTGAGTATTTTAAAGATATTGATATATGTCAAATTCACATTTTCATACACAGTTTGCAATTAAAAACCAAAGTAGATTCAAACCGTTTGTCAGTGGTTTTACATACTTTATCTGAGACCAAACTGAACTTTAGTATTGAACCATTTCAGATTTGAACTTAAACATATATATTCATGTCTGATTAAACTAGAGACATCAAAAGACAAATATTGATTCATTTTATATTTCAGAACACTGATAATAGTCTTAAAGGATTTACTATATCTTCTAATTGTTTTTTAGTCTAATTTAATATACAACACGGAAAAATGACCCAATTTGTTTATATACCAGAGAGATTAACATAAAAAATTTCTAAACTACACAAATTTATTTGCCAGACCTAAAGCAGAAAACTAGAACACTTTCTCTGTACTAATATTTCTCCACTTGATGTCTTTGTTGCCAAAGGTGTATGTTTAAAAACATAAATTGATATTTGAAATACTAGTTAAAATGAGCATGTGTCATCACTTTTTCAAGATAAAATACAAAGGAAATTAAATATCATACCTATACTAAAACAACAATAAACCACTATTGATTTCTGTACCACATAAGCCTCATTTAAAGCAGATGGGACTCAGAAAACTTATCAACTAATGAATTTACAAAGAGTTCACAAGAGAACTGTTGCATCTGTCTCTCCTAACCAGTTAATCAGATGACGATTGACTAAGTATCCTATTTTATATGTGTATTTAGATCATGATATTTCCTGAAAAATCTTCATATATTTCAAAATGACCATAAATATTTGTATTGTTTAAAGTTTAATGACTTATCTGATTACTAAGACATAAATTTCAAAGCTTAGGTATAGTGTTCTGCATGTATGTATATGTTTTGCTGTGTACATCGATTATACTTACACTAGACAATAGTATGCTGACTACATCTACATTCAAGGGCAGCCAATGGACACATTTGAAAGTAAAATAAATGAGAAGTAGGAAAGTATGACTAGGGCTTACATTTTAAATGAAAGTAACTCTGCACTCAGAGTTGTTTTAAAAATGGATTTTAATTATAAGTTGTTTAAGAATTCTGAGTTGAATAGCATTAAATGTTATGCATATTCTTCTTAAATAACTAATATTGTGGTCTCTCAGGTCATGTACTCAGTGTTTGACTTTTGCAAGAAGTAGGGAGTCAAACACATGAAAAGTTTGTAGGTTCCATTTTTACTAACACATCTATTATGACATTGATGATGGAAACAGTGGTGCTCACTACATGCCAATATTGTACATTTCCACATGTTATTTAAGTCTGCTGTGAGTTGCATTCATGAACTCACATAGGCCTGGTATGCCAAAACAAACCTGCACAAGATCAAGCCAGTCAAATTCCAACATGGATGGGGAAAGGACCCTGTTGATGGCTGATAACAGAGAGAGTCACTCTCCTTTGGGGATTTAGCAGCTGGTCGATGGTTCATGCCCCATTGGATGGACGCACCTATGCCTATACGGGCAGCACTAACTGGACTCAAAGGATTATTAATAAGAATAAAAAGGGGACAATAAATTTGAAGGAAAATGTAGTAAGGGGACCTTAGAGGGCATTGGAGTGACAGTGGTGGACAGATAGGATCAATATGCATTGTATAAAGAGTTGTTTCAAAGAATGAAACAACTCTTTAAAAATTTAAATTATACATCATACATCATCATATTTCTTTCACTGTTTTGCGCTCCATGGCAGATTGGTTATCCAGTCTCAAGTGGTCAATCCTAAGCACGTGTACATATAAGCAACACTAAACCACTAAATAGTAAATAATATATATGACATATATGCATATATTTAAAAATAATAATTAAAGGTGAAAAGGCCACAAAATGGAGAGGAAGAGAGAGGATACTCTGGAAGGATATAAGGAGAAAAAGGAGGAAAGTGAAAAGTAAAATTATTAAAAATGTAAATACAGTCATACTCTTAATCAAAAGTTCAAATTACTTCCCATTTCACTAAGAAAAAAATTCCACCTTCCTGAGCCATATATGTATGGGAACATATATACACATTTTCTGGTTGTTTTGTACTGTTTTTCTCTTTTATGCTTTGAGGTTATTGCTAGAAAATCTTTGGGTAATAAATGTTATGAATAAAATATATTTTGCTGTTAGAAGTGGACATAAATTTGTTTAAATAAAATAGCATTGTATGAAAGTAGGAGCTAATATAGTCAAAACCCATACTTTAAGTTACTTTAATGAGGAATAAGGAAAAGCACAAAATCTTTAGTTTAGATTATAGTTCAGTTTTACAGTGCTTGCCCAGCATATACAAAGCCCTAAATTCATTTCCTAGAATCAAAAAATATTATCATCCATTGCATCTCAGTTCAATCTATCCATCTATCTATCTATCATCTATCTAATCAGGAATCAAGTTATAGCTGAGTTAACATTTTATGATAAGTAAGAAGCAAATTAGCAGTCATGGTTGGGAAAAGGCAATGACAATGTCCAAAGATTAGTTGTATCACACGTAAGAGACCTAATCGAACATCAGTACAGAAAGGGCCACTCTCACAAAATTTCATCAAGTTTGGTGAATAGTTCTACTGATTATAAACCTTAAACTCTTATATAATTTATTTTCAACCCAACAGTATATCAATGTTAATATGATATTACTGAATTTGGAAGTATTCATTCTCAAAGGCAAATAAATTATTTCAGGGAAAAGTGGGCATTAAATTGGAAGGTAATTAGTTTTGTTGTCTTTCCTCAAGAATCAGACTTCACTTCAGCTAGCTAAATTCAAAAGCTATTATATAGAAAAGGCGAGTTAAAAGTATTTCGGCTTTGGTGCTGGAGAGATGGCTCAGCATTTATGAGCATTTACTGATCTTATACAGGAGCCAAGTTTAGTTCCCAGCACCCACATAGCAGCTAACAACTACCTATAACTCAGTTCTAGCAGATCCAGCAGGCACCTGGCACACATGTGGTACATTTACATACATGCAGGCAAAACACTCAAAAACATAGAATTAAAATGAATAAAACGTTTTATTTAAATTGGCTTTATGTAAATACCTTACATTTAGAGGCAGGCTCATATTTTATATCAGCATATGAAATTAGAATAGTTGAAAAATCAATTGTGATATGGTATGTTATAGAATATTAAACTTATATAACTTCAAAATAGACAAAACTTACTGTTGTTTTGGGGTTATCCACTTATAATATAATCTTATCAATAATCTGAAAAGAAAAGAGAGAAAAATATCAGTTTTTAAAATGTTCATGAACTAATATGCATTCTTTGCATATCATTCTCAAAAAAGACATTAAAACTGTAAAATCCTTATTAAAACTGTTTCTAACAGATTTAGACACATCTCTTTTAACATCTGCCAAATGAAATTAGCTTCTATAGTAATAAGTACTGTAAAATAATATTAGTGAAGTTACTGTCAGTGTTGAAAAGATGGCTCAACCATTAAGAGCAGTAGTTACTACTGCAGAAAACCCAGGTTTGAATCCCACCGCCCACATGGCAAACAACAACCTCCACAACTCCGTTTCCTGGGGATCTGACCCCTTCTTCTGTCCCGCATGACACGGCATGACTCAGGTGCACTTAAATACATGCAGGCATAACCCTCATACACTTAAAATAAATAAATAAACAAAAGACTAAAGTTATATAGTAGGAATAATCAATTTAAAACACTATTTGCTTTCTAAGCAGAAAATATATAATTCTTAACCATGGAAATTCACAATAATTAAAATTAAACTATTAATCTAACCACAGTTAAGGTTTCTATGAAGTCAAATTATGTTGTTATCATTATGATTCTTTTTTTACTAAACAGAAATATATTTTAATGATAAAAGATTGGTATGTTAGTGAATGCAAAAAATGCTGCCTCCTTTTGTTTAATATCTATGAATATATGATCACTTTTTCAATCACAGGCATTGTTAGTGATAGGCAACTTTTGAAAGAGAAGTTTATATACTAATATGAAATGTAGTATGAAAATTCAATGTCTTGGATTTTATATTAAATACACCAGTTCAAATTCTTTGTAAACATTTTTAAACAAATAGTTTTGTATGTTTTGTTTATAAGCCTTTGTTTACCAATCTTAGTTTCTGTCAATCCAAAAGTTATTTATCCATAACACTAAAATAATTTCAAATGGAGTAAAGATTTGGGGGGTTTTACAAATGATATTCTAACTCTGTCCCAAGTTACAGATATTAACAAAGTGATTAATGGGCTAGCCCACTTTTTCAAACAGGAGAATATTAATGTAGGCAGTAGGGAGAATATTTTCCTCTGTTGACCTAGTTCATTCATAGTTGGCAAAATATTTGGAAACTCAAACATTAAGTAAGGCTAGTCTCCAGACCATGAACATGCAGAAAGAGGAACGTAGAATGGAAAATTAGAACCCAATGTTTCAAAATCTTAATTTCAAGCTAATATTTGTCTAATTTCTCATTTAAAAATCCTAAAATGTATAAAACACATAAACATAACACGTATTTTTTCAGTGAACTAATAATTCCTTTCAAGTTTTTAAAACTGTATTGTGTCAGTATGTGTGTGTGTGTGTGTGTGTGTGTGTGTTTATATTTGAGTCCATGCATGCGCGAGTGTGAGTGCAGGCACATTTGACACAGTGTAGGTCACAAGACAAGACTTTGGAGTCATTTCTCTCCTTTCACCTTTACCTGGCTTCCAATGACTCAACTCATGTCATCAGATTTGCACAGAAAGCATATTTGCAGGCTGAGCCATCTCATTGGTTCATAAAGAAGTAATACTTGATCTGTTTAAATGGTGAAGTAATCTACTTAAATACTGACAATAAAAGCATTGTGCTTTAACCATCAAGTACTAATACATCTGCATTTTTAAAATATGATGTCAGCGTAGTGGACTTTGTATCCCTAATAGAACATAGGAGGAAACAGCAAAAAGTCCTTGGTTGACTGCTAATACTTGAAGTGATGATGGACTAGGAATCTGAGTCCATCATTTCCTAACTGAATAACCAAAGTACAAGAAATACCAGCATAAGGCTAATCCTATATCTTTGAAATCTAGATCTAGAATCCATTTCATTTATTCTCAACATTTCATGTGAAAAAATGAGAAAAAGACAGACAGAAAGAAAAAACTTTCAACTGTTAACTACTAGAAAGTTCACTGAATTTCTTCTGCAGCAAACCTTTCTTCCAAGGTACAATTCTAAAATGACAGAGAGCAGAGATTTCTTCTAGATTAACACTACCAGATATTTGGCTTTGTGTGTAATTATTTAAACATCACTTGAACACTTGAAGCAATTGATTTGTAACTTGATTTTGAGTTTACTTTGCTTTTAATTTTTATTTAGTAAATAATATGGTAGTGAATCATGAGAAAATACATGTACCTGTCACCTTTTTATGCCAATGATGGAAATATCGACAATCATTTCTAACTTGTTGAAAACATCTTAGGCTGGTTCACAGTATTTGCCTATTTGCTAGAAGAAAACTGGGGCCCAGATATTCAGTTTTGTTAGAGAAGGCAATGATTGGGCAAGATTCTTTGGATTATGCAGTAGAATCTAGATGCTTAAATTACAAAGCAGCATTTCTCCCTGACACCAAATGCCCATTATGGGCTGGCAGGGAAGTGTCACTAATCATAGGCAACCTGGGTAATAAGGACAGCTGAGGAGTGCCAATGTCAAAGATGGAAAATGATACAAAAAAGGAGGAATGTTGGCAATTCATTCTGGCTACAGCACACACTTTTTGGCCACAACTAGTTTTCTAGATCTATCTGAATCATAAGAAGTCCAGAAAGTAGAGCATAATTAGGTTATGTGCCAAAACAAATACAAACATTTGATGGTTAATATCCTCAGTAATTCAGTATTAACTATTTATTCTTTTGTAATTTTTTAATTGAATTTTTGTGTCTTTTAGTATTCACAACTTAAAGTGAGTTTTTTCTGTTTTGAATAGTTTATCCAAAATTTGTGATATATCCTGAAATTATTTTTTAAGTGTTGTCTTGACACTACAAAGTGGTTACATATATGAACCCACAACACTTATGACAGCATGCAAAGGACCTGAGCAAACCGAAGCCAGACAAGGGGCAACATGGATGGGAGAGATGGGCAGGAAGACCCAGGCCAAACGGAGGATCTCTTGGCAATTGATAGATACTTGAAGAAGGAAAGTCATGTTTCCCTACTGCTATAAAGCCCGCTAGGTTGATCAGACTCAGAGGAACAGACTCCACCCAAGAGCACTTGGGAAATTAGACTCAGCAGGCCTTAGCAGTTTCTTAAAGAGACAGTAACATGGGCCTGGAGAAATGGCTCAGCGGTTAGGAGCACTGGCTACTCTTGCAGTGGACCTGGGTTCAATTCCAAACACTCAGATGACAACTAAAACCCATCCATAATTCCAGTTCCCGGAGAATTTCACGCTGTCTTCTGTCTCTGTGGGGCACTGCATGACACAGTTGTACTTACATACATGTAAGACTGTACACTCATACAAATAAAAATAATAAACAAATATTTTAAAAGATAATAGAGGATATGAAGCTTTAGAAAGTAGTAACATAGGAGTAGAGACAGGGAAGGGGTCTAACAATGATCAAAATACATGCTATGAAATCTTCAAATCAATAACAGTATTAAAAAATTAATTTTTAAAAATAAAAAAGAAAAGCAGAATAAATAAATTTTGTTTTATTGTTTAACTGAGATTGAAATCTATTTGGGTGAAATTAAATGTACTCTAATCATACCAACCCAGAGCGAATCAGGCCAATCCAAATACATAAACCATATGACTCATTATTAAAACAGTTTTGCAACTGAAGATCCTTACAAAAATACAGAAAGTTAATATACTTCATATTTAAACACTCCAACACAATGGCAAAATTGTCATATGTGGACTGCTGCTAATGGATTGTTTAAACAATGAATAAAAATGAGGATTCTGGGACCATGGCTATTATTATGACTTTTTCTGTCTGGTATTGAAGTGCAGAACTCTGCATTTTAAGATGTATCCAATATAAGTCCCTGAGTGCTAGGACCACACTGTGAGCAGTGATGCAGTGACTGGCTATTTTCAGGAATCATATGCATGAAACTCACAGGGAAGAGATCAGGAGAGTTTCCTGATCTATGGAGAACTTTACTTAGTTGTAGAAATGTTCTTAAAGCTGCATCAAGAAGCCAGGCATAGTGGCTTACATCTGTAATACTGGCACCTGGGAGAAGAATTGTCTGTCCTAAGTTCAAATTCAGCCTGAGTTACATAGTGAAGCCTATGTAGCCTGAGCTATAGAGTGAGATTCACTCTCTCAGATAAAACCAAAATTTAATTTAACTTAATTTACAAAGCAGCAAAAGAATATCTGGCTTGGTTCCTAGAAAAGCTAACAGCAATACAGACATCACCTTACTATCCTTCATGAGAATCTTGAAACACTTATGCAGCTGGCCTTCGTTTCAATTAGGGAGAACAGGGAATCCCATTCTCTTTGAAGATTGCTCCCACTTTGAAATCATAAGCCAGGCTTCTTTCCTTAAAAATTAGACTCCTATGTCCAACTTCTTATGCAACATCTCCACTTGGAAAGACCTGATAGGCCAAATAACGTATGTCCAAAATTAGTTTCTAGATATTCATTCTCCAAACCTCTCTACATGAGGTCAATTCTATCTTCATCAGTGACAACTATGTCTTCATTACTTATGGTCAGAACCCTGGAAACCAGGCTTGGTTCTTTTTCTATACTATTTAGTTAGGAAATATTTTCTTAAATATTTTCTCCATTTTTTCTTGGGAGAAATGTGCTTTCTTGGTAGAGAAAATTAATCACCAGCTCTCTGTTTTTGCAGTGTGCCATGGTGTAAACATTTCCACCATGGGAAGGGATGAGCCTAGTGGCTCCTGGTGAGTTGGAGGAGAGGCTTCCAGCATGACACCAGTTTGTCCTTCAGTCACCTGCCCTGCTGATACCCTCTTCATCACCATCTATCAGTCAAGACGAGCTGGATCTGCTGATGTCACTGCTCTGCCCAAAGGCTTCCCCCTGGATTCACCATAAGTGCGCAGATCTTAATGCATACTTTAAAGCCTACAGGAAGGTATCTACAGCTCTCCCTCAGACTCTGATTCCACCCTGTACACTCCTCTCTCACTTTTGAACATGCCAAATATGCCTCATGTCACAGGCTTTGCGCTTTCAGTTCCTCATGCTTGTAACACCTTTTCTCTAACTAGATGTTTTATTATTTCCTGACTTTTGAATAAATGATAGCTCCTAACCAGGAAAGTCTGTCTTGAGCATCTGACAAAAAGTGGTACAATCTCCTTCAGGCTTTAACCCCTCAGCTTGTCTGATTTTTCTTTACTACACATTTTACCAGCTCACACTTACAAATATATGGATGGTTACAATTATTTATATTTATTAGTGTCTCTCTCCTTAAGGGCATTCCCACTGACTCAGAGTTTCATTGCAGGTTCCCATGACACCATCTACCTCATAATGAAGTAATAAAGTCTTATTGACTAAACAGGCATACAATATACAAGCAAATAAGCAAAGATGGTAATTCTAGGTAATGAAAAGTGCCATGAAGCAAATGAAAGAGGAGATTGAATGATCCACTGTTGGGGAGAAGTGACTCATGGGTAGGAGACGTCTATCCACAAGGTTGATCGGTAAGCTAAGGTCATAACTAACATAACTTAATAAAGTCCAGCATGAAGAAAAATTCATCACAGGATAAAAGAGAAGCTGTAGCTTTGTGGATGATTTTAGGGTGCTCTAGAAGAACTGGTGAAAACAAATCAGTTGTTAGATGTGTTCTCAAATAGCTCTCCCTGAAACACATTTCATTTAAAGGTAAAGAAAACTAGGTAGCGGGGCATATTTTTTCTAACACCTGCTCCAAATAGGCATAGGGTCATGTACTAGAAAAACACAAGAAGAAATTCTTTTATCTGTGCAGGACTTTACTGACTCTATTTATATCTGGCCATAACCTTTGAAACCAGAGTTTGAGTTTATTATTCCCATCATTAATAAGAGCCTAAGTGTCACAGGAGTGAATGTCTTCTCTAAGAGTGGAAACTAACTTAACAGTAAACCAGGTCTAGCCTCTACTCCGTATCCACTGAGTATGCTATACCAGAGAAAACTGGTAAAGGATTGATTACCTGGGAGGTTGCTAATTACTCAGACTCACAAGAACTCACCGTTCCCCCATCCCACCTCCACCAGGCCACCAAAGAAAACTGATTTGCATGTAAATTCCACTGGCTAGCATTAAGGCTGTCTTTGACTGCATGATGGCAGGAAGGCCAAGACTAGCATTAGCTTTCATGATTACTTCATGACCTCCTGTACCACTAAACTAAGCATAACTAGCACCTAGAACTTGAAACAGCAATTGCAATGAGAATATCTAGCTGTGCCTTACATAGTTGTGTGTGTGTGTGTGTGTGTGTGTGTGTGTGTGTGTGTCCTTGTATGGCCAGCATGTGTTCCTGTGTGAATGTCATAATTTATATTGGGCATTCTCCTTTATTACTCTTCACCTTATTTTTGAAAGAGGGTCACTCACTGAATCTAAATCTCATCATTCCAGCTAGGCTGACAGGCCAATAAGCCCCAGGGATCTCCCTGTCTCCACTCCATCCAGGGTATGGTTTATAGGTGCCTCTAAGTCTGTTTTTTAAGTGAGTGCTATGGATTTGAACTCAAGTCTTCATATTAGACTGGCAGACATTTATGGCCATCTGTCCAGCCCCTACATTACAAAATTTGATGTCCTTCTGCCTACAGTAGATGTTTACCAGTCCCAACAGAGTAACAAAGCAAAGAGGAAGCCACTATTTTTGCTTCCCCTCTTCCTTAAATCTATTTCTGTTACAGTTAAACCATCTTTCAAGAAGTCTCTTGCAAATCCCTCAATTCTCTGGTTTTCTACTTTTAAAATCTTTCTCTTCCTGGAGTTAGAATTATTTGAGTTATTGATAAATACTTCAGTCCTTCAAATATTAGAAATTATTGGAGAAAAGGACAGTTCCTTCCATACCTCCCCAGATGTTGTATTTCTTTTGTAGAGAATCTTCTATATGGTATTGAATCAATAATTATATGTGGCATTAAATACAACTGATTGTAAGACAAAATGTAAACCTTTAATGTATGAGTCCAAAACTACTAAAGAAGAAATAATATGGATATATAGAGCACAGAGCATTGTGCACAGCAGATGCAAGATGTCTGTTAAAGTAAATGTGTTATCAAAAAGAACTTTGGAACATAAATAACTAATAATCAATAACTTTAATCCTGAGTTCATCATTTTATGACAAATAGTTAGTAGAATTGGATTATAGGTATAAAAGGAGATATTGAAGGAATGAGCCTTGAAACAGCTCTTACATTCATTAATAATGAAGCATTTTCTTAATTAAACACAAAGCACAGAAACAATCAGAAAGATAGCAACTCTACCCATTTCTCCACAAGAAACAGGATGAGGAAAGTTAGCTCTAGTTTAAGATTAGAGTCAGGAGCCCAATCAAAACTTGCATCAAGATCTGCAGCCTCCTTGACATGCTAATTCATACTCACTGACAAGAAGCACTGTAGCCTCCTGGGGATTGTTAGAAATGTAGAATCTCAGACCCTATCCCAGAAACTTGATTACAGTTTTGAATATTGACAGTATCTGTAGATTGGTGTATTTTTTCTTTTGCTTTTCAGTGTTGGAGACAGAAATCAGGAACTCAGGTTTGCTAGGCAATCACCCTGCCACCAAGATAAATCCCCAGCTCAGCTCTTCCAATTTGAAGAATTAAAGTTAACTGTTTAGATTATATGAAACTAGATATAAACCTGCCTGCATTCAAATAGATATATACTTATATCATGTCGCATACACATGTACACATACACACACATATGTATGTGTGTATTTATCAGAATAGAGGGACCATGATATAAAAATGTTATCATTATTAAAAGCAGGGCAATTAATACAAATATCAAACTATCACATAAATATAATTAATATAGTTCAAAGGAATTTTATAATAAATAATGCTCAGCATTATTGAAACTATGATTTATGTAAAGTATATGAAGATAAATATGAATTAGAAAGTAATATGATTTAGGATTATAAAAATAGTCCTTAAAGAAAAAGATATTTAGAAAAACAAACTTCTTTTTAGTAAAACAAAATTGAGCAGTCTGGTAAGATTTAAAAACAATCATTCTATCCTTTATCTGCTGGAGAAAAACGATCTCAAAGAGAACTCAAAGAAGTATTTTAAAAGATTGGATTCCATCTGTAAAAACAAAATTGAGAGATGCTTTCTTTAAAGGGTTAGATTTATGGGGTCTGCATATAAACACAGGCATGTACAATGGCTAAGTGCAATGGAGCCAATGCTCAACAAAAACATGAAGGTTTGGTCATGCCAGTTCCAAGAAATGGCTTTTTGATCTCATGCTAGTAAAAAACAATAATCATGGTTTCTAATAGGCACAGATACACCTTATCCCTCAGATCAAACAATGCACAAGAGTGGGAAGCTCATTCTCCTTTTATAGGGGGAGAGAGTTTTAATTCTGCATCTCAGACATTTTTTTAGAGTACTTGAAAGTTCAGAGTCGAGTTTCACACCCAAATTAATGCAGCTTCCTGGGAGAAGTATTTCTGCCTGTATTTTGTTTTTCCCATTGTCATCTATTTAGCTACCTTGGGAAAAATATAAATAGGAAGGTAAATGTGTATATAAATAAGGACGTCTGCTATTTAAAACAATAATAATGCTTGTAAATTTACATAGTGTATAAAACTTGTATATTCACCAAATGTTTGACATTAACTTTTTCAATTGAAGAGCTGGAGAGATGGTTCAGTGGTTAAGAGCACTAGCTTCTCTAGTAGAGAACCTGGGCTCAGTTTCCAGTTTCCACATGGGGGCTAACATCCACCCATCAATAACTATAGCTCCAGGGGATCTGATGTCATTTTCTGATCTCTGCAGGCATTACATGACACAGGTGAACCTACATATATGCAGGCAAAATACTCATGTGTCTAAAGAAAAATAAATAATTAAGAAGTCCGTTTGAAAACCTTTCATGTATAATTACTGTGAACTAAAATGTTTTCAATTTGGAAAAATACTATTTGATGAAAGAAGAGAATGAGATTTTATGACATAGAAGAGTTAATTTTATAGTTCTGAAACTGTGTATGAATTTCAAGGGAAGATACTATAACATAAACCTTTCATGAGTTTGTATTGACTACAAAGTTTTCAAAGTATCATATTACTATGTTCACATGATTTTTTTCTGACTACAACAAACATCCAATAAGTACTGAAACACTTATTTCACATATACATGTGTACACATAGCAGCAACTAAAACTTTTGTGATCCCCAGTATGTTTAGAATTCAAATGTGCCTTATGAATTTAAATAGGAAATACCCTTGAGAATTTTGACTTTGTGCACATTTTCCCTCTTTTTTATAAGTAAGGTGTGCAGCTAGCTTCTGTAATTTATCTCTCAGTTACTTGTTATAAGGGAGTATAGCCTTACCATCATGACTCTTGTTTTCATTACACTTATAATTGTTCATCTCTCTGTAACTGAGCAACATGGTTACGTGATAGGAGTAGAACCCAGAAAGTTTATGAGATTCATAGAGAATTCTGGGAATCCCAAGTATATATTTACATTAGCACAAATTATATTTAGGCAATCTTTTCCCAAGATATCAAGTATATGTGTAAACTGTTTTCATATTACACTGTGGATTCCATGAAAGTCAAGTTTATTTATTAGATTTTAATTACCAGTGAATAGTTCAATATTTGAAACAGAATAAACGTTTAGATGATTTTACCAAATTTTGGGGCATATAGACTGAATTGCTTAGTGTTTAGAGTGCAAGAAATTGAGGAGGTATATTGGAACCACAATATAAATCATCCCAGGTGACATCCAAAGTAGATCTACAGACACCTTTCAAAACCTGTTACTCTAAAACAGACTGCTGTAAAGTACGGGTCTGACTCTATTCAGGATTTTAAGGTCTTTATTAGCTATCCAAATATCTACGATCATAAACCTCTCATAATTAGACACTGTATATCTAACCTACCACAGTAATTTAGTAAGTAAAAACCAACTGGGAATAGAATCGTTTCTCTGTCAAAATGTGTACTTACATTTCAAAATTTATAGATTTTTTCAACTTTGTTAACCTCTAAGTAATCTCCCTCAAGATGTAAAGCAGGTCAATACATATGAAAAAAATGCCTAAAATTAAAGGAGGTATGATACAAAAGTATATACTTCTTAAAGCTTTCTCATGTCAGTTTTTAAAATCTTTAAGATAATGAGGTGAGACTGTGTTACAAACAGATTTAAAGAATATCTGGCTGTTTCCTGAATCGATGTCAGGACATCATTTAGATATGGTTTGACAATTATATAGCAGAAAATAAAAATGTATTATCTCTTTGTTTCTTGAGACAGAGACTTAATATGTAGCCCAGATTAGTCTCAAACTTCCAACCTTCCTGCCTTGTCCTCCCCAAGGAGGATGATACAAAGCCTGGCAAATATGTAACTATTTTAATAGAAGTGGTATAAAGGGATAAACACAAATGCTTATCCTGGTAATTTAGAAAAGTCAAAAACGATATACAGTATGAATTTCTCATGTGATAAATATTTTTTAAAAGTTACTAAACAGTATCTTCCAAGGCTATCCACATTTTGTGTCTACATGATTAATTTAGAAAGTTTGAACTTACATCATTTTAGTAATAACTAACCTATAGACACGGATGTGGAGAAGAAGTCAGGTAACAGTATGTTAGTAAATACCAACAACCTCTCCAGGAAAGAAATAAAAAAGCCAAACACATGCTAACCTAATAATGGTGGTCCTAAAACAAATTTTCCTGGTATTGATGAATTGAAGTTAAGAAAACTTGTCAATGAAAGTGAAGTTTAAGAGGACACAGGTAAAAAATGGGCTGATATACACAGACACACACACACACACATGTATATATATATATATATATATATATATATATATATATATATATATATTTAATCTTGCTCATCAAGGAATTAGGTCATATTAGGTTAATCATAATTTTTTTTGAAAAAGTTGATTAAAATATTTTATAAAGTGATGTGAGTTATATAGCTTTTGTAGGGGCATGGTATATACATTGCTCTTTCAAATGCCCTGAACATTGTGTACATAGGAATTGAGTTTAATATATGGAACCGCTCTGAATTAAGATATCTCTTTCACATCTTCTTAACTCCTATTTTTGCTTGGAATACCTACTAATAACATTGAAAGTAATATATCTCAGGATCCTATATAAGAACTGTAGATCTAGCCACACATTTCTAGTCTCACTGAACATACAGTAGGCATTTAGTCATCAACAGTAATGATAAAAAGTACTCATTTCTTTTAGAGGGTCATTCAAAAGTTTAAAAAAATATAAAAGTAAATACAGAAATATTTATTGAGCATGTACTATGTCACTGGCTATGTACTATGTTCAAGACATTATCAAACACTAAGGCAATAGAACATTTTCATCCATTTTATTTTAATGGTATTACAGAAGTCTAATTTAAGGTTTCTTTGTTTAAAATTTTGTGATGAGATATAATAATAATTACTCTAAAATTTAATTTAAAGGGATTTTTAAGCCCAGCATATCTTGCTCTATGAGTAGGATTTTGTTGCAAATTATACACAATGTATAGATATATTCATCCATTTGCTCCTCAGGTAATAGAGAATTATGTTAAGGAAAAGCTGTTGTTTTCCCCTAAGTCTTCTAAGTAGTCTTATCTACATATTAACATATTAAAGTTAGAGAGCTTTACCAACTATCAGCTTGACTGAAAATATTTTCAATTTTTACATATGCACATATTTTTATTAGTGCAATAATTTATGTTCACATATAATTATGCCTAAAATTAAATGTTTCTGCAAGTAAAAGAGCAAGATTAAGTTAAAAGTTAACTTGAGAGAAAAAAAAAGAGAATCTATCTCAAAACAGATTTTATGGCATAGCCTCTTTTTCTTTTAACCACAGCTCACAAAGTGTAAATGTGTAAGCCACACAGCATATGGCTTGGTTTAGTTTTCTTTCAGACAGTTGATAGGTATATTTCCCAAACAAAAAATATCTGGCAATTGACCTTTGACAGAAAGTACAAACTGTTTTCACTTCAGAGTATCTCTCATGTTGAATTACCTCAGCAGTTTGTAAGCAACAAAAGAAACTAGAATGTGACTGAATCAAGTTACTGCGTCTATTGCTTATACTAATATAAGAATGACTAGTGAGATAAATAAATAAATAAAATTTTTGTACTTCGTTTTTTATTCTACATGCTTTCCTCAGCAGAGAAGAAAATGTATTTTAGTACATTCAAGTTGAAATTAACATATCTTAAAACATCCAAAGAAAGAAACCAACAGGGATGGTGTTTAGCCCAAATTCAGGTATATCTAGCTCAAAACAAGAATCATTGCAGAGAAACATGCTCCCCCCCCTTCAATTTTTTTCTCATTTCTCACTAAAAATAATAAAATCGTCCCAATCATGGTAACAAACATGTAATTGCTTTTGCAAAAGTATGAGGAAATGTTTCTTTAAGGTTACATATTTGCAATAAATTTATATATTCATGGTTGTTATTTATAGAACAATACATAGCTTTCTCTCTTTTAACATTGAGTTGTGATGTTAGATGAATGCTTTATCTCTTAATTATGCTAATGTCTGTATTTTATATGGTAATTATAGATCTTTCCTAATGATACTGAATGCACTATATTTAATATTTGCCAAATTTTTGTTCAAATAACATTAGCTGTTAGGATCTCATGATTCAGCTGTAATCACTATTAATTTCACCTACAGAAATATTTGCACCTACAAGAACATTGAATAAAATACAAAGACATGAGTTGTGAGCAGAACTGTTGTCAGAGGCTATTTCGCAACAGATTTGAATTCTCCCGAGCATATTTTCAAAGGCAGAAGAGAAGCCTTGCACTTTCTTAGAATTGTAACACAGATACCTAGGAAGTTCCTCCCCAAAGCTTTGATGCCTTCTGATAGGATTCAACTATAGAAAAGAGCATATTCTTGGGTACAACATTAAAGAAAATACAGCCAGATAGAGAAAAACAGAAAAGTAGTTACCTATGTTGCAGTTTAGGGGGAAAGAAATAAAATCTTTTAAATTAATACCAATTCCAAAGCTATACTAACAACAGACAACATAGTCCTGCCACTGGGAGAGGAGTGTCTTGACCCTTCACCTTTGTTCACATAAAATCCTGGGAAATGAACAGGCATGCTTATCGTTGCTGCTTGTTTTACAAAAATTTACAGTCTTTAAACTTGCATAAGAAAAATAGCCCAAGTCTGGCTCTTAACAGTCATGTGACTTTTTTTTTCCCTGCCAGCCATGTGCTCCGTATCATTTTACTCTGAAATAACTGCGATTTCAGATCAACCTGCCTTTGCTTGTCATGCACCACATACCCCATGAGGGAGCCTGAGAACAGACTCCCTTGAAAAGCAGGGTTCTCATAGTTGGCCTGTAACCATGGAAGCAGATGCCGTTTTCTTCCTACCCTGCTTACCTCTTTGCAGCCTCGAGCTGCTCCCTATTGTTATAAGGGGTACGCCTTGATTCCTCTTCATCATGACCGAACTTGCCTCTTCTTCAAAGGGCATGATGCTGCAGGTCATTGGTCTAGACTGTTTGCACGGTCCAGAGAACAGCCTTGATGTAACCCTTGCTCCGTCTGAGCCACACCACCAGCATCTGCTGACTGGTGGGGGACATTGGAGATCCGTATTTGAAAAGAAGTCTGTTTGATTTTGCCATTGTGCCTTTTCACTCATCGATCGAATGAATATCGAACCTTCTGTCGTTGCATGTGTGAAATAGATAGCTTAGCAAGCACTTTTGTGCCCAACCTGTGCAGTGGGCCAAAAGGTTTTTATTTCAGTCTCGAGATTTTTTTTTTTCTTCAGACTTTGTGAATTCTGTGTTGGCGTAAATTATTTGTATGCCTTTATCCAACTGTTCTGATGACTGTTTCAGTAACTTTGCCAGCAGTGATTTTGTTTTGGTGTTAAACTGAGCATTTTCTTTTCTGTCAACTGTTAGTTTCTTTTGTAGTTGTTTTAAGGTCATTTTTGTAGCTTTATAAATAGAAGTGGTATAACTTTTACTGTACCCTATAAAGGCAAAAATGTGAGTTATCCTTTTAAAGAGATGGCTTGATGGTTTCTATTATTTAACAGCCTTATATCCAGAAAGGTGAACTTGAACTGCTTCCGGTAATTTCAGTGATTGTAAGAGTAAGTAAATCAAATAATCACATTGATTTCAAATTTAAACAAAATTGTTTGATATTCTCTGTTTTAACACAAGCTGTTTTAGTCCTCTTTAAAAATTTATGGAAATATTATTCTGAAGCATTGTGATATATTTAAAAACACATAAATTTATTGTGGCTTATGAAAGGCACACAAAACACTATAATTTGATATCTTAAATAAACAAGGTATATTTATAATGTTTGCATATCATAGTCTAACTAGAAAGTGTACAATATCAAAAAGGCTTTACATTTCATTTTTTAATACAACTAAAATTCACTGCGAGTCAACAATAACGGATGTAAACAGCTGATGGACACATTGTCACCTGCTCATTCTGCACGTGCTCTTTCCCTCTATTCTTATATGAAACTGACTTAAAGATGTCTCATTTGCTTATCTTAGTACAGTGATTAGGAAGCATTGTCTGTATGTCACTTGGAATGATTTGGTTTAGTCTGAAGAAACCAGTATTTCATACTTTAAGACCATACCTATTTTCTCTAATTGCTACAGGCAAAGGGGAGGTCCATGGCAGAAGAAAGAAGGTTATTGTGACACATGAAACATAATTCACAATGACTACTCTTTCCATCCAGTCTTAAGTAGCACAAAATTACTTCCAAGCTGAATTTTGTGGCAGACTATAGGAGCTCATTTTTTTTAAAACCTAAGAGGACAGAAAGCAAGCAGTGAACCCATTTCTTTTCGGCGTGGAGTGTTGATTTTATGTGTGTGTCTGTTCGGGGACTATATTTTGTTTTACCTAACATAGAAGATATGATGGCCAGAAGAGGGTCTGATAAACAGAGGGGATAGGCTGGCATGGTTGGAAATAAGAAACTTAAAGCAAACAAAGCCATGCTCTTTCTCTAATAGATGATGAGACAAGATGCATTAAGTGCATTTCTACATTGTTTGGCATGCACGTGTAATAGTCGTACTTTCTATTCAACAAATATTTGAGCTGCAAAAGTAGGTAACTTTTATTTCATAATTGTTTTTATGCTTTAGGTAATATTTTCTCTGTTTCATATCCTTAAGAAGAAATAGCTTGCTAGATTTTCAGTTGCTGTTTACTTTTATGGGCATGTTTAATACCAGAGTTCAGTCACATACTTATGTATTTATCCAGATATTGTCCAATCTTTTAATTCTTTGTCTCATTTTGAATGACAAGAATTTTATTTGACCTTTGTAAATTTTTGTATTTAAATGCAAATAGTCTTCCCCTTCTATTTGTAATGGAGTCACATTTTAAATTAACTTAGAAGGAAGCAAAGCCTGTACTTGATCAGGCATCATAAAAAAAAATCAGACTATAAAATCCATTACAATTAATTGGTTTCAAGTAATTTTTTTATCTTAACATCTGTGTTCACATATTACTGGAAATTGTTTGCTTGGTATTTTATGCTTTATATGAGTTGCAGTGAAGTGATTGTCTTCTCTTTCAAAGGAAAGCTATGCAGTTCTGTCTACTAGCACACTTCCTGTTAGAGAACTTAAAATAAACTGCCCTTCTTTACTCTATTCTTATCATTTGTGCTTTTTTTTAATGGTTATTTAAAACTGTGTGAATATAACTTCTAAACTGAGGTCTTTTACAATTTACTGGATCCATTTCATATTTCAAATATTGTAACCAATAATTCACATTCAGTGAATTTACTTATACTCTCTGGGAAAAAGCATAAAGACCACAGTTCAAATACTTATAATATATATATATATATATATATATATATATATATATATTTCCTTACAGCACAGTAGTATGGCTGGCTCTTTTGTTATATGAAATATGCAACTTACATTAACTAAAAGGATTTCATTAATTTAAGTTGGTTTCATTGCTAAATATTTAGTATAATGTTCATTAAGCTTCTTTGAACTTAAGATTTGATACTTTACAAATATTACTTTATTAAAATTGTTTCTAAAAGCTTATCCTTCATTTCTCTTTATCAGTGGCTGAATTATTTATGTTTCAAAACAGCCACACAAATAAAAAGCATGATTGTTTTACAACTGCAGAACACATACAAAAAAATCACACAATTATTATCAATTTGTTGATTACATTTACAATGTTCCTCTGGCATCTCTACAAAAATAATGGATTAATACATATTGTTGGAGAGGATGTTTTTTGATACATCATTTTAAATGTTCATGCTAATATAAATAAAAACTAAAAAGGTAAGAATTTCCATGGGAAACATATATACTTATACATTTATTATCTTTATGTCAATAATGTAAAATTATGTCCAGAGGTATTTTTTTATTCCCTATTGTTTTTCATAGAAGTTGTAGAAACCATCCTCTACACACAACTTTGAATCTGATAAAAATTTTCTACTTCTATTAGATCTTAATGTGTTTTATGTAATTTCTGTGACATAGTCTTGAAATTTGTCATTATAAAATATGAATGAATGAGGTAATATTTTTACAAAAGCACACAGAAAGGAAAAATACTGTAAGAACGATGAAGTCATAGAAATTATTTCAGTGTTGTGGTTCACAGTATCAGTTTCCTTAATAATATGCTTCACCTTACTCCTCCTTAGAGTACCAAATGCACTGTGTTGACTGATCATATATAAAAGGAAAATTCATTCGCATTCATGGAATGTTATAAAACAAGAGAAAATAACATATGAATCTGCAAATATTTTGTTTCATGATTGTGTGGCAGCTTTTAAAAATCACAATATCCAGCCTGAAATTGACATCTTTTATTATCCTGACCATTCAACATAATGCTATACAAAATAGTAAAACTAGAGTTCAGTGTATTTTTTTTCACAAATGGTCTTTGCAGAGTCAACCTCTATTTTATCCAGAATTTATTTCCTGTATTTCAAGCCAGAACATTTTTCATGTATCTGTCTTCTTCCTCCCACTCCCCAAACACATTTTGCTCTGAACTTCTGCACCAATCACTAGGAAAGCCTCAAATTGCAATAGCAGTTCAGGAAGCAGCTTTGTGAATGTAAAAAGTCACAGACTTTGATTTTATAAGACAAGTTGGATAGGAGTCAAAATTGCCACATGCGGTGTGAAAAAATGCCACCCTGGTGTGAACAAAAGGTTTAAAATGGAGTCAAGAAGGAAGCAAGCTCCATGTCTAAGCTTTTCCTGTGAATTGTCTGCCACAACCTGCAGTGTATCAAGAGGAATCAGAAGGAGAGAGACCTCTTAGGGCTGCAGCTGAGAAACATCAGGAGTCAAATGTGTTAGGATTTTGTTTTTGTTTGTTTTTTTAATTAAAAAATTGTTTTGTTTTTATTTTGTTTTGTTTTGTCTCATTATACTAAACTGTTTTACCCAAACATAAAACAAATCCAAAAAGTCACATAATGTGTGAAGGAACTGTTGGTTACAAATGAATTGTTAGGCCGCTTTTTGTTTTGCTTTGGTTTCTTCATTCTGCCACTTACAACACAGTAAAGTTATCAGCTGCACTTTACATTTATAATTCTTTGCTTTGTTGACCTGGATTTTATTACAAAAAGAAAAATGGAAAGCCACTTACAAAGCTTCAACTATCGGAATCTTTTTTAAATGTAATTATACCACTTCTGCATGTTTATCTTCTGAAATGTCAAGAAAAGATGAAGGAAAAATACTGAGCTCATACTGCAAGGAAGCATTTCATCTCACAGTGAAGGACACAATAGTTCTGAATTCAGTGAAGATGCTCTTTCAGAAAAATTATATGACTATCCTAGGTAGGCGAAATATACTAGTACCATATCTTTGCTAATATTTCACAGTGTAAAAGTATATTCCACAAATAAAATTATTTTAGCCATAAATAGTTAATAAATCCAACATTAAAGCAACTTCCTTAGCTTAAATAACTAAAACAGACAATTCAAATTTGAGGATGATCAAAATGCAAAGTACTGTCAAAAGCCCACTATAATAACCTTCATACATTCATAAAGCCACTACTGTAGGAATGCTAGTTACATGAGAAATTATAGTCTTTTTAAAAAATAGTATTTCCCAGGCTGCTGTGATCTAATCAATACAATAGGCCGACATTTAACAAGACACATCGTTGAGAAGCACTAAAAAGATCCCTAAACTTTGAAACCAACTTTATCACATTTGCATCTTATCTCTCGTAAGATTTGAGTCTAAATTCAGCAAATTGCATTAGTTATGAATGTAGGTCAAGATAGGAACGCTTGTCTGTTTACTCTTTGTAACACTGGATAGAAATCAATCTGTTACTTTCATTACAACCACACAATCAATTCCATTTAAAGTATAATACAACAGCCAAGTCCAAGGGCAATATGGATCCTTGGGAAAAGCTCATATCATTTGTAGGACTGTATTTGATACAGCTCCCAGTAAATTGTTTTCATTCTAATTAGTGTACATGGTCATATAAAGAACACATGCCCAAATGGATATTGCAACATCAGATCCAACCAAAAATTAAAAGTATGATCATCATTAAAGTAATATTAAAAATCAGCCTTTTTGAAGATTAAAAATGTATAAAACTAGGAAAAAATTCTCTCTGTTTTTACTTTAATATATTGAGGATATGATTTTATATAGTCATTTAAGTGTATTAAGGAAAATTTACATACACTAAAAATTCTACCTTGAGATTAGCAAAATCAATCCTTTATTTTGAAGG
This sequence comes from Eospalax fontanierii, assembly GCA_035773235.1. NCBI lineage: Eukaryota > Metazoa > Chordata > Mammalia > Rodentia > Spalacidae > Eospalax > Eospalax fontanierii. The sequence goes on from CM069534.1 coordinate 24,153,762, forward strand.
TCATTTCATGCTATCTCTCAATAAACTACTTTATTCCGATTAATCTGATCTTGCTTCAAAATTACCAAGACTTTTGCCTCTGTGAGTTTTATTTTTAAAGCATCATTTTAACAAACAAAAGAAATATGCATATAATGCATTCATTTACATGTAACAGAAGCATCAGCTCCAATTATTCTTAAATATCATAGTATTATTTTCATATGCAAATTATTTGAAAGCACAAAATAAACTACTGCACACTAACACTCATCATAGTTGAAGAAACTTAAAATCCTCTTGTTTTCTTCCAAATTTCTAAAGGAAGCATAATTAACAAAAATATGTATATAAAATGTATAGTGTACATGGTGATGTTTTGATGCATGGACATACAATGGAAGGACTAAATCAAGCTAACTGACATACTCATTTCCTTGCAGTCTTATCAGTTATTGTGGCACCAACATTTAATATGTACTCTCCCAGGGACTTGTAAGCATACAAAACACTATTAACTATAGTCACCACGCTTTACAATAAAATTCCTGAACTTGTTCATCCTTGTGCTTTTTCCTTTTGACCAACATCTCCCATTGCTCCACACCTTTACTTTATAAATGAAGATATTTTCTTCTTTGCATATCAGTTATAGCATTTCAATTAGCATAGCATGTTTTCCCAAGCATGTGGTAAAGAAATTAAAAACAGTTAAAATTGACAGTCCTCTCAGACACAGTATGAAAAATATATTTGTTATTTTGTATGCCGTCCATTCCTTCCATTTAAAGAGATAATCCATATTTAAATCAAGCTATTTGGTTATTTTATGGAAAAGAATATCCTGAAAATTTAGAGTTTGCAAAGTTTTTCTCCACTCAGAAAAACTGTAATTCTTAATTTCTTTTCAATTTTTTCAGCATTTCTGGGGGGGGGGGGATTGAGGCCTCTTTTCAGTCACCATTCAGAAATTGTTTAGCTCTAACAATTGTTAGGAAAGCCTCTTTCTTATGAGAAGTAAATTGTATTTTCTTCAGGCATAGTCTATAAGAAAGATATAAGATGAGAAGATACACCCACATCCTCTGTGGCCCTCTAAATGTTTCTGATATTTTTGCCATATGTCTTGCATACATAAGCAATGACTATTGAACCTAATGTCAGAGCCTTCAGATGGAGTGCCAAATACCCAGAAGATATCCAGAAGGCCTTTACCTGAAACTACCTCCAGAACTGAAATTCTAATATCCTTGAACAGCTTTGAACAGAACTATTGCCCTTGTCAATGACATTTCCTACAAAGAGCATCCAAGTCTACTCCTGCACCTTCTGATCCACCTCCCTGACTACAGACTTCATCAAGTAGGTACCACACTTACAGCTTGATGCCCTAGGAAGCAATGGGTTTATTCAGAGCAAATTTGTTATGTGGAAGTTGAAGACAGATAAAGTAAGCCTCCCACAGCAATGAGTGACACGAGGATGGCCAGGCGGAGCCAGCTTAGAGCAAGCTTAGTGTGGGTCACTAGTGATGCAGCGCTTAAAAAGGAAAACAGTCATTACAAAATATGTGGACCCTAATACAGAGCCACTTTAATATTTACACACAGCCACTGGGAGTGGTGCTTTTTGTATATGTATTTTTTGTCACTTTTACCATCACAGTTTTAAATATTTTATATTATTATTTTTGTGAATGCAGGAAGTGTTTGTGTGTGTGTGTAGACATTTGCATGCCACCAGAGTTCACATGCAGTGAGAGTACAGATTAGGGAAGCTGGTTCTCTCCTTCCACCATGTAGGTCTACAGGACAGAATGCATGTCATGAGGCTTGGCTGGCATCTACCTTTACTGCTGAGACATCTGGCCTACCCCACCTTAAATGTTCTTAAGGTAGAAAATGAATCTTAAATTTGCATCCTTGCCAGGGTGCTTAACATTTATTTCTAGGTTTCACACACAACTTCATCATATATTCTTTGAAATGAAAGTAAAGATTCCCAAAAGTTCAGAAATGATTGCATCCTTCAGATTCTACCCATGCCAGGATTTCTAAAAGATCTTAAATCACGAGTTGCGTTCCCAGGCTTCCGCACTTTGTTGAACTTTGGAGAAAATTTGGATACAGTGCTATGTATTCCACCTTTTCAAGTTTTATTAATGATCATTCAGTTTTCATAATCAAAAGGTTAAAATGTATAGGTTTTCTCTGTGTTGAAAAGTCTTTTTAAAAATGCTAATATAATATTAATTTTCCACTGGACGCATTACACACTGGTAAAACTAGTGAGCAAGAATCAAAGGTTCTTCTCTAATGAAAAGAACAGTTATTTGACATTTGGGTTCTTAGCCTTAGCCTTAATGACTGCAAGATCTCTCCAGCCAAACAATAGCTATTTGAAAACTATATAATTAAATAAGAAAACTTGATAAACAAAAGTTCATGTGTCACAGAAAGCACAAATCTATACTAAATGTGCTTCTAACATGTTTTAAGTAGGTAATAAAACTATGAGTGTTCATTGCTTTCTCTATGAGAGATCTTATCTATGCACTCTGTTTACTAATGAAATAAAGTATGTACTACTGTGTTCTCAGAGGGGAGGAATCTGTCCTAATTAATACTACCTCAAAGTAAATTCTTTAGATCAAATCTACTGCTAAAAGCCCAGTTATTGGGCTCACACATTTTTATTTCTATTTAATAATTTTAAAAAAATTTAGACATTTGTCAAAAGCTAATGTATATACAGATGATCCAAACTCATGAAAGCTTGAGTTTTGATGTTTCTACTTGTGCAGAAAAGGAATATGCACTCAATATAATCTGTATTTCCAGTTAGGAACTTTTCCTGAGCCAATACTATGCATAATATATGTTCGTGCCATGTGGATCAGGAGGATTGGGCTGCAGTTCCCTGTCAGTCACATGGTCAAGCATAAACAATCACCTTACTCTGCAAGCACTGCACTGCAAACTTTTGATATCTTATAGGTTAGATTATTAAATCTTCTTTCTACATGAGGAATTTCAACTTAGAATGGGTATGTCTGTATACAAACCTATGTAAGTTAAGAAACATCTATATTGGATTATGAAATAGTATGTTGAAAATGGAAACTCAGAGACTGCTAAGCTCATATTTTAGTAAAAACAAATGCTGGAAAAGTTGGAACATGAAGTCATTTCCATAGGGTATTATTTATTTCATATATTAATGTAAAAGAATAAGAGATTAAGTTGCAACTCAGCTGTATGAAACTTGCATATACAAGGCCTTGAATGTGATCTTTGCCTCCTCAAAAATAGTTGAATATATTTTGAAATATTAATACTGAAAACTTAAAATAAATTGTCAACTGTTTGATGGGGGCATGAGTCATTGAATTAAGACCTATTTTCAGGAAGGCAAATCCTAAATAATTTGCACACTGAAATATATTGACAACATTTAAATTAAGTAGTTCAAATAGCGATATTTTATTGCCTTAGTGCTGACCTAGGTTTTAGGGAAATTTACTCACTCATTAAATACTTGATACATATTTGTTAGCCATGTTTTAGTCTGCAGAATACCATCAATTTACAAAAAAAATTATATGATTATCTGCTATAACAGAAAGTAACAAGATCAAGAAGGAAAAGAAAGAATTCTCCCACAGACAGAACAGAGAGAAAATGTATCTAGAAGGCAAAATGTGAACTGAGTTTGAAACATTAGAATTTTCCGTCCACGAGAAGAACAGTTTCTGAACTAGACAGAACACTCTGTGAAAAAGACCCAAGGTGAACAGGTACTCTGTCCAAGGTGAACAGTCTCTCTGCCCACTGTTAATAGGCACTCTGCATATTGAAGACAATGGTAGGAGAACAGTGCTAACTATACAAACCAAAGACCAGGGAAGTCAGTTGTGCTGGGCCATTTGGAGTGAGACTTCACTCAAGGATTTATAGGTTGTTTGTTATGATGGCTTGAATAAAGGTGCTCCCCCCCCACCCCAATAGACTCAAGTATTTAATACTTGGCCAATTGGTAATGGTGTCTGGGAGGGTTCAAGGAACCACTGGAGGTGTGGCCCAGCCTTGAGAGTTCACAGCCTTGCCTCACTTGCAAATCCTCTCTCTGAGTTTCTTGTGCATGCTTGAAGATGTGAGTGCTCAGCTTTCTGGTCTGGCTGCCTCTTGATAGACCTTCCCTGCCATGATGGATACTCATCTTTCTGGAACCATAAGCCAAAATAAACTCTTCTTCCTATAAGTGGCCTTGATCATGGTGTTTTGTCTAAGACAGTTACAAAGAAGAGTTTGCATCTTATTCCCAGGGTAGTAGATATGTACTAAGTCAGTTTCTTTGTAATGAAGCATGAGATATGAAATCTCTTTGTAACTACCATAGACCATCAAATAAACCCAATGTATCTAACAATAGTTCTCTGTACTATCAAAAGACAACCCTTATGTGATTACTTGGAGAATAATTCAAAATTTTAACTTGTATGTGAAATCTGCATTCTTGTGACATTAATGCATGATTTTGTTATTGTAGTGATGAAACTAGTGTTTTTTTTTAAATCTAATGTTCACTTATGTTTCCTTGATTATCAATTGAGATCTGTGACTCAAGAGGCAAATGTACTAATTATCTTTTGTCAAGAATGTGTGCATCTGAGTCTGCTTACTCATATGGCAAAACAGTTCATCAATGAAGTTTTATCTAATTATTTCATCTGTTTGAATATTTATCTGAAAAGCTTAAAAATATCTGAGTACACTCAAGATAATGTCCACTTGCTAGTAACTGGGTGAACTGAATAGCCCATGTTTATAGATTTCTTCTGTCTACTACCATTAATTATGAATATATTCTATATCAAAAATAGAAATATTACTTATAATGTCATTAAAGTTTGAAAGAAATCATTTGCTGCTTGGATTAGTTTATATTAGATGTAAATATAGATAGCTCTAATGAATCAAACAAGCAGTTAGGATCATTCTTAATAGGCAGTGGCCAAGAGAAAATATTAATATAACATGGATATTTAGCTAAATTATAAGATTTTTTCTGATTGAGACACTTATGTACAAGTTTCACTGTGCTTATTTTTCAGTCTCATATAAACTCATTGCAGGACCTTGTAGTCTAGATTTTAGAATGCATATTAATAGTACCATATACTATAATTATCATGAACATAGCATAGTTCACATTTTTAACTAGAACTTTGTTTTACTGAATTTCTCTCTGAACAAGCATATCTCGTTCCTCTCAAAAGAATTAGTATATGGAACTGGAGAGATGGCTCAGTGGTTAAGAGCAGTCAGTGCTCATACACATACAAAATAAAGATAATAAATCACATATCTTAAAAAGAATCAGGATATCATATACCCTTTGATTTATGTTTACCACTTCTAGCATGAATGTAAGGCTACAATACATGTTTAATATTCTTATAAAGAGAAATTTAAATTTAGCGTTGATAGTGTACTTTTATACATGCATTGAATATTTTACTCTCCATTTAAATTTTATTGTTAGGTAGTCATCAACAGAAATCTTTATATACTGAAATAGTCTCTCAGTGCTCAATTTTATCAATGCAATTAAAGATAGAGTTAAAGTTGTTCCAATGTAAAATTTATTTATTTGTGTGTGTGTGTATTAACACGATAGGAAAAGTTCTTTTAAAATTGAATATTCAAGAGATATTAAAATACAGTGCTGATTCGGAGACAGACCTTGTGGAATTTAAAAGTGGGAGACCCTGAACACATTGATACCGTGTAAGATTTAGAATAAAGAGATAGGACAGGGTTTTCTGGGCAATCTGCCTCTGGGGAGCACTGCCTTCCTCTTAGCTTTAGCACTAAGGGTCTCAGAGAGCCTCATAATTCTTCCTTGCAGAGATTTAGAGACAGAGATGAAATTGTTTTGAATCCGGCCTAGACAGCATGAAGGACACACTTGGATCAGCTAACTACTTTAACTTCTTATTAAAGGGAGCTTCCTGCAAGAGCCATACTGCTTGGACGTGAAGATCTTGGTGTAAAGAATACATGTAGCTGGCATGTAGACCCATGCAGTGCTAAGCATGAGAGTAAGCCAGCCTAACAAAGCACCTGGAAGAATAAAAGGCCCAATAAGAGAGAGGCTTTCAGTGGAGCAGCCCCTGAGAAGTGGGAGCTCAGCTTGGCAATGCAATAATGGAAAGTTATTTTCCTAACTCAAATATACCACAATCAAGTTCTCCCAGAGTGCCCTCTGATGTACCCCAAAACATCCTAAGAGAGTGTCATAACTGCACATACAAAAAAGTGGGAATGGGTCTGAAGTCATTAACAATCAGTTGAAAAGTTTCTGCTAGATAAGGGTCAGAGAGATGGCTCAGTGGTTAAGAGCACTAACTCAGCACCACATGGTGGCTAACAACACTTGATAACTACAGTTTCAAGAGATCCAGTATCTTCTTCTGACCTCTGTGAGCATTGCATGACAGAGGTGCAGTTATATATATGCAGGCAGTACATTCATTGGAAGGAAGGAAGGAAGGAAGGAAGGAAGGAAGGAAGGAAGGAAGGAAGAAAGAAAGAAAGAAAGAAAGAAAGAAAGAAAGAAAGAAAGATAGATAGATAGATCTCTGGTAGTTTTACTTCTCCCTAGATAGGTTGGATATCACATCTTAGAAACATTAGACAGTCCTCTGAAAGAATATTAAAAGCTGAAGAGGGAACAAAGAAAAGATTCTACCTTCTGCTTCTTGGGCCAAGGACAACTTGCCTTCAGGGCATTCCTTCTGTGCAAAAATATAGGTGTGTTGAGATGAATAGGTAAAAGTTAATTAATGAAAGTCCTTTGGCCTTTTTCCAAAGAAAATTTCATTTGTGTGTACAATGAAAAGACTCTGGAAGATTTTGAGAGGGAAGATACATGATCAAATCTATAACTTAAAACATGTTTGATATTTTTATGAGGAAATGGTTAAAGAAAGAGAAAATCCAAGCAGGACAGTTGGGGATGCTATTGAAACAGAAAAATACACACACACATACACACACACATACACACACACACACACACACACACAGGTACTGGTATAGTCTCAGATGAGATTAACAAAATAAATATGGCTTAAATATATATTTGTGAGGTAAAAGTAGCAACATTTTTGATTACTTGGATTTAGAATATTAAAGAAAGGTTTAAAAATCACTCCTGTGTAGTGGAGTCTGTGCTTGAACAATTGGGTAGATAAGGATATTTAATGAGGGAACACAGTTAAAATAATCTTAGATGTCTAATGGAGTTCCTGGAAGGCAGGCAAAATACTAAGCATTTTAAAATTTTTCCATTCATTCAGTATAAAAGTTTTACCAGATATAAATCTCCCTGACTAATTCTAGTAGAACTGTTTACCACACATTCCAAGTCTGAGCAGTAAGAGTAATGTCTTTAATAATGTCAGAGAATTTCCATGAGTCCTTAATCATCCAATGAACTGTTTCCACTCTCAACTACTACTCAGAGGTATGCCCAGCCATTACTAAACCAAACATTCTATATCCAACAACCAATTCTAGTTTTGTTTTTATTTTTTAATTTTCTTTGAATTTTATTTTCTGTAAACTGCTTCTGTTTTCAGGCATATACGCCAGCTATATTGGCTCAGAACATGGAGAAATAAAGCAGGTATTGTCCCAGAAGCTTCATCCCTATGGCTTAGCTTTCATAGTGCTGGAAAGTGTTATGCACATTTACTGGATGAGAAAACTGATCATCAATCTTAACCAAGCTGTGAACCTGACCAAGTACAATAAGGACCAGCCTGGAAAGATATGTCCACTGCTGTAATAGTAGCATGAATTTTATGGAAATAACCAGCTACATTCTGATTGGATTGAAGGCCCACTCCACAAGGTGGAACCCATCCTTGGCACAGTTATCTGGACAAAGAATTTATGGCTAGCCTGGTCACAGTCCCTAGGAAAAGAACTTACTTATATGAGGGTAAAGGGACAGTATTAAACTGACTCCTAATGTCTTACTACTATACTGATAGATTAGTAGATCTCTCAAATCTTTGTCAGAGACACTTCGTTTTGCAAGAAATGGTGACAAACACAGAGATCCAAAACTGGTTAAGATGCAGAATGCTCAGCCTTAAATGGAACATCTATAGTCCGACTCCTCCTCTCAAGGATCACGGATCATCCTGGATGTGGTGCCAAACTATAAGAGCCAGATGCAGTGAATGACTACAAGAAAACAGTGTTTCCAGACAGAACGGAGTACTTGCACATATGAACTCACAGCAGATGTGTCAGCATGCATAGAATCTACAAATGCTTAAGCCAGAGAAAATGCCAGTGTGGAGGGGGATGGCGGGAATAAAGTCCTACCACTAGATGAGAAGCTACTGGCAATTGATAGCTGCTGGGGGAGGGAGAGTAGGTTCTCTTTAAGGAGAAGATTGACTTGACCACAGTTCAGTGGATGGCCACACACCCAAGAGTATATGGGCAGCATGAATTGGACTCAATGGTTTTATTTAATTACTAAAAAGGACATAAACTTGGGTAGAAACCTATTGGTGGGTGGATCTGAGAGGAGTCTGGGCAGGGGAGTGAACACGTCAAAATATATTGTATATAATTCTCAAAGAATTAATAAAAACATTTTTTATAAAAAGAAGAAAAAAATAGTAATATAAGGGCTCATTCTTTAAAAGGTATGTGTATACAAATATCTGATAGTGAAATGTATTCAAATATTAACAACAAAGACATGCTATTTATTGCTCAGTTCTTTATCCCTGATTAAAAATATGGCTTCATTTACATTTGCAAATCAAATGTGACTAAATTATACAAAATAATATAAAGCAAGGTTATGTGCATAATTGCATGCCAGCATAAAGTGCCTTGGAACTTAATGAAAGAATAAGAATTAGTATTTAAAGAGATTATAAAAAAGTTATAAATCTGCCATAAGTTTTAATGAAAAGTCACTCATTTTACAGACCAATATCTACATACTCTTTGGAAAAAACTCTTTTTCTAAATTCCTGATATCCAAAATGGTGTCTTAACTTTATCATATATTTTTAATGATTTAATTATTCTACTTCCTTAGATACAGATGCAGTCTTCCGAAATACTGCCTACTCCCTTCTGAGTTTTATCCAGATAGTTTCAAATCAAGCCAAATTTCTTGCCTCCATCATCTTCACTTACATTAAGTCCTTATAGTTCCACAAAGAACCAACAAGAATATCTTCCTAAACACCACTCCCATTTCTCCTAACCCATTCTCATACACAGGCAGATGATTCTGCATAACTATTACACCTCATGCTCAAAGCCTTCATAATGCATTAGATTGGGAGGGAAAACATATACCCTTGGAACCTAAGCTACTTCATGTCTCTTCTGTATCTTGCCATCCTCACCCTACAACCTTCTCTCCATGTATGTCCTATGAACTCCCGCCAAAGTGGTTTGCCTGTTGTTCCAGAAGAGATCCTGACCTCTTTCAACCATACCTTGTCCATGTTGTTTCCTTCTAGCTGTTATTCGCTCACTCATTCAAAGGATCAGCTGTAATTCAGAGATCTAGGATGTAACATTTAGATGACAGAATATCTTGCCTTTTATAGTTCAATGGATAACCTATGTCTCCCCCACAAAACAGCATATGTTTCTCTTGATCTGCTTGTTAACGCATTATTTCCCTTCACCTATGTTCTATGTATTATGACATTGATATTGCCATGCTTTGTGCTGAAGTGATACATAAGCTTATGTTATATCCCCAGATCTACCTTCCAAAGCTCTAAACCTGTTGCACATATTTTTCCATATTTTGTAATGTTTAACGTGAGACGTGGGGCCAGAAAATAGCATTAAAATTAAATAAAATGCTGTTGGCATTTCTTTCTTTTATTTACTATTTGGAACATTTGTATTAACTCAAAATTTTCTGCCATGTACTTTGATCACATTCACTCCCCCACCCCTCCCTCTAACTCCTCTCAGATCCACAGTCACCTCCCTACCTCTCCCAAACTTGAAGAAAAATTCCAATCTGGGCTATGCTTGGTGAGGGACCACCCACCAGAGCATAGTATGCCTAACAGGAACTAAATCCTTAAAGAAAATTGACCCTCCCTCCTCCAGGAGACAGCAATTGCCTGTAGCTTCTCTGTTAGAGAAGGCAGTTCAAGAACACCTCTCTGCTCTGTGCTAGAATGCAATGTGACCGGCCTGATTTGGGCAGTTCTTACACAGACAAACACAGAATATCTAAGTGCAGGAGTGCAGGAGTCCAGTCATATCCAGAAAGCAGCGGTTTGTTCCTGTCTCTCTGACCTCTGGATCTTACAAAATTTCCACCCTCCTCTTCCTTAATGGTCTATGAGTATTGACAGGGAGTGTAGAATTAAATCCCCAATCTAGGAATCTGAAGCTCTAAATCCTTCAAAACTCTAAGAGGATACCCAGACTTGAGTAGATGGTCATACAGCCATTCACATATAGGTATCACTAAGTGCATTCAGTGGGGTTTTAAAAAAACACATGGGTTACTCTATGAATTCACATTACTGACAGCATGTACATGACCTGTGTCAGCTCAAGCCAGACAAATACCCAGCATAGAGGAGGGGAGTAAGAAACCTCAACCCTGTCTGAGCAACTGACAGCTGCTGGAAGGGAAAGCCAATTTTCTTTAAGGATGTGATGCTGGATAGGTTGTCAAGACTTCAGGGGACGGACATATACCTAAGGGCATTTAGGAACACAAATTGGACTTAATAGGCCTTAAAAAATTGTAATAGAGGATATGGAAGCCAGTGGGAGAGTTAATAAAGGACAGTGGAGATGAGACAGGGGGTTCTGAACACTGTCAAAATATATTGTGTGAAATTCTCAAATTTTCAAAAGCTATCATATATAAAAGCACATGATTGGTGGAATGAAATGTGGTGGCAGGTGATAGGGTGGAAATTCATGGGGAAATTGGGGATAGATTTGTTCGAAACATGTTACATGCATGGATGAAATTCTCAAACAAGAAAACTATTAAAAAGAAGAATAAAAGTGTTAAGAAGAGGGAAAACATCTGAAACTTTCAGTGCTATTACGATGTCACAAATGGAAATTCCATACCATGAGACATTGTGTCATTCATAAATTACTGCAAATATTATATACATTATTCTTAAAATTCTCTACCTGTGTATTAAATGTTTATGGGAATTTCATGTTGAGATTTATGTCTAAATATGAGATCTTTCATTAGTTACATACACATCTTCCCAAATCTGAAAAATCAAAAATTTGAAATGCTTATCATTTGAGCATTCCAAATAAAGGAAACCCAGCCTTTATTGTACAACCCAGGTCCTGATTGTTTTGTTTTTCATTCCATCCTTAATGCTGAAATAAATTTAGTCAGCTATTTAGCTGTGCAATATTGTTAAACATAAAAAAAACTTGCATAAGTTTTTGGAATAAGTAGTAAGTTTGAGTCAGTAATACCTAGCAATCCACATTTAAGCCTGACACTCTTCATCAGCTATAGAAGACAAGGCTCTCTCATTCTGCATACCATTCAAATATACTACTTCAAGTAAGGCTTAGCTGACCTTTGTCATTCTTCAGTTCATGTTGTTTAGAGCCCTAGTGTGTCTTAATGTTAATTAAGTAAATACTTAATAGTAAATACTTAGTAGTTACAGGGTTATATATATATATATATATATATATTTTTTTTTTTTACAGGTTTCTTATATGTCTGCTTACACACAGTCTGCTTATGGCTGTCTATGGAATCTTGTAAAATTGAGATGAGTCAGGTAGGTGAGCGTGGCTGAACCACAGCACAGGCTTGACTACTGAGCCTTATGTAGAAGTCCAATGATACATACAAAGATGTACACTTCATCTGCTCAGAGAAAATTGCAGCTTCTTATTATCCACACAAAGAGCAAGTATGGATTTGTATAGTCAATCAACTTTAATATACTTTAGCAAAAGCTTTTCAATACTAAAATTGTGGTATGCTCACTTAAATCCATTTTTGGAGATAAGAATGCAGTTGTGATCTAAGTGTACCCCAGCCCAAAACAACAAAAATTCCATGAATTAACACTAATAGTCTTCCAAGAAGTGATAAAAAGTAGCATTAGGCCATTGAATCAACTTCTGTTCTAATGTAAAAATTCCCCTTTTGTGTATTTTATTGTTCTGACACAGGTGTTTAAACTATTTAAGCTGTGTTACTAACTTCATTTTCCAAGGTTCACACTCAGGAATCCAATAGGAGTCCTCAATTAGAAATTGAAAGGTAGGTACTTTCTTTGGAGAAGACTGAAAGAATTCCAGGCACTAGATAATTATGGTTAGGACCACTATTATTAATAATAATATTAATGTCCGTGGAGATTTCCAGTTGACCAACCATCATGTCAACCAAATAGCCATCACTTCTAATTCTGTAAACAAATCAGCTCTGTAATGTTGTTCTCATGATTTTATAGAAAAGAAACTCATCGGTTTAAAGATTTCCTCAAGTCTAGAAAGGAAATATACATATGATCTAAGACTGCAGTCTTGGCTACAAAACCCATTTTCTCACTCTTTTACATGATGCATTTCAAACTGCATTTTACTTTTCTTAAGAAATTCACCCAGGAAACACTTATGAAATACTTCTTTCATGCCTTGCACTCTTAAAGCTTCAAGGGATGTGCAAGTGTAGGTGATACCTTTGCCTTTATGAGAGTCTTGGTAGATAAAGAAACCATAATCACATGTATAAAGAAATGAGTTGATATGTGCTATGATGCAAAGCAGGTTGAAAGGCCTGAGACATAAAGAAACAGAGTACATATGAAGAACATCTTCAAGGTCCGCACACTAGGACACATGTGGGAGAACGACATGAAGTAAAGACAAAAGCAAAAGTGGAAGCCCTGTGGTCAAGACTCGAGATAGCAAAAGTCAAAAGTAAGATTTTCATCTAATGAGAAACCCTTAAAAGTTTTCACTAACTTACATTTTTGAAAAATAACCTGGTTTTCTGGGAGGTTTCTGGGAGAAAGACAAACTCTAGAGGTAGAAAATTAGATCAGAAACAAAAGGAAGGGGGCAATGGTGGTTCAAGGAGAAGGGAAAGTATCTGTAGTAAGAAGAAATGTCATACCAGGATAGGACTGAAATTCCAATTAGGAGGACATGGTAGCTGAAAGGATGTGAGTATTGAAATGAATCCAACAGCACACCTAGATTTTACACTTGAGATACTGGGTGAGCACTGGTTGCTACCCACTATGATGTGCAAGTGGCAAGGACAAGCAAGAAACTTGGTATGTTTCAAGTACGTTATTTTGTGTCATTTATAATTAGTCTCTGTCCTTTTTTGAATTGATATGATTATCATTTATATCAGGAACAATCTACAAGAATTTATAAATTGATATCTCCCCTGGAGTTCTGCAAAATGTGAAAAGTTCTGACCTCATGTATGCATTCACCTACCAATGTGACCTACAAAATGTCCCTGTTGCTTTACATTAGAACTACATAGGACTTGAAACACAAAGCTTGATTGGATCATCAAAACTTTGCTTTAAGTTAACAGAAAACACATGTGTAATTAATGCCTTATGATGTCAAGGCTAAAGTTTAATGGGTTGAAGTCTGTCATTCATCACAAATCACTCCCAGAATGAGAGGACTGGTTTGATATTGGGAACAGACAAAGAGACTTCTTTAAAAATTTTTTTGTTGGTTTGTCCATCTCTAGTCTTCATTCAGGACTATTCTGAAAATATTTTGTCTCCAAAAAGCCAACTCTGGTTTCTCCAGGCCACATAACAAAGTATTCCCAAACCTTGACATTCTGAAGAGGACATCATTAGTCACATTTCTCTGTCTTTTCTGCTATGAGAATTATAATTCTCAAAAAAACTATCTTTCATCTTATGTGTAAAGGTTACATTGAAGATTTGTCACTTAGGGATAAGTGTCTTACACTTATTCTTTTCATCTGACCGTTGCAGAAGTCCATCATTTTCAAAAAGAAGCTTCTTTGAAGAGTTATGAGAGGTACACTTGTTTGTAAATATGAAGATGCATATTTAGAATACAGTGATAAATTATATTAGTCTATGGATGTGGCCAAATTAGGTACTTCTGTAGGATCTAGGACCTTTCAAGTAAAGCACACTTGGCTATATTTACAGTACCACACATAAATCCCTTCCCATTGAGAGAAATTTAATTTCAATTAGGTATCTGCTAATTACTCCAAAATAAAAGTACAACTACTATACCAATAGCAATAGTTCACTGTCAGTCATTATTGTTTTTTAGGCTTTACAGATGCATCTCTCAACTTTTACCAGATAAAGTTCCTTATGAAGCAAATGCTGATTAACACAGAAACCCACAAGTGGCCAATGTGCAGAAAACAAGAAGCTACAGAGTACTAATCCCTGAATAGGACACCTATTTCAAACTTCAGCATCTGAAGGCTCAGGTATCATTGTATAAGAGACAAAAAGACTATAAGAACCAGAGGTGATGAATGACCATAAGGGGACAGAATTTTTCAGACAGCTGGTCAGTTATACATATGAACTCACAGCAATAGTGATAGCCTGCAAAAGTCCCATACAAGCTCAAACCAGACAAAAATCACAGCATAGACATGGGGAAGTGGGCAAGAAATCCCAACCCAACCTAAGGAACTTTTGGCAACTGATACCTGCTGGAGGGTGTGAGACAGTTTCTTACAGGAATGGAATTCTTGGTAGATTCACCAATATCCGGGGGATGAACTCCCACTGAAGGACATTAGGGGAAACAAATCAGTCTCTCTCTCTCTCTCTCTCTCTCTCTCTCTCTCTCTCTCTCTCTCTCTCTCTCTCTTCTCTCTCTCTCTCTGATATAGAGAGAACATGCTGGGCATGATGGCCCATGCCTTTAATCCCAGCACTCAGGAGGCAGAGGCTGGCAGCTTTCTGTGAGATCAAGACCAGCATGAGCTACATAGCAAGTTCCAAGCCAGCTGGGGCTATATGTAAATGCTTCCTCAAAAAGACATTTTAAAAAGGAGTATATTAAACTGGGTGAGGCAGTATGGGAAAGTACAAATAAGGAAGGGATCTAAATAGGTTCAAATTATGTTTATATGAAAATCCTCACAATTCAATAAAATATTTTTAAAAGAAATGTCTTTTACACACTTTTGCTACTTTACCCTGACAATAATACTCACATAGACTTTGATTCTTTTTTTTATTATAAAAAGAAGAAAGCTCCCTTCTAAAATTCAGAAAGGTGGTAGACTAGTATAGTTATTTGAGTACTTTGGTCGTATATATATATATATATATATATAAAGCCATACACAGATTATTTTGGAAATAATAATGACAGGTAATCTAATCCAACTTCATTTTGCACTTGAACACTGAAGGTGTTGTCGTTATATAGGTTTGAGTTTTGAGTACAGTCTCCAAATGTGGAGGCCTGCTACTCTTCATGGTAGTGTTAGGAGGTGGGATACCTTTAAGAAATGGAGTGTGTGAGAAGATGTGGCTCCCCCTGAACTCTGCCTTTCTTCATGTCTTGCCATTTTTCCTGTTCATCTCTGGTCACACCCTGATGTCATCTGCCATGATAGCTTGACCAGAGACCCAAACAGTGGAATTATCCAATCTTGAGCTTTTGTCCTCCATACCTTGTCAGAGAAATACAGTTTCACTCCCATTTCACTTATTTTCTCGTAACGGTATAAACCAAACTAATATACTTGGTAGACATGCTTAAATAAAAACAGACAGAACAGAGTTATCATATCTTGGATATGGTTTGTATATGTCCACCAAAAGTCTATGTGCTCTAACCTGGTCCCCAATATAGGGGTATTGAGGTTGTAGAAGCTTTGAGAGGTGATGCCTACTAGAAAGTAGGTACATCATGGCAGCATCGCCCTCTGAAGAGATCAGTATGGTTTGGAAAGATTTCATATAATTACTTCTCATTGCTATACCAAAATGCCTGACAGAAGGAACTTAACCGAGTTAGGAATTCTGGTTCAGGTTCGGGGAGTCCTAGTTCATCATGGTGTGAAGACATGGTGGTGAAGGTTCTGACAGGACTTTTGTACATTTCAACTGCAAACAGGAAGCAAAGTGGTCAGACCAAAGCAGGCTCAGCCATAACCAGAAAGACCAATCCTGAAAATAATCCCTTTCTCTACTCGGAGTTGTGGCAGTAGAAGAGGAAAGATTTTGGTGAGGCTGTACAATAGAAGGCAGGTCAAGATGGAGTATTTTTCTGTTTCATCTGCAGCATAGTTTCTCACTGTGTGTGATTTGGGATGTGTCTTACTTTCTTATAAGAGCATTTAGGTTGAACTTCTACAGCCATAATAGCTTGTCAAAAAATAGAACAGACAGCTGGAACTTTTCAAAAAGAGTCTGACTCAGTAAAGGAGATTAGATATATCTATTTCTAATTCCAAAATCATAAGAGTATTAATGCTAATAATGACCACCAAAAATGTTGTGAAGGGAAATATAAAATCAAAATGTTTGTTTCTTTTCTTGAAAACAGTAGAATCTTATGAAGACAAAATGATCAGGACAGAGTTATAAAATATTCAAATTCTTCTGCATGCTTAGAAGAATGTTTTTATAAGCAAACCTGCTTTTAAGAATAAGAATGCTAGAGGCTGGAGAGACGGCTCAGTGTTTAAAGAGCACCAGTTGCTCTTGCAGAGGACCTGGATTCGAATCCCTCCACCCACATGGTGGCTAACAAATGTCCATAACTCTGGTTCCAGGGGATCTGACACACTATTCTGACCCCTGCAGGCATTTCATGACGTGGATGTACTTACACACATGCAGACAATACAGTCTTCTACATAAAATTAAAAATAATAGATAATAATAAAGTAGAAGAAATTTAACCTAGTAACATTTTGGGGTCCATGATCTTCACCTGGTAAAGTGTTGAACTACTAAGGTTCATATCAGATAAAAAATATACCTTGTCATAATTCCCAATATTAACTAACACATCTAAACACAATTAGACAACTAGAGAGGAAAAGGTGAAGAAAATATGGAAAATAAAAAGAGAGAGAGAATATCCATCATGCACAGCAGACATTCTATAGGGCTGACTTGTAGGAAACTGAATCAAAAGGGTGAAAAAGGAAAGAGGAAATGTTTGCAAACTGGTTAATGGAATAGATGTAACACAGAAATTAGACTATTCAGTTTTCAAAAGTGACTTGGAAACATGAACAAAAATATTCTTTAAAGAAAGGTTTTAATGTTGCAGAATAACAGTCTGTTGGAAATAGTTGATGATGAACTTCAGAAGAAGCATTTGAAGCCCATTGATATGGTAAGAAAGTCATATAGAAAGAATATTGCTTCTTTAAGAACTAAGAAGACAGCGGGGACAAAGAGACCAAGAAGGGGTAGACACTAAGCAGAAGCCTGAATAGACATACCAAGTTACTATACAAAATGAATACTGAGAAACTACTGTCTGATTTAGAAAGTCCTCTCCTATATTTATCCATTGTAGGTTACCGCCAACATTTTCTTCTAACAGTTTCAGAATTTCAGGTTTTACTTTGATAAATTTGGAGTTGACTTTTGTGCAAGGTACATGATAAGAGTCCAGTTTCATTCTTCTAAAGGTGGAGATTCAGTTTTGCCAGCACCATTTACTGAACATGCTATCTTTCCTCCAGTGAATGTTCTTGACCCCTTTGTCAAATATCAGATGGATGAAATGCATGTACTCATGTCTGAGTCTTCAATTATATTCCATTGGTCTGTGGGTCTATTTTTTGTGATGGTACCAGGCTGCTTTTATGAATATAGCTCTGTAATATAGTTTGAAATCTGGTATAGTAATCCCCCCTGCATTGTTCTTTGTGCTCACAGTTGCTTTTGCTATACAGGGTCTTTTGTGCTTCCATATGAATTTTAGGATGTTTTTTTCTAAGTATTTGAATAATGTCATGGGGATTTTGATTGAGATTGCATTAAAACTATATACTGCTTTTGGTAGGATGTTGAGAGACGGTTATACAAGGAACTATGGAGATAATAAAAGAAGGAGCTCAAGAGAGGTGGGGCCATAGAAGACTGGTATTATCAAGGGAGAAATAGGGAAATGGGGACACTTTAAAGGAGGAAGACAGGCAGGGAGGGTTATACAGGAAGGTAGGGAGAAGAGAGCTAAATAATGTCTTGCTAGTATAAAACACCAGAGGGAATCATATTAGTCTAACAACCTAATGACAAATTACACATACAGTACCTCGACATGAGTCATATGCATAGCCAAAGGCTATGTAAGAAGAAACAGTGCCAGACAGGAGAAACCTTCCTTTTAATTGTTGGTCAAGTGGGTTTAAGAGACTCCCAAAATTACCCAAGCTACTGCCACAGCCCTTGATTGCTTCCCAGAACTTGAAGATGAGACCCTATTACTGAAAACAGAGCATTCTTTGAAAAGCAGATTTAGAGCAATGGAGCTGGAACTTACCTGGAAGCCACTTCCTCTGAAGGCTAGCTCTCATAGCTCTGGCGAGCACTATGCAAGCAACACCAGCTTCATACCAAATAACCACATCAATGACTATTACAGAACTTGACACTGGTGCATTAGTGGCACTTTTATCTTGGAGGCAATCAACAGCTACCTAATTGGTCTTAGAGCCCATTCAATGGGAGAAAACTCATGTGTGATACTGTATTCATAGCCAAATACACATGGCTGAAGACTTTATAGATCTTAGAGAAACCCCAAAGGCTGTCATCCCTAGGCTAATGTACCTTCTTACTAAGTGCAAGATATGGATCTTTATATATACATTCAAGTATTCCAGTCATCACTTATCAAAGAAGCTTCTGTTGTGTCAGACAGAAACTACTATAGAGTACTACAATAGCCACACATAAACACTGTTTGTGAATTGTCCATGCTTAAGCTGCACATCTGCAATGCAACTTTTATACCCAAGGCTCACACAACATGGAACAAGGTGTAAAAAGGACACTAATGAAATCTCTCAACTCTCATTAATGAAGCTCCTTATGCATCAGAAGGCCAGTAAATAAAAGGTTACAAATGGCCAAAGAATGGAGATTAAGAATCTGTAAAGAATGAGTCCCTGGACAGAATGTTTCATTTGCCCAAGTCTCAGGATCCATTATGGAAAGATTGTAAGAGTCAGTGAGGAGGTGTGTGGCCACATGGAAACAGAATCCTACAAGCTCCTGGGACCCTGCTCATATGAATCTACAGCAATGACTTCAGCATGTTCAAGACCCATGCAAGCTCAAGCAGGCAAAAACCCATCATGAAATTGAAAAAATGAGTGGCCATACTTTGTAAGCTGATATCCCAAATTACAGTCTAGAACATATTAACTAGTAGCAGGTGTCTTCTCCCTTTAGCTTTTACATTCTTTCCACCCTTCTTCCACAATGCTCCCTGAGACTTGGGTGTAGAGGTTGCATTGTGGCTCTGTCATTAAGGGTTGGGCACCTACAGTCACTTGTCCTCTGTATTTGATCAGTTCTGGAAATCTGTAAATTTCCATCTGTTCAAAGGCTTTTTTCTGTATTTTAAGAAATCCCCTTGTCTACAAATAAAAGGATATATATTTAAAATATAGTAAGAAATTAAATTATTCTAGGGAAGTAACAGGTTCTTCTGAATGGTCTTCGACCATCCAATCCTGTGTTCCTGGTTGTGTTTATAGTAAGTAGCACCCATGATTTCCCTTGCATCAAGTGGGCCTTACATTCAATTACACAGCTGTTGATTACCTCAAAAATAAAAGTACCAACATTGCACACAAAGAGATAGTTTGTGGTCTGGACATTGTTGAGGCTTATAGATAAAGTTTTCAATATTTTTAATTCTGTTAGTAAAGTGTAGAATATGGTGCACACTGGAAAGTACCTCCTTGAATCTAAGAGAGGGAAGGAGCACTCCACTTTCTGATTAGACGAGAACCATTCTTAATGGTTTGAGAATGACTGAAGACATCACCATGATATCTACCTTAATGCAGAAACCTAAATAATGTCATAGGAGAGGGAGCATATGATATGAAATCTTTATGAAATTAGTGAAATGGCTGTATTAACTCTTCATACAAACACAAGGGCTTTCATTAACTAGCAATGCTGAATAAATTTACAAAGATCATGTAAAAATGTAGAAAATTGTTAACTTATATCTTCCTTAGGAAAAATGCATTATCACAAATAGATTAATGAAGAAAAACATGTGCAAAACTTGGAATAAAATCTTTATTTTACCAGGGATACTCTAATTATTTATTATGATTTGATCATGAGGAAAATTATCCTTTATTTGTTGCCTAGATTTTACAGAAGTATTTTCCCTAAATAAATAGTAATTATATTGTAATATACATATTTGAAGAAAGCCAGGAATGAGGAAGATATGTTTCTTTAAACAACTTATTTTAAAATGAAGAACCTTTAGAACAGAAGAAAGAAGAGGAAGAGGAGGAGGACAGGGGAGGAGGACGAGGACAAGGACAAGGATGATGAAGAGGAGAAGGAGCGGTATGGATTCTCAGTTAAATTTCCAGCTAATTCATTCCCATTACCCTGTGCCCTTTATACTACACCTCAATAATTGCTTTGACCCATTGTTTCTCTTCAGTTTTACGATTAATGCGTGACCATTCCAACTTCATCGACAAAATGTGAATAAGCCCAAAAAACACACAAATTCTTTATAAACCAATTTTAGGACAAACTTTTAGTGAATGCCTCAAAACTTCTTTAAAGAAATTTCACAAAGTCTAATAATCAGAAAAATTGGCAGAACAAACTATCTCTATTGGTGTAGTAGTAGTGTACTGTTATCACGGGAATAAAGAACAGTTATCTAATTAGACTTAGAGCCCTCTCAATTGGAGGAAACTAATGGGTGTCACTGTAAACACAGTCAAGTACACTTGCATGGAGAGGTCACAGATCCTAGAGAAAACCCTATCTCTGCCATATCTAGACAAATGAAATGTCTTACTGTATGTTAAATGTGGATCCTTAAATTTACAGACACGTATATCATACATCACTCATCAAAAAAGTTTCTTTTGGCAATGGATGGAGGCTATTACAGAGATCCACAACCAATCACGCAGAGAGAATATGTGTCTGAGAAATGCCCAGCCTTATGTGACACATTGATAGTGGACTCTCAACACCTAAGACTCCTGGAAAATAGCTAAACAATGGGTAGAGAGAATACTAATACATCCCTTAACTCTCACCAGTAAAGCTTCCTTATACAACATAGTGTGATGCATGCAGAAGGCCATAACTGGTTACGTTTTAGAGAATAAGAGACTTCATAGTGCATACCACTGGATAGGATTCCTTTATTAAGCCTCACCCACCCATGGCATAAGAGGAGGCAGAAAGGTTGTAAGAGTCAGGGTTGGTCCATGAACATAAGGAAAGAGAGGCTTTCAGCCACTGGGAACTTGCTCATATGAACTCATATGAGCAACAATGGTGATAGTACAGAGAAGACTTATGCCAACTGAATCAGACAAACACACAGCATAGAATGAGGGAAATGAGAAAGAGGCCCCAGCTTTAGCCTAGGAAATATTGGCAACTGATTACTACTGGGTGAGGGAGAGTGTATATTCTTTAAGATCTCTACATAGGCTTACTGGACTCCAATGGATGAACTTTCACTGAAGGACATCTGTGTGTGGTTTCTGCTTCCTGACTGGCCATGAGTGATATAGTAAAGATGGCAGTGATTACTTTGGTAAAACCTACTTCTGAGCTTGACCAAACATGATTTAACATATATGACAGAATACAAGAAACCTGGTGGGAGGGGGGTTTGGGAGGTGAGAATGCAGGAGGGGGGCTAACCTTGAATTCTATTATATGAATACATGAAACATATATTTTGAATATACAAAAATATAATCAAAAAACTTTTGAAAAAAAGATTCATAGATTAGCTTCTATAAATTTGGATCTGGCAACTCTCTGACTTAGAGCAGTAAAACACAACTACATTATTTTTCTTTGCACACACTCCTTTCACAAACTACTGAGCAAGTTTATTAATATATGATCAAATTACTCAGTGTCCAAACCATGAAGGGAGATTCGGATGAAACAAAGTGTGCTTGATGTTTCCATATACAAATTGCATAGGACAAGCATAGAGCAGGCATTTCCATCTTCTTAGCTGCATAATTCTCATAGTAATAATGCATATTATCTTTTAAATAAAGAACTCCAGGTTTAAATTAGTACATAAATGTGTTATCCAATGTCACATAACTGGAATATACAAGACTTTGGTTACTAGCATATTGATCTGGTAGTAAAACTCCTGCTTCTATTTTTAGACCATACTGCCTTTTAGTTTGAATTAATTCTCAGCAGCCAGAACCTTGATTAGGAAATCAAGAATGTTCAGTTTTCACCTGGAATTGCTTTGGGAAGAGCCAAGAGAGTTTGCATAGCATTTCTTCCTTTGATGATATCTGTTTGCAGTAATTATTTTAATGTCTAAAGAAACACTGCTTATAGGAGTTGCTAATTTCACAGCTTCTTACATCCATAGATTCCTTTCAGTCTCATAATATCACTAGCAGTAAATAGAAGTTTCATACAGTGAGAAGCCTGGCACCAATAAAAAAGGATAAGAATAAACAGCCTTAAATGCTGACGTTTTATTCAACATGGCATGCTTCTTCAGAATATAGGCAATGATAAAAATGATTTATTTATAGGTTAGAAAATACACTACCCATTATTTTCATCTTACCAGGCCAGGTGTAAAATCTATTTGCAGAAAAGATCAATGTAAAATCACAGGCCCATGAACAAAAATCAGAAGAGAATTTCCTCATTATACCAAGTTTAAAGATGGCATGCATTTAAGTCTATTTCTTATGTGCTTCATTTTTAATTATCTTGGAAGAAGGATGATATTAATTTATAGGTCTTTGAAAATAAATAAATAAATAATTGACCCCACCTTATTTTCTAGTCACCCATACATCAATGGAAATACTGTGTGTGTGAAAGATAAATATGGCATGTTTGACATTTGGAGCATCCTTAGAGAGGCACTGATTTGTAATTCAGATCACATAGCATTTTTGATTTCTCCCTCTTTCCTATGCCCTTTCTCTATCTCTTCCCCACAAAATAAAACACAAAGGCTTTATCTGCAATGGATGGAGAGAAAGCCAGGAATCTGTGCAGAGACTATCCATCACATTTCTGTCTTAATTGAATGACACCAGAATGAGATCGATAAAATGTAACAAGAGACAGCTTTGCATTTCCACACTCACTTATTCCCCCTCTCCATTACTCAGTCACCACCGTGACCAGAAAGCTCAAGTGAAGAACATGAACCCTGCTGCCAGACAAGCTGTTAGGATATGAATAAACTTGTCAGGGAAACAACAAAACTTATTAATGTTAGAAAGTAAATGTGGGGACAAAAATCTATTAAAGATTATTAAATAGTCCTCCTTAAAAGAGCAAATTCAAAGATGCAGTCTGACTATTAAATAACTTTATCTCATGAAATATTTCAGTTAAAAATCTTAAGGGCTCTCCTTACGCCCCCAAGATTTCTTGAGACCAATTCAATGACTGGTTCAAACACAGCTGGCGTGGCACCTCAGTCAAACCTGCAAGTCTTACAATAAATACAATAAATGTGAGGCAGCTGTAATATGCCCATGTCTAAGATTCCTGAGATTTCCAATGCATTATTGATAACCTCATCACTCTGTTAAAAGCAAAGCCTGACATTGTTTTAATCTCAACCTTCTCCTGAAGAGCACTGACTTTCCCTGGGAATCGATCACAGGAAGAAGTAAACCAAAGAGTAGAACTGCTGATGTAAAAATCAACATTAAAATCTTCTGTGTGCATGGAATGTGTTAAGCAAAATCATATGCCCAGCTCTGGTGTTTATATGTCTTTGACAGTTTACATTGTGGTCGTATCCCAGGCTATATGCTGTAATAATTCATTTAACACTCTACAACTTGAGCTTGTTATAAGCTATTCTGGGAAAAATGTTTGTATTCTAGAATAAAAATAAAGTTTGAAGGCAGTTTTTCAAATGGTATCATTTGTCTTCTTTCTAGTACATTTTTTTCTGTATTATTTTGAAATTAAATTAGATGTGGATGATTGCCCTCTTTTTTGGGGGTAGCTCTTTACATTGATATGTTGCCCTTCATGGAGTAATGTGAATCTACAGAGATGGTCTACATAATTTCATATACGATATTTTAACTAATAGTATAAACCATCATGTATATTAATGTCTATCTTCTTTCTAAAATTTAGATATTTTAATTTATAATCTCAAATTTGATACACTGAATACAACAAAATATAAATTACATATTTCACCACATATAGTTAATAGATAGAATTGGAAAGCAAAATCTTGATTTAGGATGTGAATATTTTCTATGCTCATTATTGGAGATAAAAATCTTAAGGATTCTATGTTTACTATTAAAAATTAAAGAACACTATTTTCTTAGATAGTAGATAGCTATGTAACTTGCAAAACAAACACTAGTTTCAGGTAACTTCTGTGTTCTGAGAGAAAATAAGCTTGGAATTCAATTATTGTTTATGAATAAATCAGCTGATCACA
Organism: Eospalax fontanierii; assembly: GCA_035773235.1. Classification (NCBI taxonomy): domain Eukaryota; kingdom Metazoa; phylum Chordata; class Mammalia; order Rodentia; family Spalacidae; genus Eospalax; species Eospalax fontanierii. The sequence continues at coordinate 24,178,502 of CM069534.1, forward strand.
TAGCTCGGAAGACAAAACACAATTTGGCTTCATCTGTAGGCAGTGGCCTCCTGAAGCAGAAGTTAATGGCTGCCTGCCCAGGTGAGACACAAGGCATGCATTAACGAACCTGTTTCATCTGCCTTTTACTTGCTATGGCCTGAATTTGATGTCGCATAAATTTTCTCAAGTTGCCCGAGACAGAATTAAAGCCCCAGATGATATGGGGTTTAGATGTAGGTTTCCTAATAAAAGGAATAGTAATGAGACAAACTAAGTAAACTCTCCTAAACCTTGTAAGAAGCAAAAAATTCTTAGAGCATTGTTGAATGTATCAACACTGAAGGGTCCCAAGCTTGTCACATTGTTTTACACTGATTTGTTCGTATTATACAGTCATTGCCTACTTTTCCTAGGGCAGCAGGACCTTAAGTCTTGAGTAAGACAAGATTCACGGAATGTGGAACTAATTTGTGTAACATAAATAAATTCAGCTTGGAATAAATATGTCTACTTCTGATCAGGTTTTGTTCTGCTCATTGCTTTAGTTGGTAGACAGTCTTTTGCAATTTGAGGATGAGGCTGTTTCTTTTCAAACAGGAGAGCATCTCTGGCAAAAAAAAAAAAAAAAAAAAAGATACCAGAGTTTGCTGACACCAGAATGGGGTCTGCTCTGAATGCCCATTTCAGAGATGAGAAACTGAGAAACCCAAGGATGCCATGCAGGCCAGAGCTGGTGTGTGCTCCCACAAAGAGCATCATTACTGCTCTGGCGATGACTGCTGTTGTTGATATTATTGCATGTGGGTTGTTCTTAATTTTAAAAATGAGACTATGGCTAATTAGGGGTGTTGGCAGTGTCATCTCATGAAGAAACTGATTATAATTATAAAAGACTTCTGGGGCCAATACAGTCGAATACACTTGCTGTGCCTTGTGCCTGCTCCAGTGGTGCCTACATGGTTGTCAAGCACAATTACGTGAGAAGCAGTCTGGATACTTTTTCCTCCTGTGGGATCCGGACGCCCATGGATGTGGCCCATAGTTTTATCAGGCTCCTACTTCCATCTTTATATTTTGCAGTAATACTTAGAATATTCAAGAAAGCAAACTTTACTTTATTGTACTCTTAAGATTTTGGTATAGCCATTGAATAACAGAAAATTTAACTTTTCCAAGTGCTTTAATAATACCTTATCCCTCGGAAAATTTGAGGACATTTTCAAACTTGTTCATTTTTCGCCGTCTACATGTTTGAAAAAAAAAACATTTATATGTACACCGATAAGATGAGAAAGGAGTAAACTGGATTTTAATCTGAGAAATTAATTTTCTTGAACACCCACACAAAAGGGAGACAGAGAAGAAAAATAACCTTTGTTTAGTCCTATGGAGTAACTATTGAAATGCCACAACTCAACATAGTTTATGTTTAAGTTTTGTTCTCTCAAGAGTATTCTCCACTTAAGAGATGTGCACTTACTGCAACATGTCACAAAAGAGCCTGAATGGCCATTTAAATAACTGTTGTAATCAAAAGACTTTTTTTTTTTTTGAGGTAATGACTATAGATTTTTATACTTAGTTTTGCTTTGCTGCGGGCATTCTCCAATGACAGAACGATTTTCATTTCTATCCCCCACCCCGACCCCTGGAAGCTATTGAGTTGCTCTGGTTTTATACAGTTTAGAACAATCCTGCAACAGTAAAACATTTCAACTCTGTGCAAAAGGTGAAGCATTCCATTTGAAGTTTTTCTTGAACAGAGAAAAGAAAATAAAGGAAATGGGCTGACAGCTTTAGAAAATTCAAATAATTGCACTTGCCAAGATACGTATTTCATGATTTTTCACTAATTTCAGATTTGGTATGTGTTTTCATGTTAACAATACATGCTTTCAATTTTGAAGTTCATTTTTTCCCTGCTCAAACCAATCTTCACCTTTTAATAGGCAATTATTTTCCTAATCGCTTCATAAAATCTTTTCTTCAGGATAACTGTGAAACAGTTCCAAGTTATACATTATGGATGCGTTTGAAATAAACTAAGCAGGTTGTGAACTGAAAATTGGCACTTAATCGGTACAAAATCTTCCACAACAAGGAAAAGGAACAAGAGAACTTTACTTTTCAAATTGTTCGAAACTTTCCTAAGTGACAAATTCATAAAAATTGCAGAGGGATCAGCTGAGAATAATTCTCTTAAGGCACCAAAGGAGTAAAAGGCATTGTCTGTGATAGTTACAATGGGCTACAGACCACTGTGACATGCTCTCCAGCTGGCATTTACCTCAACTTCAACCTACAGAATTCTCCATTTCTTCACTTCAAAACATATATTTTTTAAATTAGTGATTCACTCTTCTAGAATGAAAGCAAAAAATATAAAATCAAAATTTCTGACTTTACCCATTTGTATATATTTTATGTAAAGTAAGGTGTTCCCTTATTATCAAGTGGGAAAACCAAACATCAAAAAACCAGAAAAGCAAGAGGCAATTAATTTGCTACATTGTATTTAAAGAGAATCATATTAACCACTGGGCATGGAGAGCATGCCAGCCTCCTCCCTAAGCTTTCAGTAAACCTAACTTTGGTAGTATTTATACAAACACAATCATGAAAATGCACAAAGCTACCCAGAGGAGATTTGGAATTATGACATTTTAAAACCTGATCTCAGTAGGATTCCATTTAAAAATCAGTTGATATTTCAGGAAATCAGCAAAACCTATCACAAAGTCTTCCTTATATATCTATTTAACCGTTAATGTATGACAAACCACTTAAAAGATTTGCTTAATTATTAATAGGAACATTTTATCCCATAGATTTCTTTAAAAGATGCACTCAATATTATCTACCACTGACTCAATATAGAAGGAAAAATACAGACCATAACTGAGCCAATACTGAACAGATCCTAATTAGTATCATGCTATAGAGAAACAATGAAGTGATTTTGTCCCCAATTACTGACAATTAGCCTAAGTACAACACTTAATTTCATGGAAATAAAGTCACTATAAAATGAAAGGAGCAAACCCAATCATAATGAATGGCATTCGCCTGCATTCCTTGGCTGGTGATTCAGCAATGAACCATAAAGGTTTGAAACAACTTAAACAACTAACTACACACAAAACTCAAGTCTGTGTATTCTAATTTTCTCCTTTGTGAACATCTATGGAAATATGCAATTCATTTCAGTACCAGAGTGAAGTGAAGTTTGTAAAATTTATTTCTTAAACTTGAAGACACTATACTCCCAGGCTATGTATTTGCTAAACAATAAACCTAGTATATATCAGTCCATATCTTGAGTTACACGCTTCTGTATATATGACCTGGCAATGATAATAGAAGTGCAATGCTAAAAAGTTCCTGTTTCTCTTGGCTCTTTTATCTCACTGAAACTTTTCTCCCCATTTACAAGTTCCTCCTCCTTTGCCCACCATACTCCAGAAAGGTAACTGTGGTTTTTGCTCATGAGCACCACAGTGACTAAACCTGTGACCTCACATCAGTTTCATACAAGCTTTCATCCTGTCACAATTCACAGAGTGCCCCTGTGTCACAGTGTCATCACAATTGTATCTCAATGTCAAACTCAGCTTTAAAATGTTTCCCTGGCTTCTGCTAAAGTTAGAAAAGACGCATTTGGCAAGGTAACTACCCAGAGACAAAGTAAAGACAATTTGAGGCCAATGACTTCTAACTTCAGAAAATGGACTCTTATTAAATTTCCAGCTCCAACAAGTTCTTAAACAAAATTTAAAACCTAACAAAACATCTCAATTGACTGCCGCTTAAGGAACAGTGCATGGATTTGAAGAGTGGTGGTACACAAATAAACATTTTAGATGTTTTTGGCTGCATGCAGATAAGATCCTCTCTGGGGAGCGACTAGAAACTGCTGGGCCCCTTTGTGCAGACTCCTGGAATGTGCTTGCTTTTCATTCTTTCTTTGTGTCTGGCACACTGGCCTCACAGGCAGTGTCTTAAGCCATTCAGGGTCAGGACAAACAGAGAAGTGCATTCATGGACAGATCAAGTTTATGTGAGAATCTGCTCCTCCACCGCCCTCCATCTCCATATGAATCGTTAATAAAATCACAGTCTGAAAGCTCACCACCCCAACCGTGGGGAAGTCATGCAGAGAATCCTCTGGTTCAGGAAAAAAAAAAAAAAAAAAAAAAAACAAGATTTCTTTATCTTTTTCATCCTTCGCCAGTATTCGTGGGAATTCTGCCATGTAACTCCGGCACTAACCCTCACTGCCCCCACCCCAACACGCCACTCCTTCCCTTGGCAACTTTCTAGATGCACCTGATCATCAGGAAAAGCAGGAAGCACAAAGACAAAAGAAACATTCCGATACCCTCAGCAATCTACCAGAACGTGAACTCTGTCTCTGCAAGGCTTTGCTGCTGCAAAACCGCCAGGCAATATCAAAGCTAAATTTTGTGTGTGTGTGTCAAACAGCTGGAAGGACTTTCCCATAGCTTTATTGACACCGCATGAACCAAGAGAGGCACAGATAGAATAAAAGGTCACATATAAGTCACATATAACGCGAAGAACAGATTCCTACCCTAATTAATTTGATATCTCCATGCAAATACTGGACAGGAACAAGCCCCAGTGTGTGTCGCAGGCAATCTTGCGTGTATCTTCTAACCTCACTATAGCCTAGCTGGGCTCTTGTTTCCTCTGCTTTTGCTCCTCGCAAACTGTTTTAATATCGAACGCTTTTCAGAGGGATGGGCTGATGAACAAAAACATGGATTTCCTGTTTGCCCTTTAAGGTGGGTTAAAGGGGTACAGGCAATCAATTACAGAACAAAAGAACAACAACAAAAATGACTTAACCTACAGAGTGGCTGTGTTCCACTCTGCAGTGTTTTGAACTAAGTGCTTCGTTTATATTTACCCTTATTAGGAATAGTAAAGATTATGTATTTAATTTATAAAGTTTGCGTAGTAGCTCCTGAAGGAAACCTAGTATTTTCAATGGAAAAAGAATTAAGTATGCTTGAATTCAATTCTAAACTGACAATTAAAAAGTCTGATATTTCATCTTCATTTAGACATCAAATTTTTCAGAATTCCTTGACATTCTATGGTCTGTTTTCGGGATAAACAGTCTTATTTTCTATTTTAATTACCATTCTGGTTATATTAAGTTTACTTTTCCCTAGGTTATCTTAGAAAATAAAATTACTGTAATGTTTAAGCTTGATATATATCTAGTTTCAAGTTATGTTTCATTAAATTTTTTTCTGTTAGCTACATTTGTCCAAGAAAGTTGAATTCTGTTTGATGTTTCTAAATGAATCTGATTCAACTAAAATCTAATATGAATCTCCATCACCATATATTTAGAAAACCTCTTGAGTTATATATAAGGAAATAGAAACATACACAAATTCCCTCACACATGCCTTCTTTATATAAAGTAAAAAGATAACTAAAAGCAATATAGAATAACTTCTTAAACACTCGGGTAATAAAATTATATAAATTCATTATTCACATACTTCATCCACAATAAACTTTCCATTATAAATATCCAATTCCTTTTTTCTATAAACATAGGAATCATTTGTAGGTTAAGAATCATAGTAACAGCTGTTCAAAGAATTCTCTGACACAAAATTTATTTGACAGAAGTTTGAGAAAATTTCCAAACATAGTTAAGTATAGTTTTATACTAAACATCACATTGTCTCATAACAATCTCTTAAAATTTAGAAGTTCATTAAATACATCTTAGAAATGCATTTTTAAAATTTGATATAATTATTTAGTATAGATGGAAATTGTTATTATAAATAATATATATTACAAAGCTTCTAGAGGAATAGACATTCCAAAGGTTATTAAAATACATACAAGCTAAATTAATTTTTAAATATATAAACTCAGTTAATCAATGATTACTAAAAACAAAGGTGCATAAATATGTAAAGAGTTATTTTAGGAAAATGAATGATTTCATGGTGACAAATTTAATATTAACTACAGTTATATTGAAAAATAATTCATATTCCTAAGAATGTGTTTTTAATTATATCAACTCAAGACTCAAATCTGATGGTTTCATTCCTTAATTGCCAGGGAATCCTAATATTTTAGCACAGAATTGAGTCTTATTGGGACAGATATTTTATGAGAAATAGAAATGAATGTTTGGTTAATTCCTTGTAAGAGGGCTCTAGAGTAGAGTTGTCTGCTCTCACTTTCTCCTTTTACTGACACTAGTGAACCCAGCTTCCAGATTATTATGGACTGATTATTATTTTCCTCCAAAATTTATATGTTGAAGATTTGATTTCTAGTGTGGGCAATATTAGAAAAGGTGCATCTAGAGAGAAAATTAAGTTTAAATAAAGTTTTGAAGGTGGGACTCTAATCCAGTTGTCTGAGCATTGTTAGTCCTCAGAAAGCTGTGGCGTGAATGAAATGCAATATAAGGAGAAAGTGACTGTCGGTGATCCAGGAAGAGAGGCTTCTCCATGAAGCAAAGTCCTTAATCGTGGACTTCCAGTTTCAGAAGAGTAAGAAATACCACCCATCATGTAGTATATTGTATATCAGTACAGGCTGACAACTATTAGCACTGGTAAATTCAACAATAACAACAATATACTGAAAGGAATCCAGATCTACATTCTAAAGAGATTTCTGTTTGTTTTCTATTTTCCCATGGAGCTGGGTAAAGGGAGTAAAAATTCTCACTCAGAATTGCTACTGATGATATAAAATATCACCCTGCAATCTGATTCCTAGACAAGGTATACATTTGTCTCTAACCAAAATTATTGATTATATGCCTAAATCTTTTCAGTTCACATTTAATTTCACATATAGTCACTTTCCTTCAAATTAGCTAGTTGAAAAGGAAAACAATCCTGCAGTGTAACAATAAAGTGCCTAGATTTGGAAATAGAGGTCTAACCATTTGCTCTTTGGCTTTATGTCTAAGGCTCATTTTCATCCTCAAATTGTGCAATGAGAATGATTATCGTGAATATCAAATGACTGTAAATTATAGGAACTGCATGAAAAATGATACAATTCTTGATCATGACTCTGATTAAATTGTCTTTATAATTACACTTCTTTAATCTCCCTAAATTTCTTTTCATTGAATCCAATCACCAACATCAATATATTTGAATTCATATAACTTGAATTCCTTCTTAGAATGATATATTCAAAATGATTTTCAAAAAAAAAATTCCCTGAAAATTTCATCAAAGATCAGAAGAAGTAACAGCATTATTCTGGGGTGGGAAATACATTCACCAATCAAGAGCATGACTCTGCTTTCGTTCCTAGCACCAACATGGTGGTAAACAATAGTCTCTAGTTCCAGTTTCAGGGGATCTGACATACTCTTCTGCTCTCCAGAGGTAATGCACACATGTGGTGCATTTATATACTTGTAGGCAAAACACTTCTATAAACTAACTAACTAAAAATGAAATTTTAAAGCAATATTTTGACCAAATTCTAGATATTGCTATTAATCACAAAGTCCTTTAAAAGTGGCTGGTATGAAACCCACTATCACATCATAAAGATATTTGTGTATACTCTTGGCTTTTACTAAATGTCTCAGTTGGTATTGTCTCATTTACTCTCTTCAATGCTTTCCTTTTTTCTTTTTATTGTTCTTTTAGAAGGGTTCATATTTGGGGAAAGAGTCATCTAGCTAAGTTAGAGAGATAGGATGTATGTAAAGCCAAAGGAAATAAACAAAATAGGACGGGGCACTTAGATTAGGAAGTGGGGTTCCAAAATGACATTCCAACTTAATAGATGAGTGAAAACAGACACATTAATCTTTCTTCTTGGTTTTCTCAGGTGTCTTTTAGGTCTAATCACAAAGAATTATGGTGAAAATTTGAGTTAATGCACACTTGTCAATATGCATTCTACATTTGAGTGCATAGGAAATAGCAGCCATTCAGCACATACTAGAATTCTGTATCAGGAGGGATAACTAAGGATGTTTTTAAAAAGACAGATGGAAACTTACAGTCTCATTATTGCCAAATAAATTGCTCAGTGCCAGATGTAGAATATCTCCCTGGAGTTGTTGGTAAATGCTGTTGCAGAAATGCCCAAACAACACAGGTAATTTTTCTCTTTATGTTAGTGTCATTGCTTTTAGCTGTCCACCAGAACTTGATGGTAAGACCCTATTGCTGAAGATACCACACACTTGGTAACAGGACATGAAATCAAGTTGGTATTGACCAGGAAGCCTCCTCCTGCTGGCTACCTTTCAGAGTAGAAGCTGTTATACTAGAAGCTGGAAGGGCAAAGTCATCAACAGTCTTCTTCAGATGTGAACTCTGGGTACTACAATAATGAAAGACATGCCGGCAAGATATGCACATAGGTGCAGAAGTGGCATGAATGTTATGAGGATAGACAACTGCTTTCTGACTGTCTTTAGGCCCGATTTCACAGGAGGAAATATGCCTGATACTGTAAATATGACCAAGAATAGACAGTTAGGGAGCACACAGATCCCAGGGCTGATCATCCTACATATCACTGTTAGTATGCAAATGGACAGTATCAAACTATACAGTAAATTTGTATCTTTGTACCCATAGAAAAGTTTCTTTGTACAGTGGACAGTAGTTTATGCAGAAACCACACTGATCAAAGTACAAAGAATAAATGTCAGTAGAGTACTCAGCCACCAATGTGTCATTGACATCACCCCTGCCCATCCAGGGCCTATGGATCACTGTTAAAGTGGGTGTGTAAAGGTTATAGGAGTCAGAGGTCAGGGAGGACTAAGTAAAACATTGTCTTCTGCATAGGACAGGACCACTGTACTCATGAACTCGCAGCGCTGTCTGCCTGCACAAAATTAAACCAGTCAACATTCTACCGTGGAGGGGTCTGGATCAGGAGCCTCCACCCCTAGCTCAAGAATTATTGACAATAGATGGCTTCTGGGGGAAGAAAAGTTAGCCTTCTTTAAATATATGTCTCCTGGTAGGTAGACCATGCTTCAGTGGATGGTCCCATACCCAGCTGTACTCAGTGGATTATTAATAGTAAGAAAAGATTAAGACTAAAGTTGTGAGGCTGGAAAGGTATGGAGGTGGATCTGGGAGGAGATGGAGTGGGAGTGTGTGTGAATATGATTAAAGTACACTGTATCTTTGTGTGAAATTCTCAAAGAATTGAAAATAATATACTTAAAAAATAGATACAATACATAGGCAAAAAGGCTATGTTAAAAGCATAAGAAAATTTTCACAGATCATAATATATAAGAATAAATATAAATATATGTATATTTTCTTCAAATAGTTAAAGCTAACATCTAACTAGTGAAATAAGGCGATTTATTAAACAGTTAATAGAAAGACATATTGTATAATGGTTAGCATCCCAGAAATTTAAAGTTGTTCTTCAAACTGTAGGCTATGATAATAAATTATTTCTGATGTTTTTATGACTGACCAACATGGTAGTAAGAAGCAGTGCACTTCTTTGCTTAAAATGAAGTTTTGAGACAGGTTATGGATTTTTTTTAAAAATTGAGAATTTGTTTGAGCCATAAAACCATGCAATTATCAGAATACTCATTTGTCAAAAATGTACTACGTCTGCAGATTCTATGTAATATTTTCAGTCATTCAAAGACTCCACAGAGACATATAATAGATATTCTATTTCTATTCCTATATCTCTTTCCAACTATTATATATTGCATTAAAAGGCACAAGGAAGATTTCATAAATGAGGTCTACTATTGCTATTAAATTAAGACTAAATTAAAGAGTCTTCAAATCTTAATTAAGAAAACACATTACAAGTGAATATATAAAAATTTTAAAACTACATAAAATTTAATCTATATTCATGATTTTGTAGGATGTAACATTGAAATGAGTTTCACATTTAACTCTAGGAGATAATTTGATTGATATTATTAGGAAAAAGGAGATTTGAGTTTTCTGATTAAACTTGTAGAAATAGATTAAAATGACTAAAACTGTACTTACTCGATATAAACTCACATGCTTATAACATTACAGTATAGATCACTGCACTACAGTACCACAATAACATTTGTCTCTGAATTGTAAGAAATTGAAATTTTCCAATGTTATTCGACAATGATTTTTCAGAAATGAACACATTTACCACATAGAATCTAAGCGGTCTATAGTAACCTCAAAAGTAACATGTCTTATTCAAGTGAGTAGAATTTGAAAAATAGTTAAAATAGTGAGATGGCTGAGTGGGTTAAAATAGAACTTGTTCAAATCTGGAAAAGCAATGTTCCATATTGTTTCTTTGATTAAAAGAATGAAATTTTTTAGAGTTATTTTGCAGGTGACCATACCCAGAACACATGCGCCAAGTGCACAGCTCTTTTCTGATAAAGAAACAAATATATAAACTATATGGATGCATTTGCAGGAGAATTCTACCACATAGATGCTTCGTATTCTGATTGACTTACACTTCCTCTTCAAGGAATCCCACCTTGCTCACCTTTTCAAGAATAAATGAGAATCTGGCCCAGCAAGATGGCTCAGAAAATAAAAAGTGCTTACTGTCAAACTTTATGAACAGAGTTTGATTCCCTGGATCCACATAGAGCACAGAGAAAAGTGACTCCCTCAAGTTGTCTTCTGACACACAAGTGCTGTGGCACTTAAGTTCACATGTACACACAGAAATACATACACACGGAGAATAAATAAATAAATATTAAAACATCCTTTGTAAATTAAAGAACAAATGAGTATCAGGTCACAAAAGTCTCATGTTAGTATAGTAGTTTTATTTAATTGCTGATGATGTAGATTCTCTTTGAGTTAATTCTTTCAACTAAAATTCAAATTTAAATTCTAAATATTGATGGTGCCAGAAAAACAATTTTTAACCAAAATTAGGGAAGAATTTTCAGAATAGAAAAGTATGACATAGATAACTTAATGAAAATATTTTTGTGAAATATGAACCTTGGTAAAATGTGGGTAATTAAAAGATGATGACAGATAGGCAAATGTATAGATATTATATATTAAAACTTATGTATAGCACAATATCATGTGTAAGTATAGAACAATAACATAAAGATAACCAGTTGAAGTGAATTTGATAAATAAAAGAAAACAGTCATTCCAAAAAATAGCTTAAATAACACTTAATTAAGATCACTTAGTAAATTGAAACACAATAATACAATCATTACTAAATAGTCATGGCTAATATTATCATCTGTATCATTCTCATAAATGCTGGTTCATGTAATAAAATATGTATTCATTTACTTAGCCACTGTTGATTCTATGCATACCATGTTCGAGAGAAAATTTTTACCTCAAAGAAATGATAATAAAGACAGAATATGATATTTGCCTTCATGAGGGAACTATTGTTTTCTCCATATTTAATGGATGTGAAAACCAAGGTCCATAGTGGTTAAGTGACTTATTGAATATCACAGGACAAGAAGTAGACATGGCTATTAATGACTTCTTCCTGACCCCAAAGCCCAAGTGTTGGTAAATGTAATGGAGTAAAGAGGGCCGTACTACCAGTTCAGCTTCCTTTACTTCTCTACATCAAGGTCTTGAGCACTGTATCCTCTTATCCCTCCTCTTCCTTTCATTTACCTCCCAAACATTCCCCCTGCTTCTTCTCAACATTCCCTCCAACCCCACTCATGTGTGTGTGGTTGAGGGAGGATTAATGTTTTGAGGGTTTGACAAGCCCAGGAAATTATTTGAATGAAAAGTATTTTCATTCTACTCTAAGTATAATATTTCCTGCTATATTTATATTACTTTTAGACAATGTCCTTAAAAATTAGTCTAAAGAATAATATTTTTAAAAATAAAATAAAGGTCAGTGATTTTTAACAGAATAATTATGACTATGTATCAATATTTTATCATTATAATAAAATTTGACCATTTTTAGAAGAATTTTTCAAAAATAATTTTTAATGTGTAATATTATGTTGATTCATAAAATACTGACAAACACTACTCTACATCCTCAGAGCTCTATAATAGAACAAGTGGAAGTGATGATATCCAGGGGTAAGAAAGCACAACTCCCAAATGAGGTGGGGGCTGGGCTCTGCTTAAGGTATGTAAGAACTATCCTGTCTACAGTATTTCTTAGCTTAATGTCTAATGCTAGAATTGTTCTTTCCAGAAGACTTGCAGAACAGTGTCTTCGAAGTTTATCACTTGGTGAATAAACCAAAAACAAACAGATAATGATTGATATTTGAGGTGAGAAGAAACACTTGATGCTACCAATACAATGCTCCTTAGTATATACCATGAATGAGGCCTGGAGAGATGGTTCAGCAGTTGAGAGCATTGGCAACTCTTGCAGAGGACCTGGGTTTCATTTCAAGGACCCAAACAGCAGCTAACAACTGTCTATAGCTACAGTTCCAGAGCATTGCACCACACAAGTGCACTTACACATATGCAGGTAATATACTCATACACATAAAATAAAAAGATAAAATATTTTTTAAAATATGTAACATTGATATGTACCAAATGAATATATTTTTCCTATTCTCAAACATTTAAAACAATGTTTAGATATGCCTTCTTAGTAGGTATTATTGTACTGCTGATCTAATCATTAACACTGGGTTCTAATAGATCATTAAAAATTGACCTGAGTCCTTCTCCAAGTTACTATATTTTAAACTTGTATAAGATGTATTACTGCCATAAAATGTGTTCTTCAATATACTAGCCACTAGACATGTGCATATGAAACAAATATAATTTCAATTTTAGGAATTAAAATAGTTAGGAAATTTCATTCAAGGGGTTCTATGGCTTGAACATGTATCCTCCAAAATTTAGGTGTGAGAATTTTAATGATCTTAAAGAGTAAGGCTTTTTGGAGTGATGAGGAAAGGATTCCTTTTCTGCTTCAGGTCCTTGTGAAGAGGCTACATGCAGAATTTACCCCCTGCTTGACCTTCACTCTTTCAAACTGTGAGGCCTAGTCTTAGAAGTTCAAATGGTAAGAACTATTAGGATAGGTCTCTATTGACTGAAGAATGTTTAAGGAACTGGATAGACAAAAACAGAAAGTTAGTGTTCTAGCTAAGCATGCTTATTATGGTCAGAGTTGAGCTGTAATGTAGCATGTGTTTGGAAATACAGGATGACTTCCTAATATAGCAGTGGTTAGGAGAAAAACTTGAAAATGTAATTCCCAGAAGTGTATTTGGGTATGATGTCCAGGATTTGTCATAGTGCCTTAAATAGATAAATAAGGTAGGGAGTACAGCAAACCTCTGGAACTCACATCATTATTCTAACTCTCTATTTCTTTTATGTCACTAATAGATCTTATAAGCACAGTTCTCTTAATAGCATAGCCATAGAGTAAAGGTAAAGTCCTACAGTTAGTTTGCATTCTAGTAGAGCTAACACCTACCTATGGGTCTTCTCTACTGTACCCTAGTTATAAAGTTGTAAAATAACAGAGAAAATAGTATTCAGCCCATAATGAAAGAATACATAAGTTATTTACAAATTATAATTCATTTAAAGTATTTTGACCAGAGCCTGACACAAAGTAGGTCTTCATTCAGTTAGTTTTGGGGTGTTGTGTTGTTTTCAACACTGAGAATTGAACCTAAGAATTCATACTAGCGAAGCACTCTACATCTGAGTTTTATTTCCATTCTTTGAAATATCTAATGATGCATAAATTCTCAACTGCCAGATATTTTCTCCTGATAACTTTTGTATTAGACTCCTTAGTTTTCAGTCTTCTGGATTCTGCGAGACATCATGCTCAGATAGCTAAGGACCCTGCTTTCTTAAAATTACCTTCCTGCGTGGATGATGGCATCAGTGTTCTGCATATCATCTGAGATATTCTACATCATCAATAGTCTAAGGATAACATTTTTCAATGATGGATCAGTTTTAAGCAACAAACATATAAGTCACCAGCTAATCTTAGCACCTCTGCGTCATAGTTCGTACTTGACTACAGTAACCTAATTTAACAGAGTGGGAAGCTTTCAGAAGTTCTCTGAAAATTTAATAGAATTGAATAAAAAAATCATCATAAGAAAAAGAGACAGATTTCTGAAGAGATGTTCATGATTCTTTGCAATAGATTACCAACATTATTTGTTTCCAAAAAGAATAGATCCAACAAATTCTAAAGACAATGAAGTTTATGCTTCCTGATAAGACTATACTCTGTCACAGTACTTTCCCTGTGCATTTTAGAGACAAGATAATTGGGTTTCAGTCTACAGTGCATTCCTATTTGGGGTAATTCTTAATAATCACTAATTGAATTTCACCAAATAATCAAAATGAATTAGAAAAATGTTACTATAATTTGTGAAGGAAAAGCACTTGTCTTCCTGTCTTCCAGGAGATAGTTATACCCTCAAATGTGATGTAGAGATAAATTTAAACTAGTCACATCAATAATATTTCAAATCACATACACTGTCATATTTCATGAAGAAACTGAACATGAGATGTAATTACTCTTTAATCTTTGCTAAAAGAAGTTTTGAATTCAAACTGTCACCTTAATTTTGCTATTTTCCATCCTACTTGTATGCAGTGTTCGGAAGCTCGGTTTGCACGTGCACTCAGTCCTCCACTTGAGCTTACTGTGCTCTTTAGGACTTTCTATCTTAGAATGCCAATTATACGTTCTCCATTCAGATGTATGTGATGGCGGTTTTTTTTTATATGTATAATCCGCACTTTTCCAACTAAATCGTGTCTTCTAATTAGGAAAGCAAACATTTATTTGATTTAACTCACAGTATTCAATAAAGTATAAGATATACTTTCTAGCTCAATATTTTAAGCAAAATTGGTATTTAGAATTATGTGAGATGTTTAGATTCTCTTGCAATAAAAGCAAGACTAAACAGTAAACTCTTTTTACATTAGCAACCAACATATTCCTTGTAACACATTTATTTCATTATGCGGTGAAGTTTAAGAGGTTATTTGGTAATGGAAATACAAATTTAGCACTATTTTTTTAACAACATAAAAAAAAACCCTGAACATAAAACTCATAAAAAGGCTGTGTTTCTTGGAAATTCACATAAAACTCAGTAATAACTATAATAATATGTGGTTAGTAATAGCATAGTATGCTTATGGGGGTGTTACTGCAATTTCAAAATTCCTAACTGTAAGAAAATAAAACATGGAATATAATCATAGTCTCGACCAAATGTTAGTACTCAACATTCCAAAAATTGAAATCAAAGGCATCGTTTGGTCTCACATTAGGTTTACTTCGTGCTGACAACTCAGGAATGCTTATGTACTCCCACTGTGGGCCACAGACTCAAAGACCAGTAGAGGAACAAGGGCTAAGTACAAACCTCTTTTGTTTTAATTTGCAAACTTATATTTAGGAGTCTAAAACAAATGTGGCAGGGATTTTCCAACAAAAGGGATGCTCTTTGGGACCATGATATATCTACTCTTTAAAGATATGAAGATATATATATTTAAAGCTTTGGACAAATATTGGAAAAAAGTATCTCAGCTCCTATGATTTTTTTTTTGCTCCTTATAACAATAACCCAGATGATCAGCAAAGGGCCAGTAACTCAAGAAAGATCGGATTCATGCCTGTTTTGCTCACAACTGTATCCTCAAGCACATAGCTGAGCTTTGGAAGAACACTTAATACACACTGTATTAACAGTGTCCAATCAAAATATTTAATGAAGAAAAGATCTTATTTTTCGAAGTACATATCCTGAGAGATAAAGGAGTAATGTGTATATCTTATAAAACTTCACTAAAAAGCATACTCATTATGTTGTTCACATTTTTATAAATTTGTCATGAAGCGGACAGGGGGCTTTGGTAGCCTATCTTAGATAGTGACATATACATACATAATATAATATATCATACAAAATAATGCTTCTAGAGTGCTCACAGATATGGGTGGAATTCCTGAGCTAGAATTCAAAAATCATCAGCTGCTTGACTATGTCTAGGTTTAAATATACTCATCTGCCAAATGAAGGCCCAGCTAGGCTCCTTTAGAAAGCACTTGAGAGGAATTTAGGGAGATGAAATCCAATGAGCTATATTAAATGGCCCTTCTTCCTCATACTGCTCTAACATTCATATCTTAAGGAAATGGCAATCATCTAATAATCTCAACAAAAGTAACACAAAATCAATATAAAAATTGATCGTCAACCATAATTCTTTAAATCCAGAAGCATTTTAGACTTTTTTATCACTTGTATTTTTTTTAAGAATATAACTCTCCTGCTTTACCATAAGGTCTTTTGTGATTCTATGGTTTTCCTAGGGAACATGCATGATGCCTAAGTCATCCCACACTTGATTAAAACCTACCAGCTCCACAATTCCTCTTTCTAGCTGAAGCCTGATCTTCTGGGAGAAGCATTTCCTGACTCATGCATACAGCTTTTCATTCAGTCCACTGGGGACCAGCTATTACATGAGTGATGTTTGGGCACACTAATTTGACACCGTAGGCCTTAACATAAGTGATAGACTATGTGATATTTGGTGGCAAGTTAGGAGACTGCGGATGTGGGAGGGTCAGAAAGATGATTAAGAAATTTTGTATGAAATACACAAAAATTCAATTGAAATTATTCAAAAAAAGAAAAAAATAACTTAATGGTATAATAGCAGCAGGAATAGTTTCATCATATTTGGGAACTCTGAGTTTCACTCAACTATACGATTGATATATTTGTGTATTGGCTGCCAGAAAACCTCAAACAAAAATGATTTATAATATTTTTTCACAAAAGTATTTACAGTTATATTTTAACCCTAATTCCTGGCAATTTTGTTTTGTTTCGTATTTTGCTTTTTACTTTATATGTCTTTTATCAAATAAGACTTGCAATGAATAAATGCATTAAAACACATATTTGCCCCAGTTTAAATGTCAAGTTTGTGTTAAAAAGTACAGGTATTCTTGGATTAGTGATATGACTCAATACCATATCTGTTGATGACCTGAGTGTAACCCCTGGAGAAGGAGAGATTTTTATGTGCAGACAATGCCGTGTGCACATACATACCAATCCAAAATAAATAAATAAATAATAACATTTTTAAAATCTCAAAGTACAAGTATTCATTCTCAAAGCCAAGAGCTCATTTTTCTTGCATTATTCAGCAATTCATTTTATAATTGGATGGATTTAGCATTGTATATTAAGAGTTGTAAGAATGATATCCTTTATCGTGAATAAATAGCTGTTATGTCCATCTATTAGCCCATCCATCCATTCATTGTTAATATGTATCAGAAACTGTGTGAAGACAAAAAAATTAAAATCATTAATACCATTTCAAACTTTACTTAAAAACAAACCTTCAGTGGTAGTAGTAAAGACAAGTCAGAGAGGTGAGAGAAGAGGGAGCAAGGAAGGAAATGCTTCATTCAAGTCTAAGAAAAATTAAACCGTGCTGTCTTTAAGTATAGAACATCACATATCAGAAATCATTCATAAAAGCAGGATCATATGAATAACAATAATCTCCTATAGTAAAATGGAAATAGCATGAAATAAATCTGGAGTATAGCAGAACTGACATAGAAACCAAACTAATTTCAAAGCACTACTCAAAAAATTTTAACTATTTTAGGTTCATAGACAAGATTTTAGACAAGGCTCATGGACCACATGTTAAAAGAAAGCAAAAGAGAATTTTTTAGTAGGTCATGGAATGAATAATCACTCTGGCTAGTTAACAGTGCTTTGTGTCACTCATCACATAAATTGCATCGCCTCTATTCTTCACTAACCCAAGCAACAGAAATTTAGTTAGTCTCACTTTTAAAGATGAATACATCAAACTGAGAAACATTAAGTACCTTTGTTCAAGACTGTAAAGCTAGTCAGTGTTAGGGGGTCATCTATCTCCAAACTCCAGGTTCTTACGTCCTGTACTATATTATCATCTGTACTTAAGTATGGCAATACTCAAAATGTTGGGCTAGCCACTAGAGATATTAACATTCACTATGTCCGTGAAGACTTTCTTCCTAAGCCTAGGCGTTTGAGTGCTATATGCCATTAAACACTATTTAGAATTTAAAGTAATTCTGCTAGAGTTCAAAATCCAGACTTAAATTTCAGATTAATTAAATTAATAAGTTCCCATTAAACATATGATGTAAGAAAAAGTTGTATGACCTTCTAAACTAAACCTTATTATTTAAACATGCTAAAAATTAAAAGAGGCAGCAACATCTACATAGAAAATTCATAGATAGTTCTGAATCTAGCATTAATTACACTACATGCATGCTATGTAAGAACTGTTAAGACCTTAGAATGAGACTTTTTATTATCCATCCAGAAGGTTCAAGTTTACAATAGAGCTGGAAATATTTATTCTATGGTAACTTGATCATGCATAAAAGACTGACACACTCAGTGGCTCACATTACTTTAATTAAAACCTGTTCAGGTTATTTCAGGTTGGCAAAAAAATAGAAGTCACAGGGAAGGTTTATAATCCTAATATTAGCACTAAGAGGAACCCTGCATAATAAAATGATCGAGTTCATAAACCAATCAATATAAACTAAATGTGAGATGCACAATGCTTTTATTAGAGGGAAGGAACTTGTGTTGGATAGCTTTAGTTATCAACTGGACAGAGGTAATAACACATATAACAATTCTCCTTCTAAGTATTAGTATATGTATAATCTCCTAGGTGTTTATTTATAAAATCAGAATGGGATTCACTGTTCTCCATGTGACATTTGCTTTTTGAAATTAAATATATTAATTATGTCTGAGAAAAGTTTATAAAACTGTCACAATTATAATGGAACTTGTTTAGTTCATCAATATAAACATGTTTGTCTTTTTTTTGCCTGTGCATGTGGTCTGCATGTATATTTATACGCATATTTCCTTGTGTCTGGAAACGTGCAGGTGCATGTGTGAAGAAATGAAGTTTATCTGTTGAAGCAAGGTCTGTCATTGAAACCCAGAGCTCATCAATTCCTTCTGGTCTTGATAGCCATCTTGTTCTGGGGATTCCTTGTCTTTTTCCCCAAGACTAGAATTATAGGCTGATGCCATTGCCATTTCTCTGACTCTTATGTAGGTTCTGGGGGATCCTAAACTCAGTTCCTATACTTGTGGCAAGTACTTTATCTACCATCACACAAGCCTAAATATAATTTTACTGGTCAAAAATATACAGAAAACAATTGTCAATTATTCTTAAAATTCAGCTTCCCTATGGGCAAGGACTCAACCCAGAGTAAGACAATAAGATGAGAACTGCCAGAAGTTTTCACAGACTGAAGACAGTACTTTAACAAATTCCATCTTTACAGAAAAATTCCATCTTATTTTTATGAGGCTCAAAAATGTGTTTCCTAAAGGAATGGGATTGTTATCGGCACTGCTGGATCACAAGCAAAATACAACTGCACATTATGAAAACAACCCATTCTACCACTTTTTATAAAATATATATCATTCCCTATAAATAGCAAGATCCTTACTAATTTGCTTATCTTAATTTAAAAATGGTTATATTTTCTAAAATTGTTTTTCATTTCTTAAATTTTAATTTATGTATATTGTGTGTGTGTGCGTGTGAGATATGTGTAGTTCCCAATGGAATTCAGAAGAGGGTGTCAGATACCTTGGAGCTGGAGTTACAGACGGTTTCAAGTTACCCAATATGGGTTTTGGTGAAAAAACATGGGTCTTCTGGTAGAGCACTGAGCCATCTAGTCCCCTACATTTTCTAAAATTGAAACTGTTCTGCGGGGCAGCTAGATGGCTCATGGTAAGAGTGCTTGTTTCCAAGCACAGTGATGTGATTATGTCCTCAGAACACACATGGTAAAAGAAGAAAATCAGCTGCTTGATGTTTTCCTATGACAACCACCACACAGACACCATGGCATGCCCCTTTCCCCTCCCACCCCCCCCCACACTGCAATAAAATATTTAAAGCTTTTGAAAGATATAAAGACATGTCATTCTTAAATACCAATTATCTTTTAGAGAATTGTTAGTATTCTCATTAAAAACTCATCAACTTTCTGTTCCTTTTAACATGAGTTATGCTCGCTATAAAAATCCAAAACTAGGGAATGGAGAAATGGCTGGGCTGTTAAGAGCACTGGTTGATCTTGCAGATAACCAAGGTTCAGTTCCCAGGACACTATATGGCAGCTAACCACCATCAAAAACTCCAGTTTTAGGGAATCTGGCACCCTCTTCTGACATTTTCGGGCCCTGCAGGCATGGATGCACTTACATACATGTAAGCAAAGCACTCATACACATAAAATGTGCAAAAAATATAAAAGAAGAAAAAAAATCTCAAAAAAGATCTGTTAGGTAATGTAAAGTATAGGATCTAAAATACTCATGCAGAAATAACTAGAATTGTTACTGGGCTCCGTCATTTCCAACATCTTTCTTTTCATCTAGATATATGGTAAATAGTAGCATTTTATGGGCTGGAGAGATATATGGTAAATAGTAGCATTTTATGGGCTGGAGAGATGGCTCAGGGTTTAAGAGCACTAATTGTTCTTGCAGAGGACCCTGGTTCAAATTTCAGCACCTACATGGTGGCTAACAATCATCTGCATCTCCAGTTCCAGGGGATCAGACACCTTCCTCTGTCCTACAGGATCACCGCACAACATGGGTACACGTACATACATTCAGGCATAACACTCAAACACATAAAATAAATAAATAAATAAGTAAATAAATAAATAAATAAATAATTTAAAAAGCAATATCTTTGTAAATACCGAATTATAATAATATTTAAGGCATTAAGTTCAATGTAATAGAGCATAAAAGTGAAACTGAAGTGACAGAAATGGTGGTGAATGCTAATATTGCTTTATTAAGAATATATTCCTTCTTTAAATTTAATTTTTAATATAAAATTAGGAAAATATTGTTATCATTAATTTTAAGAAAGCTGCCTGTTAAAGGAAAACCACATTAAATCTTCGCTAAGATTCTTTGAAATATGAAGTTATTAGTAGTCCATATATCCCTATCTTACTTTCTCTGACTTGTTAAATTTACAAAAGAATATTCTCTGGTTTAATGATCTGGATTTTTTTCATGATATTACCCTTGACTGCTAATTATTAGTTTTATATTTAAATGGTTATAGAGATTACCAGTATCTTTTGTTTGTTGCCTTCTTCCTTCTGTATTCTTCATTTTGATTCAATCACTCATTACTTTTATTTTGTAAATACACACAGCATATATAATAGTAACATAAAAATATGGGTGTGGTGGCACATGCCTTTAATAGAAGCACTCAGGAGGCAGAGGCAGGTGAATATCTCATGATTTCAAGGTCAACCTGGTCTACATAGAAAGTTTCAGGCCAGCTGGGGCTACAGGAAGATCCAGTCTCAAAAAGACACACACACACACACACACACACACACACACACACACACACACACACATATAAAACTTTAAAAGTAAATGAATTATAAATATTACTACAAGAGAATATGTGAAAACAGCTTCCAAGTAATTCAAACTCTGTAAATGCCTCATTATTATTTTTAAAAATTTAATGGGAATTTTATGCTAATAAGATATTTTACTTTTTACTTACTTGTTAGTTAATAAGCACACTACTTTTAGAAATGACCTGAAGACTTACATGTTTTATTGATGGTGGAATTGCATTTCAAATTTTTAGTTTCTCTGAATTTATAGACTGCAATATACAGTTACTTTACTAAAATGAGTTATGCTTAAATTACAGATGAGCTCTGCAAAAGATGTGCTAACTTGTAATGTGGGACAGTAAAAAGCAAGCCTAGAGCCATGACCACTTGAGTCATATCAAACAATGCAGGAACACCTGATTTCAGTTCATCATAGATTGCCTGCTTCCCAAGCAGCCCACGGTCACAGCACAGTAATGGGTGACAGAGCCTGCTCAGTGAGAAACTATGCTCTCAATTGTTTTAACTTATTTATAATAGCTGATTATGGCAATTAACACTCTGACACTGGACCTCACAAACTAAGCAACATATTATCTGTGATTTAGCAAGACCTGCATCTCACAGCTCTGATTTTAAAATTATATGTTCTGGTTCAAATAGTGCTATAGTTTTGACACACTCTCAGTTACTTGCCCAGCAATGTGATAGTCACATTAAAGCTCAGGATGAAATAACATGTCTGACAAAAATGGATAACCTGTGACAAAGCAACTCATTGGGAAATGTCACACTGCACTTATGAATCACCCATCATCAGGCATGCTTAGTACCCAGGAGGCTAGCGGTATCAACAGAACAACCTTCACAACCAAGCATAATTAGATTTCTCTGGAAGCAGCTTTCTGTCTGTCACAATTAAAAGCAAAAGCTTCCTATTAGATTTACAAAATCAGTCCTTTGGAGAAAAATATGGAAATATCACTTAGAAGTAAGGAATTTGGAACATTTCTACAATAATTGAGAAGCATAGGATTTACCTATATTTGCAACAATAGAGCAGTAAATAACTGACATGCCATAACTGTACCCTGATCACTAAGGATGTGGCAGTGTGGGGGAGCATGATTGTTTATGGCTTCTCCTTCACGGTTAGGGCAAGTTCCCAAAGGAGTTAAGGCATTGGTCTCTGACAGGACTGAAGGCAAAATCCACAAATCCAGCCTCACTTAATCCATCTTCACAATGTCGATAAAAGAGATTGCTGCCACATGCAATCATATAATTTAAGGTCCATGCCTAGCCAATGGAGAAGCAAAGGAATGCACAAACAATCCAAGGACAGAGGCAGAATAAAGAGCTGAGTCTGTAGCTGGTGCTATGAAGAATTTGATGCAATGGAAATCAATCTCTCTTTCTCTCTCTCTCTCTCCTTCCTCCTCTTCTTTCTCCCCCTCTCCCTTCCCCTCATCTCCTCTTTTTCTTCCTCCTCCCTCATACATATAAGCTTCATTTAATATCTAATATCTTTAGTACAGTTAACTATTTAGAAATCAACCAACCTATTACATATAATATAGACAAGAAATAGAACTGCCATCACACACATTTTCCATCTAGTTTGGTTAAGAGAAAACACCTAAAAACTAGTATAAATACACTATGAGTACTTTATTATAAAGCAATGTATATTAAGGAGTAGTCTAGGAAACCTATTATTTTATCGTCTAAAGTATTCTGTGGGTCCTACAGGTTTGTCAGCAGAAATGTTCAGAAATGAAGAACTACAACTATAATTACTTCTAAACAAAACATGGTCAAAATTAATTTAATTATCAACCTTGTGGCAATTCAAGCATACAAAACTACAGTGGGATTTTTATAGAGGATTTATTTTTCTCAGTAAGGAAACTATTCAGACTTTTAAATGGGATCAAATGAAAATTAAAACAAAATCTGATGTTTTCAAATACTTTCCAGAAATAACTAGTTGGTTAAGAAGTTACTTGTTGGTATTTGAAAATACCCTTCTGACAAAACTATTAAATTCAATTGCCAGGTATTTGATATTCTGATCACTTAGAATGGAAGACATTTGTCATAATGTTCATTGTCACCCTTCCAAACACCTTTATTTAGCTTTCTTGTTTTCTAGGACAGGTTCCATTGCCTTAGCATTTCTGTTAGTTTTAGAGGTGAATGATTTTTCAATAAGGAGCTGGCAACTGGCCCCAGGGTTCATAGAATCCTTCACTTAACTTCTTTCAGATTTGAAAATATATTGGCAGGAAACACAGAAATCTGATAATCTTACAAATTGAATTATCAATATATTTTATTAATTTGGATTTATTTACTAATTCAGATATATTAGAAGGCTATCACTTACCTTGTTTAATGTTTCCATTTTGGAACACTACCTTGTTCCTTTAAAAATATCTCAGAAGCAATGAGGTCACATTTACAAACATTTATCCTATTCTGGTTCTAAAACTTCACAGTACAGATTTCCCAGATACAAAGGCAATCAAATCAAACAGGAAATGCCATCTGGTGTTTGAGATCACCAAATCATGAAATAACTGTTAAATGTATTAGCCTAGCCTCTAAGTGACATTTTCCCCCGTGTCATCACGCTAAGTACTCAGGGGTCTATCTATCCCATCATCTGAGTGATATAAGCCTCCAGGCAAGAAGCAGATAGAAAGCAAATGAAGTTTAAAATACATAAATTGATTAGAAACAGAATTGAATTAACACCTAGAAATTAGATTGCTTATTTAATTATTTCATTAGTTTTAATTTTCCTTCAGTTACTTTGGAATCTTTATAAGAAATGAAGTAAAATCCGAAAAAAATGTTTAAGTTTTCTTTTTTACCAAAAAATGAGGACATTGTACAAATTAGAAATGTGAAAATATCTGAGAAATTATAATCTACCTTTAGGCAATAGGGTTGTACTTTGAAGAAGACTCAGTTAAATGAAAATGATTTTTGTACTGAATTTCTTCAATTTCCAATATAAAGAAAATGACAAATGTTCTAAGAAAAATGTTTTGGCTGGAAATATAGTTTAAAAAATCAATATCAATTAAGATTTAAAACACTATTACAAATGCTACAATAATTCAGGCACTTGGGACTAATTATTTAAATCTATATTTATACTGAAAATTTAACTAGAAAGCCTTAAATATATGGTCATAGACAAATATAATTTAATGTCAGGTAAATAGAATAAAAATATGTAAGGAATATCACAATTAAAGAATGGTGGTCAAGTATTAGCTCTAAAATTAATGTCACTAGTCTATGATTATAATAGGCATTGTATTATCTGAGGTTGGATGAAAATAAATATTTTTGGTATCCAATAATAAAACATAGATCATTAAGGCTTGTATTTACCCAGGATGGATATCAAATTGAAAATAGGAAGAGACAGAGGAAAGGAGTTGTTTTTAAGCCTACCCCATGTATGTATTACATAACACATGTTAAAGGAGAGGGTGGCCTGAGTGTTGTAACTGCAAACTAGGTAAGTAGGTACCTACTTAAGAAGTGCTCTGTTAGCAAGGTCCAATGCACAGTACCAGCCCCATGATGCACTCTTTCTCTAGGTACTCATGAGGCCAGGATCTCTCTCATTAATATATTAGATGAGAGACTTCCCTTCATAATTATCTATAAATACAAATTCCAGAAGACTGGGTTTTAAACTACTGTTAGCCATAGTTAATAATTAATCCCATAGTTCACTTGTTCTTTTTCCATTCAAAACCCCTGAGAGTGTTTTTGACATATTTCTGTCATTGACAGTTTAACATCAGTGATACATTGTTCTGTATAGGAATTCTGTGTATCTTTGCTACTGGAAACCTTACAAAACAGCCGCAGGTGAGAAAATCACACCAGAAAGGTAATTCAGGGTAGCTTTTCCTGTGGTGTGAGACAAATGAGCTGGAGAAAATATTCTATTCCAAGGATTTTATCAGTGAGTAAAGTAGGCATAAATGAACTGAACTTATTTTTCATTAAAACTATGAATTGTTAAAAACCTTGTTTCTATGTCTATTCCTACCTTTTTTCATTTTCTACACTAAAAAATATCTGAATGGGATTTGTGCATCCTTTGAGTTCTCCTCTGTTTGTATCATAAATATCTTCTACCACTATACTCAACAAAATGCAATAAAACAGCAAATTCAAAGTACCTTTACACAGCATCATATTGCTGTGGGTGGTAGTGGTGGGTTTATTTGTTTGTTTGTTTTTATTTTTTGAGGTAGGGTCTCTGTACAGCCCCAGGGGGGCTGGAACTTGCCAAGAAGACCAGGTTGGCCTCTATCTCATGGCGATCTGCATGCCTCTACGTCCCCAGTGTTGGAATTAAGGTGTGTCAAAAGCAAAAAGAAATGAACTTCTGTTATTTTTCTTTTCTCTTGGAGAAAACTATATTATAATCAGACAAATTGGAGAAAACAATATTAAAAAGATTTAGATAAAAGATTTCCTGGTAGGTATCTACAACAATGTATTTGTAATGTTCAAATTTGACTATGAATGAAGAAATATGATCAGAATATTAACAAACATTTGCTACTCAATCCAGCATAAATATTCTTTATGACTGACTATATTTTTTTAACTTCAATTTCTGTTAGTTGTTGTTGTTTTGAGTCAGGGTTTTCCTGGAGCCTCAGCTGGCCCAGAACTGGCTATGTAGACCAGGTTTGTTCTCACAGAGATCCATCTGCCTCCGTGTCCTGATTAGAGCTCAATTTCTTTTTAAAAACATCTTCCTGTCAATATTCAAGAAGATTGGGGCAAAATTCAATTATGTTAATTTAAACATTAAATATTGGAGTCAGTTCATTTCTAGATACCTTTAGCAAACCTCATATTAGAATAGGATTTAATGAGTGAATTCTATGTCCCATCGTCTTAAAATAGAACTAAACAAATTTTATTTCATCTTTAGATGGATAAAATATTACATTTACAAAAAAAAATCTTTACTCAAATTGTTTCCAAAATCTTTCTTTGAATTCAGTGAACAAATCTGGCATTTTAAGAACAATAACTTAATTTATTATAGTTTATCTGTTGTGTTAAAAACCATATGGATACATTTACATATCTGTGAAACCTAAGTTAGAGCAATATCATTTTCTATACTTACTATTTCTGGACTATCATTGTCATACAGAAAAATACAGACAGACATAAACTAAATCACGTCACTTAAAGTATTCCAGTGACAGTGCAACAGAAATGATACGGCGTGAAGTTTAACTTGAGAAGTGACTTTAAATCAAATTGGATAGTGAGGATGATTTAGTAGGCATCTTTGTCAATGGAATGATTCATTCTAGTAAGTTTCACAAACTAAGTTATATGATAGTGTTAAAACCAGGGAAAAAATCCCGATTTTTTTTTTAATGAGGCATTTGTCCATTTGTATAAATACAGGAAAGAACTGGGAGATTGATCATCACTAGCAGTAACAAAATCATGTACAAGATAGGATAAAAGGACATTTCTGTCTTGTATTGATATGGCTTCAAAAATGCTTTCTATTTTAGAAAGCTCTCAAGGCAAAAACATGAGGGAAATGGCCATATATTTGTGAAATATCTCAAAATTATTGAAGAAATACCACTTATTTTCCTAATGAAAGACTTTCTAAAATATTTTATTTATTATTTTTATTTTATGTATATGAGTATTGCCTGCATGTATGTAAGTGCACTGTCATGTGATACTCGAAGAGGTCAGAAGAGAACATCAGATTCCCCCAAAACTCGAGTTACAGATGACTGTTAGCCACCATGTAGGTGCTTGGAATCAAACCTGTGTACTCTGTGAGAACAGCCAGTGTTTCTTAACTGCTGAGCTATTTCTCTAGTTCACAAGTGACTTTTTAAGCAAAAAAATAACATAAGAAAATACTATAATTCTGACATTTAGATGCATACTCACATAGAATCTGAAGGAATCAGCCTTTATTGTCTCTAATGACTCTATGTCCTAAAAGGAAAAAATGCTAATAATGACTGACTTATCAATGATCTTCCAGGGAATTTGATGGTGGAGACTGGACTCGTATTAAATTATAAGCAAAACCTGTGATGAAGATGAACACAAACGTGTAATATATTTCTATCATGTCCTATCAGTTGACCACAAATCAAGGAATCACAGAATGCATACCTTGAGCTGCCTATATTACCCACAGCTAGAACGAATATTGTTTTGGACAGTTGTTTCCCAGGAAATAGAGATAGGAATTACAGAGCAATTGTCAAGGCCTCTATCACTCTCTAGAATTTAAGGGGACATGGAGGGAAAATTTGTTCTATTTATCCCTAAAAATGCAAAGTTAAGCAGTCATTTGTATGGAACTTAAATTAAATTAAATATTGATGCTGTTCACCTGATTTTTAACCTCAGTATTTGTGGTTAAAATATTTACCACACACTGACAAATATACATCAAATATAAGTTAGACTTCACAGCCTAGGGATATATTATATTGCATGGAGTGTTAGAATTTAAACAACAAACTAGTAAGTTATATCTATTATTTTATCTTTGGACAATCACTAAAAATCTGCAAATATCCATTTGACACTTTGATTCCATAAGGTTGATGAATGTCCCCCTACTCTTAATGAGACTGATCACACATCATTTTAAATTAGCTATTTGAATAGAAACAAACTTGGCAAGCAAGAGATCTATAAAGCTCTGTCTAAATTACATTATTATACGAATGTCACACATTAGAGAATCACTTTTTACTTTTAATTTGAGTGATTTCAAAGTTAGTTCCCAAAATTGATCTATTTTATGTTGTGAAAAGTAATGTAAAATAGCCCAGCTTGATGGCATACACCTTTAGTCCCAGCACTCAATAGGCAGAGATTGGCAGGTTTCTATGAGATCAAGCCCAGCCTGGTCACCATAGGGAGTTCCAGGACAGTTGTGGATACAGTGAGACCCTGTGGAAAGAAAGAAAGAAAAAGAAAGAAAGAAAGAGAAAGAAAGAAAGAAAGAAAGAAAGGAAGGAAGGAAGGAAGGAAGGAAGGAAGGAAGGAAGGAATAGAATGAAGTATAAATTTGTTGGACTCATAAATAATTTGATGCACTTTAGTTAATTTTATCACAAAGAATATACTCTAACCTAATTTTAATGTTTAGTAAATGTACTATTATGAATCCCAGAAGTTTGGCACTGATCATTGGTCAACCTATTTTTTTTTCTATAAATAACGTTTTTATTGAATTTTTGCAAATTTCATACACTAAAACTTGAAGGTATTTAAATTTCCTCCCTTATATGAAATCCCTACTTACTATTCCCCAGCCTAATTTCATAGATAGATAGATAGATGATTGATAGATAGATAGATAGAGTCTATAGAATCAAATTTCTGTCCCTAAATGTTCTTCAGTACAAGCTATTCACTGGAGTCTGGTTAACCTACCAAGAGTCATACATTTTAAAGAGACCGACTCGCCGTTCCCAGTAGTCATCAGTTTCCAACAGTTCCTCAGGTAGGATTAAGGTTTCTCTTCCCAACATCTACGTTGCAGTTTTGTCTGGCTTGGGTTTACACAGGTCATGTGCATGCTGTCACCATTGCTGTGAGATCCTATGAATAACTGACAAGCTGTCTGAAAAACCATTTCCTCATGGTTATCCACCACCTCTGGCTCTTACAATCTTTTTGCCATCTTTTCTGAAATGATACTTCTTTTTGCTCCTATATAAACCAAACCTCCAAAATAAATGAAAGGATGGGAATCACTGGACCTGTTTTTGTTCTTTTTCTGAAAGTGGCCATATTGAATTTATTTATTGAGCATTTATGACCAAGCCTAGTTTGACAGGAACACAGCAGTCATAGGATATCATGAATCTAAAAAGCTACTGTACTTCACAGGGCACCATCCTCCAAGTGAAAAGGTAACCTACAGAATGGGAAAAACATCTTTCCAATATACCTTTGACAAAGGATTTAAGTCTAGAAAATACAAAGAACTAAAAAAATTAAATAAAAAGAAAAAAACTCAACAACCCAATTAAAAATTGGGGCAAGGAAGTAAAGAGTTCTCAAATGATGAAAGACAAATGATTGAGAAATACCTAAAAAAATGTTCAGCATATGTAGCCAGCAGGGAAATACAAGTTAAAACAATGTTGAGATTTCATCTTTTTTGTTTTGTTTTGGTTTTTGATTTTTACTTTTTATTGATATTTTTTCGATTTTCATAGAGTATAATTTGATGGTTGTGGTGGTTTGAATGAGAATATCCCCCATAGGCTCTAAATATTTGAAATTTTGTCCCCAGATGGTGTCACTGTTTTGGGAAATCTTAGAAGGCATGGCCATGCTGTAGGAAGCCTGTCACCGGGGCGACTTAGAGAGTTCTGAAGCCTTGCAGGATCTCCAGCCTCTCTCTGCTTCCTGTGCCTGCTTGAAGATGTGAGTGCTTAGCTTCTGCTCCTGCTTTAACTACCTCTGCCGCCATACCTCTTTGCCATGATGGACTCGGGCTCCTTTGGAACCATAAACTAAATAAACTCCTTTGATAGGTTCCCTTGATCTATATTTCTATCACAGCAAAAAAAAGCAAACTAATATAGTAAAATTTAGGTCCCCTTCCTTGTCTCCACCTCCTCTTAGCATCTCCACTCCAATTTAATATACTCTATTATGTGTGTGTGTGTGTGTGTGTGTGTGTGTACGTATGTACTTGTGTGCACGTAATAAGGCTTAGAGAGTCTAAGTTTTGACTCCAAATGTCCTTCAGTATGGATCCATTCACTGGAGCACGGCTAACCTGACCAAGAGTCTCATGTTTGAAAGAAACTTCCTCTGCTTCTCCCAGTAGTCATCTATTGACATAATTTTCTTAGGTGTGGTTGGAATTTCCTCATATCTATGCTGGGATTTTTTTCTGATTTGAACTTGCATGGAACTTGTGCTTGCTGTCACCTTTGCTGGGAGTTCATATGAAAAATTGATCAACTGTCTGGAAAACTTCATTCTTTGTGGTCATCCACCACCCCTGACTCTTATACTCTTTCTGCTCCTCTTCTGCAATGATCCCTGATCCTTTGTGGGCAGAAGTTTGATACAGGTACCTATCCAAAGCTAAGAACTTTGTAGCCTCTTGTTATCTTCAAGTTGGCCACTTGTGGATTTCTGTGTTAATCACCATATGTTGCAGAATGAAAATTTTCTGAAGAGAGTTGAGAGATGAATTAATCTATGGGCATAACAATAAGTCAGTAAGAGTTCATTTAATATAATAACTATTTAGTAGAAAACTAATATTAGGTTCTCCCTATGTCCTCTGACCTGCTTAGCTGCATGTTCTCTAAGCTTTATATCAATGTCATGTATGAACTCCATCCAAAGTAGAACTTAAATCTAATTAAAGAGTAGTTGGTTACTCCCATAATATTTGTGCTACTGTTGCACTGCTGGGCATATCTTACCAGGCCAGTTATCATTGTATTTTACAGGATTTGCAACTGGGCAAAGTTGATGATCATTTTTTCCTTCAGGAAACTTGCATAGCACCTTCCAGCACGATGAGCACTAGTCAGTACACATGAGGCTCTGATGTCAGTGGCAGCTTGATTTCTCCTTGTTTGTTCTACCACTCATGTATGTAGTATGAGATTTCATCTACCTCAGTCAGAATGGCTAAAATTCAGGAAACAAATGGTGACAATTGCAGGTGAGGATACAAAGAAAGAGGAACACATTTTTCACTGCTGATAAGAGTGTAAGCTGGTACAGACATTATGGAAATCAGTGTGCAAGTTCCTTAAAAGGCTAAAAGACATCTCCCACATGATCCAGCCATACCACTCTTCTGCACATACCCAAAGGACTCCGTATCCTATTTCAGAAATAATGATTTATGCATGTTCATTGCTGCCATAATCACAATTGCTATGAAATGGAAACAACCTAGATGTTCATCAACTGATGAATGGGTAATGAAAATATGGTGTGTATATATACAAAATAAAAAGAGTGTTAAGATAGTTACCCTATAACAGATGATCAGTACTCTAACAGAGTAGCAAACGAAAGCCCAGGGCCAGGATGTGACTCCCTCTTTTGGAGTTGTGGATCACAGCAATACCATAGACCCTCAAACAATCCTAGCTATTACCATTGCACTTGGTTATACACAACAGGATGATAAAACTCTCTTGCTGAAGACATTACATATCTGGGTTACAGAACAAACAAGGAGAAAACAAGGTGGTATTGACCTTGAAGTTATATCTCTGCTGACTAGCTTTCATTGTACTAGGAAAAGCTATGTTTGTTAATGACAGAGAACGGTAATCATCAACATTGCCCAAGTGTGAACCTTACAAACTGGCTTGGCAAAATTATCCCAATGATGCAGTAGTGGCACAATTATTGTGGGAGTAATCAATTAACTTCTAATTCTATTTAAGGTCTACTTCACAACATGGAGTCATATTTACACAGTCATCAGAGCAAGAAACTAGGCCTAGACAAATCATAAGCCATGAGGATGAATCTACCACTATCATTCTGATAAACATATTAAACTGACTCAACATGACTTATATATATATATATATATATGTATATATATACATATATATATATATATTCCTGAATTCTCACCAGAGAGGGTTTTTGCAACAGATGACAATTAACATAAAACCCCACAAATATCTAATGTGCAAAAACTAAGATAAAGCATATTTCTTGGCCTTAACTTGGACATCTATAACACAAATTGTCTTTCAAAGGCTCAGGGATCATTGCAGAAGGGGTACATATGGTAAGACCGCAAGAGTCAGAGGTGGAAGATGATTCAAGGAAAGTGTTGTCTGGATACCACAGGGTAGTTACATGTAAGAACCCACAGTGCTTATGACAGCATACACAAGGCTTGTGCATACCCAGGCTTGACAGGGACCCAGCATGGATGGAGGCTATGGGCAGGAAACCCCAGCTCTGGCTGAGAATCTATTGGCAACTGATGGATGCTGGGAGAGTCAGTTTTCTTTACTGTTATGATGCCTGCTAGAGAGACCAGATTCCAGGGCATGGACCCACTCACAGAAGCCTTTAGAAATTGATGGACCTATAAAATGCAAACAAATAAATAAATAAAATAAAAGATTACATAACAATAGAGTATATAAAATTTGAGGAGGTTGTGGGGAGAGGCTGGAAAGAAGACAAGGAGTTCTGAATGTAAGCAAAATATATTGTACGTAATTCTGGAATCAATAAAAAATTACGAAAAATTAAAAGATCAAATCCCCTTACCCCGTAAAAGAAAAAGAGCAAATAACATGGCAGGCATTGAGCTCTACTTTGTTTTTGACTCTGCTGTTTGGTATATGTTGTGGGAGGGGCACTGAAGAAGAATTTCTTCAGTAAATAAGTAATTGTGGAAGTCTGGTATTCCCTGTAGGTTTTGAAAAAAGATTTACACAATAAAGGGCATGCATTTATAACTTAATATACATACACATAGATATTTGCTCCTTAGTTTTAAAGTGTAGCCTGTGAATTCTATGTCTTAGAATCCCTTTGGGGTGGCTACAAAAATGTAAATTCAAATAACACGTTCCAGATATACCAGAAAATTTCCATTTCTGAGAATCTACTCCTGATGCTGTTTTAGAAACTATTTTTCTCTAATGATTCTTATGTGCATACTAGTTTGAGGACTTATATTGTATTTATCAATAGGTTCCTATATCCTTTGATTGACAGCTTGGAGCCTAAATTCTACCAATAATGTAGAATGTTCAGTAAAAATCTAGGAATTCATATCAAATATTCATAATCAATTTCTTCCATATTTAGTTTTAATGCTAATATCCCTAAAAAAGAATAAATTTAGTTATTTATATATTTATATACACATGTGTTTGTGTATGTATGTTTGGGAGTTCTATGCACACATATATGTGAGTGTGCACATGGGGGTGTACATGTAGAGGCCAGACTAGAACATCATTCCCTCTCAGCTTTGTTCCTTTGAGGAAGGGTCTCCCGCTGAACCTGGGGCACACATTTCAGCTAGGATGGCAGAAAACAAGCTCCAGTGATCCTCCCAGTTTTGCCCTCCTCACCATTGGAGTTACTGACATGAACAGGACTGCATCCAGCATTTATATAGGTGTTAGGATCCAAACTCTAAGCATCCTGTTTGGGCAACAAGCATTCCTAACACTGATTCAACTCTCTACACTCAGTTTCAGCCAAGATATACTGTTAGCATAGTGAGACAAAAATCCTTCATGATATACTTCTTTAAAACCATACATTTTTTAAATGTGTGAGTGTTTCGCCTGCATGTAAGTACACCTGTGTATGCAATGACCATGGAGGCCAGAAGAAAGAATTGTATCTCTGGAAGGAGGGTTAGGGACAAGGATTATTAGCTGCCATGTAAGTATTGGAAATGGAACCTGTATCTACTGCAAGAGTGATCAGTGCTCTAAACTATTAGGCCATCTCTCCAGGCAAAACTACAGATTTTTTAAAAATGGGAAGTTTTATCCAGTTTAATTCAACCGAGTTGAATTGAGTAAAAAAGGCTAATAAATTAGTTAAATGAACATTTGTTCTATGATTTTTTTTCATTTTCTAAGTATTAACATAAGTAACAATGTATATACATTGCTGATAAAACATATAAAGAACTTCCATTCTAAGTTTTGCTGTAAATTATGCAAATGAACATTGAAGACACCATAGATTGTCCAGTAGGATGAATTTAATGTCTCCTGAGAATTCATGTGCTGAAAACTGTACCAGTGTGATGGAAATAGAAGGTGATGCCTATGGAAGGAAATGAGGTGAAGGGGATGAACCGTTCATACATCAAATCAGTGCCCTCACAAAGAAGACTCAGAGGGCTCTCTAGCTCTCTGCCCACCATGTTAAGAATAAAGAGAATGTCACAGTCTGCAACAGAGAGCGGATCTTCACCGAAGCCCAAGCACAGTGGCACACTTGCCTGGAATTTTGTACCTCCACAATAATAAGATGCAGATTTCTTTTGTATAAAAGCCACCTTGTTTGAGATGTATATATGTATGTGTATATATATATATATATATATACATATGTATATATGCAATGAGATGTATAAATTTATAGATAAGAGCAGAACAAAAGTGAAATAAAGTTTGTTATGATTTTTTTTAGAGCCAACAACAGCAAATATTGATAAGCAGAAAAATAACAAGTAGAAAATCTTGGGAAAATATTTCATCTTCATTATATGAAAAGTGATGACTTGGTTTTGTTATTATAAATTAACTACAACACCACTTTCATTTCCCGAAAGAATTTGTGGCCTTCAAACTGATTTCTATCATAAATAGCAGATAACCAATTGAATGAATTATCAATGAAATGAGTCTGTTCAATGCATGTGGTTGAATATCCACACCATTATTTATTGAGGAATTATTAATGAATTATACAGAGATATACTTTCTTCTCAGATCAGTATAACATATCTTTTATATTAAATACTTCAGTGAAAGGACATTGTTAGACAAACAGTATATTGACATTTTGCTCTATAATTTTAGTGTAAATAGAAATGTTATTAAAAATGGGCATTTTGTGAGCTGCTGTGATCATATGAATATTTATATTTAAATGTTTTGAACTGAATGACAGTATGAAAAAAGTTGGAAGGAGTGCAAACTCCAAAGGCAGAAGCAATAACTTTGTCTTAGGAAAAACATTTTATAGAAAGCTAGGAAGATAGTTATGATGGTATAGGTACTTGCTACCAAGTCTGATGACCTGAGTCTAATCCCCAGGTCCCACATGGTGAAAGGAGAAAATAATTCCATCTTATGAGTTGTCCTCTGACCTCCACACATGTGCACTGGCAGGTACCCCTCCACATATATGCAAAAACAAAAAGTAAATAATAAATAAATGAAAATGAAATTAAAGAAAACCATCACATAGTTCTATCACATAGTGTGATTAAGGGACCGGGTAGATGGGTCAGTGGTATCATCATCAAGCCTATCTATCTGAGTCCATCTCCAGACCACACATGGTGAAAGCAGAGAACTGGCTCTCAAAGTTGTCATCTCACCTCCACATATGCACCATGGCACATGTACACACCCCTTTCAATACATAAGTGTACTTAAAAAGTACAGATAAGGGACTGGAGAGATGCTGGTTGAGAGCAGTAAGGTTCTCTTCCAGAGGGTTCAGGTTCAGTTCCCAGCACTGACTTGGCAGTTAGCACCCAACCTTAACTCTAGTTCCAGGTGATTTAAAACCCTCCTTTCTTCCAGACTCTCTGGGCACCAGCATGTACCAGGGAATACCTACATACATGCACTTGTACTGAAAATAAATACAATTTAAAAAAAAAACTTTTTTAACATGCAAATAAGAAAATAACTCCACATGTTTATTTGTCAAACAGTAATAACACTAAAGAAAAATTATAAAACCCCTCATCATATACAGTTTCTTTCCCCTTTATTTACTATTTTTATAGCCCCATAATATGCATGTAAAGTTTTATGGTTTCATAAAACCGATATTATCCTGAAATATTTGCCTGGAATCTAACCTTATGACAGCACCTTCACAAAATCATGCCATGTCAGATGGATATATTTTTTTATTTGGCATTAGTTTTATAAGTAGTTAGAAGAGTTAACCAAATTGCACCTCACATCATCACCAACCTGCTTGAGCAACAATTTCTTGATAGGCAGTTAATTTGGTCTTGAATTTTCTTAACCTGGTATCTTAATTTATTATACACAGCATTAATCATGCTCTTG
The DNA here is from genome assembly GCA_035773235.1 of Eospalax fontanierii. NCBI lineage: Eukaryota > Metazoa > Chordata > Mammalia > Rodentia > Spalacidae > Eospalax > Eospalax fontanierii. The sequence goes on from CM069534.1 coordinate 24,214,876, forward strand.
CTGTTAAGGGTTGGCAGAAAACAACACATCTTCAGGAAATGAAAGATCAGGAAAAGAAAAACATTTATAATATTAATTCAGATTAATGTGTTTCTTTTCATGAGGTAGTACTTTTAATTTATTTAGTAAATTTTTTTACCTTTTAAAAATACAACAAAGCTTGGCCTTCTATATAATTGCTATAAAACAAATATAGTGATGATTCTTTCTTCTTCTTAATTATTCATAATATAATTGAAAATAATTCTTTTGAAAGCAGCGCAGGAATCTTACATACACTAGTGTGATACAATTAGTAAGAAAAGAGCTTTTAAACTCTATTTGTAACTCAAACAGTAAAAAATTAGCATAATCAGTTGCTCTTACATTGTTTTAATTGTTCAAAATAAAAATTAAGGGGATCCATGGCTAGCTTCTATTTCCATATCAAAATCAGTTAAGGAATATAATAACCTTATATGCCCAATAATAATTTTAAGAAACTAAAGGTACTTAATGTTACATCTTTCCATCTAGATTCCTAAACTTATAATTAAGAATTTCCATATTGATTGCTTTGCTTGCTTTTCAGAATTTACCCTGAGTCCTCAAGGGTCAAATAACTGGTATAGATACTATGTGAATTTAGCTAAACAACAATAGTCAGTTCTCTTGTAGGCCTATGTTCTCCCCTGCCATGATTTTCTGACTGGGTTTACAGTGCCAGGTATGTACTCCTTCCTGTACAGCAGGCTTGATGTCCAATCAGTGAGAAGTTTGCTACTTCTACAACAGTAGTGCCATTATTGCTCAAGTAGATACATCTTGCTTGGCAAGTTGGTCTTGTAGAGCACAGAATTAACAGCTAAGTAAGACCACTGATGTTTTTTCCTATCCCAGAATCCCTAATGGCACCTTCTGGCACTTTGAATGCTGCCCAGCAGGGAATTAGCTTCCAGCTCAGTGCTTGATTCTCTATATTGTGTATCTAAGGTGTGTGCTATCTTCAGCAATGGAGTTTTATTATGTAGTTCTAGTAGGTAACCAAGTGGAAGGGGAAGAATCTGTATTGTTTAGGGGGTTTCTGGAACTTCTCTGATGTACCTCATGCCTGGCACTAGGTCTTTTGATTAATATTTCATTCTTTCTGAGAGCATCATTTTCACTCCATGAGAGGTATTGATATTCAAACTCAGTTCTTTCCTTTGTCAGCTTCTGGTTAAGACATTGCAACTGGAAATGCACAGCAGCTGTGCATGCCAATGCTAGGTCTACATAAGAATGAACACCTCAACAATCATGCACGGCTGGAGGAGGGGCTCAGGGGACCTTACACTTCACTGTCCAACTATTTGCTACTGATAGATTCAAGGAGAAAGAAGTCATTGCCTTTAGTTGTATACCCACTGATGACCCCACCAGGCTCCAATGGACACTTTCAATGCATTTATCAAACAAAGATAAAAGTCAAAATCTGGGAAGATACCGGAATGGATGTGAGGGGTAGTGGTAGGGGTGAGTGAGACGTAGGAGAGGGTGGAGCGAGAAATCAATCGCATGCATTATATGAAAGCATGAAACTGTCAAAATTAATTTTTAAATTAAAAAATAATAATATGGATAGAGTTTGTGTACTTAATTTGTGTACTTAAGCAGTACATCAGTTATTTCATACAAATTATCAGTCACAAAATTCAATTCATATAGGCATAAAATTTTAACAGTAAAACTGAAGAGATAAATATTTTTAAGAATTTGTTAACTTTTGCAAAAAAAAACATATGTTAATGAACAATATTTGCTTTTACTCCACACAAAGAAGTGTCTAAAAAATCAGAAATTTTCAGTAGGAAAGAAGAACACAAATTTTAGGTTTGTAGCAACACCAAGTACATATGGAAGACAATTTAAAAGCCGAGACCAAGTTCTTCCTATTAATAATTACTTTTAAAATTCTCTTAAACATGTATTGTTTGTCTTAAAAAAACTAATTTGATTTTAAGTTAATAAATTAAGAAAAGTTAAACTTCATGGGAATTAAAATTCTATAATGCCTAAGTTTTCTGTAAACACAGGAAATTATTCTTGTAAAGTCTTCATCTGTCAAATGGCCAGAATCACCCATAGCAGCCACAGAATCTTATCGTTGAAACTGAAACTACTTGACAACAGTCTCAAGGTCATTGGAATGAAAACATCCCAACAATAGCTTGCTTGTCATTCTGCTCTTGGATGCTTTGGACTTCTTTAATAGATACCAGCATTATCTGAAGCTTATCCAGGGAAGCAAACAGAATAGTTAACTACTTATGGGCAGAAGCAAATTCTTAGCCAAAGAACTACCTTTTTAAAGAAATCCTTAAGTGTAGTAATGATAATACTTATCTGTTTACTGCAATAACATAACGTTTAAAAAACAGCCTACTGTTCAACTATAAAATAAAAGAACAACTTCAATATTCCTTACATACCACTTATTTTAATTAAAAATGATAAAGGACATTAAAATACCAGCCCCTCTCAGTTTCAACAGATGATTTATTCTTTTAATAAAATGCCTCTTTTAAAAGGCATGGCTTTCTGTTTCTTCACTCTTTGAAGAAATACGAGAGTAAAGAATTAAACAAAGGTGGATTTTATATTTATTAAATTAGAATATAAATTCAGCACATTTAATACATATAATCATGCTTTTTGAACAAAAACACCCTCTACAATACAAACCTATATATATATTTAAAAATACTTTTATTATACTCATTGTGAAAACACTATGACAGTTTACTGAAAACATTAGTCACTGCATTTTAAATCAGAATTTGCAAATTTTTATATATAAGCATAGTTTCAATTTTTTCACTTTTTATGAAAAAATAAATACATAGTACTTAAATTTTCACAAATTTTGAGAAGAATAAAGAAAATACATTCATTATTCTTCAAAAGATTATTTTATTGGAAAAATACTGCATATTTATCAAAAAATCTAATTCATCAATACTATCTTATCTTACCTCTGGTTATTTAGTCAATAAACAACAATCCATATATGTGAAAATATTAAAAGTTTGGAGAGTTACATTTAAATTATATAAAGACTATATTTAGGTTCAAATAAAGTATTTCAGATATTCAGATCTCCCACTATAGCAAACACTTCTATTTTGTTTTAATGAAAGTAAAATTTTTAAAACAATCAGCAATTTCAAAATTTTCCATTTAAATTCCTCTTATATATTTCTTAAAAAATTTTTTGTAGACTGTCACAAGTTCTAATTTTATAACAAATAAAATAGTCTTATAGTCTGGTATAAATTTGTTTCTAGAAAATTATTAAATTTGCAAATAATATACAAATTCATGCAATCTCCGTAAATGTTTCTTAAAATGATACAAGAATTAATTTTTCATAATTAACCAAGGCAAAATTTTTCTCTATTCAGGTTCAAAAATATTTGACCTATGTCAAATTAAAAGCAATACCATTGTGATTCAGAATTATTTTAATTTCTAAGAAGAAAATGTACATCATTCGACTAAAACTGCATTTCATGTTCATTCCTTTTGCATTCATGAATCTCTAAGTATTAAATGAGTTATATCTGCAAATGCTCACATTCAAAAATTGGTAATCTACAAATTCCTCAAAAAGACAGAAATTTAGTACAGCATATGGTATTTTTAGAAACTTTAATGTTAACATAAATCCTTCAAATACTTATTCTTGACACTTAAAGTACTTTTACAGACTGTTTAGGCCATACAATTTTATTTGTGAATACTATAGAGGATGATATTTCAGTCAGGAACCTTAATAATATGGAAAAACACATGTACAAGAATAAACATTATTAAATGCAGGTCCTTCTAATATGTTTGTACCCTGATAAATATTTATCTTTGCTTTTTTGTGTTAAGCTATACTTCTGGCAATCTTACTAGGGAGAGGAGAGAGGAAAAGAACATCCAAAAAGATTTACAGATCAAAGTTGTGAACTCGATGTTTCCATAGGGAAACATTTAATTAAGATTATTTCCAATTTTGCATTTCCTTGTACTAATGAAAGAAAACTGGTCTTATACTGGTTTCAAACATTGTGGAAAAAAAAAATGTCCTGAAGCACCCTAGCCAAGCCATTCAGGTCCTATTTCTAGCTAGAATGAGTAAGAAATTTTCTCTAAAGACTTCAAGGGTAGCACCAGAAGGGAAGATAATACATAAATGTAAGCACTTTGAGCAGGAAGAGAAAATGTGGCTCACCCTTCATCATGGCTCAGTTCCACTGTCTCATCATAATAGATTCAGATTTCCAGAACAAAATACCTGGGGTTAGTTTCAAGAATCATGGCTAGAGACATCCAAAGTGAGGAGGAGGGATCCAATATCTCTGATAATTTGGAATCAAATATTAATAGCCTATTTCTATGTACCTACTATAAACAATATATATATATATATATATGATTTTTTCCATAGAAACTCAAGCAAAAATTTGGAATAAATCAAGTAACTCACATTATTTAAAGAGGAAAATATAATGATCTTATGTGCACCAAAATATCACACATTTCAAATAATAAGTTTGAGACTCCAGTGTGAAATTGTGAAGCATGTTTTCATATAATTATAGTGGAGTACTTAAAGAACATACAAACAAACAACTCAAAAAACTAAAAGAAGATAGGAAATTGTCTGAATCACAAGAATCTACAAATAGATGGCAGAATGAAATGACAAAGACAATTCAGGACTTGAAAAGTGAATTCACGAGAGATAAAAATATGAAAGAAAATGAAACAGAAAAGTTCAATAAGCCAGTTTGAAAAGACAAGAGAAACTTTCAAGAGCAGGAATAATGAAATGGAAAACAAAATATCAAAACTGGAAGACAAAACTGAAGAATTAGACTGCTCAAGAAAGAATTTGAAAAAATCAAAAACACAGAATGTGCAGAAAATGTGGGACACTATGAAATGACCAATTTTTCACCTCACAGACATACAGGAAGGAGAAGAATCTCATATCAGAGGCATTGACCAGATCTTCAACAGGATTATAGAAAAAAAAATTTCCCTAAACTAAGGAAAGACATACCTATACAGATACAAGAAGTATACAGGACAATTAGAACCAGAACAGAAACTCTTCATGGCATATCATAGTAAAAGCACTAAATATATGGAACAAAGAGACGGTATTGAACACTTCAAGAGAAAAACAACTAGTAACATATAAAGGAAAAAGCATCATAAATACAGCTGACTTTCCAATGCAAACCAAAAAATCAGAAGAGCATGGAACAATGTATTCCAAGTTCTAAATGATCATGCATGACAACCCAGAATATATTACCCAGCAAAATGTCTACCCAGTCAAAGGGGAAAGAAAAATCTTCCATGAAAAGCTTGGCTGAAATAATTCATGTCCACCAAGTCATCCCTACAGAGAATACTTGAAACTTGAAAATAAAATGCACCAAAGAAAGAAATGACAATACTTAAGAAGTTACAAAAAGAAAAAAAAATGAAGGTGTAAAATACAGAAAGACAAAATAAGACTAAGAACAGACAGAAAAGAAAATGACAGTAAGCAATGCACACCTATAAATTACAACTCTAAATATCAATGGCTTAGATACACCAGACAAAAGATAGATGATAGTTGAATGGATTAAGAAACAAATACATGTATTTTGCTGTTACTAGAAACAAGCAGACATTGCTATTCTAATGTCTGATAAAATAGACTTGAAATTAAAATTAATCAGAAAAGATAAAGATGGTAATTACATTGCAATCAAGTGAACAATTGAACAAGAAGACATCAAAATCATGATATATATGCACCAAACTCTGATGTAACCAATTTCATAAAATAATGACTATTGATCTTCAAGAAACAGGTTATTCCACACTCAGTAATAGTAGGTGATTTTAAAACTACACTTTCCCAATAGACAGGTCATCTAGACAAATAAACAGAAAACATCTGAATTAAATGATATCTTATATCCAACGGACCTAACAGACATCTACAGAATATGCCACTCAAGCAGCAAAGAATACATTCTCCTCAGCAGCCCATTGGATTTTCTCTAAAAATAGATCATATACTGGGGCACAAAACAAACATCAACAAATAAAAAAGGAAAGAATTCTGTGTATTCTGTAGGAACATAACTTTTTAAAAAATCAACAGAAAAAGCATCTTTAGTAACTATACAAACTCCTGGAAATTAAATAATACACTCCTGAATGATGAATGTGTCAAGAAAGAAATCAAGAAAAAGAAAGAATTCCTGAAATTAAAAACATAATAATAAAAAAAGTCATCTGGGACACATTAAAAGAATTCTGAAGAGGAAATTTTATAGCACTAAATGCCTACATTAAAAAATTAAAACAAACTCAAATAAATGACTTAATGTATTTGAGTTGAGATCCTTAGGCCAGTTAAGCAAAATAAAAATAAAAAGCAAATACAAGTTAACAAAATCAGAGATGAAAGGGGAAACATCACAACAGACACCAAAAAATCTAGAACTTTAATAATCTACTCAATTAAATTTGAAAATCTAAAAGAAATGATTGAATTCCTAAAGTCATTAATACCATCAAAATAAATCAAGAAGAGATCAACAGCTTAAACAGACCCATTATAAATAAGGAAATTAAAACAGGAATACAAAACTTCTCAACTATCACTATTAGTGCAGTAGGCACACTTATCTTGGGGTAATCAACAGCTCACTAATTGGATTTAAAGCCCCCTTAATGGGAGGGAACTCATGTGCGGTACTGTAAACATCGCCAAATACACATGGCTGTAGATGTCATGGGTCCTAGAGAAAAATCCTTGCCTCTCACATTCCTACACAAATGTAATTTCTTACTGTGTGTTAGATATTTATCTTTATATTTACAGACAAGTATACTCCCTCCCTACTCATCAAAGAAGCTTCATTTTGTAATAGATGGAGACTATTACAGAGTCAAAGACAGAGAATAAATGTATGTGAGATGCCAAGTCCTAAGTGATACCTCTACACCTAAGCCTTAGGGAACATTGCAGAATAGGGGGCAGAGAGACTATTAATGAATCCCTCAGCTCTCACACTGAAGCTTCCTCATGTAACAGATGATCATCCACACAGAAAATCATGACTGGACAGGACTCCAGTACTAAACCTTGCTACTCAGAATTCAGGGACCATTACAGAAGATGGAGAGGAAAGATTGTTTGACCCAGGGGAGGTGAATGACTACAAGTAAAGGCAGTTTTTCAGACAGCTGAGAATTTGCTCATATGAACTTACAGCAATGATGAGAGTATGCATAAGGCACATGCCAACTCAAACCAGACAAAAACAAAGCATAGAACTGGGGAAATGGGTAAGAGACCCAAGTTTTAGCTGAGGAACTACCGGAAACTAATCAGTGCTGATTGAGGAATAGTCTGTTGTCTTTAAGACAGTGACATTAGATGGACAGTCCAGGCTCCAGTGGATTGACTCACACCAAAGGACATTTGGGGACACAAACTTGACTCTATAACCCTTAACATATATGAAAGAATGCATGATGTACAGAGGGGAGCATGCAGATAAAGGAGGGGTTCCAAATATGAGCAATATATATTATATAAAATGCACAAAACTTCAATTTAAAAGCACACAGAGATCATAAAGCTAGTAAACAAAATTCATTATTCACTCTTGGACAGTTGAATGAGAGAGTTAAGATTTTTAAAAACTGTCCTATGAAAGAGATACAAATTTCTCTTTTTCAGACATTTTATTAGCCAATATTAATTCTACAAAATTGGATTTAGTTATGAAATTTTCATATATATATATATATATATATATATATATATATATATATAATACATTGTGATTATATTCACCTTCCAGTACCCTGTACTATGTTCCACCTAATAAGTCTGTCTTCTACTTTCATGTCTTTGCTTTTTAAAGTCTAGATTACCCATTAAAGAGAAAACATGCACCATGTATATTTCTGAGTCTGGAGTCAGACAGGATTTTCATCAGTAGATAAATGGATAAAGAAAATGTATTATAAAACCTTTATGGAGAAGTAATATGCAAAGTCAATATTTGTATGTTTGCCCCCCAAATAAGGGCACACTGGGCACCCGCAGAGGCCCCACCCAGGGTATATTTCCTGGACAACACCCGTTATGGTATGAGTCTTGGTTTAATTCCTCTCTTGTACCCACTTTATTGGGACCCCTCCTCATTTTATTCCTTATATTTACTATTGGACCATGAGTGGTTAACAGGCTTTTCCAATTTATACAAAATTGCTTGAATACTCTTCAGTTGTCTGTAGCATAACCTCAATGTCAAAGACCTCAACAACCAAGGCTTGCCCAATCCTCCAATTACAAGCTACTGGCTCCAAACCACAACACTGTCTCCCTAAGACAAATGCACCCATAACATAGCCCCCAAGATTTAATAATATATGACAACTGCATAGGGATAGGCATAAGTATATGCTGCAGATTCAAGAAACTAAAAGGAATCTTGCAGAATGGCAAGTATGATCAAAGACCGGCACCTTTGGGAATTATCCTAACGAACCTAAGACAGGGAATTCAGGGATAAGGGTTGAATATCCCAATGACAGGTAAGGTAGGATAAGTTCCTGATGACCTAAAACAGAAATACTTGCACCCCACATATAAAAAATAAAAAGGGGGACATGAGGGGCCTTGGTGCAGTCTTGGCATGTCCTAACTTATGTCTGAAAAGGAGCTAGTTAGGTCTTGGCCAGTACGTGAGGTCTTGGGAAGTACGTGACCAGTCCGTTTGGGTCTCAAGATTTCCTCCTTCATGAACAATGTATGATTAATAGCTAGGTCCTAGGATTTTCTCTCCTTGGACAGTACGTGATCAGTCCCAGGTTGCTGTGTCCCAGGTTGCTATGAGACCCTATACATACTCACTGGACCTTTCAAACAATTGTTTATGCACACCTCACCATGGAAAGCCCCTTTGCAGTTTTTGCTTTTAAATGTTACCTGGCACTCCCTGACTAGTCTCTCTGACGCGTCTGATTGTCTCCGGGACTGGAGGCTGGGAGCGGGCCAACAGCAGCGCACTCACCTTTCCCCAGCCCCCAGTGTGGAAGGTCCTCTGGGAGCTGACCTGCTGGACAGGAACAAGACCCCTGGGGACCCCTACACCATATAGTTTTATGCAGCCATAAAGAACAAAATTATGCCATTTATAGGAAAATGGATAGAACCATATTAAACAAACTAATCCAGACTTGGAAAAAAAATACTGAGAGTAGCTAAGTCAATTGAAAATAATATATGCTAAGCAATGGTGGCCAATCAGAAAAAAATCATAGTACATTCCATCTAGTTTTCTAAGTTATCTGAAAAGTTTGTGGATAATGTTTATAGAATATTATACATAACAGTGTTCAAAGTTAATATATCTTGCCATTTTCAAATAAATCACTAAGAGTAAGCAGTAAAACTTAAAAGAGTAATTGTGAAGACATAACATCTGGCTTAAATTTTTCACTTATTAGAATTGTAGTAAGGAAAATTTATATTTATAATATTACTTTCTATATGCTGAAGTCAATCTCTCCATCTCCAGTCTCTCATGATGTCTACATGCACATTTCTAGCCAGCTCAGCCTTTTTGAGTTATATAATCAAATATCCAGTTTCATACTTCAAAAACATGAAATTCATATGCTGAGAAATACTTAATATGAATATTTCAGAAAATTGATAATATAGAATTCAAGGTAAATTATTTAGTGGTATGTGTATTAAACCATTTTAAAATCAATTGAGAATACTCATCTAATGCCACGTAGTAGTTATAGCTCACTGTTCTCTTAGATTTCTTCTCAAGACTCAAATTACTATTTATTTTAGTCAACAAATTATGGGAGCTTTGGTCCCAAAGTGTTGAATATCTCTAACTACTTCATAAATTCCTTATATTTTATTTCTCAGTATACAAAACATAATGCAGGTTAGATCACATCTGAATCACATATATGAACTCCATTTCTAAGGCATTCCTCTGATACAAAATTTCAAGGGTTTACATAAGCTACCAAAATAAACAATATCTCCCCTATTTGACCTAAGTAGGAGCTGACAAACTACTTCTTATTCTAATCATGTCTTATTCTTTGCAAACTAATGATGAATATACATTACCTATGTGATTGTATATGAAGAAACTGTTAATACCCAGTAGTTAAATGGAATCAGATTTGGAAAAATGAGGACAGGAATGGTAAATAAATTAGTAAGAGATTCAACTGAGAAGAAGTTGAGAATGAAACTGAGTAACTTGTCAAGTAATTTGGTTATGCAAAGGCAAACTTAGGAACAAGCAACTATCATGATCCTCTATGTCTCAGTTTCATTTCTATTGCTGTGATTAAGCACTCTGGCATAAAGCAACTTAGGAAAGAAAGGGGTGGAGTTTAACTTACAATTCTAGGTTCTTGTCTACCATTGTGGGGAAGTCACAGTGGAAGGAATTTTGAGCAGTTGGTTACATCATATCCACAGTCAAGAGCAGAGAGAGAATGAAGGTGTACATACTAGCATCCTCTTGGGTCCTTCTCTACACGGTCTGGGACCAATCCATGAAAATGTACTGCACATGCAGAGTGTGCCTTCCACATCAATGAACTCATTCAAGAATGTCTATCATAGGCAAGCCCACGGGGGCCACCCCAATTCAGATAATTATATTTTTAATATTTTATTATACTATTTTTATTTTATGTATATGAATGTATTGTGTAATGCCTTCCAAAATCAGAAGACAGTATCAAATCTCCTGGAACTGGAGTTAATTGTTAGCCACCATATAGATGCTGGGAACAGAAATGCGTCTTTTGCAAAAACAGCCAGTGCTCTCTGCTGAGCCTATAGCAATGTACTTAAACCTGGATACACCCCATAAGCTAGATATTCATCTCTAGTCCCATTCTACAGCTGAAAAAGGAAAGCCTAATGGGAACTGAGAAGTGGTCAAGTTCATACAGAGAACATAGTCAGAGCAAGATTTCATATCCTTACACATGAATAAGTGAGGGGCAGGGGCAAGAAGAAAGACACCTTACTATTACCCTCCTAGCCTGAAATTTTACTATGGGCTATGGGTTTGTTTGCTAACATCCTCCAGTTCATAAACAAGGTTAACTAGTTTGTTAAGTGCTGAGAATATACTTGTTTTGTTTTTATGTGTACTTAGATGCACTTAATACATTTAATTCATTGTGAATAACAGCCTATGTAATACAAAGATAGCAAATGCAGCTTTGAAACTCTTAGATAATGAGATCAGATGCAAAGTTGTTAGCATTTATAGGCAGGATTATCCATCTGGTTGCTAACGTGGCTGCCACAGACAATGGCAGCATTTTTCAAGGGTGAGAGTTCTCAGACATACCAGTAATTATAAACAAGAATAATGACTTTATTTCTTGTATGTTAAACTTGAGAAATAACTTATTAATAAATATAATCCCCAAAGTAAATAAATATCACTTTCCCAAAGTATAAAAATCAGTTATGTTTCCATTGAATCCCAAAGTTAGCTTTTTGTAATGTTATCATAAGAAAATTAATAGCACACAGTCACCGGGTAGAGAGATCCATATGAATATTTCTATAAACAATCCTTCCCATATACCATTTGTAAGATTGGTTTGTTAGTACCAAGTTTATTGATTTTTCAGGCATTTCATATTTTGCCAGATTGTTATAGGAAGGTGATTAAGTAGTTCACAAGTTTACATAGATTTATATTTCAGGATAACAATTTTAAAATAAAGCAAAATAATAGTTACTGATTGTAGCTTTCTAATACCTTCCCTAGAATTCACTATGTAACCAGGGATGACCTTGAGGTAACCTCCCAGTGTTTAATTACAGTGTACCAACATGCCAGCTTTATGTGATGCTAAGGGTAAATCCAGGGCTCCCAGCAGGCTAGGCAAGAACCTGGGCTATATTTCTTAGCCTAGATTCTATTTTTCTCTTGAAAAAGAATTAACACATGAAGAGGAATACCTCACATTTATTATTTCAGTCATCAGAAATTTGTGATAACTGATAAATAACTATAATGATTTTCTAAATATTCCTACTCACCATTTCAAATGCTTGGAATTTCATTTGGATAATTATCCCAGTAATATTCCCAAAGACCTAAAATGTAAAAGAGGTTAAAGAGAATCAGTGCAATATAATTTGTATAATCATTTTATAAAGCATTAATTCCATGACCTTTGATATTCTGATTTAATACTTCCACGAGGCTCCATATCCATTGACTATGAAAGTTGTCTACCCTTTGTAAGAATGTCATTAGGTCTTATTTACTCACATATTACATTTAGTGCTAAGAGGTCCCCTCAAAACTGCCTGCCCTCAGCCTCAACTCTAACCTTCAGGAACCATACTGTGCAGTTAAAAGAAATAATTCATTCTAAATTCTGACTCAAAATTCCCTTTAAAAGTATTCAAGAAAATACACCTCCCAGCTCTTATTTTTTCATAATACTTTGAAAACGCTCTGTGAGGGAAATTTGCACTGTAGTGTTTCCCTGTGATAAGATGAAATCAGTATCTTGAATCTTTTTTAATTCGATTTACTAGATGACCTCATATATTACCTATGAAAAAAAATGTATTTTAAGCTAACAATTTCCAGGTTATTTCAGATATAATAGCATAATTGTCAAGTATATTCTATTAAAAAAAACACAAAATGTTCATTAATAAAAAATCCTTAGTCAAAAAATGAGAAAAGAAACTTAAAGAAACAGAAATTATTTGGCTGAAATGTTAAATAGGAAGCAGCAGCACTGTGACTAGATGTTAAATCATTTTGTCTTCTCATGGCTATTTTTAAACACATCTATTAAGACTCTGATGATGCCATGGCTTCTATTGGACACTGGGGATCCGGTAACGAACAGGGAGATCACCTGACTTCATGAAACTTAATTCTAAAGATCTTTGCTCATTAAAATACTGAATTTACTTTTATATCTACATGATTAATACAGCCTCCACCAATGAGTATTCGAAGGCTAGTCAAACTATGTTAAAAATTCAGGGGTTTGTTCCAGAGAAAGGTCTAGGGAAACACTTACAAGGACGAATTGAACCCATTATCCCTACACTCAAGCAAGATCGCAAAGGACTGGGTTTTACCTAGGGGCCGCTGAAAACCTTGCCTCCACTGAGGACCCTATACCTATCCCATGGCTTTCTGAAAAGCCAGTATGGGTCCCTCAGTGGCCCCTATCTTTGGAGAAACTGGAGGCAGCTCACAAGTTAGTTTTACAGGAAAAATTGTTAGGTCATTTAGAGTCTTCTGTTTCCCCCTGGAATACTCCTATTTTTGTTATAAAGAAACGATTGGGGAAATGGAGATTGCTTCATGACTTAAGAGCAGTAAATGCACAGATGCAACTATTGGGACCAGTTCAAAGAGGTCTACCCCTCCTCTCAGCCTTACCTAAAGGCTGGCCTGTAATAGTGCTTGATATTAAAGATTGTTTCTTTTCTATCCCCCTCTTTCCCGATGATAGAAAACGCTTTGCCTTTACCCTTCCCTCCATTAATCATGAACAACCAGATGCTCGTTTTCAGTGGAGGGTTCTGCCGCAGGGCATGGCTAATAGTCCCACCATGTGCCAATTGTTTGTGGATTTTGCCCTTCTTCCGGTACGGCAGCTATTTCCTTCTTTGCGTATAGTCCATTATATGGATGATATTTTGTTATCTGCATCTACATTGGCTGTTTTGCATGACTCCTTTAGGGAGACGGTGAAAGCTTTGGAAAAAAGAGGGCTCGTTATCGCCCCAGATAAGGTTCAGCAGACAGATACTGTCTCCTTTTTGGGATCTCTCGTTTCCCCGATTACCATCAAGCCACAAAAGTTATGCATTCGTACTTCCCATCTATATACCCTGCATGATTTTCAAAAGTTATTGGGAGATGTTAATTGGCTTCGAGGATTTCTGCATATTCCCCGGTCAGAATTATTGCCACTTTTTTCCATCCTTGAGGGTGATCCAAATGTTTCCTCCCCCCGTGTTCTTACATCAGCAGCGCGTGGAGCTCTAACTAAGATTGAAAGTGCACTGAGTGCAGCTCAGCTTGATCGATATGAGCCGGCTGAGCCACTTTTATTATGCATTTTAAAGACCAAAGATGTTCCCTTAGGAGTGGTATGGCAAAAAGGACCTCTGTTGTGGCTCCATGGAAATAGTTTAGGTTTTCGCACATTACAATATTTTCCTCAACTAGTAGCTCAACAAGCTATTTTAGGGCTTAAATATTGCTTGATGCATTTTGGTAAGCTGCCTGATAAGTTGATAATTCCCTACACTAGACAACAGGTGGAAGTTTTGGCTGCTACGGTGGATGATTGGAGTATATTAGTATGTGCTTTTCCTTATAAAATAGATAACCATTATCCCAAAAGTCCCATCTTAACCTTTGTTGAACATAATTTAGTGTATTTTCCCAAGGTTACTGCCATTAGGCCCATTACAAATGCTATTACAATTTTTACTGATGGGTCCAAGACAGGCCGGGGAGCCTATCTTGTACAAGGTAGAAAGCCTGTGGTCCGCATGTTTCGACCCGATGCTCCTCAGGTTGTAGAGTGTATGATTGTGCTGGAGGTTTTCCAAACGTTTTCTGAATCTTTTAATTTATATACGGATTCCCAATACGTGGCTAATGCACTGTCCGCCTTGGAGGTGGCAGCTTATGTAAAACCTGCTAGCACAGTTTTCACTATTTTAGTCCAACTCCAAACATTAATTTTACAACGAGCTTGCCCTTTTTTCGTTTCACATTTACGTGCTCATTCTTTGCTTCCTGGTCCCCTAACACAAGGCAATGATATCGTAGATCAAGCCACCAGGATGGCTATGCTTTCCCTAAATGATAAAAAATCACTTGCCTTTGACTTCCATAAATTGTACCATGTGCCTGCTGAAACTCTAAGGCGCAAATTTTCCCTTTCCCGTCAAGAGGCACGAAATATAGTTAAGGCTTGTCAAACCTGTGTCACCTTTTTACCATCTCCCCATGTTGGGGTTAATCCTCGTGGCCTTCGCCCTGGAGACTTATGGCAAATGGATGTGACACATATTTCTGAATTTGGAAAGTTAAAGTATGTTCATGTGTCCGTGGACACTTGTTCTGGCATTGTTCATGCCACTCCCCTGACGGGAGAAAAGGTATTTCACGTAAAGACCCATTGCTTGGAAGCTTGGGCTGCCTGGGGAAGGCCAGGTCGCCTAAAGACAGATAATGGTCCAGCGTATTCCTCTTCAGGTTTCCGTACTTTTTGTGCCTTAATGCAAGTAGCCCATGCCACTGGCCTTCCATACAATCCACAGGGCCAAGGTATAGTAGAAAGGGCTAATAAAACCTTGCAGGCCATTTTGATAAAGCAAAGAAAAGGTATTGCAGAGAATGCAACCCCCAAGGAGCGAGTTTCCCTCGCCCTTTTTACAATAAATTTCCTAATATTAGACCCTCATGGCCAGTCTGCTGCTGACAGACATAGTCAAAGGGATGTTTCTAAGTCCCGCGAAATGGTCATGTGGAAGGATGTTATATCCAATAAATGGATGGGACCGGATCTGGTTATTAACAGATCCAGGGGAGCTGTTTGTGTTTTTCCTCAGACTGAAGAATCGCCTCATTGGGTCCCCAGTCGCTTGGTGAAGACCATCCAACCCGCGCTGGACGATGCCTCTGCACAGGGCAAGACGGAGCCTGCCAATGTTGCTGATCCTCCTCCAACTCTGGACAGCGAGTGAAGGAGAACAACGCTGGGAATTTCTGTCTGTCTTCCCAATACCTGTTCCAGTTCGCCATGATTCGTCGGTCTTTCCTCGCTTCTTCACAACTGAAAAGGACTTAGGTTTGCCATTGCTTCCGGAGGACACTCTTATTGCATTCCTACAGAGTTCTCGGAGTTTTATTGAGACTGGTGCCTTGTGTTTTACTCTTGATACTCCCCGCAATTCTTGCATTCCATTGAGGCAGCAGAGTTTTGCATGGTTTAAGGACAAAAACAGCAAAACTTATGTTGGTATACCTCAGGTTACAGATGTAGAAAATAACACAAAGCGGGTTCATAATATGACCTTCATCGACACAGCTGTCTGGTTCAATGGAACCTTGCCAGATGTTACACACTGGCACTCTAAGGAGACACTTCACCAGCCTCGTCTCGCTCCACACTGTTCAGGCACATATGAACAGGACCTTTGGCCTTGGTCTGAGTGTCAGTCCACTTCTGTCAATTGGGCAGATGCAGGCAGGTTTTTCACTTTTTCACCAGACATGCGTGGCCAAAGGCCGTTTCAAAATACATGGACAATGGGACCTTTTCTACAAGATGCCAGATATTATCCTTTTACCAAGTGGTTGTTGTGTGGGGTTAATGGAAGTTGTACTGATATGACGCCCTTTGTTCTCTTACAAGGAGGGTCCGTAGCCTATAGCAGTATCACATTTACTAGCTTAGTATGGGCAGACAGGTCAAAACCACCTACCCAAAATGAAGGAGCATCATATACAATCTTTAATACAACAGGAGGAGCGGTTGTAATCAATCGCCATTTAGACCCAACAAAAAATAAGACTTATACCATAACTCCAGTTTGTGTATATCCACCCTTTCTATTTGTGCTTAGCAATTACACCTTTAATAATTGTACTAAGAATACATGTGCTCTTGCACAATGTTGGAAGGCTAATCAATGGAAAAGTGCTCTAGTACTTAGAGTACCCCGCTGGGTTCCAGTCCCTGTGGAAGTCCCTGGTACCCTAACCCTTTTCCGCTCTAAAAGGGACTTTGGAATTACGGCTGCAGTAATTACAGCTATAGTTGCAGCTACCGCTGCCGCTACTGCGGCAGGAATAGCCCTAAGTCAGAATGTCCAAACTGCAGAGACACTTAATAACATGGCCTCAGAGACTGCACAGGCCTTAGACTCTCAACGATTCTTAGATTCTAGAGTAAAAGGAGGGATTATGATATTGAATCAAAGAATAGATTTGGTACAAGAACAACTTGACATGTTGTGGCAAGTAGCCCAATTGGGATGTGAGTGGAAATTTCAAGCGTTATGTGTTACAAGTGTTCTGTATGATAATACTTCTATAGCAGCAGATTTGTCTAAACAATTGTCAAATTATTTAGTGGGTAATTGGAGTGACGCTTTTGATAAGGATTTGGAAAAACTTCGGAGAGCTGTTATTACCATTAATTCCACCCGTGTAGACCCCAGCCTGACAAATGGGTTTGTTTCCTGGTTTTCCTCTGTATTTTCGCATTTTAAAGAATGGGTGGGAGTAGGCATGTTTGCGGTCTGCAGCATTGGAGGATGCATACTATGTCTGTGGTTAATTTGTAGGATGAGAGCCCAAGCAAAAAGGGACAAAGTTATTATTTCTCAGGCATTAGTCGCCTTGGAATGTGGAGAATCCCCTCAAATATGGCTGGCAGCCCTAAAGAAATGAAAAATTGGCTCTGCCCTGGCCCTTGCACCCTCTGGGATCAGTATGACCCATTGCACGAGGATGGGCAGTGGCAGAGATATTTTTGGCCCAGACTTTGCCTTAGCACGCCCAGGGAGTATTTGCCCATTGCACGGGCTTAGGAAAGACTGTTTGGCCTTTGTTTCCCTTGATCGGTCGGCACATCATGAGGTGAAGACCAGATCGGGAACGTTGTATTTCCTAGGGCTCTGCTAGCATATAAGAAAAAAGGGGGAGCTGCAGGGAGCCGGTCAGCGCCATTACAAAATGGCGCCGACTTCCTGGAGCCGCCTGTCAAATTGCTCCATTGAGGAAATGTTTTGGCGCGCAAGCCATCCCGAGGCTGCGCATGCGCGTCAATTCGCGCGTCAATTTAAACTCTCCCGAGCCAATCCCGTGGCTTTGCTTGTGGCGGGCTGTCAGCATCCAATCCCGAGCTGTCATACCGCCCTGCTTACTATAAAAGGCCGCTGAACAAGCCCGCTCTTTGCCCCTCGTCATCAACGCCCATCAGTCAACCGAGAGGCTCTCCAATAAAGTGCGATCCAAGAAGAATCTTCGTTGTGGTGGTTTTCTTCCTCTGCTGGTCGGAGGGTGTTCGCCGCAATAAAAGTCAATCAAGATATCAGCATTTGAGAATACAGCTCAATGAATAGTTAAGCCTCAATTCCAATGGGTATCTTATCTTGAACATATATGTGGCTCTCAAAGTTCTTAAACACCTCAATATCTTTGACTTGTTGCTAGGTAGGTTTTTTTTCCCAGGGTTAAAACTAAAAATTCAAAGAATTTTTTTTTCTATTGGATGCTTTTAAAGTAAACTTTTATTTGCTTACTGATCTGAGTCTGTGTCAGCTTCAGGCACAGTGTGAAACCTAAAAACATGCTGTAGAGATTAAAAATTCCACATGTGCAAATGAGTAAATATATTCCACATGAAAGAGCAAAATAAGACCTCTAGAGCCATCCTGCAAATCATTTCTTAATTCCTGTTTCATTTGGGCACTGAACTCGATGTTCTATTTATTGAGGACACTTGGAAAAGAATAGTATCTTTCAAAATAAAAGATTGTGCTTCTAGAACTCTAAAACACTTTTCTCACTCTATCTTTATACCTCTAATTGTTGGTATATATCTACATTATAGTTTAGTTACATTTTCTTAATAATTCTGGAAATATTAAATGTTTTAGGTTTCTATGAAGTGACTGCAATATTTTTGCATTATAAAAATATCAGTTGAAATCTGGGAAACCAAGAACCCCAAATTTCATACTATAAATACAACATTGTTGCCAATTTCTGTCTTAATTTATAATTCTGACTAAAATTATAACAATTAGCAGAAATATATGTGAATGGTTTCTCAAATATGAAGTGATCGTTTGTTAAGCTCCCTTCTGGTTAAATTCAAAGTCTATGAAAATGGCTATGGTCTCAACTCTCTGATGCATTAATCAGTCTTCCAAATTTCATGTTAACTCCATCATTGTGTCATTCAATGTACTGAATTACTGAATTATTTCACCAAAAATTCTATGTCAGGGCAAAGAATGATAATACCTGAGCCCACAAGCACATAAATACTTCATTGGTGATCAACAGAACAGAATCAAGCTAATGGCTCTTAATTAACCCAATTATCTTTTACCTGCCATAGAAAAGAATTTTCACTTGTTTAGCCTCATAGCATACATAGAACATAACATTTTATGATATATATAATTAAAATAAAAGAAGATATAATAATGAATTATAGGTAATATTACATGTATCATGTATGAGACATATGCTGAGACTGTCTGAATGTGTTATCTATACCTCCTGTCTTCAGTGGGCCAATTTCATCATATAAAATTATCTTTGGGGGTCTGGCGATATGACTCAGCAGTTAATAGCACTAGCTGCTCTTGTAGAGGATCCAGGTTCAATTCCCATCACCTGCTTCATAGCTAACTGTCCATAACTCCAGTTCCAGAAGAATCTGACTCCCTCTTTTGACCTCTGTGTACACCTACATACATACGAACAATATACTTATACACATAAAATAATAAAATATGAAAAATTATATTTTCAGAGTTATAATATTAAGAAACCATAATAAATTGTGCCACCGATGTTCTTAGTCATCATCTTCTTCTAGGAAGAAATTTTGTCCAATAGATGAGATATTTTCAAATTTTCTTCAAGTTCGTAACACTTCCATAATCAAATTTAATTCATATCTAAGAAACACCTCAAACCTTATTTTCTTATGCTATCATTTTCTCTATTGCTGAAAAGCTTGTTCATGGGGTTTTAGTTCATAAAACTTGTTAAATACAAATGTGTTCCTCTTTCATTCTCTCATTTTGCTCTGATGTAAATCATTGAGTCATTGGCACATGAACTGATACTATATGTCATTATATTGTAGGTTATTGGTGGAAATGCAAGGGTCAAAGAAGTCACACCTGACGGAAACATTATTTCACTCATTCATTTCAAATAAAGTCCGGGGAAGGAATCAAATGTTTTAATTGAATAAGCCACATGGTGCTGACTAAATATCCCATGATTCTATAATCTCTTCTATGTATGAAATAGGTTGATTTTAAGGTCTTGGATTTTTAATAATAAAAGGCAAGGGTAATGGGAGTAGGACAATGACAGTGACAGCAAGAGTCATAATTACCACATGGCAACTGTGAATCACTGAAGAGCTTATATCAGAGAGGGACATGGCTTGACTTTTCCACTTTATGACATAATTCTGGCTGCTGAGCCAAGAACAAATGGAAAAGTGGGGTGGCATGGCTCTAGAGAAGCACAGGGAAGGTGAGAGTGCTGCCGTGTTCTAGGCCCAACTGATAGTGCTGGAGTGCAACAGAAGTGGAAGTTCAGGTGTCTAGAGGAAGACCTGCGGAATAGAGAAGGTACCGCCGAGGCTGTGGCATCACTTATTGAAAGGGAGTGTCTAGAGAGACATGTATTTGTACATAGTAGAACAGAATGATCTTGGCGGAGAACACTCTCAGGTCTATTTTGCATACATAGGCTTAAAACCACTTGCCAAATAAGGTATAGCTGATATACGATACTTTCAAACACCACAGTTTGTACCTGACCACACATAATTTCCTTTACAATATGAATAATAACATCTCTGCTCTTTCTGGTTTGTTGAATCACTCGATCTCTACCTCATGAGTGATTCCTATCTCATTCATTTTCTAGGGTCTGCCTCTGCCATCTCCTTTGCTACCTATCATTAGTAAGATTTATGTGCCTCTTATCTTGACAGTCAATATCCCCTTCTTCCTTGCACAGCTAAAAGCACCTCCAAACAGAAGATGAACTTGTTCATTTTAACTCTTACATTCCTTTTCCATTCTTTTATACCACCAAGGAAGTTCTCCCACTTTTACCCCCAATATTACTCCAATATTACTGTGACAACTTGTAGATAATTTTGGTGAGCTCTTCCACTGAATCCCCCCCCACTTCTTTTATAAATTAAAGAATGTAATGACTATTTTGTGCATGTGTGTATGTGGGTGTGCACATATGTGGAAGTCAGAGGACAACTTTGCAGAATCACTTCTTTCCTTCCACCTTTACAGGGATTCTGAGACGAGATCAGGTCACCACAATTGCAATGAAAATGCCTGTACCACTGCCATCATCTTGCCAGCTGTGCCTTCACCCCTTAAATGCACCTCTCTCCAAGCAGCTATTTCCATTTTTTCTCTTCTCAACATTTGCTTTGTGTTAATATTCAATTATTAAATATTATTAACCAAAACTTTCATCTCTAGTGCAGATGAGATATCTATTTACCATTCTAAGATGTAGTATCACATGTTCAAATATTGACTTAGAATATCCAACCAGCTTGCACTTCAAATAAGTAAATATCTCGATAGAAGAAATATGAACAACTAACAAATATTTTTAAGTGTAAGTGTCCAATATCATTAGTCATTGGGGATGTGCAAATCACAACTACTTTGAGATTCCATGTGGAATGGCTATCATCAAGAAATCAAATGAAATCCTTGAGAGGATGTAAAAAAAGAACATTTATGCACTGTGTCTGTGAGTGCAAACTGGTGCAACCAATGGAGATCAAGCGCGGAGGTTCCTCAAGAAACTAGAACTAGAACCATAATGTAATTCAGCTATGCCACTCTTGACCACACCCCCAAAGACTGTATCCTACTACAGAGATACCTGCTCATCCATGTCCACAGTGACTGTATTCACAATAGCTAAGCAATGGAATCGGCACAGGTGACCCTCAACTGAAGAATGAATAATGAAGATGTACCATATACACACAGTGGAATTTTATGTGGCTGTAGAGAAACATGAAATTTGCAAGTGAATGTTTAGAAAAACTTGGAAAAATTATACTTAGTGATGTAAACTCAGGCCTAAAAATGACAAGGCCATGTGTTCTCTTTCACATGTGGAACCTATCTTCAGATCCGTACATCTGTGTGTTTAACTTGGAGTACATGAAGAAGCCAAAAAATCTTGAAAGGGGGCATTGAGTAGAGGAAGCCTTAATGGAGGGGGAAAGTAGAACATAAGTGATATTCAGGTAGAAAGGGGGATTCACGAGAGAAGAAAGATTTAAGCAGGGGATGAGGTGGGAGAATGGAGGAGAAGAGAGAGGAGAGAGGGAGCGTTCAATAAGATGAAAAGTACATGAAAAAGCCATGTGGAAACCTACTACTTGATAAGCCAATTAAAAATTAGAAATTAGGGCCTGGAGAGATGACTCAGCACTTAAGAGTACAGACTGCCCTTGCATAGGACCTGGGTTTGATTCCCAGCACCCACATGGCAGATAACAATTGTTGGTAACTACAATTCCAGGGGAATCTGACACCCTCTTATCAGTGGGCATTGAATAACACGAGTGCACTTGCACACATACAGTCAATACACTCATACATCTAAAGTTAAAATAATAAATAAAATATAAATTATCCAGTCATGGTGGAGCACACCTGTATATGCAGTTCTCGGGAGGCACTGAGGGACAACCTAGTCTCCGTAGTGAGTTCCTGGCTAACGGGGATTACAGGGAGAACCTGTCTCAAAAGAGAAGAAGAAATTAATTAAAAGAAAGGCTACATGGTGTCACAACATTGCTCCTAAAAGTCATGGGTTGTTTTTGTTAGGTATTGTGGCCCCAGTTAAGTAAAAGTAACTAAAACACATGCCTTGCAATTCCTATTCATGACTAGTGAAATTCTACTCATTAAATTAAATCAGATGCATGGGAATTAACTCATATCAATGCATTTTCCACATTGTCTAAGTTTTGTTACTGATGAGGATTTGTCAGCACTACTTTCTTCATATCTAGCATCAACTCTCCCGTCTCTCTGCCACTTGGCTGAACTTTATGGACTAAAGACATCTTTTGATGCTTCTTACTGTGTCCTCTCCATTTATACGGCAAAGATTTCTAACATGGGCAGTCCGTTTGCTTTCCTGATGAAAACTGTTTAAAATAAAGTCTGGGGCATGGCTACCTATGGTCTACTGAATCTGAACCCTGCTTTACTTACCTTACATGTACTCATCTCTCATTTTCCTTTACTTACAAGCTCCAGCAGAATATGTACCAAATGTGTGGTTTCATGCTCAACTTTCTCTTCTCCATAATAAATCCCCCTCTGACCCTACTCCTGAAAAATCCAGTCCCTTTCCATCTAGATTCTGCTGGACAGCCCCCAAAGAACACAGCATTTCTTCACAGCTCTGACCGACGGGGTCCTTCTCAGTTGTGTTCCTCCTGTTGTACAAAGTTCTCATACAGCAGCAACTGTAACGCTTCAGGAAAACCATTGACCTCATGCCTTTGACTGCATCACACCCTGTGCCTTAAAAACTTCGTGAACGCAGGTGGAATTCACTAAATTACTGAGTTATTCCCGAATGAAGAAAAATAATGCATTAATGAATACATGACTTATTCCAAAGCTCTACTAAAAAACATTAACCAATCTTTGTCACTGCTGAAATTCTCCATATTATTCTTTAATCACACTTTAAAGTGCCCCCTTGACAGCTGCATAGTTATGCTACACACACAGTACCAGTATGCAAAGAACAAAGTGTCAACATAGGACAAATCCATTAAGTCAACTATTGACAGACATAAGCCATTTCATGGACTTTGGCTAGAGCTAAACTTGAGAAAACAAGTCCAAGTTAAACTCTGAACTTCAAAATTTAGGCAGAAAGAAAAGAACTAAAATAAAATGAATATTCAGCTTAAATCTTTGGCACCATTTCTAGAGTGTTTAACAATCCTAGAGCTGCCTTTCTTTTCCTTACCAAAACTAACCATAAGCAATGCATGTGAATTGTTTATGCTCTTCAGTAACAATGATTTTTTAAAACATTTAATATTTATGTGATTGGGTTAAAACAGTACACAGTCAGTGGCACAGGTATAATTTAGGCTCTGGAGACCTAGTTGTTTCATCAGTTAATTACTCCTTTCTATAAAAATTAATTCTCATGCTGGGGCCTATGAGGTCTTAGAACCTAAGATAAGCCTTAGATATATCTAGTTTAGAAAGCCATCACACTTCTGCTGTGAAATTTAGGTCTGATAATCTCACACCAGTTACTCTGATATTTACATAATAATTAACATTAATCTTACTCTGGTTAATTGTTTTGGGGTTTTTTGGAGAAATTTAGTTTTAAAAATACATGTTAATATATCAAATCATCTTCACATAAAGCACATCTGAATAAAAACGTTTTTATGATTTTATTTCTCCAAAAGTAAGTGTTTAATATGTATCATACAAGGATGGGATATTTTTCCATGAACATATGTGGTTTTAAAAATAGGTGTGATTTAAGCAGAAAGATCGGATGCTCAGAAAGGAGATGGAGGTAAGGTTAGCCAAACTGAAGGATACCTGAAAAAGTGATATAGAAACCTACTATCTCAACCCCAATTTAATATATACATATTAGTTATCAATATATATTAGCTGAAAGTAAAAATTATATATATATCTAAATAATAAAAATATATATGTTCATTAAAAAGGTGATCCTCTCAAAAGCTGCACAGAACTATTCCTAGAAGTTGTGGGATATTAATCAAGAATCCCAGTGCCAGGTGTGTGATAAGTCCGTTTGAGTTGCTGGTACATGAAGCTCCAGATCCTCTCTCAAAACAATACAGGCCCTCACCATTCCCTTTGGTTGTCCACTAGGACTAGATAATGAAACCCTATTGCTGAATCCACCACACACCTTGATGGTAAGATACAGAACTTCAAGCTGGAACCTAGATGTAAAGTTCCTCCCTACTGGATAGCTTTCATAGTGCCAGAATAAGTTATGAATTCTGCTAGAGGAGAAACAACATCAATGTCCTACCCAACTCTATGCTCTAAAATGGCAGTACCAACCTCTCAGACAAGATGTGTCCAATTGTTCAATAGAGGTACAGCTGTTATGGGACAATCAACTGCTCTCTGATTAGACTTGAAGCCTGTCTCACAGGAAGGAATCTGCTTCTGGTATTGTAAATATAGGTCAAATAATGATGCCTGGGAAAAATGTGGTCCTCTGGAAGAACCTACTAACTTGTGTATCTAAATTAACAAAAGTCAAGCTACCTTCTTACTATTAAGTTTGTACTGCTAGAGAAATGTTACTGTCATTCTTAATCAAAGAAATGACTCTCTTCAGTGAAAGGTGATGAATTCAGAGAAACATGACTGCTTGAGATGCTGAGAATAAGTGACAGGTGAGTGATCATCCATAAACAAGACATTTATGCCAACAGCTCTAAACCTCAGAAACCATTGCAGAAGGTGCAGAAATAATATAAGAACCGGAAGATAGAAAGAAGGGTACAAAATACCTTCTTCTGGACAAGATGCAACCCTTCTAATTATGAACGCAATGCAAATGCACTTGCCCTAAAGAACCTGCATAAGAATGAACTTGTCAACAGCTAAGGATAAGTAGAAGAGGGACCTAAGTAGTGGGGACTCTGTCCACTCAATTAGTAACCACTGATAAATTCTAGAAACTGGGGAGTCAACAATTGAGTAGCTGACTGGTGAGCCCACCAGGTTCCAATGGAGCATTCCAAACCCACAGCCACAGAAACGACCCTAATTAAATTCATTGGCTCACCAAACAAGTCATATGAATATAGAAAAGACACTTGAAGGAAGCAGAGGAGACTGGTAGAGGTAGGGAGAAGACAAGCAAGGATGTGGGGTAAGAGAAATCAGAATGCTTAGTATAAATGTGTGAAAATGTCAAATAACAAATTAAATTACTAGGAGCATATATGTGATTTATGAAGTATATTGTTTTAAGTTTTGCATATTCTCTTGTCAGGTTAAAAGAAGTACAAAACGTTTTAAAGTATAACTTTTGACTAGTGATATCACTTATGCAATGAAGATGTCTATTACAAGGCTGTTTAATATAATACATAAAGAAACACATTAATGCCCAACAATGGAGAATATTTAAGATCATTCACATTATGAATGATCATGCTTATGTGTAAAAGAATGAACTAACAACATAGGGAGCTTATATAACTTTTCACATTGTTCCTCTGGACATAATAATTTAACTTTATTTTTAAGCAATATTTTCTTGAAATATATATAGCAAGAGGAAATTAGTAATGGCAAATTCTTCAATGCCAGAAAAAAAAAGAATGTAATAACGTAGATTTGAAAAAATATTTTCTTTTTCTTGGAAATCTCCCACTAGGAAGGATGGACTTGGAAAACTAAACTTGAAGAAGGCAATTGACATTTCTCAGCTTTAGTTTCCCAAACCCTAAACTAGAATAAAATGATAGTAATTTAGTATTAAAGCACAAAGTAAAATACCTGCTAATATAAATGTGTTCCATATTATAATGAAAGTATCTCCTTCAGTGACTCAGATATCTAATTCAAACTATTAGTTTATGCAACAAGTTAGGATATTTTGGTTAATAGAACAACATGGCTTTAGATAATTATAATAATTTATTACCTATGATTTATTAGATATGAGCTTATATTTGGGCAGCATATGTATCTATTTTGAAGTGATAAGTTCATCTTAATTTAGTGTTGAGGGCTAATTTTTTTTAAGTAAAATAATTTTTTCTAAAATACACTTTTCTCTTAATAAAGTAACTACAAAATAAATAGCACTGCATTTTTAATTATTCTTCATTTCCAATAATCATTTGGATTATGTTTGCTTTTTGGTCATAGATAATTTTCTGTATTTCAGACACTGCCAGATTATAGTAAAATACTCATTTGTAAAATGTGCATCTTTCCTTGCTTAGTTATCACTTCACCTAATGTCTAGCTATCATGGAACATGCAAATTAAATGTGGAACGCTGAAAGCCGAAGACTGGTGGTGTGCTTACATTACTGTAACTTTCAACAGGAAATTAAGTGAAGGAAAAAGGGCATCTACGGTTTTTAAATGGCAACCTTTTTAAAAAATGTGATGTGTATGAGTTTTGTCTACAAGTAACCAAGTGCACCTACATGTGCAATGGTCATGGAGGTCAGAAGGTGTCAAGGTTGTTAGCTGCCGTGTGGCTGTTAGGAACCATACCCAGGTCCTCTGCAAAAGCAGCCACTGCTCTTAAGTGCTGAGCCACCTCTGCAGTCCCATATGGCAATATTTTTATTACCACTTGGCTTTCTCTCTCTCTCTTTTTTTTGTCATCATGTTCAGGGTGCCTTCCCTGAAGAGGTATTGGAAGGCATGTAACTGTGAATGTGGGAGAATAAGGATCATGGCATTAACAGATATGTAAGGTCATTGAATGTCTTATGTTGAATTCAGAGGGAAAGAAATCCTTAGTAAATTAAAGGCCAAAGCTCTGTTAATGGCATATTGACCTAAGCCAGTGTA
Organism: Eospalax fontanierii; assembly: GCA_035773235.1. Classification (NCBI taxonomy): domain Eukaryota; kingdom Metazoa; phylum Chordata; class Mammalia; order Rodentia; family Spalacidae; genus Eospalax; species Eospalax fontanierii. The sequence continues at coordinate 24,242,384 of CM069534.1, forward strand.
TATTAAATAATAATAATAATAATAATAATAATAATAATAATAAACTAAGTATAATGAGTTGATGGAAGATTAAATCATACAATGCCTGGCAGTACTGCTTATAACTGCAAATTGTGTTCAGGTGCTATGTTAATAAACTATAATTAATGAAGTGAAGGCAAAACATTAAATGTAAAATATGAGAATGAAGATAAAGTCTGTATTTGAGAAATACTTTCAGAAAGCTGCTATGGATATTACAAAGAATTTTCCTCCTTTCAAACAGTAACAAAGAACATACTAATAATTCAGAAGAGATTAGAGAAGGATACTGAATTATTCTTCAACTAAGGATAACTTCATGATCTCTTCCACTGAAGGCAAGTTCAAAAATACTTTCATTAGAAATGTCATTTAATCAACTTCATTTTCCCTTTTGAAATAAGAGACAAAATTTAGCTTGATAAGTGTCTTAGGAATTATTTTCTGGAATCTTGAGTACATTCTAATGTATTCTAACATATTTTGACTGTTCACGTACGTAATCTCATTTGATTATATCAGTAGCACTCTTGCTTAGGCACTGTTAGCTTCATCTTACTGTTGGGTAAATGGATGCTCAGAGCATAAGACACTAGCCCAGAGAGAATGGAACAATTCTTCCAAGCCGGAATCTGAAATTTCATCTGAACTTTAATATACAATCATACCATAGTTGCCTTTAAAGACAACCACAAGAAGCCATAACCGTAGCTGACAGACTATTGGTACTGGTCCCTGCAGGGTGAGGAAGACTTGATCTTTAAGGGGTTGACACTAGATAGGCTTACCAGGCTCCAGTGTATGAACTCATGGGGATACAAACTTCACAAACAGGCATTAACATGTATGACAGAATTCATGAAATCAAGCAGGGGAGCAGAACAATATTGTACTTTCCATTTTGTGGTCTAGACACCTAGTACACAGACCCCAGCAAGAGTGTCGCATAATTGAAGCCATTTTCCCTGTGTCTGCTCTACAAACAAGACTGAGAATTCTGGAAACTAACAAAAATATATAAGCATTCTTTTCAAGTTTCTGTTTTGTGTTACGTCTCTGTCCTCAGTTGAATTGTCCTTTGGCCACTTCAATAACCTTTTAAAAATTGTGTTCCACTTAGTAAAATACTTTGCATTACAAAATCTAATTACATTATTCACAAGCCTCAGAGGTAATTGCAGTTCATGCAGACAATCTTAATCTCTATTAGTGGAAACATGCTACCTGGTGATGAGAAACTCCCATGTAATTATCCAGTTTCAACAGCTGTGCAGTTAATCATACAATGATCATGTCCAAGTTATCATCTTTTGTCTCTTCCTCTCCTTCTCCTTCTCTGTGTGTGTGTATATGCGTGTGTTCATATGTGGATAAATGAATGTGTATAGGGTTCCACATTTTCGGGGAGGGCCACCTTCGATGCTGTTCCTCAGGCACGCCCACCGTGTTTGTTGAGACAGTGTTCCTTACCGAAATGAAACTCTCCAAGGAGGCAAAAATGGCCAGTGAGGCACATGCCTGTCTCCATCTCTACCCAGCTCAGGAACTATAAACATGAGCCACCAAAACCAGCTCTTTCTTTTATGTAGGTTAGGCAAAATGAGCTTAGGTCTTCATGCTGGCCCGGCAAGCATTGTACTGGCTGAGATACCTCACCATCCCTCATCCACTGCCTCTAACCTCCCACACTGGTATATGTTTCTGCTAAATTAAAAATAGAGTCAAATTTTGTTATTAAGAAGACACAAGAATTTACATTATGATTAATGTTTTTCACTAAAAACAAATATTTCAATCATTGCTTTAGATACCATAAGAATGAAACTTAACTAGCATGTACTTAGTAAATATTGACTGCTTCTTTGATATCAAAGGAGCTCAGGAACTTCATGGATGTTCCAGGATCACAAACAAGAAAATCCTGCTGAGGAGAGAACTTTTTCTTTTATTACATAATATGCCCAATTGCTCATGGCTCTGGATCTTCCTGACATCTGTTCATTTCACAGATCGGAGCTACGGTAAGCATTTCTTTTTAGAGCAACGGTAACTTCACTGAACACAGCTCAGCACCTTGTCCAGTTGTATCTTACTTATTGCAAAGTGTTGGTATTTCCACCCTTTCCGCTGGAACTTTCCTCTGTAATGGGACAAATTTTGCTGCTAGATTGCATTTCCTGACAGAGGTCATCATCTTCCTGCTGCTTATTAAACTAGAGGTAGTTACCTTAAATCTACAGGACCAAAAAGTTAATTTTGTTTTGTTTACTCTATCTGGAAGACTCAGCAGTCATTTGTAAATTTCCTGTGAATAATAAGCTTGTTTTTATCTGTGAAATGTCACCAGTATTAATTATTGTGACCACTTCTAAATGATGACAATATTATTTTTTTGACAAGTATGGAAAAGGTTACAAAGGAGTATATACTGTGTTTAATCCTCTTAGTATACATCAGAAAACCTCAGGCCTCCTTCTGTAGGAGGAAAACAGTGCACATGAAAGGAAAATCTGCCTTCATAAAAGAATGAGAAAATACATACTACTGCTTAGAGCTGAAGTAGTTTAAGATCACAAACCAAACACCCTCACACATATATTCATCTTAATAAAGATTTATGGTCGTGCCACACCGTATGTTTTGGATGGGAAATCCTTAACATATTCTAAATAGCCATATTCTAAAGCCTCTTTATAATTCTTACTTGTGTAAATATTTTAGTGTATTCAAATAATGACAATTCAAATAAAGAATTCACATGACTTTACATACCAAATCCTTGTAACTATCCCATAAAACTTACCCAAAGAATATTTGGTCATCTGTTACTCTATACCAAACTTTACTTTGGGCAACCCCAAACAAATAAATAACATATCAGTTTTCTCTGAAATTGCAGGCCATCGAGTAATCAGCTGGAGTTAATCTTTGTTTTCATCACATAAAACATAAAAGGGTTATGCTGTGGTTTTATGAACTTAGCAAACAAATTTTAATGAGCATTCCTGACCAGCACACATTTAAGCCTAATCCTCAAATCACAGGTTCTAGCATATGAGAGAAAGTTGAAGAAATAAACTCAAGACTGACTTTTGAAAAACATGAATGGATGGTTTTTAGTGGTGTGATATAATAATAAGACTTACAATGTAGAAAGAAAAGCGAGTCCTTTGGTAGCAACTATATTTATTTTTTAAATCGCTGCCAATTTATTGAAAATTCAAAAATGGGATTTTCTCCTAGGAGTGAAAACAGACTAGTAGGCTGAGGACCAAGACTCCATTAGAGCATTCATCACTCTCTTCCTCCTCAGTGTCTGCACGATGTGCATGTAATATGTTTGATGAACAGAAGAATATCTTCCTGAAATTTTAAATAATTTAAATTGATTTTCAACTGAAATGTTACATGTTACTTATAACACTATGGTTATCATATAAACTATGATATCTCTTCTCTGTAGAAATGCATGAGGATCATTTAATTTGACTTTAATAAGAGATCTTCTTGAAAGTCTAACATGCCTGGTAACTATCTGAAAATATTTTTAGGGCAGAGCACCTGAAACTAGGATCTACATATTCAACATTGATATCATTTGATAAAGTTTCACAATGAATTAATTGGTAGTAGAAGGGATAATGGAAAGTGTAAGAGGTTTTTCAACCCTCAAACATTTAAACACTTAACCTGCATCATAGAAATAAAAGGTAGTTAGAGACTCTGTTATGTAAGAAACATCCTTGAGTACATACAGTCAAGAGACTTAAGGATGCCACTTAAGAAATACTCCCCTTCTTCACTGGAGTCTAACAGAGCTAAAAAAATGACTCAGAAAGGCTTCACATTCTGTGACTGAATTATCTTTCGGCATAATTCAAACAATATCTAAAGCCTGACCCTTAGTCTATAAGAGTATATCCAAGAGTATGGGAGGCAGGGCGTTCTTTTTGAGGAAAAACATATTAAAAAGATCTGTGGAGTTAGAGCATTTGAAAGAAGAGAACAGTCTATCTTAGGTTACTTGTTCAGAAATTGTTTTATAAAATATGATATTGTATGGCTACCATGGAACATATTTCCACTGTTTATCAAGTCCAAGGATTCCTGAAATTTATTACCAGGCAGATTTTAATAGTCTTATAATTGATGAGGACTCATCATCAAATAATTTTCCATTAATAATGAAGGAGTTCATGTTGTTGAGGAATGCAAAATCTTCTGATTGTGTACCAACACAAACATTCTCAAAGCCTCAAAACACTATTCTCTAAAATGTTTTAGGTAAGTGTTGTTTCATTTTCCAATCCCACTGCACTTGCTCAGGTCCCCATCACTTCCACACCTAACTTACTTCCACTATTCTTGTTTCACATATTGCTTATTTGAAATGGTTCCTGCACTGAAAATGGAGTATTTAAGCCACATATCTTCCAGGCATCTTTATTTCTGCATCTTTAAGTTGCTTTTGTTTGATACTTTGTCACAAAAAAGAAAAAAAAATGCCCTGGGCCTTCTGTTTTAGTTTTGTTTTGCTTTGTTTGAAACAGGATCTTCTACATAGACCAGTCTTATCTTGAATTCAACACAACAGGCTAGAAAACTTGAATTTTCAATCCCATTGTAGCACTGTTCCAAGTCCAGAGACTGCATGCATAAGCAATGATGTCCAACATTTATGTGTGTCTCTGTGTGTGTGTTCACGCACTAATTATCAGAAGAATAATTTTAAATTTAATATGTTTGGAGATTAATTTTACTATAGAAAAATTTCAATATAAATAATTTGGAAGTTTCCTATTAAAGCGATACTATTTATGATTTATGTAGTCATTTATACTTTTCTTGACCAAATTAGATTAAACAGAGATTATTTTCAGGGATCTTTTTTATCAAGATTTTCCTAAGTAATAAGCTCAGTTTTCAAAGAAATAACAGCTTATTTCATAATCACAGTTCATCTATATTTTTAATGAAGTTTCATAAAGTCACATAAGTCACTTGCTCATAAAGAAGTTTGAGAACAAAAATATTTGAGATCAATATGCTTTCTGTGTTTAATTGATTATATTCACATTAAGCTTTGCACATCTTTATACATTCATCTTGTCCTGTTTCTTTGCTCAGCTTAAAATGATCCTCACTACTATTCCATTTGAATTGCTAAATACTTTTTTATGAAATGTAGCTGCTATAATATGTTTTTAAATGAATTGTGAAAGGTAGTTTACCAGAAGATTTTGTCATATTTTACTCTGGTTTGATAGCTGTGTGAGTTACTGGTCCAGAGAGAATAACCCCCAATGTAATTGCAATTTAAAAGAACATGAAACTTTTTTCTTAATTCCTTTTGATATATAAAACAAAAAAACAGTGTAAGCTACATTTTAACTATGTTTATTTTAAGGGACAAACATACAGACATAATATCAATCACTCCCTTGTTGTTTCAAACTGCCTCTTGGCTTTCATGCCTCTCCTCACAAATATCTTATTTTGAAAAGAGGTTTACTTAGCTAACATCTTGAAAGGTACAAAGGTATGAGACTTGTATCAGATCAGCTCTGGTGGTACTCTAGACTGTGAGGCATCATGGTGGATGGCAGCAGTGGCTAGCAGTAGTCGAGGAAGCAGAGTTGTTATATAGGAAGCCAGAGTTCTGATTGGAGTCAGCATAATACTTTCATATCAACACACTCTCAAGAAGTACTAAGGATCATACAAGATGATTCTTTCCAGTGTTCCCAATGACCTGAGGTCATCGCATGAGACCCACCTCTTAAAGGTTCCTTCAGTTCTCATCATAACCCACTGAAGATCAAACTTCCAACACATGGACTCTTGAGGAACCAACTACATCCACATCATAGAACCTTCTTCCTCAGAGTTTTTATCCTTCCTCATTATTCTCAGTAGGAGAGCAATATATTTTCTTCTTAGAAAATTTTCTGCTTTATTTACAAAGAATTCTCATTCCAACATGAAACCCTATTGTAAACTGTCCTTTGAAACATGAACATACTTTGTTTAGGCATTGTACTTTTGCTGGAGCTGTTATATATCAATATTTGTTCTTGTTGTAGGCCCTCTTCTCTCTTATAAATTGAGTCCTCATCCTCATCTTCCATAGATTCTTATTCCTACCTTGGAAACCAGAAGAAGTCAGTGGGCCACTGGACTATAGCCATGTCCCTTGAACTGACTCAGTCTGAAAACCTCAGCAATAGTTCTTAGCAGAGTGCACAGGAGGTGATCCAAACACCTCCCCAATTTCTACCCTCTTCTGTTTACTCTCATTATATGTGGAGTCTGAGTTCCATACTCTAACCATCTATCTTGGGTTCCTAGAATTTTTATACCCATGTTCCCATAGAACATACAAAACTACATCATTGTGTATAACAACTGTATTTTCATAACAGCAGAAATGACAATGAAGACAAAGGACCCTGACCTTCTGGTTTTTACATTCTGTCTTTTTTTCTGAAAAGGGATAAGGAAGCTACAGGAATTAAACCTCACAAATGTATCTGGAGGTCAAGTCTGGAGACAAATCTGTTCCCTACAATCGTGTTGCCTACTATAAAGCAGACCTTTCTTTTCTTTTTACCTGTTCTTAGTTATGGGTAGATTTGTAAGAGTGATTCTGCCTTTACTAACACAGACATACCATCTTTTAAAATTTATTTTGTTTTTATTTTTATGTCATATTTATGTGTATTGCCTGCATGTAAACAGGTGCACCTGTATTATGCAATGCCTGTGGAGGTCAGAAGAGGGCATTGATCCCTTGGTACTGAGGTTACAGACAGTTGTTAGTTGCCATGTGAATGTTGGGAATCAAACCTAGGTCCTCTGTAAGAGCAGCCATTACACTTAATCATTGAGAGATCACTCCAAACCTGATACACCATCTTTTCTCCAATGTTGATCCCACACCCACGCAGCTCTGGTTAGACACTATTACTCTACAGCCTATAACTAACATCTGTATAGAATCAGTCTACAGACATGCACACTAACTCTAAATCCATTAAGCCAATCTTTCCCATTATACACATTAGATATGTGCTTCTTTGCTAAGTGATCATTCTTATGCACACCATTAACTATCTGCTGAGAATGTTTGGGCCTTACATTGAATTTCATAGCATGTTTTTGGTAATACTGAAAATAACTCTGATTTTTACATTCTGTCCTTTTTTTCTGAAAAGAGATAAGGAAGCTACAAGAATTAAACTCCCCGAATGTATCTACTTCCTGAATGTAAGCTACGAGGAAGAAGACATTATCTAAAACACTTGTTTCTGGATTTCAAAGCACATGAAAAATTGGCTGAGAAATTACTAGGTGATAATTCCTATATTGCTGAGAGGTAAAATTACATTCCCTTCTGAAAACAAATTAAAGCCTAGGCTCATCCCAAAGGATTTCAAGATAGCTAGTCATCATTTGAAAAAAAACACAAAACAAAGGAAAAAGGAAACGAGATATAAAGTCATTTAAAAAATAGCCATACTATCTTCAAAATTAGTGGAATAAAGTAAGAGTAGAGCCTTCCTGAGTAAGGGAGCCCTTCTCAGCCACCCCTGCATCACTGTTTAGCAAGTGTCATGGATAATTATATTCTCCAAAATTGATTAATATAAAATCTTCAAAGAAACTATTCAAAACAATCTACCTTTGTATTTAAAAACATTAAGGATTGCAATTTACTAAAATTTTCCTGAACTATTAATATTATTTACAAATTAGACTACTTGTTAATAATTAATAACAATAAATTCTGACAAGTACCTATTTGGATTCATCATTTTCTTGAGGCATTGGAGAGCAAATTCAGGTCTTGTACATGCTAAGCCAGTTCTCTGCCCTCAGTTCTTATTCTGATTGCTACATCCTAGGCTTTTTAAGCTATAGAATATTTTTCTCTTTTTCTTGACCTAATTTGGAAGTATCTCAGTAACTCATCCTAGTAAAATAGAAATTTAACATCCATAGCAAATTTACATATTTGTATCTATCTATATATGTGTGTATATGTATATATCTTAGCCATTTAACCAACTTTGATTTTCTAACTTTTTGTTTATAACTAGTCATCTTTAATCTCTCAATAAATATTTACTAAATGCATAACAGTTATTAAAAGGTTAATAACATTGGATAAGCATTGATCTTTTCTCTGCCCACAAAGGAATAGAATTCTAAAGGTTGATTAAAGTTCTCTAAACCTAGATGATTTGAGCTATATTCTTGTGACATTTTCCCCTAGGTAATTTCTAGTGTGTAAACAGTACAATGAATATTGATTCAAATATCTTGCTAAACTGGGTTGTGATATCCTGCCTTCAAGAACATATGAAATCTAATCTTGCTAATTTGCATCTGACTGACAAGAAAATATTGATTGAGAAGATGCGAACAATAAGAAAACCAATTATCAGCAGCTATAAGATATCAAGACTGAAAACAACGAAGACTAAAGCTAAAGTGTAGAGTGTTCCATTTCAAAACAAAATGTTGGCCTCTCTTGTGCTGAGAGAGATATTTTAGGGAAAATGTAGTGTAACTTTTGCTGAAAGAAAAAGGAATAGAAGGTGACTAATGAAAGAAAGATATTGTGGAATTGAAAAAATCAGTACTTTCACTTCAAAGTAACAAACTGAAAGATAAGAATTCAGAAATCAGCTAGACCTCCAAACAAGAAAGATAAATGAAACGAAACTAAACAAGTTAGCGAGAAGGAAAGGTCAGACGACAATCATAAAGTCACATTTGTATTCTTGGAAGAAAAGTTGAACTCATAAATAATAAGTAACAGTGCACACCACCCTCAAATAAATAATAGAGAGAAAAAGCTAGCTTGAAAACAAGAAAACAGTAACAGCAGCAAAGCTATCTATGATCTAAATTAGATAGATTTTAGAGTAATCAAAGTACCATCAAACTATTAGAAACCGTGATTTCAAAATTAAAACTATTATAGCTAATAAACTGGAAAAATAGGAAAAGTCATGAAGTCAAGTATTGTCTCCAAAATGCAAGAGCTCTTAAAGCCTAGTGCTAGTGATGGTTTCTCCCTGTTTCACACACTGAGAGTCTCCAAATTAGCAACTTTCCTAACCTGAACAGTATTCTAGGCTTGTAATTCCATTGTAAATTCTCTACAAAAGAAGAGATCTCAGTATTTTTCTTTGAAAGGATTCTTTTCGGTTTTTAGCACAATAGATCTGTGTTGATTTTTGTAGCTGAAAATAGCATCTCTATTCTCTACTTTTCTTTTTATTATTTATGACTTCCTAACATAATATCATATGTTTATTTGATCAACATCTCCCTCTCCTATCTACAAATTAAGTTTTGTTCAATAATCATTTTAAAATCTATATCTTTGACATAGACTTATAACCAGATATACTAGTCATTCAAAACTTATTTAAGACATAAAAAATGAACCTATATACTTGTTCAGTGTTCACTTAAAAGTGAGTGTGGTAATTTCTCAATGTACACCTAAAGTTCATTTTCTATCTTCCTAATCATATAGCTTCTACTGGAAAGGATATATACCTTTTCACCAAAGAACTTGTGGTTATGTAAGTATACTTAGCTGATTGCATAGGAAAAACAGATAAACTTCAGAGACTACCTTGTGTTAACTGATGTAGGAGGATTCAGTCCACTGTGGGGGGCCTTATCCCCTAGGCAGGGGATTCTGAATTATATGAGTGGAGAAATCAAATTAAGCCCAAGTAAGTAGGCAATTGCCTTGCTTGCCTCCATCCTCTCTCTGTGCTTGACTATGATTGACTAGCTGCTTCATATTACTACAGTCTTTGTTTCCTACAGTAAAAGACCGTAACCTGTAATCCTGATCTAAATAAACTCTTTCTCCCCCAGCTGTTTCTTTGTCAGGTTATTTTATCTTGGCAACAGAAATGAAACTAGGACACAGGTTGTCTTCAACTTAACGAATGTCTATTGTCTCTAAAATCTGCTTTCTTTTCTATAGATATGTGAATTTATCAATGTCTCAAACACAAAAGGCAACATATATAAGGATCAGAGAGCAACAAAGTCTTTGCTTTCTAAATGACTTTGAGAAGCAAAGCAGCTCTATGAGTACAGAAAGGACGGCTAATCATAGGATAAGTATGAACCATTTTATTAAAGGGAAGCAACAGTGCTTACTGGTTTTCTACCCTATCCGGTGCTCAGTCTGCTTTCTTACACAATACAGAACCACCTGCCCAGGGGTGACACCACCAACAGTGGACTGAGCCCTCTCACTCACTGAACAATCAAGAAATTGTCCCACAGACATTCCTACAGTCCAGTCCAATGGAGGCAATCCCTCATTGGGGACTGCCTCAACACAGGTGTGTCAAGTTAGCAACTAAAGCTATCCGTTCTAGGAAGAATGTGGGCGAGCTCTGGTACACAATGAAGAACTAATCTCGGTATATAATCATAGAAGAATAATGCCATAGGGAAGGCATAGAGAATATTTTCAATAAAATCATAGTATAAAATTTCCCAGACCTCAAGAAAAAGATACCCATCATGATATAAAAGGCCTGGGTCTCAGAGATGGTTCTGCAGTTTAGAGCACTGGCTGTTCTTGCAGAGGATCCAAGTTTGACTATCAGTGCCCACATGGTGGCTAACAACTAAAATTGAAGGAAAAATAAAAACTTTCAATAAGATAAACAGCTCAAACACTTTTATGACTAAGCCAGCTTTACAAAGGAAAATAATAATACGAACATTTTGATGTGAAGAGAAAGATAAACACAATACACTTCTTGGTGTGTTTGAAATTTTAAAAACAGTTAATTAAAAGAAGTCTAAGAAACAACGCAGCGATATAAGAAAATGTGAATAATAGAGTAGGAAACGTTCATTGGCATAGAGAAAGGGAGGGCTGAGCAGAGGAGGGAGCATGGAGAGGGACAACTAACTTAATTAAAGGCCTTTGGAAAATCCAACTGGAAACCTATAACTATAGAAGCTTCTTAAAGTCTATACATGTACATTATAAAAGATTTAAATGATTTACCTTATAACAGGGGGACATTGTCCCTACTAGACATAATAGGTTAGCCCTAAGTCCGGAATAAATTCCTCCTGTTGGAGTTCCTGACCAGGGATCCTAGCTAGAGACCCTCAAATAATACTGGCAATAATACTGGCCATTGTCCATACTCTTACTTATCCACCAGAACTTGATGGTAAGACTATCTTACAGAAGACACAACAGACATGAGTCATAGAACAAACATGGAGAAATCAAGGTGGTACTGACTTGAAAGCTTCATCTCTACTATTTGGCTCTGACAGTGCTGTGTGGTGCTATTCATGCTACAGGAAGAAAAATATTAATTTTTAACTTTACCCAGCTTTGAATTCCACACACTTCAACAACTACTGGCCTGGCAAGATATAACCTCTGGTGCAATAGTTGCACAAATATTATGAGAGTAACCAAGCAAATTCTAATTGGATTTAAGGTCCACTTCATAAGATGGAGCCCATATCTGATACTGTTATCAGGCCTATGAACATATAGTTAGACAGGCCACTGGCCATAGGGGAGACCCTAATATTAATATATTGATAAAGAGATGTAGTATTAGAGTAACTCCTAATGACATATTAGTATAAAGATAAAGAGATGTAGTATTAGAGTAACTCCTAATGACTTATTGTTATACCCATAGATTAATGCATCTCTCAACTCTCACCAGAGATACTCCCTTATGCAGCAGACGGTGATTAACATGGAAACCCACAATGGGTCAACACGTAGAGAAAAGGAGGCTACAAACAGCTTATCCCTGAATATGACATCTGTATCAAATTTCTGTTTTCCAAGGCTCAGGGATCACTGCAGATGAGGGCAAGGCAGATTGGAAGAGTCAGAGGTGGTAGATGACCACAAGGAGACGGGTTTCCAGACAGCTGGTCAGTTACTCACATGAATTCACAGCAATGGGGGCAGCATGCCCAAGTCCTACCTAAGCTCAAGCCAGATAAAATTTCTCAAATCCAGCATAGATTTGTGGAAGTAAGAAACCCCAAACCTACCTGAAGAATCATTAGAAACTGATGGTTTCTGTGAAGGAAAGAGTCAGTTTCTCTTAAACTGTAACTCTTGGTAGGTTAACCAGGCTCCACTGAATGGATCCAGAGCAAAGGATGTTTGGGGCACAGATTGGACTTTATAGTCCTTCACACACGCACACACACACACACGTATAACAGAGTGAGGTGATTTGCAGACAGCAGAGGATTCTAAATGCAGTCAAAACATGTCATATTAAACTCATAATAATTATTTAAAAAGGAAATAAAAGAGGTCTAAGGAAATATCAAAAAGAACAAAATGATATTAATTAATATACATTGTTCAATAACATTTCCTAATATTAATAGCCCAATTTTCCCAATAGACATGGAACTCACAATAACTTAAAAAAAACTTGGAATAAATCTAATCAATGAAGAATGATACAATGAAAACTTTAAAACATCTAAGAAAGTAAAGAAGACACGAGAAGAAGTATCTCCCATGCTCATGAATTATTACAACTAATATTGTGAAAAGGACCATCTCACCAAAAGTAATCTACCGATTCAGAGCAAACCACATCAACAATTCAATGCAATTTTTTCACAGAAATTGAAGAAAATAATCAAAATTACTTTTAAAAAAACCAAAAGGCTTAGATAGACAAAATAATCCTGAAACTCAGAGACATACTAGAGTTATTACTATTCATGATTTTTTAAGTCATACCACAAATCCATAGCAATAAAAACAGTATAGTACTGGAATGCAAACAGACATATTGATCAATATAATAGAATTGAGGACCAATATATGAGTACAGATGCATGATTTTTGACAAAGATGCCTAGTTGATGCCCCAATCAGTAATTCATTACATAGTTGTTAGCATCTACTTTTGTTAATATTTTGGTTACTTTCCCCTGCTCTTCCATGGCTGGTGAAACCCAGAACCAATGACTCCATCTATCCTATAAGATAGGCAGCAGCAGCATCTTCTAGGAGAACAAAGGGAGGCTTTTAAAACATAAAAATACTTTGCATAAAGTAACATAGTTCATAGGTGAGTGAGAATGTGAAATTAAATTCTGATTCCAAAGTCCATGGTTTAGAGAACTCTTCTCAACCAGGCTCCAGTGAATGGACATTTAGAGACATGAACTTGTTCTATAAACCTTAATATAGATGATTGAAAGCATGAAAACCAGTGCAGGAGCAACAGCAGATGCAGGTAGGTAGTGTCTAAATATGATCAATATGTATGATGAAATTTGCAAAAAAAATCTATTAAAAATTGCAATTTAATATCATCCTAGATGAGCTAAAAAAGGAAAGAAAAATATTTTTAAAAGTTGTATCCATACTAAATATTTACTGGCTATTTTTTCTTGTCAGCGCTCTGTAAGTAAACAACAACTATTCACATGGCACTTACGTTATTATGAGTAATACATCGTGATGACTTAAAGGATCTGGGATGACTGTAGATTATAGGCAAATATTATGCTATTTTTCTAATAAGAAACTTAAGGATACTTGATTTGGGAATCCGTAGGAGGAAATTCATAATCAACCTCTTTCCAGTAAGGAGAGACAATTGTGGCTTTTAGGGTTTTAAGGATGGTCGGGAGGGCATGGGCGACAATAAAGGTATGGCTACAGAAACTCTGCATGTGAGAAAATTATGTATGTGCTTAATGTCACTGTCAAAATTCTGGTTCCCATATTGTGCTATAAATATAACCTAAGATATAACCATGGAAGATAATTGCACGCAGGAGACCTAGAACCTTTCTGTCCTGTCTTTGCAACTTGCTGTGATCAATAATTACTCAAAAAAAAGTAAAATAAGAAAAAATAAATAAAGATGGCATGAAGTGAGTCCTTTGCCTTTGCTTTTAATGTATTACAATAATAGATAAATTTTGAGATAACAGATATCAGAGATAACAGATCAAACAAAAAGATATAAGAGAATAAAAGTGATACTTAAAAATATGAACAGACTGGAGAGAAAATATAAACGCCAAATGAGGAACAGGACAGTAGCTGGTATTGGGAAAGGAAAGGCAAGTGACCCTGCAAACTGACAGGGAAAGCAGGCTCTTACATTTGTCCCATCCTGAGGAGTGACCAGTGCCAGGTTTGCTGATTGAAGTAAGGGTAATCAGAAGCTGAATGGATGGAAGCATTCCCGTGCCACCAGCAACGGCTTACACGGGATTACTTCTTCACTCATTTCTAAAGTATGTGTATGCATATGTGTCTGCACATGCGTAAGTGACATGGGTGCAGGTGCCTATGAAGCCAGAGGAGGGCCTTCGGTTGCCTGGAGCTGGAGCTGCAGGAGCTGTGAGCTGCTGGATAGGAGCACTAGTAACTGAACTCATGTCCTCGGAACAGCACCAAACACTCTTAACCACTAAGCCGGCTCATTAGCCACAGAACTATTTTTTAAGGAGGATAAAGCAAGAAATCAGGACCTAGCAGTCAGAACTCGAGCCAAAGTACTCTTTGACATATTAACTAGATATAGGATATTCTCATTATCTGAGATTGTGGGCTGGGACAGAGAGGGCGTAAATTTAGCTGTACGAACTCAGTACTGGATACAGGGCTAGCAATAATAAAGAATTTTTAAAATCTCCCTCACTCACCTTGAGTCAGCAAATCAAAATTCCAAGACATGAGATAATAATATAAAAATGTCTCAGGGTGGAGAGATGGCTCTATGGGTAAAGCACTTGATGCATAAACAGGAAGACCTGAGTTTGGATTCCCAGCACCCACATTAAAAAGCTGGGTATACTGGTATATGCCTGTATTCCCAGTGCCAGGATATGGAGGAAGGAGAATCCCAGGGATTTATCTGTCCAGCCACTTTAACTGACTGGAGCCCTTCAAGTTAAGGAAGAGAATCTATCTCAAAAAAATAAGGTGTAGGGTGGATATAGGAAAACCCCCAATATTGACCTCTAGCCTCCAGTCACACACTTTTGCATGTACACACACACGTACACTGTGATCAACAAAATTAGAAATCACTAAAGTTATTCCCACTGATTTGAAAATAACTGAGCAATTTCAGAATGATATCAGAACAAGTATGTTAGGGTCTTTAAAGCGTAACCAGTAACATGAATACATTTGCAAGAGACTAAGCAGAAAGCTGAAAACAAAGGTAGTTCTGAGAAACTACTCTACTAGAAATCCCAGAGAAAACATAGCTAAATTCTGTAATTATATGTAAACTATGGACATAATAAAAATTAGCAAATTAAAGCATATATCTGAGGAATCTATCAAATGTCTAGAAATAAAGGTATATAAAAATGAATTTAGGAAAGATATATATCATGAAATTTTAGTAATACATGTCATAGAGAGTTGCACAAGAGAGGTTAAAGTTAATATTGAAAAAAGAGTATTTGCACAGAAAATCCCAAAGTTTATTGTAACATTAAAAAATCCTGAGTCTCAAGGTCAATGTGTCTATAAAGGTGAAGACCCTTCTGTGTATCTTTCCAGTTAAGAAACATAACAAACAATGCAACACTCTAAGAAGACTTCTGAGACTCCATAATGGGGAAAGACGGCCTACATTCAAAATGGAATAAATCATCTTTAAGACAAACTCACCATCCAAACTGAAATACTAATATAGCTGACATGATACCTAGCCTGATCAATGCAGGCTCAGAGTGAGTGCTGCAAAAGTCTAACGCTACAAAGTTAGAGAAGGAATCTGGAGTTTAGTGTGCACACAATTGAAGAAGTGTCTCACCAAGGCTGAAAAGCCCCAGTCTGTGTCCAGTCTACTCTGCTACCTTCTATGTGAACTCACAAGTCCAAATTGATGTCTAGGAGGGCAATTTATCATCAATATCAGAACAAATACACATGAAAAGTGATGACCTGCCATTAGTGGTCGATTTTGCAACAAGTGCCTGGTATTACTCTTCTCAACTTTGGTAAAGTGCCTTTTCCCCCAGGTTTATTCAACTTTTCTCAGAAGATAATGTTCATTTTTGTTCCATTTAATCTATACAAGACTAGAAATATACATGGTACTAAAAAGGAAGAATATTACTCTAAGATGTTAAAGCTTACACACAAGACATGTACATATATTTACATGATATACACATGCTTATTAGCTTCATATATTAAAAAGAATCATCACTACATATTAATTATTGAAGACGTGCCTACTCTTTCCTATTGGCTGAATAAAAGATGCAAACATCTGGGGAGGATTAGCCTTCTGTAAGAAGATATATGCCTTTTTTAAAACATGGAATTAAAATGATACTAAGGCTAATTTCAATTTTTAAAAGACGCTTTGCAACCAATCACTATGCAAATATGAATAGTGAAAACAGGGGATTATAATTTAAGGTTAATTATTAAAGAAAACTAAGCAGACCTTTCTATCCTTTGTTCTTTGCGACATACATATGTCTACTAGAGGGAACCCCATTCTTTTGTAGCCCCTCCCTGTAGCAAGTTAACTTCCTGAGCTGTGGTAAAACTGTAAATACAAGAAAAAATAATGAAGCTCTTTAGTTTCTGAATTGGTTTGGAGGGAATGGGTAAGGGGTAAGTTTTTATTTAAAACTTAATCTTTAAAAAGTTCGTCTCTAATAAATTCCCAGCTGCTTGTTAACTTTAATTACATATATATATATATATATATATATATATATATAAAGTTCAAAACAACTTACAGCTTTATGAAAACTATTTTGCAATGACTTTGTGGTAAGATCTTAAATTTTCAAAAATTTTAAAACATTTATGCAAATAATGAACATCATTTTCTCTATTAAAATATAAAACCTTTTCACTTTCTAGCAGCAGTAGTAAACAGCTAGGGATTGTGACTGGACGGAAGGAAGACTGAGTGTAACAGGTGGCTAGGACATAATGACCTTATTCTCTTAGAAAGGAATTTGGTCAGTCACATTTAGCAATTGTTAAAGAAGTTCGGATCAAATCAAGGAACTAACATATCATTCTTCTGCATAATTTCTGCATAAAAATCAAGACAGTGAGTAAGTTCTGCCATGAGTTATTAGGTCTCCAAAAAGTTTGCAAAAAAGTAGTTCAATACTGCTTCAGAACTGCCTTTTAACTGAAATCACATTCAGACATCCTTAAATGCTTCCTCCCTTTGTTGCAGAGTTAGAACTTCACCATAACTATTTTTTTCAGTTTATTAATTTACTTTAGCAAACACAAGTTAGAGAGTTCCAAATATGAATCTATTCTAAGCAAATGCTATCTTTGAAATGAGTATACAAGATTGTGTCACATCTCTGCTCTATAAAATATTTAAAATTCTATGAAGCACATACCTCTGAACCTCATCAAGTCAGCAACATGGACGACATGCTTTCCACTTCATCTCTTTTGGTAACATCTAACACAAAATCTTTGTATATGAAACCTGCTTTCCTAATAATGTCATCAATAGCAGTAATATTTTAACACTTTCTGCAACTGCAATTCAGATCTTGGAGATTTGGAATGAGAAAAAAATAATTCTTTACTTACACTTTTAAGAACACTTACAGGTTCTGATATTCTTTGAACAAGAAACATATTTAAAATAGGATTTTAAGTATGATTAAACCAGAAAGTAAGTACAATTTATAGCCTGAGATCTTTATTTTCAGAAAATATAAGCCCAGTAACCCTCAAAATATTTGCACTGAAATAAAAACTACCCAGTATTATTTCAGTATACTTATTTTTTAAATGTGCGCAAAGTATCTACAGCTCAGTGTTAGCCAACAAGACCCAAATGAACAAAAGAAGTTTGCATACTTCTGCTCAAAAGACGTTTAAACAGTCCTTCACCAGGAATAATACACATAAACCACAAGAAGGGAGCTGTGGAATCAAAGAACACTTACTTTTTATATGTAAAGATGCACTTTCTTTCCTATTTTAGGGTTAAAAATGATAGGGCACAGCAGTGAGTCGTGTTGGCAGTCAGATAAGCACAGGCCCTGACCCTTCAACTGGCCAGGAATTCTTACACAAAGCTCTTTTCATAGTCTGCGCTGTATATTCCTAAGATAAGGCAGCAAAACACGAACTGGTGGATAAGTGATACAAAAGTTGGACTAAATGAAATGTTTACACATAGTATGTCCCACCGATGTTTCTGCCACACATGATTTGCCTAAAACAATATTGACTCTGGTTGTGGAAAAAGCAAGATTTAAACAAAAGGCAAACTGGAGATAAAAAGACAGACAGGACAATACACATACTGTATTTCTCTTTTCAGACTGCAAATTTCATGTGAACTCAGCAAGAATAAAGCCGTATCATTTCAGAACCTCTTAAGTGCTCTTGCCAGTTGAGTTTTCCCCTCAAAGCGTAACAGATTTAAAAAAGAAAAAAAAAAAACAAAAACAAAAAAACAAACAAACTTGTATTACAACAGAGAAAGTATATTTTAAGTAATATCTTAAATCTGCACTCACCACACGAAAGCAACAGATGCGTAGATTAAAAGTGTGTTATTTTCTGCCCCTGTTCCATTTCAGTTTTGACTATAGTTGTCCAACAACCAAAAGCCCAGAGCTGCCACCCAGAGGCCCCTCCACAAGCTGGCTTATTTGCCTGTCAGTCTGAGTGCCGGCTTCTGCGGGATGGAGCTGTACATTTTGCTGGAGTTCTAATAAATTTCCACATGCTTCCCACTGCCTCAAGTAGGTGAGCTGTTATTTCAATTCAATGAATATTCAAATCACTTTTCAGGTAACCCTGTAGGAACAAGCCTTAAGCTGCCCACCCTCAACTTAAGGAGTTCTTAGTGAGAGTGGGTGGAGAGAAGCAAGTTCACGACAGGGGAACTCAGGCTGTAATCAGAACACAGAAACTTCCTCTCTTTTTTTCCTGCCTTGCCAGGCTGAGCGGCTAGAGCCTCTTTCGCAGAACTTAGGAATGTACAGAGAGGACGCGGTGAGGCCCCGCCAGACAGGCCTTTCTCAATCAATTAGCTTGCAGCCATTACTTGTGACCCCAGGTCACACAGCATGAGTGTGTGGGGTGTGCCTTTAGGGCTCCCAAGGCTACTTATGACTGCTTAGATAACTAAAGCCAAGCAAGCATTCAATTCTAGAAACATTTTAGTAGTAAATATGCTAAAGATAACAAATAGACCAAAGGTAAACTTTGAGTGTCTTTTTTGAATAGCACTGCTGAATTCAATGAATCCCTAACAATATTTTTCCATGTTGGATCAAACAGCATTTAGGACAGACCAGTAGAACATTTCCTTTACATTATATGACATAGGAATGGTGAAATGACAAAAGCCACATAATTACAAAGTGTATATTCTTTATATCACATGTGTTTTAAGGTTTTGTTTTAGAGTTTCAAAGAATAATGATTTATTGAACCAAACAACAAATTTGAACTATAAACAAAGTTCTCAATTCCAAGGAAACTCAAAACGATTCCACTTGAGAACTCAGGAATAGCTAACTTCTGATAAGATCAGGACTTGACTTATTTCTAGGGCTATACTAATTATAATTTCTCTTCATGCTCCTGTTAAGAAAATTGATTCCATTTTAATATGTTTCAATATGAAAATTCCTTAGAAAACTTATAAAACACTAAAGAAAAATATAATATTGCAAAGCTATTTTCAGATTTTATGGACTGTTTGCATATTCTTCAAAAATACTTTAACAAAGCAGCTTCATTATTATCATCCAATCAATGACAAGGAAATATCAAGTAATTGTAATTTCACAGCAAACCAATTCTTGTGAATGATCTAATAAAATTAAGGAGCTCGTGTTTTTATGATGATTGGATTAGAGAACTTTCCCACATCCTATAGCTGTCTCTCAGAGTTAGAAATGGGTTTCTAACACTCACATCCCACCCTGCCTGCTCAGTAATGCAACAGGCATCCTAGGCATCATCTAATTGTGTACTTGTCAGGACTGACAGGATTCCACATGGATACTGAACTTCACCTTTCCATCTCATTATCCTTTACCTTTAACTGACTTGTCTTCAGTTGACAGGCACTGTCTGTGACAAAATACTAGTTTTTGGTAGATAGAGCTTCACTTTTGAAAACTACAGTAACAGAGAATATAGTAATATGTACTAAAATCAGCTAATGGGATTCAGTGCAGAAATTGACGGTTTCTACTTTCTCAAACATAAAACACAAAGCCATTGATTGAAGAGTTTGGATGTCACCTCTATATATGCTTAACAAATAAAAAGTAGAACTTATTTGGCATCATTCAGGGAATCAATCATGGCTGTGCTGCAAGTTAAAACTGGACATTATTGAACACAACTTAGGAATTTGGCTAACAGATAGGTAGAAAATCAGGAATCTCATTAGTGCTTGAAGGATCTCAAGGCTTCAGAGGTTGCTACAATTCAAGCCACCAGATAATTCCATGTTGCTTTTTATCTGAACCCTTTGTTTTCTCAGTTCCTCATTCAAGATTAACAGCTAACATGAGAGTCAGCAAAATCTCTGGGCCTTACACTTTAGAGATCTACATTTATACACTTCCTGGATTCAGACTTCACTCTGAAGTAACTTCTGTACATAAAAAGAAGGGCTTCCTGATAAGTTAACAAAGGTCATTAATAACCCATACAAAATAGAAATCATATATGTGCATTGGAACATGCCTTGGTAATTTCCCAATGTATAATGTACATTTTATAGCCAGTTGGCCAGTATTTATATGACCATAGATAATTCTGAATTACACATGGCTTAGAAAGTTATCCTTTATGAAGTCTAGTTTCGCATTATAAATATTACTACCAAGTTTGTCAGCTTGATTCACTTCAATTCCCATCTTTACTTCATAGGGAAAATGACTGCCACGCTAGATACTCTGGCAAGTTAATCAGCATGACAGATCATTTCTGCTAAATTCATCATTTTATAATGAAGATACCATTGATGTTAATTTTGAATAAATTTCAAAATAAGTAAAAATTCATTCCAATTAAATAGTGATTTAAACTGATAGGATTCAGTATGTTCAATGTGCATTTAGGAAGTTACAAAGATTTACTAAACTTATAAGCATTACTTAATAAAAATGCGATATTAGTCACTTATTTCATGTTAATATTTCCACACTAATAATATCAGATATCTATATATTTTCCCTCATCATCTGTAAGATTTGGAGGACAGTTACTTTTCATGGAAGAAAAGGAGAACCAAAATATAATGTTTAAAAAATACTTAAAATTTTAGTGGTTGCATGTTTAGAACAATGGTATAGCGATTTCTAGCATACACCAGGCCCCATGATTCAATTCCTAGCACTTCAAGAATAAATAAAAATTCAAAACTTGTATGACAAGTAATTAGAAATTCAAACACTAAATTGGTCTTGGTCAACTTTTGGGTAAAATGTGTAGCGATTATATGTGACAACCAACTATCTTAAAGACTAAGACAAACACGATATCTTTTTGCTAGTATAATTTTTATTTTATTTATTTGTGCAGTCCAGGACTGGATCCATACCTTTCTCATGCTACACAAACTGTCTACTAGTGAATCGCATTCTAGTTTCTACTACTCATTTAAAGCTAATTATGTTGGACAAAGAAAACCAGCAGGTAGACTTATACAATCTGAAAATTAAAAATGTTTTCACAGGACCTGATAAGATATATTAAGATTGAGGAACTTGTTCCAACAAAAACTTGGATTGCCATTTTTACTCTGAGTATCAACAGAAGGTTCTGCTTTTCAGGATACTGAGGATACAGAATAGCACCTTACATTAGCAACTAAAGTTTTACCCTGCAGATAGTTCAGTCTCCAGTTAGAGTGTACATAGCAGTATCTCACATAATGGGACCAGCATGAGAGGATTTAAACAACAAGAAGTTCGTAATAAGAAAACAACAGATGTTATCTGATTTTAAGCCTGACATTGAATTGAGCCAGGGAAATCTTGAGAGTTGAGCAAGTAGAGCACAAATATAAAGGAGGGTCTATATAAAAAACACTACAGAGCAAACAGGACGGTAACACTGTCAAAAGGAGGGCAATGAATGGATGCATCAATGAAATCGGGGGAAAAACTCATGATGACATGAATCATATTAAACAGGAAAATAGTTGGGATTTAAAATACAACAAGAATTAAGTTGGCAAGATGGATCAGGGGTAAAAGTGCTTGCTGCAAAACTTGATGACCTAGCTCAATCCCCAGAATCCACCTAAAGGTGAAGGGAGAAAACTGTCCTCAGACCTCCACATATGTGCCATGCATGCATCTCTCTCTCCCCCCATCTCTCATATGTATACATACACAATAATAAATAGAAATTTAAAACTAAGCAAATAAAATGAAACAAGAATATAGGAAAGAATAACATATTTTTAATAGAAAATGCAACGTGGCAGATTAA
Organism: Eospalax fontanierii; assembly: GCA_035773235.1. NCBI lineage: Eukaryota > Metazoa > Chordata > Mammalia > Rodentia > Spalacidae > Eospalax > Eospalax fontanierii. The sequence continues at coordinate 24,264,924 of CM069534.1, forward strand.
GAATTAAATAAGAAACAGTGTCAAAAATCACCACATTTGTATAAATGGCAAAAATCAGAACAACCTTCTGAAAGCTATGGCAGCCGTATAGGTGAATTCATTCAAAAAGAAAACCCTTAACTACCTGACATCACATATTGGTAATCTACAGTGTCACAAATTCAAGAAAAATTTAAAGAATACCATAAACGAGGGGAAATGGGAGAAGAATGGAAGATTTCTGTAAATTTAATGTATGTGGAAGATTTCAACACACTTAATGCATATAAGCTCGTGCAAAGAGCCTTAACAGAACAAAATTTTAATGATGGATGGATAAGGATGAAGAACAGCTCATTCAAAGGCGAAATAATTGAACACTAAGTCAACACTGATATAGGCTATAAAACTTCCTAATATTCTGGTATTTTATAATTAATATTTATAGTAGATATTCTTTATTTAAATAGATACTATCACATCTCATTTGTAGCAGGCAAATCACACGAAGTTTCTGGAAACCAACCTATTTATGGTTAATGAAAGTATATTTTTCTTTTTATTTAATTATTCGTTAGAAAAATATTTATTGGTCACATACCATGGACTATTAAGGTAGTTTATGAGACACTAGCAATAAAGCAGGTTAAAAAACAGAATTATCGTTTTATTATTTTCAGATTGTCAGAGGTTGGAATGCGTAAACGAAACATGGCATGTAATATATAATTTAATATTGATTTGTTTCTATCTTCATTCATTCACCTTCACATTTCACAGTTCTACTTACCTTAACAACTGAACAATATTCTATACATAAGACAGGAGGTATGCAGAATGCAATAGTTGAGAAGCTATTGGCAACTGATTGCTGCTGGGAGAGGGAGTGTTGGTTTTAAGAGTGTTGCCCTGGTAGGATGACCATGCTCCACTGGATGGCCACACACCTAAGAATATTTGAGCAACACAAATAGGATCTGGTGGATATTTTTAAAGAGAATTGAAAGAAAGAGGATAGAAAGTTGTGTGAGTAGGGAAAGTGGGGTAGACCTGGAGGAGTGGGAAGAATTTAATGAAAATACATTGCATGAAATTCTCAACTAATGAAAATAATGAAGACAAAAAGCATTAAGACGAAAAATAATACAGAGTAATGGCAGAACCAATGATCTTAGAAGTGGTGGAAAGGTCACTTTTGATATGTTCTCAGGGAAATGTCTGTCTGCTGTGCTGAAAGTTGAGCATTAATACTAGTGCACTATGAGAGTCCTATGTAATATCATATGTGATACAGTTCTTTGAGAGAGGCAAGGTCTCCCGAAAAGACCTGCAGATGGGAGTGATTCTCGGTCATGTTTTATCAAGAATTCTTTTGTAAGAAACTCAGTGAGAATCGTGAACATTTTCCCCAGAGTTCTTTATAACTGCCCATAAAAGTGGGATTAGAAAAGAATGATGCTTATATCACCATTTAGTCATTTAAAATTAGTATTTCAGAGCTGGAGACATGGCTCCAGCTCTTTCTCTTCCAGTGAACTTGAGCTCCATTCCAAGTTCTCAGATCAGGCAACCCAGAATCACCTGTAACGCTAGCTCTAGGGGATCCAACTCACTCTTCTGGGTTCTGCAGGCATCTACACATAAGTAGGTACACATTCACACACAGAGACAAATAATAAATAATAAAGAACATAACAAAAATAAATCCTTAAAGTTAATATTTTAAAGAATTACATGATGTGAACTATATTTAAATAAAAGTAAGAAAAAGCCGCTCTATACCCTGTGCCTGCTTGAATATGTGAGCACTTAGATTCTTTTCATAAGAGTCCTCCCCACCATGATGAACTCTTGTCCCTTTGGCACCAATCTCATACAGCACAGACCATGTGGCAGAGGGTGACAATTCCTGATCCTCTCCATCCATATTCCAGGGTCACCAACAGCACCTTTCCAGCCTGTCTGTTCCAAGCTAACTCTCCAGCCCAGGGAGTGTGAGATGCTCTGTTAAGATCTTGTTTTCTGCTTGGTATCTTGCATTTAGGATGTGAACTCACTGCCTTCTCGGATCCTGGGCTTGCTCAATAAAACACATCTTTTTTTCTTTCTCCTTTCTTTTGTTTTTAATTTTTTTTTGAAATTTTTATATATCTCATACACAACATCTAATAAAGAGCATCTTAAAGTTTCGGGGGGTGGGGAGGAGGCAAGAAAAAGCCAAACTCTAGACATTGTATTGTTCCAATTTTGTAAAAGGGCTATCTTAAAAATGCGTTATGTGTGTATGTCTATGTCTCTGTGTGAGTATGTGCATGTGTGAGTGTGTGCAGGTGCCCACAATGCCCAGAGGATTGGATTGGATTCCCAATGCACTGGATTCCCTGAGTTACCAGCAGTTGTGATTATGTGGATGTGAGTGTGGGGAACTGAACTTGGGTCCTCTGTATGAGCAGAATTTGTTTTTCACCTGGAGCCATCTCTCCAGCCCATAATATACCCCAACATCTTCTTCTTAATTTCATTGCTTTTAACCCATCACTTAAATATTTTGGAAAAAATGTAAATGTACATATAAAATCATATTCTGTTTTGCATTCAGCCTTTGTTTTTCCTTTGAGAACACATGGCAAGTATCATGTCTTTCAGTCTGTGACAAATGCCCTTCTGACACATCAATCGCTGTGACCCTTAATTAGATTTTCCTAGGAGGGCTTACACCATAACTCAGGACACTGGTAAGCAAATGGGCGGAAGAATAGAGAATTGAGAGAAATGTCTTTAAAAGGGGAAAAATGAAGCAGAATAAAAAAAGAAAGTAAAGACAGAATCACTGCACAGTGGGGCAGTGGATAAAGAGTTGGAAGTCAGAGAACAGCATGCCAAAGGCAAAGGCACCCAGTCTGACAACTTTTGATATTTTGACAGCAATATATAAAGAATGTTGTCCGGGTGCTGTCATTTAAAGGCCATAAAAACAGGAAGTGATAAAGCAAGCAAAATAAAAAATATGGACTTGTGTAATTAAAATTTATAAATCATGTTAGAATAGATCCTGCACTGAGAAGAAACAGGAAGCAGGACCGAAGTGGGCCAGAATGCAGAGCAAGTAGCTCTGACATGTAGTGTTAGATGCATAAGAACACAGGGGACAGTAGAGTGTAGAAAATGGACTATCTGTAGTTTCATGGCAGAAGCTACAAAGTATATGCTCTATGCAGACAGAAACTTTAGTCATTCATAAAATGCAGAAGAATGTTAAAAAGTCACACAATAGGATGAAACAACAGATACTACTGGTCTGGTAGAGAGAAAATGAAATACTGAAGTGTGAACATGAAGACGGAGGTCCAAGGTGGCACTCCTCAAAGGAAAATCTCCATGAGGCCAGGGCTACTTTGGCTAATGAGACACTGAAAGATACTGCCTCATTAAAGATACTGCATCCATTCAAGTCATCCCTGTAGCAACTGGATGACTAAAATCGGCTTACACATTCGTAGTGATGCTTAAAAGGCAGAGTGGAAATGAGTTCAAACAAGGACAATGAATTACAGTATCAGAAGAAACAAACGTAGTCTGAGGCAGTACAGGCACATGGAGACAAAAAGGCCAACCACAGCCAAGAACCAGAAACAAATTTGGCACATAGGTAGGAACATCCTTGGGATTAATTGTGGTTTCCTTGAACAAGCAATGCAGAACAAGCTGAAGTTCACGGGCTATGCAGTGTAGGCAGGCCGTCCTATCAGACTTATCTTCTCCTTTAGCCTCCTTCATTTTAAAACTCCTTAGGTATGTTGACACCCAAATCCTTGCAATGCCAAGACATTAATACAAATAAGGACAAATTATATTCTCTGAAAACTCGGGCAACGACAAACTAGAGTATATATGAAAATTACTCCCATCTCCTTGAGATAATCAGGGTTTAAATTAAAATATTTGGGATCATGTAGAGAAATTCTCTGTAAGAAGATTTTGCCAATAAAGACAAGTCTTAAGTGTTGTGGAATTTGAGTTAATTCAATTATACCATTGGCCAGAAAGACCCAGTTGGTCTAGGCTTGAAGGCTTGGAGCTGTGGTTACTGAGAGCTAATTACCAAGCTAGAGCATCTTAAGGGTTAACCTCAGGCAATGCTGATTCCCTGCATGTGTGATTTTGCATCCATAGTCAGATCTAAACTCTGAATCAGAATAAATAAAATTATTTTATTCAAAATCTCAAACTTTCAGATACTAGAAGTAGGTTAATTAGATTGAGGAACTGTTTTTCCTCTTTGTCATTTTTGTCTCTAATTCATAGTTAAAATAGTTTAGAAGTTTTTGATCAAAGAAAATTGATTTTACTTGATGTATTAGAAAGACGTGCAAATATCTAAGCTAAAACAGTTTGGAATATAGTAGACAGCTAAGACTATACAAAATTTATTCTATTTCCTTTACTCTTCATTAAAAATGCTGAAGAAATGCTCAAATATTAAAGGGCACCACTAAACAGAATTTTATAAACTTGGATGTGAACCAGGGTGGTTCTTCCAAAACCAGAAGTCCTGAATATGTTTTATTTTACTTATTTTGTTAACTGCCTAAGGAAACAGGGATTAAACTCAGGGTGTGGTGTTTATCAGGCAAGCACTCTAGTACTGAGTAACATCCCCAGACCCAGCAGTTGATAAAAGACTGCTCCAGCCATGAAGATTAGTATATATGTGAGAATGAATATTTAGGGAGAGAAAGAGCAGAGAACTTAGCCATCTCCACTGGCTGGTTCCTCAGCACTGACATCTCACTAGACTTTATACACTCAAAACTGCCTCAACAACCTGTCTCATGACGCCTCTTCTTTTTGAAATAATTTATCTTTCCTTTTAGATTGACCTTAGATAGTGTCTCCTCTGCTCAGACACACTGTTTCTTCCTGCTCCGCGGCATCCAAATGCACCATGTGAATGCCCGCATCATACTTCTTGCTTCCAATTTAAAGTTCAAAATCCAATTATCTCTTGGTCTATGGTCTTGTCCTGGTACCCCTGTTTTTCCAGATAATTATCATCTATACCTCGCCTGGCATCCTGTAGGAGACGCTGCTCTGATTTCCCAGATTCTCTTCTTATAACCAAAATGCTGCCGGTTTCTTTCCTACAAGCAGGTCCATGCTATGTTTCTACTTAATGCTTCCATTTTCTTTCATTTCAAAAATAAACTCTTTTAACATAGTATATACATATATGTATATACATACATATATATTTCTCTATCTTTAATTTATGTTCCCAGCATACTAAATATCTTACCATGTTAAAAAGCGATGCTTTTCAACACTGATGTATATTTTGCAGAGCCACTTCCTTTCTATAATATCTGGTTCCCCATCTAATTAGGATATCATAATTCCAGGTCAATTTCCTCTACCCATTGTTTACTTTTATGTAATAAGTTGGTGTCATTGTGATTTAGACTATCCAAAATTTATATCTCTTCTTTCCTTTAGGTAAGGAAAATCAAACAGTCTTCTATTGTTTAAATGTAATCAGAAGTAAATGACTTTCTTCTCTTAAAATGCTTCAAACTCTTTTTCTAGACCTTTGTTCAATTCTGCCTTGCACAAGTTCTGGATATCTCAAGTCTGAACATTCATAAAACATTCATTGTCTGCAAAGCCTTCCTTGAGACATTATTAGAACATGAATGTCAACACAGACACATTCAAGTAAAATAAGAACATAATTTCCAGAAAGAGGGAATTTTGTCATCATCATAAATGAAAATATGCATGTCCAGAAATCTAGAGTTATATTTCTATAAAGAACTCCAGGGCAGCCCTTTAAACTCTTGCTCAAAAGCTGCTTAATAAATGCTCATCTACCAGAGCTGTTCACTCACAAGTTCTCTGAGTCCACAGTCTTCTGCTAACATGCCTAATTATGTACCCACACAATTATAGCTTATTCATTCACTTTATTTCTGTTTTGGGTGTTATATTTTGCACGAACCATGTTATTTTTGTTCTTCTACATCAAAAAAATGCTGATCCCACAAAGCAGGAGGAGGGCTGCTTTATAGGCTTGTGTATTTCAAAGTTTATTACAATGTCTAACACTTAGCAAGTGGTTAATAGATAATTGGAAAAGGAAAAGAAAGAAGGAAAGCGGAAGATCAATTTGACCAGTGACAGTAATGAAAAAACAGGAGGAATAAATTCAGGAGGTTATTTACCCAGCAGAGCATCCGTACTACTGAAAGTAGACATAATCACAGTCATTACAGAAGAAAAATATCTGAGAAACTTTGAAAGATATTCCAAATCAAACAATGAAAGGATTCCAATTTCAAGAAGGTGACGGTCCTAGTTTCATTCCTGTTGTTCTGATAAAACACACAGACGAATAAAGAACTTAAGAGAGAAGGGTTTTTTTTTTTTTTTTACTTTGTACTTAGAGATTACAGTACATCATGGCAGGAAGGTCAGGATAGCAGTAACCTCAGCTAGTTAGTCACTTCACTTTATATCCACAGTCAAGAAAAGAGAGAAATAAATGCATGCATGGTTTTCTATTAGCTCTTATACTATCCAGGAACCAAACTGAGGGATGGTGCTGCCCACAGTGCACTGGTCTTCCTACATCCATTAGTGTAATCAAGACAACATACATGTCCAAAGTCCAACCTGATTTAGAAAATCTCTCATTGAGAGTCTCTTCCCAACTGATTCTACGCAGCACTGACAATTAAAACTAATAATCATACTTAAGTTACTTAAGTATTTTCCTGAAAACATAAAAGAGAAAAAGATACTCTAATACAAATTGTATTTGTTTCCTGTAGTTGCCATAAAAAATTCCCACACACTTCATGACCGAAAACAGAAGAAATGTATAGAACACAGTTGCAGTTCTGGGGATGAGGAATTTAGCATCTCTTTAATCAGAATGAGATTAAGTTTTTTAGTGAGCTGTGTTCTGTCTGGAAGTTGTAGGCAAGAATCAAGTGTACTATAAGAGAAGGGTTAAGAGATACATGTTATGATTCTGTTTACACTAAAGGACCCTATTATCTCCAGTTTCCTAAAAGAAAGGAGAAATATCTGTGGATAATCTGAAACACAGTGAACTCAGTCTACAACATAAGAACATATATGGTGACAGAAGTTAACATGGAACTGTGTATACCTGAGCTAAGCTAACATTTATAATCCCAAACAGGAGATTCAGAATCTTCCCTAAAGTAAATAATGCTCACAGACAAAAATAAACACAGATTCAGAAACTCAAGTGTCTTACTCATGACAAGAAGCCAGATGCCACCTAGTAATTGGAAGGGAAGCTTATTTGTGCACACACATTCCAATCAAGTATTATTGCCTCATTCAAAAATGTGGTTAGACAGTCAAAGATCATCAATGGGAATCTGCCCAGGAGAAAATGCAAAACAGTAAGTGAAAGAATCCAAGCAACTCAGAGAAGCAGAGAATGTTGAAGAGGGAACAATTTAAAGAAATGATAATGATTTCCCCAAATGTTAGAAAACCATTATTTTTATTTATGTGTATGTTCTTGTGTGTATTTGTGTGTATACCACATGTATGTTGAATGCCCAGGGACACAGAAGAAGGCACCTGATCCCTGGAGATAGAGTCATATAGAATTATTGTGCCACCATTTGCATGCTGGGAACTGAGCTCAGGTACTTTGGAACCACTGATCCATCTGTCTGGCAGTGAATAAGTATTTTAACACCAGTTCCAAAGCAAATATCTAGGAATTGTGTTAAAAATAGGGATAATGAAAAGAAAACTAAAAGGACATTAAAAGGAGAGAAAATATTCCTTTTAGGTGTTTTTCATTAGAAGTATTTATATAGAATACTCTAAATATAATAATGAAAGATATACAGAGTAAAGAAACTGTTAGCAAAATTTACCAAAGTTGCAATACAAGGAGATTTCTCACAATTGACAGAATAAGTCTCCAAATTGATAGGGTCAAGTAAGCACTTCACCGTAGGACTAGAGAAAGCTTCTCCATGACATTGAAATCACATATATTACAAGGAATAATGAAGAGATTTCAAGACATAAGGGTGGAAAAGAGGCTTAAATGATAGCCTTTTCAATAACTCTGGAATCTAGAAGATAATGGGGAAACAGTTTGAAAACTATAGTTTTTTAAATTAAAGTTATTCTCAACACAAAGAAATGATTAATTTTTGATTAGATAAATGAGTTTAACCTGATTAACCATCACACAATTTGAATGCATATCAAAATACTCCAGGGGGAGGGATGGAGAGATGTATCAGTGGTTAAGAATACTTATTCAAAGTATCAGGACCAGTATGTACATTCTAGCACTTAAGTAACAAGCCATGTGTGGTTCTGCATGTGCCTGTAATCTCAGCACAAAGCAGGGATATGCAGAGACTGGATGATTACTGGGGATTTCTGACTGCAAACCTAGCCAAAAACCACACTATCTGGGTTTAGCAGCAGACCCTGCCTTAAAGGAATAGCATAGAAAGTGATAGAACAGAACAAGTGACACCCTGATATCCTGAAGGGCAAGAGCCCACACACCTATGTCCACATGTCCACATATAGCACGCACATACATGCACACATTTGTACACAAACAAAATATTACATGATAATATTTATGTCAGCTAAAAATGAGATTTTTTAATGGGAAGAACTATTTTCAGTCTATAAATCTATATCAGTCAATGACTCAATCAAATACAAGGGTATAATAAACATATTTCCTGATATGCAAGTTCATTAATATCTATTACTCATGTATGCTTATCAAGAAGTTACAAGAACATGAATGCAGAGAAAAAAAAACAGAGAAAGACATAACAGAACACAACATTATAGAAAAAAGTACATGCCATCATAAAATGGAAAAATGAATATCCAGAATGCAAAGGAAACAAAAAGGAAAGAAAAGCCTTAACAGCTCATTTCCAGACAAGTAGGAAGAGATAGGTTTCCAAAGAGTCTTCTCCAAGGAAAAATAACAAAAATTATCAATTATTGACCAATTTATCTGTATAAATTAAATATAGAAGCAATTTACAAAGATAGAGAATTTGAAAACACCAGAAACAAACAAACAAAAATAAAGTTGTAACAAATACAAGGAAATATAATAGAAGAAGAAAAAGACATGGCAGTCAGGCCCAGTGACACATGCCTTTAGTCCTAGCACTCAGGAGATCGAGACTAGCCTGGTCTTCTAAGCGCGTTCCAGACCAGCTAGGGCTATAGGGAATCCCTGTCTCAAAAAGACCAAAAACAAACAAAACAAAATAAACAGGAAAAGAACATGCTAGAATAGAATATAGTAATGTGTATTTATATATACACATGTATACATATATATATTATAACTTTTTAATTCAGGAAAACAAATATTCTAGAATTACTGAATATGGACATTTCATATCACCCAGCTGGTATGTATAATTTCTATAGTCTGAAAATAAAACTCCATATTTATACTAACATGGTATCATATCTCTATTTGGAAGAGTAAAGATTTGGGAGGTTCTAAAAAGTTTCAAATCTACATCTGCAGCAACAAGAAGTCAGCTGAAGGAAAAGGTTATACAGGGAACTATGATGGTGAAGAGGAAGAGAGGGTAGAGCATAGGAGACAAGTTTTATCAAGGGAGAAACGGGGAAAATAGAGGTGCTTTGACAGTGTAACAGTGTAGAGTGTAGAGACAGGGTTACACAGGAAAGGAGGGTGGGAGGGAGGAAGGGAGGAACGGAGGGAGAGAGAGGGGGGGGGGAGAAAAGATAATGCCTAGCTAGTATAAAAAGCTATAGGGAATCTTATTAGTCCAGAATTTCTCTACATGAGTCCATGTGTATAGCTGAATGCTACCTAACAAGAAATAGTGCCATACAAGAGAAACTTCCCTTTAAGTTGTTGGCCAGGACACTGCAAGACACTCCCAAAATTACACAGGCTATTGCCACAGCCCTTGACTGTCCCCCAGAACTTGAAAGTAAGACTCTATAGCTGAAGACAGGGCATACTTTGGAGCAATGGACTGAAATTGACCTAGAAGTCACCTCCCTGAAGACTAGCACTCATAAATTTTGGAGAGCACTCTGCAAAATGCTAAGGGAAAACATAAATCCATGATCCAACTCCAGCTGTAGGACCTAATAACCACAACAATGACCAGTATGGCAAATGATATTGGAGCAGTTAGGGATACTTTTATTTTAGCAGTAATCAACAGCTACCTAATAGAACTTAAAGCCCACTCAATGGAAGTAAACTCATTTGTGGTACTGTTAACATAGTCAAATACACATGGTTGAAGAGGTCATAGACCTTAGAGAAAATCCCAAGGCTGTCACATCCCTAGACAAATGCAGTTTCTTACTATGTGCAAAACATAGATCCTTACATTTACAGACATGTATCCTTATCGCCATTGATCAAAAAACCTTCTTTTGCAACAGACAGAGACTATTGCAGAAAGAGAGAAGAAAAAAATGTTAAATCCAGCAGAAAGAAAGGGTTGCAGCAAGCTTCTCACAGCAGATGGAGACTATTACAGAATTCTACAACCAGTCACACACAGAGATTGTCTGAAAAATACCCCATCCTAGGTGATATATCTACAATGGGACCTATACACGTAAGACTCACCGAGAATAGTAGAACAAGGAATAGAAAGAATATTAATTCATCTCTCAACTCTCATCAGTAAAGCTCCTTCACACAACAGAGAGCCATGAAAACAAAAGGACAGATGACCAAAGCATAGAGAATAAGAGTCTGCAGAGTGTGGGTCCTTGGACAGGACTCCTCTATTAAAATCTACCCACCCAGGGCTCAGGGACCAGTGTGGAAGATGGGGTGGAAAGACTGTAAAAGCCAGGGAAGAAGTACATGATCATATGAAATTAGAGTCCTACAGGCTCCTGGCCCTGCTTGTATGAACCTACAGCAATGGTGTCAGCATGCACAAGACCCATGCAAACTCAAAAAGACAAAAGACCCAGCACAGAACTGTGGAAATGGACAATCTTAGTTGTAGAATTATTGGCAGCTGATTACTGTTGGGTAAGGAAGAGCTGATCTTCTTAAAGGGAGGGACTCTAGATAAGCTGACTAGACCTCAATGGATAAACTGGCACTGACTAACTTGACATGATAGGCCTTAACACAAATGTCAGATGTATAAAATCCAGTTGGGGTTGGGGAGAGCAGCTAAGGACAGGTGCTAACGGAGAAGGGGGTATAAAGTTGGTTAAGATATTCTGTATGAAATACACAAAAATTTAATAAAAATTTTAAAAGAAAAAGGATTGCTGTAAAACCCTATCTTCTGGACATGACATGCCTCTTGTGCTCATGAACTCACAGCAACAGTGGCTACCTGAACAAGACTGGACTCATCAACATTCTGTCATGCATTGGGAGAGGGGCTCATCATGGCTCATTCCTCCCTGAGGAGCCATAGGCAGTTCATAATTGCTGGGGCTTGAGCAGAGTCATGATCGTCAGTGTTGTACTCTTGTACATTACGCTGCGCTTGTTCAAGTAAGTAACACTTGACCTATACTCATGCAGACCCCTATTAAAAGCAGCGGGACACATACACAAAGGGACATGAGAGTAGGAGGAGGAATTGTGGGGGAAAAGGAAGCATCTAGTGATCGGGAAAGGCGGGATAGGAAAGGACATTGAAGAAAAATGTAATCAAGAAAATTATGTGCATATGTGTGTGTGTGTCTGTGTGTGTATGTGTATAAAACTGTGAAAGAATAAATAAATAATGAACATAAGTAGATTTTCACTATTATAATTTTCCTAAATTCATTGATTTATACATGTATATATGCCTTAGTAAAATATACTGCTCTTTACATAGAATTGAAATCCGTGTTTCTAAATGAAACACAAAATAATTTGATAGTAAATACAATTTCTTCAAGGAATCTGTAGGTCCAGCTTGATGAAAAGGATCCATTTTGGAAGTAAGGTATACTTGAAAAAAAAAAACATGTAATTTTTTTTTAACTTGGTCTCCAGAGTATTGGAATGACTCCAAGCAAAGCATTGACTGGTTATTGTTATTCAAGTCCATCTTCATATCACCATGCACAATCTAAAGGAAACTCTTGGGGAGAAGAAAAGTTGATTTGTCAAGTTCATAACTGAAACTCATTCACAAATGTCCCAAAGGTAATACTAATGCTGATTTTATCAATGTGTTAAAAATAAACCCTCATTTACCTCCTTTAGGTTCAAAAGAAATCTAATGCAAAACAACATCTTTCAGAGTAGAAGACCTTTAAAAATAAAATTTCTACCAAACACACTGAGAACAAATTATCAAGGGAGTTTATACAACAGGATGAGATTCTCCACTGTTATTTCTGGAAAGCATCCTGCTCCGATGTTTTTCCTTCTGCCATTCTTAGAGACAGAACATTATCCATAACAGGTCATCGAGAGTCTATTTATTTCCTCAGGAATAAGGGGCAGGCAGCATGCGGTATCCTTGGGAAAGTGGCCCAATATAACCAAAAAGGCCATCTCAGTAAGACTTCAGGAAACATAACTGTTTCCATTAACACCAACATGATGAAAACAGAATGCTCTGGAAATGTGTACTTTCTGAATCATTGTTTGTAAAAATATCACCCCTGCTGTGTTCCGACCACCCAAGAGAAATGAAAGTCACATCATACCAGTCCAGCTGATGTTTACGAGTATGAAATCAGGAGCATAGGTAGGGCAGTTTCTGTTCCTGTGACAGGGTCAGTCAGCACTTACTAAGATTATCTATATTAGAACAAAGCTTTAAATGCAGCCCTCCCCCACTCCAGACCTGCTGTGGGAATTCATGGTATGTAACATCAAAGGATTGAATTCAGGACACCTCCTTTGTTCCCAGCCCTGTGGGTGTATGAATGAGCACTAGGCAACAGTGAACTTCACAGATTCCTGTTTCAACCGGATTCTTCTTCCATTTTTCTATAGGTAATCTTTACTGATAATCAGAAGAAAGGACTCAAGACAACTTTCTGGATGTGATAGCCCTAGGAAAATAGACTGCATTGAACAAATACTCCATTCCTCCTAATAACTAACTGACGAATAAAACGGCAGAGTCAATCTTAGCAGTTTAGGAGTTTTTAAAATACTGCTATTCTTCCTAAAGTACACATGCTATCAAGCTTCTCTTTAAGGGTGGGGGCTGTGGAGAAGTAAGCAGTACAGGCTTGGTTTTACATCCCAACAAGATAAAAGACGTTGGTTATTACTAGAATATTGTGTGGTTGAGCATTATTTTATCATAGGCAAGGTGACCAACACTGTAATACGTTGACCCTCCTAGAAAATTCATAGAGACCCTCAAAACAAGAAAGGGACAGCTATCTATAGGAATGATTAGTTTCTATCTTATAACCCATAAAAGTGCAGAAAGTTACAAGATGGTAGTCTAGACAAGACAAAAGTGTAGTGACCTCAAATGTCCTTCAGTGTGTAGTCCACTAGGACAAAGAGTTCCATCCCTGTAAGACACTGTCTCTCCCCTCCTAGCAGTCATGACTTGCCAAAAGTTCCTGGGTTTGTGCTGGGATTTCATAGTCACTTCCCCATGACCATGCTGGGATTTTGTCTGCTTGAACTTGCATAGGACTTGTGCATGCTGTCACCATTGCTGTGAGTAAATGGCAGTCTGGAAGACTGTGGCCACCCATTTCCCCTGGCTCCTCTTCTGCAATGATCCCTGAGCCTTGAAGACATCTGGGGACCCAAATCAGGTTCCATACATGAGAGAGAACATTAATTAGGTGGGGGAGGGGCAGTGGGAGGAGGCAGTGGAGAGGAAGGGGGTTTTAACACTATCAAATTACATTCACTGTATGAAAATCCCAAAAATTCAATCGAAAAGAAGAGGGGTGAGCAGATGTGAAGCGAGACACCACCTTGACAGCTCAGGCCTATAATCCCAGCACTAGGGAGCTTGAGGCAAGAGTATTGCCACATTTTCCAAGTTAGTCTGAGCTACAAGGTAACTCTCTGTCTCAAAACAATTTTTTAAAGCTTCCATTTTTAGAATTTAAATTATTCTGATGTTTCCATCAAATGTTTCTTCTGTTTCCTTTTTTTTTTTAAATAATTAAAAAAAGCTTACTTCACAGTTTATGGACATTTTTCAGTGTTACAATCAGATCTTGAACTCTTCATACATCTTTGCAATACTTCCCCAGATCTTGCTGTTTTTCGTTTCACATTATAAATGGTGCAGTAGGACACATAAGGTGAAATAGCTATAATTGGGAGTTATCCCCAGATTATTTCTTCACCCTGCCTGCTTTTTATAAATCCTTCCTTATTCAAGGCAGTCTTGACCTTTCCCTGGCCTCTGGAATCAATCCTGAAGGTGGCAAGTCTAGTAACTGAGCTTGATGGCTTCCTGCAAATCAAGCTGGTCACCTTCTCATCTTACTAGTAAGCTCCTAACAGGTTCTTTCTATCCAAATACTGTGCCACCTACGTCCCTAGAGACAAACCATGTCCCTCTTAGAAGGGTCCTTTAAAACAGCACCTCCTTGGTGACAGTTCCTCTGACCATTCATGCGCGCAGCAGTGTGTATTTAGTAAACCCATCAATGTGCCTCTCTTGCCCATTACATTGTGTTGAGATGTTCTGCACATGGTGGTATTTTCCTGTTGCTGTGGCTGTTCTTTTTAGACAAGGTCTCATGTACTTCAGACTAGCCTAGAACTTGGTGACCTTGAACTTCTGATCCCCTCCATCCACCTCATGAATGGTGTGATTTAAAGCACAGGTCATCAAACCTGGTTTTCAGTGGTTCTGGGGACTAACCCAGGGCTTCCCATACATACTAAATAAGCACTCTCCCAACTAAAGTATGTACCTTAGCCCTCTCTGTTTAAACTGATGCCTTATCTCCTTGATTACAGTGCAAATTCCATCAGGCCTTGAAAGACTGAGAGCTGTCACTTTTATCCTGCAAGGTTAAGACCTAATGGCTGACAGAAGAATCAACACAGTTTTATATATTTTTTTTTCCTTTTAGTGTACTATTTGAAATCTCTTGTTTATCTTATAAACACATTAATGAGTTTTAGCAGAGTGTTCGAAAAACTTAAAACTATGCTATTCAAACTAAAAGCATTTTCAGTTGTTTGGGAATTTGGCATAGAATAAAACAAACAAGAGATAGATTATATTTTTGAAGTTGTCAGGAATTACACAAGTTACCTCAGTATATGATCAGTAAAGGCCTATTTTGTAATTCTTTCCTATGCAAGAGTAAGCTGTGACTGAAAATTATTTTCTGAGAATATCATTTTAATATTTTAAAACTGTATTGCTTTTGAAATAATGCCAACTGTAAAGCAACTTATCAAATAAATACATTCTTAAATGTGTTTAAATTTAGTGCAAACTCTATGTACTTTGTGAAGATTTTCTTCCTCAGTGAAGATTTAAACTGAGCACTATTATTTGAGAGAAACTGAGAAATAAACTGAGAAAATGAGCATTATTATTTAAGAGAACACAAAGATTCATAAACATCAATTTCACAGAAGAAAATTCCTTAAATAGAATTAAACTTGGAAAATATGAGAAACTCACATTTTTGACTAACTCAAATATATGGCAAACTTTTCTGAAAGTCTTCAGTGGTCATATATGAATCTTTTCTTTTCTTTTTGTTTTCAAAGCAAAAACAATTTCTACGTATTAACATATGCACCATTTCATGCACCAAAGAAAATGGAAGAACTATTTTAAGGGTGAACATTGTTATTTCAATGCAAAATTGAAATATGAGGTAAAAGTGTCTAGGAGGTATACCTGCTCAGGCTGGCATCCTTGCTGCCAGCAAGATGGAGAAATTAATGGAGGCACTATATAAGGAAGACACCTCAACAAGAAAACAGATTTGGGCACAAGACAAAGAACATTTCAAATGTATACTCCACAGACATTTTGTAGAAGCTGTTTAAAATCACTGAGTCTTATTTCTGCCCAGTCACAGCAAGCATGATCACTCCACATTCTCTAATTGATATGAGAATTAATTGAGATATCTTATATAAAGCTCCTAGGAAATCCCATGGTGGCCATGGCATTCAGCCGGGCACTCTGCTTCTGTCTGGCATGTGGATGTAGCAGTTGACAGTACAGATGTATAAAGTTATTTGAACCAGATAGTGTGGTGGTTCAAACCCATATCACTGGGGAGGTAAGGCAGGAGAACTACCATTAGCCCCAGGACATCCTTGGGTACATAGCAAATTCCAGCCCAAATGTGGCAATAGTGTGAGAATCTAGTCCACACAAACAACAAGAAAGTCAAAGTTCACATATCAAGAAAAGACTTAAAAAGGATTTTCTAGTTAACTAAGGCCTGGGACTCCAAGTTAGCTGAGGCCTGGGTCATAAATTCTAGGTGGAAGTTGATGTGATTCCTGAACAGAGCAAAGGGAATGAAGTTTTCAAAGATAAATGCTGAGTTTCTTTAAAATATTCCCCTACTGCAACACAGTATGGCATCCCTGGAGCCTTCTTACTATTGGAAATGGAAGTTTCTTTCAAATACTGCAAATAAAAACGTACCATTTATTTTTTTTAATTAAGTTAATTAAAAATAACCTGTTACAGTCTAGCTTTGGATTATATTTCCATGGGGATTTTTTAATTTTGAGATAAGGTCTAACTATATTTCCCTGGCTAGATTGGAACTTGCTGTGTAGTCCAATGAGCCTCAAACTCTCATGGATATCCACCTGCCTCTGCCTCCTGCATGCTAGAATTAAAGACATGTGCCACCATACCCAGGTCAGAGGAATTCCTAATATTCAAATGATAAGTGTAAGATTTTGACTAAGGCTGTGACACATATAAAATAATGAATGATATAAAATAATGAATCTTTCTGTTAAGTTCCCTTTTAATAGTGAAAATTAAAGGAAATATAATCCCAATAAATAATAGAATTAGGATCTGGGTAAGCTCATTCTTTTTGAAATGTAAATAAGGATAGCTATGATAATTCCTACCAAACATATATAATTAAGATGTCACATTTTTAGGCTGATTTTTAACTTATAATTTTGACATTTAACTATGAGAACTACACTCTGTCTGCGTGGGCTCTCAGTTTTAGTAAAATAGGTTTCAAAAGTTCTTATCTTGTCCGATTTAAACCTGAAGGAAAGTGTAATATCAAAACCAAGTTGTTGCCTGCTCATTCTGCTTTGAGACTTGTCAATAATCAGGTTTTGTAGATCTAAATTTTTGACTTGTGTCAATTAAGAGTCATGTTTTTGGAAGTACAGATTTTAGACTACAGATTGCTTAATGATGAGCTCAATATTCTAACTTAAAAACTGACAGACAATATATCTAAATAAAAACTAGAAAACTGTGTTTGAAAATCTATTTTATATTTGACTTTGCACATATATTTTCTAAATGTACTTACTTTTTACATGGTATCAAATTAGCTTATACATGAGACCTCATATAAATTAAAGTTATATTAGCTCCAAATCCCTTTTAGTTGAAGCTCATCTATAGTTCAATTAGACTTTATAAGCACACATGCACACACACACACACACACACAAATATATATATATATATATATATAACAAATTATATGGATTTGGGAAGGAACAATAAGGAGAGGAGCAGATAAGGAAAGTGGATCTAAATACCATCAAATTATATGAAAGTTGAAAAAATTTAATTCTAAAACTTAAATTTTTCAAAAAAACTAACCAAAACAAAAAATTAAAATGTAACTGGAATCTTATAAGAAAATATAGTCCCTAGCTCCACTCCAGAATCATAACAGACTAAGTTCAGCCACCTGACCCAATGCCAGCTAAAGAAACTGAGTCAATAATGGAGCTTAGGTAGAGATTTAATCAATGGGGCAAAGTGGGGAGGGAGCAACTTGAGGGATGGGATGGCCCTTGGCCCACCTTTGGGTTACTGATAAGAACTTTAAGCAAAGGAGATATTGAAACAAAAGCCAAAAGCTATGCATATGGTTGGTACACTCTCAGACAGATATTCTGGTTGATTTCTGTCTCAATCTGGGTCTATGGGGTCTATAATCCCATAAAGTTCCTATTGTTTGAGAGAATGAAAAGGTACCCAATCATCTGATTACTCCTGTGCTGAGGAATCAGTTTCTTATAATAGATAATGGCCTCATCTGGGGTTGATTGCACTAGAATCTGCTATTCCTAGAACAAAAGTATTATGAATATGGTTTTTCTCTATGCTTTGATCTTTCCCAAAGGAAAAGAGACAGATAAATAAATTAAAGGTAGAGATGTCAGTACTTTATCTTTCTTTTGTTCCCTTACATGCTCAAATTAAAAAATAAACTCTTTACCTAAACCAAAAGAAACCATCTTTTTTTTTAAAAAGGTCAACATTGAATAAAAATGGTTTAGAAGAAAAATATTTATAAATGGAAATTATCTTAGATGGAACTTTTGTCCTAAATTGAAGGATTGTTCCAGAATAGAAATGAAAATCGAGAAGAAAACCAGAAAGGTTTTCTTGAAGAATGTTCAAATAAGTAAAAGATTCATTAAAGAGAAATCTTAATGATGGCCTACATATGGCTAAGTTTACTATAATTAAATGCTATTAAAATGTTGGCTAGATGCTTATTTCAGTCAAGCTACATTAGGAACAATCTGGAAAAAGGAAGAAATAGCCCCCCTTCAACACACACACACACACACACACACACACACACACACACACACACCAAGCTACCAAACTTTTAGCTACCACTTTTATGATTCTCATCAGAAGAAACTAAAACAGAAAAGGTCAAAAAGAATAGGGAAACTGATTACAAACAAAGAATGAGCTCAGCTGATAGCCTTAACCACAGAAATAATATACTTCCCTGATAAATAATTACTTCACAGAAACAATAGACTGAAAATAAAAGGATTTGACAGGAGCAATGCTTGCCATGCAGCTGAAAGAAACCAGGGCCTTGGGAAAGACTTGCCCTCTCAAGAAGCTGTTTAAGAGCAAGTTTGCTCCTTCTGCCAAGAGAGATACTTTGTTAGGGGTAATGTTCCATCTTCTGAAGAACTCCAATAATGGCTGCCCTTAGAAACTGTTGCTGCAAAGAAAAACAAGTTGCATATAAAGGAAAACCCACTAGAATTACAGCTGACTTTTCAGTGCAAACTATGAAAGTCAGAAGAGCCTGGACGAGAGTGTTCCCAGTTCTAAATGACCATAAATGTAAACCCAGAATACTTTACTCAGCAAAAAGGTCGGTTATAGTTGAAGGGAAAAGAAAGATCTTCCATGACATAGGCTGAAAAAAATTCATGTCCAGAAAACCAGCCCTTACAAGAATACTTGAAGCAAAACAAAGAATTAAAGAAAAGAGCAACTATACCCAGGGACAACAGAGAGAACTGAATGAAGGTATAACTGTGGACACAAGAATGCAGACAGAAATTAAAATATTGGGAAATAATACACATCACTCAATAATAATTTTAATATTCCTGGTCAAAAGACACAGGCTAGCTGAATGGATCAGGAAACAAAATTAATCATTTCATTGTCTGAAAGAAAACTATCTCACTTCAAGGGCAGACACTACCTTAAGGTAAAAGATAGAAAAAGATATTCCCAGCAAATGACACTAAGAAAAAAGAAAGAATTGTCATTCTGAAAAAAAAACAGACTTCAAGCTAAGAGTAATCAGAAGAGATAAAAAGGGTCACTTTATTCTGAGCAAAGGAACAACTGACCAAGAAGATATAATAATCAAATGCACCAAAAAATAGTACAAGACCTTAAGGCACAGATTAATCCCAAATTACTAATAGTATGGGGAATTCAATACCCCATTGTCTCCATTAGATAGATCAACTGGACAATGAATAAACAGAGAGGCATCTGAATTAAACAATACCATAGACAAAATGAACCTAATGAATATAGATGCAAGAATTCTCAACAAAATACTTGCAAAGAAGCAAAGAGACACACATCAAAATGATCATCCACCATGGTCATGTTGGCTTTATTCCAGGGATGCACAGATGGTTTAATAAGTCAATGAATGCCATAAATCATATCAAGGGACTCAAAGACAAAAATCACATGGTCATCTCAATAGATGTAGATAAGGCCTTTGAGAAAATTCATTATTCATTAATGTTAAAAGTTTTAGAGGGAGTTGGACTGGAGAGAACATACCTCAGCATAATTAAGCCTATAAACAACAAACCCACAGTTAACATCATTCTAAGTGGAGAAAAACTGTAAGCATTCTCATTAAAATCAGGAACCAGACAAGACTGTCCACATCTCCACTACTTTTTAATATGGTGCTTGAAACTTTTGCTAGAGCAATAAAACAGGAGAAGAAAACTACAGGATTACTCATTGGAAAAGAAGAAGACAACTTATCCCTTTTTGCAGATGATATGATATTATAACTAAAAGATGCAAAAAAAATCAACAAGAAAACTCCTAGAAACGATTAACACTTTCCGTAAAATGGCAAAATATAAAATTAATCTAGAAATATCAGTAATGCTTCTATATACAAATAACAAGCAATTGAAGAAAGAGCACATGGAAACCCTTCTATTTACAATAGCCTCGAACAAACAAAATCTCAGAATAAGCCTGACCAAAGACATTAAAGATCTCTACAATGAAAATTTTAGATCTTTAAAGAAAGACATTGATGAGGACACCAGAAGATGAAAGGACCTCCCATGTTCATGGATTAGAAGAATTAATACTGTGAAAATGATCATCCTACCAAAAGAGATATAGAATCAATGCAACCCCAATCAATATCCCCAGGAGAGTCTCCACAGAATTAGAAAAAAAGAATCCTAAAATTCACTTGAAAATACAAAAAAATACCAGATAGCAAAAGCAACCCTGAGCTCAAAGAGCATTGCAGGGGAGATTACCATACCAGATTTCAAACTATATTATAGAGCCATAATCATAGAAACAGCATGGTACTGGCACAAAAATAGACCCATAGGCTTATGGAATATAACTGAAGACTCAAACGTAAGTACATGTAATTTCAGCCATCTGATATTTGACAAAGGTATCAAGAACACTCACTGGAAGAAAAATAGCATCTTCAGAAAATGGTGCTGACAAAACTGGATCTCCACCTGTAGAAGAATGAAATTAGACCCTTGTCTTTCGCCATGTCAACTTTCACAAAAGTCAACTGCAAATGTATCAAAGACCTCAATGTGAAACCTGAAACTCTGAAACTGTCAGAAGAACACATTGGCAGTAAAACAAAGATCAAGAAAACAAGTGACCAAATTAGAAGATAGACTAAAGATCTGAACAGAGAGCTCTCAAAAGCAGAAATAAAAATGAATACAAAACATCTTCAAAAGTTTCAACATCAACAGTAATTCAGGAAATGCAAATCAAAACAACTTTAAGATTTCATCTTACCTTAGTTAGACTGGCTAAGATCAAGAGAAAAATGACACCAAATGTTGGAGAGAAAGTGGAGAAAGGCACACTGCTGGTGGAGTTGTTAGTTCGTGCAACCCTGGAAAGCAGCGAGGTGCAGTATGGAGAACACTTAAAAAACTAAAAACAGACATATCATTCAACCTATGATACCACTCTTTGTCATATACCCAAAGGACTCATTCTATCGTAGAGACAATTTTACATCCTTGTTTGTTGATGCTCTTTTGACAAAAGCTAAGGAATGGGAGCAACCTAAATGTCCCTCAACTGACAAGGGGATTATGAAAACGTGGTATACTTACACACTGGAATTTTACTCGATTGTAAAGGAAGATGAAACCATGAAATTTGTAGGCAAATGGATCAAACTAGAAAGTAACACAGGCTCAGAAAATCAAACAATGTATGTTCTCCCTCAGTTTTAGATTCTCATACCAAATCCTTATATGTGATGTACCATGATGTAACTGCAGGTACAGGAAAATGGAAGGGAAGCAGGGAGGTAAAGGGAAAGAAGGAACATGAGCTAGAAGACTAGTAGATCTGAGGTATTGTGAAGAGAGAAATAGAGAAAACGGGTTATTTAACTGGGAGGCAGGGAGGGAGGATAATACAAGATACCACCTCAAGAGAGGTGGGGCCATTGAAGACTGCTATTATCAAGGGATAAATAGGAAAAATGGGAAACTTTAAATGGAGAAGGCATGGAACAAGGGTTGGACAGGGATAGAGAGAGGAGAGGGGAGATAAGTAATGCCTAGCTACTGTGAAACATCAGAATCATAGTAGTCTAACAACCTAATTACAAATTCCACATACGATATCTCTACACGAGTCCATGTACATAGCTGAAGGTTACATAACAAAAAACAGTGCCAGACAGGAGAAACCTCCCTTTGATTTGTTGGCCATTGTGGTTCAAGAGACTCCCAAAATTACACAGGCTATTGTCATTGCCATTGATTGCCTCCTGGAACTTCAGGGTAAGATCCTATGGCTGAAAACAGGACATATTTCAGAGACCGTAGTTCAAGCAATGAAGCTGGAACTGACCTAGAAGTCACTTCTCTGAAGGCTAGCTTTCATAGCTCTGGAGAACACAGTGCAAGTAGCTAAGAGAAAACATTAATCGATGGCCAGACATCAGCTTCATGACAAAATAACCACATCAGTAACCAGCACAGAATATGATACCGGTGCAGTCGTGGCACTTTTTCTTGAGTGAAAACAATGGCTATCTGATTGGTTTATGGCCCACTCAATGGGAGGGAAGTTGTAAATGGTATTGTACTCATAGCCAAACACACATGGGTGAAGAGGTCATAGATTTTAGAGACATCCCTAAGCCTGTCACATCCCAAAGCTAATGTGACTTCTAAGTGTAGCATATCTGTCCTTATATTTATAGTCAAGTGTCCCAGTCACTACTCATCAAAGAAACTTCTTTTGCCCCAGAAGGAGACTACTATAGAGTACCACAATGTCTGTGAATTCCCCATGCCTAAGTTGCACATTTATAATGCAACTTTTACATTTAAGGTTCATGCAACATAGAACAAGTAGTAAAGAGGATACCAATGAATCTCTCAGCTCTCATTAGTGCAGCTTCCTCATGAAACAGAGGGCCAGTAGCACAAAAGGTCACAGATGGCCAAGCATGGAGATTAGGAGTCTGAAGAGTGTGCGTCCCAGGACAGGACTTCTATATAAAGTTTCACCCTCCCAGGAATCATAGACCACTGGGGAAGAGGCAGCGGGAAGATTGTTAAAGTCAGTGAGGAGGTGTGTGACTCTGTGGAATTAGAATCCTAAAAGCTCCTGGGACCCTCCTTGCTTGAACATACAATAATGGGGTCAGCATATTCAAAATCCATGCAAACCCAAGCAGACTAAAATCTAGCATGGAACCGTGAAAATGGGCAGCAGATTCCAATCTTTTCTGAAGAAGTATTGGCAACTGATTACTCTTTGCGGAGGAAGAGCTAAAGCGAGGACTCTGGATAGACTGAGTAGACCTCAGGGGATGAACCTGCACTGAAGAACATCTGGGGACTGACTTGACAAAATAAATCTTAAGACAGATGAAAGAATGTATGGATTCCAGCTGAGGGGCTATGGGGAAGAGGACATAAAGACAATTAAGACTGATTCAGATGTTCTGTATGAAATCTACAATGATTCAATTTTAAAAAGTTTTTTTAAACTGATGGTGTCTAAGGTTCCTCAATCAAAGTTCTATCCAAGCAACTACAGAGGGTCATCAAGGAAGGCACTTTCTGCAACTGCTTATATGACAAATAAAATTTTAACTTTATTTCCAATATTGGGCTCTATTCTCTGCTCTAATCAATAACCCCCAACCATGTACTAAGTGAATTTATCTAGTAGCAACCAACTGATGAAATTCTCAAAAGCCAAAGAAGTTGCTGTTTCAAGCCCTAGCCTTGGGAACTGCAGTATCTATGCCCAATAACAAAGCAGAGAACTAGCACTCCTCAGCGGAATATTTGTAGAACTATATATTTCAGGGGAGGGTTAGTTATTGACAAAGAGATGAACCTGTTTGTTATACATCAAAGGACATTCCAAAAAGAGGCAGCATCACTCACAAGATCAGAAAGAAGGCATCATGAGAACATAAATTGTATCAACTCCCTCCCCCACACAACAATACCATCTACAATAATTTAGGAGCCCTTATGTGAGGCTACAGAGCATATTAATCCATTTACTTCTTTATATTTCAATATTTATCTTTGTTTATTAAATTAGTTTTTATTTGGGGTTTTAAGCTTTTGTTCAGATAAGAACATCAGTTCATATTGAATGTTTCCAAGTCTAAAAACTTCAGATGTGGGAAGTGCTGAAATTCAGAGCAAGAGAAAGAGAGAGAGAAGGAACATGCCAGAATCTCTAAAACGTCAGTGTCAAGGTAGGTTGTGTGTGAGTAATACCACACATGAATTAGCACTTCTCCTCTATTTAAGACGTGTTTTAATATCTTTTTGTTATTGGAATGCCAACTTAGCTGAAATGGTAACTACTCTCTAAATATATTAATGATTCTTCCAAGGAAAGATCCTTTTATACTTCCTTTCAACGTTATGCAAATATTCTAGATATATGTCAATATTTCATTATATGCTTTCATAATATTAAAATTGAATTATCTGCTTTAGCACATTCATTTTAATCATTGAACAAATATTTGTTGAGTACTTAACTACATTCCAGGCACACTCACAGCTCCTTAAATCAAGGTCTGTCTATCATTTTGCTGCTTTGGAGGGAGATTATTTTCTGTAACTAAGTTCACTCCCAACAATTAGTAGTCATTGATTAAATAGCTGTTCTATTGAACCTCTAAGGACAGACCCAAGGAACATCAGAGCCAAAAATATAAGCACGAAAAATAGCACCCTATATTTTTCTTGAAAGATATAACAGATCAGAGGATATGTGAAGTAAGAAACATATTTTTCCGAGTGTCAGCTCTAGATCTTTCATGATGTTAGAAAGAAGCCAACTCTACTTTGATTCCTTCCTCCAGGCTATAAGTAAACTTCCACATAATCCAAACTTAGAGGCACTGGTTGCCCTTAAAATTTTCAAGGATAATTTGAATTCAAGTACCCCAAATGTCACATTTTACAAATGAACAAAACTGTGCCCACAGAGAGCCATGTCACTAAATGAAGACGTTATCCCAATATACCCGCCTCAGTTCTGTCCCAGATCTGAGTTCCTCTTTTCAACTATTATTCCCTAGATTTCAGTGGAGAGATGCTAGCAAGGTGTCATAAAAATGGAAAGAATTAAGGGTAGAGAAAAACTTTTCCCTGTTTTACATCCTAAGAGCTCTCCTAACACTGGAATCTTCTATAAATAACATGAAACAATGTCTTGGAGGAAAATGAACAGAAATCCAATTAATCCACCAGATCTCCTTTTATTTACTTCTCTGCAAATTCATATGACTCAAATGTGTTAACTAGAATCACATACATCTATGCACATATACATATATTTTTATACACAAATACACATCTATAATCTTCATTATGGGAAACAAATATTCTACTTTTATCTGAAAAGATTCCTAAAATTTCTTTGCTGTATGTCTGAATAATTTATCAAGTTCTTTTTTGATACAAGACAGATTGATCATGATTAATGTGTTCATCTGCCAAAGTATTAGTTAGGAAATAAGAGATTGTGTTCTGTTTACTGATAAATCATTTGTTCTTTATGCTATTTTTTACTTCCTATGTTTGTTTCCATTTTGAAACAAAATCAGCATTCTTTCATTCAAAAATGTAATCAGACTTTGCTTAATTCCTGGTAAACCTTTCCAGAGTTAAGACAGATTTCTATAAAAGTCTCACAAGAATGGAGCCTACCTTCACTTGCTTTCTTAGGAGTCTCTGAATCTCAAGTGGGAGACAGAATACTAACCCATGTCTTGAACCCAAGGAAGGTTTGATTGTGAGTCTGAGCATGTGAACCTAGAGCTAAATATCAGCTAAGTAAAATGCGAGGGGGTAAGAGGATGGAAGTCAGGACGCAGTATCTTGTGTGTGTCTGAGCGTCTACTTGCTTACTGTCCAGTTTGGGGGACCCAATTTGCATTTTCACTGAGAGGCTGACCTGATCTGGTCACTGAGATTCCTTCCAATTCTCTGTCGTCTATCATTATACAGTACATTTTAAAGGTCAATGTTTACATTATTTTTCAGTACTTGGTGAAAATAAACTTTCCATCTCCCCTGCCTGAAATTGGTCCACTCTCGCCTGGCACCGTTTCTTGAAACAGAACACGATGTAAACCCAGCCTAACAGGCAACTTGAAATTTCAAAAACAAATTCAGCTGCAACCGCTTTTAAACCATCTCACTAGGTTACTTTTTGGTCTTACGTCACCCAGGTTTCCAGAAATCTTCTCAAAATGCCTAATGAGGCAATAAATTCCTTTATTGACTGTTCAGAATGTGGAAACAAATTGGAGTGACTCACTTGGGCCTTTTCTTAACCCTGTTATTCAGCAAAACAGTTTATTTTACTGAAAGAATGGGGGAAAAGAGCTGACAATTTAAAATTAACTAAATAGGCCCTCCCTCCTTTATGCCTTGAAGACATTCAGGAGATCTTTTTGCAAGAGTGTGTTACAGCTTAATTGAGATTGTAAAGAGCAAAATCTTAGTTTATTTATCATCTTTGTGAAAATAATTCGCATCTCTGCCTTTCTACAAGTTATGCTCTATTACCCCAGATACTTATTGTTGTAATGGATGGTTTGCTTGCTTTGTGATCGCTGCTTTTCCACTTCCTGTGTGTTTTGTCTGAAGGTATAATGCTCCTGTGAGCAGGATCCACAGGGGGAAACCTGCTGGCTTGGGAAATAGGTCAAAGCGCCTTTGACTCCTGAGGGAATAGCACTGGAAGGACGTGCCATGGAAAGTTTACGTTTTCCCTCCATAGTTTGGTTTAAAAAAAAATTACAACTGGGCTAGGTGAACATTGTTGACAAATATTTTAAAGATTGAATGATTAACTACATGCAGAAAATGCTTAGAATTGGTGGACACAGTGAATACACATCTATAAAGTGATATATTTACAAGTAAAAGGGACTTTAGGAGTAACTTCAGTTCAAACTCTTCACTGGGAATATTATTTTAAGCTACAAGCAAAGGATTCAGCGGTCAGAGGGGTCTAGTGAACACCCTGACAGACAAGATCTGAACTCTCTTCTCCTAGTCCCCAAGTTCCAGGGATGCCTTCCTGTCTTACTTTTCATTGCTTAGCCTGAAAGTACCATGTGTCACTCATTTCTTTCCTGCAGTCATTCGTAGAACATGTAAATCTCCAGCGCAGTGGGAGAGGGGAAATCGTCACTGCTCCGAAAAATTGGGAGTCAGCTCTTTGCTTTCCCTTTCAAAACAGTGGCCTTCCCCACACTTAAAAATAGGGTTTTCTCTTCCTCTTTTCTCTTCTTTTCAATTTTACTTCGTATAAATTTCTTGCTTGAATGTCTAAATAGCAGCATGACTATGAGGCTGGGCAGGAAACGGAAATAGCATGGAGCAGCTCTTGATTGCACTGCAGCTTCTATCTGGGATGCTAGAAATTAATTCCTTTTTGAAATTTCTGAATGTGTTTTCTTATTTGTCAGAATTCTCCAAAGCAAGAATTTAGATTGTGAGCCATAAAATTAGTTCAAATTAATTGTTCGTTTGGAATTTTGAAAAGAATGGGATGTTGGTTTTTACTTACTAGTTATTTGAAAGGATTAAATGATTATTTTTTGTTCTGACATATCAGTTCCTCTTCTTTTGGAACTGCCCACACAGTCATGGGTCGTTGGGAATCATGTGATGCTCTTCTCCCTTAATCGTAGCTGACTACACATAGCTGGACACTTGACCTATGCTGGATCCACTAAAGCTTTTTTCTGAAAGAATTTTAGAACTGGGTTGAGAAATTCTTTTTTAACTTAGTCCAGGTCATTGGAAAGTAGATATAAACTAATTACCGTAAAGCAATGCTTGTCCAACTTCTCTGAGGATTGGAAGCTGTGGTCTGGCAAAGGAATAAAGCTAAAACTGAAACACATGGAGAAGCAGAGATGGAGGACAGAGGATTTCAGCAGGCACTAAGCATTCAGTTCCAGACTCTGCTAGAGAACAAGCTGGCTTGATGCTATTAGATTGGGAGAGATAACTTAGCAACTGTTTAAGACAAATACACTTTTGGTTAATTCTAACTCAAATTTGCTGTATTAGACTGTAGAAAAAAAGGTTTCATTAAGTCCACAATATTTTAGAAATTTTGTAAAAATTCATTTATGTAAATGTCTAAAAGAATGGGGTCTCAGAATCACCTATGGAATGAAAGTTGTCATGCAAAGCATCATCTATACTGATTATAAAAATATGCACCTAAGATATAAAACAGGCATCTTTGCAAAATAGAAATTGTCAGTAACATCTAAAGTTAAATTATAATCATGATCTTATTACATTTTGTTTCATCAATTTTTATAGCCTCACCTTAAACACATTTTACTTTTAAATTTTATTGTACTCAAAAAAGAGATCAATTTACATGTTACAATTTGCTTAACACTATTATCTAGAGTGAAATACTGCTGGCACTTGGCCCTTGGGTAAACAGACTAAGAATATTTCACTATGTCCAAAAGCAGCATTTAAATGAGCTGACTCACCTACTCTTTACATCAGATCTTTAAGAGCTCCGTGGAACAAGGAGGAAAGCACAGTGAATCCAGAGATCAAGTCAGCCATCCATTAACTTGGAAAATATCCCCCTTGATTCTTTAGTCTTCAACTGGAGATTGTCTTTTGATAAGTAGCAGTTTTATTAAACATCCAATTTAAATGCAATGAGAAAGCATAACATACTTTAACCAATATAAAGATGATATTCTTACGTCTAAATTTACTAACCATAAAACATTATAGTACAATCACTACATCTGTTTTTGTATGTAGAAGTGGGAGGAATCTTGTCGGCTTTTCAAATTAAGCACACCAGATTGTTACTACAGATTTTGATCAAGTGGCAAAACTTTGATGAAATTACCCCATCTAAGGAAACAAAAAGGTGAGGTCACTGCATAAATAGAAGACCCCAAAATATTTGAAGGGAAAGCATGCTTCAAGCACTCTGCAAAAAGAGAGTTCAGTTAACAAATGCAATTCATTAAATGTAACAGTAAATACTGTCAGTTTGAAGCTTCAAGCCAATCCCAGTAAACTGCATCATTTAAATGGAAGAATACCAACTGATACAGTCTTTGTTATTTCCCTTGAAATAAAAATATAAATGACTCTAGGAGATAATTTGAGTAAGAAAGTTCCAGAAAAAAAATCAATTATTAAAAATTGGAAAATGGCCTCTAAGTTCTATGGCAAACTTTATTTTAGAAAGTTTTTTTATGAGAAACAAAACACTATAGAAAATATAATAGCCTGATGATATTTCTTACCTACTATTATTATACACCATTTACTTTACGTGGAGTACTCCTTATCCAAAATGCTTAGGATCGGAAGTTTTTGATTTTGAATTTTCTTCAGATTACAAAATATTTGCATTTACATGATGAGAAATAGGAGTGGGACATTTTGGAGACAGGACTCATGCTAAACTCAGTATTTCAGCTATGGTTGATACATGCCCAACACATGTAGCCTGGAGGAAATGCAGTATTTGTTTTCTTAATTTTACTTATTTGCTTATTATTATTGTATGTGCATGAGTGTTTTACTTACATGTATGTAAATGCACCAATGTCATGCAATGCCCACAGAAGCTAGAAGAGGGCATCAGATCCATTGGAACAAGAGTTTTAGGTGGTTGTCAGCAGCCATGTGGATGCTGGGAACCAAACCGTGGTCCTCTGCAAGGGCAACCGGTTCTCTTAACTGTTGAGCCATTTCTCCAGTCAGATGAGGTCAGATGTAAACCTTTCCACTAATGCTACTGTATCATGAATTTCTCACAGTGAGGCTCTGCCTTCAGCCCCACCCCACCCCCAGGTTTGAACTGACAGAGCAGACAGAGAATGCTCTTTTGGAGAAGTTAATTTATTCCAAGTTACGTACAAAGGCTTCGTCCCTGGGGAAAGAGGGAGATGGAGGTGTTCTGTGGTGGGGGCTGCATTCCCATAAGGACCTCCCTGGACCTCTGGAATACCCGCACGTGAGACTGGTGCCCTCGCCCTGCACCAGCCTCTCTCCTTCCCAGCCTTCCCTGAGTTTCCGCTAAACCTTCCCCCTTAAGTCATTGGTTAGTTGGGTGTCAATCACGTTTGGAAGCCCATCCCTCATAGCAGACAGAGAGAAAACCGCTTTTCTATGCAATAGCTATCATGTATCAAAATAAAAAAGCTTCAGATTTTTGAATGTTTTAGATTTTAGAATTCTCATATTAGAGATGATAAGCCTATAATAGGAAAAGCTTAGTAAAATGGCATATCAAATCAGGAATCTAGTCTCATTTGCTCCCAAATACTTCTTACATAACCCTTTCTTCTCACTAGCCACTAGGACCCACCTTCTTAAATTAAAAGAAAAAAAAGAGCAATGATGTTTTCAATACATATCTTTTCAGAAATATTCATAAGAAAATGATTTAGGGGATTCTTGTCAGCTTGATTAATAAATAAGTATTCACAGAACTTTTTCAGCTTGAAATAGTATGAGTAATTAACGGACAATTTGGCTGTATATTATAAACACTTTAAGAGAAGTACTTTATGTTTGCATGGGTAAAGGTCAAGTGCAAACCAATAACTACAAGTTTCCTCCCTCAGCCAGTTCCCCATCCACACTGATAGTGAAAGAAGGTGTGAGCATCTCTCCCCAGGAAACAAGTAACTATCCAAACTTTGTACACAGTGTTGTCCATTTCATTGAGAATCTATTGCTGTCACATCAAGTAAAAAACAAATGTTATTTAGTTTTTTTCTGTTTCCAATGTAAAACTCAACTAAAAGGATAGTTCCTGGAAAACTTAGTGAAATAAATTCTAAATGAACAAATAAAATATGAACAAAAGAACATTTCTTTCCAGAAAGCACTGCTTCTTAAATCTGGCTGTACATTGGAATTGCCTAGGGAATAGCTTTACAAAATAGAAAAATAGGCATTCTATAAACAAATGTTTATGTTCAATTGGTTTGCTGTGTCTTTGGCACGAGTTTTTCCTCAACCTCCCAAATGATTTGTATGTTCAGCTAAAGTTGAAAAACAGTACCCCAGAGGGAAGGTTACTGCTAGGTTAGGCAAATCCTTAAATAATTTGGAAAGTTTAATAGAAAATAAAGAAAACAGAATGATTCATACCATAACATAGTTACATACAAGCTCTTGTATAGTCCTCTCTTAGTCATACCTGTCTCCTACTGCTTTTCTCTCTCATGTTCTTTCTTTTCCTTTACCTTCCTAGTTCCTTTCCATTGTCTTTGTTCCTGCAGTTATAGCAAGATACATGCTCACAAGTAAGGATTTGGTGCTAGGACTCACATATAAGGGAGCACAAATGGCGTTTGTTTTTCTGAGTCTATGTTACTTCACTTAGAGTTACAGTTTCTAATTCCATCCATTTAACTGTAAATTTCATGACTTCATCATTCTTTACTGCTGTAGAACTCCATTGTGTAAATGTACCACATTTTAATTTTCCACTCGTCGTTTGAGGGACACTTAGGTTGCTTCCATCTCTTAGCTGTTGTGAAAAGAGCAGCAACAAACATGGATGTACAAGTATCTCTGCATAGGATGAGTCCTTTCAGTATATGTCAAGAAGGTATAGCAGGGTCAAATGCTAGGTTCATTCTTAGTATTTTAAGAGTTCTCCACACTGACTTCCATAGGTGTTGTACAACTTTACAATTCCATCCGCTGTGAATGAGTGTTCCATTTTCCCCACATCCTCTCCAACATTTGCTATAATTTGCTCTCTTGATCCAGTTTTATGAGTATCATTTACTGAAGAAGCTGTCTTTCCTCCAGGGAGTGTTCCTGGCTCCTTTGGCAAATATCAGGTGATTAAAATTGCATTTACTCAAGTTTGGGTCTTCAATCATGTTCCATCGGTCTATGGGTCAATTTTTGTGCCAGTATCATGCTGTTTTTATAACTATAGTCCTGTAATGTAGTTTGAAATATGGTATAATAATTCCCCCAGCATTGCTCTTTGTGCTTAGGATTGCTTTGGCTATCTGGGGTCTTTTGTGCTTCCAAATGAATTTAAGGATTCTTTTCTTCTAATTCTTCCAAGAATGTCATGGGGATTTTGATTGGGATTGCATTGAGTTTATAAATGGCTTTTGGTAGGATGTTCACATTCACTATACTAATTCTTCCAGTCCATGAGCATGGGAGGTCCTTCCATCTTCTGGTGTCTTCTGCAATCTCTTTCTTTAAAGTTTTAAAAGTTTTCATTTTAAAGATCTTTAATACCTTTAGTTAGGTTTACTCTGAGATCATTTAATAAATCTCTTATATTTATTGATTCTTTGCATTATTTGCTTGTTTCTATTGCATTCATTTCTGCTCTGAATTTTGTTATTTTGTATTGTCCGCTGGGTTTAAGTTTCATTTGTTGTTGCCTTTTAAGATTTCTGAATCGCAATGTTAAGTCATTTATTTGTGCTCTTTCTGATTTTTTAATGCAGGCACTTACAGCTATAAACTTCTTTCTAGAGCTAGAAACTTCCCCCTTAGAAACATTTTTAAAGTATCCCAGAGGGGGTTTTTTTGTTGGGTTGTATTATCATTTTTGTTTAATTCCAGGAATACTTTTATTTCTTTCTTGATTTATCCTTTGATCCATTCATCATTTAGGAGAATGTTGTTTAATCTCCATGAGTTAGTGTAGTTACTGGGGCTTCCTTAAATGTCGATTTTAAACTTTATTGCATTGTGGTCTGATATACTGCATGGAATTATTTCAAAATTTTGTTCTTGTATTGGGTTTATTTTGTGCCCCTGGATGTGATTGATTTTTGAGAATGTTCTATGGGATACTGACTAGAAAGTATATTCTTTGGCACTTGGGTGGAATATTTGATACAAGGAACTCTGGGGATAAAGGGAAAGAAGGAGCTCGAGAGAGGTGGGACCAGAGGAACCTGGTATTATCAAGTGATACATGGGGGAAATAGGGACATTTCCCTATTTCCTATGTAATGGAGGAAGGGTTAGACTGGGAGAGAGAGTGGAAAAACAAATCATCCCTACATAGTATAGAAAGCCAGAGGGAATCATATTTGTCCAAGAACCTAATAACAAATTATACATACAATATCTCTATATGAGTCCATGTATATAGCTGAAGGTTACAAAACAAGAAACAGTGCCAGACAGGACAAACCTTCCCTTGAGTTGTTGGCCAGGGTAGTCCAAAAGACTCCCCAGATTACACAGGTTCTTGCCAAAGCCTTTGATTGCCTCCAAGAATTTGAAGGCAACACCCCATTGCTGAAGTCAGAACATACATTGGACCCAGGATTTGCATCAATGACTGGCACAGTACACAACATTGGTGCAGTAGTGACTCTTTTATCCTAGGGACAATAAACAGCTACCTAACTGGACTATAAATTCACTCAATGGGAAGAAACTCATGTGTTTTACTGTAAACATAGCTAACTACAGACAGCTAGAGAGGTCATAAATCTTAGAGAAAACTCTATGACTGTCATATCCCTGGATTAATGTAATTTTTTACTAAGTACAAAATATGTATTCTTATATTTACAGGCAAATATTCTAGTGAACACTCATCAAAGAAACTACTTTTGCACCAAACAAAGACGATTACAGAGTACCACAACTGCTCACACAGAGACAGTGCCTGTGAATTACTCAAGCCTAAGCGGCACATCTGCAATGCAACCTCTATACGTAAGACCCATGAACATAGAATAAGGGACAAAGAGGTCATAATGAACCTCTCGATTGCCATTAATGAAGCTCCCTCATGCAACAGAGGGCCAGGAACACAAAAAGTCAAAAATGGCCAAAGCATAGAGTTTAAGAGTCTAAGAATGCTGGTTCTTGGCCGGGACTTCTAAATTAAATTTCAGCCACCCAGCACTCAGGAAACATTGTGGAAGCAGAGGCAGAAAGATTGTAAGAGCCAGGGAGGAGGTACATGAACATATGGAATATGGTCCCATAGGCTCCTGGAACCCTGCTCAGATGAACCTAGAGCAATGGTGTCAAACTCATGCAGAAAAAATCCCAGCACAGAACTGGTGAAATAGACAGCAGGCCCCAACCTTAGATTAAGAAATATTGGCAACTGACACTGCTGGATGAGGGAGAGCTGGCCTTCTTAAAGCAAGGGACTCTAGATACACTGACCAGACCCCAGTGGATGAACTTGTACTGTGAAAGGTCTGGGGACACTAATTTGATATAATAAGCCTTAACACAGATAACAATGTGTGGATTTCAGTTGAGGGATTATGGGGCGTTGTCGACGGGGAAGGAGGTATAAAGATTACTAAGATTGAGTGTGATGTTCTGTATAAAATACACAAAGATTCTTTAAAAAATAAAAATAAAATATAAAAATAAATAAAAGAATAAAATGTGAAAATATTCTGTGAAATCTGAACAGATATTCAGTTTTTATAAATTCCTTTACATAGTATGGAATAAGATATTTAGTTAGGCCATACATACATTAATAAGTCAACCTAAATTTCCAAAAGCAAGGTGACATTTAAATTACATCAATTCTCCTTTGCTGCCTATGGGAAATCATGGTAGAAAATTACATGTTTATTTTTATCAATCAAATATTCTCACATATTAACTTTCCCAAAGTGTCAGGTATTCACTCTCAGAAGTCAACAAATGAATACGTTTTTCAGAATTATAGAATGAGAAATGACATTTCAGATATGTGAAATTTTACAGTTCCTCTGTAGTTAATGTCTACATTATATATCAGATATTAAAAGACAATTAAAGTGACTAGAATCAGGTCTTACCAAGGTGGAATTAAGTTTGTGGATAAGATAGATTATACCTCATACAAATGAACCTAGTAAAGGATCCTTTAATTATACAAGACTAGTTTCTACCTAATGAACTCTATCTACTAGGAATAAAATTATATGCATTATAACTTATAAGAATTTTATACACAAACAACTGTGTAACATATACACTGATGTGGAAAGAGCTTAGCATATATCATATCACTTTTAAAAGTACACAACTATGTTTACATATTTCTGCCACTTACAAAAATGAGAAGACATTATACATGTTTGCATCTGTTATATACAATATTATAAATTTTCAAAGTAAACCAGCAAAATGATGGGAGGGGGATATAGCAGAATTTATAATTATATACTTTTGATTTCCCACAATTTACATTTATTATTCTTTTAGAAATAAATTAAAATGCACACTAATGTGAGTATTCCTTCTGATATTGGGGCAATTTATTTTAAGTACTCATGGGAGAATATTAAAAAGTATCTAATCCTTAGGAGGCTCCCCTGCTGAGCAGTGTGTTTTTTGTCATATAGCCTTCAGCTACACACATGCTCTCATGTATGTACTGTATGTGTACTTTTCTGTAGACTTTGAATGAATACATTTCCATCTGAGTTTTCACACCACCTAAAGGCTATTTGTCTCTCCTTTGTCTCCCCTTGCCCATTCACTTCCCAGTTAAAGTACTACCACTTTCCCCATTGCTCACTTGATAACATCTTTCTGCTATTAGACCTCTCTCTGGAGCTCTTCCTTTCCTTTTTCCTGGCTCTTGAGGTTACATTAGGATTTATATCCACATCTTCAGTATTAGGAGCGATGATCCACATATGAGAGAAAACACACGCTGCTTGTTTTTCTGAGTCTGTGTTATTTCACTTAGTACAACAGTATCTTGCTCCATCCATTTACCTGCAAAATCATGATTTGGGGTTTGGTTTTGCTTTATTTTGTCTTTTATCATTGAGTAGAAATTCATTATGTATTTGTAGCACATTTTCTTTATCCATTCATCAGCTGAGAGACATTTAGGTTGTTTCTATTTCTAGCTATTGTGAAAAGTGCAGCAGCAAGCATGGCTGAGCATGTATCTATGTAGTACAATGTTGGGTCCTTTCAGTTTATGCCAAATAGTGGTATGATCAGATCATATAGTACATTTGTTTTAGTCTTTTAAGAATTCTCCACATTGATTCCCACAGCAAGTACACCAGTTTGCAACCCCGCTGGCAGTGAATGAAGGTTTCTTCTTCCCCAAATTCCTGCCAGCATTGGGTGTCATTATGTCTGGAACATAGCCATTCTGACGGGGATAAGATGAAATCTTAAAGCAGTTCTGATTTGCATTTACTTAATTACTAAGAATTTTGGATACTTTTTAAGGCATTTCTTAGCCAATTTTCTTTCTTCTTTGAGAGCTCTCTGTTAAGAAACATAGCCCATTTTTAAGTGGTCTTGTGTTTATTGATACTTTGTTTTTGAGTTCTTTCTATATTTTGAATATTAATTTTCTGATATATAGCAGATGAAGATTTTATCCCACTCTGTGGGCCTCCTTTTCACTTGATTGACTTTCTCCTTTGCTGCATAAGACCTTGTTAGTTTAATGAAGTTCCATTTGTCAAATGTTGACCTTAATTCTTAAGCAACTGAAGTTCCATTTTAAAAATCTTATAGAGTACAGCCTATTTTTTCTTCTAACAGTTTCAGCATTTCTGGTCTCATGTTTAGGTCTTTGATCCATTTAGTGTTTACTTTTATAAAAATGACAAGCATGATTTTAATTTCTTCTATACAGTTTTGCCAACACCATTTGTTAAAAATGTTGTCTTTCCTCTAGTATGAGTTGTTGGTCAGTTCAAGAGACTCCCAAAATAACAGAAGCTATTACCACAACCTTGATTTCTTCCAAGAACTTGGCAACCCTATGGCTGAAGATAGGACATACTTCAGACACAGGTACTGTAGCAGTTGAACTGAAAGTGATCTGAAAATCACCTTCCTGAAGACTAGTACCCATAATATCACATGATACTATGCAAATTCAAAGGGGAGAAACCCAGTCAATGATTCTATCAATCTGTAAAGTCTATGAACCACAACAATGACCAGATTTGCAAATAATCTCTACTGGTACAACAGTGGTAGTTTTATCTTGGGGATTATCAATAACTGTCTAATTGAACTTAAGGCCCACTCAGTGAGAGAGAACTCATCTACGCTACTGTGAACATAGCCAAATATAAATGGATGGAGAGACCAGAGATCCTATAATAAAATATTTTATCACATTCCTAGACCAACATAATTTGTTATTGTATTCTAAATATGGATTTTTACATTTACAGACTAATGTACTTTTACCACTCATCAAAGAAGTTTCTTTTTGCAATAGAGACTATTATAAAGTTCTATAACTAGTCAAACGTAAACAGTAAGTGTCTGTGAAGTGCCCAGCCCTAAATGATACAGCTACTATGCAACCTCTACACCTAAGGCTCAGAAAACATAGCAGAACAGGAGGAGGAAAGATATTAATGCATCTCTCCACTCTCACAAGTACACCTTCCTCATGCAACAGATGGTGATTAACCTAGAAAATCACAACTGATCAAAATGTCGAAAATGAGAGACTGCAGAACATTTATCTCTGAAGAGGACACCTATTTCAAGCCTCTGTCATTTAAGGCTCAGGGATCATTGTGGCAGGAGGAGTGGAAAGACTGTAATAGCCAG
Source organism: Eospalax fontanierii (assembly GCA_035773235.1). NCBI lineage: Eukaryota > Metazoa > Chordata > Mammalia > Rodentia > Spalacidae > Eospalax > Eospalax fontanierii. The sequence goes on from CM069534.1 coordinate 24,302,731, forward strand.
AGGTGGTTGGTGACCACAAAGAAAATTTTCCAGAGAGTTGGGAAGTTACCCATATGAACTTAACAGAAATGGCAATAGCATGCACAAGACCTCTGCAAACTGAAGCCAGACAAAATCCTACCAGAGACATGAGGAATCTTAGCTGGGGAATTACTGGCAACAAATACATACCGGGAATGGGAAGGTTGATTTTCTTTAAGTTGATGCTAGATAGGTTAACCAGGCTTCACTGGATAAATGCACACTGAAGGACAGTTGGGGATGAAAACTTGACCTGAGAGGGAGTGACAGTATATGAAATCTGCAGGGGGTGGATAACAATGGTTCAGATAGGGGAGGGGATCTATGATCAAAATATATTGTTTTCAATTCACAAAAATTCAAATAAAAATAAAGAAAAAGTATACAATTTTAAAAACCCAAAATCAACTAAATGTTTCAAATAGAAGCTTTTTATAAGTTACCTGTTTAACAAAATAATACTATGGAATCTTTGGAAACAATATTGTAATTAAAGAGTTTCTGGGACTGGGAATATAGTTTGGTGTACAGCATTTGGCTAACATACTCAATGCCCAGCACCACCAAGAAAAGGGAAGGCTGCAATAAAGCACATTGTGTTAGTTAGCATTCATCACTGGGACAATTTACAAAGAGTAGTTTATTTTATTCCAGGGGTTCAGTGAATGGTTGCCCGGCTCTGTTGCTTTTGGCCTGACAGGGCAGTGTTTCATGCAGAAAGTGTGTAAAAAAGGAAGCCCTATTACCTCAAGGAAACAAGAAAGCAAGAGGAAAAAGGGGCTGCATATCACATATTCCCTTGAAGGATATATCTCAGTGAGTTCTTCGATTATGCCTCAGCTCTTATAGGCACTGCTAGCTTTCAATAGTGCCATTGTCTGGCAAGCAAGTCTTTAAGGAATAGGGCTTTCAGAGGATGTTTATTCAGATGGCAACACAGGTTTAGTGTAAAGTCTTTAAATTAAAAAAAAATAAAATTTGTTGAAGTAATATTTGTAAGACAAATTTCAAACTCATCAGCATTGTACCTGGGGTGTGGTAGTACAGGTACGTTTTATTTTGCTTTGGCGTAATATCCAGTGCCTAATACATTCTTTCTAGTACTCCACCCTAACAAACAGCAGCTCTGCTCCACCAGTGAATGGGAATTTCACTCAATTTTCCTCCCTTCTAACTTGAATTCAGAGCAACAACCAATCCCTGAATTACAACAGCGCTAGATAGGACTCTTCAGTAATCACTAATGTGATAGAATAATGCCACTGAAGTTCTAGTAAGATACAAGTCAGCTCTGAGATAAATTCTTCAGAAGGAATGTAAATACCAGCAGCCTCATTCAAATGAGATGTCTTTCCTGATATTGTTAGCACACAAGTGAGATGCTGCACACTACAGAGCTTTTCTTTCAATAAACTGGAGTGGGCTGAAGAATCTGCTTCCCAGAAGGTTTTAAAATGAGTCTGATCTGCCACTATGTATGGGTACTACAACATGTAGAGAATCATGACTTTGGAATGGCATTACGTTGGAGCCTACAAAAACAAATTTTTATAACATTTCAAATTTCAAGAGTAATTAATTTTATTGTGCTCATTTCAATGATTATTACTGACATAATTGTTATCCCAGTAACCAGATAATGTGTGTTTTTTATGTGTGTTTACAATAATGTGAGCACGGAAAGATTATTGAGAGTTATTTCCTAAAATGATCTCTCTAGTAGATAAATCTAGTAAGCCACTAGATTTATTCCTGGGAGTCTGATTGATTTTTAGAAGTTCTGGGATGCTAGGTGGTTGTCTTAAGTCACAGTAAGGGTGCAAATATTTATTTAAAAAAACATACATAGATTCTTTCTCCAGAAATATGAATATGAATATGAAATATGAATATGAATATTGCATAGTCTAGAGACTATGAAAAACATAGTCTCTAGAATATGCTTTTTGACAGCAGAGAACATAGTGATACTGAAATAGTGTGGTTTTGAAATACTTCATGTCAAAGCACAACAGATAACTGCTATAACAGATAACTGCAGATAAACCATGGGTCCTCACTTGCCTTCCCTGCCTGCCCACTTGTAGCAAAGGAGGATTTTTTTCAAAGTATTAAGAGTATTTGCTTTTTATTTATTATTTATATATTCATTAATAGATCATAGCTATATTTAAGCTGACTTCCACCCCTGCCCCAGAATTACCCAGATTATCAAATCTATACTTAGACACTTAAGGAGTGGTTATTGCAGAAGTAAAATATCACAGTAATTAAGGTAGAATTCTTTACAGTTTTCAGATTTTAACACTATTCTAAGATTTTGTTCTTGAAAGAGAGATGTAACTTCTTAACATTGAAGCCCACCCTTGCACCTACCAGCATGCTACAATAAGCCTAAATCATCGCCAGGAAGTCCCTGGATCCTCAGAAATCTTAAGACAATAAAAGTCCGAGACTGGAGCAATGGCTCAGCAGATAAGATGCTTGTACAAGCAAGAAAACCTGAGCTTGAATCACAAAACCCGTGTAATGCACATGCGGTAGTGCACATCTGTGATCCCAGTGCTGCTAAGGAATGTGGAAGGCACACGCAGGACTCCCAGAAGCACTAGCATAAGCAGTATTGAACCAGAAACCCTGTCTCAAACCTAGAGGAAGGCAAGTCCCCTGCTCTCCACACCAGTACAGTGGCGCTCAGCTGATGGCATTCATTCAAACCCAGGCAGGGGCACAGGCAAATCACGGGCATGGGCACATGTACACACACAGAGAGATTGTATTTAAAAAGTCACAAAACACTAACTCAGTTGCTGCTATGCAATAGTAATGTTTGTCTCCAATTACTGAATGTGAAGGGCATCTAGAAAAAGAAAACTTCATTAAACTCTATATTAAACATCAAAATTATTTTTAAAATGTATGATACTCTTCTAATCAATATGGTCTGAGAAATGGAATATATAAATAAAACACATTTTTATACAAACATCCCAAAGCATACACACATATTGAAGTGAATATTAACTCTACAAATATTTTTTTCTATCGTTGTAAGTTTACCTAATGTAATATTTCTTACCTGATTTGGAAGAAACTCCAGCATTTTACTCACCCTCAGTCTAAACATGTGTACAAATTACATCTCAGAAACCAGTCTCTCAAGCATTATGTGTCTTAACTTATTCCAGCCAAAGGTCATAAAGGGCAGTTGTTCTTTATATCTGCATCTTACAAGTAGAGGAAAAAGAGCTGTGAGAGAGTGAGGAGGTTCCTAACCTTCCCAAAGACATACAACTGGTAGGTGGTGGAGCTGGGACACAGGCCTCAGCATCAAGTAAAATTCCAGAGCTGAGACTGAGACCTCAGCTTCAGTGAGGCTCCAGTCAGTTCAAATGACCACCAGACATGCCAGGACTGGTAGACAAGAATGTGCTGACTAAAGGCATTTCTTATCTTTAGCCACAAAGAATAGTTAGGATTCCAGGGATGGTTGCTTAAATTGTGTACTGCACGGAATGTGATATACACGTCTATATTTATTGATGAAAAGGCACCCATGTATAAGATATTAAAAATAAACAAACAGGTTAGAAACGATAACCTAAAGATGAGATCCTATTTAAATGAAGTTGTGTAATGGCTGTATTACTAAAGGAGACATTGGAATTTTCATTTTTTACCATATTTTTAAAGATTTTTTTGATAATACATATATGGATTACTTTGTAATTAGAGTAATTTAAAAGGATCAAGATCTTTGTTTGAAATTCGCAGAAGTTCAATTAAAACTTTAAAAATAAATAAATATCAATCAGGATCTGGAAGCATGAGAGTAAACTCATTCTTCAAAAACCGAGACATCAAGTCTGTTCTGCTGAAGCGAAGATGCATTTATATCTCAGGGATTTGATACAAATTTTAAAAGGGAGGGAAACTGCAGATGCAGGAATGCCAGTCTGGCAGTCGCAAGCTGACCCCACTATGCTGCTTTCATCCAAACAAGGAATGTGCTCCTCACCAATGGTGGTCTCTAGTTTGGTTACTAGAAATTTAGGGTATACGTTCAAACACATGCTTTCAGATCTCCTTCCTTTGACCACTGTTCTTTCTCAAGCCACAGAAACAAATACAACTCATTCATATACCTCCCTACAGGCCAATGCATAAAACCACTCCCTTCTTCCTCACTGTATTCTCTCTCTTCCTTTGCCCATTATGCCCATTAAGTCTCAGCGGGAAGCCACACCATAATTGCAGGATAACTGTGCAGTTCCTAAACACATTCCTGCAGCTTAGGTTCTGATAATAAACTAAGATTTAAATTCTTCTCCCTACAAGGCACAGTCACGAATCTATCATAAAAGAAATATACAATTCTAAATTCATTTGTAAAACTTTTTTTTTCTTTCCTCCCATATGATATGACATTCTCTCTCTCTCTCTCTCTCTCTCTCTCTCTCTCTCCTCCTTTACTCATTCTGGTCAGTGGAGTCAGCAATGGAATGGAGAAATAGGAGCAATAACCATTCTTGGCAGGTATGTGATGGACAGCAGAGCCCAAATTAAAAACAGCTCCCCTTCCTCATAATCTTTTACTGAACCTCTGATTTAAATAGAAACAGAAAAAAAGAATCCTATATCTTTATCACTACTGTAAAAAGTGGTGCTTCAAAATACAAATTCCATGCAATGTTTTCTAGTGTTTTGGTTTTTTTTTTTAACATTTTGTTCACAGAACTGTGGGTGCGGGGAAGGTGGTCAATCAAGCTAGCCTTGGTGGGATACAATTGTTTCAAACACTTGCCTCTGACTTCATTCTATAATGAACATCTCTGGAATCAGTAATTACTGTGGGAACACATCTTTAGAGCTATTCTCAAAGAGCAAAATTGGCGGAGGTTGCTTTTATAAAGTTCACAAAATGAATGGTGCCTTATTACCATAAACAAAGGGATTTTTTAACAACCAGCTTTCAAATGCCCAGCGAATTACTGATAAGTGAATGAGAGAATAAAGATAAGTCTTTAATTGACAAGAAAATGAAGGATTAGGCTAATAGTGCATTACAGCAATATGCCATGGATTCAGGCTTGGGCCTTCTTCCCCAATTGGACTGAGTAATTTAAAAGCCCCCCCCCTTTTTTTTTCAAACATAAAGACTATTTCTTCTGCAACACCTCTGATTAAAATGTCCTAAGATATGTGAAACTAATATTCAATCACAGTATGAATTCTCCAAGTGACTGTCCTATTCTTAAATCCTATACTCAAAACTGTGCGTTTGAGGTGGCATACAGTGAAGCTTCTAATGTTACCTTTGAAATCTGATAGTTATTTATAAAATAAACTTGGCTACTAAACATATCAGACTAAAACTAATTCTAGTTTTGACTGAAAAAAGTACTTGATCTTATGCAGACGTTATGCATGCAGTCACAGATTCTGTGAATTCACGTGTGCAATGGAGCTGTCGTGACCAGCAAATAGTGTTTCACTGCAGACTTTCACTACTTCTGACTCATAATCTTTCCAATCCCTTTTACTCAATAATATCTGAGCCTTGAGAGGAAGTATGATATAGATATCCCATTTAAAGCTGAGAACTTCAGAGTATTTTTACTCTCTGTATATTGACAAGACGTGCATCTCTGTATTAATCAGTATCCACTGCAAAAATAACCTTCTCTGATAAGGGTGGTGAGCTACACTGTTTTAGAGATATTATTTTAAGAATAGGAGGTAGTTTAATGCTGTCTATTTAGCAAAATAATAGTACTAGGTTCTCTCCTAGGGCCTATAACCTACTCACCCATGGATTTGGGGTTCTATTAAAGATACCAGGCATGAGCGCCATCTTGTAGAGTTGGTATTAAATTCAAACAGAAAGTCGTTGGTTACTACAATAATATTCAAGCCACTAAGGTGCTAGGGGAATATTTTGCTGGGCCAGTTATTATAACTTGCAGTGACTCACACAAGTGCTGTTTTCATAGAAGTTTAGAGACAAAAAATTCCTTTTGAGAGTGGATTACAGGAGCATTGGAAGGATAAGAACTGGAGGTGAAGAATCTGAAAATCTCTTGGACAATCTTGCCTAAAAGAATACTGAAGATCTGTGGCTACAGCTAGATAATCATATGTCATGAAAAAGGGAGGTGGTGCATATTTCCTGAGTCTATATAAATACAGAATAACGGTACCCTGTTGGAGATGATCAGTGAGAGGGGATATTAATGAGAAAACAAAGTGACAGGGGATCAAGGAAGCATTGTCCACTGCTTAAGGTGATGAGTAGATCTACCATACAAGTAAAGGCAGCCTTAGTGAAAACACAAAAATTGTATCCATACTCACATGAGGAAAGACCAAGGACACAGAAACAGAATTTCAGTGAGATACTGGCAGGTCTATATGGTGTGTGCGTGCGTGCGTGTGTGTGTGTGTGTGTGTGTGTGTGTGTATGTGTGTGGTGCTGACACAAGACTAGAATCATAGATCATTTGAATAAAATAGCTTGACTTTAGGCAGTTGTAGGAATGTAAAATTCAAAGGATAAGATGTGCCAAAGAAATAAGATGTATTTATTAAAATGTGAATACGGTAGCAAAGTGGGAATCCTCTGGAGCTTCCTACTTACACTCTACCAAAATAAATATCAAGTGCATACAAGAGTTATGTGGCTTAAAGCCAAGCAATGAGCTATTTAAAAGCAAAACTAGTAGGAAATTGAATCATTAACAGATCAAAGAGGCAGATGTTCATAAGTTGTGATACAACTTAAGTGAAAAGGCAGAGTATGAAACGTCGTGCTAAAACAAAGGCACTCACCTGCTCTGCCATTGTTCGAGTACAGAACTTTCAATGATTCATTTCTGAATTTTAAGTCTCCGCCTATCCCTATATTTCCAGCTCCTGCATATAGGAACTGCTTGAATCTAAGATTTCTTCTCAAACTGTTTCTCCAAGCCCTCTTTGATAGCTGCTTGAAGGGTTAATTACATTATTCTAAGTTTGGGGTCTAAATAGAAGAGGTGAAGAAAAAAGAGACACAGAACGAAGTGTGTGAATTCTTTGCACATTATACAGCCTGTATAGCTCATTCACTCTCCATATACTCCAAAAGTGTGAGGGCTTATCACTAGTGATGCTACTACCTCTTTCAGTTATCATTTCAAAAAGGAAAAAAAGAAAAAACTAAGGAATAAATAAACCAGATGACTGTATCTGTTTGTGAAATAATGTCCAGTTTCTAGTTTTATATTTCACGGTAACAGTATTCTTTAAAATTTCAATATAAAAATCGACAATCATTTAATTACTATAACTCCCTCAAGAATACACAAGTTAATGATTATAGCCCTGAGTTAAATTTTATTTGTCGAATGCATTTATCTCTGCTGTAGATTCTTATATTGTCTCATTTACATTTTGATTGCCATTGATTCAAAGACACCTGGAGTCAAATCTAGCTTGAATCCCAGATCTATTTCACATCACTTGTGTGTACTCATCTGACAAAATGAAAATAATTATACCATGTGTCCGACAAACTGAAGGGGATCAAATGTAATAACCTAATGAAAACATTTTATGAGGTATAAAATACCACGCATTTTGATTATTTTTACACTAAAATATTAACTATAGGAAACTATGTGATCTCTTTATAATTCAAGTCTATTAGCCTTTTCTCAAATCAAGATTCATTTTAAATGGCTCATACCAAGCAAATAGGAGAAAAAGAATGTTTAAAATGGATGTGAGGGAGCTGGAGAGATAGTTTAGTAGTTAAGAGCACTGGCTATTCTTGCAGAGGACCAGGGTTTGATTCCCAGCACCCACATGGCAGCAACAACCATCCATAATTCTAGTTCCAGGGGAATTTGACATCCTCTTCTGACCTCCCTAGGCTTTGCACGACATGGATGCACTTACACACGTACAGGTAATACACTCATTCACATAAAATAAAAATAATGTATAGAATATTTTAAAAGTAGATGTGAATATATTTGTACTTTTAAAATTTCAACAAAATTATAATAGAATAATTAAGATTAATGAGAAATTAAGGCCTTCCAAGAGGAGGTCAACATTTTACTTTTATAAGAACAATATGTAAGTGAAACCTATCTCTAAACCTAAATCTGTATATGCAGATAAACCTACATTATTATTTCTGTAGTACCCAATTACTACTTATTAATCAATGCAAAATTAAACATTCTTTAACTACATTAAGAAATAACACCTTTAAAATAACTGTGAACATTTATGTGCTTATGTGTATGCATTCCTATGAACAAATTTTTAAATATTTCATTGATTTTTGGACAATTTCATGCAACGCATTTGATTAGATTTCAATCCCCTCCCATCTCCACTCCCACATTACTGCTTCTCCCACTTCACGTCTTCTATTATTACTTTTTAAGACCTATTGTGTCCAACCTGTGTCCCCAAATCTTCTATGTGAGTCCATTCCTGGAGTGTATTCAATCGACCCCAAATTCTACCTTAAAAAAAAAAAAAGCCTCTCGTTCTCCAAGCAGCTGTCAGTTGTCATGGTTTCTCAGCTAGGGCAGGGTTCTTGTCTACCTCCATGCTGGGATTTCGTCTGGCTTGGGCTTGCAGATGTCTTCTGCATGTTGTCACAAGCCTTTTTGGTTCATATGGAAAATTGCTCTGCTGTCTAGAAAACAGTTGTATTCACCCGAAACTTATGACTCTTACAATCATCCTGCCCTTCTTCCAAAACTATGCCTGAGGCTTGGGAGGAGAGAATGTGATGATACACATGGCCCACTCGGGTCTAAGCACTGGAAAGTGTCTTATTCCCTGCATGTTGACCAGCTGTGTGGTCTCTGTGTTAATCACCATCTGTTGGAGGAAGAAGCATGTCTGGTGAGAATTGAGAGATGCACTAAGCTAAGGATAAAGCAATTCATCATTAGGAGTAAGTTTAATACTATATCCATTTAGCAGAACAATAGCAGTAGTACTTAATCTGTGATAGAAGACTGGTCAGTATGTAATTATAATAATTTAGAGAGAGCTTAAAAATTGAGGAATGAAAGTTACTTATTCCTAGATATCTAACAAAAATAGCATTTGGTATTAAGGTTTTTTCCATCCTGAATACATGAGCATGAAAAAAACATATACAGAATCACATGTTAACATCAATGTAACCATAGCAAACATAGAATTTGGATTATATTTTTATTAAGTCATAAACTCTTTTGCATGTTCCTAGGTCTGTTGTTTTCAGGCAGTATATGGATTTCCCTTTCCTAAAAGTACAGCAATTGGAAAACAATTCACAGGGATCTAGATGGACCTAGATTATTAAACAAGTAAACTTCCTGAAGAATAGTGACAGAATAATATAGAGAACACAAGCCTGTTGATTCTCACCCTGAGAAAACATGATAGAGAATTATGCTTTTAGAAAATTTCTATTAAATACCCTAGTGTCCACAGCACCAAATGAAATGTAGAATTTCTAGCGGTGATATTTAATGGTCACTAAATACTTAAGTCTTGGTCAGCAAAAGCAGAATTACACGATTACAAGTTCAAGAGAGGTCAGGGGAAGGAACTAAAGAAACTCTTTTTAGTATGAGCAGATTTAATTCTAAAGTTATTCTGGAATTCTATTTAATGACTCCAAATTAAAACTTTAAAAATAAGTGTTGCTCTGGCACATGGCTCAGAAAGCTTGTCAGTTACACAACTGAAAATTGGATTTTTTTTTTCAGATGACTGAAGAGTAACAGCAAAAATATAGAGCCCCAAGGGCTGGAGGAATGGTTCAGTGGTTAAGAGCACTGACTGCTCTTGTAAAGGACTTAAGTTTGTTTTCTAGCACCACATGATGGCTAACAATCATCTCCAGTTCCAGGGGCTCTGACACCATCTTCTGGCCTCTGTGGGCATTGCAAGCATATAGTACACTTACATATATGCAGGCAAAACACCCACATGGATAAAATAATAACGAATAAAAATATTTTAAAATATAGAGAAATAAAAACTGAATATGTATAAATGTAGAAAGAAAAGGTAAGATTTCTTGATGGCATCTAATTGTCATGTTATCCATCACTGAAATCAAGTGTCAGCAAACCCTGAATTGTGGGTCAAAGACAGCTACACATAAAATATTATGGAACCAGGTCACACCCATTTCTTTACATGTATGCTGTTCACAGATGCTTCATTGCAGAATGGCAGAACTCAGTACATGTCCCACACACCCTGAAACACTTGCTACCTGACTCTTTATAAAAATATCGATAAATTCCTGAATAATAAGCAAAGCATCATTCTATATATGCAACTAGTTTTCATCATAACCACTGACAAAACACCACTACCCCAAGTTTTATTGTCAATCACCATCAAATATGAAAGATAATGTAAATATATAATGTATGCAACATCTTACATATTATATGTGCATGGTGATATATATGTATATATATGTGTGTGTGTGTGTGTGTGTGTCACTATGAGGATATTTGTAGGCTCATACTCTCCCCACTAAAGGAACTTCACCACAGTTGATTAAATAATTGTGAAAGATAATGCAGTAAGCACATATAGCAAACTTCAGCCTAGAAAAATAGCCTTGATCTCTATTTTACAATTATATTATTCACCTTTCCACAAAAGGAAAATGAAACCCAGTGACATTCAATGTTTTCTCAGTTTTACATTGGTACCAAGTGGTTAAGCTAGGCTTTGAATGCAAAGCCGATAGACCTCCCACTGCCCCATATAATCAGCCTACTATATTGTCCCTAAAGAGATAAAATGTTACTGGAGAAAATTATAACCACGGAAGCATTGGAAAAATATAGCCATGATCAAAGGAAATCATTTATTACCAGAAAACAAATAATATGGTTTAATTTCATATCAGACAACAATAACATGCTCTTGGCTATTATTAATAGCAACATACAGAATACAGTGAATTTTTAAGGAGATGGCCTTTAACATGCAGCAATGGGCAAATGTACACTCTGAGGAATATCTCTGAGATTATGGGTGGGGCTGTGTCCCATGGTGAATATATATATATATATATATATATATATATATATATATATATATATATACTTTAACCATCATAACCCAAACAAGGCAAAGAAAATAACTAGGCTCTACAGAAACAATATAGAATGAATCATTGGAAGTCACATTCACCTATGAAACAGAATGATAAGATAGATAAGGACAGGGTGGTATGACTGTGTGAGAAAATTGCAAGGTACAGTGACAGCGCTAAGAGAAAGGAAGTTTCCAAACGCAGAAAACAACAGGTGGTAGAGACAGAGGTTTCCAGACATATAGTAATCTTCTGAAATCCAAAGTACTCTAGAAAGACTCCCTTTTATTTTCCTTCTTTTAGCATTTATAAAATCAACAAACACTTCCTTTGTGTTGGTCTTCGTCTTTAGGGTACCTGGCAAGATATACTTCTTAGCCCTGGGGAAAAGCAGTTGTACATGATAAAATGACAGTACAGCTTATCAAATAGCGGAATAATTAATAATCTAATAATCTTGTGTGATACTGTCAAAAGAAATAGTTTCCACCTGGCAGGGCTACATTGTTCAAATCACATGGGACTCTTCTTCCTATTCATTATAGAATTAGTAGTAACAAATGACTATGGAGTTAAGTGTTATGTAACTTTGAGTAAGCATTTTAACTCCTCAATTTTATTCTCATTTTTAATTACAGAGAATGTAGATTTGAAGTAAAAATGCCTACGTAATATCTAACTATATTTACTAGCCTCAAAAATAGACACAAATAAAACAGCACATATCTGAGACTTAATAAGAAGAGAGTGAGATGGAAAACCAGATTCCAACTCACAAGTCTCATGATCCATCACCAACATCATTAACTAGTCTTCCTTCCTTCCTCCCTCCCTCCTCCATCCCTCCTTCCCTCCCTCCTCCATCCCTCCATTCTTTTCTCCCTCTCCCCCCATCTCTTTGACAGGGCAGTAGTCCCAGTTAGCCTGAAACTCCCTGTGTAGATAAGATTGGCCTCAATCTCACAGAGATCTGCCTTCTTCTGCCTTCCCAATTGCCAGAGCTCATATTAAAGGCACGCCACCATACCCAGTAAGGCTTGCTTTTCTTAATAAGCATCTGTATGTTGTTAATTCAAGGCAAGGCTATTTCTAATGGACTTTACTGACATGTAATCCTCATCAGGATTTGGCTGAAATACATCTAGTATTCTGCTCTTTGACCATTTCTACTGTAAACATATCTACCCTCAATGTCAAGAGAAGAAACTAGACAAGAAACAACAAGTATATCTATATGAATTATGCTTTTATGTTCAATTTAGGAGAAAATAGGTGTGAGTCACATTACAAAAATATTTTTCAAGAATACTCTAAAGATAAAAATAGAATCCTCCAAACTGAATATAAGCACAGTATAATATGTATGATAATATATGTATACTAGGAAGTATATCTACAACTTGGCAAATAAGTCTATGAATTAAAAATTAGAACTTTGAAATTTTTATCATTAATCACATCACTAAATCACGTCATACCTAATTAAGTAAAACTCCTAGACAGGAACAGAGTCATTCTGGAAAGTTACAATCATCTTGAATGATCCCAAAGGCAATCTCAGGGGTTGTGCAAAAATACAGCTGAAGAATATGAATCTGCAAGGTCTAAAGGAAAAGATAGTATAGTCTGGCATCAAATTCAGGGTGGGACCTAAGCCAATCCTCTGCAAATTTCTATGTTCCTTCTGTGTTAAAAGGAAGGCCTAGAGAGAATATTCGCAATTTAAACTAAAATCCTGGTTTGCAATCACACCCTAAGTGATGCTAGTTAATGTGAGATAGGCTAATTCATGGCAAAAAATAACCTCAAGATCTGAGTTCACACAACAAATGCTTGAATGTTATGATGAAAAATGGCTTTCCTGTTTTTACAACTTGGAAATATCCCTGCTTCGATCCTGTACTGGACCATTTTAAGCCTTTGTTTACTGCTTACCAAGTGACAGAAATCACTGAATAATCGTACTCTAGTTCACTGAACTCTCTTGAACTGGAAGTTACAAATGTCCCTTGGATTAATGTCCTAATTTGGTCAACTAACACCAGGGTGATCACAAGAGCTGTTAGAAAATGTTGGCAGGCCGGTAGAAACTAATGGTATTTTGTACAGAGTTGAATGCAGAAGGTAATATGTGCAACACATGCCAAGTCCAGACCAAAAACCAAAGACTTCCACTTCTTAGACTGATGTTTTCTTGATATTTGAGGTTGGCATCCAATCTCAAAAGTTTTGAAATTGGCAGAACAATTCTTTCTCACTTAACAGCTTGTCTCTGTTATTTCTTAAGGGTAAAAAAAAGTTAAGAGATTTCTATAAAAACCTTAAATATGGAATTTCAATTCACTTCTAGAAAGGTTTCAACACTCAGCTTTTATTGTACTTTTTCACATGATTTGGGAGCTCCATTTCAGAAGCTGTTGTGCTAAGCTTCAAGATTAAACGTCTCTTTAGTAAAGAAAGAATCCGGGATATTCTTTTGGCAACTCATCCCCTTCAAGAAAGGTCTTTAGACTAAGAATCCCTGTGTAAATGGACGGGACCAATAGGTTCAACTATAAAATATTGAGATTCCTTAGAGATGCCTTCAAAAGGTTTCTGTAGCTTTCTAGGTTGTAGTGTTTGGTTAAGTGTTTCTTTAAAGGTGGGATGATGGAACAAAATTCTGCACTGGAAGCTTCTTGGCTCCAGTGGTTCAAATCAGAAGCCAGAGAAGCAATTTAGTCTATTGGACATTTGATGATCATGTGGTTATCCAAAGTCTGAGTTATAATGAAATCCTAAATTGATCCCATGACCAGGACAAGCCTTAAAATACTTTTAAGAGGAAAGCATTTTACATGACTGTAATAAGGATAAAAAGAGGACAAGATACTGTTCCATTGCTCCTTACTTACCCACACTGGGATGTTGGGAAGAAGTCTTTGCCTTTTGAAAACCTCGATTTCTTGCCATTTGATTAATCCAGTCAGGAAAATTTGTTGTCAAGTACGTGCACGTGGTCAATGTCATCACACCTTCCCTTTCCCACAGTTATTCTGGACGAATTTGCTTCACCTTGATGATTGCTGCAGCCTTTGAAGACAGCAAACAGATACTGTGGGATATGTTCTTCTGTCACTCCTGTAAGCATGCTGGTCACTACTTTCTTCTTTCATTTCTCTCAAGAGCAGAATTTTCCACAAATTCAGTATAAAGACAGTGAGCTTATTATATTCAAATTTATTCCTCCATTTTTCTTTTCTTTATTCTTTCAGTTTTGGAGACATGATCTCATTATGTAGTCCTGACTAGCCTGGAACTCCATATGTTGAACAGGTTGGCCTTGTACTCTCAGAGATCTATCTGTCACTGCCACCCCACAAGTGTGAGTTTGAGGATTAAAGAGTGTGGTGGCCAATGTGTTTCTCTATGTGTAAAACAAAGTAGTTCTATAAATCTATATTCTGTGGGGCATGCTAAGTACCCCTAATATGTATTCATTTCCTAAATTAAATTTTAGAAATTCCCATTTTTAATGCAAATTAAAGAAGCATCACCACTTCCTGCTAATCTGAAAGAATTTCATGCAAATAAAAATTTTCTAATACTAAAACCTTGAGCTGCCAAGATTTTTATTAAATTGCATCTTATTTGTTAACATTTCTATATGAGCATAATTCTACACTTCTTATATTCTACTAAATGAAGATCAGAGTCTTTCCCATCTTTTGTATCCTACCTATAGAACTTGTGGTTATTGACTAGTTCTATGAAAATAAAATAAGAGTACACTATACTTTAATGGATAGTCAAGAGTAAACTGTATGTATGCATTCTGATACAGGCATGAAAGAGTAAAGAAACATGTTAACCAACATAATCAGTTCTACTTCATTCAAGATAAATTTCAAAATTCCAAGATCATAGTAATTTACAATTTTGTATAATACCATACTAGAGGTAAAAAGTAAACTAACTGAATAGCCAAAATGAAAGGACCAGAGAGACTCTCTATTTAGTTAAATAAAATAAAAATATATGAAAAATATAAAATATTTCAGATGTCACCATATAAGGTATTGATAAATAATTTTCAAAAAAGAATATTTGAACATGTTGTTGATCTTATTTAAACCTTGTGCTATAATACTACAAAAGTCCAATTTTGAGAATTGCAAATATGAACTATTTTCTGAATTAGAACCAGTTTAAGAAGTGACCAGCTCTTGACTTCCAAGTCATAGATATAAAATTCAATAATTTTTTAAAAAAATCAGTTTATGATTTCAAATTATATGAGTATTTATGACCACTATAATAATCACATCTTCACTATGTTCTATTAGGCTCCTTGCCTGTGTCCTTCTTCTGCACAGTATCTACCATTTTTCTTTGATGTCAGATATGTTCTCTTGTCTTCTTTCTGTTGCTTCCTCCCTCTTAGAAACTCTTTTTCTCCCTCTCAGGGTTCTCTTTTTAGTATGACCATTACCAATACACATATATAGAAATGTATATATATGTATATATGCACACAAATGTATATGTATATATATATACATATATATATATATACACATGCAGATAAATGATGGCTATATAGAACACAGATAAAGTAAAATCTGGAATTCACAAATGAGAGAAACACATGCACATCTGTGTTTCTGAGCATGGTTTACTTCGCTTAACATAAAAATTTGCTGTTCCATCCATTTTTTCTGCAAATGTTATGATTTCAGCTTTCTTTACAGATGAATATATTTTCATCTGTAAAAATGTATGCATATCACACATTTTACCCATTATTCTGTTGATGGGCATCTTGACTGGTTCAGTTCCCTAGATATTGTGACTATTGTACCAATTAACATGGATTTTCGAGCATCTCTGAGATAACACCAAAGCATCTTTGGGTTTTGTCTTCAGGAGTAGAGCAAGATCATATGACAGTTCTATGTTAATCTTTCCATGAACCCTCTGTATTGATTACCATTGAGGCAGTAACAGTTTATACTCCCATCAGCAAGGAATAAGGGTTTGTCGTTTTCCACCTCTTCCCCAGCATTTGTTGTTGTTAGTTTTCCTGATGGGAGTATCCTGAGTAGAGTAAGATGGAATCTCAAAGTAGTTTCTATTTTCATTTCCACTATGACTAAGAATGTTTAAATTAAAAAAAAAGTATTCATTGACCATTTGTGTTCCTTCCTGTGAGAACTAGTTTTTCAGTTCATTAGCGCATTTCCTGCTATTTAATTTTGGAATTTCTTTATATTTTTTTAAATACTAATTCCATGCCTAGGGTAAAACAGGCAAAGATTTTCTCCCATTCTGTAGGCTGTCTGTTCACTGTGATAATAGTTTATCTCCTTTGATGTGCAGAAGCTTTTTAATTTCATGTAATTCCATTTGTCTTGGTGTTATTGACTGCACTACGGGTCATTTTTATTTCAGAAAGTTCTTGCCTATGATTATATTTTCAAGTGAAAGAAAGAACTTTTAAGTAGATAAATGATTTTGGATTGGATGCAATAAACAGGAGAAAGCAAAGAAGTTACATGAGGTTTTCAACTGATGACTATGGAGCAGAATTCTCATTCTTAGGGTGAAAAATATAATCATAACATCATATTTCCACAAAAAAAAAAGATAAACAAAATTTAAAACTGATGCAAAGTAATACTATGCTGGCAGTTTTTAAATAATAAGAGATATGCAACTTAAACAATCAACATAGTCTATGGTTATTTTATATTAAACAAAAATATTTTATAAAAATAAATGCATTAAAACACTTCCTGAATTCACCAAAAAAGCTGCTTATTTTTAAGACAATTTGTGTTAGATTGTGTAGCTAAATATAGAATGTTGCTGCAGTTATATATTTAAACATTTCTTTTATATGACCTTGGAAGCAAATAGAACACTTTTAAGTTTAAACATAAGAATTATGAGACTAAAAATTCAAACATATAACTTGAAAATTTAATTTATAAAAATCTCATTTGCTGCATTCTAATTATAGAACCTTCTGAAATTGTCTTTGACAAAATATTTGTTCCAGTGAAGAAAATATTACACTTTTTTATAACAAAGGCTTATTTTCTAACTTGAAAACCCACATTTTTCAAGAAAGTCACTGGCCTGTCTCAAGGTTTAATTGAAACCAAATGAAATCTAGTAAAACTAATCAAAACCAAACAAGTCCTGGGGCTATACAAAGGACTTGCAGCTAGCAGTTTCTCCTCCAGAGACAAAGTTCTCAAAGATTTGGTTAGAATCCCCTAAAATCAAAGTCAATGTTGCCAATCCTTGTGAACTAGACAAAAATATTCTCCTGAGACTTCTACAAATGGTTAAATTACAAATGCAAACTTATTCATAATAGAGTTATAAATTGGCTAATAAGAAACACAGCATTGAATCAATTCATAAAAAGGAATTAACAGTAAAAATTAACCTTTACAATATTAAAATTTATGTGTTACATTAACATCAATCATTAAACAGAAACTTCAGGAAACCGCTCCAAAAAGTCAGTGTATAATTTGCAAACAAATCATTCTACAAAAGCTGAATTCCCAAAAGTACAAAGTGAAAGAAATCTGTAAGGGTTAGAAGAAAAAGAACGTCCTTGACGCTGAGGGAGAACTATGTCTGAGGTTGCACTTGATTTTCTCACTACAAAAACAGAGATTTGTAAATCATTTTTATGTATACTTTTCCCACAAGTACTAACATAATAAAGAGTGATGTAAATTCAAGTTATCATGATTGTCTGAAATAAATATCAGCAGAAATTAGAGCAGTAAGCAGCAGAAAAGCTCACTTCCAAATATTGTTTCATTAATTAGAATTTTCTGCTTGTAACCAGCTTTACTGCAAAAGAACCTGGTGTTTTTTTTTTTTTTAATTCCTATTAGTGGGAAATGTATTACTTCTCTGATATATTCATTCTTAGGTGAATACCTAGTCAACTTCCAACAGAATAGCGAGGTGCATTGTCATTTGCTGAAGAGAACACAAGCGTCACATATAAAAATGATTTAAAGGAGTTGCTGGTGCAGTTTGGAACAGCACTAAGGAACGTTGCTCTTTCCTTGTACTTGGGTTTCTGCCAGGCCACTTTCAAAATTATGAAGTGTTAATAAAACAAATAGACATAAAATATAACGGTACTGCCCTGGGGGAAAAGTCAAAAGGAAAATTTCCTTTCAAGGAGTTAGATTACTTATATTGTTTACAAAGTGGGAACAATGAAATACATTTGCCACATTTAAGTCTGTTACATCAATGTATTTAATCAAGCACCAGTTAACTAAGAACAGAAAATAAAACTGCTACTTTGCTTATAATTTTTAGCTGGTAACAATCTATAGCTGATCAATTTTTTATCTTAATGAATTAGTACTTGGAAATTTAAATTTTGGTTATTTAAAATATTGCCTTTAGATACTACTATTCAAGCTGCCATGGGAGAAAATCAGTGATCCAACCCCAGCATTAGAACCTAATAACCAAAACAATGAGCAGCATGACAACTATAGCTGTGAAGTAGTGGCACTTTTATCTAGGAGGTAATCAATAGCTCTCTAATTGGACTTAAAGCCTTCTCAATGGGAGGAAACTCATGGGTGGTACTGTAAACATATCCAAATACTAATGGCTGAAGAGGTCACAGATCCTACAGAAAACTCTATGTCACCTAAACAAACATAATTTCTTACTGTATGCTGAAAATGGATCTTGTATTTACAGACTAGTATACCATTCACCACTCATCAAAGAAGTTTCTTTTTGCAACAAATAGAGGTTATAACAAAGCTACAAAACTGGTCGCACACAGAGAAAATGGTGTTTGAGAGATGTCCAGCCCTAAGTGACACCTCTACAGCAGAACTTCTACATACATTGGAACATAGCTGAACAGGGAGTAGAGTGAATATTAATCCATCTCCAGCACCCAACTGGACAAATGGGCAGCAGGCTACAACCTTAGCTGGGGAACTATTGACAAATGATTACTGCTGGGTGAGGGAGAGTTAATCTTCTTTAAGGGAGTGTCTCCAGATATTTTGACAACACTCCAGTGGGTGAACTTGCACTGAGGAGCATCTGTGCACAAATCTTGACTCAAGAGGCTTTAACATATATGACAGATGCATGAAATCCAGTGGGAGGAGGGTTATGGGGGTATATGGATGTCCACAGAGTCTAAATATGATTAAGATTGATGGTATAAAATGCACAAAACTCAATAAATATACATTAAAAATAAAGTATTGCCTTTAGTTGATTGCCAAAGAGATTTTCCAAAATCACCTGCTGATTTCTAAAACCTTACATATATTTGAAATTCTAATTCAAATAACATATTCAAACTCAACTGGACATGCTCAAAAAAAAAAGTCCTATAATTTCTGATCAATATTGGGCAAGCAAAAAGGAGGAAAAATCTTCAAGTATCTTACTGGAAATGAAATGCATAAATTTATAAAATATGCTGTTTTATGAGAATAGAGAACTTTTTCACCAACTTGTCTAGGTCATAAATTGACATCTGAAGACATCTTTCCTGAACCATTATCAGAAGTGGAACCAGGTCTACCTATCTCCTGATGTGTAGGGCACTGAGGACAATGACAATGGCCTCTTTTAATGAACACTTTTGTTGATGTGAAATTACGCTGAAACTAGATGATATCAGAGTCTTTGCTTCTGCTGGAGTGGACTAGGTACTTCAGACTAGTTCTCCTTTTTTAACTAAAAATATCTTATTGGCATATATTCATTGTACATAATTATGGGCTTCATGAAAATAATTGAAGTATATCATGTACTTTGACCCTATTCTCTTCTCCTCCACACACACCCCACCATCTCCTTCCTTCCTTCAGTCTCTCTTCTGCTTTCCCATCATACGCCGCTATACATAATGTATGTGTGTGTGTTTGGCTTTATGTGTCTACTAATATATAGAATCTAGGATCCAGGGCTGATGAAATGTATTACAGTGGGTAAAACTTCTTGCTGCCAGGCCAGATGACCTAATTTCAGTACCAGGGACACATGTCATAAAAGGAGAGAGAACCCCTTTCTTCCTCTTTCTGAAAATAACTCAAAATATCTCAAAATATTCAAAAGAATATATTCTTTAATATATAAAATAGCTTAATATTCATGAAGAATTACTGAAATTACTGAAATGAGATCCAGGAGAAGATGGAAATTCATTAAAACACATTCGGTACTTGAGGCTACTGGAACTACTTGCTAGATGTAAATAAGAAGCTAACAAAATAAGCTGTGTCTTGGCAGTTTGGAAGGAATCAAAACACATAATATGTTTGTCCAGCATCCTAAAAGATTTGATATATTAGTCTAAGAAACACTATTCAGCCCCAAAGGAATTCTTCCTAAGGGTGTAGGCAAAGCGGAACTAAATGGACCATTGTACACATCTACAGCTCAGCTCTTCATTGTGCAACAGTATTGTATGAAAAGATTTCTAGTACCTTCCTAGTTGTAGTGAAACCAAATGAAGTTTATATAGGAAAATGATACTACATTGCAATGCCTTTCTAAGCTGTTTTCTTGAAACACAGTGTCTAATCCACAGCCAGTAACTAAGTACTCAAGATGAATGTATCACTTATAAAACCCATCAGGTACAAAGCAATGGAAACTTCATATAGAGTTACAATAAGTGTAAAATAACCACACTTACAACTTTTAAAAGATCGAAGTATTTTTATCTGACATTATGTCATTTGGCAAAAGTACCAAAAAGAATATAAATAAACCCAAAAATATTGTAGACAAAATAAGAAATTTAAAAGATTTAAGTTTAAATTAAATTTAGGAAATTTAGGGTCTGAGGAGCTTGGGTAAGTTAGTTAAAACACTTGCTGTATAAACATGATGACCAGAGTTCAAATCCCTAGAATCATAAAAGGTAGATGTGTGGTACAAGTATCCATAATCCCAGCACTCCTCCAGTGACTTGGGAGGCAGAGACAGCATAATCTCTGGAAGCTGACAGGCCAGTCAACCTGGCTTATTAAACAAAAAGAGACCTTGTCTCAAACAAAGTTTAAGCAGAGGTTGTCATCTGATTTTTAAGCACATGTCATAGCACACAGGTACCCAAATTCACACACACACACACACACACACACACACACACACATTAACTAACTAAATACATACATACATACATATACATAAATACATACATACATACAAACAAGAGAGCCAGGCCAGGTGGCACACGCCCTAAATTCCAGAATTCAAGGGGAGGCAGGTGGACCTCTGAGCCTTGTCTGCAACTCGAGTTCCAAAACAGCATGGGCTACAGGTAGGCCCTGTCTCGATCCTAGCCCCCAAAAGAGATTTATGAAAAATTATATATAACTTAAGAAATTTGAGCTGAAAAAAATATTAAGAAAAAACATGAGTAATTAATTATAGAGAGAAAAAAAGATAGAACTCTTAGGGAAAGAATGAAACATGTATCCCGTAAAACAATAATAGAGTCCTTTTATGTGGTTGAGGGGATAAGAAACCCAAGGAGAGTGGTTGGTAGATATGATCAAAATTTATTGTACAGACATATGGAATTTTCAAAGAATAAATAAACTCTAAAAATAAAGTATTAGGAAAACTGTCTTAGAAAGGATGCACAATAATGTTATTCATATGTTCATAAATACAGAAGAGTAATGGCATGGAGGGTGAGGTAACACTCATAAATTAGGACTCCATATTAAGTGCAGGTAAATTATTCAGAAATTATAGACTTATTATAATACCAAACATCAAAAATGAATTTTCAAACGTGTATTCAATTCTAAGTAGAAATGGAAATTAAGATTCATGAAGAGTTAATCTCTCACATATGCAATTCTCTCACATAAAACACAGGAGATCCTTCTTAACTGATATTTAAGCCCTCCATACAGTGTGTTAATGTTACATACTGTACCATTAGTACAAGCAACAGGTCAAAGATGGACAGGAAAGAATGAAGACCCCAGGAAAAATACTGATATATCTGGACTTCCTATTTAGATGTATTGCATAATAGTAGGAATGCCTTCCCAAAATACATCAGGGGGAAATTTTTTAAAACATACAATGATATTTTTAGGTCTGTGTGGGTGTTAATGAAAATGTCTTTATAGTATCTCATTAGCCAATGGCTATATTTCAATTATGCTCATTTTCCTAAAACAATTGATTCACTTTGCTATTAAAATCAGACAAATACTCAAAGGTAAAATAGCAATGTCAGTAACAATTGATTATTTATTTTTGAAATATATATAGTTAAGAAAAATCATGATAGTGCCAACTGGTATACATTGCTAAAAGGATATTTTATGACTTCTCCTAAATTCAATCATCACTGAAAAAATATTTCAAAAACAATTTTATGTTTTTACTCAAATTATTATTGGGACAGCTGTACTAAACAAAATGTGCCAGGCTCATCTTTATAATTCACAACTTTACAGCAATCTTAAACAGTGCCTCAGTGTTTTTCTTAAAATTTTTAATGCTTGTTTATGAAAATTTTAAATGAAACACCTTTGAATTATTGTTGATATTAGCAGTTCTTTTTTAGGATATTGTACTGATTTTTACAGTGAATTTGTAACATATTGGAAACATAAATTTCGAATGATTACACATCTGGAGACTCAGGAATTAGTAGTTCTGAGTAAATATATATATTTATAATTTATAAATCTATTAATATTTTTACTTCAATTGTATTTTTCCTAATTTTTTATTATATTGAAATTCCCTACATTTGGTAAATTTATGAAAGAAGTGAATTTCTCTCTCATCTTCTAATAGAATGTGAACTTTTACTTTAAAATATATACACTTTTTAGCCAAGTGTGGTGGCACATGCCTTTACTCCCAGCACTTGGGAGGCAGATCTCTGTGAGATCAAGGCCAGCCTGGTCTACAGGTCTACATAGAGAATACCAGGCCAGCTGGGACTACAAGGAGACCCTGTCTAAATATATATATATATATATAATTGTTTAGCTATGTGTTAATCTTATATTTTGCAAACTCAGAATACCCAATAATGTTGCTTGTCAGCTACTAATTATTTATTGAAGTAATTAATGCATTAAGTAAATTCACAAAGGTATACAATAAGGTAATAATTCTGAAATGTTCTTTATATTATAACAATATTTAGTAAGGAGTTGATGTTACAAGTGGTCATTGAAAGTATAATGTTCTACTTTTAGGAAGGAGATGTTGTTAGAGCTCTCTGCACTTTACAGAATTAGCACAGAAATCTGCTTCCAATTAAAGAAACTGTGGGAGAGTCCAGCTGTACTTAGGAATTGGCAAATTTGTTAAACTGTGCTCCAAAAACTTTGGTTTCAGCAAAACCTATTAAATATTTTCTCATGCCTTTTCCTCCCTAATTTTAAAACACATGTACAGAGCATCTATCTGTCAGCCAATCCTAATAGCAATGGTTAGGAGTCTTCATATTAAAGGACTCCAATATTATTTTGCTCTCATATACACAAGGGTTGAAAAAGAATATTCATGAGGTCACCTGTGTAAACTGAAGGATTTATTTGTCGGTGACAAATCATTTTAAAATGGTTCACTTTGGGTAGAATCAAGAGCATGCTTTGCCAACAGCTGATGGCACTCAGCTGTGAGTGGCTTGGAACTAGTTTGTATTATAAAAGCCAAGCAAACAAAGAGGTTGTTTCAGGCTAGTTTTAAAGTTACTGCCCCTATTTCTCATGTCCTGTGCAGGAACACTTTTAAAAACTTTCTAAAACAAAATCTGTTATCGGTGAATTGTTTTAGAGAGGTTCTAAATGAAAGCAAAAGAACACAAAAATTAGAATGGCTTTTAGAGTTGGAATGGGTAAAATGAAAAATATAGGTAAAATAAATAAAATAAAAATGGATTGAAAAAGATGGAAACCCACTAAATTTAACCTAAATGCTTTTTTAAAAAAACAAAAATTACAACATATGAGTCATCTTCAGAACTGATCTATTTGTCTTACAATTAAATTAGATCAGCATGTATCAGCTTCATTGGCTCACTAAGTTACCATTTTTGCATAATCGGTTTTTAGTATGGAAAACTCTAGAAAGCACAATGAAAAGATAAGTACAAGTGGACATCATACTTTCAAATAGACACATAGATTTAAATGTTCATTTGAAATAAGTACTATCTTTTCTCCCTTGAAATAGGTAGAAGAGAATATTAATATAAATAGAAATTATTAATAAAACTCACTGTAGCATTTACTATATGCCACGCACTGTTAAGCATCTTTAATGATGACTGCTGGAGGGGGACAATGTCTTACAGGGATGGGACTCTTTGTAGGCTCAGGGGATGGACCCACACTGAAGAACATTTGGGGACACAAATCAGACTCTAGAGGCTGTGATGTATATAGACATACATACATTAAATTGTGTCAGAAGCAGTGGAGGAAGGGGAAGAAATTTAAATACCATCATCAATCTATACTGTATGAAAATTCAATAAAGATAAAAACAAAAATCTTAATATATTCATATATTAAAGCCTTCCAAGAAGTCTATGAGGTAGGTAGGTACCTATAAATCCTATAACCAATCTTTTCCATATGGAACAAAGTGAGATGCAGAAATTAAACAGAAGAGGAAACAACTATTACATTGTACTTTTTAGATTCAAATCCAACACCTCAATAAACAGCATGTTTAACCACTGCACTATGACATCTGTGAGTGTGGTGATAACTGTTACCATATGCACATGCTCTGGACAGATGACTCTCACTTAATCTTGCATCAAAAAAGTTAATCTTAAGATTGTTTATAATGTAAACATGCTTACTGAGCCATGCACTCTTCTTATGACCTGCCTCCTCCTGATCCTTCCTCCCACTTGACCTTGAATAATACGTGTATGGGTGTGTGTATATGGTACACAAAATTTTTCAAGCAACAATTATTCACTGGAAACAATAAAGATTGTTCTGTTTGCATTATAAATAATAGGTGGGGTTCCACTGATAAAGTCTGTTTATGTTTGTGTGTTTCTGCTGGTCTTGGTCTACATCTCAGAAAGGGCAAAATCCTCTGATAAGGGTCTGATTTTTGCTTCCCCATTTCATGCTGGGTAGATTGTTTCTGTAAAATAATGAGTAAACCCTTGCTCAGGAGAAAATTTCAGAGAGAATTCTGAAGGAACAGGTACCTGAAGTTTGAGCTCGCTCTTGGCCTTAAAAAATGGATGCAAAGAGCCATGTGCCTTTTATGAAGGCATAGCCAAAATGCGGTACTATATATGCCATAATGCGGTAACACATGGAGTATGACAATATCAGAGAACAATAGCTTAAATAGAATTAGTCACATTTTGCATCTGCAAGATTTGACTTAATATTTCAACTATAGGATAGACGTATTCTTATTTTAAGAGGGTAAAAGTTTATGGCACATATTACTTAAATATATTAGTTCCTACTGATAACAAAGCACTCACTGAGTTCTTTTTCAAAGATCAGTTATAAAGTAATGCATGATTGATTCTTAGTTAAGCCTAGACTAATGAACATGCTTACCTCTCCCTTTAAAAATTCCAATAAAATATCTAATAAGGCATTGAAACCTGTGTAGGGAGAGCGGTGCAGTGAGTTGCCCAGGAAACTAAAGCAACAGAAGAAAACACAGAAAAAGTTTTCAATAAGAAAGAATCTGAAAAGAAAAATGGCAATTTGTGAAAGGCAACATATAGGAGAAATCTGAACTCTGAACTCTGGATAGACAGCACATTTAAACACACACACACACACACACACACACACACACACACACAAAACTGAGAGTATGCAATATATACTAAGTAAAAGACTTAAGAATGTAAGATGGCATAAACCTGAAGACAGAGTGATGACATTGAAATTCAGGAGACTAATACATGGCCAGTATGATTAATACATAGATCTTCACAAAATTGTGCCAGATCTCATTAGTCTCCTCCTAAAATAGAGACTTGCTCTAAATCAAAATTGAACTAAAAAGTTTCCGAAACACTAATACAGAGTAGAAATACTGTGTGCCATTTGAAAACAGAAAGATTAAATACAGCTTTGCTGAACTCATTCTTTAACTGCAATTTGAGAAGTTGTATCTGGAAAGAAAATGTAAAGATTCATCTCTTCAGACAGTGACATTCAAGGGACACTATGTGATTTCCTCGTGAATAAATTGCAGAAAATCTTTTCTGTACAACTATTGTAATAAAGATCTTAGTCAATATTTCAAATGGAAAGTTAGCAAGTTTTTGAATGCCACAGTAAGCATTGAATAAAAATTTAAAGGAAAATTGTATAAGTATTTAGTTTATGATCCTAAACTATTCCAGTCTAATTGAGCTTTTCATAGATACAGAAAATGGTAGAAATCTGCCATATCTGTACTATTCAATAATGCAAAGAACTGGAAATGGGGCTACTGAGATCGAGGAACTAAATATTAAGATTTATTTAATGTTCATTAATTTACATTTAAGTGACCATACATATTTTTGTGGTACCATCTTTGAAAATGAAGCTCTGGAGAAAAATCATTAGAAGGCAAAGTGGTGATACCTGTTGACTGCTTTATTGGCACTTTAGAAGAGCCATAATAGAATGAGCCTTCCTGAACTTGAAAAGAAAAAGACATGGTAGAAAGTACAGCTTTGAAAAAAAAAAAAACTCCTTTAGACTATTATTTTTAATGTGATTAAGGAATATAACTCAACTTAAGAACCTCATTTTCCATGAAAAAATTAACCATCTTCTGTATTTCAAACAGAAGGAAGTAATGTGGGGCCCATAAGCCTGTCTCAACAGCACTTCAATGTGTTTTCAAAAGGAAAGATCAATATAAAAGATTGCTCTTTTTTCTAATTTAATGGTTTCAGAGTAGCTTTCTCTTTTGTTTTGTAAAGAATTTGTTTATTTATTTATCCATCCATTCACTTATTTATTTATGTGAACTGGAGGTTACACTATGTAGCCCAGGTTGGCCCTGAACTCCTGGATAGAAGTGGTCTTCCTGCATCTGCTTTCTAAGCAGCTGGGATTACAGGTCTTGATCACATCAGGCAGCTCAGTGTGGCTTTAATGAAATTGAGTTTTTGAGTGAATTATCCCTATCTCTTATAATCTTATTTTTATTTTATGTTTTTTTTTCTCCTACTTTTTTGTTGTTTGGATATTTCCAGTGAACTGTCTTTAATTTTTCTATTTTCTTATTTTTGGAGACTTCTGATAAGCCCTTTCATTGGCATTAAATCTTCAGAGATATGCATTATAAGTTCAGCAACGCATTTTCAGTTTTTTATGTTTTTCTTTAATACATATCTATATTTTTCATTTCTATCCACTGTCATTAACATTAAGTTATTATCTTTAATTCACAATGTCTTATCTGTGGGTCTGTTTCAATTATTTAGTTTTTTATTATCAACCATATTTTTCTACCTCTTTACATGCTTAGTCATTTTTGCTACATTAGATATTGTTAAAAAAAGAACTCAGAGCCTCCATAAGAAGGAATATTTTATTGGGGAGAGTTCTGTTTTCCTTATTACATATATTTAATGAGGACAGATGGGATCAACTGATCATAAATGACCACATTACTGCTGGGGTCATAGTTTCAGGGAGACTCAATTTAATTCTGAATAATTTCTGTTCTTTAGGCATGACCTCCTTGAGCTTTTGACAGATTTTCTACCAAGTATTTCTCTTGTCTTACATGAAATATTTGGGGGTCACAGTCTACAAGGTCAGCTCTTCAGCCACTTGGTTATCAAATTTTTGCACTGACAATCCAAGGAAAAATTAGCCATGTGTTATTACAGTAAGCTCCCCTTTCTCTTTGATGACATTTTTTTCTTAATATCCATTCATCTTCAGAAAAATCTACTTTTCTTCTTTTATTTAACCTGCTATTTAACCTCTGTAGCCCTGGTTCTCAGCCATTTGTTAGAATGCAGTTTACAGTTTCTCATTCTTACTTTCCATGAAAACCAAGTTTCACTGATTACCTCTTCCTTATTAGTATCTCTATACTTGGTTTGACTTTATTTGCTCCTCCTCATCCAGGATTAGCCTGTATCATTAAGTTTCATAGAAGACCTATGCTTTTCAGATCATATACATAACCTAAGGATGGTTCTGCTTTCTAAACTAGTCATTTTTACTCTATTTTACCTGTACAAACGTAATTTTATGATTTGTCTTCTTTTTCCTGGTATTTGTAATAGCTGTTGTTTGGAGACAGCTATTTGCTATAGTGAATGAAGAGAACTTGAACTTGTGTCTGATATGCATTATGAAATGAGTTCTTTGTGCTACTGTGTACATGGAACAAAGGTTAATACCTTTTTTTTTTTTTTAGAAAATCCTAAAAATAAAACAGAAAAGAAATTTTCCAAAAACCTGTACCTTTTTCATTAAGAAAAATTACTTTACGTGTATAAGTGTATTCCTTCTATGTATACAAGTGTGGAAGTCAGATGTCAACCTCACATGTCATTCCTCAGGTTCCAGCCTTGGATCTCCCACAGGCCTCTAGCGTTCTAACACAGATGGGCTGGTTGATTCACAAGCTTCAGACATCTACCTGAGTCTGTCTCTCCAATGCTGGGGTTACTAGTGCATAACACCATGCCTGAGTTTGTACATGCTAGGGATTGAACTTGTGTCCTGATGCTTTCTCCTGACTGAGCAATCTCCTTAGCCCTGAAGAGCAATTCTATTGCATTCCATTGATATAAATTAAGTACTTAAGAATTTGTAGTTTCTTGGGAGCTGAAATAGGCATATAGTGACATGTTTAAAGTAGTAAAGAAGAAGAATCTGTTATAGAATAATTAATCTGCAGCTAAAAATATTCCATTTAATTAGCTAAGAAAACTCTGAGGTTAGAAATTTAGATATGCTCTGCAGATTATTTTTTCTGTCCATGAAGCAAGTTTTAAAAGGAACAGCAGAGAGAAAAGCAGGTTTGGAATATTGTTAATTATCATGAGAAACATCTTCTACCATGGCCACATAATCTTCTTAAATAAGTAAGAGCAAAATGCAAAGTAAAGATAAGAAAACAAACACAATGTTAAGATGATGAATATGTAAGATGCTCTTTATTAAAGTGGAGCATGTAGATTATTTGTAAAAGCAAACAGTGTGAGTTGAATATATAAAAATATCAAACTCCTAAATATCACCAAGATATCTCATAAACATATATATTTATAACTTTAAGATACAAATCCAAATAATGAATTGACTATTTTTATGGAAGGACTAACGTGGGCAGAAATTACTTTCTCAAATGGATTTTTTACATTGTGTAGCTATCATTAATCTTTTAGACTTTAAAATAATAAAATTTAATTCAGTATGCAAAGACAGTCTTCTCATATTAATTTTCAATGCTTTTGTTTCCTAAAATAGATGACATCCAGTAATTTTCTTTCAGATAATTTTAGTCATATGTACAGTAAATATATCTCAAATTCATTCAGGATTCATTCATCTCTGAATTTAATTATGATTGGACAGCTGAGTTTGATTTTTCTCTTAATAGGGAATATAGAAAAGAAAATTTGAGAAGAAATAAAACTAAAAATTTCCTATTAAGTCATTTTGATCCTTCAAAAATTATACTTCCTGACTGGATTTTTAAACACCTATATTCTGGCTCTGATTTAGGTAAGAAACATCATCCAAAGGCTCTAACCGGGAAGACACATCGTATCTACACCCTTCTTACTCTCTGCTTCTTGGCTTCTACGAGAGGAGCAATTCTGCTCTGCCATGATGCTTTGCCTCACCATAGGTTCAGAAACCACAGATTCAAGTCACAGAGGCTGTAATATCTGAAAACAATGAACTAAACTCAATCATACCTCTTTGAAATGGTTGTTTCAAGTATCAACATATTTTACCTCACATATATAGTGAAATAATGCTTCTATAACAAAATACCATAAACTAAATGTATTAAGCAACAGAAACTTCTTGTCTCATACATCTGGAACCCAGAAGTCTAAAATCAAGGAACTAAAAAGGGTTATGTTCTTGTGAAGCCTTTCTCTTTGGCTTATAAATATGCAACTCTGTCGGGCATAATGCAAGGTGGGCCTAGCCAGGCCACCTGCTAGGAGAAATAGAGGAATGGTTCCTGTGGGTGTGGCATTCTGCTCTGGCTAGTTGTGAGACCAGCATCTAGAAAGGACCTGCCTACCTGGGGACAAACTTACTATTGGCTGTATTTGGGACCCCACCCCATAAGGTCATTGGCTATCCAGACCTATAAGAGCTTGTGCACCTATTCAGTAAACGAGTTTGCAGTGCCACGTGCTTGGCCTGCTTCCCATCCAACTCCCTGAGTCTGCGGCTTGACTCTGCGTCTACTCACCCCCAACACCTCGGGCTGGCCCCCCAAAGTCCACTCGGGTGAGACATGACGGTAACTGACGCCACGATTATACAACTCTTTGATGTTCTTCACATGGTCATTCCAATGCTTGTATTCCTCTCTGGGATCACTGCTGTATGTACACAGTTCCTCTTCTAAGGACACTAGTGACATAGAATTACAGAGAAATCTAAGCGTCCTCTTGTAATTTAGTTATTCCTTTAAAGGATATATCTCTTCATGCAGACATATTCTGACATATTGGAGATTATATTGAAGACAAATGCTACTCCCACATTTGATCACAGAAACTTTTCTTTGTAATGAACTTTGGTTAATGCTGAGATGCATGGCTGTTCCGGGCACTAAGAATAATGATATTGAGAGCTCAGTCATAAACAGGACATTTATATCACCCTTCTAAATCTCAGAAGAGGGAACAGAAAGGATATTAATATCTGGAGTAGGTATTTGAAATCTACCTCCCATCCTTCTATATGCTGGTATCCTTGATGATTAAAGTAATACATATGTGTCCATCCAAACCCATAAGAAGCTGGATGCTACAAGGCCAACATAGAGTTAAAATGTGAAACCATTTGGTTTTAGTTCTTGAATTCAGCATAAATTATATTCAACACTGAAAGTTAGAAGACTCACTAGCCAGTGCAACTATACTAGAAAGGAAATTAATCTCTGGAATGTCATATTGATTACATATACCAGATGACTTTTATCAAGCATGGTGATGAATCTACCTTAAAGCTGGCCGCGGCAGGCCCTCCAGTTTAATGAATCCAACCTGAGAAGCTCATATTCCCATTTCTTCAGTTTTCCAAACACCTTTATTGAAACTAAAGCTTTTAGGTATTCAGTAATCACTGAATGGATTCCACAACGATGAATTTATCTAATAAATGAAAATATACCTCTTTCTGAAACCAAACTGATTAGGACAAAAGGAACATGATGCTCCATTTTAAACAAAACACATAAATGTTTTAGCTTATAGTTCATCCTTTAGGATCAGAATAGTCATATGAAATAGATTCTGATTTTTACTACAAAGATTAAAATCAAAGGAATACATTAGAAACTTAATTGTTATTGTCTTCTTCTGTGAGTTGTGGCATGCACTCTTTCTGGTTGATAATAGTCTATCAGAGAGTACTTATTCAGACATTAAGCAGAATAAAGTCAACTTGGCAGAAAAAAATGACAGAACTAGACTTCATTATGCTAAGTGAAATAAACTAGTCTCTGACAAGTATCACATGTTTTTTTCTCCTCTGTGTTTGTGTGTGTGTGTGTGTGTGTTTGTGTGTGTGTGTATGTGTGTGTGTGTGTATGTGTGGGAAAGAGAGACATTCATTTAGAAGTATTAGGGAATATAAAAGATTCTGGGGGTGCAGGGAATGAAAATAAGTGTAATATGGAGCAATGAATAAAATACAGTGTCTTACATGTATGAAAATGTCAGAAGCCCATGCACATTTTTTGAGAAAAAGTTAATTATCAACTTAATACTCAGCCCAGTGATCTTATTTCTATGCACAAAATACCAGGTGAAAAGGAGACTAAATACTGTATGATTTGTTTGTATGGAATCCCTGAAAAACTACAACATCAACAGCAAATCTGTAGCTGCAGAAGCTGAGGATATTCTGGGAGGAGGAACACCTGAGTGAAAGAAGACTCAAGAAGACCACTGGAAATGACACAGATGCCCTCTGTCTTGTTACAGTGCCGGTTACAAGACCAGAAATGTCTGACAAAGAAACAAACATTTAAAGTTTGATCATTGTGCTGTATGAAACATGAAAATAGCACAGTTTCGAAATCTCTTTACATGGATGATCGCACTTAATTTTTGTAGTGTTGTGTTCCAGTTTGCTTTCTGTTGCTGTGATAAACACCACCATGACCAAAAGCAATTTGGGGAGGAAATGGTTTGTTTCCTCTCATGCTTCTAGTCAAGGCAGAATCCTAGGGCAGAACCACAAAGGAATGCTACCTACTGGCTTATTTGCTCTGGCTGGCTCAGGTAGTATTCTTGTACAGTCCAGGCCTACCTGACAAGGCATGTATCTTCCTCTGTTGCCTGGGCCCTCCTACATCAATTGTCAATAAAGAAAATGCCCCACAAGCATGAATAAAGGACAATCTAATTCAGCAAGGCAAATTCTTCAGCTGGGGTTTCCTTTTCCCAGGAGATACTAGATTGTGTCAAGTGATCAATAAAAACTGATCAGCATGGTTTGTACAGTAAAATTACCATCATTATATAATTAGACTTTGGTTTTGTGAATAGGAACTAACAATAATAAAGCTACCCTATTATGATAGTTAGTGAGAGATCAATTATCATATAGGCATGTCTATGAGGGATTGTTGATTAGGTTAATTCAAGTGGGAAGACCCACACTGAAAGTGGGTGACACCATTCCCTGGGCTTGGACTCCACACAGAGGAGAATGCTAGATGAGCATTCTAAAGGGAAATGTGGTAGATTTCTAGGTTTTTGAAAAGTAGTTTGTTCTGATAAAGATGAAATGGGATATGTGAGGCATGATGTTGCACACCTTTAATCCAGGTTAACCAGGGCTACCAGTTGAGACCTTGTCTCAAAACTTGCTCATATGAACTTACAACCATAGTGTCATCATGCACAAGACCCATGACAACGCAGTCAAACAAAAACAGTATAGAATCAGAGAAATAGACAGCAGGGCCCAGCCATAGCTGAGGCAACCGATTACTGTGTGGTGAAGAAGAGTTGATCTTCTTTAAGGGAATGATGCTACATAGGCTGACTAGACTCCAGTGGATAAACTTGCACAGAGGACCTCTGGGTACAAAGGCTTGACTGGATAGGCCTTAACACATATGACGGAATGAATGAAATCCAGTGGGGGTTTATAAAGGGTATGGATGGGGGAGGGGGCTCTATATTTGATTAAGTTCTATTATATAAATTACACAAAAACTCTACAAAACATATATTAAAAAATTAATTATGGCAATAGTAATGATGACAAATTATGTAAAAGTTGCAAAAGTTAAATTGAAAACTGCAATGAATCAAAAAGTTAAATAAATTTTAAAAGAAAAAAATAATTAAAATAGAAAAAAAATGAAGTGAGGAGACCTTGTGTGAGATAAACCATTACTCACTTTGATTTGCTCCTATGAGATAATATTACTTACTTGGGTACACTAAAATTCTGCATAATAAAAAATAAAATTATAATACTAGCAGCAATGAAAGTTGCATGAAAAACCCACCATTTATATTCAAATGACACACACACAAATAAAAGCTGCATTCTAAAGCTGGGGGGTGGGTGGAGCTGGAGAGATGGCTCAGTGGATAAGAGCAAATACTGCTCTGGCTGAGGACCAGAGTTTATTTCCCAACTCATGGCAGGTGCCTCACAGTTAACTGTAATTCCAGTTTCAAGAGATCCTATACCTTTACAGGCTTATGCACTGAGGTGTATATAATCCCCCAGAGACACATATACATACATATACACATACACATACACATACACACGATTAAAAATAATAAGAAGTAAACCTTTAAAGTTCTTTGGTAAGTTTGTTATTGGAAATTAGACGTTTTCATTTACAGTGTTTTATATGCAAGAAGATTGAGCTCCTGAGCCAATCCACGACATCCTATAAATATTTTATACCCACTAATTGTTGTGTTAGCTTGGTCTGGACTTAAAAATCTTTTGTAGGATAGTCTGTGAGTCTAACATCCTCATATGATATTATATCCATGTGGTACTGTGTTTCACAGACCTGAGAAAGAAAATTAACTGTACCACGGTAATGTTTTCTAAGAATGGACTCTGGTGACTTCTGACTGGTCAGAACAAGCTAACAGATAACTTGGGGCCTGGGAGATCCATTCTTCCTTTGTAACCAGGCGAAAAACAAAGGAAATGAAGATTTGTGGTCAGAAGTGTTTTTTCTCTTCCAGAAAGATACAGATTTCAACAAAATAAAAAATTTATACTTAACTTGAAGTGATAGAGCGATATTTGTTAGACTGCAATGTTCATCACCCTCTAACACAGCATGATAATGTCTGAAATATTATGAGTGAAGTAAATTGTTTCTATAGAAAATGCTCAGTACAAATAGCTTTAGGTGCCCATTCTGACAGAGGAATTAATGATACTGTCTATAACAAAATATCTTACTATAAGTTCTTCTCTTTCTTATGCTCCATGTGGAAATAGGCCAAAAAGCTTACCACAGTCTTATCTGAAAAATAAAATACTTTACATGTTGAAGATACTATATCATTTAAAGCCCACTTCCTTTGATTGAGAATTTTAAACAGTAACTAATTTTAAAACCTATTCCAAGGGTTAAGATAGAACTTTGCAATATATGATTCACTGTAATAAGTGTATTTGGTGAAAATAATATAAGACTCATTTGGGGGAAATTTACTTAATGATATAAAGATATGATTACTCAAGAAAAGTTGAGATAATGACTTAGATGGAAATATAACTACATTAGCCAAATCTCTTACCTGATGATCTGGGCCTATAGAGCAGGAATTAATGACCAAGGAAATGAGAGCTATGTGTTTGAGTAATCCTGTTCTTTATCATTCAAACTGGGTTAATTTTTAAAATGGGAAGCAACTATTAATTCCTACTAGAAACAAGCATAAACAATTTTTACTATAATTAATAGTGTTTTATCTGTCCTCCATAGGAGTCACCAGTTTGAAGATAATTCCGTTAAAAGACTAATCGTAAAATGTGACCTATATAAGATGACAGCAAACTGCCTCAATCTGTTCTTCTCTCGTGGTAGTGTAAATAAATAAGTGGAGCCCGGGAAAGAAAAACAGGGAAACCTCTGGGAGGATCATTGCTGTCCTGAAGTTACCAGCACTTTTAGGTTCATGGAGGCTGTTGAATCCCAAAGGAAGTTGTCCCTTCCTCCTGTTCCTCTGTATCAGGAAACAGAATAACAGAGGCAGCTTCTAAATCACTTCTCTAGCCATCCTTAAGAATACATCTCACATAACCTGAAATCATCTCTATCCAAAGCCATTCAATATCACCCAAAGTCATAAAGGAAGTAGGCTGCCATTTCCATTAAAATTTCAGGGCCATGGAAAAGAGTGAATGTCACAGAATCAGAAAGATGAATAACCAGCTTTAGCACTGAATTAAAGGTTAGAGTTCCAATGAGAGTAGAAAATTATGAGCCTATTAACTATAATTTTAGATGCTCATTATAGATAGACAGATGGATAGATACACAGATGGATAGATAGATTAGAATATTGTACAATTTTCAAGAATTTGTCATGACCAGAGTAAGTAATATTTTACTAGGCATTATAAAAAGTGGATTAACCAATAATAGTTTCATAATATCTTAAAAACAGGACATCAAAAGAAAATAAATTAAAAGGCTGACAAAGCATTCTTAAATATAACATAAGAAAATAGGATTCCTCAGAAATGTGTGCTAATTGAATATGTAATTAAATATTGGAAAGAGGAACAAAGACAGATCAAAGACTTGATCTACTGCCATCTAGTGGAAGTTCAATTTCTATTTTTTTTTTATTAACTGCTAACAAAGAAAAAAGTGTAATTTTCAAATTCTACATATTCTAAATAGTTAATTACCTCCATTGGTTTCTGTCTGTGGAGAGGTGATACTGTAACCATGGCACCTTAGGCACCCCAGAGGTCCATAGGACTTGGAAGCCCCACCTTTAGTAGAGTCAAAGCACTCCCATTTTGTATTTTTTTATATTTGGGCTTAGAAGTTACTTTGATTTATAAACTCATCTTATTTGTGGTAAAAGGAAAAAGTATTGGAAGACCTCTTCTAGACTACACTGGTCATCCTATGAATGGATACACTAATAAAGGTTTCTAATACCACAAAAAGGCTGGCGACACAACACACCACTGAGATCTTTTAATTCTTATACCCACTGAAATATTGTTAGGATAGCGAACAGATTTCCAGTCCAGAATTCTATGATCAATAGCACAGAGTTTCTTCCACTTAAATGCAGTTTATATCTTTGACTATTATTTATTTTTTAAATATTTCATTTATTATTTGTATTTTATATGTGTGAGCATATTGTCTGCATGTATGTAAATGGTCCCATGTCCTATATGCCCACAAAGATCAGGAGAGGGTGATGGATTCCCTGGAACTGGAGCTCCTGATAGTTGTTAGCCACTATGTGGGCTGGGAATCAGGCCCAAGTCTTCTGAAAGAGCAGCCAGTGCTCTTAACCACTGAGCCATCTCTCCGGCCCCTGACCATTATTTAAAATCAGTTGACCCTATTATCTTTATTGTACTATTTGAAACCTGAGTGAGCACAAAATCTCAAAATAAATAATAGAAATGAAGTTGTGGTTATAAGCTGTAAACATAGTATGAGAAATACACATTAGTCTTAGAAAAAGTAACCTTAAAGGGTATTTCCTCCCATATTTAGATTTCCTTAATATTAGGGTAAAAGACTGAAAAGAACTAACACTATTTAACATCCTTTTATACTTTTCTAGAACAAAATTATCAATTTTGTTGTCATGTAGAGAAATCATACTATATGTATCAAGTGAGTCTGAGTGTTTCCCAAGATGACCTGACTGATTTCCTGTTCAGAAGTAGGATACATAGATGACGGAGGACGTAACAGGCTGCTAGGAGCTTGTTACTGTTGCTCTGTTTCTCTGGTTTAACCTTTGGGGGTAAAAGTTGGTCATTTTGTTGTCCTATAGGCAAGAGCTGTTTCAAAGGAAGATGATAAGGCAGGATAAAGAAAGGTGATTAACTGAACAAGTTCCTTGAGTATTTGATGAAGATATAATCTAGAATCCTAATGGCAAGAGAAGACCACAATCCCCAGAAGCAGGAAGGGTAGCCAGATCCAAGACAGCATTTGTTTGACATATCTCGCTTGGTTTTAAATTCAAAAACACATTTTTATTAAACTAAATGAGTTCCTCATATTTAATCTATTTTAAGTCTGTAACATTTATGAATTTTTAACTTAAAAATTAAGGTTTTTAAAGCACATATCTTAGAAAGCCAGGGGTTTTGTCTTTGTTTGTTTGCTTTTGGTTTTTGTTTATATATATAATATATATTAGGATAGGATCCCCCAGTAGCCCCAGCTGGCCTGGAACTCACTGTGTAGACCAAGCTGGTCTGGATCTCACATAGATTCACCTGCCTCTAATTCCCAAATGTTGAGATTAAAGGCGTGCACCACCACACCCAGCTCATTATTTATTTTTAATCTAATGTACATGTACATTCCTTGTGTGAATGCCTACAACATTTTCACTTCCAGTCTTTAGTAGCAAGATGTAAAGTGTTCCTCAAGTACAAGTTTAATATTATTCAAAAGATATACAAACTTCTTAAAGAGTCTGTACAGCCATAATAATTTGGAGCACGGTAACTGTGAAAGTCCATCATGGTGGGAACTGTGTGGCAAAACAGCTCCACTGGGCTGGGAGTAAGCAGTGACTACTTCTCACATGGAAGCTGATGAGAGAGCAAAGAGAATGGGGCAAGAATCAGGGTCAGACTGCAAATCTCAAAGCCTCTAGTGACCTATTGCTACCGGCTATTCCCCAAAATTTCCCAAAAGACTTGCACTATTTAGAGACCAGGTATTTAAATATATGCACCTGTGAGGGCATTCCAGGCATAAACTATA
The DNA here is from genome assembly GCA_035773235.1 of Eospalax fontanierii. Classification (NCBI taxonomy): domain Eukaryota; kingdom Metazoa; phylum Chordata; class Mammalia; order Rodentia; family Spalacidae; genus Eospalax; species Eospalax fontanierii. The sequence goes on from CM069534.1 coordinate 24,341,063, forward strand.
TCATGTTTCAGCCGTGACTCCCATAGTCTCATACTGTAAAATATTTTCAGTCCTACTTTAAATATCTGTGTAGCTTTGACAGTTCCAGCACTGCTCAAAAGTCAAAGGTTTCTACTCGGATTCCAGGCAAACTTAACTGTGAGACCTCTAAAGTAGAAGAAAACCCCTGTTATGCTTCCAGTATGCAATGACACAGAGTAAATATTTCTAGTTCAAAACACAGGAACAAGAGGAAAGAAGAAAACAAAGCAAGACCCAGCTGAGCAAGCCCTGTACATCCACGTTCATCTGGAGCTCGTGGTGAGAGCAGTAAGGTCACCTGATCTCCCATAGGCTTAGGTAGCCCCATCCCTACAGACCTGGCACTTTCAGCACACACCGGTGCTCTATTGGACCAACTTTACCTAAAGTTTTCCTTCACAGATGTTTCATATTCTTGTACTCTCCAATATCCTGGGGCCTCCATTGTAACTTGGAATTTTGCCATCTTAGGTTTGGATACAGTCGTTCCAGGAGCTTCTATGCTGGGAACCTGATGGTGCTCGTGCCTATTGCCTGACTTTGCAGGCTCTTCTCTAGAGCCTTGCCACAGGCCTTCATGACACCATAACTCTTGGATTCTTCCTGCCTAAAAATGAGCATCAAGTAGATGATACCAAATTCTGCAGCCAGTTCAAGACATGCTTTGGCCTACTTGGTCCCAAGCTACAGCGACCTCCTATGGCTGGTGTGACTGGGGGAAATTGCTCTCAAGACATATGTCCGGTTGTTCCAGTGCAGTGTTGGTTTCTCTCTTTAATGACATTAATCCCGTTCACAGTTGTAGCTGCAGTGTCCGTATCCGTATTTTCCACAGCTTAAATGCACTCACATTCCCTTTCTTACCAAATAACACTGGATTCTCACTATCAACCTGGCTAAAAGTAACCAGTAACAATAAAGGTACAGTGTGAATTCTATGCAGTCCTGAAATATCTTCCACCAAATAAATTAATGCAATAACTTTAAATTCAATCTCACTCTGTTTTTCACAGCATGGGAAGAACACAGGTTCTCTACCAGATTTCATATAAATATCCTTTGATCCTGTTCTCAGTAGAGTACTTATTCTTATAGCAAAATTGTGAGCAAAGACTTTACTGTCCATAATTCTATCAGCATTCTGGCTTCAAATCTCCAAACAGAATCTTCCAAAAAGCTCTGGTTATAGCTTTCAGGGGCTTTTCTCACAAATATCTCCAAGCTCTTAGTCCTTCCACAAACCAGATCCAAGGGTCTGAGAACCTCAGGATCAGGTTTATCAAAGCAACAAACACAACTTCCAGTACCAACTTTCTGCGTTCATTACTATTCTAATCATTGTGACAAAACACTTCACAGAAGCAACTTAGGGGATAAAGAGATTATTTTTCTTCATTATTTCAGAAGAATTTGTGGCAGTGAAAGCCTGGTGGGAAGACTCTGTGGTGGCAGGAGAATATGGTAGCATCTACTCACATAACATCTAGACCAGGAAGAAGAAAGTGCAAGACAGGAAACAGAGGTGGACAACAAATCTGCAAGCCCATTACTAGGCATCCACATTTAGCCATCCCAGGTTCATTACTGTTATCAGTGTAGACCACAGTACTAACAAAAGCTGACTATAGACCACAGTACTAATAAAAGCTGATACAAAAACGAATGAGCTTAAATCAGTGGTGTTCATCCCATGTCTAACACAATTACTAAAGTTAGCCTTCTTTGTGGTAACCACACTTTCAAAACTAAAACTAAGGTTGCAATCATGAGTATGAAAGTGTCTTCATAAAAACATCATGTATGAGAATATCTGAGAGTATATTTAACTGCAAAACTCAAAGGTTAATTTTAAATTATACACTTGCTAAGTAATGCATAATTTAAATGTGTCACGGTTGAAAATTAAAAAGAGAATCATAAAAAATAGATGGGGGGTTAAATAGGCTTAGATAGGGTGAGGAGAGGAGAGATAAATAATGACCAGGTAGTATAAAACACCATAGAAAATCCTATTAGTCTAACAACCTAATGAACAATTACACATACAATATCTCTACATGAGTCCATGTGCATAGCTGAAGGCTACATAGCTAGAAACAGTGACAGACAGGGGAAATTTTCCTTTGAGTTGTTGGCCAGGGTGTCCTAGAAACTCCCAAAATTACACATGATATTGCAAAAGCCCTTGATTGGCTCCCAGAACTTACAGATAAGACCCTAATGCTGAGGACAGGACATACTTCAGACACCAGATTTGGGGCAATGGAGTTGGAACTGACGTGGAAGCCACTTCCCAAGAGGGTTAGCTATCATAGATCAGGAAAATAATATGCAAGAAGTTAAAGGAAAACATCAATTGATGGCCCAACACCAGCTTCATGACCAAATAACCACACCGATGACCAGCACAGCATAAGACACTGGTACAGTAGTGGCACTTTTATCTTGGGGGCAATCAACAGCTACCTAATTGGACTTAAAGCCCACTCAGTGGGAGGAAACTCATGTGTGGTACTGTAATCATAGCCAGATACACATGGCTGAAGAGATCATAGATCTTAGAGAAATCCCCAAGATTGTCACATCCCTAGACTAATGTTAAATTCTTAATAAGGGCAAATTATATATCCTTATATTTACAATGGAGTATCCCAGTCACCACTCATCAAAGAAGCTTCTTTCATCCCATATGGAGACGACTACAGATTACCTCAATTGCACACAGACTCATTGTCTGTGAATTGCCCATGCCTAAGTGGCACATCTACAATACAACCTCTAGGTCTAAGGCTCAAGCAACATAAAACAAGGGGTAAAGAGGACACTAATGAATCATTCAACTCTCGTTAATGAAGCTCCCTCATGCAACAGCAGGCCAGTAACATAAAAGGTCACAAATAGGCAAAAAAAATGGAGATTAGGAGTCTGTAGAGTATGGATCCCTGGACAAGGACTGCTATATTAAAGTTTCACTCAGCCAGGGGTCAAAGACCACTTCAGAAGTGGGGGCAGAAAGACTGTGAGAGCCAGTGAGGAGGTATGTGACCATCTGAAAATAGACTCCTACAAGCTCCTGGGATGCTGCTCACATGAAACCACAGCGATGGTGTCGGCATGCTCAAGACCCATCCAAACTCAAGCAGACAAAAGCACAGCATTAAATTGGGGAAATGGGCAGGAGACTCCAATCTTTGCTGAAGAAAGATTGGCAACTGATTACTGTTGGGTAAAGAAGAGCTAATCTTCACAAAGCAAGGGACTCTGGATAGGCTGGCTAGACCCTTGTGGACGAACTTGCACTGAGAAATATATGGGTACACTAACCAAACCCAGGTTTGGTTCCCAGCACCCACATGGTTGCTAACAACCATTCATAACTCCAGTTCCAGGGGATTTGATGGCCCAGTTCCAGGGACTCTGGGGCCCTCTTCTGACCTACTTGGGCACTGCATGACACAGGTGTACTCATACATTCAGAGTATACACTATACATAAAATAAAAATAATAAATAAAATGTTAAAAAATCTTTTACTCCCTAAGTTGCTTTTGGTCAGTACAAGCAATATGAAAAGCAAAGCAGAACAATGAAAAACAAATTATAATTATCTCTTGGAAAATGGAACATATAGTATGTCTAACATGCTAAAGTCGATTCTGGCTTTTTTGAGACAGGGTCTCCCTGTAGCCACAGCCTACCTGGAACTCACTATATAATCCAGGAGGGCCTCAAACTCCCAGAGATTTGCCTGCCTCTGCCTCCTGAGTGCTGGAATTAAAGGCATGTACCACCACTCCTGGGTTGAAGCCTATTCTTAAAGACTGATGTTTCCATGATGGCAAATTGCAGTCAATCAATTCTAGAAAGTTAATTAAATAGCATAGGTAAAAATCAACTGAAGTAATCTTAATAAAAATATTAATCACTACAGACTAGCAAATGAAAAGCCCAATCCCAGAAACAGAGTCCTTGTTTTACAGTTGTTGACCAGAAAAATCCCAAAGACCATCAGAAAATATGGGTTATTGCCATTGCATGTGGTAATTCACTTGATGGCAAGACCCTATTAGTAAAAATGCTACATACTGGAGTCACATAACAAACAAGGAGGAATCACCTCATAACTTCTCGTTTGCTGGCTAGCTTTCATAGTATAGAAGGTGCTGTGCATATTATAAGTAAAGAAAAGTAATCATCAACCTTTCCCAGGTGTGAACTGTGCAACTGACTTGGCAAAATATTCCCACTGGACAATAGTGGCATGAATATTATGGTAGTAACCAAACACCTGCAAATTGGATTTAAATCCCACTCCAAATTAGGGAGTCTATATATGACCCTGTTATGACAGCCAAGAACCTGTGGCTAGTCAGGTCACAGGCCACAGGAAAAAACATATTACTATCATTCTGCTAAATGAATTGACTCATAATGACTTATTTTTATACCACAGATTAGGGCTTCTGCCTGCCATATATATATATATATGTATATAACGTATACATATATATACACACAAAATACAGTTGGAGTGATGACTATAGAGTCTTATACAGAGAATAAGAGACTGCAGAGTGTTCAACAGTGTGGTGGCACATGTCCAAATTCTTATCACTTGGAAAGCTGAGGCAGGAGGATTTCAAGATGTAAGTAGATATTGATGCATAAAAATGAGACCTAGCCTATTAAACCTGATGTTTAATAGGACATCAGATAATTGCTACCAAATCAAACCAAAACACTACAGCAGGAAGTGTTTCAAAGCTGAGGAGATGGCTCAGAGGGTAAATCTCTTGCTGAGCAAGTATGAAGACCTCAGTCCAGATCCCCAGCACACATATAACACCATCCACAGCAACATATGTTTAACCCTGGATATATAACCCCTGGAGTTTAGAGGAGATTGATCCCAATAGTTTACTAGCCAGCTATTCAAGTCAGTCGGTGAACTCTAGGTTCAGTTAAAGATCCTGTCTTACAAAACAAGAATGAAAGCCATCAAGGAAGACACTTGACATCAGTCTCTGACTCCAACATGCATGTGTACTCACATATATAAAATCTCACACACACACACACACCCATACTACATACACACAAATAAATATTAAAATTAAATTAGCCAGGCTTGGTAGTTCAGGCCTTCAATTCCAGCCCTGGGATGCAGAGGCAGGTGGATCTGTTTCAGATTAAGGCTAGCCTTGTCTACATAGCAAGTTCCAGGCAAACTGGGGCTACAGGAAAACCCTATCTTAAAAATAGTAAAGAAAAATTAAAATTAAAAATTAAATAAATTGTTTTGCATACACACATGTCAATCATTAGCTATAACTTATTATGACAAATCTTATTTAACCACTCTGCAAGGTACTGACACCACAAAGATCTTGGATAGAACTTGAAGAAGCTATAAGAAATCTTAATACATGACATGATATTATTTTTAAAAACTATACAGTGACATCATCACTTTTGATCTTAACATCTATATGCCTCTGAATATCCCTCTCCCTTGGGGCCAATCATCACAATTTTTATGATTTTCTGTCATTCCCCAGATATTTCAAATTATCAGAGAGAGAGAGAGATAAAGATAAAGGTCTAGTAGAGGTGTATGGGTGAGAAAGAGGGGGACTCAGCTATTTTAAAAATGCAAATATTTTTTGTCTTACTCATTCTTGGGTTAATATGAGAAAACAATTTGATTTAATTAACGTGCATTCATGATCCTTTGAATCCAGTAGAACTAACTGGAATTTTGATTAGAAATATAAATAAAAGCAATTTTGTCATTCTCCATTTTATAGAACATATAGTACTAGAGTTGATCTCCTCAAGCTAGCATTTTATAGATCCTTTTGCTCTCATTGACATTTAAATACACACTTGAGAAGACTTTACAGAGCCTATAGAAGAGAGAGAAAACTTAACCCTGTTCCAGATGGCATATTTAGCCCCCACACAGATATCTTTCTCTAGCCATTACTGACCACATTTTATAAGAAAACTGAAGTTCGTAGTACTGACACCGGTTCTAAACTAGGTTTTCCTGGTCTAAACATTTCTTTCTTCGTGAGAAGAATAGAAATTACTATAGGAAACTCCACAGGCATCAAATATCTGATTCTTGAATAGCAGACATTTGGACTATGGTTGAGCTTTTGTATCAAATGCCACAGATCAGGACCTAGAGTCTGATCGTCCTAGAGAAGCATGCTGTCCAGGACCTATGAAAAATAACTGAATAAAATAGCTCCATGATTTTAACGTATGATTTGGGATTCTGATTTTTATTTGTATATACAAATCCTAAAGAATTAAAAGGAAAATTGAATCAATGATTTGATATCATCAGTTTCCTGTAGTATAAAAGTCAACATAGCATTAAAAGACTCCCCACTATTTTAAAGTGTAAGTTAAAGAATAAAGAACATAAATTTATATGTTTTATGCCACCATGAAAAGATGTACAGAACCTCATATACTTTTAATATGAGTGCTGCTATAAAGATGAGAAAACCGAGGTTACAGAACTTGTCCAAGATTAAGGATCTAAAGTAATGGAGTTGACATTCAGAGTCAAGCATCTGGTCAGTGATCATGTGTCTTAAAATTTATACACTACTCTATCAAGTTGAGTGATAGTTAAACAGTAACTGAAACAGTGTTTCATGTTATTAAATCTCATTTTTATTGTGTAAAAATTTGCATTCTGAAAGTATGTTTTTTCATTACCTTACCAGGCAAATATTTTCTTAATAAATTCAGAAAGCAAAAAGAATCTGCTACAATTGCCTTGGTTATTGCTTACAAAGAAGTAACTTCTGGGGCTTGAGAGATGGTTCAGTGGTTGGGAGCACTGACTGCTCCAGCAAAAGGACCTGGGTTCAATTCCCAGTACCCACATGATGATTAACAACCATCCATAACTCCAGTCTCAGGGGAGTCTAATGCCATCTTCTGACTTCCCTGGGCATTGCACAAGACAGGTACACTTACATACATGCAAGCAATACACTCATCCACATAAAATTAAAATTAAAAAAACATTTTTTAAAAGAAGTAATTTCCAGAAATATAAAATTAAAGAAATCTTGGGAGAAAAATAGTAGCCAGTTCTAAGTAGAAAATAATGAAGTACAAAGCAGGAATCACAAAGTGCCTCTGGAAAATGTGATGAGATATTTACACTATATGGGTGGGTCTAATATCTGGCAAATACAAACTTGTTGGACCTTCCAATAGCACTGTCTTGAGTTTGAGATGTCAGAATTATAGATGAACCACAGATTAAAATAGATTGAACTTAAGAGAAAGTCAGAGTTTAAAAAAATCACTTTTCTAGATTTTTTAAAAGATGGAACCATAAATTGTGTAATAAAACTAAACACTTCAACATGAATTATACATTAATATATATTGATATAGGAGATTTCCAGAATGAACAACAATCAATATTAAGTTGAAGTTCAGAAGATAATGTTTATTTTCTGCACAATTTTCTGACATATAGGAAAGTAGGTGCATGCCATGATTGAGAAAGAAGAAAGTAATACGGTCACTGTACCCCTCAGCTCTGACAAAACTTAAATGCTATTAGCATCAGGCTTAAGAATTTTTTATCATGTTTTTAAAGAATGTAAGATTCATCTCTTATCCGTGGATAGCACTGCATTTTAGGCAGTAAGATGCTAGCTTTAGTGATGCAAATGTTCTTCATGCTCTAATTCATTGACACTGTGCTTGGTGTTAAGGACTAAATAGAATGAAATATCAGGGGGCTGAAGAGAGGGTTCAGTGGTTAAGAGCACTGTCTGCTCTTCCAAAGGAACTGGGTTTGATTCCCAGTACCCGTGTGGCATCTAACAACCATCCAAAACTCCAGTTCCAGAGGATTCAATACCCTTTTCTGGCCTCTGCTGACTTTGTTCAACATGGGTGCACTTCCATATATGGAGGCCAAGCACTCATACACATAAAATAAAAGTAAATAAAATTTTAAAATGTTTAACTAAATTTAAAAAAAAGAAACACCAGAGTGCCCAGGTATTTTAATTCAACATCATCTATTTCTTTTTCAGCTTACAAATAGCTACTTTGTTGCATTACCAGATGACCTAGTTTTGTTGCACTAGCACAGATCCAAATTTCTATCCTCCTTTCCTAATTCAAGAGTAAATTTTAGAATTAGAAATGGAGATTATGATATTAAAATGACAACATAAGGGGGAATATTTCATTACTTCCATCTAGTTCGCCCCTACTTTCAGAAGTTTAGAAAAGACAACAATAATGTTCAGATGCCATATGTCAAACCATAAGATAAGGTCAGTTGGTCAGCTTTTCTTTACATACAATGTTGCTCATTTTTTCAGGCATTCTCTGGAATCAGGTGTGATTTGTTGAACAAAAGATGCTGGGCATTTTCCCATTCTTGTTGTCCACTCTTAAGTGGACACAAGTTGTTTCAGAATGTTTAAAAGCTTCAGAATTATATTTTTAATTACTAGTTTAAAAGGAAATATCTCATTACTGAGATAACTGGAGATAGTAGCATAATAAAAAAAATCAAAACCAGTATAATCCATTGGTTTTCTTTTCTTAAGTTAAACTCACCCAATGTAAACATATCTAACAAATCCTATGCCTTAAAATTAATTATATTACTTAAAAGTCATGGGAAAGTGAACTCAAACATCAGGTTTCCGCCATTTTATAGACAAAATTTTAATTATTTTAATGAATAGTGGTATAAATGATGACTGACTAGTGGCTTATTATACTATAGGATAAAGAAAAACAATTTGATTAGATCTAGCCTTCTTCATTTTGACCTAAAAAATAGAAATGATGCATAGAGTATTAGATTAAATAAGAAAATACAATTTACATTAGTCCTATAAAATTATATAACCTTGTTTCACTTTTTTTTAAAGTAAAGATTATGTGGCAGAGCATAAGTATACTGAATCACTCTCTCTGAATACTAGATGCTGGTTTGGGCTATCCTTAGAATTTGGAAGTGCATCTTTTAAGCTGAGAAAATTCTCTAAGATTTTTACAAAATACACATTTTAGATGATTTTCACTCTAAAATTTCCAGTTTTTCAGATATGAAAGAAAAAAACTTATATATTTTCTAGTTATTTCTTCCCACAACATGTAGGCACAAACAGTTTGAAATCAAACTTTCAGAATCTAATGACGATTTTTTTAAAATTACTAACAAAAATGTCATTGTTTGCCAAAGAATTAATCTCAGTTTATCAGGAGTATCAGTCAAAAGTAAACAGAAATGATTAAATAATATAAAATCAACTATATTTTGGCATTATGCAATCAGATTTTACTGAAACATCTAGAAATACATTCAAAGGCTTATTCTACTAGTTTGCAGTTAAACTAGACAAATTTCATTTTTTAAAGTTTTCAAACATCAAACTATGCTAGCTGTACACTATTCTGCATTTGAAACATAAAATAAGCTACATTTTCAAACAACTGGCTATTAAAAAATAGATAAAGCAGTGCTCATATGTTCCGAGTTTTATGATGAAACCCATTGAAATGAACAGTACAGTATAGAAAAGGGAAAGCTGACATCAACTGCTACCTGGTGGTAATAGTTGGCAACATAACAGAAATCTCTGGAATTTTTGCAATTTCTGTAATGACTTACAATGTACTTATAATTCATTAACCAGAATGTGAATTTCATATTTAGAAGTATAATTTATTTTTCTTAAACCTAGAGGTTCAAATCAATTCAACGTACTCTCTGCCCCCAAGGGTCTATTGGCAGGAATGTCCACATGTGGCTCTCCAGCAATATTAACCGCCACCAATGCGATGCAGGAGTGGAGGTAGAGAGAAGGGTGACGAAGTGGGCGATGATTTGGAAAGACTTTACCCAAGAAGGTACATTTAACTTGCTCCTTGAAACAAAGAAGGATTTCGACTATTAAGAAATGTGAGGGCATACCCTAGAGAGTAAATCTCAGGGCACTGTGTATTTACTTTGTACGGAGAAGGAAAACTGATATAAATCAAATGAACTATCAAAGACATAACTCAAGAAAGAATCAGAATCATTATTAGAATCAACACCTAGGCAGAATGGTTCCTGTGCAGTCACTTCGTTTCCTCCCCCAGGGGAGGCAGTTCTCTCTGCTTGCACAGTGGTCTCCGTCCTCTCCTGGCCTCTTGCTGCCACACCCTTTAGAGGACCTGGCTAGGAAGCCCGCAGAAAAACTCAGACAGCCATGTCTTCATAAAACACATTACATTTCAGCAGTTTCTGAATCCTCAAACAAACACATCCAGGTGTATTTTCGGTCCCTTTTCCTCTCCATCAAAGCAACTGGAGTTTGTGTGGTTGCCACATGGCATGCTCCGCAAAATTTTGATACATTCCCTTAAACCTTTCATTGTTAAACTTTAGTTCGTCAAGTGATCCCAATTCTAAGAAATCGTAATTTATAACATGGGGGAGGTTGCAGATTTTTGGCTGAGGATGTTGTGCAGATGTTATTCCTTAAAGAGGACGGCTGTGACTGCTCATGTGAGTAATGGCTGTGAGTCGGCTAGAAGCCCAAAGTTCTCTTATACCAGAATGTATAAGCCATTTCCCTACTGAAAGAAGGCCCCCGGTAGGATAATATATTATTACACATGATTCAAATTACAGAATCTGCAGCAGGGGAGCTAGTGACTGATTCAGGACAGTCGTCCCCTGAATACTGATGACGGGATCATGGAATGTCTCATGAATTAAAAGGGCTGTGGTTTCTTGTCTAACCCCTTCCTAGGCTTTAAAAAGTGACTATGCCTATCATTGTTCTCTTTAAGCTTCTTAAAGGAATCATGCACTGTTATGAAATCATTGTGGGTGTTTTAAAAATTCCATTTCTTTGAATAATTATATGCAGAGCATACTTTGAAGAAAAAATAGACAGTGAAATTCTACCATGTTCTACTAGAAAACCACTTGCCTTTAATGCCAATAATGCAAGAAAGATATGACTTAATAGAAATTGCATTGAAGGGTGACCCAGTTTCACTCTTTGGAAGTCTGTAAAGCAACCTGAAATCTTTATGAGTCACATGTTTCAGACTCTTTAGATATCTATAGAACAAATTATTTTATCCTTGAAAAATTAAATTCAAACGTGCAAGACAGGATTGTGCTTCCAAATGTTCTATATATAAATAAATGAACTTCTTCATGAATATAATTTCATTTGGTATACTCTGGTTATATAACAGCCCCATAAATTTGTTAAAGATATTGCACTGTAAAGGGACATCAGGCATTTTTTACAGAAATATTAAGGCATATGTTACACATTACTCCTTCTGAAAAACAAATGGCTTCGCTGCGACATACTCTGAAATAATATGTAAGCTGTTCCTGGACTTCTTTTCAAGCTGGCTCTTGTATTCAGTATTTCTAGTAAACGGATGCAAATCAGGTGCATTGTGCTGCGATGGGAAGGGGGAGATTTGTCCAGAAATGACCTCAGTTCTATTCATTAATAAAATGACATGTTGGCCCAGAGCAGTGAAGAATGAAATATAACAAGAGTGAACTTTCCTCCAAAGGACAGATGTACATAGCGTTATTTTGGATAAAGCACTGTATGCAAAATGGCCACTGCTGCATAAAATCTGGAAACATGAAAGGAAGCTCTGAGATTCAGATTGCTTAGGAAAATCGCAACTTCCTTAGCAATGCACCCCTTGATTCTCTATGACTCTGTTCAGCTCTAAATCCTAACTTGGACAAAACACATATTCCATTCGAAGGGCATCAGAGAAACAAGCAAAGCTTTGTTTTTCTCTAAGATTTTTTTTTAAGAAAGAGGAGATAATCTTGCAAGGTCAAAACGAAATAGGTTTGTACTCAGAATCACTTCCAGTGACTGCAGACACCACTGAAGGATTAGGGGGGATTGTAAAAGCAACCAGAGAGAATGCACCCACATTTTTTGCACAGCGTTTTAAATTATGCCGACAGAATAATTAATGGAAGGACCTAATATGGGGAGGGGGGGTAACAGGAAAGGGGGAAGGCTATGTTAAACAAAGTTCATTACTGCATGATGTAAATGAGTTTCTCACCAGTGATGTCACTGATTGGCTGAGCTGCAGAGCTGGCTTCAAGCATGGCGGGATTGGCTGCTAGCTCTTCTGGTGTCTGCCTGCTTGGGCAGCGGTTGAACCAGATACTTTCTGTCTCTCTTGTTGTCGTTTGAAGCAAATCTTGTTCAGCCCAGCTGTGTCTCCATAGTAGTGGCACCCTAAGAGAGAGTCTCCCTCCTGCTTCCCACAGCTCGTCTGTGAGGCGGTCGCTGCTGTGAAATACCAGCCCTTGGCACCAAGCCCAGAAAGCATTTTCAGATCCATCTATAACACACACATACAAAAAGAAAAATAAAAAAGCAGCTCTTTCATCTGAATTGCATCCTAAGGAGGATTAAGACTTCTATTGCTACTGATTCGTGTTCTTTCAATTTGATGGTTAAAATAGTTTTTGAAATACAGTATCTTCTCATCTGCAGTAGCATACCATTGACTAAAACTGGTTAAAAACATGGGGGAATGCCCCTTTTCCATGTTACCTTGATTACAGAAACATAATTCTTCGTTTTCTTCCTAAGCACCGTAACTGATGTTTTAGGTCCCTTACCGGAATTTTAAACTCTCACCAGATTTCTAATTACAGCCGAGTCATTATTTTCAGGTTAAGACATGGAATCTTAATTAGCATGCTTTTTTTAGCTATGCGAAATGAGACAGGGCATGAAACAGAAACAATCTATGGAGAAGCAGAGAGAGAGAGAGAGAAAAAAAAATCTGTGCAGCTTTTACAGTTGAGCTGACACCCCTCCTTCGCAGCTCTCCCTCCACCCCGCTTGAAAAACAGAATGCAGTCATATGAACTTTACCAGACAATGGAGTACCTACAGGCTTTCCCCTAGACAAGTCCTTTATAACCAGCCAGTGCTATGTGCTGCAGACAGTGGCCAATCGGCAGGCTTCTTTCTGCAGCAGGGACACAATAGGTGCATTGGCCACACTGTCCTCCTAGACCCTGACAGCAGTTCAGGTTCATTTATTGTACACTGGAAGGCACATATGTCTTTAATATTCACTGTGAAATTATCTGTGCGGCTGCCTTTATTTCGCCATAATTACATCAACCTAATTACTGCGCAAAAGCTGCATGGACACCGTTTGCACAGAGGGGCGCATAGGCATGCATGCCGTAAAAATATGCATGAACATGCTTCCTTATTTCAATAATTAAATCCACCAATTATTTTCTTCTCCGAGCTTAATGCTTCCTCCACAATACTTGGGTGAATGTAGTTCTCATTTTCCCTTCAAAAGAAAAAAAGTGTGTGTGTGTGTGTGTGTGTGTGTGTGTGTGTGTGTGGTGTAATTTAAACATTAGTCATTTATTGGTGTGTGGTATGGGGGTGGAACTTAGTCAGCAAATAAAAGGTTATTAAGGACCTAGGGCATTTTCCCTGTAACACTAGGCATTGGAGTGAAGAAATGAGTGAATCTGCATGCATCCCCACAACCATGCTTACATGCGGATTTATTTGCAGTTCTATCATCAGGAGCATCTGTATAAGCCTCATTTGTGCATTTCCATGTTGAACAATTATGATATGCCTTGCAATACTAGTTTAGACGGTTGAAAATTTAAATTTTTGCTTTTTAACTTAGATCAACAATGTCTACCATAGTCTCTTATGCAAACTGCTATTTGTTACTTTATGCATGTTTTATTTACATATTCTTTAACAGACTACCTGTATGACCACCGATTCTGCAGCAAGAGATGAAAGACATGAACAAGCTTTCAGATGCTTTAATCTGTAGAGGAGAATAGCAGCATATAATGACCAAGAAGAGATGTTTGGGCATTTTATTTAGATGTACCCACCATAAGGTAAAGGATGTGGGTAGGCAATTTAAAGTAGGTATAAAGAATTTGGAAACTGAAAACAATTTATATTATTCATGACCATTTGCCCACACTTAACAAAATAAGCATTTTGAAATGGAGTCTTCTGAATCAGGTCTTTGCAGGTAAATGACATTTATTTTATGAGTACTAAGAATATCATGAAAGAGAATATGTTCAATTTTATTTATCCTCATTATTTCACAATTTGCATATTTCATGCTGCAAATTAGAATGTTAAACTTATGCATTGGCTTATTTCCAGCGTTTACCTGTATTGATTAGTGTGTTTTGATTTTCAACTCATGACTCTCTAATTGGGAGTGGAATTCATCATTACAGTGGCTATGTGAAGAGACACAGTAACTCACTTTTATTCAAATAAATATATGGACATAACGCATTAAATAGCACACCAGAGAACAAGAATCCCAATAGATTTTATTTCATATCCTCTTTTTTAGTAGTTCAAAATTTTCTGTCAGAAAATGTAATTAAATTGCATTTTAACTTGTATAAGCATTTTGCAAAAGAAATCACAGGTCTTCTTCTCTATATTTTCTAAAAAATGAAGTTATAGATGGGGAAAGTAAGATCCTAACAGACTGAGAGACACAGGCTCAATTACATATAACACAATAATATGAGAACATATAACATTTTATTTCTGAATTATCATATGCATTGAAAAAAAACACCTGAAAAGAGAGATGTAAATTAGTTACTTGATACATTCTGTAAGATTGATTTCTAGGTGGCTGGAGAAAATTTTTACAGAAAAAGAAAAATTTAGGTAGCTACTGTCTAGTTTTGATGTTTTCCCTATTAAAGGCCATTTTTCCTAAATCTTTAATAATAAAATACTGAAACTTAATATCTTAATTGAATTATATGTAAAATCATCCCACTTTTTCCTAGCCTCTGCTCTTACACACACACACACACACACACACACACACACACACACACACACAATTATGATTGCCTTAGTTTCTGAAAAACTTATAGTTCTTCCTAATCTTCTAAACTGTTTGATGTGGTACTGTATTAGAAAATTTTAAGAAAATCAAAGAAGTTATAATTAATTACTAATGGTCCATTTTGCCAAGTGAAAATATAAACAGATTAAATTCTAACAATAACATAAAATTTAGATTCCATTAACACATGAACTGTGCTTGAAAATATGGGGATATGTGTGTGTGTGTGTGTATGTGTGTATGTGATTTTACTAAATATATTTTTCTAAACAAGATTGGTGGGTGGTTCATATGTGACCTATTTAAACAATTAGGCATTTATAAACTAGTAAATATCATGAAATCCTCCTTAAATACTCAGACACATTAAGCCAGACAAGGCAAAAACACTCTTCTATTATCAAATATATGTGAATACAGCATAACTTTTTTTCTAATTTTCTTCATGTATTGAACACAAATTGAAATTGTGGTATTTTAATAAATTATGAAAATATGAAATAAGCCTGTAATTAAATCTTATTTCGATCACTTTTACTAGAGAAGTTAGACCTAGCTTACAGCTTATATATTTAAATGACTCATTTTAGATATGAAATCCAAAGAAAATTAAAAACTGGTTTGTGCATTTTCACCCTCATGCAGCCAACCTTATTAAAAATACAGCTCTGGCCTGCTGCTGTCAGGACAGTCTTAATTGGTTGAGTTTTACTACAGATAAGAAACTGAGGGCCTCCTCCCCTAAGATCACAGACACTCATTTATGAGCTAACTGCATGGAGAAGATGAGTGCCATCTGTGCTCTCAGGGTCTAGGACGGTAAACTTCTTTATGAAGATCAAAAGCATAACCTTAGATTTATAATCATGATGATCTCACCAAAAGAGTCAAGTCAGCACAAATTGGCTGTAAGAATGTAAAATACCAGCCAATCGTGTTAACTTTATAAATAATACAATGGCTTCTATAAGAAGTTCCAACTTGGAAAGAAATAAAAAACCAATAAATTATAAAGCAACTTGTCAGTCTCCTAAAGTGACTCATGCTTTAAAAACAACTTCACTATGTTTAATAAGTATGGAAAATATTCATAATGTAATTAACATCCAGAAACCACCTTGTATGTCTCTGTCTACACAATGACAAACATTCAGATCACAGAACAAGGTGAAGTTCAGCATCAGAATGGTTCTCTCTTGGAGGTTTTTGTTCCCGTAAATTCACAGCTTAAAATTTCAGTGTTTGTGTAGTAGATTCCAAATGTGCTAACCTTAGACTCTTTAATAATGATCATCTTTGTGGGATTTGAGGCTCTTTAAGATTTTAAAGGGTGTTGCTGGTGCTTCACCCAGTTAATCTGCTCTCAAAAAGAATCTTCTTGATGTAGAGTGGCAAATAACATTGTTTACACCAAACTCAGAAAGGTTAGTGGTGAACAATATGTGTAAAACGCATTGCACTTCAGTGTTTAAGACTGATTTCTTTCTTAATTTTTCAAAGTTGTTCAGTTGAGATGTTTTTTAGAAAGGTGCTCGTCATTAGTATGTAAAATAAATCACATCATTTACATACCCCCAAAATATTCCATACAAATGAATCAACTCATCATCAATACTTTATTAGAATCAAAAGTCACAGGACTTTAGCAGTTCTCAGTCAGCATGATGATTATGATCACTGTGATTTGTTCTCATATAAATTATCAGGAATAACAGAAAACTTGCTAATACAAATGAAAACATTGAAAATTATTATTTCATTTTTGTCTTTGATAGTTTCAAACATGTTCATAATGAATTTTCATCATTTCACTCCCTATTGTCCCCTATCAGCCCTTCCCTCTCCCACAGAGAAAGTTCTTCTTTCCAGCAAGTAAGGCCCCTCCTACATTTTCGTAAAATATTTCATCGAAAAAACTGTCACTGAGGCCCTAAAATTATCTAATGTGTTTTGATTACAATTTTCAGTTAATAAAAATAATTTTAATATGAGGATCAATTGGACAAAGACATAGGATGAATCCAGAGTTCTATTAATCTGTGGTAGCTGAGTCTTCGATTAATAAGAATGTTTGGGGTTCTACCATAGACTGTATCAGTGCCTGAAGTGACTCACAGAGCACAGATGTACAAAGAAGCATAGATTCTTCACTATCTGAAAACGATCTTACTTTCTCTGTATGTCCCATTCTACCAGGTAGTTAAGTGTGCCAACTAACTTCTCTCACTATTTTTGCTGTCAACAGTCTCTTCTGATTTATTCCTTGTGGTAGATAGAATAACAGCTCTCCAAACGTGTCCACATCCCAATCTCAGAACCTACAAATATGTCACCTTACATATCAAAGAGGAATTAAGAACTGATGTCTTAAAAACATTGCTGGCCAGCTCCTCCTCCCATAAACAAATTCCTGCACATTGTCTGAACTGCTCTTAAGTAATCAAATGGTCCTTCAGAAAGGAAATGGGAAGCAGAAAAGAATGAAGGGAACTTGCAACTGTAGAAGAATGAGTTAGAGGCAGCAGTGCTGGCTTCCAAGGCAGAAAAGGAGGCTACAAACAAGAAATGTTAAGTGGTCTTTAGAACGTAGAAAAGGAAGAAAAATGGATTCCTTCCTAAAGTCTCCAGACAAGTTTATACTTCATGCAACACCTTGAGTTTAGTGTGATGCTACCCATTTTAGACTTCCAACTTCACATCTGTCAGGTAATAAATTTATGTTATTGAAAGGTGCTGAGTGTGTGATAATTTGTTAGAGTAATTATAAGAAACCAGTAAACGCTATCATTTGGGTAAGAACTATTTGGGATTCAATCTCTCTCCTCCCAAATAATGGTGAAAGATGCAGGCTTACAGAACTTGTTTCTAGGAATGAACGGCATTGTCCTTTATGGGATGTGCTCCAAACTTGCTTTGTCTGGATGTCTATGTAGGAGTCACTGAGGCAAAACAGCTGACCCACCTGTGCCTGGTGGAGCGCCCTGTTAGTTCTCAGTGCTGTAGTCCATTCATCTGAACACTTTTCCCACGACAAAATGTTCTCATGCTATGTAGTCTCTTCTTTCTAACGTGAGGCTTCAGTTGGAAAACCAACTCTCTTAGTGTCACCACATTTTCTACCAGAGTCTATAGGAATGTTGTCTATCCTTCTAAACCCTGTGATTATAGAGAATTGATGGGTTTACTCTAGTCCTTCATTTTCTCAGCACTTAGGCGTTGTTAACACGCTCCATATCATGCTGGAGTGATTGACATCACAGGGAATTCAAAGAAGAATATAATTTTCTCAATCCATGTTCAGTTAATCTCCGTGACCCTGGAAAGCCTACCCTTCTCCTACAACTGGAACTACCCAAATTATATAATGGCATATTTAAGAAAAACTTTGGTTGGGACTCATCTTTCTAACTTTACAGGTACTCATTTATTTTTTAAGGTGAGTAGAGAGAGAAAAATAGTATAAAATATTATTCAAGTGTAGTACAGTCAGATGACTGATGACTGAACTATTAAATCTTAGAAAACAAGGGCTTTAACCTGTGGTAGATAAAGACAAAAGTTATGCCTGATGAATTCAAGAATCAGAGGCTCCATATACTTTTGGAAGTAGAGATAGACAGGGGTACAATTAAGAAACTGGTTAGACTATATTTACAAAGAATTTACTCCATGCTTGTGGGCAAATTCATCTACTACATGAGAATAAACATCTGATTTTGTCACTCTAAGGATGTGTGCAATGTGGATGCTGACTCTTCCCATACCTTTTTCTTCCCTAATTTGACTGTCACATGCTAGCTTCTCCATCCTTACTCTCAAGAAAGATGATGAGAAAGCTCTATAGCATAACATGACTTTAAAGTGCTAAATTAACCTTGTAAAAGTAATGACTAGCAATACAATAAAATTTATCTTTTACTTCTATAGTATAAATCTTTCCCCATGTGAACTGGGGAATTTCACCTCAACAAGAAATTTTACTTCTTCCCATCACCCTATAAATGTGTGTACAAAGTGGTGGCAATAAAATATGCGTAAAATCAATGTGCATCTCTTCTAGGTCTGGCACAGCTATAGTTTCCAAATAGATTTTCTCAAAACCTTTCCCTCATCTAAAATTCAGATAAATCTTTGGGGTGAACAAGTCCATCATATATTACATACATCTTTGCCTCTTTTTGTCTTGTCCAGGAAGTGATTAGGAGGAAGATAGAGCTTTCCAACATAATTATTAATTCCAAACTGGTATATGAAGAAAAATATTATGGTTTATTAGACAGCATAAAGAAATAGCATATAGAAAGATTATGTCAAGCAAATACATTTGCATCAGCTAGATTACATATAGTGAGGCTAAGAGTTGATATGGCCCTTGTGTTTCTATGAGCTCTGAAGACCCTATTTTTTGGACAATAGAACCAAATGTACAGGGCATTGACAATGTAGGAGAGAATATTAAAATGAAGATATATCACAAGAAAGGAAGCAGAATGGAGGGAACAAAACTGGGTCACAGAATTATACTTTTTAAAACTATTTCTAATATCATTTGAAAAATATGAAAACTGTTAGATTCATAAGTCAGGAAGATGTTACAAAAGAATATTTAGGTAACAAAAGGGGTATTGAAAATTATATTAAGTTCATGTTAATAAGAAATACAAATCTAGGAAGAAGCTGTCAGTTAAACTTGAGGTAACATCTTCCCCAAGTAAGAAAATGATAAAGACATGACCAGGATGAGAGGGAAAAAAGGAAAAATTGAAGACAGTGTCAGGACATTTAAATTTCAAGTAATAGAACTGATAGGCAAACACAGACTACTGACAAGGAAGTCATCAATTGCATAAATAAATATGCATGCTGCAACTCAAGAAAAAGAATCTCCAGAAAGTGTTCAGCAAAATAAATGGCCATGGAATCACATTATAGTATATTATTAAATAATTTCTAAATGCTTGGCAGGAGTTTCTGTTTATGAGCATGGATGGAGTAGCTGACATCGCCAAATGTTCCTAGTGGAAGCAATTATAAAGTTAAACAAAATATAACTATTAATTACCTGGAAGCTTTGGAACAGTCATCACAAGCAAGAACCCTCGGAAAAGATAGGCCCAAGACGATACCATTCCATAATTGCCCCAAAATTTTTCTTGAATTATATTTTCCAATTTGAGTTCAGGAGAACAGAGTCAAAGTAGAAAAGATCACTCTTACTGACTTACTGAGATAGAACTCAAAGTTGGAACTGGCAGAGTGGTTGAAATGTGGTAGGTTTTCTCACAGGGCGAAGAAAAAAAATTAAGTCTTTAAAATCCATATGCAACTTTCCTTCAAGTCAGTGACAGGTATCTATGTCCATGCACAAGGCTAAGAATCCAAGAAGACAAATGAAAACATCTGGGAAGCTAAAAGAATAAGCAGAGGTTTCAACCAGCAAGTGCTGCTGGGAAGGCAGAGTTGGTACTTGAAGCCCATTGACATAGAGGGCAATCTGAGTTTTATGTTTAATTCTTCAATAGTTCACTAACTAGAAAGTTGAAACTTGACCAACAGGTATGAGAGACTAAAGGTAAAAGTAAAATAAAGCAACTTTTAAAAAGTCTTAATACTAATTTTTGAGCCAGATGTTCTGATATACTGTGGGTTTTTTTAACCCAAAATTTCCTATGTTTAATACAAACATGATCAAACATTTATGTTAAAAAAGACTAGTTGTCTTAGAAACAAGTGAATCAACAGAACCTAGAAATATACTCATACTTGAATCAGAGTTAACATCTGAGTGCTCTAAAATAATAATAGATATTACAGAAAGCATGAAGATCCTTAGCAGAATAATGTATCACAAAAAAAGTAAATGAAATTCTAAAAGTTATAAAAGCAACATAACTAGAGAGTAGTTTATTATGTTTAGTAAAATAGTCAATGCAGTGGATCAGAAGACCAGTAAGCTGAGAGAGATCGCAGAGATAGAACTGATGGTGAGAGTCAGATACATACACACCCTGGAAAAGTCTTTGAGTGTAGTACAAATTCCAGAAAGAGAAGGTGAGAATAAGGAAGAAGCACTATTCAAGTGTTACCAGGTGTGACAAAAGACATGAGCTTATGAATAAGTATAATCATTAAATTCAAACATGAAGAAAAACATCTTAAAAGTAGAGGAATAAAAATCACATTAGAAAACAAAAGCCATGGGAGGAAAAGATGGGCTAGCTGGACCCTTGTGGTGGCTAACAACCATCACTAACTCCAGTTCCAGGGGATCCAATGCCCTCTTCTGGCCCCTGAGAACATTGCATGCACATGGTACACTTAAATACATGCAGGCAAAACATACATACACATAAAATAAACAAGTAAATTTAAAGTTATAATGAAATCTATTACTGTATATGCTAGCACTGAAGAATATACTGAATTATGAAAAACAGAAGACAGAATGTACATCTAAGATGCTCCAAGACAGAAAAGAACTACCAAATTAGAATCCTATATCTATTGAAAATATCTTTCAAAAATGAAGTCAAATCAGCAATATTTTAGGCATATCAGGTACTTTTATATTCTCAACACTGTATTAGAACTACTAAAGATTTTTTCAGATTAAAAGCATCATAAAGTAATATGTTATTATACAAATATCAAACTAATTAGAGCTTTTGTTACTTAAAACACTTCCAAAGAAATCTTCCAGCAAAAGAATCAAAATCAGGAAAGCATGAATGGGATTGACAACACTCTTATTTCAGTAGGAGAGTGGTAAAGGATGGAATTCAGATAGACCACCGAGTGGGAGGTGCTGGCTGCAGGCTGATGTCTACAATAGGGAAAGGAAAAGTATCTAAAAAGTGAATTTTAAAAATGGACAAAATATTATAAATATTAAGGTAAAAGAAATAATAATAGAAAGAACTAGAAGACAGTTTCAAAACTAACAAACAGTGTTAAGTGATATGAAAAAAACAAAAGGAAATGTAGTATTTAATAAATCTACTGAAAATAAGCTTATAATGTAAATGTGAGTGTGTATAGAAAAAAATTAAAGATCCAGACAGAGGAAATCTCTGTTACTCAGGGCAATCCAATAGATTCCAAAAGTAAAACAGGCTATTACCATAGCCTTTAAGTGCTTTGTAGGTAAGACCCTATTGCTGAAGACAGGACATATTTCAGACACAGGACTTGAAGCAACACAACTGGAACTGATCTGGAAGCCTTTTACTTGGGAGGGAAGTGTTCAACAGCTATCTAATTGGACTTACCACCCACTCCAAGGAAGGGAAATCATGCATGTACTATGAACATAGCCAAGTATAAGTAACTGGAGATATCATAGACCCTATAGAAAAACTTACTTCTGTCACTTTCCTAGACCAAGACAAATTTTTACTTTATTCTAAATATACAACCTTATATCTTCATACAGTACCTCTCACAACTCATTAAAGAAGTTTTTTTTTTGCAAAAGATAGAGACTATTACAAAGTTCTACAACTGATTAAATGCAAGAATAAGTGACTATGAGGTGCCGAGCTCTAAGCCACACATCTTAAATGCTGCATCTACACCTAAGGCCCAGGGAACATTGCAGAAGAGAGGGTGGAAAAAATATAAGAGCCACAGGGATAAGACACCTGCTGCTAGTTAATGAATGCTAGACATAACAGGGGAAACTGCATCAATGGAATCTCCACAATGTGGTAAACTAATGAGATCAGCATAATGACAAAGCCAGTTCACAAGGCAGGGTGGATTCTCAAGTTGAAGATCCATAGACAATCAATGGATGCTGAGGGAGGAGGAATCAGTTTTCTTCAGGGACTAGCTCCATGAGGGGGTTCTAATCCCAAATGGACAGCCCTAAACACAGGTACATATGAGAATCACTCGATGGACTCTGTACATTTCATATATATATGATATTATATAAATAAATGAATATTTATAAATGTATGTATGTAGATAAATGTAACAATAATAATCAATGAAAAGGACAAGAAATTGGGAGGGAGTGGGAAGACATAGGAAATGTTGGTGGGGTCCAGGAGAGATGGAACTAATACAAAGACAATATTCATTTATGAAACTCTCAAAAATTAAAAAATAAAAATTTTTTAATGATCAGACGGTTCAAAGAGATACACAAAATAAAAATAGAGATGACTGATATAAAAATCAATAGTTTTTGTAATTAAAATAAATATACATAAATCAAACATTTAAAATCAACTCCAAAATTTCCAAGTGAGATATAAAAATCTCTGTTTTAAAAGGACGAATTTTTAAATGAAAGAACAGAGATAAATTGAATGTAAAAATGCCTCACACAATGAATTACATAAAAGATCAAGACTCAGCAAGATAGCTCAGCAGGTAAAAGGAGCTTGCCTCTAAACCTGACAACCTGAGTTCAATCCCTTGGACTCACAATGTGGAAGGGAATGGCCAACTCTCTCAGCTTTGCTTCTGACTTCTACACACATACGAACACAAATAAATGTAAAAACATAGAAAAGAAACTGCTAAAACTATAAAGATACCAGAAAAAGTAAAAGTTATGACAAGGGGTATGATGAAGCAAAAAATCCACATTTTAGAATAATAAACAAGTTAACTCAGTGGGAAGATAGAGAAATTATAAATGCACATTAATATATTATCTCAATTTTATATTTACACCAATTACATTTCTCTCAGAAAGAAATTTTAAGAAGAAAATTAACCAATATAATTGTATTAATATAAAAGGAACCTCAATCAATATCAGACAAGTAGCTCTAAGGACTCTTCAAATGTTCAGATAATTGAGAGTTAAGTGACACATTTTAAACTTCAATAATGTATTTAAGAAACTAAAAGCAAAATTTAAAAATATTTTAACAGCATACAAAAATATATGACTAATCAAATACAGTAAGATATATACAAGTAAAAGCAGAGACTAGTGAAGATTTACAGGTTTCAATTTACATATTTATAAAGAGTAATATTAACACAAGCTTTCATTCAAGAAACTAGATTTTAAAAGACGTTTCTTTTTTTATTAATTCTTCGAGAATTTAACACAATGTATTTCATCTTTTCCCTTTTCCATCTCCTCCCATATTCACTCTCATCCCCTCCCTACCCCAGTCCCTGTTCTTTTCTTTTGTCCCTCGAGTCCAAACTGAGGTGCTGAATGACTACAAAGAAGCTAAATTTAAAAAATAAATCAGTCTGTGAAAATACAAGAGAAGGGGCTGGAAAGATAGTTCAGTAGTTAAGAACACCTCTTGCTCTTCCCAAGGACTCTAGTTGGGTTCCCAACACCCATCCAAAACTATCTGTAACTCCAGCTGAGGGGGATCAGGTGGCCTCTTTTGACTTCAGTAGATAACTTCACACATGTGGCATACACTCACACAGAAACATACATAAAGATAAAATAAATGTTTAAAATGACATTAGGATAGGAAAAGAAATATCATATGCAAAAATCAATGAAAGAAAATGTGGTCATAAAATAGAGGAAGACAACGTGCACACTGAAGAGGGAGGCAGTGTTCTAGATATGTGTTACAACCTTTATGAGATTGTTTCAAATCTAGCCTGAGATAAGCTTCATCACAGTCAAAGAGTGAAACATGTATTGTCTAACTAAGAAAACCCAACACAGAAATCAGGCAAGGGAAATTGAAAGTCAGAAAACAGTCTGAAGTGACAGCTGTACTCTAGATACAGAAGAGAACAAGAGCAGGCTGGAGCTGAGGGACTCAGAGAAAGAGCTGAGAATGGCAACCAAAGACATCCCTTTAGTGTCTCTCTCCTCTCTCTCTCTCTCTCTCTCTCTCTCTCTCTCTCTCTCTCTCTCTCTCTCTCTCTCTCTCTCTCCTGTGTTGCTCACTACTATTTTGGCTAGACTGGTTGGCCAGAGACCTAAAAGGATCTGTCTGTCTCTGCTGCCTCCAATGTTAGGGTTTATTACATGGGTCTTAAGGATTTAAACTCAGTCCTCAAGCTTGCAGAACAAGCAAGCAAGCTGTCATCATCCTAGGACCCTATGTTCTTAAGAAATAATGTTTTCTGTTGGCTTGAACCTTAACTTGATCTGAGTTAATGAAACTTTACTGGTTTTGTTGTGATGGTTGATTTTTTACTGTTTGATGTCTTGAACATCTTCATTTACCCAACAGCAGAATCCTGCTTTGAATTCATGAGACTGATGTAGGACAACTGAAGATGAGAAGATTTACTATGCCAGTTCCCCTATTCATATTCCTGATAGCTGCTCAGTAGCTGGACCAGGCATAGCTTCTACAATTAGAAAATAATCTCTCATTATTTATTATGAGCCACAATTTATTATGTGTAATAAAACAGAAACCTAACTTATATAATCTTAATACTAGTCAATAAAAATTTTCCAAAAATAAACATTTGGTCAAGCACCATCTTTAACAACACTGCAATTCGTAATGAAACATTTCAGAAGTATAAATCATGTACAATATGACCTTTTTAGCACTTCAAGTGTTTCTGTAAATAGAATAAGATTTTGAAGACAAGGGTGACTTCTTCACAGTACTCAGAATTTCAAATTATCCTAAGCTTTGACTCAACCATACACAGCCCACAACACCATTCAAACATTGAAACTAAATGAATCAGTTACCTATCTTGGAAAACACTGACAAAAATACCCATAAGTGGATTTTAAAGCAGACCAAAAAACAAACATGAGTCTCCATCTGTATGTGAATGATACATTTGTGAACGCAATTTTTAAAATATTTTGAGGATACCTGCTATTGTATTCAGAGTGGCTACTCCTAATGTGAATTGGGAAAGAAAAATAAAGATTTATTCTTTAACTGTATCTTAAACAATAATCATAATGAAGTGAAATGTTAAAAAAATGGATGACATCAATTATATAATCATTCAGCTTCATGCTGACAAACATACAGGCAAATTTTTGGTTTTCTGTTTGGTTTTTAAACACACTCTTCTACACAGTTATGACAATGCAGACAATTCTTCATTTAATAGTCCATGAAGGCTTCCCTTTCTGCATGGAGTTTCAGAGACACAAAAATCTTCCCCAACCAACTCATTTGTCCCTGACATAGTCAGCTAAGTACTTCCAAAGTGGAAATTCAATAAAGGTAACCACAAAAGCAAAGTAGGAGAGAAGAAACAACACAGCCTTGGAACAAGCTAATTTTGGTTATTGTGATGCTGACATTAAATAAAATGTCATCCTTGTGTCCATCCCAAAGTGTGTCCATGAAAGATGTCATTTTCCAGTCTCCCTCCTATGTCTTCCTCCTATGTCCTTATTGAAACAGTATTTAGAAAAAACAATCTTCTAGGCTTATATGATACATATGTTGAAGACCAAAGTATTATGATATATTTAGTGCCAAAATCTAATAGATTTTAAAATTCCTCCTAGAATTAAGAAGATGAATTGGTCCCTTCTATGAATTCCTCTGAAGCAAGTTAAGGTCAGGAAAAGACATGTAAGTCTGGCCCCTGCCTTGTGATCTTCTAACCACCAATGCCATAGAAATTGTTGGACATTTTACCTGTAATAAAAGAAAGTAGTTGACCAAAGCTTGTCTTAAAATATCTGAATTTTAAAATTGATGTTAACTATTTAAAGACCATTTTTTAAAAAAATTGTTTCTTGGTAAGAGATTGCTGATGCCACCCATTGAAGTGTCAGAATCAAGAGCCACTGATGAGTAATTAAAATTTTTAGCATGTCATTATACTTTTCCCACAGTAGACAAAATCTGCAGAATTGTACTATAAACAGTTATATATGAAAATTACATTGTTGTGGCTGTTTCACCTGTGTGACTTGTGTTCCTGTCCTTGGCAAATATGAAACAACCTAGGGTTGTGAGCAATACTCCCTCCCAGCAACAGCTAATCCTGCTGCCTGGCCAGATCAGCAATGAGACCAGTACCTCTTCCTCCTGTTGGGAAGAGAAGGCTTACCTTTTTGTTTGTTTTTTGTTTTGTACTGAGGTTAGTCATAAGTAGGATGTATTCAGGCTCATTAAACCTGGTTTTGTTGTTGTTGCTGTTATTGTTGCTTTCTAGAAGACCTCTTCTCCATGAAAGAGAGCATCAACTTTACTATTCTCACAACCCAGAAATGAATTTATCTTCACCTGAATTAAATTTATTTCTGTGACTGTCTCTAGAAGGCATCTTACATTAAGTAAACTTTAAAACTTTAAAAAAACCAAACTCCCTAAAAACATAACAGTGCTGCTTCTTTAAGAGGCCTCATAAATCACAAGAGATAATTCCTACTACAGAGTCATATTACTAGACTTGATCTACAGAGTTAATCCAATCTCTCATAAAAATTCCAGGGCATTCTTTACTTATTAACCACCTATGGCTGTGGTCATCTACACATGACCTACCCAAGACTGAGCTCCTTGCCATTTCTCATGCTGGGGTGTGGGAGACTGAAGGAACACTGAAGGATTATGCGCAGTTAATAGATGCCTAGGGTAGGATGTCGTTTTCTTCAGTGGCATAGCCACTGATAAGTTGTTTCACTTCCAATAAAGACCTACACACTCATGTTCAAGCAAGCAACCATAATTAAAATCAGTGGGTCACAAAACAAACAACAAAATATCACGTAAGTAGTAGAGAGGCTTTTGAGAAGTGTTTCAGTGGGAGAGGGAGCAGCGGGTGACAGGGAAATGGGAGCAAAAATGTCCGAATGCCTATATGTATTTGTGTGAAATTGTCAAATAATTAAAAAATACCATAAATCAAATAAATAAATATGTAAAAGCATTGAAAGTAACTTTTGCTAGCTCTTAAATTTATACTTTAGTATGAAAGTTGTATAAAAGTAAAAAAGAATACATTAAAAAGGATATGAATTAAATTACTGGGTAAAAAAACATAAAAAGAAAAATGGTATCTACAAGTTTGAGTGCCAAAGAAGGCATAACATCAATAAGAGACATATTAAACCTGCTTGTAGCCACCAGTGGTTACTCCACTGCCATCTCTGTCTTTGGCGCTATGAAAGTATGCGCTTGTAATTAACATGTGTGTTGCTTGGATAATAGAGGGAAATTTCTCTAAATCTTTATTTAAAAGAAAGCTTTCTGGGACTATGGAATGGGCTCAGTTGGTTAAGGGCTTACCTGTAAGCACAATGACCTTACTTCAACCCCCAGAAGCTACATAAAAATCAGGTATAGTGATGGATCTTTGTAACCCCAGCACTGGTAAGGGAGCATCAGTTGGATCTCTCGGGTTTCCAGGACAGCCAATCTTGCTTACTTGGGAAGTTCCAGGCCAATAAAAGGCACTCTCAAAAAGGAATGACATATAAGGTTGTCCTCTGACCTCCATATGCAAGCACATAAATGTGCATGCACCCTGCACACCTCCACCACACACAGCATTCTGACTCCTAGACATCCTCATCCAATTACAAGGCTATAAAGAAGCTTTTAAAAATCTTTTGAATGATTACCATCAGAGAAACAGAAAGCTCATTTCATACCTGGCTCACTGAAAAGATCTCCATCTATCACAGTGCCAGAAATTCAGACTTGTCATAGAACATTATAACATGAAATATGATGCTAAGCCCTAGACACTTCCATATACATCTATCTCCAATCCATGACGTGTGTGGCTTGCAAAACATTAGAATTCAACTGTCATGACATAAAGTCTAAATATACTTTTTAATTTTATGAGCACATAACATTGAAAAGCTGCTAATCCCCCTATCTGTGGGCTATGTTTCCCTCTCCCTAATGGATATTTTCATTGATTACCTAATCTTGTTATGTTTTTGTTAAGTGTATTAGTATGCTTAGGATGTTAAGTGGAAGGGTCCCTGCTCATCTTCTCAAACAGTATATTTTCACCAGGTTGACAGATTAATGTCCAAGAAAAAAGCATTAGCTGTAGTAGTCTCCTCCCTGCTATTAAAATGACACATGACATGAAAATAATTTAAGCAGCTGATGCAAGACTTTCCAGAGCAATACTTAAGGGCTATGCCCAGTGGAGCACAAGTCCACATTATTATGTTGGAGCAAGGCTTTCTCTGAGTTTGCCATAACTTTAGGAGAATCCTCATGCATCAATTTGTTTAGCAATGGGGCAGAGTTGCAGTCTTCTAATGATGAGGGCAAGTGCCGAAAAGAAGAACCAGAAGCTCTTTGAGAGGACCATCCAAAAGGGTAATAAAACGATATCTGTTATACTTTAATTAATTACAGTTTCCTACAAATCCTCACTGTCTTGCTAAAATCAAACTTTACTTTTTTATTTTGAAATCATTAAAAACACTATCTTCAATCAAACAAATATTTCAATTCCTTTTCTAATAAACTGATTACAACTTAATTTGACATTTGACTTATTTATTATTTAAATATTTTCATTTGAGAATTTCATATAATGCATTTTAATCACATCCAGATGCTCAACCTCCTTCCCACCCTACCTTACAACTCCCCAACTTCATGTCTTCTACTGTTAGTTTTTAGAGGCAAATCAAGTCCAAGCTGTATTTATTTCCCAAGTGCTCTTTAATGTGGGTCTATCCCTTGGCATCTGGTCAACCTACAAGGCATCACACCAGTAAGGAAATCCAACTCTCCCTCTCACACGATTTGAATTGCCAATAGATCCTCAGCCAGGATTGAGGCCTGTCTGGACTGAGTTTGCAAATGTCTTATGCATGCTGTTATAAAGTGCTGGGAGTTCATATGTGCAACTACTCTGTGGTACACAGACAACAGTTTCCTCATATTCATCCACCACCTCTGCCTCTTACAACCTTGCCACCTCCTCTTCTGCAATGATTATTGAGCCTTAGATGGTAAAATTTTTCCATTTAGAGCTGAGAACTCACCAGTCTCTTAGTCTCTGCACATTGACCAGGTGTTGGTCTCTGTGTTAATAACCACCTGCTTCAAGAAGAAGATTCTCTAGTGCAAATTGAAATATATGGATATAACAGCAAGTCATTATGAATGAGTTTAATATCATGCCCATTTAGCAGAATGGCAGTAGTAGTTGTTTTTCCAGTATGGTGTGAGACACATACAGCCACAAATTCTTGTCCCTGATAACCGTGTTGGTACGGATACAGTATTTGTGAAGTGAACCTTAAATCCAATTAGTAGGTAGTTTATTAGTCCCATAACGTTCATGCCACTACTGCAGTGGGTATAGTGTCACAAACCAGTTGTTATTGCCACTCACAGGTTTCATAGCTCATTAAGGTTGATGATTACCTTTCTCTACCAGTTACATGCACAGCACCTTCTAGTACCATGGCAGCCATCCCAAAAGCTAGCCTTGATGAGAGAACTTTGAAGTCAGCACCAGTTTGATTTTTCTTTGTTTGTTATGTGACTCAGGTATATAGTATCTTAGGCAATAGGGTCTTGTGGTTACATTCTGGTGAGTAACCCAATACAATGGCAAGAGCTACTATTGTTTAGGGATCTCGCTGAAGATCAACAACTCCAAACAAGGGAATCCATTCCTGACACTGGACCTTTCATTTGCAAGCCTTGGTGTCCATTAGGGTCTTTGAACTCCTCTTACGAGGTAACTACATCTAAATTACTTTTATAGAGTATGTATATATGTTGAAATAAGCTTTTACAGGGGGTTTCCATATGACTCTTTCAAGAGGCTTTTACTGTTAGTTATTTCTCCTCTTACTCCCTTTTCTGCGCTGTCCTACCATTACCCAGCCCATTAAACCATCCTCCCCATGTTCTCCTTGCCCACATACATCACTCATTCTATGTCCCCTCCCATGAATCACGACACATGGACTCTAGATTCGTTTCCTAATCTCTATGTATTTTCCAATTGAAATATCTAAAGATTAAAAGCTACCATCCATTTATGAGAGAGAACATGTGACACTTGTCTTTCTAGGTCTGGGTTACTTCACTTAGGATAATTGTTTCAGGTTCCATCCATTTACCTACAAATTTCATATTTTCATTTTTCTTAAAGTTTGAAAAAATATTTCCTGTTCTAAAAGTCCCACATTTTCATTGTCCATGAGTGGAATGATATCTAGATTGTTTCCATTTTCTGGCCACTGCAGCAATGAAAATTGATGAACAGGTAACTCTGTAGTGGGATGCAGAGTCCATTGGATATATGCCCAAGAGTGGTATGTCTAGATCAAGTGGGAGATCTATTTTTAGCTCTTTGAGGAACCTCTGCACTCATTTCCAAAATGGCTTTGCCAGTTTGCATTGTCCCCAAGAGTGAATAAATATCCCCCTTTGCCTACAACCTCACCCTTGCCAACATTAAGACCAATAAGTGATAAATGGGGCCTCGTGAAGCTAAAAAGCTTCTATACGTCAAAGAACATTGTCACTTAAGTGAAGAAACAATCTTCATAATAGGAAAAAAAATCTTTACCAGCTATACATCAAACAAAGGGTTAGCATCTAGAATATGCAAAGAACTCAAAAACTAAGCATTAAATAAATAAGCTAATTAAAAATCAGGTCAAAACACTAAGCAGAGTTCTCAAATGAGGAAACACAAATGGCTGAGAAGTATTTTTTTTTAATGCTCAATTTTGTACCAGGGATACAAAATAAGACTACTTTGAGATCACATTCTTACCCCAGTCACAATGGCTAAGATCCAAATAAGAAATGCTAACTTCATTTTGTCATTTTTTTCTCTCATTGAAATAAAAGTATCTCTTTGAAGGTCAGGCTTGTCTAGAACTTATGATTCTCCTGCCTCAGCCTGCTAAGTGCTGAGATTACAAGCATGAGACATTTCACTCTTTATAAAGAAGTTCCCGAATCCTTCTACCTACAGCTGCATACTGGAATGTTTACTGACATGGTATGTTTGATTTGCTTTGCAGCTATACAGTGAGATAGAGTAACTGAAAATAATATGGATGAAGACAAATGAGCCATGTTGACAGTTATGGGAACTGGAGAGGGAGGACAAGTCCTACTTTGTGTCTCTGTATTCTATAAAATAGTGGTGAAGTGAAACTCCTCTGTAGCTTTTATTTAAACCTGCAAAACAGCAAATGTGTCCTGCTCAAATACAGGTCAAAACCTGATCAATATGACTTGAAATATGATAGCATTTGAAAGTGGGGTTGGGGACTTGGGAAGCATAAGAGAGGGTGAGTAGTAAGTGCAAACAGAATGTATTAAATATATGTATGAAATGTTCAAGGAATTAATTAATGTGAAAATAATAAAATATATTTAGCTTTCTTTTTATATAATTTTAAATAGTTGTTTTTTAATTTATTTGCTTTTTAGTGTTTTGCCTACATGTATGTAAGTATACCATGTGCTCATGGAGGCCAGAAGAGGGTGTCACATTCCCTGGAACTGAAGTTAGGAACAGCTGCTGACACCTATGTAGATGGTGGGAACTGAACCCAGGTGCTATGTGAGAGCAGCCTGTGCTCTAAACCTCTGAGCTGTCTCTCCAGTCCTATAATTTTTTAATGAGTCCAGAATTGTATACAATGTATTTTGATCACGTTCAGACCTCTTCCTTCCTCTCCAGCCTCTTGCCCACTACTGCTCCTTTTGGGGAGGGCTGGAGGGGAAATGGCTCTGAATGTGATTAAAATAAAATATTTTTAAAAGATGATTGGGTCAGTAAGGTGGAAGCTCATGAGTGGGACTGGTACTTGTATAAATCAAGCCTCAAAAAACTCGTATGTGCGTATGCGTGTGTGTGTGTGTGTGTGTGTGTGTGTGTGTGTGTGTGTGTAAGGGAACTATTGCTTTATAACCCAGGTTTACATCAAACTCATGAACAGCTCCAGTCTCAGGTGCTTACATACTGAGATTATCATATATATTACTATGCCTGGCCTTTTAAAAGTACTCCTAACAAGCCACATCTAAGGACCAGATTTAGGCCAAGATTCAATCACAATTAAGAGAGAGAGAGAGGAAGAAGAGGAGGGGGGAAGAGGAGGAGGAGGAAAAGGAGGAAGAGAAAGAATAAGAAGAAGGAGGAGGAGGAGGAGGAATAATGGAGGAGGCTTCTTTCAGGTCAGTTCCAGCTCCATTGCTCTAAGTCCTGTGTCCAAAGTATGATCTGTCTTCAGAAATAGTCTTACCTTAAAGTTCTGGGAAGTAATCAAGAGCTGTGGCAATAGCTTGTGGTACTTTAGGAGTCTCTTGGACTACCCTTGCCAACAACTCAAAGAGATATTTCTCTTGTCTGACATTATGTTTCTTATTATGTAACCTTCAGATACACACATGCACTCATGTTGAGATATTTTATGTGTATTTTTCAGATGGTTTTTGTGTTAATGCATTTCCCTCTGGCTTTTCACAGTACCTGAGCTTTATTTACTTCCTCCCCACTCCCTTGTCTAACCTCTCTTCTCTCTCCCTAGTTTAAGAAATGTTGTTTTCCCCTTCACAATACCTGTCTCCTCTTATCCCCTATTGAGGGCTCCTTCTTCCTTTTTACTCCCATTGCCTTGTATGTCCTTTCCCTCTCCCTTCCCAGTTCAATACCCTCATTTTTCCAATTTCCCACTTGGTAGCATCTGTTTCCTACTATCTCTCTTTCTGGCTTTCCTCCTCTTTACCACCAGGGTTTGTTTCCATTTTTCTGGCTCTTAATGTTACATCAGGTTATATAGTCACATATAAGGAATTAGTGCTAAGATTCTCTAATGAGGAAGAACATATATCACATGTTTTTCCAAGTGTGTGTTACTTCACATATGACAGTTTCTAGTTCCATCCATTTACCTTCAAATTCCAGCATAGAACTCAGGAAATGGGCAGCAGGCCCCAGCCTAACCCAAAGAACTATTAGCAACTGAGTACTGTGGGATAAGGGAGAATTGATTTTCTTCAAGAGAGTGACTCTTAATAGGCTGACTAAACTCCATTCTTCTTAATAAACTTAATAGACTTCTATTCTTAATCTCTCCAAGCAAACTGCATCCAAGGTTTATAAAGTAAATTGTATTCATGTAGTCAATGGTATTTTATGAATTTCCAAATGATTGTTTAGCATATATTATATGCCAATCACAATGCAATGACTGAGGATTCTAAGACAGGAACAAAATTAACTTCTTTTGTGAGAAAGATATATATTCAAGCTAATTATGATTCATATATAGTCTATATTATAGCAGAGTTCTGAATAGCATGATGGAATGAAAGAGAAGGAAACCTAACATTCCATGGATGAATCCTAACACATTTATGACAGAACTGAGTCAGAACACATGAATTTTTTGCCCTAATATGAGAAGTTTCTTGATTCTTCCACAAATCATTTGTACTGGGAAAAAAATCTCCCTTAATTACATGTATATAATATATTCTGGCCACGCTCCTCTCCCTGGCTTCATTTTGTCCCCTCACACCCCAATCAGACCTCTCCTCAGAAGGGTACAATCATAAAATTAATGACCTACTGTTCATAAGAAATTAGAAATTAGTTATTTACCAAACATTTCATAAGTTTATGATTTTCAAAACAAAAATCCATTTTGAATACTATTATACTGATTTTAAGCAAATAAAGTTTATAAGCAAGCAAGGGTTAAAGGTAGAGATATGGCATATTTAAGATCGACAGACTTCATCTTCTTTTCCACAGGCACTTTCTTAATACTGCAGACTATGAAATATATATTCTAAAGTAGTTTCCAGCAATAATGAGACCACAGGAGGGATTAAATGTGAAGAATATAATCTTGGGCTGGCAGAGAGGGAATTAAGAAGAATCTTATATTGGGACAAGATAACCCCAAAGCACTGACTTACTGATAAGAATAAACGGATTCCAATGCATTTTTCTCATTTAATCTTCATCTCTCATTACTTGGTTTGACAATTTGTACTAACTGCAAGATAAATGATTTAAAGAAAATAAATTTGGCTATGAAAGGACACTCAAAGATGTGACGAGATAAAACATCCTTCAGACCTGTCCGGCTATGAAATCTTAGGTTTTTGAAACAACATGTAAAAGAAAATTCTGGGATTAATAGAAACGTAAGAATTTGAATTACAAATTCTTATGACATAAATTACCTGAGAATACCAAATGAAGACTACAAGAGAGAGGAAAATGCCGCTGATGCTAGACAGAGGGAAGTAGTAAGACCACAAAGCACAAAACTAAATAATTTTATCAAATACAACACAATTAGAATCAAACTAAAAAATTATACGATCTGAAACAGCACTGTTTTCCTCAGCAAAGTGTTTTAATTTTATAATAAATAAAGGGGTCAAATTCAAATGAAACCCACTACTACTAGCTCTAACAGGGAAGAAAAAAAAGAATGGATATTACACTGGACTTAAGGGACACAAAGTCCAGTTTGTACCATGTAATCAACAATCGTCCAAGGCTTTGAAAATAAAGAGTATACCTGTCATTCAATATGGAAGCCTAGCAGGAGATTGGATCTGGTCCATGACTGCAAAGTAGATATGATTTTCTGGATTGGTGGGATCTAGGGGACATGCTAGGTGTAAGTCACAGAAATAAGACCCAAACTGGAGTCATTTTGCAATTTGAGACAATGAAAAGTAAAAGATACTGGGGGAAATATTTGGGAGCATAAGCAAAAATTTCTCAAGGCCGAAGTTAAGGACATTGACTGCTCTTGCAAAGAACCTGGATTCGAATCCCACCACCCACATGGTGGCTAACAACTTGGGTTCCAGGCAACCTGATGCCCTCTTTTGACCTCTGTGGGCACTGCATGGCATAGGTGCACTTACATACAGACAAGCAATATACTCAAACACATAACATAAAAATAATAAATAAAATATTTTTTAGAAATGAAAAAAAAGCTCTGGGGTTAGATAGATGGCTCCATGATTAAGAATACTTGCTCTTCTTCCAGAGGACCCAGTTTCGAGTCCCAGCACCCACATGGTAGCTAACAACTGTCCGTAACTCCCAATTCCAAGGGATTTGACACCCTTTTCTGGACTCTGTATACATGTAGGCAATACACTCATACACATAAAATAAAAATAATAAATAAAATGTTAAAAATAAGAGAAAAATCTCTGCATAAATTTCAGGGATTTTCTTTCTAATGTGTGCCAGGAATTGAATCCAGAATGACCTTAACAATGATACAGTTACTGCCCCAAACAAAAGACACTAAAAGGTACTACTTAGTTTGAATATAAAAGAACAACTATCTTTAGCCATGACTACTGAAATTTACCACAGCTTGTGAGCTATGGAGTGATTGAGAAGGATCCCCCAGAAATTTTGAAGTATAATTTTTTTTAAAAGGTGATGGTCCAGAAGACCAACTGTTTTACGAATTATCGACAGGGCAAGGTCCCAATCAGATACATACACACAGAAAAATAGTAGAGACAAAATTCTTTGAAAAAAAAGTCAAAAGTGAAAATTCTCCACCAATTGTCTTCAAGGTTTATTATGAGCAGTTCATACATTCAGAAAAACAGTGTAGTCACCCCAAACAGTCATCCTTCAAAGAGAAGCACCATGGACGCCCAAGAGTAGCAAAACTTAGAGCTGTGTTTCTGAGGACAGGGAATTAACAAGATTGTTGTCTTTGGGAATATCTGAAGATAATTACCTATATAAAAAATTGTTTCTGGACAACAACTGCTTGTTACAGGAAAGTGGTTCCCTGTCCATAAATATGTCCATTTCTGCTTATATGTCTAAAAGAAAAGTTATTGAATTGTAAAGTGGCTATGAGACACTATTGTCCTTAAAAGATTATATGTGTGTGTGTGTGTGTGTGTGTGTGTGTGTGTGTTCAACTCTAAGAGGACATTTTAAAACCAATTGTCAAAGCATGGAGCTTTGTGGGCAAAGTGAGTAAGAACTACTGTGAGAGACTACTAAGGGTCGGTTGGAGAACAAGGTCCAGCCTCTCTGATTCCACTGTGATCTGAAATTCAAGACTAGTCACTGTAATCTTCCCTTTTCAATATAAGTGATAAGATTATGGAAAAGTAACCAAAATCTGCACCTCGACCCTATTCACCAGATCCCTGAAGTCATTTTCCCTTTTCAGTAATTGTATAAAAATTTCCCAAAGATTTTCATGTAAGACTCCACAACCATTTCCTTGTCACTTAGCCTTACCAAACACCAAACACATAGTAGAGAGGAAATCATTCTGTGCATGAAGAATAATATCTGAATAGAGGAAACAAACTTCCTAAGCCCGAGGCAGGATTGGGTAAATTATCACAAGGCAATAGTGGAAGACAGTCTGTTTAGATGTCCAAAAGTTATTACCTAAATCCGTATAAGTAGTGTCCATAAGCAGGAAGAGAAGCAGGTGACAGTCCCCTGGCATATCTATATGACTTGTAACCGAATAGTCACCCCTTAATGTAAAGTATGATAGAAGTTTCCAGGCCCAATAATTTTTGCATTGTCCTGGAGAGAAAGCTTTGTGTATAAAGATGAGCAGAGGTGACAATTCTCTTACCAGGCCTGTGTGATAATTATTTTATATATTAATTTGACTTGGCCAATAAATGTCCAGTTATGTGGTGCTATGTATTATGCAATGCATTATATAAAAGTTATTGTGAAAATTAATCATTTGATTTAATAAACTGAGGCACAAATCTAAAAATTCAATCAAAATTTATAAAGTGAAAATATTGAGAGAAAAATATAAGTGTGCCAATAAAAATATAAAGATTGTTTGGCTTTTAGCCTAGGTTATTTAAATCAAAGGGGGGGCACTGACCTGTTTTTATAGATTTATGATATGTGTTATCTCAGTTTATATGTGTTTATATGATAAACACATAGCATAATGATCTCTACTTTTAGAAGGTAGGAAATTGAAGCTCCAAAGATTAGTAAGTTGGTCATTTAACAATCATTAGAAGTATTTTAAATGCATTTTATTCTGCTATTTAATGTGTGCAGTCTGATATTAGAGGCTACATAACCAACAGTAAAAAGCTGCTACAATGAAAGAAATTACCAATCCACTCACTCACATAGTTACACTTATTTTTAAAAAATTATAGGTTAGAGAGACGGCTCGGTGATTAAGGGCATTTGCTGCTCTTACAGAGAACCCAGGTTTGGTTCCCAGCATGCCCATTAGGCAAGTTACAACCATCTATAGCTGCATTTCCAGGGATTCTGATGCTATAAGGTATAAAATCAAAGACCCCTGGAACACATGACTTCCTTGACTGAGATGGTCCACAACTCTCTTTTATCTTGCCCTTATGTATATTTAGCCAAGGAAATAAGTGCAGTTCAAGATAACCCAGTACTCTAAGGAATTCCAATACCTCTGGCATGTCATTGCCAGCCATTCTGTAGGGCCTATCGGGTTTTCCTGTCATTAAGCTAATTATAATAAAAATAATAAAACCTATTTTAACTTATGAATTTCAGAATTAATCTAAACCCAAGACCAGTAAATCTGATGATCTATGAAATGTCGTTTGAGAACTCACTTATAACTAAAGTGTATGAAAAAAAAATCTATGGGTATCTGCCCAAACAAACACAGGGCAGAAATTAATACTTTTGTGATAAGAAATTTTCTTCACTTGGACTTAAATAGAAAAATTTATTAGCACACAAAAATCAAACATCCAGAAACAGTGTTGACTTCTACTAAAATTCCACTGGGGTTCCCTCTCAGTCTCTAAATTCTCCTTCATATACTGACTGACTTTCATGTTCCTAGTGTAATATTTTCCCCTAAAACCACCCAGAAGTCACTTTTTGTTTTAGAAAAATCAAAAGAAAGTCAAGATGTTCATGCTATAGAAGGATTTAGATCATGCTTAACCCAGAACCATTAACCATAGCCAGATGTATGATTTACACTTGTGATTTAGACTTCCAATACAAAACATTGTTGCCTTAATGATAGAATTATGTTTTTTGTCTTTGTTTGTTTCTTTGTTGCAAGGATGGAGAGTAAAGTACATAAAGCATAAAATTTTTAGCTACTTCATTACCATAGTATGAAACAAACAAATAACACAGTACGATTAAGAAAAGAAAATGCTAGATCATTTCCTGACTGGCTGATTTATGGATTAAAGTCCAAAAGAGGTTTTTACACAGTTAAAAGCACTACTAACTCACAAAGACAGAGAAAATTATAAAAAAGAACTAAAAGCATTCTAATGAGGGCAATAAAATCTTGGGGGCTGATATATAATTGGCATAATCAGAATAGAAAAATAAATGTCTTTTTGGAGAAAAGCCATGATAAGGAAATCAGCTCAAGTCATAAAATTTCAGGAAGGCTCAGGAATCAGAAAACCATCACTATGGAAAGATTACAGAAACTTTGAAACGAATATTAGATTATCAGATGCCCTTGTTAAGACTGAATGGTATTGTAATCAGCTTCAGGATATTTTTGAAGAAGTTGAGCTGTATACTAAAAAAAAAAAACCTAATAACAAAGATAGAGATTAAACTGTAAAAAAAAAAAAAAAAAGGTTACAGGTAACCCTGGACTCTGTGCCTGGTAATTCATGAACACAACTTCTGATAATTCCTACAACTCAGTAAAATAAACTCCAGGAAAAATGAAATAATGTAAATTTACATGATAAATCATAAATAACCTCTCTAGCCCTCTATACTCTTACCTCAGGCAGGAAAATGTTGGGAAAATACACTAACTCATAAGAAATAACACCATTATTCTAATGAAAAAAACTCTATAATACACAATTTAAGGAATATGATGATCCTAGTAAATAAAATATATATTTGATATTCATTAATAAATTAAGCAATGAAAATAAATGTTTTAATGTATCATGTTAAAAATATATACCCTAAAGCAGTTATCAACATATGTTGATAGGAAGTTATATATCTACTAGAAAAGAGGTTATAGATCATTTTCAAAAAGTCACATGTTTTTAGGGGTTAAATCTATCAATGTGATTGTAGGGACAAAGCAGAGGCCATTTCCACTCAGACCTCTTAAGCTTTAATCGCCCTGCCCTGCTACATTTCAGGTGCTAACATTTCCACCAAGCCAAGAACCCACAGATGGCAAGGTTTGAATTGTCCAATAAAAATAATCCCTGGGGGAAAAACAGGTTTTGGACCAACCAATTCCAAGGTTGGACCAGCCCTCAGAACCTCGCAGCTACTGAATCTATAAAAGCTGACTACACCCTTGGGCTGGGCAGCAGTTCCCCAATCTGGCCTTAGGGATGGCAGCCCAGCTAGCCGCTAGATTCACTTTGTTTGCCAAATTATATAAATATATTTTTCTTTTTGCATCATAGTGGAGTCGTGGGGTTTGTTCTCGATTTTCGGACCGTAACAGCGATGAGATCTAATCATAGAAATCATTAATAAGCAAGATGGTTTAAAACTGTGGCCTGTTACAATTGTAATTAAATCGGCAAACTTTGCAAAACTATAGAGACTTATTAGGAAAATATAATTGAGAGGCTGAACGCACAGCTCTGTCAGTGAAATATTTGCTGCACCAACATGAGATGGTGAGTTTAGATTCCCAAGATCCATGTAAAACATCAAGTATGGTGATATAAACTGCAAGTAAAATCCTGGCACCAGGGAAGTGGAGACAGATGAGTCATTGGAGATCTCAGGCCAGTCACTAGGCCAGCCTAGCCAAATCAATGAACTCCACATTCAGTGAGAGACTGTATTTCTAAAGTAATTAATTAATTTATTAGATGCAGAATGCTGGAAAAAATATACCCAATGTTAACCTCTGGACTCCGTATGTAGACATATGTACATGTGTATGTGCACCTGCAAGCACACATACACACAAACCACAAACCACACAGGACCATAGATAAATATTTGAATAAGTAGAAACATAAAACATAGAAACAGTGATGCTTCCAAAATAATACGAAAATATAACAAAATTTCTAAGGCATTAGTTCTCTCATGTACTATAGCATTCTAAAGTCAAATTGTACTTAGAAGATTTCAAAAAATGCAGAATAATATTAAAAGAAAACTGAGAAACTAGGTTTTACAGTTATTAAACTATATTCTAAATAAATATTAAATGAAACAGTGTATCATAAAACTCAAAACATTACATTATACTGAAAGGCAGAGAAAACTAAAATCTGACTGTAATTTAGTATTGATTGCCAATTTGAGAGGAGCTAAAATCACCTAAGGGGTAGGCCTCTGGGAATGCTTATGAGGGATTATCTGGTTTGGGTAAATTAAGTGAGAAGACCCATCCTAAGTATAGGTGGCACTAGCCTATAGCTAGAGTCTTGGGTTGAAATTGAAGGATAAAATGAGTTCTAGCATTTTTGAATGTGGGTGGAATGAACTGGCTGCCTCCTCAACTTCCTGTTGCCATGGCTTCCCCACCAAAATGGATTGCCCCCTCAAACTGTGCCCCAAAATAAACTCTTTCTCCCTTATGTTAATTCTCTTGGGACATTTTATCACAGTAACAAGAAAGGTAACTAAGGTATTTACCTATGCACAAAATAACATATTTCTAATTAAGGTGAAACCTGTAATGCAAGGTTCAGGGTAAAAAAAATGTATTTAGAGAATTATAAAAAAATAATAGCCTGTCACAAAATCCATTCTAAATGCACAATTTATCATTGTAATGATATCAAATAATATTTCAAAATTCTTCAAAGGGAATGAAATTGAATATTTAGCCTGTTGTGCAGCAATCTGAAGGGCTGGCAGTAGCTTTTGACCTATTCAAGAAAAAAATGTAATGTGCAAGAGACCAGAAAGGAGTCCAGGAGACGGGAACGAAGAAGCCTCAGGGGAGAAAGGTGGTGAGAGTGACTGAAAAGTTTGGCATGACAAGGGGGGAGGATACTGGGGTCGAAAGGGCACAGCAAGAAGTGGGACTGGGAGATGGGGATGAAGTGGGGGGGGCTAGCAAAACTCAGCATGTATGAGAAGGCAACTAGGAAACCTGTTCCCTTAGAAGAGAATTTTAAAAAATGAAAGCATAGGGCCTGTGAGAATGCTCAGAAGGTAAAGGGGCTTGCCAGGCAAGTCTGGCAAAGAGAGATGAATTTCTGGAACTTGGACACATAAAGGTGGAAGGAGAGAATGCCGTCCACTAAGTTGACCTCCAACCTCCATAGGCATGTACTGCCCCCACACACAATGATAATAACAAATTTTAAAAATTGAACAAAAATAAAAAGTTAAAAATAAAACTAAAAATATAACTCAAAAAGGAATGCCTTTCCAAATGAGACTATATGAAATGCTGTTTTCTGAATTATAAGGTGAAACAATATTTAAAATATCTAGGGCAAGTTTAACAGGAAAAAAATAAAATTTAATTATAACTTGCCTTACAAATTCACAAAGTTCCTAAGCAAGTAATTCAAAACTTAAATATTATTTTGATAAATAACGATTATAATGTTTACTTTGTCTTTAATGTAAACTTTAAACTCAGATATATTTATTTATTACAATAATACAATTAAATGATGCATACATGCTTTGGCAGAATTTTTTTATATAGTTGATACAATCCAGGGAAAAATTTTTTAAAAGGCGCTCTTGAAAGGATGACATAGACAACCCTGAACATTTTATTAAAAATAGAATATAAGAAGAAAAGATAACTCAATCCTTAGTTAGTAAAAAAATATTAAAATTCTAATAAGAGGACTGGAAAGATGACTCAGTGATTAAGAGCACTGGATGCTCTTGTAGAGCTCCATGGTCAAGTTTGGTTCCCAGCACCCACATGGTGGCTAACAACTGGCTGTAACTCCAGTTCCAGGGGATATGATACATTATGCTGGCCTCTGTGGTTTTGCATGCAGGCAAAGCACTCATACACATAAAATAAAATAATCAAAAGAAATTTAATTGTAATAGTGTAATTCATGAAAAGTAATTTGGCAGTTGTTGAAACTGCAAAAAAATTCCATAATTCCATAATTAATCAGCATTGATGCAATACAAACTTGATACAGTAACAGCAGCATTATTCTGTGTTCCAGAAAAGCAAATAAAACATCATAGTAATCAATGCACTCTCCAGTTCTCCAGATTATGATACCGTATGATTCTAGAAGTGAGGAACAAGGAAACAAACCAATTTTAATTAAGTTTGCTACCTAGTTAATATTGGAAAATAACATCACCAACATATGACCTTAATATTGCTCACAGTGTATACCTCTTATCAAACCACTCTAATAATGTCTAAATTTCTTTTTGATTTTTAGGTGGTACTGTGTTTTTTCTTTGATGTAACTGTGTCTATCTAAATGATGTTTATGCTTAATTCAAAATTTAACATAAAAAACCATATCAACGCCCTCTAAAATTCCTTATGAAATTGGTGGTTTCATGTGGAATAGTATAAACAGAGTTTTCTTTTGCATTCAAAACATTCATTATGCTGAATACTCTGCATTTTAGTAAAACTAGCTAAAATCTTATTAAAAATATTTCAAGCTTTCTATTATGACAGTCTGAACTTTGCATGTTGAATACCTACTAATTTATAAAAACTATCAGTGTATCATACATAGTTTAGTTTTATTATTTATATTAACCTATTAAACTTCAAACAATAAATCTATCCAAAATTACTAGAAATAAAATCAGGACAAAACAAAGCAACAAAAATTATAATTATATAAATATCAGATTTGTGTCCCTATTTGAAGTTATTAATAGTGTCTTCAATGAAATTCCTTTGCTTTAAATGTTACATGATTTCAGGTTTGGTAAGATAACACAACAGGCAAAAGCAGTTGCCACTAAGCCTGAAAATTGAGTTCCATCCCTGATACTAACATGGTGGACAACTCCTGCAGATGTCCTCTGATCTGCACTTACATACACACAAACACACACACACACACACACACACACACACATAAACACACACAAATTAAAATGTCATCAATTTTTAATGTTATATGCTTTCACTTTTACATATTTTATGCTTTGTAGTTTTCATTTGTTTAATAGATTTAATTATGTTCATTAATTAAATTAATTTGCATTTTAATAAAGCTTTTACATAAAACTAAGCTGAGTAGCAAATGCTACAAAACCATAATAATTCAAATCGTAATCTCTCAAAACCAAATCTACCTTCCCAGTTGTTTACTTCTGTTTTATAATTTCTATGATAGTAAATATTCAATACCTAATAAAATCTCCAAACATTTTTGCTAATTTATTGGCAGAGTCTTCCAACAGAGGTAAAAATGTTTTATAATTTCATCATTTTAAGAATCATTCAATTAATGTATCACTTGATTCTAATGTCTACATGGCATGTGGTGATAAACACAAAGTCCATCAAAATGGAATTTCACAGCTTACTTCATCTGCACCTTCCATTGCCTTGTTAAGAAATAACTGAACATAGCAATGCAATGTCAATGTAAAACAACTAGAACAGGGGTCTAAAGAGATTGTTCAACATTTAAGAGTGCTTAGTACCCACAACTGGCAGCTAACAACTGCCTATAACTACAGCTCCAGGGAATCTGACATGTTCTTTTGGTCTCCAAGTACATTTGCACAGGCATAGCATATACATAACACACAAACACACATCCAGACATTTTTAAAAAATCTTCAAAATGATAAAACAAAATGGTTTGTAGGAAAGTTTGCTTTAAATTCCACTGTTTGTTCTTAATATTAAATTGGCACAAATATATGGAAATCTATTATCGTCATA
The DNA here is from genome assembly GCA_035773235.1 of Eospalax fontanierii. Lineage (NCBI taxonomy): Eukaryota > Metazoa > Chordata > Mammalia > Rodentia > Spalacidae > Eospalax > Eospalax fontanierii. Next base: position 24,385,778 of record CM069534.1, read on the forward strand.
CAAATAGTTCCTTGTGCAAGCCCAAGCCAAAACAATACCCGGCATGGATGGGGGAGGGGTGTGCAAGAAACTCTAGCCCTAGCTAAAGAACTATTGGCAATTGATAGCTGTAGGGAGAAGGAGAGTCAGATTTCTTTTAGGGGTATGACACTTGGTAGGTTGACCACATTCCAGCTGATGGATCTACATCCAAGAACATTTGGGGATTACAAATTAGACTTGCTATGTAGATATATAGAAAAAGAAAAGTAATAATAGAAGACATGAAATTGGGGAGACGTTGGGAAGGTGAAGGTGGGGGAGGAGCCTGAATATGAACAAAATACATTGTATAGAATTTTCAAAAGGATCAATAAAAATATTTTAAAAGATCAATATATTATTATTTTAGAAATGTTTTCTAGTTCCACGATAAAGGGAGTATAAAACTACATTCTGTTTTAAATGTCACATCTTAAGCTCATTTTAATCACTTTCATGTGAAATAGCTCAAATTTCATCAGTAACAGTTAAAATTCTACTCACTTGTGCATGTTTTCCCAAAAGAAGCGGGCAAATTCAAGAACTGTTTCCAAAAGCAGTATGTTTACTACAATGATGCTAGAAATCTATACCATTATATACATATATATATATATATATATGCATACAGAGGCATTGTTTCATGATGTGATATCCATATTCTATCTGTAAGTGCTAAGAAATTTTAACATGAAAACAAGTTGTGATGCTATCTTCTATATATTTTATATAATTTATTGATGTGTTCTCAAAAATTGGAAGCTTTTACTTGTGAAGTTTATGGTTGAGATATACAAAACTGAAAGGATAATTGATCATTTTACCCATTTACTGTTGGAAAATTTTCATTAAATCATTAACCTAAATGGACCATGTGTGATGTGTTAATTTATGTAATGTACTTTCAATTATCCTTGACACAAAATCTTCGTACTTTAAATGTTCAATAATAAACTACATCTGACTTTGTTGAAATAATTTGTTGCTTTTAAATCATGAAATAAAAATGATATGTTTTATTTTATATTAACTGTTATACATTATCAAAGTATATTTCAGGCTGTTCTGGAATTTTTCCAGAATCATAAGATAGTCTGATAGGAAACTTGTTACTTTATTTCATAAACTATTTACTCTTTCCAACAAATTCTAGATACTGGGATCATAAAACAAACATATATCTTTTATTCAAATTCTGTCATGTTAAATTCCTTATATAAAAAACATAAGAAAGTGTACATTTATAATAGGAATCAATCAAATGACAATTTAAAAAAACCTCAGTCTCATAACACATAGAACATATTTAAGGACTGTATCTTCTACCTTCCTTGATGCAGTCCTACCTGAAAGTGTATCGGATATCATTACACACAGGGCACTGCTTATCAATACATATTTGTGATATCCTTTGACTATTAATTTTAATTCATATGTATTTGAAATTTGTTTATGTCTTGCCCGTGCAACTTTGCAGTGCCTTCAAGATCAGACAATTGACTTGGTTGTATAAAAAGGGCACTAGGAACTGTGAAGCAATCTGAGACTTAAAAACATGTGTGTTGGACTGGCCTATACTGGCTCCTCTACCTTTGTCAGATGAAGATTCCTGGGCATACTTTCTAGACAGTAAGGAAAAGAGAGCAGGGCTGAGCTACCCTATTAATTCAAATTAACACCACCCCCATGTGAACAAAGCCAATCAAGATCCATAAAGATACCGACCTGACATGTGGTTCACAGAAGCTACATGAACAGACTTAGTTGAGATCAGTTACTAAGATAAAGTCATCCAAATTCAATAAAGCCATGTGCTAAATAAATCCGATTAATGTCCGTCACTTAGCCTTTATGGCCACAGAGAATAGATAGAAGTTTTTATCCTACTTTATTTTCATTAATTAACCCATAATATTCAAAGTAACCTGAAGTTAATACTTTACTTTTGACCATGTAATTAAATGCATTTTGAATTCTATAAAAGTAGTAGCACTTTCTTAGGACGAACTGGCTCAAAAAAGACTCACAATCTATCACTGTTTGAATGGGTTTTCTTTTATCTCTACCAAAAGAGAACACAAATGATCAGTTTCATTCTGATGAGGTGTGAAAGCATTGCATTATGGCAATATTTCAAAATCTCTCAAAGATAGTAGTCAATACTGTGTTTGTGTTTTCTGTACATTGACTTGACCAGAAGCAAATTTTTCAATTTGAATATAATTAGTTCATCTTTTTGCTTTCTATTCTGAACTAATTAGGGTCAATTTTAAAGGCTTTTAAAGGCAGAATAATCACAATCATTGAAATCAACAGCCAGTGCAGTCATGAGGCCATTTTAATATTCTTCATAGTCAGTGTTAAAAATGCTAAAGGGGGGTACTAAGATAGAATCCTTAAAAACCATTATTTGATAAAATGGAAGTCAAAATCTATGCTATCGTTTCTAAAGCTTATAAAAGACAGTAAGTCTGAGAAGCATTATCCCTTTTCTAGGACAATAAAATTTATGCTAAACTTCATAACACAAACTCAGAAAAGGAAGTGACACATGTTGTCCCTTATTTGTGGATCGTAGTACCAATCACTTATATGTGAGTATGCAAGCTGCTAAGGGAGAAAATCAATCAGTTATCCAACCCAGTTCTAAAGCCTAATAACCACACAAAGACTGGCACAGTAAACTACCTCTATTAGTACAGTAAAGGCACTGTTATTTGGGGGTAATCAACAGCGACCTAGAAGGACTTGGAGCCCTCTCAATGGGAGTAAACTCATGGATAGCACTGTAAACACAGCCAATTACACAGGGCTGGAGAGGTCATAGATCCTAAACCCTATCTCTGTGTATCTCAATACAAAGGAAATCTCTTACCATATGCTAAAATATGAATCCTTATATTTACAGACAAGCATACTCTACACCAGTCATCAAAGAAGCTTCTTTTTGCAACATATGGAAGCTACCACAGAATCTCACACACAGAATAAATATCTGAGAGATGCCCACGCCTAGGGGACATATCTACAGTTGAACCTCTACTCCTAAGGCTCATGAATGCGGGGTGGAATAGAGAGGAAACTAGCACATCCCTCAACTCTCACCAGTGAAAGCTTCCTTACATAACAGAGTATGATACACACAGAAGGCCACAACTGGAGAAGTCTTAAGTAAGAGGCTGCAGAATATGTCTCCTGGATAGGAATCCTATATTGAATCTGATCAACCCACGGGTCAGGGACCATTTCAGAAGAGGGGGTGGAAAGATTTTAAGAAACAGGGTTGGTTCATGAACATAGGGAAGCAGAGGCTTTCAGGCTACTGGAAGCTTGCTCATTTGAACTTGTAACAGTGGTGGTATCAAGTACGAGACTCCCCATGCCAACTCAATCTGAGAATGGCCCAGAGTGGAGGGAAGGAAATGGGTGGCCAGCCAGCACTAGTCTGCAAATCGAGACTGATTACCTACTAAGAGAGGGAGAGTAGACTTTATTTAGGATCTCTAGATAGGATGACTGGATGAATTTGCACTGAGGGGTATCTGGTTGCAAATGGTTGATTGAATAGAACTTAACATGTATGGTGGAGTGCATGGGGTCTTGTGGAGGGGGGGCGTGAAGGGGGAAGGGGGTCTAGATTTGATTGAGAACTATTGTGTGAAGCGTACAAAAGGTCAATATTTAAAAATCACATTAAACTTCTATGTAAAATGGACCTTCTGAAATGACATCAAATTGTGACTGCGTTAGCAGAATGGGGGAACGTGGCTAAAATGCATCTAAAATTAAAACACAATACCGATTATATTTTGCCAAGAGAATGAGGATTTATAGCTTTGATAATTCAGCCTAATGAAGGTAGAAAACCACTGTTAAGACAAACTTTTACAGTGATTTAGGGAAAAAAAATATAAATTATAAGGCTTAAAGTTATGTTTGGCTATGCTGGATGTGGTGCCACACACCTTTAACTGCAACACTGGGGAGACAAAGGCAGGTGGATCTCTGTGAGTTCAAAGCCAGTCTGGTCTACATTGTGAGTTTCAGGCCAGCTGGGGCTACAGGGAAACACTGTCTCAAAAAAATAATGTTTGGCCAGACAAACTGAATCAGTTGATTTTGCAGTATAAGGCAAAAGGACAAATACTTCTTTTTGACTAGGTACATCTGGTTACTTGGTTCACCGTGCAGCTGCCTCAGGGATTGCTTAGGGAGCTGGCCCAGCTTCTGTCTTTGGTTGACAACTGACTGGGATGATGGGGACAAATGACCTAGGAGTCTCTTATTTACCAGTCTCAGGTTTAGCTTAATGGCAACTGGAAGGATTCTACAAACCACAACAGAAGCTCTGAAGAGTTAGTTTTGGAACTAGCAGAATTCTCATTCTTTCTATAGTTAACTAGTCATAATGAATCACAAATTATAACTCAAACCGGACAGGAACAAGCTTTACTTCTTAGAGAAAGATGTGGCAGAATGACAGGGCACAGGGACAAGGTGAGAGAAAGATGAAGACTTTTGAACATTTTCACAAACTGCCATATAGATGATGACGATGATTTTTAATGAGTTATACAAAGCGTGGGGGCAATGGAGATTTAATGCAAAAAATTGTTGATGATATTAAAAGTTAGGTAGATTGCTCTCCCAACTCTTAAGAAGAATAATTTTTGACATTCAGGAAAGTTTACTTTGTGGAATAATATAGAGATAATATTTAAAATATGAAGACATACTTGTGTTGTAATGTAAGACAGTGAATCTAAATAAAATTGAATAAAAGCAGTAAGAATAAAGCTAAGCAAAACGTTTTCAAGGTTAAATATATCGAGCAAATGTGTGTATCAAAATGTGCTTGTGGGACTCTTCAGTCCCTCCACGAGGCCAGGAGACTTGGGTAGGCGCATATAGCTCCTGTCATTACCCCAGAGCCCTATCACTGCTTAGGGACTGCCACCTCTTCCTGTCAACTCCCCCTGCTTTTTGGCATTTGCCAGACTCCAGTCACTCCATTGGGCCTGGAGACCATGTAGGCTGCCTGAGTCCCATGCTATCACTCCAAATCACTGCCAGAGTTGCCAGGGACTGCTACCTCCTCCTGGACCCTCTCCTTCCCTTTATGTTTTGGCAGATCCCAGTGTAATCTCCACCAGTGACTCTTTTTCTAAAGATTTTTTGTATATTTTTATTGAATTTTTGTTTATTTCATACACAACATCCTAATCATCCTAAACACTCTTCCCCATCAGCACCCTCCCAAAGTTCCCCAGAGATTCTTACAACTTACTCTTTTTTCCCCTCAGTGTCCACAAGAACCCTGCTCACTACCTGACTGGGATCCTCTCATTGTTCCATGGGGTCTTGAGAACCAGGATCAGTCCACACTCTATGAATTAACCTGGTTAAAGTTCCTGAACCAAGTCACTACAGGGACCAGACTGTAACTACCAAGTAGAAGGCTTGGAATAGAGGCTGTAGCCCTAAGTACCTGGAAGAGGAAATCAGCATTCCAACCCTGCTATGAACTAGGCCTAATGTCTTGAATCTTATGAATATCTCTGCTTAATGAAGATGACTTGAAAAAGAAAGAAAGAAAATGCAAGCAACACACTAAGTCCAGATGTTCAAATCTTGATGCAGAGATAAAAACATGAAAAGTCAATATAACATGTCTCCTCAAAAATGTAAATCCCACAGTGATGGGTCCTAAAAATGATGTAGAAGAATTTCTAGACAAAAAATTGAAAAGCTATGATTCAACAACTCAAAGATGGCAAAGACAAAGAGATGAATGAAAGGAGAAAGCTAAGACCAAAGACCTAAGACAAAGACGAAAGTGCTGAAGAAAAACGAACCTGAAATGAAGTTAGAAGTAAGGGGCTCCTTCTTCTGGAGTTGTTTAACAAGAAGTTTCTACAAACCTTCAAAGCAAACTGGCTATTGCCATTGCTCTTGGTTCTTCACCACAACTTTAGAGTAAGACCCTATTGCTGAAGACACAACATATTGAGTCATAGAAAAAAACATGAAGAAATAAAACTGGTACTAATCCCAAAGCATCAGCTCTCCTTCCTAGATTTCATAGTACCAGAAGCTGTAATGCCTAGTATTAGAAGAAGAAACTAGTCATCAACCTTACCCACCTGTGAACCTTGCAAGCTACAATAACAACTGTTCTGAAAAGATGTGCACACTGGTGCAAAAGTGACATGGATGTTTTCGGGGTAAACAACCACTGTCCTATTGGATTTAAGGCCCCCTTTCCAAGATGGAGTCCATATCAGTCACTGCGAGTGCCAAAGACCTGTGATCAGATAAGTCACAGTTCACAGGGGAGAACATACTACTATTATCCATGTACGTGAGCATAGTATTAAATGAACACCTAATGACTTGCTGTTACACCCATAGATTAGTGCATCTGTCATCTTTCACCAGAGAACAAGAGAATTGTTTTGCAGCAAATCGTGACTAACTGGTGACAACTGGTGGATGTGCAGAGAATAAGACATGCCTGGGTTCTCAGTCCTAAGTGGGACAACTACATCATACCCTCTCCTCCCAAGGTTCAAGGATCACTGCAGAAAAGATGGTTCAAAGATTGTAAGACCAGAGGTTGTGAACGAATACAAGAAAAATCATGTTTTCCAGACACAACAGGGTGGTTACATATATAAACCCATCTCACACATAAGAGCATGCACAAGACCTGCAAACGCCTAAGCCAGACAGAAGTCCAGCATAGATGTGGTGGACAAGCAGCCCCAGTCCTTGCTGAGGAACTTTTGGCAATCGACAGCTGATCGAAGAGGGAGATTCAGTTTTCTTTTAAGAGTGCTATGCTGAGTACATAGGCCAGACTCCAGGGATGCACCAACAACTAAGAGCATTTGTGGAACACAAATTAGACTAAATAGGTCCTGAAAAATGATAGAGGTCACTGTCTTTCCTCCTCCCAGTAGCTTTCAATTGCCAAAAGTTCATCAGGTTGGACTGGGATTTATTACCTAATCCTATGCTAGATTTTGACTGATTTGAGTGTTCATAGGATCTGTGAATGCTGTCACCATTACTGTGAGGTGAAGTGTCTTACAAGGAGGGGACTTTTGGTGAGCACAGGGATTTAGGGATTAAATAATGATGTAGTTTGACATGTTTCTGTTCTAGTAAAGTTGCTCAAAAAATCATGGGGATGGTAGAACAAAGATGGGAGATCCTCAAAAAGGAAAGAGTCATCTGAGACAGGATGATGACAAAGAGCTCAATTTAGTAGAGAATATTATAAAGGGATTTAGAGCTGGATCTGGGTGGAGATGATCAAAATACTTGGCATTAAATTCTCCAAGAATCAATAAAACTCATCTTCATTAGTTTAGATGCTCTGTCAGACTCAATACAATAGATGAAATAGGTCTTTAGAGATCCCTACTAGCATCCTATTTCTACAATAAGATGATTGGATGCTGATCAGTGAGTTCATTTGTCACCGGGTCCTCAGGATACACCTCATTCACTACTTGACTTAAGAGTTAATGTAGCCCAGGCATGGTGGTGCATACCTTTAAACCCAACACTCTGGAGATAGAAGGAAGTGGATTTCTGTAAGGTCAGGGGAAACCTCAACAGCCTAGTGAATTCCAGGCCAGAAGGGACTACAGGGAGACCTTGTCTCAAAAAACAAGAAAACAAAACAAAAAACAAAGACAGACCCAGAATAGGAAGAGCCGAAACTTAATCTCATTCTGAAATGGGTTGTATAAATGTTTACGAAATGGTCTAGAAATAGTTAATCATAAACATTAAGCAGTGGGCTAGAAGAATATTAATCATTATTACAGTATGTTATCTCTATAGTCAACCCTTCCCCTTTGCAAACCGCTTTGGTCCCTAGACTAGAAACTGACTGCTCTTCTCAAATGGTCAAGTATATTTTTAATAAAATATAGTATTAATAGTATTAATTATAATGATTTGAGATTATAGATAACCAGTTATTATGGTAAACTAATTCATGTCTTCTCAATAATTGGACATAATTAATATCTATTATCACACTGGGAACTGTAGTAATTTGGAACAGAAAGCTAAACATATTCTCTGAACAATATCCTATTTCTGTGTTAATGAAGTACATGTATGGCACCTATTTATCTACTTAGATTTTCTGATTAAGACTTTGGAATGAACTGGTCTAAATTTAGAGATCATATAAAATAATATTTCTTCCTAAGGCACACTATTAGAGTCTTTTTTACTTCCCTAAATGGATTTTATTTATTAGAAAAACAAAAGACTTAAGGAAGAATGACAGAAAGAATAATAAACATCTTCAGAATTCAGAGATACACAATACAAATGAAAAAGTTTCCAGGAAATGAAAATAGCCAAAAGCAACCAGTCATAAAATAAACATCATGTTGGAGAGATACAAAATGAAAACAAATAACACAAACAAAAAGAGAAGAATTGCTTCCATTTCTTTATGCCTTTATTATATTGTCTTAAAACAATTTTCTGTTATTAGATAAGCCTTTATAGATAGACCTATGCTATCATACACAATATCTTTGTTTCATACTTTTTGAAGTTTTTACATAGTTAGCTTTATAAATGAAACCATTTCTTGAACAAAATAACTTTGGCCAATTGACATTTATGTCTACGGAAACCCTGCAGCAAAGTTATGTTTTATAGAAATTCTACCAAGGATGGATTTTTGTTCCATATAAAATTTTGAGCCTAGAAAAATACCAACCAACTAAAGTCAATCAGCTATGCAGTTGAATAGGGAAAGAACCTTAAAGTAAATTCCGTCAATTTTAAATGTCATTCCATTCAGCAAGTTACACTGTACTTCTGCTCCATGTGAGAGCCTGAAGCAGGCCTTCTTGCTTTTCGCTTTTACATCAGACACAAGAAAGAACATGTGAAAGAGAAGGATAAGAACAATGGGAAGAGGGATACAAACAACGAAAACTGTTGATGCCGTAGCAAATGTGTGTGATTCTGTAACTATTAGAAACTATCAAAGGATTTAAAGGGGCTGGAGAGATGCATTAGTGGTTAAGAGCCAAAGTTCTTTTGTTCAAGAAATGGTTTCATTTATAAAGATAACTATGTAAAAACTTCTTCCTCTGGCCCATGTTCATCCTACTTTTTATACAACACAAGACCACCTGCCCAGGGGTGGCTCTCCCATATCACTCAACAATCGAGAAAATGCTCTACAGGTATGGCCACAGGACAGTCTAAGTGAGGAAACTCCTCAATTGAGGATTGAGATTCCCTCCACACAGACGTGTCACATTGATAACTGAACCTACCAAGTAGAGGAAGCATGAGAAATTGTTGCAAAAAATTCCACTTCACTACAGTCTAATGTAAAATAGTTACTAAAGACAACTTTAAAGAATTTTATGCATCAATAAAATTTGGGACTGAAGAGATGTATCAGCAGTTAGGAATGCTTACTGTTCTTGCTGAGGACCTGGGATTGGATCCCAACACCTATATAGCATCTTAATTTTCTCTCTTTTTTAATGTCCACTAGTACAACAGTAGTACGGATGTTATAGGAGTAAACAACCACTTTCTGACTGGGTTTAAGGCTGGATTCACTGGAAGGAACCCATACCTTGTACTGTTAGCAGGGCCAAGTTCCTATGGCTAGACAGGTCACGGACAGTAGAAGAGAACTTGATATTATTGTTCTACTAAATAGACACAGCATTATGCCAACTTCTAATGGCATGTTATTATAATCACAGATTAGTACATCTCTCAACTCTAATTAGAGAAGCTTCATTTTACAGCAAATGGTGATTAACACAAAGACCTCTAACTGCTCAATGTGTAGAGAATAAGAGATTGCTGAGTGCTCAGCTCTAAAGGGAACAACTATATCCCAGCTTCTCCTCTCAATGCTCAGGGATTATTTCAGAAAAGGGAGCAGAAAGATTTTGAGACAGAAGTACTGGATGAAAACAAATAAACTGTGTTTTCTGAACATGACAGGGAATTTGCACATTTGAATTCACAGTGCTGTGACAGCACATACAAGATACGTGCAAGTTCAAGTCATATAAAAACCGAGCATAAATGTGGAAGGTGAGCAAAAGGCCCCAGTCATAGCTGAGGATCTATTAGCAATTGATAGCTTCTAGAGGAGAAAGACTCAGTTTTCTTAAAGTGTGTGATAACTGGTAGATTGATCAGACTCCAAGGGATGGACCCATACTCAAGAGCATTTGGGGAAGACAAATTAGACTGGTAGGCCTTTGAGAAAAGAAAAAACATTACATAGAACATGGAGTGTGAGGGAATAACAGGTGGAGGTAGAGATGGGGAGGAGGTCCAAATATGATCTGAATACATTGAATGAAATGTGCATAGAATCAATAAAATATTTAAATTTTTTAAATAAAAAATATCAACTAGAAATTCAGACCCATTTAAAAAATGCCCCTCTGGATTCTGGCAATGCTACAGTGAGTACAGCATTCCCACCTAAGTAATCTAAGATTATCTGCACGAACTTGTGATAACCAACAGTCTACTGCATTCATGATTAAAAAAAAATTAAAGTGTGACACAAATCTTGTAAAACATATATGTTAGATTTTAAAAGTAAACAGACAAGCCAAAAGTCCATAGTTTCACTGAGGCCATTCAAATTTTAATCCCATGTTGCTTGTAAGATCATGGACCACTACTAAAAGGATCTTAAAAGTTGAGGAAAATTACCATGTGAACTGGAGAGCTTAAAGTTCTTGTCCAGTAATTTTGCTAAAGGAAGGCCCATAAGAATATCCCCAAAAGAATTCTAGTGATATTATGTCATGTTAAATAAAGAAGTATTTTATTTTCCCACCTTATTCCTTAGCCCACAGTGTGTGCCCACATATCATGGCACGGGGGAGACTTGGGACTGGTACAGTTTAGAACTACGTGCTGCACCATCAGGAATAAACCTACATAACAAACAGCATATGCCAGCCTCAGCCAAGCATGTGAATTCTGTTACAGGACATGAAATGTTCAAGTAACAAAATTAATATTAATGTCTTATGCAAAATTAAAGATGCTACTTTTGATAGAGTTGAATAATAAGAGAAACTTCATAAGCTAAATCCCACTTCTTTTATATAATGAGATGGACATCGTGGTCTCCAGTACTTAATCTCACTGGTCTAATATTCAAGCTAAATCAAAGTAGTATTCACAAAATTCCTCTTTGAAAAAAGTAAGATTTATAAAAATGGCAATCACAATCTTCAGTCAGAAAACTGAAATCATGCAGAAGGCAGCTGCTGTTTGTTGCAAAATTCCTCCATGTGACTTTAGGGAAAGTTTATTTCATCTTGGGGTGTTCAACTGCAAATATCGTGATAAGTAATTATAAGTCTGGAAAGAAATCTTTTTCTTGGACTGGAGCAGGGCAAGAATCTTCCCTAAAGATTGGAATGGAAACACACTGGTTGTGAGTTAAAATTCTTGAAAATTTTAAATGAATGCTAAAAAATTATTCCACAGCTCTTTCAAAAGGCAGGTTTCCTGAAATGCTAAACTCTAAACTCACTTTTTATAATTTTAAAGTTTTACCTTCACTTACTTTGTGTGTGTGTGTGTGTGTGTGTGCGCGCTACAGCCTACAGCATGCCTACAGAGGTCAGAGGACAACTTTCAAGCGTCACTTCTCTCTTTCCACCATGTAGGTTCTGGAGATTAATTTTGGAGAATCAGACTTAGCAGCAAGACCCTTCACCTGGTCATTCATCTTGCTGGTCCCTAAACTCACTCCTGAGCTCTAGAATCAAGGTTATTCAAACACTTACATGTCATATGCATATTTTTCTGTAATTATTATACCACTGGTTTGTCTGAGATCTGACATTATATGCCTCATTATCTCTACAAATATGAACAGCTTTCAAGGTACTCTTCTTCCTCCAGAGAGAAACAGAAGGGTTTGGGTTGTGGTTTAACTTCTTATAAAACAAAGTCTCATCTAATGGGCTAAGAGCCAACCAAATCAGAACCAAGTGTTCTCTCCCTGTTATTTCTCTGATTTTTTACCCATTCATATTAGTATGTACTTATACATTCTCATCTTCTTAATATTTATCTTTTGAGAATTTCACACATGAGTATTGTATTTGCATTATTTCCAGCCCTCCCATTCTTCCTCCAAATCCTTCCATGTTCCCCAACTCCTTCTCAATTTCTTGTCCTCTTCATTATTGTTACATATATACATGTATACATTTATAAACACATATATATGCAATAAACTGAGTTCATTTAATGGCACACAGGTGTACAAATGTTTAGGATTAGGTCATTTTTTGTTATATTTTTATTGAATTTTTGTACATTTTATACAAAATGTATATCTTAATCATCTTTATACGCCCTCTCCCATCCACACACTCCCATAATTCCCCCAACACACACTGGATTTCATGCCTTCTCTCATATATGTTAAGGCCTGTCCAGTCAAGTTTGTATACCCAGATGTCCATCTGTGCAAATTCATACACTGGAGTCTAGCCAGTCTATCTGGAAGCCTCTCCCATAAAGAGGATCAACTCTCCCTCAACCATTAATCTTTGTAAAAAATAATATAATAAAATAACTTGTGATTCCTTGCTGTGCCTCTCAGAGAAGTTTTCAAATATATTGCTTTATCTGAATAGTTATGTCCTCCTCACTTCAAATTCACATATAAAATCCTAGTCACCAAGGGAATATTGTTAAGAAGTGAAGACTTTGGGAGACGAATAAGTCATGAGGTATATAAGATCTCATTCAGGATTGGGTTAATAGCCTTTAAAAACAGACTCCAATGAGGCATGATGGTATATGCCTATAATCCCATCACTTAGACCAAGAAAGGGGCCTGAATTGAGGCAGAATAGGTTCACTGCAAGATCAAAGCCAGCTTGAACAACTTAGTGAGTCTTTGATTAGAAAAGGTGATTCTTTTTCTGAATCTTTTCTTTTCTGAACCAGTTTGGGTTTTTTTATTTTAAAATAGCTTTATAAAAGGACTTTTGTAACACTTCCCCACAAATAAATAAACCAATAAAATAAAATTTTAAAAGTCCCAGAGACGGCATAGTGTGGGTCATGACTGTGAGGGGGTCTAAATTTGATTAAGAACTGTTGTATGAAACATACAAAAGCTTTATTTAAAAAAAAATCTTTTAAGTCCCAGAGAATGTGCCATCTATGAATGATGAAATGGAACATCACAAAATTCTAAATCTCCTGATGGCATTGTTTGGACTTCTAGAACCAAAAGAGGCAAGTTTCTGCTCTTTATGTGTTATTCTATTTGCTTTCATAGTTTGCAAAGACCAAGAAATATCAAACCCTGTGTGCTGTATCTATCATAAAACCACACAAACACATCCATATCTCAAAGACTCTACCTTTTAGATTGATGTAAACGATAGGGAAAAAACACACAGAGTAACTACCAAAACAACTCTCTGTTTAGTTAACAAAGAAACAATTAGGGGTCACTAGCCTAAAAGGTACTGTCAAATAAATTCAGTAAACGAAATTGCTCTCCTAGGTTTGGTTTGCTGAAAGGTAGAAACTAAAACACTGTCTTCTGATTAGGCCTATATCTATAGACAATCATTGATAGGAACATCATTTCATTTGTTAAAATAATCTCTATGTTTCTTCTATATATGTGTGTGCACACACACATGTACATATTTACATACATATTTATGTGTGTGTATATATATATATATATATGCTTTCTGCAAACTACTTTAGAGGAATAAAGAAAAGTGTGAGGAAATAAAATTAGCCTGTGACTTTACAAAGATATAACAGGTCATTCTTTTGACCTATAAACTTTTATAGTGGGTATGTATGCATCAAAAAGATGGTCATGAGTCTTGAGAAATGCCCCAGTACATCAGGGCACTTGCAGAGGACCTTAGTTCAGTTCCCCTTAGCTCACAACTGCCTCTAATTCCAGCTCCAGAGAATCTGACTCCTATTCTGTCTTCTTGAGCACTAAATTCAAGTGTGCATGCATATAGGCACACATATAGACATGAATAAAAACAAATCTAAGGAAAAAAAAGGCGTTCTTATATTTGTGGAATCATCTGTTTTCACTTATTAACATATCATGAGATCTACACAACTGTTAATGGGTTTGTGCTATGCTATTGACCTATTACAGAGTTTTTTTAACTAGAATGTTATGAGGTTTTCCATTCTCCCCTGTTGTCAAGTGTTGTAATGACTCTGTGTCACTGTCTGTGAAAACACATCTCAGACACAAACCCCATCACTTACTTGGGAGACATGCTTAGGGGTGAAATTGATTAGTCAAAGAGTAAGCACATGAAGAAAATCAAAAAGAGTAAGTACATGTTTGAATGTGAACTAGTTTATTCAACTGCCTTCCAACTAACAGTAGAAAGATGTTCCCTGTCCCCCTTTCATTATTTTGACAGAGTCAAGAAGCACTGAATATACTCTTGCCGGTTCCTGGGTAATAGGGGTCGGTAATGAGAAACAGGAGACTAGCACCGGGTTCCAGCCAACTCCTCTCAGAGCTCACAGTTGAGTAACAGAACATGCATATGATTGAAATGCACTGTTAGGAGGGCGAGTTCTAACAGCGTGCCAGAGTTGATTAAGGAAGGTAAATTATACTTATTAAACACACATTAAAGCATGTTCTTTCACTAAGACTACTTCACGTTCTGGCCCTAAGCATTTTAATAGATGGGTCTTACTATGTACATTCTACATGGGAAAACAAATCAAAGACTCAGAGACCTTAAGAAACTTTCGTTGCCTCGGCTGTCCTGGTTACAGTTCAGAAACTCTGTAGCTTTGTGAGCTATGTACAAATGGGAATAAAGTGAACTTTCAGATTGTAGCAAAGAACTGAATTAAATAGAAATTCTTACAAAGTGTTTGCTAATCGGAAATGCTTCCTCAATGTTCTGATTAAACCCCTCAGTTTCCTAATGTGAACATCTTTCTTCCTTAGAAGAAGGAATTGAATTCTCTCTCATGTTTTCTTCCTCTTTGTCTTTACTGATTCTTCAGTTATTTTTTATGAAAAACTCCACTGTGTCCTAAGGACATGCCACACCCCTCCACATTACTTTGAATATCTAAAGAAGTTACTATAAATCAAGTTCCTAAATTAATCTAAAGTACATTTTTAGAAGTCTTCCAGCAAAATGAGCCATCACACATGCCTGTATTTAAAGGCAAAAAGAGCAAACTGTTAAGGGGAGTAAAGTAAGCTCCTGGTACAGAGTTTTGAGGTAAATAACTCATCTTAATGACTTTAATTTAGCACTTCTCACTTATGTAAATATATAAAAAGTCGACAAATGATGCATTCTGATCCTCTCAAGTAATTTATTAAACCAAATCACTTTTTCCATTAATTGGTCCAGAGACTACTTTCAGTCCCAGAACAGCTGGCATTGGGTAATTTTATTTAACTTTGATAATGTTTCTAAAAACCTAAGTATGCCACATTTGCCTGTTTTTGTTAAACCAAAAAAAAAATACAGTAGAGAGAAACAGAAGGAGAAAGCCTTGATTTGTATTCATGCTTTCCACAGAATAATCAGCTTAAAGGCCCTTTAGAGTTTTAGCGCACACATCAAATAGCTCTCAAAATGAAACTATCTCAGTCATTTTTAAAACATAAAGATGCTCCTTGTCAGAAACACGGAGAGGCAGAGCCATTATCTGCTACAACTTGCTGAAGAAGCCACAATGAATCTAAAACAAGGGAGGAGCAGCTTTAAGAAACCGACTGCTCCCGCCATCCCATTCCTTCAAGCCCTCATCATCTGCCCACGCTGCAGTTTGCTCCACAGTGTCCTGCTCCAGTAGCTTCGCTCTCTCACCACCTGTTCTCCTCCCAAGTTTCAGGGAAAAATGTATTTGTGGGATATTTGTCCCCATTTCTGTCACAAGGATACGTTTGTTTTAATGACTTAAAACTTTGTGCACCGCTAAGCCTTTATGACTACTACAGCACAGAAATCACGTAAGCATATCAGGACTATCTTCAATGTAATGTTATTGCACCAAGGGAGGGACTGTGTAATGCCATGGAAAGAAAGGAAGCAGTCTCCCTCACCAAAAAGCGCACAGCAATGACTCCCAATTCGTGCAACGTGAAGAATAAAAAGTAATGAGGTTTATTTAATGTGCTGCTGTGATCATTATTGGCATTTATGTTGGGTTTTAAGCTACTTAAAAATTCAGATTGCAAAATAGCAATATAAACCCACTTCTAAAAATGAATGGTATTGACTTTCCTTTGTCCTAAGTAAAGTGCACATTAGAAAGACTCTTTAGTCAGAAGAGATCCACATGTAGTAAGCATTCTTCCATAGAAAGGAAGCATGGACCTTGCAGATGAAGTATAACTGAGATTACATGGGGTCAAAGGTCAGAGAGCTTTAGCACAGCGGATGTGTGTGCCAGAGAGAGAGAGAGAGAGAGACTCATTTTCTGTGTCATGTCATCCAATAATAGCTTCAAAGTCAGATCCCCCCTCCAGTCCTGAGATGTAAATACAGCAGCCACATCAAGTAAATTATTTCTTTTCTTTCCATCTGCTTTATAAGTGGGCTAAGTAAAAAGATTATTCAGAGAGAGACAGAGAGAGAGAGAGACACAGAGAGAGAGATCCAAAGAAAATAATTAAGTTTATAAAAGAAAAACTGAGTTAGCAAATCAAACTAAAAGGTTTGAATACTGCCCATGGCTCACCCCCAATTAGCCAGTTTTGTGTAAAAGTTTTTATCTGCAAACTTCAAAAGATGACACATTTTTATAAGTAACATAGTTAGAAATGAAAACTTATGAAACTGAAATTATATGTGTACACATTACCTAAGCAATACATCAAAGTTACTTTTATCTATCCCATTCATAGCGAATATGAAGAAGAGTCTTCGTTCCCCATCCCCTTTCTTTTTCTTATGTGAGCACTCTTACTTTTCAGCACTCTCATTAACTTCCCTATAAAACTTTATTCTTCAATAAGTTTGTGCCAATAATTAACCAGAAAAATAAATATTCTAGGACAGTCACCTTTTGATCAAAGTTTCTTGACTCTGTACCACACATTAAACTGAGTGCAGTTTATGGTAGTTGTATATATATGTTTAGAAACTTTGAGACAAGTGAATGCTTTATTTCCCTAGTGTAAACACTTTTGTTTGTTCAGAGTCTTATAAAATATTTAACAAGCTATTCTTATGTCCTTAGGTAAAAACAAATTAACTTGGAAAATGATACCAGTCTAATTAAATCAGGTGTCACGTAGTTTTCTAGGAGTCCATAATTACAGAAGAAAAACAATACCCAGTGCTAGAAACAAAATATGTACAGAATTAGTCTTTGGGCTGATTAATACAAAAACAGGATGTGTTGAGAATGAAACAATTAGCATTTCATTATTTACAACACTTGTTGGGGGTATATATCACAGCTGGTAGGGAATCAAAATTTGGTTAAGAGGTTTCTGGGCTGGTGAGATAGCTCAGTTGGTAAAGGCACTTGCTGAGCTTGACAACTTGAGCTCCATCCTTCAGACTCACAGGCTGGAAGGAAAGAACTGACTCACAAGTTCTCTCTGACCTCTATATGGTTGTTGAGCACTATCCGCACCATTACATAATAAATACAATGTAATAAAAATATTTAAAATAGATTTCTCATTTCCCTACCTTAAACCTATTTTAAGGAGTCCTTATTCTGAGAGGTTTTTCTGTTTCTTTTAAGTCATCTACACCAGTGTTTATCTAGAATCAATCCTAAAAGTTTTCAAAATAGAAAACCTCTTGTAGAACATTTTAAACCTTTTAACTGAAAATCTCAAAGGTATATTTTTAACAAATTTCTCACACATAATATACATCTGATTTGAATGAACTAAGGTTTCTTTTCTTCAAGGCATTTGGGAACCTGACCTGAGGGAAACTTCTTCACCTGTGACATTACCTCACACAGTGCTTTGGCACAGCAGAGGAGGAGCAAGCTTAGAAAACCAAGAGTTCCTCTTCAAAGAAGCCATTCATTTCTGTCCACAGTTCATTTACCATGTTCATAGTTCATCCACCATCTTTGTCCTTGACATACTTTGGATCATTTTAAACAAAGGTAAAAGAGTCAATTGTGGTGAAGACTAATAGGCTCTACCACTTTTTATTCCCTAAATATTCAGTTCACATTTCCCCCCACACACACAACACACACTCAATACCTCCCCCTAGGAAGCAGCCTGATGCCCAGTAAGTGCATGAGTCTCAATATCTAGCATATGTAGGTGAAATGCAGGATCTCAAGCAAGCCTAGGGCTTCTCTTGGTCCTAAGCTTTGTAAGTTTGGAAGCTAAATTCCCTACCTATACAAGCGTGTTTACAATCATTCAAAATTATGACTTTCCAAAATGTCAGAATACACTCCCTTTTAGAAAGAATAGGAGGCCCATATTTCAGAGTCTAGTGTAATGCTGGTGTCCACAGAGCAAACTGTGAGGATACAGAATGTGTCTGCTTTCTCTACTAATGACACATTCCTTTCTGTCTAGTCCCTTCTTTGACTGTATTTGGAAAGGCATTCCTTTAAGACCACATAGCTTTCTCAGCCTCTTATTTGCTCACAAGCATGTGTGCACAAATGCCATTTCAGCCTCATGGAGGTGAAGGCCTCTTATTTGTAGGCCGTGGTTTCTTTGGCAGTACAGCGCTCATCTCTCTCAAATGCTTAAGATGCTTCTGTTCCCTGTACTCGGTACTAGCCCGAGAGGGACCGAAGGGTCTCCGCTGTAATGGGGGGTGAGTAGACGCTGAATCAAGACACAAATTCCAAGAGCTGAGTGGGAAGCCAGCAGTGGTAGTCTGATGCAAACTCAATTTATTCAGGAAATACATGGTATCTTATACGTTTGGTTAGCCAATCAACTTATTGTGTGGGGTCCCTACTACAGCCAATCATAGTTTGTTCCCAGGTGGACCAGATTCTTTCCAGGTGCTGGGCAGAAACTGGCTCCACAACTAACTGCGGCGGAGCACCACGCCCACAAGAGCCATTCCTCCATTTCTCCTGGCAGGTGGCCTGGCTAGGCGCATCCTGCATTATGCCCAACAGCTTCTGCTCTGTTTGTTCCCAGTTATTCCCATGGGCTGCTAACCACATCCACAACAGTAAATACCCTGGAGCTCTTCATGTTCTCAAACCCATACTTCCTCTTCTCTGATGATGACTGCCTTACCAAATAGCTTGCTGCTACTATCACATTAATTTTCTGTCTTCTTCAGAATCAATATTCTCACCACCATTCCACTGCCTTCCAAGTACAGACAAAAAGTAGTTTACTATAGTTGCACTCGATTTCTAAAATGAATTTCTAGGTAAAAATAGATGAAATTATAATTCATAACAAATTAACTGCTGAATTTCAGTGTCTTATCACAGCACATATTAGCTTCCTGCTCATGACAATCTGTTGAGGATTCTCCTCCATACAGCCATTCAATAAATCAAACTGTAGGGTGTAATGCAAGGTGGACCTTAGCCAGGTCACCTGCTATGAGGAACAGAGGAATGGCTCCTGTGGGCGCCGTGTTCTGCTCTGGCTAGTCATGAGACCAGCTTCTGCCCAGCATCTGGAAAGAACCTGCCTACCTGGGGACAGACAGACTACAATTGGCTGCATTGGGGGCCCCACCCCATAAGGCCATTGGCTAATCAGACCTATAAGACCCCTTGCACTTCCTTGAATAAACGGTATGTGCAGCAACTTGCCACTACCTGCTTCTCACTCAGCCCCCAGTTTGTGTGTTGATTCCAAGCCTACTCACTCCCCCAAGGCGGAGACCCTTCGTCTGCTCGGGCTGGCACTGAGCACAGGAACCCCCAACATCGAGCCACTAGCCACTGTCTTTAACTTACCACCCCAACCTGTGACTCCTGAAGTAGACATACCAAGGGAAACTTACATTCATACTCAAATACCTAAGACATCAAGTTGCACAGGACCCTTCTCATAGCTTTAGT
Organism: Eospalax fontanierii; assembly: GCA_035773235.1. Taxonomy (NCBI): domain Eukaryota; kingdom Metazoa; phylum Chordata; class Mammalia; order Rodentia; family Spalacidae; genus Eospalax; species Eospalax fontanierii. Next base: position 24,405,878 of record CM069534.1, read on the forward strand.
CCATAATTAGATGATAACCCTATTTCAAGAGGTTAGAAAGCCTTTCTTAATGTGCCTAGAAAAGAGACAAAAACATGATTATCATGGGGATGGGTGATTTCTGTTTCTCTATATGTACAATGTTTACATGAATATCGAGACTTAAATTAGTCACAATAATTCCATGTGATTACCACGCACAGTGTAGAAATATTTGTCAAACACAAACATGAATGAGAAGATGTTTGATCCATTTCTTTGATTATGAATATACCTAGTAATAAAAAATGTAGAAAAGAAAATGTATGTGATAATTTATTCATAAATATTATTTTTAGAAAAAAAATCCTCAGAACCAATGAAGAGTAGATTTTCAGACAATGACAACAAAAAACATTGTTTTTTTGGATATAATTGAAGTGAGGCACACAAATAGGAATAAATAGAGAGGGGAAAGAATAGAAGTACACAAAAAGATCGTGAGTGGGGAGCTATGAGGGTAATAAGCATTTCCAGGAGAAAGTGATCATCAAGATCTCAAACCGGCCCCTCATCTGACCATGGCGATAAGAACAGTGAAAAGTGTATGTTAATGAACACATACACAGTTCTACCAGGGCCTCACTTTCTGGTAGTGTAACTAGTTAAAGAGTGGAAAAATTGTCATGGCCTAATCAGGACAATCATATGTGTGAAATAAAACATCTTCAAGAAGAATTTCTAGTATTTCTAAATTAATGATATGGAAAACTATACACAGGAGGAAATTAAATAAAGTGAGATAGAAGACATAATGAAAGTGAAAGTCCTCCTTATATAAGCAACTCATTCAAATTGATGAAATTCAAAACTAGTTCCTTAATATAGGTATAGGGTACACAGACCTTGTTTAAAGAGTTAGAGAGTAAATATTTTAGGCTTCGTGGGCCAGACCATCTCTTTTAATCTACTTGATCCTGCTATTGCTTCAATGAGACGAAACCCACCATAGATAGTACAATATGTACATGAATGGGCTTGGGCATTTCTCAATAAAATTTTACTTTCAAGAATAGGTCACAGGGGGCTGGAGAGATGGCTCAGCAGGTAAGAGCGCTGGCTGTTCTTGCAGAGTACACGCGTTTAATTCCCAGCCCCCACATAGTGACTAACAACTGTCCATACCGCCAGTTAAAGGAGCTCCAGTGTCTTCTTTTGACCTCCACAGGTATGTCACGATGTGGGTGCACTTACATACGTTCATACATACATAAAATAAAACAATAAATAACTTTTACAAAGTGACAGATTGAATTGGGGCTGTCTGTGCACCAAGTTTGAAAAAGTAGCTCTGATAAATGAAAGAGCAAAGTTGTATAACAGAAAATTTTAAAAACGAAAGAGTTGAGTAGCTCAGTGGTAGATCACACGCGTAATACATGTGAGGCCTTGAGTTGAATCCTTGACGCCAATTAAAGAGGAGAGGAGAATCAACAATTTTCAAAATTCCATAATTAAGCATAATATTTTGTATGCTAATTAAAATAAGGTAATTAAAAATAAAATAGATTCCTGATATACAAAAGGTCCTCATGACAGGACCAGGGAAAGAAAGATAGAGGCCTCAATATAGGTTCCTTATTGAAAGCCCCAGAGCCGGTGTTCCAGATAACACTGCAGCTCTTGCTCCCGACTTAATCAACTGCTCTACCACTGTGATCTAGTTTATTAACTCCAGATTTTATTTCATGATTTTTTTTAAAAAACAGCAAAATTTTGGTCAACAAAAATATAATAACAATGGTTATCTGTATTAATTATCAATGATCAATGGAATGTAAAGTTAAGCCATGAAATTCTATCTTTCCTGAAACATTGCAGATTAAATTACTATAGTATATGGAGAGAGAGGCACACTATATTGACAAAAACTTTATAAGGCTTCTGATGTTCAAATAATAAAATGGGAATTACAAATTCTTCATGAGCTTATGTGTTTTCATGTGATTTTAAAATTCTAATTCTGTGAAAGGCTATTTATAGAGCTGAGGAGATGAGAGGGCTGAATTCATGTCCCAAGGACATATGTGAAAAACAAAACCCCAGGCACAGTGGTGGGTCCCTGTAATCACAGGCCTGGAAAGGCAGAGACAGAAGGATCCCTGAGACTCACTGGCCAGTTAGTCTAGCTTAATTGGTGAGCTCCAGGTTCAGTGAGAGAGTTTCTTTCAAAAGAATGAGGTGGAGAGTGACAGAAGAAAACACCTGACATCCATTGATCTCTGCCTGCTCCCCATGCACTCACATGAAAAGGTAAAGAAGGAAAGAAAAGCTGCTTTAGGTAAATCATAAGCACAATAATGAGTGGCCATAACAATGGATTATGTAATGACATATAAATATGTTTATACAAATAAAGAACATTTAGTCTCTTGTTTCACCCTATGGATTAAACATCTTAACCCTATGGTTTAAGAACATGAAATGAATATGAATTTCATTTCATATTCTCCAACATATTAGAAAAATCATATTAGGTAAGAGCTAGAAGCATGTACTTTGAGTCATAAGAATTCCCACCTCTGTGAAGGGTACTTACATTCCAATTGTCATTCCAATAATGAATTCCTTAATTATTAAATACACCTACTTATACAAAACTTTGAACAATAAGTAGAGTGACTGTAAAATTATTTCTATGTACTAAAGCCCAAATGAAGGCTCCAATACAAAGAATCAATTCTAATATCTTCTTATTACAAAAAACTGAAATGCTAATTAATAAGTATTCTCATAACCACAGTCTTTTTTTCTAGCTCTAGAAGATAACTTTTAAAAAATTTTTATTTTTTTTTTATTTCATGTGTATGAATGTATTCCCTGCACCTGTGTGGTGTAATGCCCACAGAGGTCAGAAGAGGGCATCAGATCCCCTGGAACTGGAGTTGTGGATGGTTGTTAGCCACCATGTGAGTAACATGTAGGTAATATAAATGACATTTGCCATCATTTATCTTCCCTATATGTATTGTGTAAATTACAAATAAAACTGGAATATATCTTATACCATGGGCATGTTTTCTTATATCTTGTATCTTATTTTATTTATTTGATCCTGCATATAGTTTTCTGTACCATTAATTTTTGAAATATTGCTTTTTAGTCTGTGAAAATATCACAGTTTATTTAAATATGCTCCCTGCATTCCAAAAAAATGCAATTATTATGTTTCTAAAGGGTAATTTGTTAATATAATGCAAAATAAGTTTAGACATTCTTCACAATTAAAATTACATATCAAGGAATCTATCCAATGTGAAATAATATAGAAGCTTCACCTAAGTACACATATTAAAATGACTGTGTTAAAGTAGGTAATAGTGAAAATAATTTTGTGGCCTAAATGTCCACAAATAATTCATGGCCCATTCTTTCATTCAGGGGAACACAGTGTAGTTGAAGGTGAGGGATTGCCTTTTAACCGTGCCTATAAAATTGATTATGATATTGTAAATGAATACAGTAAACTAAAAAGAACAGAGTCTAATTTGGCAAACATGCATCTGTATCCACACAATATCTAGAAAAATGCTTCTCACAATATCTTCTGGCATTATGCATAGTGCTCCTTTTGGATATTTGCTTCATATTATTGGATTGTAATCTAGGTATTACTTTTGTGAACAGGGACAAAAAAATTATGTTTTAGGGGCTGAAAAGATGACTCAGTGGTTAAGAGCACTGACTGCTCTTGCAGAGGACCTAGGACTCTCCTGAGGGAGAGTTTTAAAGAACACTTTGACAGTTTCTTTTATTCTCTATGATAGTTGTTAACATTTCTAAACTTCATATGTATTTTATTTGTATTCTGAAGAATAATACTAAGAAAATACCAGAAGTCACAAAGCTAATGAACTCTTACATGTAGCTTACTTTTATACAACAGAAAGCCCCTGAATTTGCTCTAGTCTGCAGTGTTTAAAGATGCTGCACTGAAGTACATTTGCCCAACAAAGAACTTGTTTTTTAACTCACGAAAAGTCTTCATGCCTAACAGCTAACAAAATAAAACTTCTCTTCTTCACTGAGAAAGCAAACAGAGAGCAAAGTTCTGAGGTCTGTGCAAACATGGAAAACTGTTCCCTAGCTCTAAGCCCCTGGCTGCAGGATGTTGGAAAGCGCTTAGGAGAGAAATTAGCCTTTAATAAAGACACCATACTTACAGTGACCTTTGAGCAATTCCAGATGTAGATTTTTCCACAACTCATCAGAAGGAGGCTGACTCCAGAAGCGACAGTTCCATATAGGTTTGAATGAGACTACAAGCTCATGCGGCACAGAAAAGAGGCTCAGCAGAAATGAACACAACACAAAACAAGCCAGATTCATGAAAATGTAACCAACTCTTACATTCCACAAGTGAGGAGGAAACACATGTCATTTTATATTTTCGGGATATAATTAGGGTTTAGCAGCTAGTCTACACTGTCCACTCATTCCCATCTTTCACACACTAATCTTTTATACAGAGTAATTCATTTAATCCACAAACTAAACCAGCATAGTAGAGACTGTTATTCACATTCTATGACTAGAAAAATTTAGATGAAGATACTGAAGTAGTTTGGTCAAGATCATCTACTGAGAATAGAAGGCAAAAGCTCCTTAAAGGGGGGCTAGAGAAATGGCTCAGTGGTAAAGAACATTAGCTACTCCTGCAGAGGACCTGAGTTCAATTCACAGCACCCACACTATGGCTAACAATGGTCTGTTACTTTAATTCCAGGGGATCTGTTGCAATATACTCACACATAAAATAGAAATAATATATTTTTTAAACTCCTTAAAGGGACAATGAGTCAAAACTTTAAATTTGCTGACCATGAAGTTTCTTTATCACAATTCTACAGCTCAGTTGCTGTGTAGGACAAAAACCCTTATGAACAGTCCTTAAACAAGGACCGCAGGTGAGCTACCAAAAGAAAGGGAACTGGAAAGTTTAAACCAAGATGCTTACTCAACTCTAGGCCTCTCACAACCATGGTGCCATAGAGAAAGAGAAAATAAGATTTCTCTTTCTATTGTGAACTCACTCTAAAATTATCATTTGGCTATGTACTCCTATAACAGCAGTTAACATGAATGTTTACTTACTGCGATTTAGTGATCTAAAAGATTTCAATGCTAATACAGCATTAACAAACTAGCTAATGTCACGTAGGGGATGTGGATTTAATAACATTCTTTCAGGAAAGAAGTGAAGACTGGAGATTGGGCAGTTCTCAGCCTTCTGAAACAGAAAGGGAAAGAATGGAATGCCTTTGGGTTCATTTATTAACACAGAAATATTGAATCTAATAAATCTCATTGTTTTTCTTTTCTATTTTGTTTTCTCTTTGTTTATTTACTTGCTTGCTTACCAGTTGTTCTGAACTAGGCTCTCCATTCAGGGTATCCTTAAACTTCCTACAAGGCAAGGACAACATCAAGTGCCCATTCCTTCTGCTTCCATCTCCTAAATGCTAAGATTATTAGCATTTACTACCACACTGGCTTTATATTTTTTCCTGATTTCAAATTTATTGTTAAATAATATAGTTGTCTTGTAAGTATTCTAATATTAGACAAGCCAAATACACCCATTTTACACTGTTAAAAATTAAAAGAATTAGAAATTATTTTAATCATATTTTGACTTTTCTTGTAAGTGAAAAATAACTATAAGGAGAATTTGGGAATCATAAACATGAATACTGGATGAATAAATGTTACATTTGAGTAGCCGAGAATTTATGCAACTATGGACCAATGAAAGAAGAATCCTAAATTCAAACCAATTCCTCTAAATCTGAGTCCTCTGCACTAGCCACCCCATTTGTTAGCTTTCCAGGGTTACTGTGAAAACTATATGGCAAAAAAAAAATTATTCTGTAAATATAAATCATCATATTCATTAAGATAATCATTAAAACTTAATCTGATTTTACAAAATAAAGTACCTTTGTTTTAGCCTCTTTCTGCCTGCCTGCCTATCTGTCTGTCTGTCTGTGTTTTCCTTCACCAAAAAAATGGAAGAGACCCAAAGTTCCACATTATTGCTGTTCTCATGATAATCACTTCATTCTTCAGCACCTTTGACATTTTTCCTTACTGTTAATTATTATCAGCAATATAATATTTCTAAATATTCATTCTACTAGATTTCTAAATAGTTTCTTTAAAATTCTCAGAAACTGAAAACTAAAATAGTTTTACAAACCAATTGACTAAAATTTTGGCTAGATTTCTAAGCTGTTAGAAGGATACTGTTGTGGGCAGTGTTAATTTTGGTCAGGGCCTACTAGCCTGCTGCTCAGGAAGGATTGTACACCCACTCATGGATGTCAGCTTAGACACATGACTTGTGAAAAGTGAGATATGACACATGTCACTGCCAGGAAGAAAATTCAAGTCCCACAATGTAGCTTGCCAAATCCTTTTATTTTCCTATGTCATGAGATCAGAATCTTCTAGATAAGGGCTGTCTGATCCACTTGGGGTCCTGAGGGAGGACAGCACGACTTAGAGCTAACACCAATGTCGCACCTTGTAGCATGGATGAGAAATAAAAATCTGCCATTGGGCATCCTTGGAATTTTATGTTACTTGTTATCACAGGATAACCCAGGTTAACCTAATTAATAAAATAAAGGCTAGTTACACCCAACACTTTAATTAGAGTAATTAACAAAGTAAAACAACAGAAAACATCTAATTTATTCAGAAGCAAAAAAAGCATGTATGTTTCTTGTATATTAATTGAGTTGTCTGCAGTAAGTACAAAGAGATTTCAGGGATTCAAATTCTCAACAAAGATATTTTTATGCATAGGCTAAGAAAGCACATAATTAAAGAATCACATTCGGAAAAAAACACCTTGGTTATTATTTAAAAGTTACACAGAATTAAGAAATCCATATAGAGTTCTTGTTATTCCGTTTTATAATAGCTACTTCTATTTTTCATTTTCAAAAGCCATAAATTTTGAAATTATATGCAATAAAAAAATGACTCTCAAAACCTCAGCAGATTTACAAAATCAAAGATAAATAAGTATTACATTTGCTTGGCTAGAAGTCATGTCCTTATGATGATCTCCATTTATAACTTTAAAAGGCAAACTCAGTATTTTAAAAATTAAAACCTCTGGTATCCGGCTCAATGCATGAGATACATGATTTCAGGGATGATGTGAGCTACTCTGCAGTCTCATGAGCTCTGTCCACACAGTATCAAGGATGCCCTGCCATCTACTGTCAGTATTATAATCTTACAAGTTTAGCTAAATAGTAATCAAATCATTTCATTTAAAATCCAAGCTTTCCCCCTGCACACGAGTGCTTAAACATTAGATTTCTATTGTATTACCTGTTTTCTTGGAAAATTAAATATTGTTTCATTTATGCTCAAATGATACTCTTTTGACACTGCTCTTGAATAAATAACTCAGTGTACTTTTGATTTGTCGCTCAATTCATAATCTCTTGTTCTGTTTATTATGCTTGATCTTACACTAACTAGAAAGTGTTTATTTTATCTAATAAATGTTCTCTTACCTTTAGACAGAACTTTGCTATGACAGTTGCTCCCATTTCGTTTTCAATGCAAACATTCTTCACATATATTGAGACTCCTGTTCAGAAATGCTTTCTGTTTTTCTCTACCAAAATCTTAGTTTATCCTTCACCTTAAAAACTGTAGTGATGCAAATTTCTAAATTAGCATTTGCTTTCCTTCACTGCTTGAAGATAAATGTCCATGCCTGCAGCTCCCTGCTAATGATCCTCACCACCATGCTCCAAGTGGCCTCTCTGACTTGTCAATTTAGCAGTTTTCCAATATTTTAACCCACCAATAATCCTAAAGTTAATTTTTGTAAAGTTTTTACTAATACCAATTTTCCACCATTTATAGTGCTTTCTACTTCAACCTATGTTTTAAATTTCTGATATTTTACTTCGTTTCGTTTCTGTATTTGTCATTAGCTTAGAACAGCTAGAAATTTCCTCCAAGCTGATTTCTAAAAGATACTATAAATTATATGCATATTTAGAGCACTGTGTACATCACCTACACATGTTAATGAAGAAATATATTCATGCACCACTGCATCATTCTGAATATGTAATTATAGTAATTTTTATACAATGATATTCAAAATGCTTTTTATTGCATACTTTTGGGGTTAAAATTTATATAATGAATCATGCTTATCTTTGAATATAAACAAGGTCCACCAACAATTTTAACCTTAAACAGTAGTGAAATAATTTTATTCTTAAACATATTTAAATAAAATTTATTCCTTCAATTTTACATCCTGAAGTGCATCTCCCAGCAGTAACAGATTGGACCACAGAAACTCCTCCATAATGATCTGTAAGTTTTTAAGGAAATTAAAAAATAAGTCTAAAAACAAACACATTGCACCCATACTGTTTCAAATGACTAAGCATAGTGCTACTCTATTAATTCTGCCCGAAGCAGTATACAAATTCGGTATCAAACAGAAGCTCATCAAGGGTACTCTCATTGACTCAGAAAATTTTCTTTATGCTTGTAACACTCTTGGTCCTATATTGCAAACATCATGGTGACAAGGTTGACCTGAGTCACAGACTGTAAAATGTTTTAGAGGAAATACCAATTCTTAAGGTAATACAGAATAATATGGGAAAAGTTGAATATACATGTGAGGTACAAACTCCAGCAGTGGGAAGGGAGGGTCACAAGAGGTCTCAATGGTGAGAGAATGTGAAGAGTTATAGAGATAAGACATACTTTATTCACTGATAAACAGGTTAGGTTGACAGACACTGGAAGGTATCCAGGCACATGCTGGCATGCACAGGTCGCATACAGGTAGGCATAGGCACACATGCAGACTGGCACACAAGCTGCAGGTAGGCACACACAGGCCTAAAAAGCCTCTGATCCCAAAGATATATACACGTCCACACAAAAGTGGCATTGTGTAAGAAATAACAGATTACACCATTATTTAGTTTTGGATTTCCTGGATAAACAGTGTCAGACATTTGTGTTAACTCATAGACCCTCAGAAGTTCAGAGTTTGCTATCTTGGCCCAAGCCAAGACATTGTTATCAGCACCATGTTCTCTAAACATAAACTAGACCTTAAGGTTCTCTGTTCCCTATGTGAGTTCTTAATTCAGGAACATTTTGAAAAGATGAAGGCTTTTATTATGTGGCTTCAGATAACATCTCGAGCATCTTATTTCTTTAAAAATTGTTTTAAAATATTTTTAATTTTTATTTTTGTGGTGGTTTGAATAAGAATGCCCCCCATAGGCTCTACCCATTTGGACAATTTATCCAGTTAGTGGTACTGTTTCGGGAGTTCTTAGGCCGTGTGGCCATACTGGAGGAAGCACATCGCTGGGGGCGGGCTTACAGAGTTCTGAAGCCTTACTGGGTCTCCAGTTGCTCTCTGCTTCCTGCGCCTGCTTGAAGATGTGAGTGCTTAGCTTCTACACCTGCTCCAGCCACCTCTGCCGCCATGCCGCCTGCCTGGATGGACTCTTGCCCTTTTGGAACCCTAAGCTAAATAAAGTCTTCCTTTTGTAAGTTCCCTTGGTCAGTGTTTCTATCACAGCAACAGAAAACAAACTAATACAATTTTATTGAATTTCTGGAATTTCATTCAACACAGTTGAATGGTATTTAGGTCTCCTACACTATCCACACCTTCCCCCACCGCCCCTCACCCACTCAGTTTAATGTACTCTCTTATATTAAATATATGTATATGTGTGTCCTTGTGTAGGTATGTGCCCTTGAATACAGGTGCCCACCAAGGTCGAATAAGACATAGGATCTTCTAGAACAGGAGTTACAGGCAATTGTAAACTGCCCAACATGTTACTGGGAGTGAAACTCAGATCCTCTGCAGAAGCACCAAATACTCTTAACTGCTGAGCTATCTCTTTAGTCCAGGTTCTTATTTCTTAATCTTGACAGTCACATCATAACTCACCAGTTCTCTTTGTATTATCTGAAATCCTAGATGGATACTAAAAATCGTTCATAAAAAATTAAAATTTGTTAAACATGCTAGTGATGATTTACTGCAGATAGTTGTAGTCAATACAATCTTGGAAGAGTATCTCCTATAACAGATGAGTTTGTTCCAAATACAAATTATTGGAGATTCTGTGACTCATACAAGTATATCTTGGTTTCTTGAAATCAAGACAGGGGAAGAACAAAGCGACTAAAGACAGGCAGGTGATGATATATGAACTAAATACATTTTTTTAAAGTACATTGTACTAGTATTTAATTTGGTGTAACATTGTATAGCAGAAATTTAACAAGCATCATATTATAAGGTAATGACAATTAGGAACCCAAATGGATGTCTTATTTTTTTAATGTAACATGATACAATAATCATGTTCCTACACTGAAATAACACTTTTCCATGTGCGTGTGTGTGTGTGTGTGTGTGTGTGTGTACATACATGGTCTTACATGGGTTGGTGCACATGCATGTGTGTTCATGTTGTGTGCAGGTAGGTGCCCATGAGTGTATAAACATGTATATGTGCATGGGGAGGTCAGAAGACATCCTCAAGTTTTACTTATTTCTGAGGCATAACACACCTTTCTTTGAGGTAGATCTCTAGACACTAGAATTCAACAAGTAGGCTAGCCTGGCTGGACCATGAGCCCCACAGATCCATCTGTCTCCACCTTCTCAGCACCGAGATTAACAAGCATGTGGCACCACATGTGGCTTTACATGGTTCCAGGGATTGATCTCAGGTCCTCGCTTGCAAAGCAAGCACTTTACATACTCACTTATACGTACAACACAAGTCCTTTTTCATTTTCTTTTTTTGTAAAAAACATGAATACTGAATGCCCGGAAGTCGGGGCAAGAATGGTAGTGCATATCTGGAGTCTCCTGGACATAGAGTGACATGTCTGTGTGTTCACTAAGTTGGAATAAAAAATAATGCTCATTTTTAGCATGTAAAATTTCTTAACTGTATATAACTGAAATTATCTAGATAGATTATACAGATGATTATACAGATTGTACATGTTTGCATGAACTGTTTTGACAGAATATATGACAACATAGATGGTTTGTGTTGTTCACTAGTCACTTCTGGCTGTGATCATAATTTGAGGGTGCATAATTATAGCCTTTTTGAGAGTAGCCATCTAAGACAACCATAAGAAGAACTAGCCCTTGACCAGGCTCAGAAGTCCTAGGTTGAAATATCACTATTCCTTTTACTCTACTACAGTAGACAGTAGTCTAAACAGATGAGCTGTTGCTTTCATTTGTCTACGTCCCTAAATGGGAATATTTGAGACCTTTAAAACTAACTCTCTGTGTTTCTGGGTGAATTCTGCAGCCATTGAAGGAAACAGGAAGTCTGTTTTCTCTACCAAAATGTTTATGTTGCCAGCATAATTGTGCAATGTGTGCTTACTGTCTGAAACATTTTTGGCAGGGGAACTGTAAGCCATGGTACATGAAAGATAGACAGATTAAATTGGTTGTACATATAGGTACAGATATATAAATTTCTCTATCTAGTGGCAGAGGAGGAAGATGTGGACTACACGCGGCCTGGTGGTAGTGCTGGTCCTGAGTGTACTGCCTTCTTGCCTGGCACTGCAGTCAGATGACCATGAAATTTGTATTCCTTACCAGAGAAGTTTTTACCAGAACCTCAAAGATAGAGATTTAACTTTCTTTCCAGCCACAATTAAAGAATAACTTATAAAGCTCTGCTGTGATGCAAAAGGCAAAGAAAATTGGTTGTGCCATTGAGACCACAGATGATACAACCACCAAGATCATCAATGAGGCCTCAAGCCCCTGTCCTGTCATACCTGTGTGGAAAAGACTTGTGAGAAGCTGAAGAAAGACAGCCAGATATGTAAGTACAAGTATAACAAGTAGACTGACCAGAGCACATTAGACATGCAGAAGATCTGGAAGAAAGAGCTGAAGATCCTGGAGGACATAGAAGAGAATGGCAACAGCTGTGGAGGAAAGTAGGATGCATCTGACTACATAAATGAACTAATGCCTAAATATGCCTCCAAGGCAGCCAGGGCACTGACTGGTCTTCAGTTTGCCCATTCTCTACTGCACCTGAGGGGAAAACAGTTCAGCTGTCTCTTCTCCAAAAGAGCAATTTTGTAATTTCTGTTCTAAGCTGAATCCTGACAGTACGAGCTGTGAAGCTTTCCTGACAATGCTGGCTCTACAGGGCTATTTTGGGGGAATTCACTTCCTCCTGTTGCTGACTTATTCCAAAATTTTAATGTGTGTTGGGGACTTTTTCATTAAGGAACTTATTTTGTTCTATATTCAATATCTTCTGGTATTAATAATCCCTTTAATATTTATTTTGCATAAATAATAGGAATACACACCTGTTATGCCAATCAGAAAGTAATCTGTCTGTTACTCCTTGCGTATCCCCTAATGACATCAGGTCTGACATCAAGTGTCCTATAGTTACCCCCAGACAATACAAGCTATTTCTGATTGGATTTAAGGCATGCTATACATTCCCGGTACTGCAAACCTTGTCTAGAAACCATGGTTGGGGACCTTACAAATTCCAGGGATGAACCAACTACTATTGTTATGCTAAATGGACCCAGTATCAAACCACCCTCTAAATTCATTCTCTGTACCCATAGATTGGTGTAGCTTTCAGACTTCATCAGAGAAGTTCCTTAGTGCAGTGGATGGTGGTAAATACAGAAACTCTCCACAGGTCAAAGTGCAGAGAATGACTGTCAGCACTGTGATCAAGTCACAACGGGGACATCTAGATCTCTCTCATACACACACACACACACACACACACACACACACACACACACACACAAGGCTCAGGGACTGTCATGGAAAAAGCGCATGAAAATATTTTAAAATCTAGAAATTAAGGAGAACTGGAGAAAACATTGTCTTCTGTACATGCCAAGGCAGCTGCAGTCAGGAACTCAAAGCAGCTGTGTCTGCATAGGACCTGCAGAGAATCGAGTCAGTCAACATTATAGTATGGAAAAGGACATTTAGGAGCCTCTACTCCTGAGGAGTTGGACTTCTGAGGAAGGGAAAGGTAGTTTTCTTTAAGAATGTGGCAGATCTACTACACTGCAGAGTCCACACACTCAGGAGCATTGAGAGACACAAATAGAACTAGTGAGTTGTTTAAAAAAAGAGAGAACTCAGAGTTCAAGAGGTGATAATGAAGTGGTGAAAGATCTGGTAAGAGTTGGAGGGAGGGATGAGATAAATATGACAAAAATATATTGCATGAAACTCTCAAATAATAAAGATATTTCTAAATAAGTTAAAAAACAATAATCAAGTAATTATTTGCTATTAAAGATTTTATTTTTCTTCAGATAATACCCTGAATTATATTTCTTTGATGTAAAATAAGGATTTAAAGAATGATTTTAAATTGTATTTATATAGCAACTACTGAAAATGAAAAATAATAATTAAAATATGAATCTATTCATATCCAAACAGGAGTAGGGGATACTCTTTTTATTAATACAAAGCCACATTTGTCATTTTTATCTTAAGTATTTATTAATAGTAAACTGTGTCATGAAATACTGAGAAAGAAATTTTTCAAGAGGAAAATGGCCTTTAAAGCAAATCTAGTATGCAAAAGTATATGGATTGGAAGGCGAGACAGCTCCCAGCGGGAAAGCTGCCTGGGCTCTTAGGTCTGAATATTTAAAAAAAAAAATCCGCCCTCATTTCACCTCTTTACTGAAGGCCAGATTGTTCCATGAACTGCATTCATCCGGACATGCTAATATGAATGAACATTATGGCAAATTTTAACAGGGCAAAATTCTATCACCACAAAAATTTTTAAACAAATAATCACCATAAGGAAAACAGTCATAAACTATGGTTTATAACCCATGCCTGACTGAATTTTCAAAATATGCTACTCCAAATAATTCTGTACAGTTTTACCAAGTCCTTAACACTCATTACTCCAGTGGCTTTTAACATTTTACTGTGACTCCCAGTAAAAAGAATATTATATAGCACATATGTATAAGATTTTTTCATAAAATACTACCTGACCTTACTACATGCTATACAGTTGTATTTTGTATTTTCTTTTTAAAATACTGTTTGAGTTCAATTTATGACGTTTCTCAACCTAATATTATATTATGAACCAAAAGCCCAGCAGAAAACAGAGGAAATAGAGATTCTTCACCAAGAAAATACAGAGAGTGAAAGCAGAAAAATGAAATACAGTAAAGAAAATAAGGGGTTGAACATTATAGAGAAAAGAAATCACAGAATTTTAATGTGACTATTGCCAAAGTGAAGATCTAGAAAGCAGTGAAGACTGATCCTAAGATTTGAAAGATCCGAAAGCTGACAATTTCACAGATACTGTAAGAATAATAACATCCATTTATTGTATAAAATACATCCAAGCTACAGATCAGATAAAGTCAAAGAACCTTTCAAACTTTTAAATTATACTGTATTAAGTTTACATATTATGGATATTTATTATATACAAATCTTGATGAATTAGAATAACCATCTATTTTATTTAATACCCCCCAAAAGTCAAAATTCTTTCATTATAATTTAAAAATTCCTACGTGCTCAGCTGGCTCTTAGACTAGCCAACTGTGCAGAAAGTACAGACCTCAAAGTTGGAAGACCATATTTTATGTTCTAGTCTAGGTTTTACCACTTCTGTAAAAAGTATAAATGACAGAACATGGTAGAAACACTTTGTAAATCAGAATGTCCCAAAGGCACTGCAGTTAATCTCAAATAATTATAGTACCATTTTTTTTGTAATTGTATAGGGTTACATAAGCTTTTCCATAAAAGATTCCATTTATAACACAGATCTGTTCCTTCTTTCTTTCCAGGCCAGCCTTCTAAACAATTTTTTTTCCTCTTACTTTCATCACTGAAAAACTGTACATACAAAAAATTCACTATTTGCTCAGTGTTGCATCTTCATAAATCACCTGTTCTGATCTACGAGGACTCATTAAACATATAAGAGGCCTTGGTCATAGTGTTTTACCAGAGCAACAGAAAAGTAAAATAGAGAAGTATATTGTCAGTTTTAAATTGTTTGTTGAACAAAGCAGAATTTCATCTTTGGCTGCATCTAGTCCTTAAATCTTATTTATATACATATATATATATGTGTGTGTGTGTGTGTGTGTGTGTGTGATTCATATGTATCTATGAATTAGAAATATGTGTTCTTTGCCTGTTGCAGGTCTGCCCCTGGTTCTTAACTTTAAACTCCATTTATTTTTCCTCTCCTAAAATCTGATAAAATGCATTTGTCTTTAAGTTGTGAGGTAATTAGCTCAAGATGTCTTTTTCCCGTAAGGCTTTAAAAATGTTGATAAACTAAGAAAACATCTTTTGGGCACCCTAGAAGCTCACCAAAATCAGGAACACCACTTTGATGAGATCAGTTGTGTTTAGGGGATGGTAGATAACAATGAAACTCTAAGCTGCAGCTTTCTTTTGACAAGGACCTTTTGTCTTTGATACAACCTTGAAATTACTAATTTTAATTTTTACTGCTTTTCAGTTGTGTTAGCCTGATGAAGCTCACTAAGTAAAGGTGTATATTCATTTTCCAAAACTGTTTCCTTCAAGTTTCCAGGACATGCTCTTTTTTGGTTTCATCCTGATCATAAAATGAACATGTCTTTGATATGGCTGTTACATAGCAGCTGTGGTTACCTGGATAAGACCTGCACAAGATCAAACCAATTCAAATTCCAGAATGGCGGGCTGCTGAAGTCTGTTATGTAGTAATTTTCAATTTCTTCTGAGTTAGTGAAAACAGTCCATCCTAGAAGAAAATTCACCAAGCTAGGAAGTTCTAAGAGGAGGCTCATAAATACCTAGGAGATTCTAAAGAGAGGATCTTTGAGACTCTAGAAGTAAGCAACTCAGATTTAGGAATTCACTGAAGTTGACCAGATACAGGAGGCTCCTCCCTCCTTAAATTTATATAACCAGTAAGGCGTTCTAAGAGACCAGCATTACTGCTTGGAAGAGGATCTGCCCAACTGAGTTGCCTGGGAGAGATGCTTTCTGTGTTCTACCACCTGCAATAAGCTTCAGGGTCCTTGAATGGTCATCACCTATGAGAGTGTGGGATTCTGATGATACAGTTGCCTGTGTGTACCTCCATATTCCTGTAAGTAACCCCCATATGCTTATTGACTCACCAAGTTGAATATTGGTGATATCCATACTTCCTTCTGTTGTCAATTCCCTATTTGGGTAGAGCAAACATTTGATTAGGTCTTCCCAGGAATAATGTCACATAACATAGTCCCACAGATAGGCGCTATTGGCATTTGGTAGCTGCTGGGGAAGGGAGTGTGGCCACTTGACTTGCAGTGACTGGCCCCATACCTATGAGTGTAAGAGCAGCACTAACTAGACTCAGTGAGTCATTAAAAAAGTGAGGAGGACACGAACACTGTAGCAACTTGGGGTGGATTTGAGAGGAAATATAGGGGATCTATCTGAGTAAGATAGAATACACACATGTATAAAATTTAAAAAATAAAAATATTAACCAAAAGTGAGCATGTCCTTCCTGTTTTTATATTTTCTCCAAAGCATTCGTCTCATAATCTTAATCTTCGTGAACCAGAAATCTTGAATTTCTTTGTTTCATTCTATTTTCATATTTATCCCAAACAGTAACCATAAAATGCAAGAGATTTATTTTCCAGGATTAGGAGAATTGTTATATAATCAAATTAGCGAACATTTTAGAAAACATATAGAATATTAGACATGATTACTGGCTTGGTAAGGATAATATAAAACTCTCTGTTGGCATTAAACCATGAAATTAATCAGTTTATAGTCTCATGATATGTTTTAAACCCAGAGAAAGTCAGTGTTCAGGAATATCTAAGACACCTGATGTCATATTTATATGATAGTGTTCATAAATTGGATAACAATTCTAAACATTTCAATCACTGCTAATACTGAGTTGTAAATAAGATACTAATAAAGAGAAAAAGTTGAATTATCACATTTGGTCAGCTAGCGGTTTTGACCATAGAGACCCCACTATGCCCCAAGACATAAAGGTAGTAAATTCTGAGCTGATGCCAAAATATGCAACTGCAAGGATGATGGAAAGAGGAAACAGCAAAGCCCATAGGGAAGCATTATTCTGGGGGTCTCCTTAACTCATAGTCTCCTTAACTGTCTGCACTTCCAGAAAGGACTCTATCGACCTCAGCATGACAAGCACAAAGGAAACACTGTTGGAAAGCACAAAGTTTTGCTTCGAAGAGTCTCCACACATTTTGACAACACTTAGTAGTCTCACTCAGTATATAATGAATCATATATTTGTTTGAGGGAACGGAAGAAATTATAGCTTTTTTTTCTAACATCTGCTAGCTTGCAAAAAAATATGTATGTGTAGAAAGAAAAGGAAGTGTCAACACAAATTTTTCTGGAGACATTTTAAACAAACTCAGAAAAAAATATTTCAAGCAATCTACATTAATTTCTTAGGAGATAAGATTATCATTTAGTGTTTAGCAAAGGTTGCTGCACTGTGAAATGTACAGAACAGGAAAATTCATATCCACAGAAAAGAGACAAGTGGTCCTGAGAGGCTAGGAAGAACAGAAAGTAGCTGCTAATGTGTATGCAGTTTCTCTTAGGAGTGATGAAATGGGTTTGGGATTTAGACTGTGGCAATGATTGTATAACTTTGTGAATATACTAAAGAAGAAAATGAATTATATGCTTGAAGTAGGTGACTTATGGGGCTGGAGAGATGGCTTAGCAGGTAGAAGCAATGGCTGCTTTGGCAGAGGACCCAGGTTCATTTCCCAGCAAGCACATGGCAGTTAGCAGCCATCCCTAACTCTAGTTCCACGGGATCCAACACCCTCTTCTGGCCTCTAAAGGCATTGCATGACATGGGAACATGTACATGAATGCAGGCAAAACACTCATACAAAAATTATATTTATAAATAAGTATAAATTGGAGACTTGTCTGGTATGTAAAGTACAGGACAATACATTTTAAAATCTTTAAAATATAAATATTTTAGTTAAATCTGCAAAAGGTTTTATTTATTAACTGAAGTGCTTAATAGATTTTTCTCTATTTTAAGGCTTTTAATAAAATTTTACATGTATAACTATTAGAAATTTTCTTTTTGTTTTTATTTTTACTTGTTTTCTAAAGAATTTCATGCATTAGTACTGTGTTTAACTCATTTCCTTTCCTCTCTCCCGGTCCTCCAACACATCACATTCCACCTCCCCCACTCTCCCTCAATTTCATGACCTCTTCTTTATTGTTTTATATATATATATATATATATATATATGTGTGTGTGTGTGTGTGTGTGTGTGTGTGTGTGTGTGTGTGTTGTATACATATGATCTGCTAAAAAATTTTTAAGTTGCTATATGGTTTAGTCTCTCCCTGATCAGACTCATTAAAATATTTCCTATGGAAAAAAATCAATCATTATTGTCAAATTGTCATGACTTATGGAAATTTCCATAAACATTTCCATGGAAAAAACTCATGACAATTTCCATAAGCATTCCCTAATTAAAAGCAATGGTAGTAAGTTCTGTGCTGGGACCAGAGGAAATAATATCCTGGTATTGCCTAGTATAAATAAGTCAGACCATGTGAGTCCTTTCAAAGGTTTATTCACATTCAGAATAGGTCAGAGATGATCATAGACCTCCAGATCCTACATAGAGCAGAGCTATTTGTCCATGACAGATCAACATTTGGATTACCTGTATGAAGTGATTGATATAGTCTATGGTCAGTAAATTATGAGCCTTGGGATACATTCAGAGAGCTGTGCACCTGACAGTATCTTCACTTCTGATTTCTTGCTTTTCACGAGTGGCTGCCAGATAAATGGGTTTAGGTTCACAACTAGAATCAAATGCTTAAGTTGGATAATGAAGAAGCAACCAGGTAGAGAATTGACCTTATTTGTAATAAAATATTCAAAGGAATGGAAGAAACTAAATTAAAAACACAGGTATTTCTTGGACATCTGCAGCTTGAAAGGTTGTATCAGGGATGGAAGGAGAGTTCAACTGGTAAAGTGCTTGACATTCCCAAATGAAGTACTAAATTCAATCCACAGAATCAATGTAAAAAGCTAGGGATGATTAGCATCATCAAGGACTCTGAAAGTTAGCCAGAGATAAAGCTTCTTGGTCAGTATCAGCTTGATTTCTCCATGTTTATTCTAAGACTTATAAATGAAGTGTCTTCAGTAATGAGTACTTACCATTAAGTTCTGGTGGACAATCAAGATCAATGGCAATATCTAGCATTGTTTGAGAGTCTACAGGACTCTCCCCTGTTTAACAACTGTAAAAGCGATTTCGTTCTTGGTTTTGGGCTTTCTATTTGTTAACTTGTGGTATTTGATAGGGGCATTGCCCCCCCTTGCAGGGTAAATCTATTTAAATGCTTTTTCTATTGCATATGTAGATACTTTAAGAAGTTTCTGCAGTGGTAGATCTCCACAGGACGTTTTCAAAAGGCATTTAATGTTATCTTTTCCCACACTCTCTCCTCTACTCTGCCCTCCCATTGGCTGTCTTGTTTAACCTTCCTATTCCATCATTCCTCTCTGCCATTTATGTCACTATATTCTATTTCCCTTCCCAGGAATTCCATCCCTGTGGTACCTTACTGGTTTCATGACCTTTATTCATTTTCCAATTTAAACACACATATTTAGATAGCATATTCATTAATCACACATATTCAAACTAGCATCTGGTTACAGAAGAGAACATGCAATGTTTGTCTTTCTGGGTCTCTGCTTCTTCACTCTGGAAGACTGTTTATAGTTCCATTAATTTACCTGAAAATTTAATACTATTATTTTTCTTAATGCCTGAATAATATTTCATAGTTTAAATGGACCATGTTATCATTATTCATTAATTAGTGTCCGGACATTTACATTTTTTCCATTTCCTGGCTATTGTGAATAGAGCAAAAATGAACATGGATGTGCAGGCACATCCATACAAGAATAAAGGGTCCTTTGGATATGCTCAATAGTGATATGGCTGGATCGTGTGGTAGAGCTACTTCTAGCTTTTTGAGGAACCTCCAGACTCGTTTCCATGATAGCTACACCCATTTTCACTCCCACCAGCAGTGAATAAGTGTTTGCCTTTACCCATATCCTCACCAACATTTTTACTCCTTCATTTTTGGGATCTTAGTCATTCAAGATGTATAGCTGGTAAAGTTTTTTTCCCAATCTATAGATGTACTCTTCACTCAAGTGACTGTGTTATTTGCTGCACAGAAAGCATTTTAGTTTTATGAGGTCCCATTTGTCAGTTGTTGGTCTTAAATGCCTTTGCTATTAGGGTGCCATAAGAAACAATTAATCATCAACCTTACCCGATGTGAACCCTGTGAGCTACAATAAACACTAGTATGACTAGATATGATGACTGGTGTAATGATGGCATGAATGTTATAGGAATAACCAACTATTTTATGATTGGTTTAATGGCTGCTGCACAAGATGTAGTCATACTTGGAACTATTATCAATGCCAAGAATCTATGGCCAGAAGGATCACAGGTTATAGGGTAGAACCTATTCCTATTATTCTGGTAATGGTCATAGGATTAAACCAACTCCTAATGACTTATTGTTATACCCATAGGTTAATTAAGATCTATTAGCTCTAACCAGAGAAGTTTCTTCTTGTAGTATACGGTAATTAACACAGAGACCCACAATTGGTCAACATACAGAGAGTAAGAGACTGCTGAGTGTTCAGCCCTGAATGGGAAACCTGAATCAAATACTCTGCCTAAGGATCAGGGAATCACTGTGGAAAATGGAATGGAAAGTTTGTAAGAGCCAGTGTTGGTTGATGAATATAAAGAAATACTGTTTTCCGGACACAACAGAGGAATTGCACATATGAACCCACAGTGCTTGTGACAGCATGCACAAGACCTGGCCAAGTCCAACCTAGACAATCCTCAGTATGGATAGGGGAATTAGGTAGGAAGCCTCAGCCTTAGCTGAGGGAACAATTGATAGCTTCTGGGAGACAGAGTGTTAGTTGTCTTTACTGGTATGATATCTAATAGGTTCACTAGGCTCTAGAGGATGAACCTGTACCTAAGAGCATTTAGTGAACAGAAATTTGTCTCAATAGGCCTTAAAAATATTAACAGAAAAATTAAGTCACGGGGTAGCAAGATGAGGTGGGGTGGGGAGGGGGATTTGTAATGATCAAAATACGTTGTAGGAAATTCTCAAAAAAATCTTTAAAACTATTTTTTAAGAAGCTAAGCATGATGATGTGCATTTGTAATTCCAACACTGGAGAGGCAGAGGACACCTGGATTGCTGGAGTTTGCTGTCCAATCAGCCTAGCCTCCTTGAACATGCACACATAGGTGAACACACACACACACACACACACACACACACCAAATGGTGACATTTTAATGTGAATTTTCTCACTATCATTATCATAAAGACAGAAAACATCATTATTTCATCATAAAATTGTGACTTAATAACTCAGAATCCACTCACACTTTCCTTCCCACCCAATCCAACTTCCTTTCTGCCCATTATATCAACTACTTAATGGAACCAAACTACCTGATTCTTGACTGGAGTCAGAAAAATCTCACAGTGGAAAATGTTTGCTAAGTAAAGTTAAAAATTTTACAGCAGATGTGGGATTCTTTTCAGTTCTATGAAAGTGATTTCGGAGAACTGTTTGGATTCGTGCATGAAAACTGATAATGCTTAGTTGGCCTGCTCTAGTTAATAAGTAAAAAAAAAAAAACTGGCTCAGAAGTAAGTGACTGAAAATCAAAGACTAAGAGATATTTTAAGACAGAAAGTTATGATGATTCCATCTTTCCCCAAAATTGACTCTCCTGGTAATTATAAAAGCCAAATGTGTGGTTATATCTCGTTTCTGTCTTCCAAAAGTGTCTCAGAACTGTTATTTATTTAATAGCTGTAATTGCTGCAAGAATTAAATCTTCTGAAAGCTTATCCTCATTTCTACAGTGATCCAGTTGACCCACAGCAGTCTGGCTAGCAGGCTAACATTCCCCTCTACAGGTTCCCTGATTCCAGTTTTCTCAGTCAAAACTATTCAGGCCTGCAAATTAGTTATGTGGGACTATGGTAGTAAGTAATACAAACTACAGAAGCAAAACAATAAACAGTTTTTGCAATTGATAATCACTACAGTGATTTTAAATCTGGTTCACCATTGGGGCTAGACAGACCACTCAGTGGTGAAGAGCATTGGCTCCTCCTGCAGAAGACCCAGGTTCAAATCCCAGCATCTACATGGTGGTTAACACCATCTCTAACTCCAGTTCCAGAGTGATCTGGCACCTTCTTCTGTCCTCTGTGGTCCTTACACAACATGGGTGTACTTACATATGTGCAGGCATCACACTCATACACATAAAATAAAAATAAATAAACATTGTTTTTTAAAAAGGTCCATCGTAATCAGAGAGGACAGAAATTTGGATGTTTTTTGAGATTCATTTATTAGAAAAAGAGGAAAAATTGCAATAAATAGGCCAAAAAAGAAGGTGCAAGGGTAAAAGTACTAAATTCTATTTGGTCATTTCACCAAATCTACTCACTCTAATATTGGCCCCTAATAAGATAACAATGACATTGTCTTATACCTGTCCTAGCCTCCCTCTGGATTCCTTTATCTAATGGCAAGGAAGTTCAGGCAAAGGCAAACATAGACACCCTCTTTAATAGCTCAGTCTGTACCTAAAGAGCCTTAATATTTAAAGTAAATTACGTGTTGACATTGGTGTTAACAATATTTATAGAAGCAGAGCAGTATTTGTTCTTTAATTCCATAACTCTGTCTGAATTCTGTAAGGCTTATATAAAGATCAACTGTCATAAGTTTTCATTTATTTGAGCATGTAGTTTAACAGTTTGAGAGCTTGGGACTTCTACAGACATTTCTCTTTTTTTCCTCTTACTAAAAACAGTCTAGAAAATATTTCTGGGTATTAGTGACAAAATTTAAAAGTTAAAGGGCACCTAAGAGATCATCCAGGATCTTTACTTTTATAAATACGAACAGGAAGACACACAGAAGTGGCCAAACTCAAGCTTCCTCAGCAATGCTATGGGAGAAGGAACATTGCAAACTTGGGAAGCGAGGATACTTGCATTCAAACCAACTCACAATTTACAAGTGTGAAATATTAAGCACAATTCTTACTCCCCCAACAGCAGATTTTGACATATGAAAGTTAACATATTTATTTTGAATATGAGTTTATTCATCTGCAAAACTGGAACAATATTAAGAAGCTTTCAGGATGACTGACAGATTCATAGATTATGTATGAAAATACTTTAAAATAGGTTGCTGCTATTTTAACTTACAAGAAGGATTTCAAAATCCCCAAATCTTAGCCTGTTTGTTCATTCGAACAGAACATGATGTCAAAGTGAACTGTAAGTCTATTCATGTTTTCAAATGCCTTTAGTAAATAATCTGCTGCTTCTTAGTATTATCCTTCAACAGTGTCCTAATTAGGCTCAGATGATTGTTTGACACAGAGTGGGTCTCAACATTAACCTCAGGATGATACAAGAGACCTGAGACAAAATAATCAGAAAGTACCATACCCTATGGCTTTAGACTTAAGAGAAGCAGAGTTTATGAATATATCAAAAGATTTCTGAAAAGTTCTACAGTAAAGAAGTCCACTTATACTAGCTTATCTAAATTGTTTAGCCACAGTTAATAAATGACAGGTAATAACCCCAAAGACACACATTACCTACACAACCTTTTCCCTAAAAATTGCATGTCAAAAGACTGCTTGAAGGCACAAGTTTAATGAACTGATCTGGATAACTTGAATATAATGGCTTTTGGTCCTTGGTAAGTGTTAAGTAAATAAGGTATCAATTCAATTGACGTATTTTTAGTTTGAATAATTCACATTTAGGATCAATGGGAGGACCTGCCAAATGAGTAAAGGGTTTTCTTATAGCTTAGGTTATTAAAGTACTGTGGTGTTGCTGTCCCTCTGCTGGGGGCCAGCCTGAGGGGGATACAGGGTCTCCCTGTGAGAGGGGGTGAGAAGCACAGAGTCAGAACACAGACACCAGGAGCTGGGTGAAAGCAGGCAGAGGGTGAGCTGCTGCAAACTTGTTTATTCAAGGAAGTGCAAGGGGTTTTACGGGTTAAGTTGGCCAATCACCCTATGGGGTTGTTCCTGACTGTGGCCAATGGTGTTCTGTCTCTGGGTAGATTATTTTGGTGCAGGTTTTCTCCAGATGCTGGGCGGAAGCTGGTGTCATGCCTGGCCAGATCAGAGCAGATCGCCACATCCACAGAAGCCATTTCCTTATTCCTCGTGGCAGGTAGCCTAGCTAAGGCCCATCCTGCATTAAACCATACACCGTGGAACTAGACATTGGTGATGACTGCCCGGTATTATGAATTCACCAGACACTACTGTATTTTTACTTTCAGATGTTTTCTGTGAATTTGTTCTGCATAAATTATGTCTCTTCATTTTATATGCACAGAAATGGTTCATTTTCAAAATAGTAAAACAAATACCTCAAGCTGTGTATGAGAAATCAGCGAAAACTGTCACCTAATTAAACTATATGTTACCAAAACTAAGAGAAAGCTCCCCTAATGGGCTCTAAAATACCTGTAAGAATCTGTGAAACTAAGTAAATCAATACTTCTTTTAAGCTCTGAAATTTCAGAAGCTGTATTCAAGCCAATACTATAAAAGGGGGCATTTTTCTATAGGTCCTAATATTTTATAAGCAGATTACAAACCATCACAAAACACATATTGACAGAGATTGATGGTAGCGCCTGTAACTTAATCTTGGCATCCCGGTGATCTCAAACCTCTTGAGTGTCACTTCATGGTTTATGATACAGCTACATCACAATCCCTCAATAGCACTGCAGCTTCATCACTAATCTCTCCCTATCAGGTATCCTGTAAGGAAGGAAGTTGCAAGGCCCCACTCACAAGCGGCAATGGCATGAAAGATTGCATTCAGTCTCTGTCCACAGCAATATCTGTAAGTCTGGAAGTGATAAATGGCACCCAAGTTATAAATGAGCAACAAGGTCAGTAGATGCAAGCCACCAAGAGTTCAAAGAAAAGTCACGATTCTGATGGGTTCAAGAAAAGGCCACACACTGCTGGCGTGCATCACTGCAGATAAATCCTCCAAGATGCCTTGCTGCAATTACAAAACAGAATTAGAAAAGCCTGTTATTAAAGAGCCAAGATTTTTGTCCAAGCACTGAACAAAGAACATTGATTAAGACAAAAGTCATTCTTTATCCTGATTTTTTAAAAAACTCGAATTAGATAACAGTTTCTGACTTGTCAAGAATCCTGGTGAAAAATATCTTCAAAATGTGGAATATTTTGAATTTCAATGTCTACCACATTGAAAGACATGTAACTGAATAACAATTTTTTTCTTTTCTTGAGTTTCTCTTTTTAATCTCATAAATCTACCTACAAAAAATTCAGAAGGGATACCAATTGAAATAGCCTCTGTCAAACTCTTCAAGTTGGGTCCTCACCCTATGCAAATCTTCCTTGGGCAAAATGCATACAATAAAAATATGGTCTGTCCTTTTAAACTAAAATATAGAATGTTTCTAACATTATATCTATTGGAGCCTCCCAGAATGTTATAATAAGATCAACTGAGACGTCCCCTTGCTGATTACACAGCGAAGAGTATGGAACACAGAATTCTTTCCAAGTCCTTTCGCTGATACATGGGAGGTTGGAATTTTAATGATTGAACCCCTGCAGGCTACTTCCATCTTCTTTCCACCAAATAAATGCTTTCCTCAGATAGCTATTGTCAGTCTTATAACATGTGGCTTGATCATTGGATTGGTTTCCGGTCCTAAGTCTTGGCTGCTGTATGTATGCCTAAATTTCAATGTCTATTTTTCCTTGGCATTTAGTGGTTCATCAAAATAAAGTCTAATCATATTTGCTAGAGAGCATTGTGCAAAGCTGGATTAGGATATAGGAAGGAATGGCCATTACAACCTCCCTTCTCTGCAGGCAGAAAGACCTAACTTACACCAAAGAACTCTAAGATACTCAAAAGTATGACTAATGTGCACTTCTTCACTGGAAGAGCCACTGTCCTATGACAGCCATGTCATATTTAGACTGCAAGCGTCTAAATATAGCCACCAAAAAGGAAATTATATATATATATTATACTTTTATCTCTGATAATCAAAGGAAACATAAGTTCTTGGTATAACCTGATAGGCAATACAATAAATATGTGTCTTTAAAGTCTATTTTTATATGGAGCTGTGGAGATGGCTCAGCATTTAAGAGTACTACCTGCTCTTGCAGAAGACTCAGGTTTAATTCCCAGCTCACACAATTTTACTAACCACTGTTCACAACTCCAGTTCCAGGGGATGTAATGACCTCTTCTGACCTCCATGGGCATTGCATATCATGGTGCACTTACAGACATACAGATAATACAGTTATACATATAAAAATAAAAATAATAAGTATTATAGTCTATTTGTATAATCTAACCATTTTTAGCATATCCATTATTCTAGAAATTCTCTAAATATTCAAAGTTTACCATGAATCTTGAAGACTGATTTTCTTCTTTGTTTTCTGTATCAGCCTGTATATCACTTTCCAACTCACTTTAAGAGTATCTGTGGGACTGGTAATGAAATCAGGCCCAAAGAATTCCTGTACACTCTCTACAGTCCGCACTCCCCCAACCCCCAGAATCTGTTTATTAATGATTTTGCTCCAAAAATATCTCTTTTCTCACTATGTTAAATCTAAAAAGAAATACCATGATGGTTTAAATCAAACACCTAATTAAGATGTCCAGAGTATGAAAGTAAAATGTCTTCAGATAATGAAAAACATAGGTAAGTCACAGAAATGTAAATTCATGTGAGAATTATGAAAAGTTGGGATCTAGTGGAAGTATAAAATCAACTTTAAAAACATTCCATGTCTCTACATTTCTAGAAAAATTATAATTCAAGGAAAATCTTTGTACAACCACTTCAAAGAGTATCTAAACTATTTCCTCATGGTGGAATGTTCTAATTACGAAGGCTAGAAAAACCAAGTTGCAGGCTAATTAATCACCTCTTTGTTGAGAATGAAAATAAAATGAAGCAAACCTCAAATGCCCTCATATTCTTGGCACCTTTTTTTTCTGTTTGGACAGGTTCCTTCATGAAGATGCCAAATGTAGAATTAATCATCATCTCTTTACTCTGTGAAATGCATAGTTCATGCTAATCAATCCTGTAAGCAATGCCATGTGCACTGCTTTGCGTTTTGCTCTGAGTTCCCAGTTGGCTATTTACCCTTCGCAGCTCAAGTGTCACAGTAAAGTGTTTCTTTAAGTCTCTGCAAATCCAGAAACTGTAGGTTCAGTCTTTGTGTGGAGAGACTGCTAACAGAGATATAACTTTGACATAAGCATTTTTAATTCAATCAAAACTGATATTTCAAGGAGAACATTGAGTCACAAACATTGCTTGCAACTGGCTGGGACTGAAAGACTTTTAAAACCTGCGGTGGATTTTATTGTTGTTGTAATGGTTTTTACCATAATGAAATTTAGTGCATTACCAGGAAAAAGTCATGCCCCGTGGTTGGATGCTGCTTATATTTCAAAACACGTTAGCATGAAGCTACAGACTGATCTAATAATAGAAATGAACTTACCGAAAGATGCATTGATTTTTATATTAGGTCATGTTGAGAATTTACAAAGAACATCTAGTCCATGAAACAAAAATTCTCTTGAGAATAGCTTTGATTGCAAGAAAGGTAATATTAGAAAAATGGAAATCCTCTCCTTCTGGAATGGTGCACATTTCTGTAATGGATTAAGTGCACTATATTGTTTAGAAAAGGTCATCTTTCAGATAAATGATAAATTTGATGAATTTCAGTAGATTTAATCACCCCTTGAGATTTGATCAAAACAACAATAGAATAAGAAATGGATATGAGGAAGCATCTATTTCACCCATATAATTTGTTTATTGGAAACAAGGGTCAATTTATTCAAGCATCTGAAATTATAAATTCAATTTTTGTTATGCATCTGTTCAATAAATTCCTCAGAAAATAAATTCCTATCCTACTAGCATGTATTATAATTATTTCGTAGCTTAAAGAGCAACAAGAAATTCTTCAACAAAATATCTGGAAGGAGCAGGGACCAAAGGGACAAACAAATTAAGGCAGCATCTATCTGTATCTGGGAGATGTAACCTAAGGAATAAAAAAACCAACACAGAGTTATTTTCTTATGTTTGCCTTACCAGAAAGTTGAAATCAGTTTCCAATAATTAAATCTATTACTTTAAATGTATATCTTGTGTATCTTCAAGGAAAACAAAAACCAAAAAACTTCGGTACCAGTTTTCTTTGGGGTAGTGTGTTATAGTTTATTCCTGTGGTTTTATCATTTATTTACATTGTTCTTTCACATTTTTAATTCATAATTTTCATTTTATGATTAAATTGTTTCCTTTTTAATTATTGGGGTACAGTTTTAATCTCTATGAGATCTTGTCACTCTTGAATATTTTCCTTATCTATAAGTGTGCTAGGGTTCTCCTTTTTTCCTAAATTAAGTCATATTATTCATGTAAAAATTATAAAACTAATTGTGATACATTTTTAAACGGCTGGAAGAATTTGAAAATTCCAATACAAAGAAATGATTGAAGTTTGAGGAGATGGCAAAGCTAGTTAGCATAATTTGATAAGTGCACAGTACACACATGTACTGAATTATGCTGTACTGTATACATAAGCAAAAATGTTATACATTCATAAAATTGTTTAATTTTCAAAATTAGTATCAAGTTCAACTCACCTTTTAATTGCTCATTTTTAAGTAAAACAAATTTTCATGTTCTTTAATACAGATTTGAGCCTCGTATTTTCCAGCTTCGTGGCTCTAGGGCTCCCTCTATTGTTGTTTAGTGATAATGGTAATAAAGAGTCTGTTTTAAGAGTTCCTCTGTAGCCCCCTTACTTATTTTTACTTAGAACAAGAGAAACAAATTTGAACCTATGAGTCAAAATGAGTCTTGTACGTGCTTTTAACTGTTTTCAAGTTAAGAATTGGCTTTGTAGCTCTAAAATTTTTGAAATCAAGTAACAAGTAATAAAATAATCTAGGAATACAATGTGAAGACCATGTATGACACCTGATAATATACTTTGCACACTTAAAACTTGGCAGAACAGTCTGTTACCCCCTGAGTCTCAGGACAGTTCCTTTGAGCTGTACAGTTCAAGACTGATCTTGCTCTTATAACTCTCTCCTAGTTCAAGGTTTAGACCTGGAAGAAAGCTTCTACTTTCTATTATGAGGATTTTTGAAGTATACAACTTCCCTCACATCATCCTACAAGTTAGGTCCTAAGGAACCCTTCCCAGCTGTGCTCCTCTCAGATGGCACACTTGGGTCTCAGTGCCTGTATCTGTACAAGCATTCAGGAAGAATCAAAACTAGTCTACTTTCTACTTATCCAGATTTCAACTTGATATCTTTTAACTGCATGACTAGGAGGGACTGGTAAGAACTTCTCATTATGAACTACCAGGATTCTCTACGGTCTAGGAAGGCATTCAGCAATGCTTGGAAGCTTGTCTTATGGTTTCTAACATGTTTCAAATTGAATAGTAATTTTTTTTGCAAACGATAGTATTTAAAAATCACAAAACAAGCAAATTTCAATAAATATATTAGTATATATTAAACCTAAATTTCTCTCAGACAAACTGGAATACTTCTACTAGAGAAGTTCTTTAATAATAAGTCATTGTCAGAGAATTTAACTTTTACTCTTTTGTTGCAGAATTAGCTCTTAAAAATGAAGCATAGCATGAACCTTCATGAGGTTAATTGAGAAGGATGGAACAGTTTACATTAAGTAAGTCCACTCACAGATAATGTTCAGTTGCACTAAGGAATCTGTTCAAATGAGTGGTGTGAAGTTATGAAATCCTAGCCATATGCTAGGACTTGGTATATTCAACATTTCAGAAATATACAGATATTAATGCTCAGTAAACCCCAGGGAGTTGGGGAAATAATTCAGTCAGTAAAGTGCTCGTCACATAAGCATGCAGACTTGAGTCAATCTTAAGAAAACACATTTAAAAAACTAGATACAGTGAGGCATAATGGTAATAACAGAGCTGAGGATGTGCACTGGCCTGTCAGCCTAAGCTAAGTGATGAATTCTAGGTTCAGTGAGAGACTCTCTCAGAATATAAGGTGAGGAATAAAGAGATAAAGACACTTCATGTCTGTAGAGTGAGTTAATTCTCCGAGGGACAAGCCGGATGGACAAACTGTGGACAAAATCCTTCCGCTCAGGCCAGGTGGTACTTACCCAGAACTACCTTTCCCAAGAAAAATGAGGAGCTGGGAAAGTCCTACGTCCCTCCCAATCAGCTAATTGGCCTTGGATGTAATCGGAGGAGGGGCTAAAGGCATTTAAGCTGAGGGTGCCATGAGGTGGGCTATTTTCCCCCTCCTTGCCATTTGGGTCTGACTGCCAAGAAGTCCCAAGATCCAAGCCTGATTGTGGAATTACTGTTGTAACTTGTGGAACTAGGGAAGTGTGCCCATCTTCTGTAAGTAACCCCTTACCCAATGCTCTGTTAGTAAGTCCAAGTAAATTAGCTAGGATTTGCTTAAGTGTGAGTTGGGGAATTTGTGCCTTGTTTGTTGTAGGACTGGGGGAGGAAGGGACTAAACTTAGCACACTCCAGGAAGACCCTTAGCAACAATGTCAAAATCTGGCCTCCACCAGCAAGCCCTCCTACACACACACACACACACACACACACACACACACACACACACACACAGGCACATGCACACACAGGAGATATAGAAAGAGATAAAGAGAGAACTAGAAGAATATGAAAAACATTGACTCTTTTTCTGAAAGAAGAAAAGGCTGAATCCATAAAGTGCACATTTGCACAGTATTTTCCTGAGCATGTCTGTCGAGCAGCACTGGGGGAAGGAAGAGTGCTCAAACTTGTTTGAATGAATGAAGGATGTTGAAAGAAGGAAGGATGGCATGACAAGGGGCCATCTGGGGTGGTTCGTGGGAGGAGCAATAGAATGCAGCGCTATAAATGGGAAAAGAGAATAACAGGAGGGGTATAATAGTGTGGGGAATGGGAGGTAGGAGTAAGTGGAGGGGTAAGTAACACTAAAGACCTATTGAAAGAGCCATGTGGAAATCTAATACTTTCAATAGAAGTATTCATTTATATTGTACATAAGTATACAATATTAAAAGAAGCTAAGTATATTTACCTCTATAACAAGGGTTCAACTGCCCTAATAGATACCATAGGTTAGAAAATGAAAAATCAAAGTCAGAAATGAGCTCCTACTCTTAGCGTGTTGATGAGAGAGATTCCATAGACCCTCAAACAATACCAGCTATCTTCATTGCACTTTGTTAATTACCAGAACTTAACAGAAAGACCCTGCTGCTGAAGATATTATCTGTCTGAGTCTCAGAACAAACAAGGAGAAATCTAGCTTGAAACTTCATCTCTGCTGGCTAGATTTTGCAGCAAAAGAAGGTGCTAGACATGTTACTGGGAATAATGGTAATCATCAACCATATCCAGCTGTGAACCCTGCAAGGTACAGTAGTGACTGGCTTAGCAAAGTATGATCACTGGTGCAATAGCGGCATGACTGTTATGGAAGTAACCAATTGTCTTCTCCGTGGACTTATGTTCAACTCTACAATAGAGAGTCCATAATTGACACTGTTATCAGGACCATGAACCTGTGGCTAGATGGGTCACAGGCCATAGGGAAGAAACTCCAGAAAATAAGAGACTACAAAGTATTCAACCCTAGATGGGACACCTGTATCTCACTGTCTCTTCCTAAGCCTCAGGGATCATTGCAAAAAAAAAAAAAAAAAAAAAAAAAGGATGAAAGACTGTAGAAGGCAGAGGTGATAGATGAATACAAGGTAATTTTTGTCTGGACACCACAAGATAGTCACACAGATGAACCCACAGCACTGTGACAGCATGCACAAAGCTGTACAAACCCAAGTCAGATAGGAGTCCATCATGGGGGATGGGTGGGAGAGGAGAGAAGGAAGCCTCAGCCTCAGCTGAGGATCTCTATTGGCGATTAATAGATGCTCGGAAAGAGTCAGTTTTCTTAACTGGTGTGATACCTGGTAGGTTGATCTGACTCTATGGGATAGACCCACAACTACACACACTTGGAGAACACAGATTAGACTTGATAATCCTTTAAAAAGGACGAATTATAACAGAGTGCATAGAGTCTAGGAGAATAGTGTGGAGTGGAGAAGGAAGAGAGGATCTGAATATGATCAAGTACATTGTATGTGATTTGCAAATCAATAAAAATATTTTTAATAAAAAGAACACCGAGAAAGAGGTATCAATGAAAATAAGGTACAGAAAAGGGAATCCCCAAATTTGGATCTAAACTACCAAACAAGGCTGAAGAGATGACCGAATGGTTAAAGGGTGCTTGCTTTAAATAAATTTTAAGTAAATCCAGGAACTGAAGCTTCAGAACTCTGATTACTGGCAGAAAGAAGAGGATCTGAGTTGTATCTTTGGTCCTAAGTGAAGACATGGCATTGTGAACCACTCAGAAGATTATTGTCTAGCCAAATGCTTTCTGCCAAATTAACTCTTCCTATAAGAGTTCATTCAAATATGTCTGTCAATAACCTGGGCAGGGGAAAACATGACCTTTTGGAGAAGCAGCTAGTTCTAGAGATGTTTGAGAGCAAGTTTGTATAAAATGTAGATCGGTGTAATTGTGCATTTAATTGTTCCTACTTTCATCCTTTGAAAACCCTCCATTTACTATGCAGTAAACGCTACCCATTCTCTACACCGAAAAAACAAGAGTGCTTGCTGTTCTTCCAAAGGACTAGAGTTCCATTCGCATCACTCACATCAGCAGTTCATAACCACCTGCAACTCCAGTGCCAGGAGATTCAACCGCCTTCTGACTTCTACAGGCACACACACACACACACACACACACACACACACACACACACACAATTAAAAAATAAAATTAAAATAAGTTTTAAAAACTTTACAAAACATCTAGACTGATCCCTCTCTGACTCCTGTGTATGCCTAGGACGGAAAGTATGGAGACTTTCAAGGTTCTGTTTCAAACTTAAGGCTAGGAATGTTAAAGGAACTGAGCTGTTTCAGGAGCTGTCAATCGTAGTGGAGGCTGAACTCCCTGCTAGTACAAAAATCTTCAGTAGAAGATTCCAGATTTTGTTACAAAACACCATGACCAAGGCAACTTACAGAAGGAAGAGTTTATTTGGCTTATAGTTCCAGGATAGGAGTCCCTCATGGCTGAGGAGCCATGGTAGGAGGAACTAGAGCAGAAATCTGGGTGCTTACATCTTCAAGCAGGCTCTAAAAGCAGAAAGAGAGAGATAATACTAAAAACGGATGTGAGCATGCTGGAGGAAACACTGGGGGTGAGCTTTGTGAGTACATGGTCTCAGCCGTCTCAGCCCTCTTCCAGTCTATCTGCTTCTTGTACCTTTGAAGATGTGCACACCCAGCTTTCTGCTCTGGCTGCTTCCTGCCATGCCTCTCAACTCATGATGGACTCTTATCCCTCTGGAACCATTCTGTAAGTGGCCTTGGTTATTTTTTAAATCACAGCAATAGAAAAGCAACTAATACACCCTCCAAAGGATGAACAGACAATATACTAGGACCTCACTTCAGTAACCTGGAATTAAGAGGCAAGAATTTGTAAAACATGCTATAAATCTGTTCAAGGATTTAAGGAATAATGGGAAAATCATAAAGAAAAGGGGACTCTCAGCAGAAAACAAGAAAGCTTTAAAAAAGATGAAGGGTTGAAGAGGGGCCATCTTTGGAGGCATATGGAAAGTTTAAGGAGGGAAAACAAAATCCAGTGAGATGTATAGGGACAAATAATGTAGTCTTTGAAATGAGAATGTGAGCAGAGCAACTTATCAGATTGGAAACAACAGGTAATGGCATATAGAAGAACTCAGTATACTCATATGTCCTGTATTACAAACATTAATGATGAAACTTGTCAGCTGTTATAAAAGTTGGCTCCTTTCTATACACAACTCAAAACCCAGACATACTCCTTCACACCAGCTGAGCAGTTCCTATAGTACAAATCAGTACACATTGTCATTATCTGCAAACACATATCTTTTCAAGTACAGAGAGCTCAGAACATAAATTTGCTTCTTCAGGCTTAAAGGTTCAAAGTATGAGAATCCATCATAGTTAGAGGAACATGGTCCTTAAAGTGAAAGCTTGGGGAAAGTATTTAAAATACTTCAGCACTGTAAAATTCATTTTTAATTACATACTTACAGAAGTTTACCTAAAGAAATCCCCAAATATCTTGCCATTTATTTATTCCATAACTTTGGTGAAGAACTATAGCATGCCAGGCCTTGTGATATACCCAACTGCAGATATAAAGTTGATGAGACATAGAACCTTTTAAAAAGTCAAAATCTAGACATGCTTCAGATGTGTACATAAATATGAAAAACTAATTAGAATATAGTAAATAATAGCACTGGGCATGATGGGACATGAGTAATCTCAGTACCTGAAAGCCAGGGGCAGAAAGATTACCAACTCAAAGCCAACCTAACCTACATTAGTGTGTTCTAGGCCAGCCTGAGTGACATAGTGAGACCTGCCTAAAAGTAAGCTACACACACACCTACATACACGTATATATATACACACAATATATATAATGTAAGAGCAAAAACAAATAGTTGGCATTCAGAGAATGAAATATTATTTCTTGGGTCATTTTCTACAGAAGATAGCATCTGAGACAACTTTTAAACTTGAAGAGCACATTCACTGAGTTTTGACAGGTGAACGTGTTTGTAAAGAGCATTCCAATAGATAAGGATATGTCAATAAATGCTCCCGAGTCAGGTAAAACAAGCAACTGCAACTTCAGATACTATGTTAAACAATCGTTATTGTGTAATGGCTTATGGGATTTCAATTTTATACAATTTAAAATCAATCTGTTTTCATATACAGTTGTAACCAAACCTCACTACATTGCCAATATTATGAAAATCAAAGAATTAGGTCTTAATTACCAACATGACCAGGAAATACTTCAGGATTAGAGACTTTTAGAAGAGGAAGCATAATTCTATATAGCATGAAACTTATTCAAGTTACAACTTACGTACCATTCCTCGAGTGAGAAGAAATAACTGGGAGATGAGCATCTTCTACATTGAAGGTTTACCGAGAAGGTGATAAGTAAGTAAGTCTACATTTTGAAAGGACTATGCTAGATACTATACAGAAGTAACTTTTTAAGGAGTTTACATATAATGGAAACATACACAGACCTCAGGAATGAATGAATGCGATCTATGAATTTTACTGGTACAATGTCATAAATATCCCTGGATTTTCAGTCGGTGGTAACATTCTACCTGTATTCCTGCTTAATATGCATCCTTATCTTCAGAATCACCATTGTAATATTGTTCTTCTATTTTAGCACTTCCAAGACAGTATTATATAATAATATAATTATATATTATAATAATATATAAGTGCATATTAGTGACACTGTAAAATGTTGAAGGAAAATATAAAGCTATCATCACTTTTTTGTCTCTCAAAACCTGAAAATACTTTAATGACTCATTACCCAATAAATATTATACTAAAACTGAATGAATACATGCAGAGTAAAGTTAAACACTGGAAATATATTAAAGTGTAATATTTAAGCCAAATGTAGTAGCACATGTCTACAATTCCAGTACTTTGGTGGTGGAAGCAGGAGGGTCAGGAGTTCAAGGTGAGACCTGGCTGTAAAAGACGCTTGAATATAGCCTGGGCTACATGGGACTTTGTCTCAAAAAATAAGCAAAAATTTTGTATACATTCCATGTTTATTCCAAATTCAACTCTGAATTTTGCAGCTAATTTACATAAGCTTCATACTCATGCAATGTAATTTTCCTGTAGGAAAACTCATGATTTTTACTATGCTAGAAATAGGAACATAACAGGTGCAGAAAACGTTCTTTATAACGAAATAACAAAATCTAGAATGTCTTTCTAATACTTTTCTTTAATCATTTCCATTCCGCAAAGACCAGGGGATTCCACAAAGAACCAGATCTAACATTCTAATTCTAAATTCTGTATTTTACATGTGGCATAAAATTAGAGAGTGCAAAGTTTTAAGCAGAACTACACATGGGGGTATCAGAAAAAGGAGACGTGGGAAAGGGTTAGCCCAGACTAAGGATGCATGAAAAAAATCTATGGAAAATACTTTTCATAGAGCTATTAAAATGCATAACTTAGGGGCTGGAGAGATGGTTCAGCAGTTAAGAGTGCGGGTTGCTCTTGGAGAGGGCTTAGGTTTGTTTTCCAGCACCCACAAGGCAGTTAACAGCTCTCTGTAACTCCAGTTCCAGGGGATTCCGATACTCTTTTCTGACTTCCGTGGGCATTGCATCACATGGGTGCAGTTACACAGGTGTGGACAATTACACATGTGCAGATAAAATAAAAATAATAAATAAAATATTAAAATACACAGTTTAAAACGTTTGGGGCCAGCCAAGCCTGGTGATCTGACATCAATCCTCAGAAATTGACGACAGAAAGAGACACCCCTCCTGCAAGTAGTCCACTAACCTCCACATGCATACCATGACATATGCATGCACACATGCACACACAATTAAATACATAGGTAAACAAAAGGTTTGAATGGAGGCAACCTGCAGGGGTGAATAATGCTCCTCCAAGAAGCCAAAGGTTATTGGATAAAAATCCCAGGGCAGATGTGGAACACGTCCACAGATGCTGTTGGCAAGGGAGGGAGGCCTCGCAGCCCCAAACACTACAGGCTATTGCCAGTCCTCTTGATCGCTTTCCAGAAAAAAAATCATAAGACTCTATTTCTGAAGATCCCTCACACCTCAGTTATAAGACACTGAGAAATCAGGTGGGCTCCAAGCTGGAAGCTTCCTCCCTCTGGCTAGCTGTCATAGTGTCAGAAGATCCTATGCAATCTGTTGGGGGCGTTGTACACAGCTCTGCAACCTGTGCTACAATAATGTTCTTCCTGGAAACATAAGCCCATTAGTGTAACATTGGCATGATTATTATGGGGTTACCAGCTGCTTTCTGAGTGAATGTGAGATCTTCTCCACAGGAGGGAACTTATGTCTGGTACAGTAAACTTGGTCAAGAATCCCTGGCCAAGAAGGTTCATGGCCCTAGTGGGAAACCAACTAAAATTGTTTTCTAAATGAGCGTTATGTCAACTGCGTATTTTTATACACATAGAACAACACTCTGTTCTCCACATTCAGCAGAGAAGGAGGCCTAGGAGAAAAAAAGGAACAGATAGCAAGTTAGGAGGCAAGTTGCTGGGAAGGTTTCCAACAGGAGAGGACAGGAGATTAGGGATGATAATGCTGGGTAAGGATGCCCCAGACTCCGTATATAAATATATGAATTTGTCAGAGAACAAAAAGTGAATAAATAAATCCCATGTTCTGCCTTCATTTTTAGAGAAATTCTCCTTCTCTAAAAACGTTTTCAGTGGCAGATGGGTAACAGGGCTACTCAGTTCAGAAGGAATCTGTGGCTCATTACTGTAGTAGAAATGCTCCGGGTAGAATCTTGGCTAAATTTCGGTGAATAAACACATCTTGCATTCAGTCACTTATAAAAATTCAAGTCTTTGAAAGAGTTCTGTGTATTCAGCCTGTGCTCCCTTTCAAAACTGCATGTTCTGTTAATAATTTCATTATTAACCTAACAATGTATTCATAATAATACATCAGGAACGAGTTACCTAAGTTCCTTCATTTGTAGGAACTCAGTGATGTCATTTTGTTTCCAGCAGTAGAGTTTATCAGTCACATATTCTTTTTCCTCAGAATTATAATCTCTCAGAAAACGCTTGTTAATCTAAAAAGTTCAAATACTATATGTGAAAATATTCAGGGTATCTGATGCCCTCTTCTGTCCTCCTTGGGCACTGCAATACACAGATGCACTTACACATGTAAGCACAACATCCATGCACATAAAACTAAAAAATAAATTTAAAAATATTTTAAGAAACAGTAAGAGAATGCCTGAAGTTTCTGGAAGATAGGATATGATTATAAATTTATCATCAAATGACAGACATATAGTGACATGCTCAGATCGCAGCATCTGCAGAACTATTAGTCATAATTGGAACCCTGAACGTATTGTAGAGTACCTTTTCTTGTCCACTGTTAGAGGACAGCTAAGTGAGCAGTCCATACTCTAGAACTGTACCTAAAAAGCACAGCATCTCCACAGAGAAAAGGGGCTGCAACCCCCTCCTCCCCTGACCCAACAAGAAGAGACTTAAAGATCAAGGCCTGAGGAACATTCTCTTGGTGCCGTGCCCCCATCATGCTTAGTGTTACTGCTCCTTCATGCACATGGTAGAGTGTTTTGTTGAGCTAAGTCAAACCTGAGAAACCGCACGGGTAGTACTGGGGGTGGGGCCTGCAATTTGAGGACAAATCATTCTCATTAAAACTTA
Organism: Eospalax fontanierii; assembly: GCA_035773235.1. Taxonomy (NCBI): domain Eukaryota; kingdom Metazoa; phylum Chordata; class Mammalia; order Rodentia; family Spalacidae; genus Eospalax; species Eospalax fontanierii. The sequence goes on from CM069534.1 coordinate 24,444,720, forward strand.
ATTTTATATCTTAAAATGATTTTCACAAACTTCTTCCCCTGAAATAACATGCTACACAAAAACAAGGTATAGCCAGGCATGATGGTACACGTCTTTAATACCAGCACTTGGGAAGCAGAGGCAGGTAGAGATCTGTGAAATCTAGGCAAGCCTGGTCTACACAATGAGTTCCAAGCCTGCTGGGCCTATAGGGAGACTGTCTCAAAAAAAAAAAAAAGTTAAGATTGTCAGAGCCAGAGAGGAGGTATGTGACCACATAGAAATAGAATCCTACAAACTCCTGGAACCCTGTTCATATGAACCTACAGCAATGGTGTTGGCATGTGCAAGACCCATGCAAACTCAAACAGGCAAAAACTGAGCAAGGACCCGGGGAAATGGGCAGTAGACCCAATCTTTGCTGAAGAAAGATTGGCAGCTGATTACTGTTGGGTGAGGAAGAGTAATCTCAAAGTGAGGGACTCTGGATGGGCTGACTACACCTCAATGGATAAATTTGCACTGAGGAACATCTGGGGACACTAACTTAACACAACAGGCCTTAGCACAATGATAGAATACATGGATTCCAGTTGGGAAGGTTGAGGGTGTTCTGGTGTGGAACGGGAATAAAGATGATTGAGATTGACTGAGATGGAGATGTTCTGTATGAGATGCACAAAGATTCAGTAAAAAAGAGAAAAAAAAGATATAATTCTTTAATTATATTCCTTATCCACCATATTCAATAATAGATCATGTTCTTCATTATACATGTGTATGTAGAGTAAAATCGTTTACAACCCAACTTTGCTTCTAGCTGAGTAAAGACTAAGAGCAATAAAGAACTTTAAAATTAAAATACTCATTATGGGGCTGTAGAGATAGCTCAGCAGTTAGGATCACTGGCTGTTCTTGCAAAGAACCTGGGTTTGATTCCCAGCACCCACATGGCAGCTAACAACCATCTGTTAACTCCAGTTCCAGGAGATCAAATACCCTCTTCTGACCTCCATGAGCATTGCACACTTACATTCAAGCAGGCAATGCACTTATTCACAGCATTAAAATAATAAATTTTTAATTTGCAATGGAAAATTACATCTAAATTAGCACTTCAATTGTGAAAATGAAATCCCCTAAAAATGTTGGCTTTCCAAGTATTGTCTACTCAGTCATTGATTTTCCATTTTTCTATTGGTTTCATAGCAACTAACTTAAAAAGATAATTCAGCAGTTTTGCAGTTTTTTTGAACAGTAGGATTTCACATGTTCATGAAAAGCACTAAACACATCACTATGTACTATCAGTATTACAAAAATCCTAGGAGAAGAGAGAGCAATCCAGACCCTACCTGTGCTTTCAAAGGGACTTTGAGGCCTCCCATTTTTATAGAAAAGGCTCTAAAATGATACAGCATGGTTTATGCCAACTTTAATTTTAAAGCTTTGGAAGTTGATGAGGTTCAAGTGAAGCAATTGCTGTGGCTACAATAATCATCTGCTTGAATGTTGATAAAAGTCAAAGGACCTTGACTAAAACAGTAAATATCATAACTGATGACTCTGTGAAGGAAAGCCAAGTAAAAATTGCTTCATCCTTGGCTTCAGTTAACTAGCTCTATTGTTTGTAGACCAAGAAGTTATCACATGCTGTCCTTTATTGATGGGAAAGAGGAAGTTCAACTAGGTTCAAATGAGGAATTTAATTAAAATTCAAGTTCAGGATATGGATTTATGACATAGACTCAGCTAAATACCTTAGGGTTCTATATATGGAACAACATACAGTAGCTGATTATAAATATATTACCTTAAAACATAGTTTTTAAAAATTTTATTGTTCTCATGAACATATATATGTGTCTGTATATATGTGTGTGTGTATATGAAGAGAAGAAAGATTTAAAATATTTTGCATTTGAGGAAAAATGTTTACCTAAATAAAAGAAATCCAAATGATGCTAGAGTTAGCGGAAAAATAAGAGAATTTTTAGAGGTAGAAAATGGCCTACGATAATCAAATCCTCCCTTGAAATTTTAATTATTGAGTGCATTTCATGTATTCAATGAATGGCAGAAAGTGACTCTGAATAAATGCAAATTCACATGTGAATAGAAATATAAGCACCAAAGTGAAGAAAAATATCCCTGTACCACCAAGTCTGACTCATCACATGCAATAAATACGCTTACAAAGAAGTGTTTATGCTGGTCTCAGAAGTTTCAGTCCACGGTTAGTTGAGTCTGTTTTCTCAGGCTTATGGTGAAGCAGCATTGATCACTGAAGGTAGATAGCACAGGACTGAGGAAGCTGCTAGTGGCAGCTAGTATGTTAATAAACAGAGAAGAGGAGTAGAGACATGATTTCCCCTTCAAGTGCACCCCCCAATGACTTAATATTTGCCTATAGTCCCCATCTCTTCAAATTCCACCACCTCCAACAGTGTCGTGGGCTAGGTAGCAAGTCTTTAATGCATGGGCTTCTACTGGAGATTCAATTTCAATCCTTAGCACACACTAATCCAACTAAGTAATTAGGGACCAGCAAAAGCAAAACTCTTCATTATTTTCCCCAAGCTTTAAACCCATTTAAATACAAACATCCTTTCCTATTGATATCTTTCAAATTATAGGATATCATTGATAATAATTAGGCTACTAGGTAAAACAATACTAAATATATTTTGGAGCATGCCAAACCATCAAGGAATTATTGAATCAAAGAATAGATGAAACAGATGCCAACCATTTACCACTACATCCATTTTTTCCCTAACCTTCTGCCCAGATCTATCTTGTTCTATTTGTACCTTATTCAGAAGCCTTTCTCATGAATGCATTCTCTTAGAATTGCACTTTTTACATCTGGCTTATTTCACTGAGCACTTTTTTCTCCAGACCCATACCTGCAGCAACAGCAAATGATAGGATCTCCACCATCTATATGAATAAACAACATTACGTTAAGTGTATGTTTCACATTTTCTTTACTCATTAATCTCTTACAGACACTTAGATTGTTTGATACCTTGGCTAATGCAAATAATGCTACAATGAAAATGGAAATGTAAACATATTTTCAAGATAATGATTTCATTATCTTTGGCTGTAACTCAGATCTGGACTTTCTGGATTGTACAAGAGTTCTATTCTGAATTTTTCAGAGCCTCCTCCGTACTGTTTTCCGTAATAACTATACCAATTTAAGTTGCCATCAGTAATGAACAAAACTTCCTTTTCATTCTCATCCTTACCATTTTTTATCTTTTGCATTTTAGCGAATAGCCATTCTTATGAATGTGAGATGATGTGGGGTTTTAATTTTCATTTTTCTAATGGCTAATCATTTAGGGAACTTTTTCCTGAAAATCCTAAATATGTGTCATCTTTGGAGAAAAAAAATCTACCCAGGTCATTTGCTTATATTTTAACTATTTGAAAGAGGTTTAGACTGATGCATAATAGCATAAAAATTATACATATTAATGTAGAGTCATGTGATATTTCCAAACATGTATATATCATACAGCATTTAAATCAAGTTGTAGAGTAAATTTATCAGGGGTTTCACTCTGGCTAGATAGACACACCCATTAATGGACACACCCATGGAGGCCCGAGCTGGATACAAGCAGCAGCAGGTCACCATCTTGGTGGGGCTCACTGGAGGTCCGTAGCACTTCTGCTCAAAATGCTGGCTCTCCCATACGAAATTGCTGTCCCTCTCCCCGGTGATGAATCCTTTGCAAGTAACCCTAATAAACTCTAATTTTTCTAATTGGAAGCAAACTTCCGTTCGCTTGCTCATCAGGCTGGACCCAGAAGGGCGAGGCCAAATGCTGTGGCTCACTGGGAAAGGAAAATTCTTAGGACACAAATTAAAACCTATTACTTCAAAAAGTTAAAAATTCCCTATATCAAAAACATTCAAAACCCTTTCTTTAAAGTATACAGTGAATTATCCTTATTAATTTTAAAAATCAGGTTTTTTGCTATTGAGTTGTGTGTGTTCCTTATGTGTATTTGGTTTATAAAGCCCTAATCAGTGTTATGGTTTATTAATATTTTCTCCCACTCCATAAGTTACCTTTTAATTTTCCCATGCAAGAAAATTTTAGTTTGAAGGGTTTCCACTGACTTTGTTTTGTTTTACTGCCTCTGTTTTTGGTGTCATATCCAAAATATCATGTCCAAGTCCAAGGCTAAGAAGTTTATTCTTTGAACAGGATGTCATTGGCCCCTCTTAATAAGATACAGCTAGTGATTCCTCAGAGATTGGGACACATAGTGCTCAGCCATCATGCCACAGAGTATCAGACAAAGAACAGAAATGAAACTCAATTTGTGACTAAGGGTATAATCTGTGGTCAATTATGCATTATGAAACTTTAACTTTAGCCTACTTGGTACCCACTGTCCAGTCTTCGATTTACCAATACAGAGACTGCTCAATAAAGAAGCATCATTTGACTGGATCCCTGGGAAGTGTTAGGAGCAGTAATGAGGTGATTGGTTCTCCATGTATATTTTTAAACTAAGCCATTGACATTTTCTTGTTTTTGCTCTACTTTGACTACTTACTACAGTAATCATAATAGTGGCTACATTAGTTTGTCTTACACAAAAAAATAATATGTAGCTGAATCTACATGGTGAGCTGAAAGATTTTGTAAAAGCAAAACCTAAGGCATTTATTTTCCCTATCCCTGGTACAAAATATGTTTCCATACAGATGATTATGTAACTTGGACAGGCCATCAGTGAATGGGTAAAGAGAAGTTGTGACATGGCTGATATGTATCTCACATGGTGATTTGTCTGTGCTACACTGAAGGCAATCTTTGGGGTAATGAGCCAGCTGGAGAATAATCAGAGTTGAAATAGAATAACCCCAGGAGATGAGGCCCAGGACAGGAAGCTGGAGGCAGGCCGGTGTTGGCTAACGCCAAGCTCAATCATCTGCTACATTAAGCTTTGGCCAGGGGAGCTAGGTGGAAAAAAGATGTAAGGCAGAAACTTACTCATTATAAAAGTGCAAGTTGACTATAAACTGAGGAAACTACGACTAATTACCACCTTCTCCTCCAAGATCCCCTCCCCAAGTATACACATCTAACAGTAAATAGATATCTTTCATACAAGTCTGTGGCCACAAGACAAACAAGAAAAGAGTTCAGGAAATGTTCCCAGTTCTACCAACAGACCCTAGACATCTTCACTTGGCTTCCTTTGGTTTATGGATGACGTTTTCCCCAAAGGAACAATTAAAATTTTTCCTCCAGATCATCCTTTTCAGGATTGCTTAGGGGTCATGAAAGGGGATAATCAAAAACTCTCCGTCCCAAGTCTTCAGACCAAAACCAAATGTTTAAAAGTCCTTACAAGTAAAAGGAGGGAGGGCAGGAAGCTCTTTATTAATATATCTCTGTAAATATCTGCTTGAATTCAAATTTTGTCTCTCACATCTACATTTGCTCAAATAAAACAAATGTCATGAAAGAGTGTTTCAGACAATACAACAAAAGCTAGGTGGAATGTGGTCCTCTTCCACATCTGAAGTATAGCAAGATGTTAAGATGTTAACCCATAACTTGTCACTGGAGTTTTATATTCAGTTTTTTTTCTCGTATACTATCATAGGAGAACTGTCAAGTTTTATGGGAAAAAATTATTTTCTTCAAATAAAAGACAAAACTTGGTGTCATGGAAGTTTGCCCACAACTAGATGCCTGTGCACTAAATTTACATTATTATATTTCTGCATCTTTAGTATTATTACTTTTTTAGTATTGTAATTAATTTGGACATCTACCCTGCTGATCCTCCAGGCTCACTGCTGTAGCCTTTCACCACCTGAAAAACAAAGCCAGGTCTTGCGTACTTCCCAGCATGGAAGACCTATGCTCACTGACAGGTCAATTTTGCCAGTAATGACCATCTGTCCACCTGGTTCTCAGTGTTCCCTGCTTTCTAATTGATTCATTGCTGACCTAAATGTAAAGTGACTCTTCTGTGTTACAAATTAGACTGAAACACTCTTCACATAGAGTCCTTCAGTTTTGTATTTTTTACCATCAGCAACTGTAATGGAATCACTTCTATGTCAGCTCTTCATTAACGAGTGAGAGTTGGATGATCCCTGAGCTTCCAACTCTCTACTCCCATAGAAAGATTATCTGTCCTTACACTGTGGTAGCAATAATTTCAAAGCTATCCCCTAAGATGTCCATCCACAGGTCACTAAGATTAGGTACTATTAGTAAATATAATTAAAGCAATTATAAAGCTGCACAAAAACCTAAGGTTTTTTTCCTCATTCTCAAAGTCAACACTTCTAACTCTAAATATGTGTGGATTTTGTACAGCTATAGTCCTATTACCCTGGAGATAGCATCTGATCTAGTAACACAGACTGCACCTCATGTTAGAAGCCAGTCCTAAGCCACAGGTTGTTTTACCTGTGCTTGTTTGACCCGCTAGAAACTGGAATCCCAATAACCCCATCCTTGGTTTCAGTTAATTTGCCAGAATCGTTCACAGAACTCATGGAAACACTGTGCTTAACTAGTTGCTTTTAAATTACAAGATTATATATGAACAGATGGATGGAAGGTGTGTGTAAGGAATGATACATGGAAAGGTGCATGGAGCTCCCATTCTCTCTATAGATAGGCAGGGCCTAATTAGGACATTAGGAGCTAAGGGAAAACTCCAGCTAATAGTTGGGACTAGGGACTTTGGTCTTACCACTATCAAAAACTGAATTTTGTCAGTAGTCTAAGGGACCTTACAAGTTTGTTCTTCCCCAGAAGTTCCAGATAAGAGCCCAGACCACTGATAACTCAATTCCAGTCGTGCTACATTCAGAGGGAAGAAATCAGTTAAACACTGCTGAACTTGTCACCCACAGGTATATGGGAGTATATGTTTGTGCTTCCTAAGATATTATCTTTGTGGCAATTTGTTATGCAATAGAAAACCCTTACCGAAAAAAACTGGTTATGTATATTTCTGTGAAGAATTTTTTTCTTAGCTAATAGGTACCTTTATTTAAGGTTAACATTCTAGTACCAGCATACATACATACATATATATATAATCCCTGCTACTACTTTATTCAGAGAAGTTCTTATGTCTTCAATCATGTCTTTACATACCAAACACTGAGCAAACATCCCTTATGTCTAGAAGTCCTTGACAGATACTTACGAATTCCTATCTTTATAAAGAATTGCCCTCTAAAAGGATTAAGTCTGAATAGTCTGATGAGACATATGCAGTGTACAATCGTCTGGATTCTATTTATAGATTTCTACCTGCCCCATAAGTTCCAACCACACAGGAAATCAGACTTCTGTTGAATCTTTTAGTTACTTTCACAGTGTAGAAGATTGGAACTTACCATCCCGCACCTCAAGTCCCGGTTTCCTTCCAGGACACATCTCACTCACTCACGTATACAGATGGCTTTCCCACTCACCTTCTTCAAGTCTTTGCCATAGTGTGTTCTTTGAAAGCATCTACAGATGGCACTAAAGAGGAAATGATGGGGGGACTACGCGGGCAGAGATGGGAGAGTGTGGTAGAAGTGAGGGCAAAGGAAAGGACAACCAGCACAGTGAATGCTTGGGAAGGCCATTTGAAACCTATTATTTTTTATTTTATTTTATGTGTTTGGGTATATTGCCTGCATGTATGTAAGTGCACCTGCATCATGCAAAACCCACAGAGGCCAGAAGAGGGTCTCTGATTCCCTGGAACTAGAGTTACAGAAGGTTGTTAGCTACCATGTGGGTGTTGGGAATCAAACCTGGGTCCTCTGGAAGAACAGCAAATGTTCTTAACCTCTGAACCCTTTCTTCAGTCCCAGAAAACCTATTTATTTTATAAGTTTCCTGAACAATAAATGTTAAGAACAAAGAATTTAATTAGAGTTACCCTAAATGGTAGGATAATGCTCCACTTCCCAAACCAATAGGTTGTCAAACAAAAAACTCAGTTCCAGGAGAGGAATACTTTCTTTAATTTCTTGGTCAGGGAAGTTCCAGAGCTCCCCAAAATAAAACAAGCTATCACTCTTGGTTGCTAACCAGAACTTGAAAGTAAGATCCTATTGCTGAAAACACTACACACTTTGGTTACAGGACATGGAGAACTCAAGGTGGTACTGACATGAAGGTTTCTTCCCCAATGGTCAGCTTTCATACTGCCTGAAGGTGTTGTGTAGGCTACTGGGGGAGAAAATTCATCAACAGCTTACTCAGCTATGAATGCTGTGTGCTATAAAAAACTGGCCTGGCAAGGTATGTCCATTGGCACAATAGTGCCATGAATGCTCTGAAATCAACTAACAGCTTTCTGAATGAATTTAAGGATGATAAAATTCATATCTGGTACTGCAAATGTGTCCAAGAACCCAAGGAAGAGAGGTCATATGCCCCAGGGAAGAACCAAATTCTATTAGTTTGCTAAATGACATAGAAACTGACAGCTTTCTTAATAAATTTTTCCTTGAACCTATAGGTTAGTGTACCTCTTATCCATCATCAAGGAAGTTTCTAATTGCAGTGAACAGCAGATAGTACAAAAACTCACAAATAGTCAACTGCAGGAAATAAGTGACTGCGGAGTACTTATCCCCAAATGGAACATCTGAATCATTGCATGCCCCCAACTCTCAGTGAACATCAAGAAAAGAGGATATAAGGATTGTAAGAGCCAGAGGGGTGGTGAGAACTGCTGTGCAAGAGTGTCTTGTGAACATCACAGGACCATCGAACTCATGAACTCACAACAACTGTGGCTATCTGCACAACATCAAGCCAATTAACATTATAGTATGGATGGGGTAGGGAATCAGGAGGCCCCATTCCTAGCCAAGAGTTATTGGAAGTTAATAGGAAAAGAGAGTCCCTTTTCTTCAGGGATATGGCCTCTCATAGTCTGTATGGCACAATGCAGGATGGGCCTTAGCCAGTTCACCTGCTATGAGGAATAGAGGAATGGCTCCTGTGGGCGTGGTGCTCCGCTCTGGCTAGTCATAAGTTCAGCTTCCGCCCAGCATCTGGAAAGAACCTGGGCCAAGATGATCTACCTGGGGACAGATTACTATTGACTGCAGTCGGGACCCCACCCCCATAACGCGATTGGCTATCCAGACCTATTAAGACCCTTTGCATTTCTGTTAATAAACGAGTTTTGCAGTGGCTCACCCATCCTTGCTTCTCACTCAGCTCCCAGAGTCTGTTTGTTGAGTCCGTGCCTACGCACCACCCACCATGGCAGAGACCCTTCCCCTTGGGCTGGCCCCGAGCACAGGGACCCCCAACAATAAGCTTTCCATGCTCCAATGGAGTAGAGGACCCCATACGTATAAGCGTATGGGCATCTCTAATTAAACTCATTGGATTTCAAATAAAGAAGATATGACAGCTCAGGGGAAAATGGGCGGTGTAGGAGAATTTGAGGGGAAGGAGGGGATAGCTATGATCAAAATGTACTGCATACATATATGAAAGACTCAAAAGAACAGACACGTGAAATGAAGGTATCTATGTATCCTGACCCATCTATTGAACACAAAAACCACCATCTTCATATTTTGAACCACATTTATTTCTGCACAGTTTCCATTCCAGAACACCAAGCAACTTTCTAATATACTATATTTATGACTTATTTACTATATTTGTTGATATTATATTTATTGAATATTCCATTCTCTTCCTCCAATAAAAATAAATTCTTGATGAGAAAGTGAGTTTTATCCATTTTATTTACTGACCAATTCTAAGCATACAATCAGTGTCTGGCTCAGAAAGAAACAAACACTTTATAAATGCTATTAGGACACTGAATGAATCTCAGTAAGACCATTTCTTTGTTTGTTTGTTATAGAAAGTGTGTAAAGTCTAGCAGAACCCAGTAGATGTGCATGGAAAGTGAATGAAAAATGGGTTGCCAGGTCACCTTGATAACATCATTCCCTGAAGGCATTCACAACTGACAAGGGTCTCAAATATGCAATCTTTTTCTAGGACAGGTCTGCAAATATTGAAAGCATCTCTAGATAACTATTTGTGAAATGAGGGTTGCATGTATAAAATGCTCGAACCCAGCATCCACATGGCAACTGACAACCATCCATAACTCCAGTTCTAAGGGAAATCAGTGCCCTCTTCTGACATCCATGGGCATTTCATGACACACGTGAACTTACGTATATACATGTAAGCAATACATACATACATATAAAATAAAAATAATAAACAATATATTTTAAAATAAAAAGCTACCAAAATGAAGCCAGGCATAGTGGCCCATGCTTGTGATCCTGGTACTTTGGAGGCTGAGGCAGGAGGATTCTGTGAATTAAGACTATTCTGGGTTACATAATGAGTTCCAAGCCTGTCTAACCTACAGAGTTAGACTCTGTTTTTAAAAAAATTAATTAGTTATAAAGTTGATGAAAAAGGCTTCAAAAATGAATGACTGATTACTGAAAGAAAATAGAAAAATTTGAGTCTCATTCATAAATTTATTTCCTTAAATCTCCCTTTATATTTCAAAACAGACACAAAAATAACACCTACTTGGATAAAATATGAATTATTCTTTATTGTCTTTACTCTTGGCAGCTACTCATGAATTCATGACTGACACACTTGATTTTTGTCTTGTGTGTGTCATGTGCATGTGTTATACATGTGCATGTATGTGCATCAAGTTTCCTGCTCTACTACTACCCACTTTATTCCTTTGAGACAGGATCTCTCATAGAACCTGGAGCTAGACACATCAGCTACTCCCAGGGATGTTGTATGGATGCTGCGATGTGAACTCATGTGCTCACACTTATGCAGCAAGTTCTCTTACCCACTGAGCCATCTCTCCAGCTCCTATCTTGTCTCCTTTTGAAACCATTTTGACTTTGATGTTCATTTGCAAGAAATATTGGGATAAAAACTTACACAAATTAGAGAAAACATTTTCTTCCTCATTGCTACAAATACAAGTTACTTGCTTTAATGGCATTCTTTAATATTTTGTAATTGCTGTTTAATCATTCAAAATTGTACCTCACAGAAGAAAATTTGCAAACGGCTATAAAGCATCTATGAAGCCACATACACCAAGGCCACAAAATGATATTTATAATACTTCAAATGCCTAACAAGGTTTTTCTGGAATATTTGTCTAAAAGTACCAGCCCTGTGACAAGAAGCTACTGTGCTTACTGGTGAAGAAATTCTGGGTCATGCTGGCATTGCACAACTTGCTTGAACTTGCCTACCATTTAGCAGGTTACCATTTGCCAGCCTTACAAAGGAAAGTTTATTAAGGAAAGTTTATTAAGGAAAACATTCACCCTTTCCCTTAGCCTTCTGTATCTTGTCCAAGACAGTTTTGCTCAAGCCAAATATTTAAGGGTTGGGCTCAATTTCAGTATTTTAAATAGGGGCCACAAATAAAACTGTCAACCAAGGAGAATAAATGTAGTAAGCATCCTGGCCAAAGTGGTAGGCTTAGTTTAGCCAGCATTGCCAGTGCAAATACATCCATAGACCTCATTCAAAGACTGATGAATTTTGACACAATCCCAACAACAGCAAGTAGAAAAAAAATCAGTCCTCAAATCACCTCATTGTGGTTTCATGTATTACATTATGCCTGCTGCTGCAACCTAAACAACTAATTCAGAAATGTTTTCTCCTCCCAAACTGGAGATGGATCTAATCACATCGTTTCACATTTTAAAAGACAACAAGCAAACAATTCTTTTTAAATCTGGAATCACAACAGATACACAAAGATAGCTTGAGATTTATCATGTTTAGGCATGCAGTTTACTGTCAAAATTAGAGAAAAAAAGAAAAAGTAAAGGAATTCCTTTTAAAAGAAGCTCATTGTCATTCAGTAAATTTCCTCCTTGCTAGTCTGAAAAACCCAAAGGCCACTAATAGTAGAACAATGCTATGACCACAAAAGCATCTGGTTTTGTGTTTCCTAAGGGAGCTGTTGTCAGCATTGAACATTGGAATTACCTCTGATAACCACAGCCTACTTCAGACCAAGTATACTAAAGTCTAGATCTGGGATCCAGGTGTTGCTCAAGTCCAGATAGCTCTGCAAACTGAAGTCTTCCAACAAAGGGAAGGTAAAAAGAGTTCTGAGAAATGTTTTCCAAATTTCCTGAAAATTAATATTTCCTAGGATGCCAATAAATACCCAGACCAGTGTACCAATCTCTCGAGGAAAGACTGGAAAATGTATTATTAATTATAAACCCAATATTTCTTGTTATCAGGAATCTAGGGCAGAATAATTATTTAAAAGCTTAGCAGAAATCCATCGAGAAAACAAAATAGTATCTAAACTGAACTCCAAATTACAATGAGATTCTTCTTCAGGTATGGACCAAGCACCACATTCACCACAACATGTGCTATAAAATAAATTCATCCTTCTCCTGTTTCTCAGTGCACTCTTAAGAAAAAGGAGATCCATAAAAGTCAAGAACATGATGTATACTTAGGCCACAGTGCTGGAGAAACAAGGCGAAAATGTATTGGGGAGAATACTGGATTGGAATAAATCAAGTGCCTTTGTGTCAGGTTTTTGCTCTACTATTTGCATCAAATGGTAATTTTTGTTATTCTCGTTTGTTATGTTGAATTGGGTCTTAGAGCATCTTCAAAGAGTAGTAGAGCAGTAGATGGCTCTAACTTCACAAGGCCAGATGCTGCACATGAATTGGCTACTTAATACTATACAAAGAAATCAAGTATTCCCCATAAATACCTGTTTAAATAGCTACAGTTTTTATCTTTTTTTTTTTTTGAGACAGGGTACCCCTATAGCCCCAGCTGTCTCTGGAACTCACTATGTAGATCAGGCTGGTCTTGAATTCAGAGACCTGCCTGCTCCTGCCACCCAAGTACTGGGATTAAAGGTGTGGGTCATCACACTCAACCTAAATAGCTACATTTTTATACAATATGTTTATCCTAGACTATTTCACAACTTCCTGCTTGCAACATCAGGGTACCAGAATGCACTATTCCTGTAGTAATACTTTTTCTGAGTAAAACTTACATAGGGCAAAATCATGCCTTTCAAACTACCTACATGCTTTCCCCATGATGTCAGTGGCAATGAGCAACCTAGTAAGTATGATAATATTCCACAACCATCTGGTGGGATATGGTAGCTCTGGTGAGATACAGTGAGACAAAAGGACATGTTGCTAACACATGGAATGGAGTCACTTTTCCATCACTGTGAGAAATACCTGGATAGTCATGTGATAGGTGGGAAGCTCTATTTTGACTTATAGTTTGATATAATTCAATCCATAAATGCTTGACGCCATTGTTTTGTGCCTCTGTTGAGGCAGATCATCATGGTGAGGCGTATGTGATGGGACAGAACAATTCATATATGGGCAACCAGAAAGCACATAATGCGTACACGGAAGGGGCTGTGGTCCCCATATACGCTTGAGGGCTATGTCCCCAATGATGTATTTCCTCAAAGTCGGCCCTACCTCCTGTACTTTCCACCACCCCAAATGGAACCATCAGCTCTGGACCAAGTCTGCAACAGTGAGTCCTTGTGGAACATATAGGAGAGAATCATAGCATTTCACACCTGGTCTCCAAAGGTTTCAGTCTCTTTCATTATACAAAATTATTCCAGCCCATCTCCAAGAGTTCCCATAATGTTAACAGTTTCAACACTGCTCAAAATTCCAAGTCAAAAGTCAACACTAAGTCTAAAGACAACTCTTAACTATGAGCTCCTAATATCAAAAAACAAGTTACACACTTCCAAAACATGACGAAACGAGATAAATATTCTCAGTCCTAAAAGGAGGCATAGGAGCATAGCAGGGAAGAATCAGACCAATGCAATAAGGAAATCCAGCAGAGCAAGCACTAAATCCTGCAGAATAATGTCCAGTCTCTGAGTAATACAGTGGCAAGGTGTGAGTTCCAAAAGTCTTGAGAAGTTCCACCACTACGGCCATTGTTATTGGCTCTGCTCACAGTCTATGTTTTCCTTGGCAGATGTTCCACATTTCTAACATTTTTAACTTCCTAGGCTCTTCAGTGCAATTTCTAACAACTCCTTTCTAACAACTTTACCAATAACCCTCTCAGGAACGTCTTCAAGGGACTCTGATCTCACCACACAAAGTTTGGCTTCTGGGGCTTTCCATTGAAATCCTGGTGGAAGCTTCTATGACTCCATAAATCTTTCCTTTTGTATACATACAAAACTAGTGTGATGTGAATGGCACTAGGTCTGCTGTAAAGTCAAGGAAATTTTAAACTTCAGTTGCTGTAGCCTCTGAGTGCTTTAATGACTGAAATATAAATCCCTAAAAGATAATTCTGTACAAGAAGAGAAACTAGGACTCTTTTCTCAACGTCTTGGAGCCTGCAGCAGATAAGGTCTTAATGACTACTGAGATGAGTCCAAGGCATCTTTCCTGTCAAGTTCTTGGATTCTTTTGAATGGTGCTAATCTCCTTAGCAATGGTCAACTTTGGTGGTACAACTTTAAATGTGCTCCTTTACTGAGAAAATGACAAGTTTTCAAATCTTTCTTGCTCTGATATTTAGTCAAAATTCTCACTGTAAATCTGGTTCTAATCAGCTAGCAAGCACCATACTGCTACCTAAATATTATGCTGTCTTGAAATTTCTTCTGCCAAATATTCTAATCCATCACATTTAAACTCAGCCTCCCTCAAACTCTTGCGACATAGGAAAAATATCAACAAGTATCTTTGTCAGACTGTATGATAAATGGCCTCCAATCCAACACCCAATAGGGTCTACATTTTAATCATTAGCAAAGTTTTTATCACCATCACTCCTATAATCATTCTGATCTTCTGAATTACCACCAGAATGTTTGTTAAGGTCCACTTATAATATTCTAATATTTTCCAGCCTTCTTCTTCAACCTTTCCAAACCACAGCCGTTTCTAAATGAGTGCTAAAAGCTTCTGTAGTATGAAATGGAGTCAATTTTTTGTGAGTCAATTTTCTGTTACTGTAATAAAATACCTAAAATAATCAACTTATAAATAGTAAAATTTAACTTTTTCTCCTAGTTTTAACCTTTTCATCACTTTACCAGAACACCATCAACTTGTGTGGTAGTAACTCCCTGAACAAAGAAAAAGGAATGCAGCATGATCTGAGTGCAAATACACTGTTCTACCTGTTGTGACCTTATATCATGGAGCACCCAATCAGGATTTGTGTGTTTGTATATATGGGAGACAAAAAAGTCCGAACTATAAAGGGAAACTAAGAGAGTATAAAAGTCAAGTCATTCTTTATGCAAAGCTCTGCTTTTGAGAACTGTCTCCCAGAGTCAGGTGCTAGCATGAATAAATGTCTTACTGGAAGAAAGACATGCCTTGGTATCACATCTCTCTGAACAGAGCAACTGCAACACTGGAGATCAAGCCTTTAACACGTGAGTTTTGCGGGACATATACAGTTCAAGCCATAACATGAAGTATCCAATAGAATGTTCTCTTATATAACTTTGGAGCAATTTGAGCAAGACTTGAGTTTTTGCAAAGAAGGTGTAGGCAAAGAAACAAAAACAAGAAAAGAAAATTCACAGGGGCTTTATACCCATCTGTACCTCAACAAAAAGGGGTTCTGGGGACACAAATTTAATCAAAGTTTGATTTTTCAGAGCAGGAAATAACATATGATTTGGTTTAGGTATGAAATTTGGGTATTGTTAAACCTTAGTTATCTCAAAGATATGGAGAATAGTGACTATCTCTGAGTAGTGGGATTATTGAGTGGCTTTGGGAATTTAGGACATTTTTTCTTAATTTCATTTTCTGATGTTGTTATCAACATCACTGAATGAACACAAGATTCAAGTTCTTTGGCTCTGTGGTCAAGATCCTACCGACATCTTAACTGGCCAGAACAGTTACCCTCAGAGGACAGAGCGTAAGTTAGTTTAGGGATAATTAGTTTAAATAAATATCATACTATCCAAGGTTTTTAAAAAACATGTTATTTGTTTTTTGAGTCATATCCTCATTTTATATTTCAGGCTGCTCTCAAACTCTCCATGTGGCCCAAGTTGATCTTGAACTCAGAATTATAGATATGAATCATACATTCAACTTTAAAAGTCATGCTTTTCAAAGGCAGAGTAGAAAGCACATGGGCCTACTCAGCTGTTCCTTTTTGAAAAGAAAAATAGAATTCCATAATATCCTCTATGACAATCAATATCCTTCTGTTAAATTAATGTGTTATCTATCTGACCTTGATTAAGAATAATTAACATGCCTTAATTTGTATTTAATAAGAAGAGCTCAAAATACTCAGTGGCTTGTTATATGTAATAATCACACACAAGAAATTGCATAATTTGAGTATTTTTATTAAAATTCATATTTTTATTCATTGAATAAATAAATCTCTTACAATATTCACAACATGTGTTTCAGAGAAAAACAGCAGTAAGATAGTTGGAAGACTGCTCTTTAAGGACCAACAGTTTCCCAGAACCCTGGATTCTTCAAGAGATGCCCCTGACAGTGGCATCAGCAGGCAAATGCTAGATTTGCTCCTCTCCTTATGTGAGGTAAATATTAAAATGGAGTGCTTTCAAATTGTTCAAGAACATGAAACTTTCCATTAATTTCAGAAAAGTATCTTGTGAAATTTTAATTTTCTTATATAGACATACATGTAAACACATACCTATCTGATTTGCAAGAGGGTGCCAAGACCATTCAATAAAGAAAAGTCTTCACAACAAATGGTGTTGAGACATATCTGGACATCCCCATGCACTATAAATGAAGATGTGACCTTTCTTTACACTAGACATAAGAATAAACAAAGCTGGAGTTGGAGATGGTTCAGTGTTAAAGTTCTTTTCTTTCATCTCAAAGGCCAGGTTTCAGTTCCCAGCACACACATGGCAGCTCACAACTGCCTGTACACACATGCGCACATACATACACACTCAAGCACACACACATACACATAAAAATAAACTATTTTTAAGAATAAATTCAAAATTAATTAAAGACCAAGAGGGAATAAAAGAGCTAAAATTGTAAGACTCTTAGATATTTACATGTTTGTGGAAATTTTTCTCCAAAATTGTGGCTTGTGTTTTTTGACAGTATTAAAGATTATCAATTATTAGAAGCAATCCTATGAGAAAATCTTATATTTATCTTGTATTTAAACATTGCATTATCTAGAGTCTAATCAGATATGCAAAAGACAAACTCTAAGAAAACTATTCAAGACTCAAGATTGCAAATTCAAGGGCTGCCAGTGCTAGAAAGAGAATTCAAAGCCAAGTTGTGCAACTCAGTATGAAACTCTCTGTCATAAAATTTTTTAAGTGATAGAAAGAAAAAGAAAGTAAATAGACAATCCTCAGAATGAGATGAATTATTTACAAATCATATATCTGACAGGAAAATTACATTAAAATATTAGCCAAAAAATAATTATTGTAAATCAAGAATAAAGACAGCCCAAATGAAAAGCAAGTCAATTACCTAAATAGACATTAAAGAAAATGATACACAACCTTTAAGTATATAAAAAGTATAGCATACTAAGCAATTAGGAATAAGGAAATCAAAACCATAATGGGGCTTTGTTGTACTCACTAGATTATTTATAATGAAAAAGACAGGTATTAGTGAATAAGTGAAGATGGAATCTTCATATATTGCTAGTGGAGTTAAAGAATCACATAATCACTTTAGAAAACTGCTTGACGTTCTTCAGAATGCTAACCATAGGCACAGTGTGATTCAGTAATTGCAATCCTAGATCAATATATGAGATTAAAGAAATCCTATGTCCACACTATCCATAGTGGAATTTTTCATGGGAACCACACTATGTTAACAACCCAAATAACAATTCAATAAAGCAATCCTTTATACTGGAATAATGATGAATGGATAAATAAAATTTGCCTAGCCATTCAGTGGAGTATTACTCAGCATGTGCTACAGGTATATTTATAGCATGGTCAGATCTGGAAAACACTATAAAAAATGAGAGAATTAGTTAAGCAGTAACACATATTGTTTGATTATTTGTACATGAAATATCTAGAATAGACAAGCTAGAGACAGACAATATACCATTGCTACATGAATTTATCAATACTTTTATGTAGCTGTGCCTGAAATGGCAGGGAGAACAACTTAGGGAGGAAAGATTCATCATAATGCAGTTAAAGAGGGTTCCATCCATAGTTGCTTGACAGAATATGGCAGTGGGAGCCTGTGACATGAAGGAGCGTCTTACCTCATCGAGGACAGAAAGCAGACAGAGAAGACCAGGAACCTGGAATAACCTTTAAAATCGTGCCCCAAAGACCTACTTCCTCAATGAGGTCCCATCTCCTAAAGCTTCCAGAACATCCAAAATAAAGCTAAAGCCAACATCTGGGGAGCAAACGTTCAATACATGAGCCTGTGGGGACAATTTATAGTCAAATCATTATACTGGGCTTGTGGGAATCAGAGGAAAAGGAATTATTGGGTATAGAGTTTACCTGAGGTGATGAAAATATTCTAAAATTATTTGTAGTGATGGCAGTAACACTCTGACTAACTTTATTTTTAAATGTAAATTATATGTTATATAAATTATATTTCATTAAAGCCAATTTTATAAAAGAAATATCAATAAACCCAATTGTCCTATAGTATATCATAAGCCAACATAATTCCTATCAAAATGCCAGTAATGTATTTTGTAGACATAAGATTTCTTTGAAATTTATTTCTGGAGGTACAAATAGCCTAGAATATCAAAACTAATATCAAAGGGAAGTGAGAAACTGATTATTATTCATGATAATTAGATCTACTATAAAGCCACACAGAGCACTAAATACAGAATAGACAAAACAATTCAGAATTAGGTTCACACAAATAAATACAATTGCATTCAGCACTGAGGGGTTGGCCTTCCTGAGCCCTTCTTCCTCCATGCCTGACTGTTGATGGGACCATTTGTGTGCAGATCTAGTACACACACTTGAAGTTACTGAGAGTTCCTCATTACCATGGTTGTTTCTTTCTCAGAAGATGAAATTTCACAGCCCTTCTCCCATTCTTCTAACTCTTATGATCTTTTATTCCCTCTTCTATAATGTCCCCTGAGACCTTGGGGGAGGGAGGTTGGTATAAATGTCTTCATTGATGCTAGGTACTCAACTGTCACTTACTCAATGACCTTATCATATAAGAAACTAACCTAGAAGAATAATGATGTAGTATATCCTTCTTCATTTAATCTCGAACTGCTATTCACTTGAGTAGGATAAAATATGTGGAATGGTAGAGTAGGGAAAAAGAGTGAGCTGTACTGCTTGGATTGGGTTACGGTTTTAATGTGAAATATCTCCACAGACTCATCTGTTTGAACACATGGTTCTGAGCTGGTGGTTTTGATTGGTAGGGTGAGGAACCTTTGGATGGATGGCATGGTTGACAGAAATAGGTCATTGGAGGTGACCCAATGAGGGTTACAGCCCAGCCTGCTTCAAGGATGCCACTGCTTCTTGAACTGCCAATACGTAAAGAGCTAGGCTCCTGCTGCCAGGAACCCCACCATGCCTTCCCCTATGAGGACAGACTAGCCACGAGCCAAAAGAAGTCTTTCCTCCCTTAATTTGCTTTTGTTTAGTATTTTATTGCTCATCACTATGAACATAGCAACTGTTCAAACAGAACCAACCAGAAAATTTCTACTTTCCATAATATTTAAATTTTGATGACTCATCAAATAAAGTACACATATGAGAAAAAGAAAAAATAAATTTCAAATTATTGTGTGCATATATATGTTATCATTCTTTGAAAAAGCAGGGCTTCTGGTTAGACATTAGAAAACATCTTTGACTTGGTGCCCATTGGGGGTCCATAGACCCTCAATCATTACAGGTTATTGCCATTGTACTTGGTTATCCTCCAGAACCTGATGGTTAGTCCCTATTGCTGAAAACCTCACATTCTCAAATCATTGAGCATGAATAAACTAAGCTGGTGCCTGCCTGGAAGCTCCATTTCTATTGACTAGCTTTCACAGTGCTGGAAAGTACTATGCACATTACCAGGGGAGTAACATATTCAAGTCTTCCCCAACTGTGCACCCTGAGAGCCACAGTCATCAGTGGCCTGGCAAGACATGCCCACTGGTGCAGGAGTGGCATAGATGTGATGGGAGTAATCAAACACTTTCTGATTGAACTTAAAACCCAACCCAAAAGATAGAACTCATGTCTGGCACCTCTAACAAGACCAAGAACCCACGACTGTGTAGGTCATAGGCCCAGGGTGAGAACTTACTACTCTTATCCTGCTAAACGGACATAGCATTAAACTGCCCCCATATACTTCTCTGTACACCCACAGATGAGTGTGTCTCTCAACCCTTATCAGAGAAGCTTCTTCTTGAAGTAGAAAGTCACTAACACAAAGACCCACAATTGGCCAATATGCAGACAATAAGAGACTGCAGATTGTTCAACTCTAAATAGAACATCTATATCACATCTCCTCCCAAGTCTCAGGAATCATCATGGAAAAAAAGGCAGAGAGATTGTAAGTGACATAATGCAAAGGATGACTACAGTCTTGACACAACAGACTGTTGCACAGATGAACTCATAGCAGCTTTGACTGTATGCACAGGACCTAAACAAGATCAAGCCAGACAAAATCCCAGTAGAGACAGGGGAGGGGCCCATGAAATTCCATCCCTGCCTAAGGAGCTATTGGAAATTTGTAGCTCCTATGAGCTGGAGAGCCAGTTTTCTTCAGGGATGTGGCCCACCCATGCTCAGTAGAATATCCCACAGCCGTGCACATACAGTCAGCATTAAGTCATCTCAGCAGATTTTCAGAAAGAACATAAGGAACTGGAAGGAAATAATGGAAGGAGGACAGGAGAGGAATTGGAGAAGAAGGAACTGGGGATGGATAGGATCAAAACGCGTTATATGTATGTATGACGTTCTCAAACAGTTATACACAGCTTTTTACAAAAAGTAAATGTACAAAAAGGAAAATGAGGTAACCACTAATAGTGATTTACCTTTAAACTTCCTCATCTGCACAGCTACTTATTGTTTGTGATTGCGCATTAATTAGTTCAAAGTTATAACTTCACTTGCATGAGATATTACATATAAGTCTTTTGATATTGAAAATTTCCAATATGTATACAAAAGCTAATTTTATTAACTAATATATTTTTCTGATCTATTCCCATCTCAACAGGGGTTTTACTAAGTAAGTTTTATTTTAATGGTATTTTTCTAGAAAAGAAATCTCTCGAGACAAACGTACTGCTGTCTAAATGGCTACCCAAGTATGAAAGAACACTGTGTCCTACAATCCAACAGACAAGGTTATGGGAAGTGATTCGTAATTGCTTGAGAAAACATATTTTACTTTGGTGAGTCTCAGTTCATAATTTGTGGGAGTGTTAGTCTCAGGACCACATGTATTCACTTTCAGGGTTTGCAGGCTCACTCCAGATTGGTCAGCTCTGTTCACAAGTTATACTAGCACTTTTATTAGGTTAATAAAAAAAAAATATTTTTCTAAATCTTGGGGTTGATTATTATTCTTAAGCAATGTAAGTGCATTTTCCCACTGGATTTAAGAAGAAACCATTCTAGTCAACAGTTCGCAAATCAGAAAATAAGTGGCTACTGATCATTCAACACCTCACCTCCCTCATCTACAAGACACCATTGATTTCTTGTGACTGTTTTGTCTGTCTTCACATCCGGAGTGGCATAAAACACACATTAAAACACGCACACTTTTTCCTTAACTGTTCACCAAAAAAAGTTTTCTTGTAAAGATGCTGAACAACTGGATTCTGTCAGTTGTTCACACAGATATGGTTGGAGAGTCAGCAAACACAAGCACAGAACATATTTCATGTAATTCTATTGGACACAATATATGTCAACCTTTGAACACCAAGACTGAGAGGAGACACTATCAGGACCTGTGTCTTGAGAGGCCACAGGACTGGACAGGCAGAGCAGCAGGCAGGCGAGGAAGGCGCCAAGAGATCTGTATCATTTTGGCCCTCATGACCCTCACTTCATCCCCAAAACTGCATCATATGGATGAACTTCTTTCTCTTTCTTACTCACATTCATGTAAAAGAAGACATGCAGCAATGGCAAGTGGAGGTTGGACTTGGTTTCCAAGAGCTGTGGAAAAGGTAAGTTCAGAAAAAAAGGGCTGTAGAGTCTGCTTTCCACAGTCAGGATTACATGATCACAGACAAATCCAAATCACACTCATTTATTGATAAAAAAAATGGACATAATGACTACAAGGATGGAAATGTGCTAACTTTGTTTTTAAAAAATGTTTCCAAAATTAAATTCAAATCCAAAAGAATGATGAAGAATTTACTGTATTATTATAATTACCAAAGAATAGGATAAGTACTGACTTTATAACTTCTTTTTCTACATTTGAATAAGAACCAAATAATTTTCTAAATCCAAGGTGTTTCCTTTCATCTAAAAAGTTTTAAGGTTTTTCCTCAAAAAGGAAGATAGAATGTCAATTAGGCAATAAAAATGCTAAAGAACATTAGTTCTTAGATATCAAGTAACCTTTGAAAACAAAGTTGTGATAATGTGGAATTGATTGGATTCTGTCAGCTGTTCACACAGATATGGAGAGTCAGCAAACACAAGCACAGAACATATTTCATACTGTATTTCTGGCATATGTATTTAAAATTCATAGTGATGCACTGAAATTGTATAAAATAAGTGAGGGAAGACTGTTTAAAAAGTTCCACTAAAGGAAATGCTGCACTTAATTTTAACTCTGAAATAATCTATTTGCTAATATTAGGTAATCTACATAATTTCTTTAAAACCTAGGGGATCTAATGATTCTTCAACAAATTAGCAAGTGAAAATATATATCCTTATATATGACAGAATTCCAATACAGAATATTTAGGGTCAATAACAATTAAGAATATACCTGATAAATCTTAGAAATATTACAAGCACTTTCAAGTTATGTTCCTTTTGTTTGATTAAAAACTATAATATGGCATATATGTACTGATGCTGACTATTCCTTCATCCTTTTTAGGTTTTTTTTTTTAAATAATGACAACGTCTTGGTATGTAATCACAGTCCGACTTTAAACTCATAATCCACCACTTTCAGTCTTTTTGAGTTCTGGGATCATAGCCCTATACCACTATAACTAACAATATAATCCAAATATCATCTTATTTTCATAAAAATTTAATGAAGAATTTAAAGCTTTAATATCTTCTGTTTGAATGGTGGTCACATCATATGAACATATGACAGAAAAGTGTTTTCAGGAAAAATTTAGGGGCTTGAAGTCAAAGCATGCTTACTGAAAGGAAATTGCTTCTTGGTTCTGTCCAAACTATCTAGAGACACATTTTGTAGTTTTCAGGTTTTAGCTCTGTGTCCCTTCATAGAAAATAAGATTATATGGAAACTGCATGGAACACTATGTTTTGCCACTTTAGGTGGATGGGAGCATAGGATATAAAACCACTTAGGAAGAAAATGCTGCAACAGAGAATAAGAACGCAATATAGGGTTAGGGTAGGGATTCAGCACTTAAACATCGTAATCCAGCTCTGACCACAGTAATTGTGTAAACCAAAATCGCAATCCAATTTTTCTCTAATTACACCTTATAAAATAAGACACACTTAAAATTGAGTTTATACCATTGACTACTGATTACAGTTCTACTTTGGACTGCATCAAACATGGAACTCTGGAGTACATATTCCAAATCAATGGTAACTCCATAGAAGTTGAGTAAAAATCTGCTATTTGTGCAATCTTTCTCAGCTGAGTGACTTAAATGGTACATGGTAAATGTCTGGTCTGATAGAAAAATGTGGAATATCAAATGTGTGGCTAATGTCTGTATTTTTATGAACAAAATTTGAACCTTACTCAGAAAGGGTTTTCATCTAGATTTAATATCAGTATGAACATATACTTAGAAAAAAGTACATATTCAAGAATAGTGATTTCTCAAAAGAGAAAATCTTGCTTCAAAGATATATTTGTCACATATATATATATATATATATCTTTGTCATGTATATATATATATGTTTGTGTTCCTTTCATTGTTCAAAACATGAACTTTTTCAATAAATTAATATGAAACTTTAAAATTCATTCACTTATGAATCTGTGGAAAGACACTCATGGGTGCTTTTAGGCAATATTAGCTAAAGTGTCCATTCTAGTATTTAACAAAAATTTTTGTAACACAATTAGCAAAAGTATCATTTATATTACTTTTCTATTCTACCCTGTGTCAGGGAATGAAAGAAACTCATACTCTGGCATTTGTTAGTTTACAGGTCTTTTCATATGCTTGCTCATTACTGTGTTTCAAATGCTAGTCCTTACAGCAATCTTATTAGTCTGGTTATTAACATTTTGCAAATGTGGAAAAACAGACACACAAGCAATTTTCCAAAATGAGAGGTCAGTAATTTATTGAGTTCAAGGAAATTCTAAGGCTGAAATGTTGAGAAAATGTGATGGAAATAAATTTATAAAGTATTTTGTTTGTTTTCAAGTTTGGGGATTATTTCCAGAAATATAAACTGCATTGCCCAAATACAGGTCAGCCAATGATTTGCCAAAAAATTATCTACTTCAGAATTACCTCAGTGCAAGGGCAGGCTGACCACTGCATATCGATAATTGTTATTTGAAATGATGGTCCATATTGTTCTTCTATTGTCAGTAATGCAATCTAGATCAGATTTTTAAGGGAGATCCTTTGACTTATCTAGAATTGCTTTACTGTTTAGATTGTTTTATTATATTGATAATATTATAATTATCATTAATTGCACAGGCAGCAGTAACACCCTCTTCTGATCTCAAGGCTTCCACTTCTTTACGTGTATGTTCCAATGATATCAACTTACTCTTACAGGCTAATGAGAACACAGATACAAAAACAGTTCTTATTTAACATGTTGACCCAAAATGAAAAATGGTATCAAAACGTAATATATAAATGAAGTTTCCTGGAAACCAGAAAATAAAGACATGCAAATATTTTATTTTAAATTTCTTTTACATAAGGTTCAATTATGAATTTATTTGTTCTCTTAACAATCCTCAGTTCTTTGAATTTCAATCATAAACAAAAACTGAATACCCTGAATTCACTACCCAAAACCAGTTTGGTCCTTTTGAAGTGATAATTGAAGAGAACTGAGATTGAATTCCGCTCTGAATGAGAACCATCAGCCTCTATCATGATCATCAAATACTGTGGAATTGCCTGTAGCTGCAGACTGGACAGTACAGCTTCAACCTAGAATACAGTGTCTGTATGTGATACTTAGGCTAGGGTAAAAGTCATCTAAATGATAATTAACTCTGAATCAGAACTAATGTCAAGCTGTTTTATAAGCTTCTCCAAAATCTAAACATAAACTTAGACCTTCACTTATGTGCAAATTCGCAACTTGTCTATCTATGGTTCCAGTAATGTTTCTCAGGCAAAGGGAATTTCTACAACTCTATTTAGTTTGTAACTGAAGAACTTCTGCTTTAACTTCAATCACAAATGATTATAATAAACAGCATGCAAGAAGTGAATGCCAAGAGAATAATCAAAAAATATAAACACATGATGAATATGCTCAATTAAAATTATATGCTTATGGATTGACATATTTAGCAGTAACTATTTGTGGGAAAAGATATTTCAAAAAAATGAAAGATAATAAATATCATTATATATCTGCATTAAAGAAGAACATTTGCAATCAGTTTTCAAGCTATGAATACTTAATTTGAAACTCAGTTACACAAAATGTTAGTCCTTTCTCTGTTATCAATCAGCTGACCAGATTATTTTTTAATGCTTTATTTATTTTTATTTTATATGTCATGAGTGTTTTTGCAAGCATGTATGTAAGTGTACCCCTGTGTGCAATGCCCATGGAGGTCAGAAGAGGGCATTGGATTCTGTGGAACTGCAATTACAGAGGGTTGTGAGCTGTAATATGGGTACTGGGGACTGAACCAGGATCCCCTGTAAGAGCATTCAGTGTTCTTAACTGCTGAGCCATCTTTCCAACCCTATCTAGATGGAACTCTGTCTGGTAGGAACTCATGAACAGGCAGAGAAGCATAAACATCAAAGAATTAATGTGAAATTCACATTTTTAGCAGTCCTTACTGTGTTTATTTTATTGCATAATCCCTCTTGGGTCCTTAAACTCATACCTTCAAATTCAATTCTTATTAATAGACCTATAACCCAAGAATCATAATCTTCAATCTTATCTTAATCTTATGTCTTAAATTGCTGTTATATAGGTATTTATACATATCATAGACTTTTTCTTGGTCGATAAAGTCTAAAATATTAATCATTTGGTCCTTTACAGAGAAGAAACTTTGCTGACCCCTGCTCATTTTTCTTTGTATGGATTTTTTTGGCCTATATTTTATTCATACCAAAGACTTTAGAAATATTTGATAATGCTACTATATTTTCATTTCTGAAATACTCTAGCATGACATTTCTTTTTCAAGATAGAGTCTGTTTACTACAGACTCGTGAAATGAAGTTCCCAGAAAACAGTCACACCCATGTTAAAGACTGTACAGGGCTCCGTGACTGGAGGATTGGAATGTTGCAGGTCTTGTGTCAAAGGACTTTGGGCTACATCTAACTACCCTAATTGCCATTCACTGCACACTTCTGTATTAACCCATCATTCTACTGGGTAAATACTTTTGGAATGCAGGAATGGACCATTAATTTCCAACAGCCCCCAAACTGAGAATTTCATTAGGTAACATCTGAGACCTGTAATATAGATTGTTCATTTTATTGTAACCTACCTATCTGATTTTACCACCAATGCATTTGAGAAGTATGTTGATTCATGATTTTTTTCTGTTCCTAAACTATAAAAATTTCAAGAGAGTATTACCATGTTGGAACATAGTATTTAAAGTCATCTGAATCTGTGTTCTTCAGTCATGGTCACTTATATTTGGCTATAGAATAAGCACATATTCTCTTTGAGGTAAGAGATGTGCTTTTGTGTTGACAAAAATACCTAAACTTATTTTGGATCATGGATTGAGTGGGGAGCAACCAAGGAAATAAAGGACCTACTATGGGTTTTGTCTCTTTCAGAAGAGAATGAGTAGAAGGAAAAGAAGATCTACATAAAGTGAACAATCAAGGCTAAACGCATTTTGAAGTAAAGAATTTGACTGAAAACATGAACAGCAAGCATATTTTGAAAAGGTAAGAGGACAAGGGGAGTGGAGTAGAGTTGCAACTGGTCAAGAAGTTAGAATTTCAAAGCTGTTTATTTGAAAATGCATGTGTACAGCTAAAGGCTATATAACAAAAATCACAGTGCCAGATAGGGTCCATGATAGCTCCAATCATATATAATTGTCTATGTTTACATTACCATTTATGGAACTTCTCTCATCAAACTGTTTAAGTCCAATTAGAGAGCTGTAAATTACCCCCAAGATAAAAGTGCCACTATTGTACCAACAGAGATAATTTGCTTGGCTGGTCATTGTGGTTTATAGACTTTACAGGTGAGTAAGACCATTGATTGGTGTATAGTGAATACCTCTCTTTGAGGTTTTTTTTTTTTTCCTATTGGTTCATTCTGCGGCAAGTCCCACCCTCGGACCAATAAGGGGGAAGGAAGGCGGGAAGAAGGGAAAAAAAAGTGAACATGGCGGCGAGCCAGAGAGCGGCTCCGGGATTGCTAAAATTCACACGGGAAGAAAAATGCCCCCGCCCCAGGCCCATGCAGAAGGCCAGACCCAGGAGGCAGCATGCCAAGTCCCTGCCATCTTAAGGATCATGTGAGTGAAAGTGAAATGCTGGCTGGGCACGGACTAAGAGACCTGCACAGGGCTGTCCTGAACTTTGTGGGCTGGCCCACAACTTTGTAAACTTCACTAAATAAATCTCTCTAAATAGAAGATCCGTTTCCATTTTATCCAGCTGGATTAACCAGATCCCACCCACTAGGGCGTGGAGAATAAATTTCATGAGACAATTCGTTTTCTCCCTTGGCAGCTTGTATAGTACCTTCTCATACTATGAAAACTAGTCTTCAAGGAAGAGATTTCCCGGTCAATTCCAGCTCAATTGCTCTAAGTTCTATGTCTGAATTCTACCATGTCTAGTAATAGTGTCTTACCTTCAAGTTCTGGGAGGCAAACAAAGGCTGTGGCAGTAGCATATTAATTTTGGAGTCTCTTGGACTAACCTGACCAGCAACACAAAGGGGAGTTTCCCTTGCCTGGGACTGTGATTTTTGCTATATAGCCTTCAGCTATACACATGCACTCATATATACATACACATTTTTGAAATAATACATTTCCATCTGGGTTTTCACATTATTTAAACATTATTTCTCAGAACAAAAAATTAACATAAATATTTCACAAGTAAAGATATATGTATGATCAAATAGGTAGAAGAAATGATTATCAACAAAATAATCAAGTACTAAAATTGAAGCTACAATAAGATAGAACTGTACAGGATACAAAGTTAAATATATACTGTGGTCTGAGCATGTCCTTCCAGAACACAGTTTGAAACCTAATCACTAATGCAACAGTGTGACAGGGTGGTGACCTTGGGAATGGGTCTATGTGTAGGACGGTGTGTACATGAGCATGGCTTGTGCTTGTAGAGGTCTGAGAGAGCTACTCTGCTATTTCCACCACATGAAGACACAGCAAGAAAGCACCAGAGATGAACTACATCTCATGCTACAGGGACTGATGCCTTGATCTTGTGTTTCCCAGCTTATTGAAATATTCGAAATATTCTATTGTTTCTCAGACATTCTTTGGTGTTTTGTTATTACAGAATGAATGGATGAATTCATGTAACACCAAGTCTGGCCAATTAGGCAGAATCAGTGGTCTTCAACCACTGATAGTGCACAATTTTGGAGAATTTTGGAAATACAACAGCATGGAATTGCTTGGGTTCTGGTGAGGTGTTGGTATTGCATCAGAACATGGTATAGGAGTTGGAAGTATCACGTGGAGAGAAAGGACCTGAGAGAACATACTACTTTGACTCTGTCCCCCATTTCTTACAAAGTCTTTAATGTCACCATAGGAATCTCACTGTCGTAATCTAATACTAACTGCCTCCTAAGGGCATATGATATTTTAGGGAGCACATTCAAACTAGAGTAAAATGTCCATCCAATAATAAAAAAAAACCACATGTCCAAAAAACTTACAAACAAAAGTTTACAGCTCTATTAAAAATTCAAATAACTGAAATTCTCTCCAATTATTGAACAAATACACATAAATATAAACACACACACACACACATATGCATATATGTGTGTGTGTGTGTGTGTGTGTGTATGTGTGTGGTAGAATACCAGTTTGAAGTTACAAGAACAAGACTACTGATAAAGTCAACAACATGGAGCCAGGCATGTTGGCATATACCCTTAATCCCAGCATTTGGGAGACAGAGACAGGCAGATCTCTGTCAGATTGAGACCAGCCTGGTCTACATAGTGAGTCCCAGGCCAGCTGGGGTTACAGGGAGATCTCGTCTCAAAACACACACACACACAAGTCAACAACATGGATGTATCAACATCATGCTCTAAAAAGCATAGACACAGTTTCACAAAAACAGTGTAACGTTATTCATTTGAAATTCCATAGTAGTTAAACTGAATCTCCATTTCCAGAAAACAAATCAATGAATATTAGGGATGAGGTGGGGACTAAAGTGCAAAGGGATAGGAGGCGATGCTGCTAATTGATAAAAATGCTCTAAACCTTGGCTGCCCTGATATGTTCATAGGTATATATTCCAGTCAAAACATAACACATGTATATTTCACAAAAGTACAATTTATTGTATGAAAATTATTACTCCATAATATGGACTTTTAAAAGAGCACTGCACTCCTGTTAGCCATCAAATGTCCTGTCCTTTGTTTGCTTAGTGAATGTTGGAAATTCACTTCTATAGTATACTTCATTCTCCTCTGAGGAAACCACTAGCTGTGCTGTCTTATGTGTTTTCCAGAGTCACTTCTAAGAGGTAAACGACTCTATTGAAGGCACAAACTTTAGATTGCAGTGTTTCCTCCGAAAGCTGTGGCTTAGGATGGACGAGAGGGTTTGATAATGTAAAAGTCTCCAACTTCCAAAGAAATGGATTATTCTAGTCATGGAAGCAGATAACCAACAGAACTGATAATACTCATTTAAGCTATCAAGAGTAGTAAAACAATAATAAGTGAATGAAAAGCCAGTTTTAAATCAATTCAAACTAGTCAGCGATAATTTATTTCAGTGAAAATGCCTACAACCAACACAAGCAGGCTATGGGGTGAGGACCCACGATTTTCTGCTTCTATTAGCTACATCACACATGTATCTAACATACACTTCACCCAACTCCTGAACATCCTCAAATAGTCTTTCTAGATCTTGTCAGTTTACTATGTTTTGCAAGACTACAAATCAACATAGTTCTCATTCAAGCTATAATTTTGGTTTTTAGGTTGAAGATATCAAGTGACAGTCTTTTGGCAATTTTCAGATCTTCTTTTACAAACAGAAAAATAGGCTTATAAAGTTTAAAGATTTTCTTTTTTAATATAAATAAGCCCAGTGAGAACAAAATAACAGTCTACTAGTAAGCACAGGCTTATCTATACATACGCATACACCTCCTTATGTAGTTGATATGAATTGTTTTGTTTGTTTATTGCTGTTGCTATCATCATTGCTGTTTTGGACAAGTTTTCATTCTGTCCCCCAAGCTGACCTTGAACCATTATTGTAGCTAAGGTAGCCGCAAACTCACAGCCATCCTACCTCAATTTCCTAAGTGCTTTAATTACAGGGATTACAGGAGTACAACAGTCACACTTGCTTAATAGGAAATTCTTTAAAATAATAAATAACAGAGTGACTTTCATGGTTATTCTGAATCTTGTTTGATTTGGCATTAAGAACAAAGAAGAATATTAAAGACCTCTTCAAATATATTAATATGAATTTAAGAATTACAGAACAATGCTGGAGCAATGTTTGACAATTTCTTTCAAACTTAAACACACCACGTCTTAGTTTGTTTTATATTGTCATCGTGTCTCCTAATGTCAAGGGGATCACAAGGCAGTAAAGAGTATGTAGACAAGAAAGAACAGCAAGCAATGCAATAAACAGAAACCAAATGAAGACCATTCGTATACTGCATCCATTTCTTTCTAGCACTGGGATGATGTTAGCATGCCTTATGTTCTACAATTTAATTTCCCTTATCATAAAATGCCACAATAAACCAAAGTTTTGCAAGATTACTTATGAGTTTGAAGACTCAAGACACAGTTAAAAGCAGTTGCCATTCTTACATCACAAACATAATTTCAAATAAAAATAGATGTGGTACTGACTTCTAAAAGAGAAGACATTGGATGGAGGAACAAGGGTTGTTTCAGTGAAAGGAAGGTCTCGAGTGGAAGTGAACAGCTGTGGTGGCGTGACTGACACACATACAGACCTCTGGAAGTGCCCATCATACCCACAGTTAGAGGATAGGTACTCCACGAGGCATTATGGAGATGGTACCAAGCACCACTACCTCATTTAATTCTCATAATATTTCAAAGACTTAGGTAATTCAGTATTGCCGTTCTGCAGTTGAATAGATAGGAACACAGAAATTATCGAATTTGACGCGAGTAAAAAAATCATAAAGATCTCAGCAATCAGTGAGGCCTAAGGTAATTAAAAATGATTTATTGTTGGACAGCAAAGGATTTGGTGAATGCACAACTGTTAATTAAAGGCCTACTACACACGCCTGCTGATGTTCTAAGAGTTGAAGTGGAATGAAAGGCACATCTCTTTTCTTCCTAAAGACAAATAGAGGCCTGCCTCCTCCTTCAAGCATAACTCACATTGAGACGGCCAAGCCCAACAGACACCTTGTGAGTTTCAGTCACTCACTACATATGTTGCCATGCAGTTACTGGTGTGTTAAGATGAGTGCAGTTGCACTTGAGGTGCTGCTAGAAAGCGACTGGTGCTTTGGGCCTTTGTAGTCCAAATCTTGACTTAAAACATTTGTGTCATCACACCCTTGTACAAAGTATTCACAAGGTTCATGCCAGAGGAAAATGCCAACTGCCCGAAATTCTTCAAGGGCATGCCTTACTCCCTAAATGGGAGCAAATGGGCACACAAAGAATGGACTCAGCAGGTGCTTAAATTCAGTGAAGTTTCCTGATTAAATATGCAGAGAAAATTGCAGCTCTGATGCCAGGTGATGTATGTAGTATAAAAGCTTTCTGCAGTTAAGTTTTTGCTCGTTTCTCAGTCATAATTTTATTTTGGTTTTAAATATCAATCCACATTATATAAAGTCTCTCCCAATTTGGAAAGATGAAAGAATGGGAAAATAACAGTCAGATATGATTCTTTTGTAAGAAGTATGGGAACTGTGACTTTAGCACTTGAACACTGGAGAACTGAAGCATTGAAGACTTTTACATTTCTCGAGAATTTCCCTCTTCCCAATACAACTTGATTTTCATGAATTAGAGTATTTTGAGGTTGCAAACTATGATTTAAAATAAATTCTCAGTGCTCACAAGTCTAGCAAAACCTCCAAGTTCTATCCGAAATGGAATCTGTGGCAACACAAAACTTCACTGCTTGCACTTGAAACGGCAGAGAGAGAAGTCAAGCAGGCCCATGGGTAGAGAAAAAGAGAAGCCAGCAAGCAGTTCTTCTTTATCACATACCCACGATGCACAGGCACTTTCGCCTCTTTACCACATACCCATGATGCACGGGCACTCATCCTAGGTACTGGTTCTGTCCAGCTCTTAAGAATCCTGGGGTTTCTTCCCCCCTCCCCGACATCTATGCTGGGATTTTGTCTGGCTTGAGCTCATATGGGACTTGTGCATGCGATCGCCATCGTTGTGGGTTCATTTAAGCAACTGCCTAGCTGTCTGGAAAGCCCTATGGAAAGCAAGTTTTGTTTAAGGGTGAGTCTTTTGGTAGATTGGCTAGAGGATAAACCCACACGAATGTGTGGAACCACATATTTGAATCTATGGGCCTTATATGAGAGTACATGAAATTGGGTAATTGGGCAGAGGATAGAAAGGTGGGGTGCAGATAAGGGGGGACATATAAATGCAATCAAATTATATTGTATGAAATGTGCAAAAATTTAATAAAAAATACTTTAAAAACGAATCCTGTGGGAACCTGTATTTCAACTCTTACCTCACACTAACGAAGCTGTGCTCCCAGGTTCCACTCCAGCTTTAGAAGAGACCTGTGAAACAGATACATTTATTATTTAGTCTTAGAACAAAGTACCTGTGAATATAAATCCCATACACATTTATGAGTACGTACATACCTAAAGGCTCATAAAATTAGAATGAGTCAAATATTGTCAAACAAAATTAAGGCTATTAATATTTTGAGAATGAAGCCTAGCTAGCAAAGACAAATAGTCAATCAAAACTGAACCTAAATAGTTAATTTCCTATTTACCCTAAAGTACATTACTTATTTAAAGAGTTCTTGGGATCTAGCTGCTAAAAACCAAACACAAGTTATTTTACTGAAGTTAATAGCCCTAACATATTATTTTACTACAAATTCTATTTCTTCTTTTTCTTTTTAAGCCAATTTTTATTGAGTCCTTAATTATGAGATTATGGCATGATTCAAGGGAATTTCCTCCCTGAGATGAGACTATAAAAATTCTTAGAAGGCTGGAGAGCCATATCAGTGGTTAAGAGCACTAGCTGCTCCTGCAGAAGACCCAGGTTTTGTTCCCAGCACCAGCATGGTGGCTTACAACCATCCATAACTCCAGGTCCACGAGAACTTGACACCTTCTTCTGACCTCTTTGGGCATTGTATGACATGGGTGCACTTATTTACATGTAGGCAAATACATTCATAACATAAAAGAAAATAAGATAAGAAAAAAAGTTCTTACAAATCTCTTGACTCTTGAAAGCAAGAAATGGCTGACCCCCTGTGGGCTTCAACCCTGTTTGAAACGCTGAGCTGCGTGACTGCTCATCTTCTCACAATAGCTTTAGAAAAAAAGAAGAAATATTCTGGATGACTAATTGCTTTAAAGTTTTACCACTTTCTATCTTTTTGCGTTTTATTTGAAGATGTGTGAATCTCAGGATAGGTCTTATTAGAAATATAGGGAAGTATCCATTTTAGTATTAATATAGAATCAGGAAGGAGGCTGTTTTGTTTTGTTTTGTTTTGTGTTTTCTGCTATGGCACCTTTAATGGGCTAACAACTTTGTAAGGAATTTTTTGGTCTCAGAAAACATTTGCCTGGGGAGTAAGAGTGCTTGAAAATTACCCAAACCACTGAAAATGGAACTTTATTTTGCTGAAGTCTATAGTAAATCACAAAAATGTAGAAAGCAGGAAACTACTTATAGCAAAATGAAATTAGTATTTATATCAATTAACAGCTGAAGAATTTTAGAGTGAAGATCTACTCATTTAATAACTCTATTAGAGGAACTCTTAAAAAATAGCAGTTGCTAGATGACCCGCAGTCCACTCTATGGCATCAGAGACATCTGTGTTTCCAGAGGTAAAGTTCAGAGAGGAATAGGAAATGCTGACCTTTCTGCTTTGTTCATGCTGCATTTTCCTTTCTGGTTCAATTATAAAAGGTTTGTGCATGATTGTGGGACTCAGTAGTGACATTAAAAACCTCAGATCCTTATTACAGTTAAATATGCGCTATGGCTCAGCCTTATGTTAGTAGGTAAGCTCTACAAATCTTACTACAGAAATGAACTCAATTATAGAACATATTCTTTTTGATTTTTAAGCTTTGTCATATTTCTGAGTAATATAACAGGAAAACCAAGTCATTTCTTCAACTTAATTCTTCTCTGATTGGTTCTGTATCAACCACAAAACAGAACCTCGACAGTAAGGACTCATAATATTACAAGGGTAATTCAGTGCCAGGATTCCTGTAGAAATGCCTAAGGGTTAACAGCTGTGAGAGTTGCAGTAATTTCCAGACAGATTTTAAGGAGTTTTTTCCTCTAGACTGCATCTAGAATCTAATATTTTACAGTAAATTCCTATAATTACAGAGCTTAGGAGTATATTGGGTGGCCTACCTTGTGCACACTGCTCAAGAGGTCTGCAGAGTCACCTGCCAAAAAAGAAGGAAAAAATATATGGCAATTCAATGACATTAGGAAAAGGAGAGTTAAAAACAGAAATCCTCCTATAGGAACTTTCATAGCTACTTTACAATGCATTATAGATGCAACTTTGGTGACCTACTTTTTCTTATGTAATCATGTTGGATGAGTACTATTCCATGCCTTAGACAATTCAGCAACACACTAAAGTCATCTTGACCCTCACTAAGGCAATACAATCTGAACTCAATTCTTAAGAAACCACAGGTATTTCCTTTAGGGAAGGGACTATTTGTGGCTAGGCGGTTTCTTTTGTAAGAATATTATTCATCAACAGAACATTTTTCACAGACTAAACATGTAAGTTCTGACACTTTCCCTACCTAAGTGTACCTACATATTCCAAAGACATATTTTAAAAGTGAAACCTTAATCATTTACTGTTTTACATAAACAACTGTACAAAGGCCGTATGTAAAACTCTGCTCAACTGTTCTCACTTGGTGGATGAATTAATAAAATCTGAGTCTTGTTATGTCCTTTTCACGTAGGAACAAGAAAGCAATTGCACTTGCCTTATTCCAATTATAAATTTATTACCTTACAGCCCCAACTCCATCCCCATTTGCCCTCCTTGTGACACTAGAGATGAATCTTACCAATATTTCTCCTTCGGAAAATGGCAAAATGTTAAGAGCTGTCAACAGGCAGCTCCAGAAAATGCCACAGGAAAAATTAATCTTCCTTCCACAGTGTACTATTCCTTGCTTGAAGTTGTAGCACACAACATCCTTGACTGCATGGGGTTGCCAGTGGGGTCCTGGTCCATTGAGTTCTGCTGCATACTACAGCTTCTTATAGGCCACTTCCCAGAATACCATCAGCATAGGCACCTTCCCAGCAAATTCTCCAAAGAAGTATTTCCTTATGCAGAGCTCCTAAGCACTTCCTACCAAATTTCTGCTGGCAAAGCTTCTCAGAGAACTTCCTCACCATCCGAATGCCCATGACCATAGTAGTTGCCCTGGTTAGCTTTCTATTGTGGCACTAAAACACTGACCAAAACCAACTTGGGAAGAAAAGGGTTTCAGTGTAAACTCCCAGGTCACAATCCAACATCAAGGGAAGTCAGGGAATGAACTTGGAGGAGAAATTGAAGAACAGGCCAAGAAGGAACTCTGCTTTACTGACTTGCTTCTCGGGCTTGTGCTCAGCCTGCTTTCTTATACAATCCAGGAAAAGCTGCTCATGGGTGGCACCACTCACAGTGGGCTGTACTGGGACCTCCCACATCACTCAGCAATCAAGAAAATTGCTCACAGGCATGCCCACAGGCCAATGCAATATAGAAAATTTCCCAGTTGAGGTTCCCTCTTCCCAGGTATGTAAACTTGACAAGGGAAGCTATCTGGCCCAGTGGGCTGTGGTTATTGCAAAGACTGTGGTGCTCCAATGGCATCAGACTTGCTCCTTCCTTGGGTGCTCTCTCCATCAGGTCTAGAACTAATCGCTAGTCCCTGTATCTACAATATCAGAATCATTTAGAGGTTTTTCTCTCCATTGGTAGGTAATATGGGTGAACTGTAATTTTTAACAGTTTATACTTAACTATCTTTGCTAAAATTATAATATAGTTCCACTCTCCTGATTGGTTCTTAAATAATACATTACTTTAGAATGTTATAAATTCAATAACAGGTACAAATTTTATGATTTAAGATACTATTTTAAAATCTATGCTTGAATAATGTGAAAATATAAAATATTACCTTCATAAAATGTGGGTCCCTTCTCATAGAAGTTGAGAGTAGGACGGTAATGGTTAACCAGATTAGGCGAAATAGGGAGGGAGGAGGGATAGAAAAAGGTTGATCAATAGACACCACATTAGAATCAAATAAGATCTAGAAGATTAGTTTGCTATTGCACAGCAGAGTGAGGGGGTTATACATGAAAGCACTTAGCTGTACATTTCAAAAAGCTGAAAAGAGTAAACAGAAATTTTTTCACTACAAAGATATGATAAAGTTTTGAGATGACAGATATACTTACCTGGATTTAAAATTAAACCATAACACACACACACACACACACATATATAGATAAACCTTTGCCTTTTCTGCCTTCTTTGCACCTGTCTCAATTGTTCTATTTTGTCTTATAATGACATTAGTGAATGCAACCAAACTCACACTCAGGAAATTTAGAAGTACTAACCAGTGTCAAGGTATATATACCCAGTGGCATTTTAATGGCCATTTTTCTTATTAAGTAGAATGCCTGGATGGTTAAGATATGGTATATCTGAGTGATCATCATAATTCAGCCTATTACACCGAACATCATTCAGAAAGCTTGGACTCTTTTTACTGATTATAAACACTACATTAAAAATTTGCCTTATTTCCAGTGATGAGAAATAAAATGTGTTCTAGTCCTGCTAGCCATGTGGTCATCCAATGAAAAGAAAGTGGAAGGACTGATGTGTGTCATCTGGGCAAAGATTTTAAAAAGCTCCTGTGCCTCCTCCACAGTTTCTTTTCCTTTCTACACATTGCATTAGGACTATGATTGATATGGGAATCACTGTGAGAAAAATAGAAAAAATCAAGTTCCCCAATGACTGTGTGACTATCTCCCAAGCAAATAAATACAAAGAAACACACCTAGAAATATTTAAAATAGAAAAAAAAAAACAAAGTAAAATCTTAGTCATCAGCTTAACAGAACACTTACAAAGACACAATAAATTAAGAGCACACTGATTTATAATAACCTAATAATGGAATTTCAACAGTAACATGGAAGCCAGAAAGAAGTGGAAAGATCATAAAGGAAATATATACTATCCAAGAGTTATATATTTAGCCTATTGTTACTTCTGCAAAGGTAAGATAAAGCCATTTTCAGAAAAGAAATCTGAAAATTTATCAGCTTAACAAAAGAAATTTGAAATGCCTATCAATAGTGTAAGGGATGAAATCCCCAACAAGAAACTGGGCACTGAGAATAAAGATGGCATATGTCTGTCTTCTTGGTCTCAGGCAGGAACGCCTTATTTTTAACTCCAACAGGTCCTTTCAAGTGATCTGCTTAGAGGCATGTAGCCCTAGATGTTTCAGCATGGATTTGTGACCTATCCGCCTTCTCTTGTTTAAAATGACCAATCCAAAATTAGGGGAGAAAACCATTAAAACACAAATTCTCCAAAGAGGACACTGGATTTCAGTTTTCGGGTCCCTTCTCCACTTATGGAGAGCTTCATTGTTTTCAATAGCGTGTGCATATATATTTGATTCTTCATGTGTAGGAATGTGATTATCTTTCAATAAGTCTGTTCTGAGTGGAATTCTCTGTGTAAGGCTTTTCCTGTCCTTTCCTGATGCTAAGAAAACAAACAGAAGGGAAAGAACTCCACAGGCACATCTCTAGCTCCTAACACATGAATACTGGCTCCCTCTTTTCACATCTACACAATTCCCCACCATCTGTCTCTGCTTTGATCTCTTAAACTGAGCAAGATATGAGAAAGTCCTGGCTCTGCTTGTGTTCATCTCTGTTGTAAGAGATTAAGAACATCTTTATTCTTCCCTGAGCATGCCTCAGACATGACTTTATATAATCCAGGGATATATCATAGCTTTATTATTTCCTATTATTTTGAAATTTCACACATGTATACAAAGTGAATTTTTTGATATTTCATACATATATATATTATAGAATTCGTCACCTATTATTCATTTTTCTTGTTGAACCTCTTCCTCTTTTCAATTATTTCCCTTCCTACTTTTATGACTTTTTTGTTGTTTAAATAAGATTTCCAGCATGAGGGGGAGCTATTTACTTGAATTTGTATCAACTTACCAATGTATACATCACTGCGGAAAATGACCTTCCTTCTCCTGACAACCCATTAACTTGCTAATAGATCCTCAAGGAAGAGTAGGGTCTTGTGAGCCACTTCCCAATTCATGATGGAATAATGATAGGCAGGTCATTGGCAGGAAACCACACTGTTGTGGATTCATGACTGCAAAGGGGATGTCACATCCAGAAAACAGGATTTCACAACACTTCTGCTTCTTACATTCTTTCCACCCCGTCTTCCATAATGTTCTCAGGGTCATGGAGAGGGTGATATCAATATCGTATTTAAGGCTGAGTACTTTGATCAACTGTAAGTCTCATTAACCTATATTCACAGTAAAAAGAAGCTTCTTTTGTCAGAACTTTACAAAAGTGTTAAACCATAAAACCATTCAATTCCTGTTTTTCTTTGATGTTTTTTATCTAGCCTCTTGTTTGTCCATCCCAAGACTGTGATCTTGATTAGTTGGATGTTAAATACTAGCACTGATTGCTGAGTATAGAAGATTTTCCACTAAGTGACTTCTCAGTTCAACTAAGTATAAACACTATGAACTTGGCTTCTAAAGGGAACAGTCAAGTAGATCAAATAATAATGTTCATTTAGAGGTGAAAATACCTTGACAAAAGAAACAAAGCAGAAAGGGTCATTTCAGCTCAGTGCTCCAGGTAGTCCATCATAGCAGTAAACTCACGTCTTCAGATGCCTGACAGAACTGATCCCATCACATTCAGTGAGAGAACAGAGAGCAAGGAATGCGTGTTGCCAGTGCTCAGATAACTTCCTCCATTTTTCTACAGTTCTGCATCCCCTACTAAGGGAATGTTGCTATGGTCAAGTTACCTTCCCACCTCAGATAGGATGAGA
Organism: Eospalax fontanierii; assembly: GCA_035773235.1. NCBI lineage: Eukaryota > Metazoa > Chordata > Mammalia > Rodentia > Spalacidae > Eospalax > Eospalax fontanierii. Next base: position 24,484,798 of record CM069534.1, read on the forward strand.
CAATACACCAAAGACATGTCCACAATACCAGGTGATTCTAATTTCTGTTAAGTCCACATTTTAACACTAATCATCATGGCAAGGAACACCAAACCTCTAACTCCAACAGACCTTAGACTGTGACTTTCAAGACCAACACAAAGTTGATAGGGTACGTTAGACATAGGACAAGAATCATGGAGCATCTTCTTCCCAAGGTTCCACTGCTTTTATTGAATAAACACTCCTCGCATGATCAGGTTTTTGTTGGGTGCCATAAGTATGAAAATTCTTAGTTTTGATATTATTGTGAATGGAAGATTAGTTTCAGTAGTGTTTGCTCTACCGTGCTATATGTTATTTCTCCCTTATCACTTGATTTTGATATTCATCCTTTCTTGCATATTTGTGTGTGCATATGAATATGAGCTTATTAGATTAGTTTGCCTGAGAAGGAATGGGTCGTCCAGCAGTAGCTGTCTGCACTCTGGAGAGAGAGGCAGATAACCCTGTCACTCTTGAGTACAAGAATCTGGTCAATTTAGCATTCTCAATCTAGTTTTGAAAGCCTGGAAGTTACCAAGAAAATCATTGGAATTGAGTCTACATGGAAGACCAAAGAAGCTGTGGAATCTGATGTCTCCAGGGTTGCAGCAACAGTGACAGTCACTCTGAATGAAATGATAAGAGATGGCAGCTGCAGGGCTTCTGGTTTCCTCTCAGTCGGTTTATATGTAAGACACATACTGAACACTGGAGCTGAGATATCACCTTCAATTAATCTTGTCCTGAAACACCCTCACAGACATGCTAATGGGTGTGATTTCTGGGTGATTCTAAATTCAAACTGATAATCAAGACCAACCATCACAGGAAGGATTTATTTGGGGGTCATGGTTTTGGAAGGCAAAGTCCCATAGTCACTTGGTTTCATTCTTGGGCAGGAAATTATGGTATGGGGAGGGAGGTTTGTGACAGAGCTCGGAGTTAGCTCTTGTGGGATAGGAAGTAGAGCAACTGGATGCCAGTGCTCAGCTGGCTTTTGCCTTTTCCTCTTTTATTCAGTGAGGGCTCCCAATGGATGGGTGCCATCCACATTCAGGGTGCGTCTTTCCTCTTTAAACGTCTCAGGACACTCCTGTATACAGACATACTCAGAAGTGTACCTCACCAATCTCCCAGGTGATTATAAATCAAATAAAGTTAACAATGAAATTTATCACACCACTTATTTTACATTTTATGTTATTTATTTGTATTTTATATGTCTTGCCTGCATATATGTAAGCATACTACATGTGAGCAATGCCCATGGAGGCCAGAAGAGGGTGCTAGATCCCCTAGAACTGGAGTTACAGACAGTTGCACTACATGCATGCAGTGCCTGTGAAACCCAAATGAGGGTGTCAGATCCCCTGGAACTAGAGTTAAGGACAGTTCAGTGGCCATGTTATTGAACCAGTCTTTTGCAAGAGAAGCTGGTGCTCTTAACTGCTGAGTTATCTCTCCATTCCCTGCTCTTTAACGATCTTTTAATATTTGTTTTTATTTTATGTGCATGAGTGTATTGCCTTCATGTATGTATGTCACCCGTGTTATTCAATGCCCTTGGAGATCAGAAAAGGACATCAGATCTCCTGGAGTTGGAGTTACAGATGGGTTGTTAGCTGCCATGTGTGTGCCAGTATCTGACCCTGGGTCCTCTGCAAGGGCAGCCAGTGCTCTTAAACTCTGAGCCCTCTCTCTAGTTCACCTCCCACCCCTCACCCCCCCCCCCCTTTTTTTTGAGACAGGCTCTCCCTGTAGCCCCAGCTAGCCTGGAACACCAATCTGGCCTCTATCTACCAGAGATCCACTTGCCTCTGCCTCCTGAGTGCTGGGACTAAAGGAGTAGGCTACCATACTTGACTCACTTTTTGACATAAAGATTGAGAATATTTACACCAAATCAAGAAACACAAAGGAAGATGCAGCTAATATATTAGTTGCCAGGACCCAGATAACAAAATATCACAGACAGCAGATTCAACAACAGAAATTTATTTTTCATAATCAATGGAGGCTAAGAATCCAAGGTCATGGTATCAGTAGGGTTGGTATTTTCTGAGATCTCTTTTTTTGGCTTGTATATGGGTATCTCCTCTCCACATGGTTCTTCTCTGCATGTCTGAGTCCGAATTCTTCCTCATGCAAAGTCACCACTCATACTGCACTACAACCTACCCTAAAAATCTCATTTTGACTTAATTTCCACATTAAAAACTCTATTACCATATTTTCAGGTCTTTAAGATTAGGACTTCAAAAATAAAAATTTGGAGAAATAATATTCAGTCATTTAATCAGGCACAAAGAATTTTAGCTCTCATATATTTCAATACACTGGGAGCCACTTGAATAGTTGTAACCAAGTCTTCAGGAAATCGCTCTTCAAGTTACTATACAAAGCGATAATGTAAAGAGAAAACTTTCCTAAGAAATACTACTCTTATGGCTAGACTTTGAGACCGCCAGTCAACATCTTCTTAAATGTGATATCTCAGCATTTTCCAAAAAAAACTTTCATACTTAATGTTCTCTCAACTAAAATTTTAGTTATCAAAGAAAAAACACAAAGTAAAAAAATGATTTAATGTCTTTAGTGAACTTATAATTTGGCCAGAAGAATCAATAACTACCCAGTAAACACCAATGCATAGAGCACAGGCACCTTCTAATTCTTGACTGCTGATGTCTCTTGACCACTAGGTTACCCAAACAATAGAACTTCCAATGCACACTTGATATTTGTAGTGAAGGGAAGTTCATTGTTTAGCATAGTAGTCATTCAACATGGTTTTATTCAATATTGACTATATATTTACGTGGAAGTGAAAATAAGCATATTGCTGGTCACAAAAATACTCGTGCATGGATCTTACCCTCAAAGGATTTAGAATCCAGTCCCAGGGAAACTAAAATCCTGAAAGGTTTCATGGACTGCTGGGGGCCATCCTCACACACAGGCTATGAGCATAACTGAGCCCCAGTAGTGTATTACCAAAGACAAACAGGACTACTGAAGGTAAGAGAATGAGGACTTTGTTGAACTGAACTAGAAATAGTGAACTCCAGCAGGGCCAATCATTTATAAGCAGCTGAGAAGAATACCACAAATTAGAAAACATTTTGAGAATAAGATAAAGGTTACAATCATTAGGATAACAGGTTCTGCATTTCTGTTTCATTTCCAGGACAGTATGATGTTTTTTATAGCTATGTCTAAGATCCTGCATACTAAAAGATCATGGAAAGTTTTCTCTGTAACTCTTTTGGTCATTGTGTCCTTTTAGCTAAGTACAAAGTATTACATAACTCTAGAGAATAAAACACTGTCACAACAAACTTTCAGGTAAAAATGTAAAGAAATATATCAAATTTAGAAATTAATGTTAAAAACAAACACTACTTTTTGAAATAAAAGTATGTATATTTGGACAAATGTATTCTCTTATTTTTAAAAATTTCCAAATGCAGTATTATGACACCACCTACTGGGAATTTGGAAGACAACAGTCAAGATATTTATTCAGCTGTAAGCCTTTTAAAAATCATTAGCAAAGTGAATAAAGGAATGAGCAATATACACAATGATGACATGGGAAAAAAACTGGCAAAATTATTAATCAGTTTTCATTTTAGTCAATTCTAACCACTACTTGGCTATTTGCGCATGACTATTAAGCAAGATTGATCATTCCCAGATGAACTAAGTTTAGATTAATGAAACTGGTTTCTAATTTATTAAATTCTTTTGCAAACCTATAGTGAAAGAAAATGGCTTATATGGCAAATTTAGTTTTATTTCATCAGTACACAAAAGAAAACTAACCATAAAGCACTGCAGGCTAAATGGGCCATTTGGCCATGGCTGCCCTCTGGAACAGAGACAAACTCAACCTGCACCTGTAAAAAGAAGAAAGGCTGGAATCGAATAAGGAATCAAAGGATAGTTGTGGTGGTCAAAGCTGCATGAGCTCAGGAGAGAACTCTGAAGCATACTGGCTCTGCATTGACAAAACTGTCCTGATCTGCATTCTGAGTACCTATAGAACCTTGAATATGGATGAGCACAGAGGGGCATATGCTGAATTAACCCTCTGTGGCTGTCAGACTTGGAACAGCTCAGTCACAAGTATTCCTTTCAAACTCAACATAAACTAGGAGAGGATATAAAGTTAAGGCTGTATTTTGTAAGATTCATTAATCTGATAAATATGATTATGTCCATTTCTACAATTCTACTTTCACTAAGGTTATCTTCCATCAAAGTTGAGGCAAAATATTTTATCTTAACATCTGAACAGATTCTTTATGCCAATTTCTATAAATGTTTACATTTACCTATTGATTGCAGCTTATTTTTAGACTGTATCTCTTACCATAAACTAGCCTAAACTGGACCGTATGTATCTCTTAGAGCTACCACTTCCTCACCTGATTTACAACATTTTTAGATGCATGTTGTTTGTCCAACAAACGATCTGAACTGATTATGGCCAGGTGTCTGCTATCACTAGCATCCTGGATTGACACAATGGATAAAGTTCTCATGTAAAGATTGTCAAACCATGTCTGCAGCACTGATTCTAGCCTCAAATCCACATCTCCAGTTACTCAGCTGAAGCTACAAACTGCTCCCTCCAGCTGGAGCAAACCAGGAACAAGGGAAGTGTCACATTTACTGTCTTCCTTACAAATGCTTTTCTCCTTTTTCCCTGTCAATTTTACCTTTTGCATGGGGTCTCGGCTTTATGCTTTTACGTGTTCCAATATCCAGTTTACAGAAGGCAAAGCTGTTAGATTTAAAAAAAGGGAAAATTATGAATGTTAAAATGATGACAAATTGACAAATTCCAATAAATATCATCAATCATCACTAAAATATTTCTTAGATTTTTTTTCTGTCTCTGGTTTTTTAACAGATTTTCTAGTATTTTTCATGGGGAGACTGGAAAAGTAATTTCAGATTTTAGTATTGATTACTAAAATAGGTCCAGGTTTCTGTATACTGTTGTCTAGTTTCACTCATTACTGATTCACAACTGTTGATATGTAACTATGGTTTGCATGCTTTCATTGTATGCAAATAGTATTGTATATAGTATTGCATATACTGCGGTATATAGTATTGATCAGTTTGCATTGTTTCCAGTTGTTTGCTTTTTAAATTTTTTTTTATTATTTTTATTTTATGTGTAAAAGTGTATTGCCTAAATGTGTAAGTGCACCCATGTCTTGCAATACCCATGATCAGAAGACATGTCAGATCCCCTGGAACTGGAGTAACAGTTGTTAGCTGCCATGTAGATGCTGAGAATCAAACCCAGATCCATTAAGAGAGCAGTTCTATTAACTGCTGAGCCATCTCTCCAGCCCCTTGTTTTCAGTTTTGACTAATCTGAATAAGGCCTCTTAGAATGTTCTGTACATGGAAACTGAGGCATACATGTTCCCAAATATATTTAATAAATGCTGAATAATGTACTATTTAGTAACTTTAAACTTTTGCTTAAATAATGCTAGGCACACTTCCAGAGTGGCTGAACTAATCTACACAATCACCAATATAAGGTGAGTTTTCCCAGAGCTATACCTACATACCAAGCAGCATTGACAGAGACAAAGCCTGAATGCAGCCAGTCTTTGTATGCTTCCTGGAATCTCCATGTTTGACTTGAATTCACCTGACTGTTAATGAAGTTGGGCTCCTTTCCATGTTTATCACTGGGCATTTTTTTTTTGCTAAGTGCCACTCATTTAAGTACATTTTTTAATCTGGATTTTCAGTCATCATTATGGCAATTTAAACATTTGTACTAATTATATATGTATTTTTTTTCCTGCTTTACAACTGGTTTCTTTGCTACCTCCTTATGCCTTCCAATCCTGCCAGTCTTTTAAAAATGTCATAACTGCTCACACTTTGGCACAAGAAAGGATTGTGGACTTTACTGAGTACAGTTTCTATAAGTAGCATACCTGTCTGCTAAGAAACCATCTGGGACCATTTCAGAAGACATGCCATTGATTTTCATCCAAATCTACTTTCCATGATTTTGTTAATTGAACACTGTCTACTTGTACTTCATAATTATCTTTACTCAGATATAAGTTTCTGTGTTTACTTTCTGTAGGGAATCTTTTTGTTGTGCTAGGGACTGAATTCAGTGCCTCATGCACGTCAGGCAAATGTTTCTTCTGAGCTACATCTCCAGCTCTTGAGAATCTTTTCTTTTTTCACTTGGATAAAAAAATTCCATTCATGTTCAATTTTGTATGTGTGAAATCAGTTGTACTCCAACATTTTAAAGCTATAACCCTACGCTATCTTCTAAAAGATTTATTTAACTATCATGTAACAGCTAGTTTCTGAGAAACTTTCCTGCCACCAATATAACCATAATAAAGCTGGAGGCAAATATACAAAGCACCTCTTTCCTGAATGAATGAAGAATGGTGCAAAGCTGCAGTAACAGAACAGGGACGATTACCAGAGAAGAGGCTGCTGGAGACAGAACAGGGTGTGGGGAGCCACAGGTCCGGGAAAGGCTATGCTGGAACCACAGTCTCGGGTAAAATTATCCCGAGTAATCAAAAGGAATCCCCAAACTCCACCCTGTCCCTTTAGAAGTTTTGTTAAGAAATTATCTAAATTTTCAAGAAATTATATGACCACTATGAAAAATAATTTCCATCAATTATTAAAATGACTAGCATGTTAGGTCCTGACAGTCCAAATTTTCAGTTAATTCTGTGTTAATCTGGAAGGATGAGTACAAAACAATTTTCAGAATTACTGTAAGGACTGGGGATAGTTAAAATTAGTACAAATTATTGCTGTAGAAGCCTTAGCCTGTGACTTAAGCACACCAGCCTCTAAAAGAATGGACAGCTAAAACAGTTAGCTATTGCCCAGTGAAAATACATTACTTGTGTCAACATAAACGTCAATATATTTTTAAATTAATATAGTTAGTAGGTCACATTTTTAGTTTTAAATGATATGTATCAAGAGACTTATCATGTCTCCCAACATCCAGAAGTTATTTGAAGTTAATAATGGTTGAGTGTGAAAAGGCTCTGAGACAAAATGGTAAGATAATGATCCATGCAGATAATACTCTAAATTTAGAAGCTTTTTATTTCTGAGGGGGCAAAGAAACTCATCCATAAATACTAGAAATGCATTACAACACATGGAGGAAGGCCTGACCAAAGGAAAGTGAAGTGCCTTCAAATCTCTAGCATGGGACAAAAAAGAATAACAGAAAATAAGAGCTATTTTTGGACAAGAATAGTCAGCACTGGAAAAGCAGCAGATGACATAACACATGTGTTCTCGCTCCCATCACCAGAGGCTACATGATCATACTCACAAGGCCGGCGGGACTTTAAAGGTGGTTTAAACCACTGTAAAGTTTATCTGTAATGTAGTTCAGAAAACTCTGACAAAGTGGGTAACAAGAATGAATTTGTTGGAGAGTGAATGAAGCATGGGCTATTAGATATGAGAATGTATAATCACTGAGCATATGTTAAAATCAGTGTTACAAAGAAGCAATAGTAATTAAATGAGTGGTGATAGCTGCACAGACAGGAAGACAAATGGAACTGCACTGCACAGTGTAGAAATTACTGCTTTATGAACTGTAGCATGGCATCTAATATTGGAAGAAAATACTGAATCTTTACTTCTCTTATTAAATGAGTAAAACTGTCTAAAGCATTAAAGATGGATATAAAATGAAACTATAAAATATCAGGAGATATTTTGAGTATTTTCATAATCCTAGCCAGAGAAAATTCTTTCTAAACATTATACTAGTCAGAAAATCTAAAACAGTTAACCAGATTTGATTACACAAAAACAAAAGCAGTCATAAAGGCAATAATAAAGAAGCTTTAAAAAATTATTTGCAACATGTAATAAAGGTTTGATGATTCCTAAAATGGGCTTCTGCAAATTAACAGACATGAATAGCTAAAAGAAAAATGAGAGGAAGCTGTTAAGATATTCAAATACTGTCATTAAAAATAAAAATACTGGACTGGAAAGATGGTCCAGCAGTTAAAAGCACTGGTTGTTCTCACAGAAGACTGAGGTTTGAATCCCAGCACCCACATGGTGGCAAACCACCATTCACAACTCCAGTTCCAGGGGATTTGACAGTCTCTTCTGTCCCTGCAGGCAAAGCATGACAGGTGAACTTAGACACATGCAGGCAAAGCACTCATACACATAAAATTAAGAATAAAATTTAAAACTACCAAAACTTTTGTGTGCCATTGAAAAATATTAAATAACAATTATATTCTGTGTTACTTAATGTCTGAAAGAAATAGTTTCTGCATTGTGGATAAGTTATAAAATGCAACAGGAGCACTACAGAAGACTGACTATGTAGTTCCAAATGTTACATGTACATTCTGTGATCCAGACAAAAGACACCTACTTAGAAATAAAACAAAATGCACAAAAATCAGAAAGATGTAGCAGCCTGCATTTTTTTGTCCATAAGCATAACATTCTATATTCCTAAATGCTGTGTAAAACTTGAGACAGATCTGCACATTGTCTTGGAAATTTATCTACATCTATTAGTAAAGTTCCATAACATTAGGCTAGGGAAGGCAAGCAGAAGTAAACTGGGTGAGAACCCAAATTCTGAGAGGCAGCTTTGAGCTTTAAAGCAGTGAGCTTTCAGCAAGTAGTCCTCAAAGTGCTTGTCACTACTACTGTTTCAACAGAAATGAAGAAAGTGGACCAGGTCTTTTAGTTAAACACAACAATCCTCAAGTTCCTAAAGGCAAGCCAAGCACAGGACAGTTTATAAATGACCCAAAGCTGACAAGAATAAATACAATTAAATACTTTCTCCTAGGTCAAAGATCCTACTTGAGTTTTGGGTCCCCACAGAAAGCCTTAACTGACTAGAGTGTAAAACCAACAGAAATAAAACGTGGTTAACTCTTCCCTCAGTTTGCCTGAGAAGACAGTGTATCTTTTATGCCCAAGGCTCAGATCATCCTGGGCAGAAGGCAGTTCTCAGGCCCAGTCTGATAACAGCTTTGGCCAGTCCAAGACTCTTGGCCGGTGGTTCTGTGCTTTGTCCTTTTCTGCCCACCCTCTGTTCTTGCAGCTGGCCCCTATCTCCTTACTTTCATTGATGGCCTACTTAACCTCTCCTTTGGCCTCCTCTTCAGCTAGGAAAGTGCTCTTGGGGAAAAGAGAATCCCTCAGGCCAGCTCACTCAAGAATGGAAGTGATTTTCCAATTTTCTATAGTTGTACTGTAATACACATTTTACTTACATAGGAAGATATCCAAAGGTACAAATGTTAACAATGCCTAAGTCTGCACAAATGGGTTGACCTGGGAGATTACTTTGCCTTGGTTCTCATGGTTGTTTTCCTATACTTATCCAAACACAGTAGGCATTAACTGTATGAAAGAATGGACCGATGAACATATATACATTCGTGTTTATATGAATAACGCTGAACTATGGATCCAGATAAAAATTATACATTTGCAACTGCAACACACATACACAGATACACACACACACACACACACACACACACATACACACAAATAACACACAGACCTAGGTAAAATAGTTTCCTTTTATAGAAAAAGATTTCAATCAGAATTAGTATATTTTTAAGATCCAGAGGAATTTGTAAATCCCTGAACATCTGAGGAACTGTCATCTGAACAAAAGGAAGTCTTTAAGGGAAACTGTGCAATCCTTTACCTACTCTATCTCACCTGCAACTCTGCTCTTCTATTCTCTGCTCTGGGTGCTGAGACCAGGCCTCTACCTACATATCCCCAACACCTTTTTTTACCGCAGCCTTCCTCTTCAATTTGGTCAATAAGAAGCACTTGAGGGAAGTCAGATGGTAGGAAAAACCAGATCTAGTACCTTGTTCTGACTGCAACTACATCAGTGTTGATTTTGCAACACAGTTGATTTCAGTTTTGTGGAATTATCAGGACTTCCAGAACTATTACTAAGCTGTGTCCCTCAGAATCAGCATGAGCAGCCAGGTTGTGACTCTCCTCAGAGGTCTGAGCAACCATGTGAAGCAGACTTTTTGAAGCTCCAGGTTCTGAAAGCATCAGTGTTTCCATTTTCAATTTCTACTCCTAGGACTAGAAGCTGCATCTCCATTCACAAATCTGAGTCACATTCTCATGCCACTGTACGCACAGCTGCTCCATGTCTACTCCGGGCTTCCTCAGTCACACTTGCAGCTAGAGGAGCTATTTAAAGGATAGACAGTAAACTTGTTTATGGCAAGATCAAGATAAACTTCAGTGCTCAAACCTAATGAGCGCAGAATGACACTCTTGAGCGTTTGACAGTTAAAGGGACATAGAAGATATTCACATGAGCAAGGAGCTGGGTATCATTCAAACGGAAACACTCTAAAATGTACTGCCTAATATAATAATAATGTATGATTACAGAATATGTGAAACATGGTCAGTATGACTAAGACATATACTTCTCAACTTCATTTAAGTAGTGAATGGCAACCATATCAGTACATTTAATGACTGCAGGGCTGGAGAATATGGAAGAAGGAACCTCTATTATGTTGTGAAATATTTTAAAAGGCACTTACAATAGAAAAATCAACATCATCTCCCTGTACAGAAATGTCCAGCAGTAGAAGTAGACATGAAAAACAAGCCTCTTGGAAAAATTACCATGCCAACAGTATGGAAGATGGGATGAGAGCAAAAGTCAGGATAGGAGGCTATTCAGGGACAAATACAACACTCACAACTCAGAGACAAGAGACCTCATTTGCTGCAGTAGTGAGGAGATATTAAAAATCTGCCTTCTCAAGATATGGCTATCACTGGAAGATAACATGATTGTGAATAATTCTACATTTTTGGATTTACATCATTCACCAAGGGAATATAAGTGAATTAGACTCAGGGAAAAGTGAAAAATTTAGTTTGGATGGGCAATTGTCAAATGCCTTTGAAATATCCAGATACAACTGGATAGACGATTAGAAATACATACTGGTTTAAAACTAATAGTGGATTTTCAGTCTGAGAGCATGACTTGTTTTTACAAATATACACAGGAATTAGAGTAATCTTCCTGGTATCAGGAAGCCAAAGATCTTGAAAATCAGAAGCAGTAGCAACCAACCCTGACAAACTGCAAAGAAGGCAGAAGGAGAGGAGGATTGGGGATAAGCACAGGACTGAAAACACCTACATGCAGCTGCAACTGTGGGGCAAAATGGACATGCATTTGCTTTGCATCTGAGGGAACATGAAACAATTTTAATCTCTCTGTCCTCCCATGTGAGCAAGTAATTCATTCACTCTATTTTAGCTAGTCTCAACCAGTCTTTTAGAAGAGTAGATCTAAAGTCAGACAAATTAATAGCAGAGAAACAACTATCTAACCCAGTAATTTAAGTCAGTTCTTACCTAACAAGCTACATGGAGAGTACCAGGCCAGTTATACAAGAGAAACACCATCTCAAAACAGTAAGGTAACAGGACTTTAATGAAAACAAAAAAAAAAAAGCTCATCATATGTTTTTTTGTTTTTGAATACAGGGTTTCCCTGTAGACACACTGGCCTGGAACTTGCTATGTAGACCAGGCTGGTCTCGAGCTCACAGAGATCCCTTTGCTTCTGCCTTCCAAATCTAGGGATTCCAGGCATGTGTGAACACACCCTGCAGAATCCTCACATGTTCTTGATGCACAGGTTAATGCTACTGGTGTACTTCTAGGTTACTTTAAAAAAAAAAGATAATTATTTGTTACAGACAAACCTAAAGATGTGAGAACAGTACAGGATGAAAAATGCGGGGTTTTTGGATTGATTTGGCAGAAGAACAGGCATATCTTCAAAATGATGTATATATCTTAAACTAAAATTGTTAAGTTCATCTGTGACTCTGATGTTATTTATATCTTTTTCTCAGAATACAGAGTTATTAAAAATGTCCCTACATACTGTAAATTTACAGGTGTGGAGGTGTGACACTGAAGGGAAAGGAATGGTGTTATCCAGTGTTATAGGAGCTGAATCAAAGATCAAGCAGGGCAAAGGAAGTGTGAAGTAGCCCCTAAGAGAAGTGCAGGTAACAAATTATTTAAAACACTGGCACCCATGGACATGTTTCTCTGTACATGGAGCCTCAATCATGACTCATTTATTTGCTTATTTCTGAGACAGGATCTCACTATAGAGCACAAGCTGACCTCAAACACACAAGATCTTCCTACCTAAACCTCCAGAGTGAGGTTTACTGATGCATGTCTACTGCACACCCATGAATCAGTTGATTCTTTCCATTACTCTATCAGTATTTTACATTTCTTATTTTCAACTGTCAATCACTCCATTTGAGGAAGGACAGTCACTGGCTGGTGATTTGAAAAATTGGTGTCTTTACTTTTATAAAATGAATAACTCCCATGCCCTGTCAAATCTCAAAAATAAAATACAACACAACAAAATAAAAAGCCACACCACCCAATTCTGTGCATGGGTTATCCAAACATAGAAAAATACACTAGCTAAGGGTAGAGTGGGGATTGGAAAAGGAGTGTGGAAAAGGTAAGAACAAAAATATCACCCCAAAGAGAAACCTATCAATGATACTATGTAAGATGAAACTAATAAAATATACACACAACAGCAAACATGGGCTGTCCATCCATTCAACAAAATCTGTTCAGTGAAAACACCAAACTGATTACATGAGTGCCAGCTGAGCTTTTGGTAACCTAGATTGTTATTCTAGATTGTTTAAATAGTTTCCAAGATAAAATGAAAGTAACAAGAAAAGAAAATAAATGTAACAGCAGAATTATAGGTATTTCCTCTCTATTTTGAGGTTACAGCTAAAGCACTAACCACCCTCCCCTTAAAACTAGAAACCAAGAAACTCCAGTCATTTCACACTATATAAATTGAAGTGTGGGCCAGCAAAATTCATGTGGAAGCTCCAGCATGCTGTGTGTGTGTGTGTGTGTGTGTGTGTGTGTGTGTGTGTGTGTGTGCATGCCCACAGTGTGTGTTATATTTGAAAATGAATCTTTAAGGAGGTGTATCATGATATCAAAGGTGAAGTTCTACACAATACAAGCAGTGTCTTAGAGACACCAGGGATGCAGAATGCAAGTGGAGAAAGAAAAGGCACAGACTGCTGAGAAGGCAGATATCGTTAAGCCAATAATACAGTCCTCCAGAGAAACCAACTTGCCAATTCCTAATCTTTAGCTTCTAACTTCCAGAACTACAAGAAAATGTATTTCTGCAGTATTTTGTTATGGCAGCCTCAGAAACCAATATTCATACTCTGGTTGTATCATGGCCATAGCAAAAGATACTTACTTCACAATGTAAAACAAAATGAAAAATAAAATTATACATGAATATCCCCACTCATCCCCTGAAGCATCCAAGCTTTTGAGCTGGGGGTAAGGTAGAGTAGGACCTAGAGGAAAATCAACAAATCTGAATCCCAAACAAAGATAGTGAACTTCCAGAAAATCAGGTACAAGGAGAAAATTCATGTTACTTTTAGTGAAATCTAAACTGAAACAAGAAAAATAATAACAAAAATGGCCAACTATTTGAAACTAAAGCAAGGGAGATATGAGTGGGAATCACTTAATTCCCATTAATTTGAGATGCATAAAATACTGCCAATGGTTTTATGTAGCACATGTCAAAATTATGTGAAGGATTTGATTATAATACACACAACTCCAAGTTTCAGAATAAGAGGACATGAAGCTCACAAACTTCCAGTCCTAGCATGCTCCCAGATAGTGCCAAAGCACTGTTTTGGAGCCAACATCTTGGGAAATATAGTTTGGTGCATAATGACTTGTACGTAATGAATGTTTTATCTGTGGGGTCCATCAGAAGCTCACTTATGCTACTATCTCCCTAAACGACGTATTTAGAATAAATCCCTAACGGTCTTACATTCGATCTTAACCTACCCTGAATTTTTCAAAATGCAATTCTGGCAGAATGAGATGAAGATGTTACAGTAACCAAAATGAGAGTGTTTCAAAGTAGACTCTATGAGGGAGAACAGTTCTATGAGGCACCAGCTCTTAAATCATATTTAACTCAGTAATTACATAAACTTTTACCAACCTAAACCTTAAGAATGGATTAAAAGCCATTAGGAAAAGAAGCTGTTTTTCCAGGTTTGGGAAAAGTTTAAATAAGTTATTTCAGATTCAATTCTAGGAATGAATAAACTAGTTTTAAATTTTGATTTTATTTATTTTGTGTCTGTATGTGCATGAGCAGAGGTCAGATCACACCTCGCTAGAATCGGTTCGCTCCCTCTACCATGTGGGTCCCAGGAATTTAACTCAGGTTTTTAGGTTTAGTTTCAAGTGCCTTTACCCACTGAGCCATCTCACAAGCCCAGAAACTAGTCTCTAAGTACAAACTGAATATAATAGTACTTACCTTGAGAATAAGTGCCACACGATTCTCTGGATGTGGTTTCAGAGGAATAATTCCCACATATTTGAGGATGCAGGTGCCTCACAAGGCAATTATATACATAAATATAAAGAAGTTTACCATTGTCAGACCATCATCAAAGAGCAAAGATAATTTACAAAACCACAACGCCTGTACAGTTCCTAAACTTTCAAAAAAACACATGAACCAATGTAGGCTTCTTCTGCATAAATTTAGAACTATGAACCAAAATATAGTTTGTTACTTAAACAGGAACCATCTAAGTTTACAACGGGAGCACAGGCAAGACCCCTCTTACTACCCCAGGAGCACAGTATCACCCTAACAAAATTATCACCTCACAGCTTTATCTTTTTCCAATCCAGGATCTTTTATGAGGGGGACTCATAAGAAGTATTAGTTTCGGCGAGGCTACAACAAACATATACACACAGGGTAATGATATATTTTACTATGCTAATCAAGTATCAATTATAAAGAATTTTATAAATTCAAAAATAGATGGGTTGTAGGTAACATGATTAACCTTTAAAACACTGATTTAAATTTTCATTCACAATATTATTTCATTAAACAGCAGTTCCATCTATAAAATATTCTACATCTTTTTCTTTTTTGAAAAAATGTAGGTAAATAAACAGTTAAGAGATAATTCCTAGTTAAACAATATCAATTTCATTTCACAGCACTGATTAGTAAAGAACATTTTCAATTAAAGTATGATATAATTTACAAAAATAGAATGATTATATAATGCAAAACACTGTCCTCCATTATGAAGAATATATATGTGTGTATGCATGTGTGTGTACTTTTTTCTTTTTAAATTTCACAATAGCCCTTATTCAAGTACTTTTCTCAGGTTTCTCTTAAAAATAATCACTTGTTATATTATTTATACATACAGAAGGAAACAAATAGTTAATTCATTAGGTTAATTCAAATACAAAATGTTAAGAGTTTCAGTGTAGCCTGACTTAAAAATCAGTCACTGCAGTGAAAAATTGACTGAATCTAGCATGTTTAGTTGCCAAAAAAAATATAGACATAATATTTGACATTAAGTGTCAAATATTTAGTAAAAACCCAATATGGTTCCATTACAGCAAAATAAAAAAACTGAATCTATTATTCATCAATCATTGTCAACCCCAAGACTAAATTCATTTATATAACTAAAAGCTATACCAATATACAATATACTTTTTACAAACACATAGGTAGCCATAAATAAAACTTTATTCGATTTCATTTACAAGCTACCAAATATTATATATCATACACAATGCTGAACACTTAATGGCTTAGTCATGGAAGGGTCCAGACTAAATAGAAAGCTGATGGTAAGGAAAACTGAAAGGAAATACTGCAGCAGAAAGGTGGCAAAAGCATAGTTTCGCCATAATAAAATCAATTGGGTTTGTAGTTATACATCAGTTCTGGTTAAAACAAAGTCTGAGTGCCATGCGATTCTCAGCTTTATTGTTTGCAAATGTGGCTAAGGTTGGCATTGTCATTTTGTTTTTGCGGTTATTGAAATAAAAAATTAAAAACTATAGCAGCAACAAGCAAACCCTGTGACAGGAAGGCAAGGGTTAAGAACTAAAAAAAAGTTTATATAGTATGTTGGGGGAAAGTGTGGGCAGTTTATCTTCCATCAGCAGGAGTTCGACTGAGGGACAACATGATTCGGGCAAATCGCTCACAGAGTTCATGCGTGGAATAGGAAGGTAACTTTGGTGGCTCGTGGAAACCTTTAATCTCTGTAGAACAGTCAAGCAGTTTTGGCAGAAAATCCGTCAGCTTTTCTTGGAGGTTTGCTGCAAATACAAATAATTAGCTGTATCTAAACACAAAGAAAGATTAGAGGTCTATCTACAATATGATTTCTTAATTAACATGCAGTGGCTTCACTTTGAAATACATAAAATAATTGCCATTTGAGGGAAAAGATTTTTTTTAAGTTGATCACAACAGTAGAGTATACAACCCAGTTTGTAAATAAGGAAAGAAGTCATGATGTGAATGTGGAGGTGCTACAGAACATAAAAACAGGATCTGATTCTAACTGCTTTGACCTCAACTCAGGGCCCTGGTAGCCCTGTTCAAACTTACATTCCATTTCTTGCCCCAGGTACGAACACCATCGATTCCTCATATCTTCCACAGCAAGTATATCCTTCTCTTCCATTTCATCCACCAGTAACAAGGGCAAAAATGGAACAATAAACTCATTCATGATAATCAAGCCACTGTTCACGTCTCGATCCTCTCCAGACTCAAACAGCTCTGCCGCTTGCTCATTTAATTTCTTAATGCAATGAGAAGAGAACACATTTTGTTTCCTCTTGCAATTAAATAAAAATACTTGTAAATGGTAGTAATAAAGATAATAAATATGTTCACAAACAATATTGGAAAAAATACAGTCAGGAAAAAACAGTATCAAGCTTCTCTAACACAAAAAAGTCTCTTAGACAAATATTTCCATATATATATTTAATATATATTAAAAGCAAATGAAACATAAGAAAAAATAAGACCATAACTTAATATCCCATTAAAAAATTATAAAGACATGTTGCACATTAAAATTAGTGCAAACAAGGGCATTCTATTTTATAATAGAAAACATTTCATCACAAATCCACTTCAAATTGTTTTTTAAGTATAGTTAATGTGTAACAAGTCCAGAGAGATTTGTTCTCTATTTCATAAACAGAACAAAAATTAGAACACAATATAGAAAAAAAAATGTTAATAGTGACAGAGAGTTAAACTAATCAAAATACACTGCTTTAGAAATAAGTCTGGTTTAGGACCTGGAGTACTCAGATCCATAAGAAAGGATAAAGAATGATCGCACTTTGTCACCTCAAGGGTATGGACTCTGCACACAGACATACCAAAACTCTTAGGCTGGCAGAGTTTAGAGTCAATTACTTAAATAAATATCTGGAAGTTATATCTGTGGTAAGGCAAAAGGAAATATACACACTATGTGTACTCACTAGTAAACATTCTCTTCTATAATGGGATATCAGTTCTCCATCATGTCCTCTGTATGGACCCTTGGACAAGAGCTCTTTGTTACTCTGATAAGCACAGATAAGGAACAGCAAGGAATCTATGTAACTTAAAAATTAAAAACAAATACATAGCATTAGTATTTCATTCCTGTAACAAAAAGTCAACCACCATTACAAAATATTGTAAATATATATTTAAAAGTTCTACTCTAAAACACAATTTTAAAAAATATTCTTACAGAGTTTCTGTGCATTTCACACAATAGTTCTTACTCAAATTTAGACTCTGTACCCCATCCCTGCTCCCCACCAGATCTCATGCATTCTGTCATACATTAAGAACTATCTGTTCAAGTATTTGTGCCCAGATATCCTTCAGTGCAAGTTTATTTACTGGAGGAGTCTCGTCAGCCTATCCAGAGATCTTAAAGATCTGCTCTCCCTCATCCAGCCGTAGTCAGTTGCAAACAGTTCTAGGTTAGGGCTGGGGTCGCCTTCACCCATCCCCTCTCCACTCCTAGCCCTGACAAAGTTCTCTTTCTTTCTTTTCTTCCTTTTCTTTTTTCTTTTCTTCCTTCTGTCTTCCTTCCTTTCCTCCTTTCTTCCTTCTTCCTTCCTTCCTCTCTTTCACTTTCTCTCTCTCCTTCTCCCTCCCTCCTTTCTCTCTTCATTCCTTGCTCCAGCTGGCTTATAAAACACACTATGTAGACCAGCCCAGGCTGGTCTCAGTCTCACAGCAATCCACCTGCCTCTGCTTCCAGAATGCTGCTGGCATTAAAGGTGTATGCCATCATGCCTGGCTAAATGCCTCATATTTTACCAATCTTAAATGCTTGTAAATGTATAAAATCAGAAATAAGACTCAGCAGTCTGGTTCACACACATTCTCAATAAAGATGATCTCAGTCTTCTAAAAGCTCTTTACTTGCCTCATTGTCACGTGGCTCCTAGAAATATCTCACTTTATTACTCACAGCGCTGTCAAGAACACAGTAACTTAATCCAGTGAATCCTTTCAACCAATAAGGTTTCTTTTTAAAAAAATTGCTTTTTCTTTAAGTGATATTAATTGTACAGCAGGAACTTCATTATGATATCTTCACACATGCATAAACCAAAGTATCATAGCCTTTTAAAAGATTTTAAAATTATTTTTATGTGTATGTGTATATGTTCCTGTATGTATATGTTGTGTGTATGTGGGCGCCTGCCACAAGATGCTAGAAGAGGGTGTCAGAGCCCCAGGTAGCTGAGAACCATTCAACATGACTTCAGTGTGCTAGAAAAGCAGCAAGTGTTCTTAATGGTTGAGCCATGGCTCTAGCTGCTGCTGTAACCTTTTGATAATATTCTACACATAGCTACTTATGGTAACTGTTATATTTATGATAAAAGGATTATTTTATAACAATTTATAACATGCTATAAATACTGTTTTGTTCAATTACTAATATTCTAGCTGATTTCAACTTAGCAAGCATTTACTATAGTAGAATACTAAATTGCTGAACAGGTATGCATGAGAGCTGATTAAAAATCTATATCTAACAGGTTTTTCAAATTATGAGTAAAGTTTTTTGGCAAAACTAGGATGAACCATAAGTCATGCTGTTAGCTAAAAAGTGACTGTTTTACCTTTTAAATTCTTATTGAAATAAATGAATTTTTTTTTTAAAACATCATCTTTCTATGTGGCCCAGGTTGGTCTTGAACCCTGGTTTCATGTGATCCTCCTGCCTTATTTAATAGAAGAGTACAGGTTTCTATTAATATTTTTCTCCCTAGTTGTCTATAGGACCATAATAAAGTTACTCTCTTGGTTCTTTCAGTGTAAAGCTGCTTTGACTTTTTATCTTAGAACCTCTGTTTAATCATAAGAAATAGTAATCATTTTTAATATATAGATCTTGCAAACACTGAAAGTGAAAAAATATTAAGTGTAATATTGACTAAAATGTTAACAGAACCATCAATCAAAAATTTTGTTCCAATTGCTAAGTATATACATATAATATATATTCTATATATATGCATTTTAATAGTTTTTGTCAAAGTATTTACATACAATGCAAAGTTAGACAGTTTCATTTTGTGTGTGACTTTGCAAATTTTGATCATTTTATTAATGACAGAGCTGCTCTTCAGAAAACAGCTCTCAGCAATTAGGAAACATATGTGTGCTGAAGAGGGAAGCAGTGCTACTGAGAAATGGAATGATTAGTTATAAATACCTGTCATTCACACTGACAGCACCAGGGAGTTATATCTAAATTCTAGAAATAAATGTCCAGCTTGTCACAAAAAAAACAAAACAAAAAAACAAGCAAGCATCATTACCTCACTGGGAGCATCAGAGCTCATTAAAACAAACAAACAAACAAACAAACAAACAGACTAATAATTTAAACTTCCTTTTACTTAGCTACAGTTGAAAACAAAGTTTCTTAAAGAATCACAAGTCAAATAAGTTGATGATAATTACCTTATTTCTTAATAATTAAGAAATATTCAAAGAACAAAATGCAGACTAGTAAATCATCAAAAATAGAAGAACATAACTATTTTTCTTAAGAGCTAAAATAATAAAATTTTATAGTTAATAAGTTAGAATTCTTTTTATAACATCGTCAATTTAATAAAAATTAAAAATTAGTTTGCAGTCACATCACCTTAGTTTTCTACAGATAAACTTGGTGGTTATTTTATCTTTGTTTGTTTTTGCAGTATGGGATATACTGGTGATCACACTTAAGGCCTTTTGTACACATTCCACTGAAATACATTTTCACCCCAGATAACCCTTTTACGATGTAGAGGCGGGGAGGGGGAGTGAAACAAAGAGATTCTAGAAGACTCATCCGTGATTTAAGTCAAGATGAGATTTGGAAAAAATATAAAAACAACTGGTGATTACAGGAAGATGCTAGGAAATTTAACAAGTTCTACGTGCTAGGCTAATAGCTCTTTTGCTCCCCAAATTTTCTGTACTTCAAGATAATCTCACTTTATAGCAAACTTTCAACTAATAAAGACAGACACAAATGCCAATCTTTATGAATCTAACAGAAAATATATTTTATATGGAGGATATGGGATCTCACTGTACCAAAGTTCTACTTTTCTATAATCTAAAATTGTTCTAAAATAAAACGTTCATTAAAAATGTACACTGAGGGGAATAAGACATGGCTCAATGGCTAAGAGCAACTCCTGCGCTTGCAGAAGACCTGAATTTGGTTCCTGACACCCACAATGCAGCTTAAAACTATCTGTAACTACAGTTCCAAGGGCTCTGATACCTTCCTCTGGCTTCTGGGAGCACCAGGCATGCATATGGAGCATATACATACATGTACACAAAACATTCATACACATAAAATAAAAATAAACCTTTTTTAAAAGTAAAATAAAAATAAAACTTTTTCAAAAAATGTGCATTTCTGAGTACCTTCTATGATAGCTTACCATTCTCTCTGAAAATTTTCTAATCCAATTATGAGATACATAGTTGTTTCTCTGAATTTCTTATAATCTTGATGCCACTCCTGTAAGTTAAAGTATTAAAACTGAAAAGTAAAGCTATGGTAAATTATTTATAAAACAATGCACTGTTCTGATAACTTTGCAAATGAAAAGAAAGAATTCAAAATAGGTAGCACACACTGCTTATTAATATAATAATAAAAAACATAAAAATTATTAGACATTCATAAGACATTAAACAACAAACTTAATCACTAGAAGATTAAAAAATACAAAAGTATAATAAACAATTCTGTTATCTGTCATCCTAGAAAATATTTTCAGTCTAAAATGTTATGATTAAGCTGGGTATGGTATCACAATGCCTTGAATTTCAGCACTTGGGAGGCAGAGGCAGGTAAATTCCTGTGAATTTAAGGTCAGCCTGGTTTACATAGTGAGTTCTCAGACTGATAGGCCTGCAAGGGAGACCTGGTCTCAAAAAAGATCAAATAATATACATAATTAAATTATTGCTACACTACAGACTGGAGTGTTAACACCCAAAATATTTGGGATCAGAAGTATTTCCCATAGGCCATCATACAAATGCCGGTGTGCACACTCTATTAAGACAGTACTCTCATAATGACAAATACAGATAACATATAATAACATAAATGAATTTCTAATGTCTCTCCAAAATACACTATGAGGTGATCAAAAGGAAAAAATACAGCAAGCAATCAGCATAGACAGAACAGTGGTTAAGAGTGCAGAATGAAGCTGGGCATGGTGGTATACTCCGTACTCCCAGCACTTGGGAGGCAAAGGCAGCTAGAGCTCTGTGAGATTGAGGCCAGCCCGGTCTACTCAGCAAGTTCAAGATGAGCTGGGGTTCCAGGGAGACCCTGTCTCAAGGAACAAACAATAGTAACAATTTTTTTAAAAGGGTAAACAATGAATGTTCAATAGTGTTGGTTATCATAATAAGCACTTGGCTCTGCTGACCAGGTGCAAGTCCTGGGTATGCACACTTACACCAGGTTATCGCACCTCTATGAGCACCTCATTTGTTTAAGTGTAGGCCTGACATAATACTACCATCTACTTCATAATGCTATTATCTGAATTGAATCAGATAATACATCAAAGTTTTCTTTATTTTATATATTTTTATTGAGTTTTTGTGCATTTCTCATGAAAATTTTTCAAAAGAATGCTCAGTATGTTTCTATAAATCTTTGCACTTTCAAAATTAATGCAATATCTCCCAGTTTTTAAAATAGAAAGACAAAAAGTTGAGGAGTAGCAATGGAATGTGAAAGAACTAAAACATGAACATAAAAACCAAAAATATTCCTTTTAAATATTTTGGCCTATAAGCAATTAGATCAAAGTCATTCTAAAATCATTTACCAAAGAATTAATAACTTTGAGATTGACTAACATGTTTAATTTTTATTTTTCATCCATAGTAAACTGAGTTTTAGCTGTGCTGAAATTAGTACCAGGGAATTACAGAATGCTTCAACCCAGAAGCCAATCTTTCCAAAAAGCACTCACCTCATACTCCCGCAAGTTTACTTCGTCAGGTTTTATCATTTCCAGTTTGGCTTGAGCAACTTTCATTATGTTGTGACACCTTTAAATATAAGAAATAATTTCTAAATCAAAAGCAAACTCCAGAAGAAATGAAAAACATATTACATAAAACTAAATTACCAAATATATAAACATGAAATTCTTTATCAATGAATAATATGAATATCCTTAAATAAAAATATCACTTTTGAATCAGTGTTAGATAGTTACAAAGAACACTTCTAATTCAAATGTATCAGGTCAGATTTATATGCAGCCCTTAAATTATACTCTGTTAATATGCTTTCCGCAGGGAAAAAGAAGCTGAATTTTCTAAAGTTTATCTACTAAGCAAGTTCAAAAGAAACTATATCTTCTTTTCTCCCAGTTGACAGCAATCTTATGTAGCTTAAAAAGAAAGTACCCAAAATGTGCCTTCCATTTAAGGCAAAAATAGAAAAGTTTCAATCTTTGCTATAAAAATCCTCATGAGGGTCAATAAGATGGCTCAGTGGTCTGACAACGAGAGTTCCTTTGATCCCTATATTTCACAAGGTGGCAGGAGAGAATCAACTGTGAAAAGTTGTTCTCTGACCTACACACATGTACCATGATGCAAGTATTACTGTATTCACGCCATAAATATCTTAACAGTTTAAAAAGTAAATCTCTACACCATACATTTAGATTATAAACTGTCTTCCAAGCATAAATGAAATCAGGTTATCAAAACTGACTGTTTGAGATGGCTCAGTGGTTGCATACTGCTCTTATAGGACCTGACTTCAGTTCACAGCACCCACATCAAGCGGTTCATAACTGCTCTATAACTCCAGTTCTAGGAGGATCCAATACTTCTGGCCTCCACTGGCACTTGCTATCAAATGTACATACCAACAAACAGACACATATGTATACTTTTGAGATCTTAGTAGTTATATATAACAAAATATATATTACCACTAAAACTAATAGTTGTTATAATAACCAGCACTCTTGAGCATACATTGTTTGACATTCAACACTACTAGCTTTCATTAACTTGATCCTTCTTCTCACAGTGGACCAAGGGAAGCAGCAACTGGACTCTAGATGCTTTATTCCCTGTATGCTTTCCTGCATGGGTTTCTATGCTACATATTTTTTAATTTAGTGTTGAATTCATAAAAGAATAACGTACCTCAGATTTAAAATATAATTAAACAATCTCTAGAATAGAATAAGTGTTTCTATATACTAAAATACCACTTAACATCCTGAACCTTTATACCTGGAGTCTAATATTTATACATTTAAATTTTTAATTAGAAAAAAATATTTTTAACACTAGGATTTTTAACATGAGGAACCAAATTACTTTTAACCTTTTTAATCCCTCCCTTTCTATCAAAAATGCTTAATTACTCTTTTTGTGTACATGGATAGAACCTGTTCTCACTGATTTTCATAGAAGGCTGATTTTACCTCCCTGCTGCCAGGGCTCCCGGGAATATCTGAGATGCTAAGGTTGCTGCAGCCTTCTCACTGCAGAGATCTGCGATGTTGCCAAATATCCAATACTGACATAATAACCTGACAATACAATTATTTGACCTAATATCTCCACAGTATAGAAGTTGAAAAATCACATTTTTACCCACAGAAGACTGACTTCCTGATTCATAACTAAAATATACTAAAAATTTCAAATTATTCTTCATTCAAACTTTAAAAAGGCACAATAATAAGCTTTAGAGAAATTACCAGCAAATACTCAGGTTAACTAAAGGTATATTTTACAAAACGTTCATTAAAATGTTTCTGTAAGTGCATAAAAATTACACTCGCAATCTCAAATTAAAATAAATAAATTAATAGAAACCAGGTGAGTATGAGTACACAAACTAGCTATTTTGCATTTCCATATTACCTTTCATCAAAACTCAAATTTCTGTCTCCAAATTGCTCTAACAATGTTTTCTCGATGATTTTCTTTGGTGCCTGGTTCTGAATAAAGTAGACCACAACATGGTGTAAACGATAATCTGTTTCTGGGGGAGTATCTTCTTGGGCCAATTTAACCAGCCTTGAATACTCCAACTTAATTGCCTAGAAAATAAAACAAGAATGACAATTTTGATCAGTTATAATTTAGTTAAGGTTTTTCAATGTCACAATTTTAACTATTTAAGTTTTTATTTTTCTTAATACACTGTAAATAAAGCAGTCCTTTTGGGAATCCCCCACGATCCATACTTCAAAAGAACTTTCTGAAGAACTGATGACATAGGCCCTGCTCTATCCCATCACTGCACAAATGTTCTTTTGGTTCCCATATACAGAACTGATAAAATAGTGTGTTTGCCTTATGATGTGATTCATTTTGAAAAAAAAATGTACTGAAGGCTAGCCAGTCTGTTCTGACATCATAAGAGAGACGTGCTGAGTTGTTTTCCACTGTTTTACCTTTGTAGCATTGGACTACAAATCCAAATTCTAGAAGAGTTAAATAACTCCCTAAAATATCCAAGTCTGAACAAAAACAGCTCAATCTTGAATGCACAGTGGCACTGCTACAATTACTTTTGCTAGCAGTCTACAAAAAGGGGCAAAAGCAAAACAGCAGACCTTCAGGTTCCAGATACCTCAAAATGAATTCCTGATTGCTTCAACAGTATTTGCATTTTATTATTATAGTAATAATTACACCATGCTACAACAGTATTACCTTGCTGTTTCTTTAAAACATAAATACTTCAAAATTTAGAATTAATGATCATGTAAAATAATTATTAATAAGTATTTCAGTATATGAGCAAAATAAGGAGAATCTATGTGTAGACACATATTTCTATGTATAAATCTGCATAGATATATACCAAAAACTATATTAATCACATGAAGACCATGGGATTAAAAATAATTTTTGATATATTTCCTTATTTTATTTTATTTTATTTACCTAATTCTAGTACTGCTAATCATAAAACATTTTTGACTACATGAAAGATACATTATCAGAAATTCATTCTATTAAAAAGTTTAAGGTTTCTTCATTTCCTTCACTTTCTTCTTAGGCATTCCTTCCTTAAGTAATTCTATTATCTTATGGTTCTATTTTACTGGAAGGAGAAAAAGTAACTTAAAAAAATTAATGAAATCATTCTAGCTATCTTATTCTCATACTTCATTAAAGTGAAGGTTAATGAAGTCTTTCTATACAACAAAGCATTAAAAATAAAACAAAACATTCATCTCTTATGGCTAAAAGTTAATCCAAAATGACTGTTCTCAAGGGGAAAAAGTGACCTTTTCCATCCAAATATATATATCAAGTCTTATTGCCATGCTTAAAGATAACCATAAAAATCCAACACATTTTAACATATAAGATTATCAAGGTCCACTGTGACTAAAGCACACACACATTTTGCCTAGACTTCTTTACAATCTAATTTTCCCAATTTAGGAGGAATAGAGGTAGATGTACTTTAATAACCAATATATACTAAATTTTAGAAAAATGCTATTTTATATGCTTACTCCTGGTTTTGCTCAATGTGAGAGTCTCCTAATCTTTTGAAGTAGCTATTAGTCATAATGATTCTCTACCTATAGTTCTCTAAACAGCAGTGCTAGAAGGGACCGGCATCCTATGCTGTTACACTACCACTGTTATGAGTAAAGCTGATATATGTTAAGCTGCTTCAAACCACTTCTTCATGATCATATCCCTAATTTTTTCAATATATTTGGCTGCTTATGATGACAATTATTTTAAGGTAATTATTGTTGATACTACATGAGAAGATTACATATTTATATTATGAAGTGTTATTCTGGTGATTAGATAATAACATGTTAATTTTTAAAATAAACCAGACATTAATTCAACCCAACATAATCTACCTAAGGTGGATGATGTTGTCCAGTGTCTACTTTCCAGTGCCAATCAATAAGAAAATCCTTCACTTTGAGTTTGATTTAGAGAATTAAGTCCATCGTAGTATTTTACCATTGAGAATATGGACTAAAATTTATAGTCAACATGATAAAATGAAACATGAAGTAAGAAATGACTACAATGGGAATGATGCGATGCTCACTGGGAAGCAGTTTAATCAAGAGAATAAACTGAAGAGTTATTAGAAAACATAGGTTTTAATAAGATAACTAGATATAAATATATAAAATTAGGTTGTCCATTATCTATCTTTATCATAATTTGCAAGTACTATATCATAAATATTTTTATTCATCTAAGAATAACTTGAAAAGTAAGAATATTACCAACCAAATGATAAACCTGTACAAAAAGACAGCAGAGGATGACAGAAGTGTGTGAAGGCATATCAGGCTCCTTTTTAAAAATAACTAAAAACTAAAAACCAATTTCCAACTTCAGCCTAAATTAATGTCTAAAAATAATGCAAGTATCATTCAAGGAGGGGGTAATCAATTGATTCTAAAAATCTCTTAAATGATTCATCAAATCTTTCATTTACAACAGAACAAAAATTAATGTTTTTCTTATAAAATCTCAAAATGTATCATAATGGTCTGTGAGATAATATGTGCACTATATAAAAACAAAAATGCCCCAATGGAATAGAAAGACAAGAACAGATTCACTTAGAGGAGAGAATTAGTTACATGATAAACATAGTGTTTAAGCCAATATGAAATAAACAATGCATTAAACAATAACTATTTGCAAATTTTAGACATATTTAAGGAATAGTTAAAATTCCTTAATTTCAACAAAGGTTGAAAGTATGAAGGAAACAGAATAACTTGCAAAAGTTCAGAGATAATCATACACCTTATTAGATCTATGAAAAATGCCAATTTTATTATTCATTATCAGATAACTACCAATAAGGCTAAAAACCAGTTAATGCGAATGAACATGACAACATGACAGTTTAACAACTCTTAAAATTTGCACCATTTCTTCAGTTCTACTCTGCAACATTCATAAATGTATTCAATAAGACAAGAATGTTCACAACTGGAAGTGAACCAAATATTCAGCTACAAAACTGGTTAAGTACAAACTTAATAATAGTAATTTCAATTACTTTATATTTTATTAATTTATATGACAGGTACTGTCTAATGAGTTCGATATGGATTTTCTCAGTTAATCATCAAGCATGTCTCAATGAAAACACTGGTTCTGATAATTTCATAAGCTTCCTAAGGTTGCAGAATTAAGTGAGAACACTGGAATTAAAACTAAGCACTTTACCACAGATCCCTTGCTAGTAAGACAGCTTCCTAACGTAGAACAAGAGTGAGTTCTAGGCATTCTGAGATCTGGTGCCATCAGTCTAATGGGAGTTAGTATGTCAAAGCTCCTAACTGCATCACTACTGGCCATACATTGTCATTTCCCAGGTGTCCTATGCTCTACAACAATGTTTCAATGCATTCTGGAAAGCTCAATAGGAAACAGAGGAAAAATAATGTGACATATGAAGTCTGATATGAAGAACAAACCACCATACTACGGAAATAAACCTCATTAAGTCAAAAAAGCAAATAGAACTATTCATTCAATTTTAAATTATAGATATACTGAATAAACTTATGAAGAGATACATTCTAAATACTTGAATAAGTTTAAGTGAGTTCTATCTATATCCACAAGAAGAGAGACAAAAAACAACTGGCAAACAGTTACTGTGCAGTGTGAGACAGGAAGTGAGAGGACCATTTAGATTCTATATTTTGATGCATATGTTATTCATTTAAGGTCCTTTAAGAAGCCTTCAGGACAGCAGCTCTGTTTTCTCATTTTATGTTATCTTTCCTATTTTCTCACATTCAGCTTCATCATATCAATTACAATTTAACTACTGTTTGCTTCCCCAGGAAAACAAGGTTAAGGAAGAATCCATCCATAATCATGCCAAATATATGTACTGGATTACGACCATGCCTTGCACATTGTTATGTCAATCAAAAATAAAATGGAAACAAAAATTACAAATACTCATTAAAATACCATAACATCAACCAAAGTAAAAGTATATCAATAACAAAGAATTTCTAAATATGTCATATACTAAATATAGACACTCAATAAAGGACCAAGAAAAATATTTCTAGAACATACAGTACAGCAGCAAAACAAACACCAGAAGGGAAGGGCTGCTTTAGCAGAGGAATGGAAAAGAGCTCCAAGGTAGACGAGGAACATTCTAGACTTTGGCTTCTTGGCATAAATGGTGGTTATGAACAAATGTATCTTCTGTGGTAATTCACTGAATTGGAATTTAAGAACATTGTATTTTGCAGCATTTAAAATTTTTTAATAAATGCATTTTTACATCTGAATTTTAAAAATATGCAGTAGTAGTTAACAGATGTATAAAAAGTAAAAGGGAGTGATTAAAGTCAATTTGGGATGATCACTGAGAAGCAATCAAGAACCTATCAAGAAAAAAATATAATACAGAAGAACAATTACCTCAAAATAAATAAAGATTGTAATAGGTACAGATAAAAATTTTCAAATAATCAACTTTCATGTCTTTCAAAGAAAACTACACTAATCCCAGAGTGATAATTTAGTACAACCCTTTACCTTCAATAATGCACACATATATGTATGTATATTTATGAGCAAATAGTAACTTTATATTTATGAGCAACTAGTAACTTTTAAATGTTCCTTTTGTCTTCCCAGCTTTCTGTTTTGCTCCTGCAGCAGCTTTATTAAACCCCCTTTCTAGGGAATCTTCTCTCTTTAAGCCAGTATCATTTAGGAATTTCTACTTAAAATGAAAACCAATTCTAGCAAATAAGAACAATGTGAGAAGAAAGCACCTAATATACTCAACCACCCTACCCTAGAGTGCCTGCCTTCATATTAACTCTTATAACCCACACATGAGAGGGTTTCTGGGCAACTCCTTTCAAATCAAAGGTAAAACCTTACAATCCACTTATTCACACTGAACCTCCATTCTCCAACTCTTATTTTTATAAGGTAATATATTCACAAGACCATTTTATCCCTGCAAAACATATACATCATTTACAATCTGGTCTGGATGAAGTATAAAATAGCTCAGCACATAAGGTGCTTGTCATGCAAGCCTGGTGAACCAAGTTCTTCCATCCACAGAATTTATGTAAAGGTGAGAAAGAACTGACTCTACAAAATTATATTCTGACTTCCACATGTGCCATGGTGCTTGTACACATGCACACATAACATTTACACATATGTACATACTAATAACAAAATAAATATTGGTCTGATCATAATGCATAAATAAGGAATCTGTAGTTGCAAGTTCAAATGCATCTTCTCACAAAGACTTCTGTAAAATGAACGTGAAAAAGCTTTTCCTCATAATGTGTAAGAAATACAATAAACACCTTTTCTCTCTAGTTATCATAAATTAAGAAATAAAGAAAATAAAATATACTCTAGATAAGGTAAGCAGTGAAACAGAAGCCCCCATTTTATACTAATCCTAGGCTCTTTTTAATCTTTCAAATATTCCCTCATATGCTCCAGATATTCTGACCAATGGTTTTTAAACAGAGAGCTAACAGGTAGAGAGTACCAGCGTATTAAGGAAAGAGTATAAAATAGAGATACCAGAATGAAGATTTCTAGAAACTGATAAAGGGAAAAGAATCTCACAGGATAATAGTGACCAGTGAGCTGCTAAATTACCAAATTTCTCCAGGGCTTCTTGAAAATTCTTAAGAAATTTTAATAAACCTTGTTAATTATGGTACCTACATGGGATTATACACTGAGCGCTTCAGCAAATCTAACAATCTGCCTAAAACATCCCTGTCTCACAGACTTCTTTCTCATTCTCTTTACAGCCAGTTTTCTTCCTGCACATCAACAACTGAAACTAAGAAGAAAAATGAAGAAACACATAAAATGCGGAAAATATATGAAATAAATTTCCAGGGTGACAATAATAGTAGGCTTTAAGTTACGAGCTATGTCCAAGGAATAAACCCAGCTCAGCTTAAAGGATATTTTAAGCTCTAGGAAAGACTTCTCTAAGAAGGTAAAAGTGCTAAAAAAGAAGAATTTGGCTAAATGGCAGGGAAATGAAACAGTGGTACTCACAGAAAACTAATCAAAAACTTTTCTAAAATTGTGTGTGTTGGATTGAAGGAAAATAAAAAGAGAAAACTGTAAATGGTAATGCCATGGGTTAATCCCATAGAACACAAAGTAAGAATATTATAAATGAATCAATCCGCACTCCCCATCTTCCCTCTGTCCTTATTTCTGTGTCCTTTTAAAGATGAGTTTTTCCAACCTTTCTCACTTTTTTTTTTTTTAAGTTTCCAATTAACTTCTTTATTGAGGCAAAATGTGTGGTTTTGTATGAAGATCTGTCCCAGGTCACAAGATGTAATCTCTTTCCACAAAAAGAATCAGTCTTTCTCAGTCCAAACATCTTATTTTCCCTAAAAAGGCTCAATATTTCTTTTTACCTCAAGTAAAAGGTTAAATTAATACATATTTTGGGGTGGGAGGAAGGTAAGAAAGGACCACCTATGAGAACTTAATAAGCTGATCAACTTGGCACAGGATCAGTCTGCCAGGAAGATTACAACACAGCACTGCAAGTTGGGTATTTAAAAACAAAACAAAA
Source organism: Eospalax fontanierii (assembly GCA_035773235.1). Classification (NCBI taxonomy): domain Eukaryota; kingdom Metazoa; phylum Chordata; class Mammalia; order Rodentia; family Spalacidae; genus Eospalax; species Eospalax fontanierii. The sequence goes on from CM069534.1 coordinate 24,516,027, forward strand.
CAAAAACCAAAATAACAGAAGTTCAATCTGGGGCTGTATCAGTAAAACTGATCACTCTGATTCTAACAAATTAAAAACTGCTATTGATAAGACAGATGAGGTACATTGTCCCTGCTCTGTAAAGCAGGCTGAAGAAAATGCTGACAGAAGGGGTGGCTTTCCTAAGAACAATGAAGACAAAGACAAAAATGGAAAATTGTAGAATTCTGATGTCAGAAAACAGACACTAAAGTTTACTATATGACATATTCCACCGAAACAGCTTTCTTAAAAGCACGAAGGAGAGGAAAGGAATAAAAAACTTGATGATTTTTGATGAATCTAACGAAAGTGACAAAACATTATGGTACTTTCTTCCTTCAAATAAGGAAAAGAAAATAACAATGCAATCAAAGCCTTGCAAAGTTCTTGTGCTGGAGGGAAGGGGTAACAGCCGAAGGGCACCAGCTGGAAGGTCTCCTGTTTCTTGATTGGCTAGAATATTGAGTCAGTATGGAGAAAAAAATGTGAGAAGAAACAGGAAGAGAGTAAACGAACAAATCATTTTAGGAACAATTAATGAAATCCATCTAGTACCAAATAATCAAATTAAAGGATAAACAGACTGACCCATAGTCTGAACATTGAGAAGGAAACTATTAACAAGCAATTATATGATTCCTCTTAAATAATCTTAATCTTTTCAAATATAAAACATTTTCAAACTTGTTTATACAGATGAGAGGCCTATTACTGTGATAACTCAGGAAATGTTTAGATTTTCTCAGACTATCTGTATTAAAAGAAAGAACCTTGTATTCGTGTTCCTAAGCAGTTCCCAGAACACCAGGCAGTCATGCTAAGATAGGAAAGGAAAAATTTTAACAAATTTTGTTTAAAGAAATAAAATATTACATGACATTTATTTTTCTTAAAAAAAGATGAAAATGTCAATAATACCTTAAAGAACCCTGCTTCGGGGCCACACCTGTCATACACACTCCTGGATTTACCTATCGCCATGATAATACCTTGCATATTGGGTGTCATCATGATCTGCCACAGGGATGAAAGTAAGAGTTTCTGAATGGTTAACAGTCAAAAAAATTGAAGGCAAAAACAACTTATTTACATGCAAAATCAAACTTTTGTTCTCTACTGTTCAAAAATCAAACAATGCATTTATAAAACAGCAAATGTTTTCTGATGTGCAAGTAAAGTGCCTTCCCATCACCTATAAAGTGGCACAGCTGGTTTAGGGGATGCCTTTGTACAAACTGCAAAAAGGCATCCTCCCTGAAGCTGAGAACTGTAGAAGGACACTCCTTCAAAACAATTTAGAGAAATGAACAGCTCTCTGAGAGAACTATTTAGGAAAAAGCAATGACTTTAAATAAATAAGTAAATAAATAAGTAAATAAATAAATAAGATACTTTTATTCAAGGCTTGGTGAAGGTCAGGAAGAATTCATTTGAATCCCACTTTTCTTCTGGACTAGGACCCTTTATATAACTGTATGAACTGCACATCACAAGCAGTGGCGTTGTATCCACACAGCTTATCTTTCAAAAGTTCCAAGGCACATGCACTGTTAAGCTAGCTCTCCAATAAATTAAAACAGAACACAGAACTGCATAAGTAACAGAAGCACTTCCAAAAAAGGTAGTGTTAAATGACTGATCACAATACTTTTGAAACTGCCAAAAGGCGCACACTGAAAACAAGCAATCAGGTACTTAATAAAATGATGATTTTAATCAAAACACATCAGTTTGGATAGTTTTCAAGAACAAACATGAAAAAATGTCCTAAATACTTAAGTACTTTGGCTTCCAAAGTAGTTTATTCTTAACTGTTTGCATTTTAAAGTTATCTGGGGAATGAAGTTTACAAAGCTTCTTACTGAAGCTGAGAGTCTATAGTCACTACCTTTGTCACTGAGATCACCACTCAAGCTTTTCCTCTGGATTATACAGGGAGGGCTCCAGTGTACCTGGAATTCACTGTCTGCTTATGCAAACCCTCTAACCAGTTTCTCCCTTTCAAATCTATTCATTCTTTTAATGGTCATACTTTCTTAAATGACAAAATGGTATTAAAGTCTGTAACACTTATAAGTTAGGTGATTAGTAGTAATCACAATCATGGTATAAGTTTGGGAAGAAAAAGGGATTTGGAAAGGAGTATTTATTATATACACTATGATCATCTATAGACACAAAAACTAACCTTAGTATCCAACAAGGTCCCTCTAGCTCAGCTACTGTTCAGGAAGGGCGATTCTCTACTATTACTACTCAAAAAAGGTTTAACCTGCCCTTCCTCAACACAGAAATGAACCTTTTTAACTTTTTCAAGTGAAAAACAGAAAAGGACTGAAAACAATCTGATGGACTAGAATAGGTCAGTTTTGCCTATAAACAAAAATTCCTCCAGACTGTCAGAACAAATAAGCCGATGAGAATAATCAGAAGAGAAATGGAAGAATTTAGATGAGGTGCTTATTGGAAAGCCATGCTTGGCACATAGTAAAGCCAACCAGCCAACACATTTGCTGCCACAGGCTGACACTGCAGTAACAAAACTATCAATTATCCATCTTACAGTTGTGCCCTAGGCTTTCTTGTAGGCAATGGTAGACAAGGATAAAATAAGTTATTCAAGTAAAATGGGATAGGATTATAAAAATTAATTTAAAAGTAATTTTTTTCCAAAACAACTAAGCAAATGACACTATATTCTTATCAACCTGAAAGTAAACTGATGTTATTTCTATGTAAAACAATTCCAGAAACATATAATTATTCTTTCACACATCCTCTAAGCCTTCTTCTTAAATCTTCGGTTTACTTTCCAAGCTCTGTTAGTAACTGGTAAGGCAGTTGCACACCGCAGGAGGTGAAGCTGTATGTTACGCAGTGACAGACATAAAGTGTGCTGTGCAGGTACTTGTATGAAACAGCAGAGAGTGAGCACAAACAGTGCAGAGCATGGGTAAAGGTACCTCGTCATCATACCCTCCCTCCTTTGATTCAATCATAAATTTCCCTACTGGAGGAATTGCCACCTCCACAACTTGCTGGCTAGAAGGTAGTTGGCTTGTGGTATTTTCAGGTTTCTGGAGAAAAAAAAAGAAATCATTGGTATCAACATTAGAAAAGATAGCAATGGAAGCAACTGCTTTATATGCAGAGGCTCTTAATCTTTTCAAAATGCCTATAGATACCAAGTATAAAAGGAAACCACTTGAAACTTAACACTGGAGGCAAATTTATTAACCAAATTATAATATAAAAGTATAGTCTTTCCTGCATGCCAAATACTTACAAGTAGGTTTTTATAAAGCATTTTTTCACTTCAAACATCTGAAAATAACAAATACCGGAGTTGTACTTCCTACTATTTATACCATACAAGGTTCTGTTTTAAAGAAAGCCCTTCCTGATATTTCAATAAAAATAGACGATGAAACTTTCTACACTCAGCAGTTTGCAGAGATCTCCTTAGAGTTTCCCTTTCTATTCTTTGTAGTAATCAATGGTATACATAGTTAGTATCTATACAATATATGTTTAATTTACCCGACATGCCCTACAAGGTTCCAGCACAGTTTACATTTAAGTACCCTATAAACTCTTGATATATACACATTTTAAATGTCAAAGGAATTGTTACTGAAGATAAGAAAAAGTAGATGGAAACTGATAATCCCATATAAGAAACTAAATATCTCCTTCTATCCTTTCTCTGTTAACAAATCCTATAATTTTTCCTATAAATTTTACTAAGTAACACATCCCCACTTAAGAATCAGCAAATGTCAAAAGCACTGCAGATACTTGAAAGCAGCTTACTGAACTCATTCAGTTTGCACAACTCATCCTAAGCAAAGATAAACACTATTTCCAACATGAAATATTAAGAGCAGTTGAAGAGTTTTATTTCTATTTGAAAAATATATATATTACTAATATAAATATTTTTCTTCTTTCTAGAATTACATAGTCAGACTTTAACAATGAAACAAACTTAATAGCCAACATGAGTACTGGTCCTTTTAAAAGAAATGGAAATGTTTATTTTCAAAGTGTTATTTTTGCCAGACATGATGGCCCATACCTTTAATCCCAGGACCTGGGAGGAAGGGGGTGGTGGATCTTTGTAAGACCCAGGTCAGCCTTGTCTACATAACTACATAAGGAGTTCCAAGCCAGCTGGGCCTACAGAGATACCATGTCTCATAAAAAACAAAAGTTTAAAAAGTGTTATTTTGTAATATGTTTAGGATTCTCTACTTATCCGAATCTTCAGCATCTTAAAAGAAAAGCATTACTCTGCATTGCAGCTGTGGTCATGGGATAATATTTAAGAATCTAGTACATACTTTGCTTTATAAATGGCAGGCATTTCAAATGTCATTACATTATTTAATTAAACTACTTTAAATTATTCACACAAAGCTGTACGTGGTGGCACGGGCCTCCAATCCTATTTGGGAAGCAGAAGCAAGTGGATCTCTGAGAGATCGAGGTTACCCTGGTCTACATAGCAAGTTCTACAGAGACCCTGTCTCAACAAAACAAAATATCCAAATTATTCACATTGGAATAATTTTAACCCAATCTTACTAACACAGTTAGTCTATATAGATGTGTTTGCAATGAAGAATTTTTAATACTTGTAACATTTGAGAAACTTGTGCTAGGTCTTGATCCACAACAGTGAAACATGAGGTGGTAAGATACAATGTCAGCTGGGGATTTTAATAGTGAATTACTTAGTAGAAAACCAATCTAAAACCACATAATTCCAGGAAAACAGCCAACACAACATACTACCTGAGGGGAAAAATTCTTCAGTTAGTGGAAAAGTTTTATAAGCCCTTCCAATTATGACTGACATCTCAAAAGCACAGTACTAGTTAATTACATTGATAAATGCTGAAAGGGAAGAAGTTCTAACTGTACAAAATAATTCAATATCATTAATAAAAATTGATATGTAAAGGCCTATTTTTCATATGACATAGTTTCATAGAAGATAAAATAATGCTTATTTTCATTTTCTATTATTCCAATCCTTACATAAACATATTAACAAAGATTAAACAAAGGCTTAAGAGTGAGGAAATTCCTCAGTTACAGTGGAAAATTAATTTAGAATGCCTGAAATTCATTAACTATATGATTTTGTGAAAATAGTCTCAAAGAAGTGAAGAAAGCTTTCAGAAATATAATGCCTTTAGGCACTTTAATATGATGTCCTTTTTAACCTAGGAAATAAACTATGGGAAAAACATTCCAAGAAATATTTAAAATATGTAGAAACCTTTTGTCATAGAAGCCCACTTATAATGTCAAAGTAGAAAAATATACAGTGGAATGGGGAAATAAAAATTATTAATGGAATATTCAGCAATGAATTCAAAAATTCAAATGAATGAGTATAACATGAAAAAATGTCTTGTAAGTTTAGGTGAATAAAAGGAGAAAACAAGGTCTGGGGATGACTCAGTGGTTAAAAACACTTGCTGTTTCTCCAGAGGACTCAGGTTCAAACCCAGCACTCATATGGCAGCTAACAACTGTCTTTAACTTCAGTTCCAGGGAATCTGACGTGCTCTTCTGGCCTCCACAGGCACTGCATGCACATGGTGCGCTTACATACATGCAGGCAAAATACTCACACACACAAAATAAAAATAATAAAATATTTTTAAAAGGAGAAAGCAAGAAAAAACTTTATATGTTGCAGTAATACAACTCTAAAAAATTCTCCAAACTATGCTTAAAAATAAGTGAAAAGCATATTTAGAAGAGTGATTGAATGTTGAAAAACAAGTAAAACTATGCATTATTCTTTCTACCTTTCCATATTTTTAAAGTATTCTATTAAAAATTAAATTCTTCCAAAAAGCAAGCTGCCCACACATTTGAAGACTGTTAATGGTTTCTGGGTTCTGAGTTTTCCAGGGAATTACCCTTACTTCAAGGCTAGAACTTAATATACTGTGCATTTGTAATATGTCTGAAACTGAACAGAAGGAATCAGTACCCCGACATCTGCTGCCAAACAAAAGAAAAAAATACCCAAATTAACAAAAACTAAATCCCTCTTCATTTAGCCCATGGTCACCTGACTTGTACAAAAGGAAAGAAAATGATATTCAGAAAAATAAGCCATTTACTCAGATTATATTACAAGTAAAAAGTAAAATCAATATTCAAAGTCCCAGAAATACTTAGTTTAAAATCTGAAGACTCTCATTTCAGTTTCCTGTGTACACTGAATTTAAATGTGAAAATACAACATGAAGTGGTTACTAGGCTCTTAAGTCATGACCCTAAGATCAAGGGGCTGCTAACAACCTCTTCAACATGCTGCAGGTGACACAGACAGAGGCTAACTATAGGTGCTAGTCCACAAGACAAGCAATTTCTCTCTTCCATCATTTTCCAGTAGATATGAGGTAGCATACTGCTAGATTATAAAACAATATCCATACTAAAAAAGTAAGGTATGAAAAGTTAAGTGATGATTTCTGTGAATTTAAAGTGTTTTTGATTGGCTGAACTAAACACAGAAACATAATCTTACATTAAGTTAAATAACATCATTGGTTTTCTGATGCCAGATAAAAGAATGGCATCTATTAACAGTAACTTGGGCTTTAACAAGTAAAAGTGCTAATTAGCAAAGTCCCTGATCTAGTCCTTTCTATCCTGCAACAATACTTCTCCCCTATATTTGCTTCTGTCTTTGTTCCCCAGGTGTTCATCTTCCCATGGTCCATTAGGCAAATTTTCAAAAGAAAGCTTTACAGTCTAGGTATTCACCTTAAATTCATAACAGTTTCTAAGGCATTTGCAGAATTTGAAATCATAAAACAAAATCTACTTAAAACACCTTTAATATTAAGATAGCAGTAGTATATTTTCAATTTTTAAAGCAGGACATGAAAAGTAAAAGAATTTCTAGCTATTATTTAGTTCATTACAGCATTTCTAAAAGAATGTCTTATTTATTGCATAGCTTGGATGACTGAGGTCTTATATTACCAGGCTACTGATAAGACTGAATTCACTTACAAGGTTAAAAAATTATGCTATATAAAATTATGACATACTTCAGTTGTCTAGAATAATCTTTAGTCCTAAAGGGAGCACCATAAAGCTTACATGAGAATGTTTATGCTCACTGCTAAAATTAGAAGAAAAAAATAGTTATAGAAACCTGATAGTGTTGCCTTAATTTTTGAAATACCATCTTCCAGGAACTGGAGAGATGGGTCCAGTGGTTAAGAGCACTGGCTGCTCTTGCAGAGGACCCAGGTTTGCTTTGCAGCATCCTCATGGCAGCTAACTGTCCAGGGGATCTGGCGCCCTCTTCTGGCTTCTTTGGGCATTGCACATCACAGGTGCACTTAACATACGTGCAGGCAATACCCTCATACACATTAGATAAATAAAAAAGAAATAACATCTTCCAAAGTAATGTTCACTGATAACATAATATCACATCACTGTGCTCAATTTAGTGTTATAAAAAGACAAATTTGTAAACTCTAATATAGCAAGATAATAGTGGCTAATTTCTGCTCAGGACACTCAAACCACAGAAACTACTTTGTCACATCACAATTATCCTTTAATTATTTATGCCTTTCAAATTCTTAACTAATCCAATATTGTCAGATTATAGAAGCACAGAAGGAGGGACAGGAAAAAAAATGTTGAATTTTATACTTCTCTTTTTAAGTTCCAAGTCAAACAAGCATTTTAGCCTGATCTGAGGTCTCATAGTTCTCTGATGGAAAGACAGAAACTTATGAGAAAATCATCTTTAAAATCATAGGCCAAGGAAATGGCAGCCCAGCTGTAGATGACTTGCCCACATTCACAGATCACAATCATGGCAGAGCCACACCTGTGTCCGGATGCCCAGACAGGGTGCTCTACATTATACTGTGGGAAATGCTGGGAACATACTTACGTTCTGAGAACCAAAAGAAAAAGTTCTTACCGAATGCAAAATTGTCTCAGGACTTTTATCTTCATGATCATGTGAAGCCTTGGCAATTACTTGAATAGTTTCTTCTTTCAAGTGCTTTGAGAAATCACTTCTTGATGGCTGCTCTAGATATTCTGGTTCTCCTGCTTGTGCTTCATGAGAAAAGAATCAATTGTATATCTAATATAAATCACAAGTCGCTGTACTAAGATGAAGAGATTATTTATGTTCCGAAGTTACACAATAACCAATTTTTGTCTCGTACTGTAAAATATATCCTTCAATATATTGTACTTTACCCCAAGAACTTACAAACAAAAATTAACCAATGAGAAAAAAAAATAAGAACCAAGAGTACTCATTTACTAAAGAATACATTCATTATGGTTTATGGTAAAGAATTTAAGAGTAAATTTTTCTGTCATAAAAAGTACCAAAGTCTCATTTTGGAAAATCACCCACATTTTGCCAGAAAGAAAAATTGGTTTCTATAACAATCAAGGGCTAAGTTTCTACAGTGAGCACAGTGTTGTTTTCTCAATAGTTGACAAAATCCTAACCCTGAATGAACCTCACTTTCTGTTTTGTGAATAAACACCCTGTCCCTGAGTACTGTCAGAAGAAAAACAATCACAAGTTGGCACACTAGTATGAATATAAATTAAGGACTTCATATACCATTCATAAAGACTTTCAAAATATACCTCCAACTCCTACCTATCTTTTGAGCTCCAGATCACAGATCCACAATACTGTGAGTAGCCTCTGACCTACAAAGCTTTACATCTCTGGACTTCTGCCCTTTTCTGAAATGCCACCTTGTATTCTTCGATCAAAAAGGCCCACACACTACCATCTCTTTATACACTGCGAAGGATGCCTTCCAACCTTCATAAACTTCCCCACTTTTGTTCCATAAGATGCCTCCTTCTACCTTCATCTTTGAATATTCTTCCCTCTGCCTGTATGCTCCCACTCTCCAGTCTCTTTCTCATTTTCTTAAATACCATTTCTAGAGCACAGTTCTTCAGCCTCAGCATTATTTACATTTTGTGTTGGATAATTCTGGTGTGGTAGTTCAGAGGGCTATTTTCTGAACCTAGCATCTTCCTACTTGATGTAACACTGCTGTCATTCCCCAAAATATGACAGTCAAGAATCTCCAGTAGAGGTGAATGTCTTCTCCTCAAAAAGAAAAAAAAAAAAAAAATCACTCCAAGGTGAGAACCAATGCTCTACAGTAACTTAAAACTTGTCTTTTAAACACACCACAATTATAACCTAATTATTATTTTATTTTTTAACAGCCTATAATCCCCTACAACACTATAAATATCTTAGGAACAGGCATGGAATGTCCTCTTTGCATTGTTAATTCTCCCAGGTCTATCATAAAATCATAACATAAAGGAATGAAGAAATTAGTGATTAGGTTAACAAATATACACAAAGGATGAGGAGGGGTGGCAATTCTCTATACTGCTATTGGGCTGTGTGAGTCCTTGCTCAACCACCTCATGAGAAAAAAACAAACCTACAGGCATCCTCCTTAACATCTTATTAAATTTTGCATGTCCAAAGTGAAAGGTCACTCACATACTAGGAAATTTTAATTAAACACAGAATTGTGTGTCAAGCCCAAAGCTGGGTACTGGAACTCCAGAAATAGCAAAACAGCCAGTCCTGACTTCTCTGAAAATCAGCTATGGAGAAAGTCACCAAATGAAAATTCACTGATTAAAATTATATCCGTATCATGAAAATATAGTCTAGGAATAAAATGAGGGTGTTATGAACAATTTAGTTTGCAGTATACAAGCTAAACTAACCTTTAAAAGCTGAAGGTTGAAGGCTGCTTTCTTGCCAGAGGGAAAATCAAAAAGCCAAGTAAAAGAGTGAGCTGGATCATATACAACACAGGAGAGGCAGTGAAGGTGAATAAAGAATTAAGAGCCTCAAATCATGATTTTAGGGCAACAAGAAGTGTGTAAAATTTTAATACAATGGCAAAATGGAAGGTTTAAAACAGAACACAAAAAAATGGGGGCTATTAAAAAATCTTTCAGAACTTGCATGAGTCCCTGGATTCTATCTCTAGTACAGAAAAAGTTATGCTGGTTACACATGAAGAATAGATGATAGAGGAAAGTAGAACTGGAGGTCAGTGGAGGTCCTTGAAGATATTTCATCAAAACAAGGAGGTGATTGCACTGTGGATAACAGACAGCAATAGAGGCAGGCAGAAGTGATGAGATGCAAGGTGCATTTTGGAAAGAAGATTGGGAGACTACATCAACAAGATTCCAAGTTCTTCATATGAATAACTATGATGATGGAGGTAATTTGTGCTATAAAGGAAACTAGAAGTGAAAATGGTTAAAGTGTGCGGAGCAAAGAGAGACAATAAAAAAATTGAATTGCCTTCATATATAAATATTTTGTGATTTAGTCTGAGGGCAAATCAGTACCTCTACATGATAGAGATAATAAGGTAGAGATAATCCTAGGCTCCTTTCAGCCTAGGATTCCTGTATGTGGCTTACATCATATGCTTACGGCTTAACAGAGAAATTTGCTATGAAGATATTTTCCTGCATTTGACACTGTGTCTTCCTACCATATGGACAAGAACAATGGCTAACAGAATAGTGAACTTAACCCAGGCCAAGAAACTCATCTAGCCAAACATTGGTCTAGCCATCAAAACAAGAGTTTATGTAAGATAAGAACCTAAGAGCAAGATCAACTTAATTTTATTCACAGAGTAAAAATCTACCATAAGTTATTAGAATCAAGGTTTTCCCCCTATGTAGAAATGTGAATCAAAAATTCATTATAGATAAATCAAATGATTCTGCCTAAATGTTATATAGAACTATTTTCTCTGACTGGAATAAAAATTTGCCTCTATATTCCAATCATGTTTATCAAACCTGTGCCATCTTCAGTACTGGGTTAAATATTTTCAAAGTTGTTTTAATTTAAGGAATTCTCAGTAATTCAGAAAAGTATATTACATTTACTATATACAACAGTTATACATAAAGTTCTATAAATGAACTCAGTCCAACATACCCACTTGGGATGATGCTGACTATTAAGAAAGGCTTTCTAGGGGTTGGAGAGATGCCTCAGCAGTTAAGAGCACTGGCTGCTCTTGCAGAGGACCTGGGTTCAATTTGTTGACTCCAGTTCTAGGGGAATTCAACACCCTCTCATCTCTGTGGGCAACAAGCAACACAGGTGTACTTACACACATGCAGGCAATATACTCATACATATAAAATAAAAATAAAATATTTTAGAGAAGAAAATTTCCAGAACTATCAATTGATTTCTGTTTCAAAAGCCTTATAGAAAAGATAATTTAGAAAATGAGAAATGAGAAGAGTCTAGACAGAAGATATTTCCTATGGAAAACCACTTTAAGGAATAATAAAAGATTTATAAAATTTCTGACATCAATTGCATTGGTAAACAAGTAAAAATTAGTACAGTCTAACAAAGAATACAAAATCCTGGTACTGAACACAGATTGGAGTGAAGATGGAATAATTCACAAAGACTTTGGGATCTGCAGAGGATCTAAAAGAATGGACAGAAAGTCACAAATACTGACTTTATTAGCAATGTCATAATTATAGGCAAGTTTTATATGAAGAGATTTAAGGAACAGGTTTAGATAAAAACAAAGTATTCAGCTAAGCCATGCCAGAAGAAAAACCTGGGAATCAGTTATACACAAGATCCTCACAGAAGAGAAGGCATGTTTGTTTTCAAAAAAAAAGGACAAACATGTTTTCAGAATAAACAAGCCAAGAAAACGAGGAAATTAAAAGTTCTTTCTGCCACGCAAAGATAAGTAATACTAAGATTTTTAGTATTATCTACTTCAGGACATTACCAATCTAATTTTTTTTAACAAAATGGAGTTATTTTATATATACTAGTTTTAACTTTTCACATCAGTATGAGTTTTATTGTACTTTGCTGTTCGAATGAAAGGCTTATATAACTCACACCTCATCATACATAAGTACAGGAAATTTTCATCAGTTTCTGACATCAGGAAGACAAAGTTTGGCTTTTGCCACATAAATGTACACAACAAATTTGCTAAATCTATAAACATGTAAAACTACAACACTGTTGATCTATATAAACAAAAAGAAATTAATAAATGGAAAAAGAACTTGGAAGACAAGTAGTGATAGTTTTAGCAATGCTTGTTATTCTTAATTCCTGTCATTGTTTGGCTGTTGAGTAACCACTAACAGTACAGGTGTTGAAGATTTGGTCACCAGCTTATTGTGCTTTGTGGAGGTAACAGAAACTTAGGATGTGGGCTCCTCATCTACTTAGAGGAAGGAGGTCACTGAGGGTATGTCCTTAAAAGATATACTGTGAGCTGGGCCTTGTGAGCTGGGCCTTGTCCTCTTGCTCTGTCTTTCTGCTTCCTGGTTACTACAAGGTGAGTAGCTTTGTTCCACTATGTATTCCATACTACGATATTCTAGCTAGCCATGTGCCCATGAAGCTAGCCAACTAAAAACTAAAATCTCTTAGACCATGAACCAAACCAAATCTTTACTCTTAAGTTGCAAGGACAAGGTAACAAAAAGGCAATGTACCTAAAAGAATTCCCTACCTTTAAATCCAAACTCCTAAATAAAATTGTCTCATAAGGACTGGCTGGTGCTTTAGGAAAGTAATAAAGTATTACAACACATTAATCTGCTCTATGAGCAGTAGTTCACTGAGGTTTCAGTACATAGCCTTCACAAAGGAGATTTTCCAAATGTATTCCACATGTTGTGCAATAGAGTGGCTTCAGTCATCATCTGGTTGACCAGCATTCTGAAGATACTCTGAGTTAGTTCCTTCAGAATATCTTCATATTGATGCAAGGGAACAGTGAATATTTATTTATGTGTTTTTCTAGATTATTGCAGTCATCAATGTTTTAACAAGACAGTCAACCCACCAACTAGCTTTTGGCTATAGCCTAAAAATCAGCTATTTATCAATGTGCTCATTAATATTGTAGACATTCTTCAGATGTATTTATTACATTGACTTCCTAATAAATGATACTTATCATATGCACAATGAAGGAGACTTAAAGAGCACTGCATCCTCTTCAATTCTAGAAATATATTCAAAATTAATCCTTCCCTAAACACAACCTATAGAGGGCAACATTAGGGAGACTGAGGAGAAACCTTGTGAAATTTCTAAGTCTTTTCATTTCTAGGTCTCACTCTAAATACATGAACTCTCTGTGGCAAGAATAATAAAGGCTTAAAAACTAGTGTTAAAATCAAATTAATCTAGAACAGAAAGCTGAATCTTCTAGCACAATTTAAAACTTAGCCAGTATAACTTTGGTTATACTTTAAATTTTGGTGACCCATATGGGCTGCCCATACATCAGTGGATGTCACTGGACACCCATATACATAAGGCCAACTCTAACTGGATTCAGTGGGTTTTGAACAGAAAGAAGGAAGGAAGCAGGAGGAAGGGGACACAATATTGGGAAAGGGGTGTGACTGGGATCTTGGAGAAATGTGGGAGCATAGCAGATGCTAGGAGGTGTAGGGAAAGGTGGGGGCCAAGGGAAAAGTGGGTATGATTATAAGCACATTGCATTTATATATGAAATTACAAAAAAAAAACCCTTTTTTTTAAATTAGCGTTCTCCTTCACTAAAGATAAAGGAGTCCTTAGTGGAATTTCCACAGGATAAATTCACTCTAGAAAGCAGTCAAAGGGCATTTACTGTAGGGCATTTAATAAAGTAGATGCTACATATAAATGAGGATACCACCAAGTCCCTGCTACATGGGAGCCTGAGAACAATGGGAAATCTGATTTCTATCAGGCCTTATTCTTAGGAGCTAACTACTGTCCTAGAACATCAGCTTATTTTTAATTTGTGGACAGAGTTCACAGAAAAGACCTAGATCCAGTTCTGTTACATAAATTTATAAAGCCATATGGAATACATTTGGTGTCAATTCTAACCACTCTCACATTATTTTTTACCTTGAATCTTGTTTCTTTTCTGGTTTGTTTTTAATCTAAGTATGCCACTATGTTGTAAGGACTCAAAAACTTTTTCTGGATAAGAACTAATACAAATAAACTACTACTAAGGAAATATTGTTTCTCTGTTTCAGACTTTCTCTGTTAGATACATACAGCCCACAGGCATGATGTTTAAAAGATATAGCTCAGAATGATCTGAGGAAACTTTAAAATATGCATGTTCTAGATCCTTCCTACAATCAGTTTTTTCTCTAAGTCTTAGATGGGGTGTACTGTCTACATTCAGTGAAAGATCACACAGCTAATTCCCATATATACCCCAGTTGTAAAGAACCTGTGGCCACGAACATAAACAAAAGTAGTTGAGTAGGTGTGCCTTTGAAATGAGCAGGGTTATGAGGATGGGCTGCGCCAGGCAACACCTTCCCATTACTGATCAATCATCTTAGCTTCCATGGGCAAAGAATGGTACTGTAAAAAGTAACACTGCTACATTTAGAAAAGAACAAACAGCAATTTAAAACTATATATACCAATATTCTTTATTGAAACATCAAAGAAAAAGAACTTTAATTAGCTCTGGTGATGTACATCTATTAAGAAAACCTTGCAGGGAAGTAAGAAAACTACCTTGCAGGATTATTTGAACTATGCTTCCTGCACCATGTCAACTAACGATTCGTTATTCCTTGGGCACACCCAGGAAATACAAGGTCTCTCTATAAGCCTAGAAATATCACAGCAAATTAAAATACATTATTTACTTTGAAAATAACGAAGAGAATTCAAATTTTCCCTATGAATGATAAGAGATAAATGGCTGTGATGATAACTTAGCCTTATTCAATTATAATACATAAACTGCCCCACAATCGAATATAGGCTAATGCAATATTAAATAATGTTGTAATGGAGCTGGATCAACAGCTGTAATACCAGCACTTAGGAACATGAGGCAAGAGGATTGCTATGAGTTCTAGAACAACATGGATTAGAGTGAAATATTCCATTTCAACAACAATCATTCCCCAAGTTTATTCAGAGTTGGCACACTTTGCTTCTATTTAGACAAATGTACACTTCTTATGTAGGACATAACACTTCCTCCTGTATTAATGGCCTGGTTTCTTAAATTCTCAGTATAAACATTCCAACAGAGGGATGAGAACTGAACGTGTATATTCTTTATATTTTTGTTATTTGGGATACTCAGAAATATACCTACCTGCATTCTCATCAAGTTTGTTTTATATTTTAAAAGAAACATAAAAATATATACCTAACAACTCATATTGAAATTTTTAAAATTACGAAACACATAAAAAATATGTGGAAGTGACTGAAGAAATGGCTTAGTGGTTAAGAGCACTGGCTCCAGTTTGATTCCCAGCACCCACATGGCAGCTAACAACCAACTCCAATTAAAAGAAAATCCAACTCCCTCTTCTGACCTCTACAGGCATTGCATGACATGGGTGCATTTACATGTATACAGGCAATATACTCATACACATAAAATAAAAATACTAAATAAAATATGTTTTAAAGGATATGAGGAAATACTGAATGTAGAAACAGAGCATGGAACAAAGGAACATGGTCTTTTTAATGCAATAAATTACGATGAAAAATTTATATGGTGAGAGGAGACTAGTCCTGATTAATTAGAAAGATTAGGTGGGAATATTAGTTTGAAATAGAATATTAGTCTTAAATTTAGAATGTCATAAAAAAGATAAGATGAAGAGAAGGAGACTGTCTGAAATTTTCATTTTTGTGTCACAAAATGTTGGTTAATTCAATAATAAAGCTCTAGTTCAACCAGTTTAATGAAGAGTTCCTTGGACCTGAACACTTAGGTTCTACAACCATGTAAGCCAGTTATGCAGCCCTTTCCTCCTCCTATACAAACATCAAGGGAATGAGACAGATCCATCTGGACCATATTGTAAGAAATGGTTTGGAAGGATGTATACAAAGAACAAGGATAAAATTAAGTTACAAAGAAATGGCTTAAAGATGGAAGCGATGAGACCTAAGAAACCTCTTAAAAGCTACTGAAATAACAATGCTGTGAGCCCACAGAGCCTTACCTTTGCTACAGGGTAGCCATCGGTGCATGGGAAGGCAGTTCAGTCCTGCACAATGGTAAGGCTCACCTACCATTAATGCTAGTATTCGAGCATACCACGTGATATTTATGTATCCAAATGTGGACTGTACAGGTGGATGTGGTGGTACATACTTTTAAACCTATACTCAGGAGACCGAGGCAGGCAGATCTCTGTGAGATCAAGGTCAATTTGGTCTACATGGTAAGTTCCTGGCCACCTGGGACCACAGGGAGACCCTATCTCCAAAATATCAAAAACTGCTAGACTCTTGGTTAACATCATAAGTTGGTCTTTTAAGAATTTTGAATATTTGAACATTAACTGCTCAATGTATTTGAAAAGATGTTACATGTATGGACAGACCTGCTCAAAATAATAAAAATAAAACCCACACCAACAATGTTAGATGGAAATATCTTTGCAGAAAATGAAATTTAAGCTAATAAAACCCAAAAATGCTTTAAAATAAAAACCAAGCATAAAGATTCTGGGGAAGGAGAGTAAACTATTGAAAAAATCCACTCAGAGTGTAGAGAGAAAAAGCAATAGAAATAGACAAGACACAGACATACACAAGCTGAGGAAATTAAGTTCACTTCTTATCTTCTCATTTCCCATTCAGCTCAGAAAACTCCTACATTTTAAGGCAAGGAGCACATGGCCCTAAGACAGGTTTGCAACTCTACAGTGATGAAATCAACCTTTACATTTTATCTCAATTTTCCTACTTTATAGTTTGCTTCTAAAATTTTATTGATTTCAGCAGGTAATATTTTATTTGAAAATTATATCTGTTAGAATGTATACACTTTTATACTTTTGTCTGTTTAATTGGTCTACAATACTATTTTTTACTTGGAAGATAATAATATTTATTTATTATTTATTTACTTATCTTTTGTCTTTGTTTTTTTTTAATCAAGACTGAACCCAAGGTTCTACAACTAAGTTATATTCCTAATCCTGTTTTTATTTTCAAATATTTACAAAACAAAAACATTAATAATGCAATGTAAGTATTATGCAATATATGAGAGTATACTGCTCTTATTTATTTAAAAAATCACAACTTTTCCTGCTTCTTACCAAGAGACCATCCCACTGAAAGCAGGGAAAGTAGGTAGAAAGAAAGTCAGAAAAATAATAATTATCTCAAAAAGGTCTACATGCATGCTGTACTGTCTGTCAAGGGTAAGAAGGCTATGACCTCTGGATATGGCTGAGTTCTAGAATTTTATATAGGTTCTTTGAGTTTCTTTATACTTGGAGGGAGTTAAACTGTATGTTTATTTTTACCCCAGGGAAATATCTTATTCTAAAAACAATGCTAATATAATCAAACAATAACGAAATATAACTTAATAAAGATGGACAAACCTGTTGCTACAGAAGACTCAGCCTCCCTCATTTTCTGGGAAGCTAAAAGCTTTTCCTGCAAGGCTTTTTGGGCAAGTTGTGAATCCCATTCTTCCAGTTCTTTTTCAAATCGCTGGTTGTCTTCTTCAACAAAATCTCTCAGATCAGGCGGTAATGTTTCCAGTCCAACAAGGGCCTGCCCAGTCTCTTTATTAAACTCCTCTGCAAATCATATTTCAAAAACTATTATAAAATTAAGAATTAAAGGAAAAATGCAAAGCTCAAAATTGCATTTCAAATGGAATATAAAGTAAGCACTATTGCTATATAACAAACAATATTATCTAAATTTTCTTAAAAAGTCAAAAACATTTAGAAAAGATGTGAATATGTGAAATTCTACTTTAAAGAATTCTGCCAGGTTTCTAAAGTTCTGACGAGACACAATATTAAATAAAAAAATGTGTGTGACTAAGACCGCTGTAGTGTTTTGCTATTACATGAAAATGTTTGCATGAAGTAATTTCTCACAGAAATGAGAAGTTAATCATCACCTTATAAAGCTCAAAACAAAGAAAACTATTTTTCATGTTAAATTGTTAAATATAGACATAAAAATACGTATAAAACCAAAAACTAGTCAATACTGTCAATACTATTTAAAAGAGAGTGGGGCTTCAGAGATGGCTCAGCAGTTAAAAAGAAATTGTTGCTTTTCCAGAGAACCCTGATTTAGTTCCCTTCACCCATACGGTACCTAACAACTGTCTGTATGTTCCAAGGGATCCAACACCTTCTTGTGGTCTCCCTGGGCATTGCACATAAATGTGCCACATGTATAGTCATGCAGGCAAAACACAAATAAAATTTTTTAAATGTAGCAATCTTTTTTTAAGTCCATTTGTGGGGCTGGAGAGATAGCTCATCAGTTAAAAAGCGCTGGTTGCTCCTGCAGCAGACCTGGGTTTAATTTCCAGCACCTACGTGGCAATTAATAGTCATTTGTAACTCCACTTCTAGGGGAATCCAACGCCCTCTTCTGACTTCCATGGGCACTTCATGACTCAGGTACACTTACATACATGAGGGCAATACATCCAAACACATAAACTAAAGTAACAAATAAAATATTTTTTAAAAAGAGTCAATTTGTGCTACATACAGACACACAAAGAAACTTTATCTTTTCAGTTATAAATGGGGTGCCAAGTTAGTTTTGTCAAATGGTTAAGTACTAAAGGAAAGCTAACTATCACTTCAATAAATCTTTATTGACTGTTTTCTATATACAAAAATCATATAATATCAGAAATAAAAAGACTATAGCACAGTATCACAAGGACTGTGACACTGAGCACAACAGACTGCACAGTGTGCAACATAGTCAAAACATAACTACATTTCCTAATAGAGGAAATACATTATGGGAATAAAGTACAGGGGCTGGAGAGATGGTTCAAAAGTTAAATGCACTGGCAACTGCTCTTCCAGAAGACCAGATTCAATGCCCAGCACCCACATGGCAGCTAACAACCATCCATAACTCCAGCTCCAGGGTTTCTGATGCCCTCTTTTGATGTCCACATGCACTGTAAGACATGGGTTCACCTATATACATACATGCAAAGAACTCATACACAGAAAATGGATGGAAGGAAGGAAAGAAGGAAGAAAAGAAGGGAGGGAGGGAGGGAGAGAGGGAGGGAGGGAGGGAGGGAGGGAGGGAGGGAGGGAGGGGAGTTACAAAAAACTTTGCAAGAGGAGATGCCACAAAGTTCAAATGTCACTTAAGTATATAAAGTTCAAAATGAACAATGATGATAAATCAAACTGGAGGAACTGTTAGGAGTCAGGAAAAAAAATCTTTTATGCTAGGCAAAGTGTTTAAATTTTAAGTCAGTTTGTGGGTATAGTAATTAAAAAGTTTCTGCTGAGGAAAAAGGTCATTTTTACATTTAATAGCCATGAGTACAGCTTATCTGTCTCAGTTCAGGTCACACTGCTTTTGATTCCAGCTTCTCACATACAATCACCACTTAATTATATCCTCTACCTTCTGAGTTAATTACACTTAATTCATCACACTGTCAAACAGTCACAGAAAAGTATTTTTTCGAAATGTATTGCCTTACCTTGTATTAAGAATTGTGCCTTATCATTTATGTACATTAAGCAGTATGCACTGGCATTTCTATAA
Organism: Eospalax fontanierii; assembly: GCA_035773235.1. NCBI lineage: Eukaryota > Metazoa > Chordata > Mammalia > Rodentia > Spalacidae > Eospalax > Eospalax fontanierii. Next base: position 24,535,735 of record CM069534.1, read on the forward strand.
CCACCAAAGGAGTCCCTCACTAGTTCTTCCCATGATGATTTGGTCACAGCAATGTCATTGTACTTCATCCACCTGCTTTCATGATGGTCAAAGATATAGGCCCAATAATGCCCAGCATTAGCCTGGCCTTCGTGAACTAAAACAGCATGAAGGCGATAGGGGACCTAAAATGGAAAGAATAAAATTGAGCTGCATCTGCTTACTGTACTATACCACATCCCAGGAAATCCACAAACTACCTATTTAAGGAAAACCATAGGAGCACATTTTTCAAATAGGACAAAAGTTGTTGGGGTTAAAATTTGGAAAAAACATGTATCACAAAATTAAATAAGGAAGAAAAATACAGAGATGTTAAACAAACTAATATATATACACATACATGTACACATATCACACATATATAGTATGAAGAGTATATTAATATTCAAAACTGAAAATATACTATGGACATTACTTGACCTACCTATTTCTACTGAATAAATGATTTGCAGTGAACAGCTAATATAATATATAATTAATGCATAAGTGTGATCTTCAGTTTCTCCCACTGGATACTTTTTAAAATTAAAACCCCTTGAAATTTTTAAAAATTTTATTGTAAAATTTTTCCCATTATATTTATACTCTACATTCATACTGAACATATTACTTGTTATAATAAAGCTTATCCACGTTTTATGACAAAACAAATAAAAAGAATCAATGTAAAATAAACACTAAGAAGGTCAGAGGTTAGAGAGATGTTAGCTCAGATGTTAAGAGCACCTAACTAGATAGAGGACCCAAGTTTCCAGCACCCACATCTCACAACTGGCCTCCATCCATACCTTTACTCAATTAAACATACCTCACACATACACAAAATTAAAAATAAGCCTTTAAAATACACAAAATAAGGTGAATCTGAGTGTGAATAATTTAGACCATAATTATTAGCTCAGATTTCACTTACTTGGATCATGGATTTGTCAGAGTACATAAGTTCAATTGTTCGATGGATTCTGGATATGCTTTCCTGCAAATCTAAGGATATAAGATGCAATTTAATGAATGATAAATGTCAAGTGTATTTTTACTGAGATTAATAAGAGAGGGAATAATGCTCTCCTTTAATAGTATTAGAGAAGTAAGAATATTTCTTCAAACTGGTCTTTAAAATATTAGAGCTTATACAGAATGAGAAATAGTTCTTAATAAAATATAACGATGAAGTTAATGCTTCTTTTTGCAACAGATGGAGATTATTATAGAGTTCCATAACTGACCACCCATGAAGAATACATGTCTGAGAGATGCCCAGCCCTAAGTGACACATCTACTGTGGAACCTCTACATCTAAGGCTCACAGAACACAGTAGAACAAGAGGGTAGAGGAAATACTATTGTGTCTCTCAACTCTCACCAGTAAAGCTTCCTCATGCAACAGAGTGTGCTATACATAGAAGGCCACAACTGAAATAGTTGTATGAATAAGAGACTGCAGATTTCATGTCCCTGGATGGGACTCCTATATTAAACCTCACCCATCCAAGGCTTAGGAACCACTGCAGAAGAGGGGACAGAAAGATTATACAAACCAGGGTCAGTGTAGAATCTTAAGGAAACAGATTTTTCCAGGCCTCTGGGGACTTACTTGCTCATATGAACCTACAGAAATGGTGTCAGCATGTACAAGATCCATGATAACTCAATCTGATGAAAACTTAGCAACAAACTGTGGAAATGAGCAGCAGGCCCCAATCTTGTTGAGTAATTATTGGCAGCTGATTATGACTGAGTGAAGGAAAGTTGACCTTATCTGAGAGTGACTCAAGATAGACTGACTAGAACTTGCACTGAGGAACATCTGGGGACATAAACTTGACTTGATAGGCCTTAATATACAACAGAATACATAAAATCTGATGTGGGGGAGGTATAAATGGGGAAAGTATAAAGATAGTTAAAATGCTTTTATGAAACACACAAAAATTCAATAAAAATATACATTTAAAAAAACTATAATTCATCTATGAAATGTGCAGAACCAAGAATATCAAACTATATTTCCATCAGTGAAGAATGGTATTAATGAATATTAAAGCTAAACCTCACTAACATACTAAAAGAATACTGGAAACTAAAGAATTAAAAAAAAAACTTCAATACATATCTGTATATAGACAAGAAACTTAAACTCTACTATAAGAACCAAGGTAAATACAATATAATTTTGAAACTTTCATCACACATATTTTTTCTACTTTGGTAGAAAAGAGTCCTATAAAACTATTCAAAGACATGGGTGTTCTTTAGCTATATTCTAAATAACTTTAAAAGCCTGATAATCTAATTAATATATCAATAAATTATAGTATGATCACAACAATTAGTTGAAAAGAATTAGGAAGAAACCAAAAAAAGACAACCAAAGTAACTTCAAAGTCAGAAAAGACCTACCTACCTCAGCCTGATAGAAAATCAAATAACCACAAAGGAAAACATAAGAACACACGCCTACACACATCCTAATTTTTAATTAATCAATATTATAAGTACAAAAAAAAAAGTCAAATGACAATCTGAGAAAATAACATCTACAACATACACTACAGGCAAAGGACTAATGTCTAAAATACAGTAAATGTCTATTAAGTAATAAGAATCAGAAAAATTTCTAAATATAAAATATAGGCAAATATTTGTTTCACAAGTATTAGACTCTCTGCATTGGAGTTTTTGACACATACTAAGTAGTCCATAAATGTTTACAAATTATACAAATTTGACAACAGAAAAAAAAGACATTGTTTAAAATTATTGTCAACTGCCCTCATAATTAAGAAAAAGCAAATCAAGACAATGAAATACCATTTATGACTATTGGACTTCTCGAGATTAAAAATTACCCAAGGAGTGGAGATATTCTGGGAGTAGGCTCTCTCACACACAACTAGTAGGAACACATACTGGTTCAAAATTTTTAAACACAAGTCAGAATTTAAAATCTACACACTACAGCCCAGAAAGGGCACTTTTAAGCATTTCTTATTTATAGAAGTGTATTACATAAATACATATATAGTAGACCAGTACCATTTGAACTAAATACCAACATGGACATTAATAAATTATTTCTGCATGTTGGAATACTATACAATTATTTAAAAATCAGTGTTAATAATAAGTATAGAAAATAAAAGACAACAAAGAGCCTCGGGAAATAACTCCTGATCCACAGGATCATATATCCAAAGTATTATGGTATAAATGTTCATTGAGCTCCTCTAATGTAAAGTGACCAAATAGTCAACTCATCATTTTCTTTCTTCCTCCTCACGGTAGGGACCGACCAACCTCCCTCTGTTCGAAGTTTATTCTATTTGGTAGTTACTTATACTACTGTGATCAAAAGCAATCACTCTCTGATTTCTCTCTCATCTCTAGTCAATGACACCCATCCCAGGGTGAGCTATCTCCATTGTAAGCTGTCTCCAAAAAGTATTTCAAAAATTTCCATTTCTTTTCTCCCTCATCATTACTTTGATATCAAAAGTTAATTAGCTTCCACCCTTCTGAGTATAGTCTTCTGCAAACAGCCTGCTTTGCCCAGAAGAAATTATCTAACACTTAACACAGCATTCAGTAAAACAACACATGTTTAGTTAACATTGGTAAATAAATTCTAATATTAAAAATTCCTTTATAAGTGAGCAATATTAAAGTATTTAGTAATGCTGTTGGCTACCATTAGTTTCTTTCCACTAAACTGGGACTGTTCTATAAGAAGTCAACTTGGTCATTTAAAATCCAAGAATTAGTATTGTTTAATTTATCTTCATCCTTTTAATAAATAATAAAGCAGTATTTTCTGTATTCTTACTAGCAGGACTTTGGAGGATCAGATGGATACATTTTGATATATAAAGAAAAATTTCAATAAAATCTAATCATGAAATGTTAATATCATTCCAATAAAAAGTACCTTTTACAGAAAAATAGAATAAAAAGTTCACAACAAAGAAGATCCTTTCAAGAAAAGCAGATAACATAGGAACGTGTGCATACATACTCATATTTTGCTGCACAGCAGCTAAAAGTTTTTTCCATACTGGTATTGGGTGTGCAGATCATATTTACATATCTCTATTAGAATAGATTCAAACATTATACTAAGACTGGAGATGTGGATCAGAATCTCCAGCATACATAAGGCTCTAAGTTTAAAATCAAGGACAAAAAATGTAAACAAAAATGAAAAAAAAATTTTTAATTCTTATGCCTACAGAAAGGTTATGCAAATATCAGATGAAGCATAAAACTGTTAAGTAAAAATTCTTAAGCTGTGTGGCATTTCACCAATGGAGTAACTGTGAATACCAGTTTGATATAAATTTAGAACACTAAACTGGAAAATTGGACCATCTGCTATGTCATTAATCAGCTAAATGAGCTGGAGAAACCCTATTGGTCTCTGTGAATTTCATACTAAGAGCACATAAATGGAAGGCAGACCAGTTTCTCTTACATAAAATCTTTTTCAGAAAAAAAAAAAATCACTATAGTGTTTAAATAGGAAACCTAGAAGTAAGTCTTCCCACTTAATGACATACAAAATCTATCAGAATTGACAGCAGCTACACCCCGAGACGCTTCTTACCTCTTGTGTCATTCTCTATTTCTGTCCTCCAGCGATGTAAACAGCCTTCCAGCACAGAAAGTTCTTCTTCTGTTATGTGTCTTGGTGCTGGATGCATTGGCAAATCTGGAGGTATCCGCGACTGAGTGAACGGTTTGTGTATCACTGACCTTGATGACAAGGAAGCACCTGATGCAGGTGATGAGCTCGGCAGTTCAGAAAGTGTTCCCTGCTGTTCAGTTGTGCTGCATTTTCAAAGCATAAAATACTTATTAAACGTATAAACTGAAGTGCCAGGGGAAGATTGTGCCAGATATATGGCATTAAATTATCACATAAGTTCAAGATAAAAAGATCTTTAACAAGGAACACATGAAATGTTCTAATGTCCTGAAATTTTTAGCATATGAAGACTAAACTATTATAAGAATCAAATTATAACTTTAATACTGTCTTGATCATATTTTTTATTTATTAACTATTAAATCTAATGCATGCTCTAAATGAAGACCTCTTGGTAATACCAACTTATAGAAAAGAAATTCTAAATTAAAAGCACTATTTTATGGATCATAAATGGTTAAAATGTGTATAACTGCACACAAACATTGCAAAGTATAATTCTCAACAGAAAATATATGAAAATTCCAATTGATAACCATGGATCTACTGAAATAATGAAAAATAATATTATAGCTGAATTTACTTTATACTTTTTAAAATCACAATATGCATAGTTTATAAAATCTTTTTTAAAGGTATTATGTGATATAGGTTACACAACTGCCTGCTGAATGGGAAATTTTACCTTGGTAAGGACTGTGATGGTACGGAACCACTAGGTGGGGAACTAGCATCAATATCATCAATAGGAGATGTGCAAACAGGTTTACTTGAGGCAAATTCCAATGCATACTGTAGAACATCCACCAAGGGGAATCTTTTGGGACCCGACCCATAGCTTAAATATCTGTTAACAATAAAATAGACAGTGTTTTATTTATATTTATAACGTATTTGGTATTTTTTTAAGTAAGTCTTAGAAATAGGAGATAACATATCCATAACTAAGTCAGCAATGAAACTCTCTTGCTTTCAAAGGAAGATAAAACTGAATAAACATTCAATGTTCTTCATTTCAGAACAATAACACTGCAAAGTATAAATCTGAACAGAAAAATTATGAAAACTGCAAACAACTGTATCTACTGAAATAATGAATAATCTTCTAACTTTATTTAAAGAATTTGTTAAATCATACTATGCACATCTTAGAAAATATTGTTTAAAGGTATTACATGTTCTATTCTTCAAGGAAAGGACTCCAAAGCTGATAGATTGAAATTGCATGTATTGTGTATTCTGCTGTGATTTTAAAATGCCATTCTAAATTGCAATTCATCAGGAACAAAAAATTGGCAGTACCATCTCCAGAGATTGCTTTTATTTTTAAATCCTGCACCTAGTCTCATGATCAAAGAAATGACTTTTACTAGCCTCCAAATTTTATCTCTAGAATGCTTTTCATATAATTACTGAAAAGAATAAAAATTACTGAAGCTATATATTATTTCAACATAAAAAGTTTTATACTTGGGGGCAGAAGAGATGGCTTAGTGGTTAGGAGCACTGGCTGCTCTTGCAACAGACCCAGTTGGATTCCCAGCACCCACATTGTAGTCAACAACCATCAGTAACTCCAGTTCCAGGGGATACAATGGCAGCCACTGCACAACATGGGTGCACTTAACATACATGCAGGCACATAAAAAATAAAAAATAATAATTTAGGCTATTAATTTGTATGTTAAAACTAAAAGAAAGGAAGTGAGATAAAGTTGTTAAGTTGCAAACTGTGATTCCTTAGGTCACATTTCAGCCTGCAGACTTATCCAACTTTCAGAATACCCACAGTCTAGATTCTGTGGGGATTTTCAGAAATAATACAAAGCTCTGATTCATGAAACAGTCTGCATACATGGTTCTCTCTTGTGTTATTGGATGTCACTCACTCACGTTACACTTCTGCACTGTTTACCCTCCCTTCACTGCCGATCGTCATTCCTGAGCTGACTCCTTTTGTGAAGCTTGTCAGCCCTAGAAGTCTGAATCCTCTCACTCAGCTACCATTGCTCAAGCACAACATTTAACCTCACACTCTCTCTGCAAGACTCCTTTAGCCCCATTTGCAGCACCATGAGCATCATCTGTTGCTGATGAGATATTTAATTTCAAATGCAAAAATAATCCTTTAAAGCCTATTAAAGATTACTTTTAGTTTCTAAATTAATTAATAAAAAATGAATACAGACTGATTATCTATGACTACCAATATGAATCATGTAAAGCATATGTTAAATTAAAAATCTAGCCATCAAATATAAGATTTACTATAATTAAATTTCATAAAAGTTAAAATACCTTTCCAATCTTTGTTGTAACACTGTGAGGTAATCTTTAAGTCTCTTGATCTCTTCACGCTTAATTCTTGTTATTTCTCTGTTTCTGTGCATATACCTAGCAAGGAAAAAAATTAGCAATCACTAATATTTCCAGATATTTTGGAAACAGATACAATATTAAGTTTAATTATCAATATGAAAGATCATTTCATTTGAAAATTTGTAAGAGCAAATACAAAACAGTATTTTACACAAGACTAATGTACAATAATAATTACACATCTATAAAACAAAATGAACTTTATTTGCTTGATAAATAGTAAGGGATATCATGCATAAATGAAAATTATGTTGAAAAAAATTAAACAAAATTTTCTCTAAACAATTATTCTTCCCTTGCAGAGAAAAAACCATACCTGTCCAGATATAAAACCTGGGGAAATTCTAATTTATTGTGAATTTTTTCTGGTCTTCCCAACGCCTGATTAAATTCAAATCTTGACAATTCAAACGTTAAAACAGGTGGTAGTTCTGTAAACCAATGCTGAAAGAAAGCAACAATAAAATCTTTAAAATCTGTTTACTCCACAGCACTTTTAAGAGGACATTAGTGCTGACAATTTCATAAACACACTATTTAAAGAGCTAGAAATGTTTATATTCATAAATCAACAATTAGAGAAATGTAAAAGGATAGTTTTAAGTACTTATTTTTATAAACCATGCCATACATGACTGTCACGGACATGGCAACACATATGCCACTATGTGTTATAAGTTCAAATACTGACAAATGTATGGTGCCATTTTGTAGCAAGAGTATACTAATTTAACTCTGGATAGGTAAAAAAAATAAATAAATAATGAGGAGGAGGAGGAAGAGGAGAAGGAGGAGGACGAGGATGAAGAAATGATTCTAGCTTTGTAAACTGAATTTGGTTAGAATCTGCATGGTTGCTATTTTTCTCCAAATAAAGCAAATAAAGTAAATCATTATTCATTACTACTTAGTCCAAACTAAATTCTCATGATTTGCTGAAATAAGAATTCCTAAATTGAACATGGGTAAGTTTTCACCCAGTTAAGATTTCAGAAGTTTGTTCAATATAAGAGTATTACCTACAATAATGTCATCAAAGATCTAATATCATAAACATCTCAAGTTTAAAATAGAAAACTCTGTTCACTTACTTTGAAAGCAGGTGGCACTGCCAGGAATTTCAAAGTTCTTAGAAACAATCATTTATTTTTATTTATGTTATGTGTGCATGTCTTCATGCGTGTGTGCCTGTACACATATGTGGAAGTGTCCAAGGGGACCAGAAGAGGGTGCTGGATCCCCTGAAACTGGAGCTACAGGTGGTTATGAACCACCCAATGTGAATGTTGGGAACTGAGTTTGGGTCCTCTGCAAGTACAGCACACAGTCTTAATCACTTAGCCATCTTTACAGCCCCCTAAGTTCTTATCCATATGTAAGCTTAGTTAACACTTAAAACATTATCTCAGCTGTCACACAAAGAAATTTTGTTTCCTTAGTTTAATATTCCATATGTCATTTCATGATATTCAAATAAGGAACTGTAGGTGTTACTTCCACATTTTAATGCAATATTTTAAATGTCATGCTTAAAATTAACACATTTTAATTGATAAAGAGTCTACAGTGGCTATGAAAAATAAAATGATACAAACTGTCACAGGGTCTTCTGTAGACTCTGAAAATACAGGAATTATTTTGTATATAACTTATGAAAGAATGTTCATAAATTTTATGTAGTATATCTGTGTTGTAAATGTATTTCCTCCATTAGCAAGGGTAGGTTTTTACCCTACTATAAAGTGAAAAGACTTTACTATCTCAATCTAAAGCTCATAAAGACAAGATGAAAAACCAAACATTTCCTAAATTCATAAAAAAAGTCGATTGTGCACGTAGCTCTGAAGTATTTGTATTTTAAGTACTTTAGCATATAAATAGAATTTAAATAATAGCACATGGAGTTCTTTTTTGAAGAATATTTTCTTTTCAATAAAAATTATTTACTTCCTGATAATCTCAGAGATATGACGGGTTAGTGGACAGAAGTTATTGAAGATAAAGGTGATGTGATTTTCTATATCTCTGATATATCATCATGATGCTATTAAACTAAACAAAAAACAGTAGGAGGAATCGATTTCTGTAGTTAGTGATTATGGAATTTGCTTTATGGCTGCTGGCAAGCACTAGGACTCTTGAACTCTTTACAGGTCTAAAAAACAACTTCTGAAAAAAAAATATATATATATATTTTATGTGTAACTGAAGCCATACCTTGATTTTGTAAGCTTACAGTCATGTAGACAAAATAAGAACAGAAGAAAAACACATATCATTTCAAATTCTGACAAAACAGCAAACAGAGCCAAGCTGTAAAATAAACCTGAGAAGTAAAACATTTCAGTTCTAATTCAAAGCCCAGCTCTAGTCACTTCATTGGCTCTGTTTATTTTCTCCTTCGCTTTAAAGGTAAATTTTTCAAATAACCTGTACATGTATAATAATGGTATATGATGCTAGCATTTATTTTATTTTTCTTTTTTCTTTTCTTCCTCCAGAAGTTTGAACCTAGAGCCTTATGCAAATGTTCTAGTTAGCTATATCCCTGGCCCTAATTTAAAGACTTAGAAAACTCCTGGCAGTCTAATATGACAATACAACTTTGTGAAGAGTAATGTAGTGGTACTTACATATTTAAATGATTATGCCCTATGATCCAAAGAATTCACTTCTAACCTTCATCCTTAAGGATGTTTACAGAAAAATATTATTTGAAATAATTCTCTAACTATGATTTACAGTATAAGTATCAACTTAATGTATAAACACAGACTATATGATTCTATACAGGCTTTTATAAAATTATTGTAAATGTGTATGAATGGTCATGACATGCTGGATAAAAAACTGCAAGTGTCAGAAGAGTGTGTGACTTATATCTACAGTACAGTAGTCTGAAAGAATGTCACATTATATTTCTTCTTTTTGAAAATTAGGGGTAGTTTGTGAAAGGGTCTCATAGTTCAGGCTGGCTTCAAACCCAATTATGATTCCCAGGCTATCCTTGAATTCATGATCCTCCTTCTTCAGCACTCCTAGTGCTGGGATTACAAACATGTGCCACCAAATCCAGCATCATTTTGTACTTCTTAAGCACCTGCTCAATATGCAAGCCTTATAAACTTTGGGGAGAAGCAATGAGACAATTCATGTGAATTACATTACTCTATTTGCAGTCACCATTCTATCCACTAAGACTATAACAATAAATGACACAGATAAAAAGTATCCATATAACCTTAGGCATGGAGCTTACACCCAGATATCAATCATCAATTGCTTCCCAGTGACTTGATTTGAAGAGAACATGATTTATACTGTTTTTAACTATCACATCCACATCCCCCAATAGGTAAATATGTAGGTCAATGAATGCTGAGGTGGTGATAAAGATACCAAGAAATAGATTATGTTTTATAAAGTAAAGCACCAATGCAGACAAACATGATCACATCATGCTTTGTAATTAGTTCTTTCTTGAGAAAGCAGGTTCTTCCATCTTACCTTAAATAATGAAATAGCAATTTCATAAGAAAAGGAATGTGGTTGTTTGCTATAAAGGTCCAGACAAATTCCAACAACACTTGATGTGAATTAACAAGTGCCTATATAAACACTGAACCTAATAACAGTGCTTTTACATGTTGTTTGTTTAAAGACAAATTCTTAACAGGGAGGGAGGGAGAAGGAAGGAGAGATTATTTTAGATGAGAATTTAACATAGATTTCATATCATATAGTCTGTATACATTTCCCAAATGTCTAAATTATCATACTTAAATCTAAAGTTACTGTATTTTTCTCCATCAGTAGGAAGTTTGTAATTAGAACCTTAAGATTTGGGGAAGGAAAAAGATAAAGAAAATGTTAAACCCACCCACCTCCTGGCCTGATTTTCCTGAATTATCTGAATGTAAGGATTCAATTTCTCCTTCAATCATTGCAGCTTCTAGGCACTCGTGCAGATCCTTGAACCCATTGACCTGAAGTGGATACTGACCAAACATTTCAGTGTTTTCAAATTTTTTTCCTTAAAAAAAAAAAAAGAAAAGAGTAGAAAAGGTAAACTTTCTCAATAAAACTTTTCAGGTATTAAAAGCATATATATATATTTTTCCCCCTTCCTAAACCTAAAACAATAACAGTTGCAATATAATAATGTCAGTATAAATTTCCTATTGCCTTATACATATAGACATGGACATTCATAACTAGTCATAGACAATAATTTCACCCAATACATAAGGATATAATATAAGCTCTTTCAAAAAGCACTTTCTCAGGATAAGATACTGTACTATCACTGACTGTGTGTGTGTGTGTGTGTGTGTGTGTGTGTGTGTGTGTATGTGTGCATGTGTGTGTGTAAAAACATGCATGGCACCAAACTCTTTAAGAGGGGTATGAATGTGAACTGACAAAATTCAGTTTTGCTTGTAAAATATCCTGCACATTCATTTCACATACTTATAAACTAGTTAATGACACATCAGTATATTTGTTATAAAAAACATGGAATAAGACTGCTATGAGAGTAGAGAGAGAGAGAGAGCTTATCTGGTTTCAGGGGATGCTCAGTAGGGCAGTAGAGACTTCCACAGCAAAATGAGATTTAAACTGAGCCATGAAATTGAATGGTGAGTGGAAGACCTGATTGTCAGGGATGTGGAATATTCTTAGCCACAGAACAGAATAACCAGGACACTACGACTTCAAAGAACTTGGCATATTTAAGCAACCTAAGGAAAGATGGAAAAGCTTGCAGAAACAGAGGACAATAAAGTTAGGTGGGGATCAAGACTGACAATGTCTTACAGTCCTGCTCAGAATTTTCTTTTACTATATTCAATAAAACAGAAAGTCACTGAACTGTCAAATCTATGAGTAACAGAATTAGAAGCCTTCATAACTTCTAGATGGTTGATAGACTATTAGAAGATTGTTTCAGAATTCATCCCAAAATAAAGGTTGCATGGATTAGAACATTAATAATAAAAATGTACAAAAAAATGGGGAAGCAAACACACACACACACACACACACACACACACACACACACACACACACACACACACAAGCTGGTATTAACTGACGGGCTTGCAGAAAAGATAGCAGATAGCCAAAAAGAAAGATGAAAATGACACTTTCCTAGATTCTAGTATAGACAGTGGAAGGTTTCTGGAGACTGAAAGCAGCACCAATGAAGATGAACCAAGGACATTTTTACCCCTTTGTTCTGGAACAGCATGAGAAATCACTGGGAATAGCCCAGGAAATTTCCACTTAAGACAGTTGGATACATGAGTCTATACCTAGGATTAATAGTCTGGTGAAGTAGAAGAACTGCTTGATTACTGATAGTACAAAATCAGGTTGATAAAAGAGACTGCCCATGAATGAGAGAAAAGGAGGAACACCCATGTAACACCCAAGGACCTTCTTACCTTTACATACAAAAGGAAAACATACAACTGGGTGTTGTGGGCAGAGACAGGCAGATCTCTGTGAGTTTGAGGCCATCCTGGTCTACAAAGTGAGTTCCAGGCTACAGGGAGACCATGTCTCAAAAAGAAAACACACACACACACACACACACACACACACACACACACACGCTCACACATGCACATCTTCTAGAAGTACCCACAGAGGCTGGGAAAAGCCATACAAATTTAATGTCCCAGGAACCACGGAATTTTGTTTTTAATGTAAAAGCAGAACAAAAGGAAAAGTAGAGAAGAGCCAATATCAAATGCCTTAATAAATGACAAGTGTTCAGTATGAGACCTGAAAGACATTCTGTATATTGACCATATACAGGAAATCAATAACCTTAGAAGATGCCCTTTAGAGTTGTGGCCCAGACACTAAAGCAGGAAATGTTGAATAACTGAGGAGTAATCAGGTAAAACAACTCTGAGTAGAAAGGAAAGTTTTGATACTTACAAAAAAAAAAAAAAATCAGAAGGAATTTTCTTTTTAATTTTTAAAATGTGAGATGCCAGAATAAGTTTAAATACTGAGATGAACCACAGTAGAGAGGAAGAAATTTAAAGACTCAGAAAAGTGAAACAATAGAATGAGTCTGAATGAAAGCGGGTGGACACAGAACACAACACAGAAAATGGTCCCTTAATATAAAGCCTGATAGTTCCTTTATTTCTAAAGATACTGAGGAAGAAGATGTGGTGAAGGTGTGAACAGAAAGAGTAATGAAGCTTTGAGGCTCCTATACTGGGGGAAGTAGAATTAGATTCAGAGTCTTGGGGCAGGTTTCATTGGCTTCATGATAAATTCATGAAATCATGAAAGCTATTTTCTCAGAGAATGAAGACACAAAGAAGTTGGACTTGAACTGAGTGGAAAGAATGAAAATAATCCCTGCAGAAAATGGAGAGAGGACATGTAGTTTAGCAGGGAAGGTTAAAAGCACACGTGGGTAATGCTCACCTCTACAGTCTTTGCTTTCCACCAAGACTTACATTATGTACTACCAACACAGACATGATCCACCAGAGCTAACAGGAACTATTACTCAGCAACCTTCAGGTACTCACTATATGGAGAGCTGAGGTGAACAATTAACAAGTCAGACAACAGCTGGGGGCATGGTGCCAGAGGAAATGGGGGAAAGGCAGTTTCAAGCACTTCTAAGAGTGATCTTGAATGAAGACCAGGAAGAAAGGGCAGTATAGAAAAGGGCTAAGAGTAACAGAGAGAAGATGCCAATGCAGCAGAAGTTCTTCAAATGCTGAGGATGTTCTGCAAGGAGAAAGCATTAGTAAATAAAACAGCATTACAGATGAAAACATGACAGTAAGAAAGTGCTTTAAAAATCAATTCTTTTCACTACCAAATAGTTCAAGTGGAAATATGTTAAAACCACATTGATTACCATAATAGCTAGGAAGTGACTAACATCAAGTATAACGATGCAATGACTACTCTGAAGACTCCTACTACAGACAGAAAGGCTCCAAAGGAAATTAGAAACAATGCCTATTTCCAACCTGCTTGGATGGACTTCCTGATTCAGACAGTCCTACTTCAGATAACTCACAACAGTCAATCAGAAAACAAAATGCAATGTACTATGTAAAACATTTCACTTATAATGATATTTAGCATTTGAAGGAAAAAAGTACTTACCTTATTATAAACATTTAAATGCCTGACTAATATTCAGGTTTGTATCTGCCTTGTTAAGGTCATCAAAGAAAAACAGTTATAAATTTTATTCTTTGAACAATCTGTAAAATTCACTGTCTTATTTGGGGGAATATTTTTCAAATACTTATAGTTTGGTATTAAAACATTACAGAAAATTAGATTTACTCAGTCTGGTTCCCTTAGTTTCTGAGGAAACCAAACAGAAATTTCCAAGGCCTAAATTCATATGTTATTATAATAAAAACTTAGGAAGTCAAAATTTTAAACAACTATATAAACAGAATATGTACTACCATTCTTGGCTGGTTTTTTGATATGAAAGTGCTATCCTTGCTTGAATATGAGTAAGGATTTTATAATCACTCTACAAATACTCAATGCTAAGTTGTTGAATTTAAATTTCAAAAATTAAACATCATATCAAGACGGCTATTCAATTCCAGTGCATCTAAAGTTCTTGATGCTTCTCCTTCTCTTTCTTTTTCCTAGGCACTGAGGAAAGAAATACCTTGTATATGCTAGGTAAGCACTCTACCACTGAATTACCTCTACAACTGGCTTGAATACCTCTAATCTGAAATAGGAAATACTGGAAAATCTTGAGTTTTTGAACGCCCTACGATCTTCCACTGAATCTCAGTGCTATGAAAACTCTCAGTATCACAAAAGTCCAATCTGTGGAAAGAGCTTCAGGATAAAATGCCATAGTGTGAATACACACTCTGTACCTCCTTTTTCATTTAGTTAATTCTATTCTCTCTGTGCAAATGATTGGTAGGAGCCATGCAACAGGGGCTACTAGACGGAGCAGATCCAATTAAAAAGAAAACCACCAGTAAGCACAGCCAGGCTCAAGACAGAAGAGTTAATGGATAATGCCCTTTCACATGCAATGAAAAGTAAAAGTGTAACTATACCTTCAAGCACTCCCACGGCAAGGAATCTTCCATAGAATAACTCTACCATGGGGTTCTTTGGCTTCTCCTCATCCCTAAAGCATGTAAAAATATATATATATAAATATGCTTATTACATTTGTATCAATAAATAATTGAGAAAACATTTTTTAAAAAGCATTAAAGGAACCAATATATAACAAGACGGTAACATTCATATGGCTACCATGCAAAGGGTTCAATTATTTATTGTGTGACCCTGAGCAAAGTACTTAAATTTATTCTTCAATTTTCTAAACTGTCAACAAAGAATAATTACAGTAATTGAACTGGCAAGATAGAGATGAAGGCTAGAGTGAGTTACTAGTGGGACAAACTTAGAAGAGAGGTCAACTATGCTCAGAGGCGCTTGCTCTCTCTATTGTCCTTGTACATTTCAGTCTTACACTTTTATGTCTGTTCAATAGTAGCCTTGTTGGGAAAAGAAGACATTTTTAAATTGAATAGATTTCTCGAAAAGAAATTTAAGTCATTTCCCACAGTGACATAAAAAACTGAATAGAATCTAAAAACACAGCAATTAGTGAAGAAACGAAGGCCAGTCCTGAAACAGAGCTAAGGAGCTGCAGCTATCTCAAAGCTGACACAGCTAACAGAACCAGTCACCTGTGAAACTTTCTAAACTGTTCCACATGGGTTCTTTTGTCCTTTTGTTTGAAGGAAGCAAGCAAAATCAACAATTTTTAAATTATCCTTTTAGGATTTGTACAATGTGGTGCTAAAAAAAAATGTTTTCTTGGTCTTACTGTGTCAGTTTACTTTATTCAAAACTATATAAAGAAATTGTATTCAATAATTTTGTGTTTAAACTTAAATACTGACTTGTGAAGCTGTTTTAGAAAAGAGATGTGCATCTGTCTCTTGTTCAACATGTTACATCATCACATGATCCTTAGATCTGGTGTTAAGTGCTTCACACATACCTTTCAAAAACTCCAGCAGAAGTGTGTTCACTGAATGCTATTCAAAGTATTGTATGACCCTTCAGTTTTAGGCACATGATTAGATGTACCTTCCTGCTCACTTTTAATCTGATTTTTAATGATGGTTTGAAAAAGCACAGAATTTACATTATTAACCATTAGAACTACTCAGGGTAGAGTTCTGAAATGTTAGGTATACTCATTATATAACCTCTCCAGAACTATTTTTCTTGCAAAGCTGAAATTCTGTATTCATTAATCAACTACCTTCCCTTTTTCCCAACCTGATACCAATTGTTCAACTTTCTGTTTCTATGAGGTTGACAATTTGATAACTCATATACAGAAATGATCCAGTGTTTGTCTTTTTCATGACTTGCTAAATTTCACTTAACATGTTTTCATGTTCCATCTGGGTTAGGGTCAGAATTTCCATTCTTTGAAATCTGAATAATATCCAATTATTTGTATATACCATATTTTCCTCAATGGACATTTGGATATTAGAATCAATAGACATTTGGTTATTAGAAATAATGTTGTTATGATCATAGGTACACAAATATTGCTTTCAGACCCTGTGGTGGTTTGAATGAGAGGTATCCTCTATAGGCTCAAGTATTTAAATATTTGGCCCTAGTTTGGTGATGCTGTTCGCAGAGCTTTAGGAGATGTGCCCTTGCTGGAGGTAGCACGTCACTAGGAGTGAACTTTGAGAGTTTTTCTCTCTAGTTCCTGGGCATCCATAAAGATGGAGTGCTTAGCTTCCTGCTCAGGTCTCCTCCTGCAGTGATGCTTCCCCTGCCACTAGGGACTTTCCCTCTGGGACCATAAGCCAAATAAATTCTTCCTTCTTTCTGAAAGTTGCCTTAGTCATGGTATTTTTATCACAACAACGGAAAAATAACTAATACAAACCATGTTTAGAAATTTCTGGCAGCAAAGAGTTGCTTTTGGTACCCAGAAACAAAAAATGTTAGATCATGTGGTAATTCTATTTCTAATTCCTTGAGGCACCAGTACTCTATTTTCTGAAGCTACTAGATCATTTTATATGTCAACATTACAAAAAGGTTCACACTTCTCCACATTATCACTATTATTATAATTATAGTATTATTGTTTTGATAGCAGCCATCGTAAAGTGTGAGCTGTTCCCACTCTATAATTAAATAAGTTAAATGACGCTTTCACCAACAAAATGGGAGCAAATATGGTAGAAGGCTTCTTGGGAAGAACCTTGGGGAGAGTTAGTGAGATTTTCACTGCCAGGATGATCCTGCAAGTCTATGAGGAGATGACGCCTCTGCTGGCCTGTAGCCCTCCATGAGCAGATAGCAAAGCCTCCTTTCTGACATATTCAGTATACATGTGCTATAAGACACAGAGTTTGGAGATTGTTGCCAACCACATAATTATACAGCCCAATCAGAGAACCTAGAAGTGACTATAACAGTGAGGTACTCTCATAGAAGAGACTTAATCTCTGGACATCTTTGTACTGAACATTTGTCTAAACTGTGACAGTGAAAAGAGCTTGAAATTGATCTGAGGTTGTGAGAAGGTCCAAACACTGAAAATTCTGAGTCTTTAGCTATAAATATTAGTGAGAATAACCACTTCCATGGCTTTATATTTCCATATTAAAAAAAAAATCAACATTCTAGTGGCAGAAGCTACTGGGTATTGAATGGCTATCTTAATTTCAAACTTTATATTTTCAAATCTCCCGTGTGAATTCAAGCATGCAATCCACTGAAAGTTAGCCAATGATTTTCCCTAAGGCATCAGGCAAAAATATTTCAGAAGCTACCTTGTTCTTTACATGTTGCTGGAAATTCTTCTGAACATCAGACAATGAACCTTGGGAATGCATTGAGTTTACAAAAGGTATGGGAGAAACACAACTGAGAAGCAGTTAAAAAAGACATGAAAATCCTATGATAAGAGATGCATCTGTCACTTGCATGAAAGCAGAAGAAAACTAGTCTGATATCAATGTCAAAGACAAAAGAAACTCAACCCACTGATAAAAACTTTCATTAAGTATAACCTCAGGAGTGACGTTATCACAGAAAGAGAACAACAGTCTAGAAAGGTAACTGAGACTGCTTTGGGTCAGCATCTCCCCAATTGTTTTAAGCCTCTGGTACAAAGAAGATGCACGCAAAACACTGGGAGAAATGGACATGTTTCCGGTGATCAAAGAAACAGGATCAGAGCATGCACATACTCATACAATGACTTGCCAGGACAGCTGGAGAGTCTTCTTTGAGATGAGCACAGCAAAGTGCTTCAGATTAGCTTACTCTACCAACCAGAAAGAACCAAAAATCTACTGAGAAATAAACATATTGTTTCCAGTGAAATTTTTTTTTAAGATAAAATGGAAAAACTGATCAGTTCACATCACAATCCATCACTAAGAGAAGTAGGGGCAGGAATTCAAGGCTGGGACTTGGACGTAGAAGCTGAAGCAGAGACCACAGAACACTGCTTAACTGCCACTTGCCCACCTTTCTTATACAGTCCAGGTTCACCTGTCCTTTGGATGACACCACTGACAGTGGGCTAGGCCCTCCCATATCAACTAACAACCAAGAAAATGCCTCACAGACATGACCATGGGGCAATTTGTTTTCAGTACTCCTTCACAGTTCTTCCTTCTTAGGTACTCTAGTTTGCATCAAGTTAACAAAAACTAACCAATACAGTTACAGACAAAAGGTGATTGGATAGTCATAAGCTTTAGGCAGGACACTCTCTATTACTTACCTGATAGAAAAAAACTAGGAATTTCAGGGTAAAACATTACAGTTTTAAAAGAACGACCAAAATTAACAGTTAACAAACAGATGGATATAAACTGACTGCTCCACTCTGTCAGTTTTATTTTCAACAATTTTGTGTCATTATAACTCAAGCAAATACAGTATAAGAAATATGAGAAACAACCACTCAGAGTAGACAGTCACAGGTAATCCCATACTTGGGAATTCTGTAGAATGACAGGACAGCAGCATTGGTGGGGTCTACCACTCAGACAGGAGAAAGGACAAGAGCAAAGGGTATTTGAAGATCAACATCTTGGACACTATCAGATTTCACTAATATTCACTATGAGAAAACAAGCAAGACACTACCAAAGGAGTAAGTTTTTTCAAAAAAGAAAAGGCCCAAAAAATAAAAGAACAGGAAGAAAATGCAATGCACTCAGATCCATCAAGTAGATATTGCCCTGATGAAGCAGAGACCAACAAAATGTTAAAATATAAGTTGTTTCATGTCTGTGGATGTGATAAAATTACTTACCCTAACCAAAAAGCAACCAAAGAGAGAAAGGGTTTGATTGGCTAGCTTTCTTCACTCAAACAGTCCAAAATCCAGCCCATGAAGTGATGCTCCAATTTCAATTAACAATCAAGACACTTTAGATATAGGTACGGTGTTTCCAATTTGTGGACAGTTGCTCTCTAAAACTAACCATCACAGTTTCCCCAAAGAAGTGGGTTAGGAGGAGACACACACACAAATACACACACATAATTTATGTATGCATGTAACTAAACTCTGAAAGCATGACCCCCAAAAAGATGTAGCATCAAGAAATATACTCAAAAGCCTGGAACACTACAAAGGTAAAGCCAAAATTGTCTTACACAGGTACAACCTTCTTTACTGGACACTAGATTATTAGAAGCATCAAGAGCAGATTCAGTTCAAGAGTCTAGAAAGGAGGACTTCAACATGAGGCTGAGATGGAGAAGACAGAATCCAACCTGGAGACAGGTTTCACAGGCCTAAGCAATTTAGAGCAAACAGTGCTGGAGCCATTACAGCTCCACAAGCAGGTAATAAAAAAGAGCTTCCATTCAATGGAGAGCTGGTGGACAAGTGAACTTAGAAGGAAAATGCAACTAAAAAGTTTAGATGGACAAAAAGGATACCTGATGACCAGAGTGACCAATAACATAAACTTTTAAACAAGTCAAGCAGAAAGCAGCTCTCAAAAGTCGCATTCTGTGACTGAGACAATTTGTAAAAGTAAATTTTGTTCTCTCAAGTAATACAGACTTACTAATAAATTAGTCCAATTTTATTTTAATCAGATGTATGATTTTTATTAAAAATACAACTAACTTTTTATTATTTGACCTTTTCATGTATTTATATAATGAATTTTAGTCTTTTTCAAGCTCTCCATTTTCCTGCTCATTTTATTTCCTCTCTCACTAAAACCCTTCTTCACAACAATGCTGTCCTAGTTTCATGTATGTGATCCACTAAGTTTAATCAGTTTCTTACCAGACCATGGGTGAGAGATTATTTATTGGGGCAATGGCAACTTAATGGTAGCTAAGCAAAGAGAAAACACCCACCCTCAAAACTTTTAAATGCCAAAAGTGCTTCAGGGAGGGGTAGAGCCTCCTGAGCACCACCCTCAATCCAGGATGAAACACTGATGGTCCAGATAATCCTATCCAGACAACCACAGCTGTGGTGAGGTCATGAATGCAAAGGCTATTATCTTGCCCACAAAATGCTTTTTGGCTGCACATCTCCCTGTCTCTGTTTTTGAGACCCTTTTCGCTCCTGCTCTCTCTTCTAAGATGTTCCCTGAATCTTGGTGGTAAGATGGTTCTCCCACTTAAGGCTGAGCACTTCACCAACACTGATTCTGAGTACATACAGTTAGACCCACTGCATCAAGAATCTTCTCTGATGAAAGTTGGGGATAGCACTATAAGTAATTAATTGCTCCCAACTTGGTTTACATTCACAGACAGCTGTTTACAACCAGTTTACAACCATTCTGCAGAACTAAAGCCAAAAGAGTTTTCAGACTAAATTTCTGATACTATTTGGGAACAGCTTAAGTCAGAATTGCACTGTTCACACAATAACACTGCAGAAGGACTGACAAGTTTAAAAGTTAACATTTTACATTTCTTTTAATATGTTATAGACAAGAGGCCAGAATAATTAATTATATGTGACCTAATCATCTTCTGAAATCTGAAATTATGCCACATGCAGCTCAAAAAGTACTGAGGAAGCTACAGGTTCATAAGTATAAGAACAAGAGCTGCAGTTAAGGACCCCAACTCCATTCACAAATAGCTTACTAAAAGGCCCAAAGAACCAGAAAAGGTTGGAAAATTAATTTCCTTTGTTTTTTGACTTGTAGTCACATGGGAAAATACATCTGATTTATGAGTATGACTTCTCTGGACTTTGCCTTTAAAGGACCAAGGAGGTATCATTTGGACTTCTTTTTTCCTGGATTTTAACAGCAAAACGGGGACTTTAAATTTAAGGACCATCTCTAGTAGATAAATGCATCTTAAAACATTTTTAAACTTTATTATAAACCATGTTATCATGACCTTTCCTAGACAATAAGGTTTGGCATAATTTAAAATAGGAAAAAAAAAGAGAATTTTATTGAGCCAAGGATTTCAGCCTATATCCTATACTATTAATGTTTGGTTTATGTTGAAGATTTCATGTCAGAGCCTTTTAGTAGCAGTCTAAATGACAGATTTCAAGAAAATACATAAAGCTAGGGCTGGAGAGAGGGCTCACAGTTAAGAGCCCTGCTACTCTTGCAGAGGACCTGAGTTCAGTTTCCAGCAGCCACATGATAGCTAACAATGACCTGAAGCTCGAATTTCAGAAGATCTTATGCCTCCATGGCATGCACCTGATAAACATATACACATGCAGGCATAGCACTCATACACATAAAAATAAAATAAAATAAATAAAAAAGAAAGTTTATTTTTATGTGTATGAGTGTTTTGCCTGCATCTGTGTAAGTGCACCCATGTCATACAGTACCCTCAGGGGACAGAAGAGGGTGTCAGATACTGTGGAACTGGAGTTACAGATGGCCGTTAGCAACCATGTAGGTGCTGGGATATGAATCTGGGTCTTCTGAAGAACAATCAGTGTTCTTAACAGCTGAGCCATCTCTCCAGTCCCCATAAACCTTTAAAAAAATAAAAAATAAAAATAAAAATAAAAACAAATTGTCTATATAACGAGAGTGGCCTCAGGAGGGTGGGAACACAATAGCCCTGAAAATGAATTACTCTTCCAAGTAATTCACAGCAAGTCACAGGTTTAAAATAGCCAAGGCATCAGACTCCCCAGTTGGTTGGTAAGGTGTTTGCTTCACAAGCACAGGAACCTAAGTTCCATCCGCCAAACTCATAAAGAAAGCTTATAATCCCAGTGATGGAGAGCTGAAGAGAGGAGGATTTCTGGGGCTCACTGGCCCTTTCAGCAATCACTTTTAGATCTTACTGACAATATTTTGATTTTATAATAGAAACCAAAAGCTGCCATGAACTTGTTCTCACAACTTCCAAGCAGCTTTTCAATAAAAAAGATAATGTTGGGATCCTCCAAAAGTCTGTCTTGCGTCCCTGTTTCTCTGTACTACGTATGAAACTTCCTAAAAGCCTATCATTAAATACCATAGTAACTTACATTTCCTCTTCAGCTTTCATTTGGAAGGCATCTTCTAACCAATCTAATAATTTATGTGTAAACTCACTCACATCTTGCTGTGGAAAAAAAAGAATTTTGTTAATATTTGATCCTACTAAAAAAAGTAAATAAAATTTTAAAAAGCTAAATGTTACAACATGAAACTTAGTAGTAACTTGTGTAGTAGCCAACTACGACACATGTGCTTTATTAACTCCTCACAAAAGCATCATGTGAATAGGCCCCATAAATAAGACAAACTTTCATAATTTAACCAGGATATAAAATCAGTATTTTAAAAAAAGGATCATAATCACTGGATTTCATTTGGGGATACGCACGCACGCATGCACGCACACACAAACGCATGCACACGCACACACACACACACACACACACACTACAATGTAATAAATGAACTTGTGAAAAATAATTACCCCCTCACATAATCTGCAATGAATCTTTATAAAATGAACTACTTTCACCAAATGGCTCCTTGATTTATAAAAAACTATCACTGTCTTTTCTTAGACAAAAGATTGATACTTTCTTATAATTCCATTTCTCCATGAACACTTTTAAAGTCATTTCAATTTTACTAAGATACTTCTTAGTCAACAGTTAGAAAGTACAAGCCATCACTGACACCCAATTACTAAATCTACAATTCTGTGAGCCTCAAACTGATCCTACATTCAGAACCAAACAAATCAACTTCTGACATGGAGAAAGGAAACAGGTAGTAGCACAAATAACTAGAATTCTTTGTATAATGTCAGTTAGAAGATAAAGAATAGATTTACAAAGAAAATAGTAAAGAAAAATAAGTCAATGGTATCAACACTGCTCACAGACAGATGAATCCATACAAGTAATCTGCCTTCATTTACCAAAACAGCCTCAAGACTAAAGCGGTATCATACATTTGTAAAAACAATTCACCTTAAAATGTTGACACTAAGGTCTAGGAAGCCTCTAAAACTCCTGCGTCACATAAACAGGACTAAACTCTGCAAAATGTCTACTTATAAACATCTGTATCACTTTAGATAAAATAGTGCCCTACAAAAATAAAATAAAATAAAAATGGGGGCTGGAGAGATGGCTCAGTGGTTAAGAGCACTGGCTGTTCTTGCGAAGACATGAGTTCAAATCCCAGCATCCACATGGCACCTAACAACCTGTCTGTAACTCCAGTTCTAGGGATTCCAATGCCCTCTTCTCACCTCTGCAGGCACTGCATGCATGTGGTGCACTTACAGATATGCAAGCAAAACACTCATCCACATTAATTAAAATTATCTTTTTTAAAAAAAAGGCCTTTTCCAAGTAATTAAGGAAAACTACTCCCTAACAGCAAAAACACAATACGAAGCATATGCTGGTACCTGAATTTGCATAGGTTTGTCAAAAATGCTATGAATGTTCTTAATTTTGTCCATTACTTTTCCTTATCAATTTCAATTATACTATAATCTCATTTACCTGAATACTTTCAATTTGATCACTTTTTGCTTAATTTAAAACTATTCCAAATAAAAATGCTTTCAATGACTCTACGTTTGTGTTAATAAAGTTTAATAATGCCATGGGAAATTATCACACACACTTGGAGAAGTGGCTTTAAGTTCTTTAAATATAAATGCTTAACTGAAAAGCACAGAATGCTACCTGCTGCGAGTCATTTGACTTGAAGGCATCCTTCAGAATTTCAACTGCTCTAGATGGATCAACATACTTTCTTTTGGTACCAACAAGAAGTGCAAACAGGTACCTAAGTTCCCGCATAAAAGGCAAATTCCGATGTTCCTATAGGAAAACAATAAATAACAGAAACCTTAATAAATTAAATTGTTTAGTGGTCCAACAGACATTCATTTCATCCGTAACCAAGCATGATACTGACTGAAGTCAGTTAGGATGAGTCTAGACCTCTGTATCATACTGAGTGTCAGCTCAAAGGACACAAGGACTACAACAGGCTAGGCTCACAATTTCTGTACAAATGCCACATATTCATAGCAAATCAAGACATTATCCAGCCAAGAATATCCTGCTCATTTAAGTCCATTTATTATAATCTTCCCATTGAGCAAGGATGCAGCTGCTGCTGACAAGAACAACTAGAAGAGCCAATATTCAATGAGAGTGTTCATCACATGCCAGCCACCACTGAGTGTTACCCTAATACATCCATTTAAACAAAAGTTCCTTCTCTTCTAGGAAGTCCTCTAGAACCTAAAAGTGAACAGTGTCTCCAAATTCCACATCTACTAGAATGAGTCTTTCAATATGAGCCACAACCACTGTCATGCAATGACCCAAATTATTGGATTAATATTAGGGCTCTGTCTAATTTTAATTTAATGACAATAAATACTAACAGGTATTCATGTAACATTATACTTATTATTAAATCACTTTGTACCTATCTGCTTTGCTAATTAAAAGATATACAGTATAAATTCATTATAATTACTATAAGTGCTTCATTTAAATGCTTAATAAATGTAATGTTAACCTGACCAATAATCAAACCAGATTACAGCAGATACTAACACAACACCTTCTCAGGATTCTTTGAAACTCTGATTTTTGTTTTACTAATATATAACCTTCTCAAAGATAAAGATTTCAGTATCTCTTCAATAATCTTTTTGAACACAAAGCAAGCATTCATTTCTTACTGATTAGATTATATCAAAGCCTCAAGGGAAAAAAAAAAAACAACTCTATCCACTATCAGTCACTATAAATTTGTTTTGAAACATGAAATTTTTAAAAAGCATGTCATTTATAACTTAGTGAATGTGTCACATCAGCAAATCAGAAAAGTAGTTGTTATAATATTAAGTTCTTGCAACAGCAATTTTACATAAATATACATTTTTTATAAATACAGCATAAAAAATAAATATACTTCTTAAATATGGAAAAAAATTTACAATTTACATAATTGGAATTACCAGCATAAAACTGTAGTAATACATATATATATGTACATACTTCTGTATAATTTCACATATATATGAGTAATGTAATTCACATAGAAAGTTGTTCTCACTATATATTTACAAAGGACTCCTGCCAGGCATAGTGGTGCACGCCTTTAATAATCCCAGCACTTGGGAGGCAAAAGCAATTAGAGCTTTGTTAGATCATGGCCAGTGTGGTATACATGGGGAGTTCCAGGCTTGCTGAGAGTGAGGGAGATCCTCTCTCCAAAAGACAATAATAATAATAAAGTAAAAATAACAAGTGTCTGAACAGCAGGAGAGAAATGCAAATGAGGGAGGGTGCTGGAAGACTTTGTCCACAGTTTGTGAGTGAACAGAGAAGTAAGTCAGAATTTCTACCCTTCCTGGTAAAGAGAATAATAAACCTTCAGCATGCATACTTTAATACAATGAAACTGTTGTTTCAATCAATTCCTGTGACTAGAACTTTTCGACTATCAAAAGACAGAATATTACGAAATAAAGTTAACAGCACCTACTACTTTTGACCAAACTATGAGAATATCACCATACGTAAAAATTACTTGAACAGTGCCGTTTGCTTTTTTTAATCGGGCTTATTCAGTATGACTACTGCACAATACATAGCAGTAAAATATTCAATTTTCTGAGCATTTGGAAGAAAGGCAGGATTTAAATTGTATTTATTTATTTGGTGTGTGCGTGCGCTTGTGTGTGTGTGTATGTGTGTGTGTGTGTGTGTGTGCACGTGCGCATGGGTGCATGCTGAGTCATAGCACATGTGTGGCAGTCAGAGGATAACTTCCCAGGAATTGGTTTTCTCATTCTGCCTGGCTGAGGCAAGGTCTCTCGTATGGTCTGTTGTGCTGTATGCTCAAGGTTGGCTGGTTGGCCCCAAGCTTCCAAGGAATTCTCCTGTCTCCACCTCCTATCACTGTAAGAATGCTGGGATTACAGAAGTAAGCCACCAGATACAGCTTCTTAGGGCGGGCTTACACAGCAAGCACTTTTACCTGCTGAGCCATCTCAAGAAGCATATTTTGCTTTTATTAATTTTCTCTAATGGAGTTTCTGAGATCTTAGTGATCTCTACTCTGCCCATAACTTTGTAATTAACACTGGTTTGCTTCTAATTTCTTTGTATGCAAGCTCTCATCAGTGATTCGAAACCATTCTTCTTTTCTAAAAAGATGTCTGGTTGTATTAATGGTCCCACTAAGCCCTTTTCTACTTTGTTGCAGCTGGATTTCTCCAGCATTGATACGGCATGTTATAATTTCCATTCAGTTCAGAAAATGCTACCCTTCTTAGTTTTTAACTTTTCCTAGAACAGTAAATGTATATTATGTATTTATAACTGTTTGGAGATTTCTTTTCTATTTTTGATTTGTAGTTAGAAAACATATTTGAATCCTTCAAAATGTATGGAAGCTCATAGATTTGGGTCATTACTACATGTATCATATCTAAAGGCAAAAATCCCAGAATGCCTTTTTTGTAAAAATAAAAGTCCCTTCAATCATTTGCTCAAGAATACAATTCAACACCCTTTTTTTGGAGGGTGCAGTATTCCTGATATGGTGATTCAGACTGGCCTCCTGAACTGAGGAAGCTTAAGCCTCTACCTCCCAAGACCTGGGAATGCAGGAACCTTCCACTCTTCACCAAGCTATATTCTTTTATGATTCTCATTTCAGCATAGTTTATATGGAAATATGTCCCCTAAATCAAGATCCACATGTGATTTTTACTAAATATTAAGGTTATGTGTATCTTTGTCTTCTCACAATTTGTTTTTCAAAATATGTGATATTTTAAGCCCAAAGTGTATCTGTATGTGAGACAAAGGGAATCAATCATTATTTTTGTGGTAACTACCATCATCCTAGATACTAAACTTACCAACAGCTCAAATAAAAATGAGTATACAGTTCTAGACTAATCAGCCCTACCTAAAACACAAAGGGATTGTAAAAGCATCACTGCCTCTTATTTAATGCGGATGCAATATTTTTATTGCTTATAAAGATATCTTTAGCTGTGCATACAAAAGACATCACTTTGATATCTTTAAACCAAGCCCAAGTGCATGTGGTATCATAGGACATCAGTTCTCAAGTTCAGTGTATCAGTAAACATTTCATTATTTCAATGTAAATTCAATATTAAAATGAGTGGTAAAACTTATACTAATATTTTTGAAAAAAAACTGTATCCTCTATCATCTCAGGTGAATTTAGCAAAAAATCAGTGACTGATAACTACCAGTGATCATTACATTTGTTCCAGAGGCATCAAATTATAGTGTGTTTTGCTGTCATCATGCCAAATCAAAGAATAACTTCATTTGTGGAACCATATATAAAATTTAACAATAGTCTTCAACACAAGTATCTTTCACAGAATGGAAATGATGGATAACACCCTAAGTTAAGGAAAACTTGGAGATGCTGACCTTCTGCAGCAAAAATGATACTTCTCTAGGCAGGTGCCCAGTACACATTCCTCTAGTATGTGCTAAACACTCTCAGGGCCTCACAAGTAACTCTGAAATATAAACATGGATAATCACTACTTTTTAAATAAGATTACACAATGACTTGGCCACACTCAACTTAAGAAAAATGAGATTAATGTTCCATAAAATACTAATATTTAGGAAATACAAGATAAAGAAGATACACACAAATACATAAACTGGAATAATTCTAAGTAACAGTATGTAAATTCTACATATCTTTCAGGTGAGGCATGAGAAGGGAGAACAGTTGGTGCGAAATCGTGAGAAAGAGAGGCAGCAGTCCAAAACCTCCCACTAAAAACTGTAACACCTGAAGAGGCTTGCTTAATTTTTCTGGCAATGTAGGGCTATCAAATGTTCATGGCTCCCTTTAAAAAGTAGTTGTTCCTTAGCCTGACACAGCCCAGAGATTTAAGCCTAAAAGTTGGATATATTTTAAGTTTCTTTCCCTTTAGTGTGCACTATAAATGTTTCATGTATTTGCAAAATAAGTGACTTTAAAAATTAAGCACTAAAAAGAAAATATAACTTAATAATTTATGAGTATAGCAATAGATCACACAAAGTTCAGTACATCACTGAAACCTAAAGCTTCACCTTTGTCTTTAAAGCCAGTTCACCTCAGACCTCAAGCTCTTTGTGGCAAGATCAGTAAATACCTGCACTGAAGCCCAACATTTCCCTAGACTATGGTTTGTTTTGTTTTGTTCTTCTATTCAGTATGAAAGGATGCATAAAAATCCATCCTATTTTTGCAAAATTCAGCAGATGTCTATACTGTGTAACTGGCACTTCTAAGACCTCACCATGCTATATCTCATTTAATGTCCTCAGTAACTCTATGAGATAATTACTGTTAATGTCTACAATATAGATAAAAGAAGTCCCAGGAAGAGATCATATGACTTGCTGTAGGTCCACAGGTATATTCCAGGCAATCAGATCCTGGAGTTTATTATTACTTCAACCTCAGACTGCCAAGTACTAACTTCTGACATAGAAAGGATAGATTTTCCCTTCCACAAGAGCATATAATTGTTTTGTAAACGCTACCTTTTAGATAATCAAATGAAAAGAAATGCTAATTCTGATACTGGTTTTTAGGAGTCAAATAAGGAAAGACTTTGAATTTTAAAATCTTAACCTGTAGACTGTATTGCAATTTAATAGTCCAAAGGGGTCCTAAACTGGACAAAAAGAATTAGCATATTATGATATACATAACAGAAGACAGGAAGTTCCTGTAGTAAAGATTAATAACATGATATCCAAATTCCAAGTTTCTTATGTCATGGGGCAAATAATATTCTCAATTTAAAATAAAAGAACATAAAGATCATAGATACCGTGCTTTAAAATCTTTTTGGGTTTTACCTTTTGGTTTCGTGGTAAATCTTGAGCATTTGATGGAGGCTTGTAATTCAGAACTAATCTTCTAAATTCCAAAAGATTGAATAACGACTGAAAAAGAACAATTTAATATAGTTAATATAGCTGAGAGAAAATTTTATGAGTGGAATTGTGAATATTACTGTTCTCAAGACCTATTTTTGATCATTATACCACTTAAGACAAACAACTGTTGCAATTAGCACAAAAATATCTATTTTCATACTGAGAAAAATCTAATTTTAAAAAATATTCTGAAATACTATTATCTTTTTAAATTTTGGATGGAGGCTTACAGAAAATGAATGCAATGCCCTGTGCACCCTAGGCAAGTGCTCTGCCGCTATGCTTCATTATTGGTTCCAACATAGTATTCTTCCTGACTAACAATACTATTCTACCACAAGGCATGAATTTATACAAGGACAACTCTTTTAAAACATACTATTACATTATTAAAAGCCATTTTTTTGGTCAGTATATACAAGAAATTTCTTTTCAATAAAGTGAATATAATACAGTCAGGAAATTTTTAGACACATTTTACTTCCTAAAATTTATCTAGAAAAATAGGTCACAAATCAACTTATTCACCAGAAGTTAGGTGGCAAAGACACAATAAAACTGTATGGTCTCTCCATCACCAAGAACACATAACCTAGCAGACAAATATATAGAATCCTAACAATAGAAATGGGATTCCAAGGTACAGTAACACTAATCCTGCAAAAATATAGCAAGAGGAAAAGCACCTATGAAAAGACTTTCTGCAGGGGGATTTTGTTGGACTTGCTAACCCAAATTACTAGCACTGAGCTAAATCAGCAACCACAGGAATGTCTGCTACAAGGTAGTTTGCAATCCATTAATGTCATCATTATGAACATTTGTTTAAAAAATTAAAAAATAAAATAGCAAATACTAGGATATATAATAAATATAAATTCATCTGAGTATTTTATAGAATTTTCCTTATAACTATTTTACATACTTGTGGACATGATACATATTTTACAGTGTAGCTGTGCTTCTTTCTTGAGTCAGTTTACAAAGTACGTAAACTGATATAAAAGAAGCACTAATGTATTGATATTTATAAAATATAAATTGGCTTTCTTCATAGAACATAAAAGCAGCATTACAAATTAAGGATAACCTCACCACTGTAAAAAAGAAAAAGAGCCAGTCAAATAGATAAATTGAAAGAAAAATATGAAATGTTTCTAACTATGGAAAGATTTCTTAATTAAACATTATGTGCACATACACTAATTCATTTATCCATTCTTTTTTTTTTTTGAGAAGGAACCTTACTATATTGGACCAGCTGTGTCAACCTGCTAAGCTCCAAAGATCCTTCTGCTTCAGCCACCTGAATAGAAGGGACAAAAGGTACGCACCATTCTGCACAGCTCACTTACTCATGCATTTAACAAATATTTATGGCATGCCCTCAGCATGCCAGACACTAAGAAAAAACATAGATTACTATTCTGCTAAACAGGCATAATATTTAAATGAACATCTAATGACTTTTTGTTATACACATAGATTAATGCGTGTCTCAACTCTCTCCAGAAGGTTCTTCTTGAAGCAGATAGCAGATAACACAGATACCCACAACTAGTCAAAATGTAGAGAATAGGAGATTATAGAATGCTTAACCCTGAACAGGATACCTACATCAAAGCCCCAAGGCTCTGAGCTGGAAAGATTTTAAGAGCCAGAGATGGTGTGTGACTACAAGAAAACAGTGTTTTGCAGACAGCAGGGCAGTTTTTCCTGTGAATTCACAACTACTGTGACAGCATGAACAATACCTACGTAAACTCAAGGCAGACAAATTCCCAGCACAAAGAGGAGGAGGTAGGTAGGAAGTTCCAAGCTAGCTGAGGAATACTACAATGGGAAAGACAGTTTTCTTTAAGATATGATTGATACTAGGTAGGCTGGTCAGGTTCAAGGGGATGGACCAATCCCAATGGGTATTTGGGGAACAATTTGACTTGATAGGCTTTACAACAACAACAACAACAACAACAATAATAATAATAATAAGGGAAATAAAATTGTGTGGGGAGCAGTAAGAGAAATACAGACAGGGAAGAGTTCAGAATGTAATTAAATATATTGTATGAAATTCTGAAGAATTCAATAAAATATGTTTTAAATATATAGTCTCTTCTTTTATAAGAATATTATGTGATCGCAGACTGAAAAAATGATAACAGATGTACCAGTGAGAGAGAATTCTATTACCACTACAGTAGATTGAGATCAGTCTCTCAGGGGAAAAAAAAGCACTTTAAAAGCACTTTAAAGCAAACGTTTTTCATAAAACAAAGTGGAAAGAGTAAGGAAATAAAAAAGGAACACAGAACACCAGAGCTCTCAAATATGTGACATAGTTTTAAAAAAAAAAAAATCAAACAATCATCACAGATCTCTTCTAAACACTAACATTAAAAGACTGATGAGCAACAAAGAATCAGTGGTGAATACCCAGAAAAGGTCAGCAATGCTGCCACCTTTTAACAAGGTGATGACAAGAGGAGGACTTCATACCCTTTCATAAAGTGGCAGGGAAATGCTTGAAGAACTGGAGAAACGGCATACAAGTAAAGAGGAATAAGAACTATTCTTATGAGGAATTTTAAAGAGGGGGATTTGGCAAATCTCAGCTAATTATTACAGTTTGCACTCCCATTGTAGAATGCGTTCCTTCTTTCTGAACAGTACAGATTTCCTTTGATGTGGGTCTGCAAGTAAAGAAAATGTTTTTTTCATCATTTTGAAGGACTTTTTTGCTCTAGTTGGCCAGTTGATTTTTTCCCCAGCACTTTAAAAGCATGGCTTCTACTAGAGGGTCAGCTTGGCTATTTTTGATGATTTGCAAAGGGGACACAACCACCTTCACCTTGTTTCCTATGAATTCTGCAAGCTGAGTAAGTTCCAGTTCTCAGAAATTCTTTAACTGTAATTTCACAGTACATTTACATCACAGCTTGAATAAATTCCAAAAAACTTTGCAAATCACAATAAAAACTCTGAAAGCTAATGTAGACATCTTTCTTATGTGGAAAAAAAAGGTTGGAAGTGGAAACTTCTCAATTCTTGAGAACTAAACAAAATCAGAAAATGAAAAACGAAGATTCTAATCACTATACACAAAAAATAAAAAGTTCCTGAAAACAATGTATTACACTTAAAATAAAATTAAAAAACAAAAGTTTAATTGAGCTTCTAGAAACTTTTTATTTTCTCCCACTCAGTTTTCTTCAAGAGGAAACTTTATGATTTTCCCAAAAAGACATTTTTATTAGGCTATGTTAACTCAAACTTTTTTAAGGCTAGAAGATTACCTGTTCTAGGTGTCTAGATTTCTGTAAGAGAAAAGTCAAATAATCTTAAATATCTATACTTGCTGTTTCAGTAGTTACTAGACTTGGAAAATTTTCAAAGAGAGTAAAATTACTATATTTTTATTCATCAGGAACAAGTCACATTTTTTTCCACTATGTCCCCCCAAAACACATACACACACACACATACATACATACATACACACATACACACACACAAACACAAACGCACACACACACACACACGAAATTTAAAGCAAAAGCTTGGTCCACTAATGGACTTAAAGAGTGGAATGGATGGTAACTGTATCCCATTTGAACTGAGATTGTAAATAAAAGTTTAACTTGTTAAAAAAAAAAAAAAAGATTATCCCTGCATCTATGAGTAATAATTTATCACTTTAAACAGGACTTTCCTGTGAATACTGGTTAGAGAATGAATAGCATCCATTCTAGCTAACAAATGCCCCTCATTTGTAAGTACATTTTCTTCTTTTACTTCTCAAAGAGAAATTTCTGACAAATGAGTATCATTTTAACCACTGGGAATACAGGCAACAGGACAAATCCATAAACCCTTGGATCACAGCCTTAAATCTGTTCTTCACAGTTCAAAATGTCTAACCTATGGAAAGTAGGAATCTGCAGAGTCTGGGTTCCTGGATAGGACTCACCCAGGGCTCAGGAAACATTGCTGAAGAGGGATAGAAAGATTGTAAGAGCCAGTGAGGAGGTATGTGACCATATGGAAATAGAATCCTATAAGCTTCTGGGAAACTGCTCATATGAAACTATAGCAATCATTTCAACATGCTCAAGACCCATGCAAACTCAAGCAGAAAAAAACCCAGCATGGCATTGAAGAAATGCATAGAAGACTTCAATCTTTGCTTAAGAAATATTGGCAACTGATGTTGGGTGAGGATGAGCTAGTCTTCGTAAAGCGAGGTAGTCAGATTGGGCTTCAATGGATGAACCTGCACTGAGGTCACTTGGGACACTAACTTAACACAAAAGACCTTAACACAGATGAAAGAATGTATGGATTCCAATTGGAGGGCTATGGGGCAGTGATGGTGGGGAAAGGAATATAAAGATGATTAAGATTGATTGAGATGTTCTGTATGAAACACAATGATTCAATAAAAGAAAAAATATATATATATTTTAAAAACCTAATTAACAGTGCAAGTCAAGTGAGGGCCTATAGCTAAGATCTTCAGAAACAACTGGCAATGCAAAAAGATCAAGATCTCAAACAAATACTATGTATTGATCTTGGCAATAGAATTAATTAATTAATTAATTAATTACACCTACTAGAAAAGGAACAACTACAAATTTATATTAATTCAGGTATCCCTTAACTTATTGTTTTAAAAATACAGGTAATGCACCATATTACTTATTATTTTGTATCATAGCACAATACAGAATGAGGCATAAATCCAGAAAGCCCAATGAAATTCAATTACACGGTACATGTGCCACAAGCAAAAATAAGGAAGTTATAAACTGTACTAATCATGAAAATAAATTTAAAATTATAGTTTTATGTAGTCATCTAATTAATGACAATAAGTTTAGATAAAATGAATGAGAAAAGCAGATCCTTCTAATACTATATAAAAGTTAAAGTAATCATAAATACAGATTTAGAAAGTTACAAAAATAGTTGTTGAATATAAAAACAAATGGCCTACACGTCCAATTTTAGTTTTAAATCCTCATGAAAATAAAAAATAACCTATACTTCAACTATCTTATAGAACATAACAAAATAAAGAATTTTTAAATTTAATTATTTTGCTTTATTTGGACTTTTTGAGACAGGATCTCTCCATAGCCCCAGCTGGCCTAGAACTCCATATACATATCAGGCTGACTTCAATCACACAAAGATCCCTTTCTGCCTCTTTCTCCCAAATGCTGTGACTAAAGGCATGGGCCACCATGTCTGACTCTAAATTTAAATTTTTCTTTTTCACATCAACAGAGAATGGTAAAAAAAATCAAAGATCAAGGTAAACATATTATGAAGAAAATAATCCAAACTGAAAAGATAATGTACAAATACCTCCTGCTTTAGATAAAGCTAAGAGAACATTTCACAAGGATTTGCTAAGATAAAAATAAAATGTGTTAATCTTGACTTATCAATATTTATCTTTACAACATTCTCACATATGCCCTAAGATTTATTTACATATCTACATAAGTCTCAAAGTGCTTCTTTATTAAAGAATTCTTGTGTACTTATGAATGTGATACTATGAATAATATTTTCCTTACATACAACTCTGATAAGACTTACAAATTTTCAATTCTGAGTTCCCATTTTGGTTATAATGCTCCTTTACATTTCCAAGACAAACTATACAAAATTATCTTCTTCCTACCTCTTTGGAATTCCATAAAACAACAGCAATTGCTAATAGCAAAGAATCAGGAAAAAATCAAACTTACATAAATGGAAAGTATTAACTTGAGTTCTATATTATTAATGTTCCAGAATGGAGTCAAGAGTTATGCTACATGCCTGTAGCATGTCCAAATGCTCAGGAGACTAAGGCAGGAGGATCACAAGTAGAAGAGCCTGGGCTACAAGTAAGACCTTGTACGAAAATTTTAAAAGAGACCCTTTTAAAAATGATGAAATCCTTTCTTAGCAAAGTATAATCATCTTAGCACTCAAATGCTGAGGCAAAAGAGCACAGGTTCTAGCCCACCCTGGGCTATATATGGAGAACCTGTCTCAAAAAGACAGTGAAGCCAGGCATGGTAGCACACATCTTAAATCCCAGCACTGGGGAGGTAAAAGTAGGCAGATCTCCATAAGATAAGACCAGCATGGTCTACAGAGACAGTTCTAAGACAGGAGGCTTTGAGGAAGATCCTGTCTCATAAAGCCAAAACAAACCCAAACAAACATACAAAAAAAGACAATGAAGGAAAAAGAAGTCACACTGAGAATGTAAAGAAAAGAAGGGGTGGGGGTTTTGAAAACTTCATGCTACTTTATTATACAAATACAAGAACCCTGCCCATACTGCTAAAGTATACAAAAGCATCACAACTCAGATCACTGTCAGGGCTCCCACACCCACTAGGTAAGAGCTGGACAGAGGTTCTTACCTGGATAACAGCACTAAACCAGCAAGTATTGCCAACGTTCTTCAGTCCAACAGGAGCTTTGTCCTGTCTTTTTCTATCGTAAGGGTTTCGAGAATCTCTCCAAACTTCTGTAGGTGTTCTCTTCAAACATGCTTTATTTTCTGCTATGCTGGCCTCAAGAACTCTTAGGCAATGAAAAGACAATGTTGAAAAGATTTACACTATTACAGAATTACTATACTTTAAGGAACAAATATACTGTGAACTTTAAGGATTTCCTTACTTAAGCTCTAATGTTAGTATTTAATACTAACAATACTAGAGATCAGACTTCATTAAGAACAAGACAGTGCCAATGCCAGTAAAGCATTTTTCCTAAGAAAATTTCAATTGCAAAGCCTTAATTGGATTATAAATTAAATTAAAATTAGCTGTTTTAAAAACTTACATTCACAATAATTTGATCTACAAGAGACTGCATATGCCAGTGGTCCCAAGGGACTACAATGGCGATGAAAAATCCCTATTGCCTAGTGGCCTCATAACCACTGTAATCTTGTAACACAAAGCATGTGTGTGATGATAATGATACAAACAAATCTACTGTACTGCCAGTCCTTAATACTAGCATTTACAATTATACACAGTATAAAACACTTAATAACTGTGATAGTCTCTTCATATATTCCATATACTATATTATTTACCAGTATTTTACAGTGGACTTTCCCTTTCACAAAGTCAACAGGTTATGCTGGCAGAAGGCTCACACTTGCCATGTCTTGTCTCCTTGATTGCATAAAGGGACTACATAGAAGTGATACCTTACATCAATTGGTTTGCATATACACACAGATGAAACTGCCTACTGACACCTTTTCTCAGAATTGCTGTCAACATTACCCAGTGTGTAGCTTCAATTGTTGCTTTAATTAGAAAACACACGACAGAATTACTGATACTAATCTTCTATATAAATAAACTTCCCTATTTTTCATATTCATATAATATAAATTCATGTAAATAAAAACATTCATACATTTTTTAAAGTATTCACATCATGTATTATTAACGCCTTTCTCACATCCTCTGAATAGAAATGAAAACTACTATACCTCTGAATGAAGTTTAAATACCATCAAATGTTATAATTATTCAAAAACAATTATTTATCTAAATTGTTTTTTCAAAGTATAAAACCTAATTTATAGAGTAACTCAAGTATGTCACATAATAGGCCAGGTTAAATTGTCCAAATACAGCTTATGTGCTTTTGAAATTTCATTTAATGTTTTCAGCATTAAATATTAATCACAACCAAAGAGGAAGACAATGAATTTTAAGTCTTTACATCTCAATGTAAATATAATGTCTTACACAGAATAGCTTCCAAAGTACCATTTAAAGGAATTAAAAGGCTGGAAAGATAGCTCAGTTAGTTGGTAAAGCATTTGCTACATAAGAATGAGGACACCTGAGTTTGATCTCCTGCACCAACACCAAAAGGCAGGTGGGGTGGCATGCACTTATAATCAAGCACCAGGGAAGAAGATAGTTACTAAAGAATGTCATCCAAGACTAACCTCTGACCAACACACACACACACACACACACACACACACACACATGCATGAACAAGTACATATAAACAAGCATACAAGTCCACAAAGGCATTAAAAAGTATCACTAACAAGAATTATATACCTTTGTCAAACATTTTGAGATTCTTACACAATAATTTAAAATCACTTAGAAAAAAATATCCTATTAATATTTTAAGAAAATGGGTAGATTCCACTACTAAAATCTGTTTTACAGTAAAAAGAGCAATGAAGTCAAAAGACTCACTGCTGAAGTTTAGAAAGGCATTTAACCTCTTGAAAGCTAAATTTCTGTTTCAACAAGATAGAGATACACTGCAGTCAATTATAATCAAGTTTTTAAATCATCAGTGCTTAGTTTAAGACTAAATTAAGACAATCCTCAGATGGCTCAAATTACTTCAATGTTTCACTTAATAAATTGAAAAAATACATCTTTCATTTCCTAGAGCCCTACTTCTTCAAATGTCCATGTCTTGATAACCTATGTCATGCATGAAGGGTGTGTGTGTGTGCGTGTGTGTGTGTAAAACTTCAGACCCTATTTGAGAGCCTCAAGCTCATGGACTGTATCTATGTGGCCACCAGTTTATGTAAACTGAGTTTATGTTATAAGTGAGCTATGGTTGCTTTTCATTACAATACAAGACCTAAGTAGTTGTAAATAGGAACATACATATCCAACAAAGTCAAACAATTTTTACTACTGGCTCTTTACAGAAAAACTGTTGACCTCTGCTCTAAATTTCTGGTTAAATTGACAGTACATTCAAAGTGAATTACAGAAAGAAACAAAAAAAAAATTAAAGAAATAAATGCATAACTAAATTGAATGTTCCATACTTCAAATCTTAAAATGTTCAGAACTAAAATATGAAGTTTGATTACATAAAATATAAAAATCAATGCAGAATATTAGCAATTTATTTAGATAAAGTATATCTTATTGTCTCTTAAAATGAAAATATATCAGTATTTCTGTAATAAAATGTATTTATATACATACGCTTGATACAAATTAGTTTTTTACCTGCTAATGGCTTGTTCTTCATCAGTTATTCCCGTCTCCCTGAATGCCCTGTTTGATTCTGCCAAACTCAAGGCAATCGCTCTCTGAAGATCATCTTTATCATCTCCAGTGAGATCAATCACATCTGAAAAGTAAAACTATCTTTTTCAAAATTGAGTCAAACAAATGAAATTGATTCATTTTATAGTGCACTTAAGTCCAATAAACCTTTCTAAACCAAAGTCAGTACCAAAAAATTCTCTACTTCTTTCACAAGAATGAACTGTTCTAGGGCTAGAGAAATGGCTCCAGTGGTTAAGAGCACTGGTTGCTCTTGCAGAGGACCAGGTTTCAAATTCCAGCACACACACTGAATCCCTAACACCTGTCCATAGCTCCAATTCCATGGGATTCGATGTCCGCTCCTGTGTGCTATGGGTACTGCATGACATAGGTGTACTTAGATACATGTAGGTACAATCCTCAAACACATTAAAAATATAAATAATGAATTTTTCTTAAAAGAATCCAAACTTGTACCTGACTATTCTTGGTAACTTCATAGTCTCATATAACATGCAGCAAGTGTGTAAAGGCAAATCATTTTTCAGTGCAGAAAAATGTCAGTATTAACTACGAAATTCCTCATTAAAAGCTATTAAGCAGAAAGAACTGAGAGAATGCTTTATCACTAAAAAATGCAATAAATGTTGTCAAACATTTACGCAAATGCTCTGTGAATTAAGTATATAAACATTTTCTGATCAAAGGGGTGTGTGTGTGTGTGTGTTTGGAAGTCTGGCAGAATGTGCCACACCATCAAGAGTGGTGAGTTCTAATGAAGGAAGTAGAGAAGGAGAAAGTACAGGAGCTGACACTCATTAAATACACTTTTGTTTAAAATATGTACTTCTTTTCATTTATAACAAGACTTTCATTTACAAAGAGATATGCACATGAATGAGACTACTCATTTCTTTTCTCACAAGAGACAGCATGGTCACTCTAAGTATTAATTCTTTTTTCCAATAAATAAAATCTTCAACTATTATTATCAGCTTCAGTAAAATGATGTTTTAGTTCAATTTCCCAATAATATAAGTCAATTTCCTCCAAAGAGAAGATGTCAATCATAAATACGTTATTACTTAAGCAATGATGTGAAACATTTTGATGAGAAAAAGAATGTGTTTTGGACATGTTTTATATTCATCTGGTTTATATTTCAAAAGTTTAAATTTTATTAATTTTTCTTTGTAATGACTGAAGTTAAAAGAGAAAAATAAAAAGGGACAGGATGGGGAAAGTTGCTTTAATTTTTTTGGTTTTTTAATTTTAATTTTTTTGAGAATTTCATACAAGTATTATCTTTGCATTATTGATAATTGAATTTAGATTCTCTCTCCTATCTACACCTTTCCCTATTGCCCCATTCAATTAAAGAACTCTTAGTATATATAAAATAAGTCTTATAGAATATAATTTGTGTCTCCAAATATCCTTCAGTGTGGGTCCATCCACTGGAGCCTGGTTAACCTACCAAGAATACTATCCTGGAAATAGACTGTCCTTGCCCCTTCAAGAAGCCATCAGTTGCCAAAATTTCCTTAGGTTGGGCTGAGGTTTGTTATCTATTTCTCCATGTCTATCTATGCTGGGATTTTTGTCTGGTTTGAGTTTGTTCATCCTGTCACCACTGCTGTGAGTTCATACAAGTAACTGGCCATCTGTCTAGAAAATACTGTTTCCTTATGGTGGTCATGTACCACCTCTGGCTCTTACAGTCTTTCTGCCCCCTCTTTCCCAATGATCTCTGAGCCATAGAAGGCAGAAGCTTGACACAGGAGCCCTATTCAGAGATAAAGCACTCTGAAGTCTCTTGTTCTCTGCACACTGGCCCAGTTGTAGATTTCTGTTTTAATTACCACCTGCTACATAATGAAATTTCTCTGGTGAGAGTTGAGACAGTATGTCAGTAAGTCCTAAGGAGTCAATTTAATACTATAACTATTTAGTAGAAAACTAGTATTAGGCTTGTTCTTATGCCCTATGGATCTAGAAGCCTGATATGAATGTCAGGAATGGGCTCCATCCTATGAATTGGATCTTAAATCCAATTAGAAAGACATTGGTTACTACCATATTTGTGCCACTATTGCACCACTGGGCAAATATTGCCAGATCAGTTATTATAGTCAATAGGATTCACAGCTGGGTAATGTTGATGATTAGTGTTTCATTTCAGTAGCCTGCAAAGCACTTTCTACCACTATGGACACTAGTCAGTAGAGATGAGGCTCTAAAGTGAATACCAGCTTGATTTTTCCTTGTTTGTTCTACAGCTTATGTATATAATTTAATCAACAATGGAGTCTTACTCATGTTCTGGTGGGTAACCAAGAGCAGAGGCAATGATCAGTATTTTTTGAAGGTCCATGGGACCCACAATCAACAGCTTCTAGAGAAGGAATCCATTCCTGTCATTGAGGTTCCTATCTTAAGTTAGCCTGTGATGTCTAGAAGAAGCAATGCTCCCTGTTCTTTAAGATAACTCCCTTTTAATATTGTATATGTGTATACTTTAGGAAGTTTCTGTAGTAGTGGGTTTCGATATGGCTCTTTCTAGAGGCTTTTAGTGTTACTAATCCCTTCCTATACCATGCTTTTTATCCAATAGCAGTATACAAGAATTTTGAAAATCTTACAAAGAATACTTGTCATGAAAGGTGTTCTTAAATACGTTCTTAATAAAACATCATACGAATATAGTAAATGCCCCAAATATTCAAACATGTGTAGAAAAATAGGCCAAACATGTAGTACACAGCAGTTAAAATGATGAAACACCTTATATGTGACAGTAAGCCCAAAGTTTCATGAGTCTGGCCACAAGACCCAAATCCACAAAGACCACAGCTAATGAAGGGTGAAGCCATCCTGTCCAGATTATATAATGGAGGAATAGACTGGGACTATCAGGGTACGAAATACATCATAAAACAAGAACCCTCTTGAACATGGACAATGGGGAGGAAATAAATTTGAAAAATCACAGAAAAGAAAAAAATATCAAATTTTAGGACAGGATCAATTAACCTTGCAAGAATTCAATCCCACATTATTGTAACGTTTTCTTCACACACACACACAAAGCCTGTCTTTCATACTTGCTTCCAAAAAAAATTATGAATAAAATTTGGGTCACATCCATAGGATGTACTAACATGAAATTCTAAAGGCAGAAGAAAGGAGAAGCCATGATCCGGCTGCTTCCTATTTTTTTCCAGCATGATGTAACAGGGAAGGGGTTTTTCTACAGTAGCAGGGCTGTATCTACTGTCCAGCTGCAAGAATGCCAACTGGGAGAAGTAGAGGGAACGAGACTTGCATCCAGTGCTCCGAAGAGCTA
Organism: Eospalax fontanierii; assembly: GCA_035773235.1. Taxonomy (NCBI): domain Eukaryota; kingdom Metazoa; phylum Chordata; class Mammalia; order Rodentia; family Spalacidae; genus Eospalax; species Eospalax fontanierii. Next base: position 24,577,788 of record CM069534.1, read on the forward strand.
GGTAGCATGTACTCATCTAGCCTTCTGTTCCCTAGGCCAAAGCTATGGAAAGGATATTCTTAATCTGAACCATCCTAGAAATATTCTGTTCAGTTCTGCAATGACCTGAAGTCACTTCAGAAGACTGAGCTACATAAAACAGAGAGAAATCCCTCCCTCAAATCCTTCCAGTGAGGTTTTTAATAATCCCCCTTTATTAAATTCCTTATCTAGGATGTTTGGTGTCTCATAATTGACAAATGAAACATGCTATAAACTCATTTAAAAATAGCAATCATCTATACTTAAACTATTCCATGATTTATGAATTATAATTCAAGTAACATGAAGGCTAAAACAAGTCAGGATATTTTACTTCAACCTGTTCCACAAGAGCTAAGATATGAACAGCAATGTGACAAGAACGGAGAATGGTGCAGAGCATTAAAGTTTAAATCTTCTAATGCTTTAAAATTATTTTTATTAATTTTTTCAGAATTTCATACATTTTATTTTCATTGTATTCTCCCTTCCAGATCTACCCTCACCTCTCTACCTACTCAACTTGATGTTCTTGGTTTTCCTCCAAGTCTAAGTCTTCTAATTCTTAAATCCAGTAGCTTTTCTGCCTTGCTAAGAGTTCTCCACATGTGGCCATTGATCCCTAGGTTTCAGAGAACACTTTAAGGAAGTGATGGAGAGTCTCTAAGTAAAAAGTATATTCATATTGAATAAAATGTTGCCTGTCTATTACTGTTACATTCATACTGCTCATGCTAAACAATAGGGTATAAGTACACCTTAGCACCAGTCAAGGGACCATCATCAAGTTGTAATTCCTTCTATTATTTTGAAATAAGCACAATCACCTTTTCTGAAAAGATAAAATTTCTCTTAAGAATTACAACCTTAACCTGGGCATGGTGGTACCTGCCTTTAATTCCAGCATATCATTTATGGTATTTGGGAATGTGATACTCATGTATCAAAATGCTGGGATCTACAAGTGGGTGTGGTGGCACATGCTACACTCAGGAGACAGAGGCAAGTGATCTCTGTGAGTTCAAGGCCAGCTTGATCTACAGAGCAAGTTCCAGGTCAACTGAGTCTACAGAAAGACCCTGTCTTTAAAAAAAAAAAAAAAAAAAAGATACAAACTTGACCTCCAAAAATAATTTTATTAAATATCAAACCTTGATTTATAAGATTGTTTAACTGTTTGTGACTGAATAAAACTGCATAACAAAGTTTGTATGTTGAAAATGCCTATCCAATGTTGGAGTTGCAAGTTTAAGCAAGGACTTTAATTTTTTTATATATTATTTCTATTTCTATGAGGCTATTGCCTACATGTATATAAGAACTTGTATCATGAAATCCAAATAGATCAGAAGAGGGCTTCAGATTCCCTGGAACTGGAGTTACAGACAGTTGTTAGCCACTATTTGGGTTCTAGAAACGGAACAAAGATCCTCTGGAAGGACAGTCAGTGTTCTTAACTGCTGAGCCATCTCTCCAGGCCCTAAACTAGTATTTTTTTTAATAGAACATTTTCACTTGAAAGCACAAATGAAAACCTGCTAATTATGAATATTCAAACTCTGGTTTGGCCTGTCACTGCAGAGTATTGGTTGACAAAATTGACAGAAAATTTTCTTCCATACTCAGAAGTTTGAAAAAAAGGTTGCGTCAACCACTCACTATGACCTTGATTATTTCTCAGAATCTAAAGACTATTCTGGTAAAATCAGTGTATCTGTTAACAGATTTGATATCTTAATATAGTATTCTTCCACAATAAAAGATTTGTTTTTTACAAATTACGAAAGCATCGAAAAGTCTTCTATTTTAGTAAGAATTAACAAATAGTCTAAGAATCTCTAAATTTCAAGTTCTAATTCAGTAAATATGTTGTATTAACAAAAGTTCTTTGAGGTTCACAATAAATTTATGAGTTTAAAGGAGTCCTGAGATTAAAAGCATGCATATTAAACACAGATATGTTTTATAAGAAACATAATAACTGAAGATAGAATTTTGGCATTTACAATTCAATTTAAAATTTTTGAAAAAGGCAAAAAATAAAACACAGTCGTACAAGACAGAGAGGAGATGCTTCTTGCTTTCTTCTTCAGAGGGAAATGCAGTGAACTTTGCTACATTGATTCCTGAATGCTAGTAGCCGCTGCGATGAGGCCAAGGCCTGAGTAGCTCTCCTCAGACAGAAAATGCACTCTCCACTGTGACCCACAGCAACACACCCTGCTGCCTAGGCTTGCCTAGCCACACACACTCATATTATGACAAACATAAGAAATACTTTTCTCACATTGTATTAAAGGATAACAATGCTTGTGCCTAAAATGACCATACTCAATGGCTCCAGCTACCCTTGTCTCTCCATCTCTAATCCTTCAGGGGCTGGGCAGATAGGTACAACTACAACCCAGACTGGCATCTGAACTGCATCTCCTGGTATTGAGCAATAGTACAATTTAAAATAGTATACAAGGCTAACTGAGATCAGATACTATCAGTCTTGCATTGACAGATTGAGAATTTTTTCTTCACTCAGTGGAAAAGGTTTATTATTTGTGATTTCACTGTAAGTACAATTTTCTGCATACTGCTCCATTATTCCATAAAGCTGCTTCTGATTATTTTAGAACAATGTGTCTATCCTGAAAGACTATTATGACCTACTCACATCCCAAATTCTTTTGATTTTAAGTATCATTTTACTCAAGAAATTAATAAATAAAATTTCATTTTAATACAATGGTTAAAACTCAGTTTCTTTTTGTAATTCTTTCATAATTAATTTTTTCCATTTTTAAAATTAATTTTTAATTTATATGAAACAACGAACTTAATTTTAACATTTTCATACATAGGTGCATTATACCTTGCTGAATTAAGAACACATAAAATTCATAATGAGTTATTAAGCTAGCATTTTCCTATACGTTAATAAATGAACTGAGAATTAATTTATCTATACACAACTGGTAATTAGCAGAAGCAATTTTTTTTTAAATAGCCTTTGTAAAAATTCCAATCAAATTCTGGTACATTGTGAATATGCTTGTATCTGTGTCATAGCAAGAAACTGAAAAAACATTCAAAATTTCTTTGCTCTGAATCCCCCCATGGCATCATTGTAAGAACAACCCAAAAGCACTTGTGCTGGTTGGACAGCACTGTATCAAACCCTATTACAAGAACATATCAGCAGTAATGGGCATTTTTGACACTGCCCAAATTAAAATGTTGTTCCTATAAACTCAGAAATATAAGCCAAAGTATAAAAAGATACATCTTTATACATTGTTTACTTTCCAATCAATTATGAGTAAAATATATATGTCCACTACCAAATATTTCTCTATGAATACCAAAATACAGTAATCACCTATCAATGCATTACACCTTCAATACCTGCCTGTTCGTGTTCATGTTCATAATTCACTTTTCCATGAAAATACTTTAAATGAGATGAGTTTGTTCACAAAGGCCGATTTAGCCCTGTTCTTGTTCTGTCTGTTCCTGTGCTAAAACACTAACCAAAACCAACTAAGAAAAAGTTTATTTGGCTTACACATTCTGGTCACAGTTCATCCAAGGAAGCCAGGTCTGGAACTCCACGCAAGAACCCAGAAGCAGAAACTGAACCAATGAGCATGGAGGACACTATTTATAGGCTAAACTCTTCCTCTGATCTGTGTCCAGGCTGCTTTCTTATAAAACACAGGACCACCTGCCCAGTGGTGACACACCCACAGTGGGTTGGGCCTTCCTACATCACTTAACAATCAAGAAAAGGCCTCCAATGACTACAGGCCAATTCAATAGAGAAAATTGCCCAATCAAGATTTCCTCTTCTCAGGTGTATCAAGTTGACAACCATGACATTCCATCCCTTGTCAACCTTGACACACAAACACATAGGCTCAGAGTGTCCACATTCCATACCTGCCACTGTACTTGGCTATCATCCCATGACCCTGCCATCTCCAGTATCCCAGGATCTTTACTACAAATGAGGCTGCATCTTCATCATTGGCCTCCAGACTTTTCAGTATGCCAAGCCTCAGCTTCTCTCCATGATCCCTGTAATCCTGTGGATCTTCACTGCAACTGAGGATACATCTTTATCTTTCTTGGCCTCTCATTGTTCAAGGTCTCAGCTTCTCTCTATGACCCCTTCAACTCTGCAATCATATTTTCTCTAAAACCAGTACCATGTGGGAGACTCTAAGCTATAATCAAGTTGGACACTTCAAGCTTAAGACACATCCTTGGCCCTCTCTAGACCACAGCTTCTGTGTGCTGACCCTGAGGAAATATTTTGCAATGATTTCACCTCAAGGATATTGGTTTCCTGTTAATCAAAACTAATTACAGCCCCAGCTAACTGGCATTGATTGTCCCAATAAAATACAAATGGTTTCACTTCTACAGAGTCTTCATCCAAAATATATCACATAATCTGCCCTCGTATGCTTCCTTCTGAAACTTCACAAGACAGGTCCCTATCATCTTCATTTCTCTCATTCTTCTTCTATGCCAAGATCCCACAGAACAGCTCATTAAACCCTAAGCACTCAATGACTTTTCCAGCTCAAAAACTTCCAGCTCCAAAAGCTTCCACAATCCTCAAAAACAACAACATACTGAGGTCTGTCACAGCAATACACCACAATCCTGGTACTAATAATTGTTCAAATTAACTTTCTATTGCTGTAATAAAACACTGACAAAAACCAACTTTAGGAGGAAATGGTTTATTTGGCTTATATATATATATATATATTTTTTTTTTTTTGCTTATGAGTGTTATGCCTGCATGTGTTGCGCAGTACTTGTGGAGGGTAGAAGAGAGTATCAGATCCCCTGGAACTAAACTTAAAGACAGCTGTTAGCCACCATGTGGGTGCTGGGATTCGAAGCTGGGCCTTCTGCAAGAACAGTCAGTGCTCTTAACAACTAAGCCATCTCTCTAGCTTCACGGCCTGTTTTCTTATACAAGCTATGACCACCTAATCCAGGAGTGGGACCACTGGCACCACATCCCTCAACAATAAAGAAAAGGCCCTTAGTGACACATATACAATGCAACCTCTACGCCTAAGACTCAGGGATGATCTTGGAAAAGGGGACAGATGAATGTAAGAACCTGAGGAACAAGACATCTGCAGCTGGTTAATATAATCTAGACATGATAAGGAATATGCGCCAATGAAATTAGTCTAAGGATATCTGTATAATAATAAAACCAGTTGACATGCTAGGGTGAACGTGGGGAATATCATGGGGTCCCACTCATGATGAAGAGCTACAGGCAATCAAAGGATGTTAAGGGAAGGAAAATCAGTTTTCTCCAGGGACTGCCTCCCTGAGAGGTTATCTAATTTTTCAAATGCAAAAAAAAAAAAACAAAAAAACAAGAACAAATCAAAGTAAAAACCCACACAAAACCAGAAAGCAGGCTGAGCATTGTCCAAGTGAGCAAACCAGTAAGCAGCATTGCTCTGTAGTCTGTATTTCAGTTCCTGCTTCCAGGTTCCTGCCCTGAGTTCCTACCTGACTTATCTCAAAGATGGACTATCACTTGGAAGTGTAAGATGCAATAAACTTTTTACTACAAAAAGAAAAATAACAACAAAAAACCTTCAGTCATGGCCTCAGGCCAATCTGGTACAGGAAAATTTCCCAGCTGAGAGTCCCTCTTCCCAGGTGTGTTCAAGTTGACAAATGAGGCCTACCATGACCAGTCCATAAACAAGACCATAAATCTCTAGCTACACAGAGATTTTGAAAGGTTGAAAAGAAGTTCTTTCAATATTCCCTTTATCTACATAAAACTATATTTACAGGAATATTTGTTTTTAAAAAACCAAGTTCATATTTGCCACCAATAAAGACTGAGGCAGGTAAAGCCACAAGCAGAAAGATCTCCATTTGAGGAGTTAAGAAATAAAATGTTAACTAAGAATTAGAGAAGTCATGATACAGCTTAGTATACAGAACACTTGTATAGTATGCTCAAAGCTCTGAGTTAAATCCCCAGTCCTGAAAGAAAAAAATTGAGGAAAGCTGTAACAAGAACATGTCCCAGGCAAGAGGAAACTGAAAAGCAAGCTGTAATACAAGAATTGAGAAGTGTAAACTGAATAGCTATTTGGGGAGATTAGGGGAAAAACTACCCAGAAGGATGAGAACACCCTTAAGAAAGGCACATAAAAATGCCACCATGGAGCCTCACCAGGCATTCTCTTATGACAAGAGCTAAAGTATCCTATTCCCAACCCACACCCATTTATGGAAGTATGCCATGTACATGCAATGCCCAGAGGCCACCGGAAGGCCTTGCATCCCCTGAAACTTGGAGTTATGGTTGGTTATGTTGTTGCCAGCCATGTGGGTGCTGGGTCCTCTGCTACAGCAGCCTGTGCTCTTACCCACTGAGTCATCTCTCAGGCCCTGATTTATCATCATTCTTAAGATAGTCCTACTGTTCCATCATTCTGACAGTTAAATGCAGATTCTCTAAAACTGTACTGAACTTTCAATGAAGTCAGGAGATATTATGAATTTCAAGATTATTTAATTTTAATTTTGGTACTACTGGTAACTATCCTGAACAGTTTAGCTATAGAAATAGGCTTCTGTTTTTAGTAACAGCTGCCAAATTTATAATGATAGCATTGGTAAGGAGGGAAAGGAAAACACTAGTACCAGGAGAGTCATTTCTCAACACTGAAGCAAAATTATCACTGGCATCCAACACCAGCCTGGGAAATAGACTCCTTTTGAACAAAAAGAAATTTAAGAAGTCATGCTGGTCATTTCACAGTCCACATCTATTAGAATACACTGAATCAGCTTGAAGTGTCTAACTGCATCTAATCAATTATAAACAGGTTTCACATGATTTGAAATTTTATTTTTAATCTTAACTCTGCCTGTTGGTGAATTATCAAAATAGTTTTATGTAACAGAAATTTCCATGGACAGAGATGGTAACTTGCACTACATTGCTTTTTGTTTTCCTACCTAAAGTTACTTGTTTAAAAATGTAGGGAACGGCAAAGGAGCTCCATTAATAAAATCTTTATGGCAAGTGATTTGCCCTCAGTAGAGGTGAAACCAGAAACACTGTACCAATTATCACCTGTGCTTAAAAAATACTCTGGCCAACAACCTAAGAATAAATAGGGTAGAATTTAAGTTTTTTTTCATTTTAAATGTAATCCTACCTGCCTTAGCAGCAGCTACAAATGCTTCAAATCTCTGAGGGGTCTACTACTTAGTAGGCGTAGGAAAGTATTCTACTAACTTCTCTAAAACTCAAGTCAATAATGTGGTGCTAGTTCCTGGGTTATAATTACCTCCCAAATCCCTCTTATCTTTTGTTCCATATTTTGATTGTTCAACAGTAGTACATCTTGCTCTGGTGGGCATATACGGTTTTTGTCCTGTTTTTAAAAAGTTCAAAAGAATTTAACAGTCACGATATTTCATGATATAAAAAAAACTTACTATTAAATTTTATACTGGGCAAAAACCTTTACATATTTATATTTTAAAAGTGTGTACCATGACACAAAAAGTTCAGTTTCTCTTTTGACTCTAAAGTACAACTATGATAACCAACACTTTGCATTTTCATCTAGTTCAATTTACTTGGGCTGGGATGGGAAGCTGTGCACATGTGTGTACAAAAGGCCAGAAAAGGACGTCAGGTTTCCTGCTCTATCAAGCTCCACCTTATTCCGTTGAGACAGGGTCTCTCAATGAACCTGGAGCTAGGCTGGCAGCTCACAATCCCCAACAATCCTCCTGTCTCTGCCCCCCACAGCGAGGGCTAGGTAGCCACATATGGCTATTCATTTGGAATTCAATTCAGGTCTCCATGCTTTGTGCAGCAAGTGTTTTTAGAGGGTAAAACATATCTTCAGTCCCCTAACTTCCATTAATAATTTTTATCACAAAGATCTCATACAAAGTTTATTTCAAACTTAAATGAGAAGCAGAGGCATTCATTGGAAAATCTGTTATCTAATATGAACATGAGATCCAATTTATGAAAAAAATCTAGGATTTCAGGTAATTAAATTGCAAATAATCTAAGCCTTTTCCCAGAATACAACACAGTATTAATTACAATAGAGAATGTTGTCAGAATATTCCAGGTACACTAACTCTAGAATTTCTTCTATACACAGTAAAAGCTTCCCTTGAAATATGAGCTTTTTTCCTTAAAAATAAAAGGTAAAAACAGAGTTTTAAAGGCTTGTGATTGTTCTACTAGAAACTATTGAAAAGGTAACTACTTCAATATCAAATGAAAGTTCACATTATGAGCATTCTTCAAAGACAGTGAAATAACTTCTAGTTGCCTTTGATGTATCAGGATATTTAGAAGTAAAAATTCAATAAAAACCACATATAAACCTTCTGGAAAACATTAATCAAACACTGAATTTGTGCAGTCACTAAAATAACACTATTTTTTCTAAGAGACACTCAGATGAAAATAGTTGTATTCCTCTCACAGCAACATATGTATTAATGTTACAGAGTTTTACTTCAGAGTATAGATTTTTATCAGTACTGACGCCAGCAGGAGACAGGCTGATAGTATGACTTTGTTTACCCTTTAGCCTTGGTTGTGCAGATTTTACACTTAAAAAAAAAAAAGCAACAAATTTGAATGAAAATAAAACCCCACCATATTTGAAGCAAATAGGTTTTAAACTAAGGTACTCTTTCAAATAACAATGTACTTCACATAAAACTGAGAAAAATGCTCAGAAGTGAAGCTTTTTCATGAACATCAACCACTTGAGAAATTTCCCACGCTGATCATTCTATGACATCATTTCTTCAACTCAGATTTTTTTCAACAAGCCTACACTTAAATATATATTCATATGTAAAGATTTCCTGTCTTTCTTTTCACATGTAAATTCACCATTCTCCCCCAAAATTGAAAATACACAGTAAGACTTTTTTTCAATTTTACTAATTGCAAATTAAAAAGTATTTTTAAATAATCTACTGAATGCCTACCTATTTACTCCCCAGTTTACAACACTACTCTTTGCTGAATCCAGAGACTATTTCCTAAAGAAAGTTATACTTCTAATAACTGTATAAAACATGGTACAAATATTGTTAAAGTGATTAATACTGCCATAACACAATCATCACATTAAATTGCAACAAGTTTGTTTCTCAATATTTGCTAATTTCCTTGATGGGCACACTATCCCAGGGAGGCTCCCAGTTAGGACAGTACATTGTATAAAGGAACCACAACAACAAACAAACAGTACACTCAAATGACAATCAGGGGAGCTACAACCAGAAATTTCAATTTTCTACCTTTTGTTCAAACTAAAAACTCAAATGATGTAATAATTTTCTAAAGATATATACACTCAGAAAAAAACTTTTTAAAATTATACAATGAGACATGTGCTTTCTGAACGTAGGCTGCGTTCTTGCTAAAAGGTACCAACTAAAGTTTCATCATTTCCATAACATTTTTTTGCTGTTCTCATCAAAAGTCTTGAACAGGTGTTAACACTTGACATGAGTAATATTTTCTCCTTTGGCAAAGCAAATAAATCTTTTGCTTATGACAGCCTCATAGTTTCAATTTCTCCTTTGTTCAGTGATTAAAATTAATTATTTTCTTTCTCTGCCTCTGAGTCTCAGAATCTTCAAAAAAACATTGGGTGTTATTCCCAAACACACATCCTTCTTATTTTCCTTTTTCCCAATTTCTTGCAAAATCAATAAGCTTCACAATTTTTTACCCTTTCATGGGTCATGAAAGGCAATTTCTGTAACATTTTAGTATCAACAATGCTTAAGCAAACACTTTCCAAATGACAGTCCTTATTAGAAGCACACTAGAATGCTGGAGAAATATTGATCCAACTAAGAGGTCAAGAAGAACATTCTCCACCAAGCAGCTGCTGAGCTAACTGTTAAGACCAAAATAAATTTGACTAGAGAAGGGAAAGGTTAGAGAGGATTCCTGACCATGAGAACAGCAAGTGTGAAAACTGAGAAAGAAAATGGCACTGGGTGTTGCAAACTTCAACTCATTCTGTATTCCAGTCAGTGTAAAGTGAGAGAAGAGAGGACACGGAAGCAAGAGATGCAGATGGGGCAAAGTCACTGTTTATCTCAAACTTGACATAAGCAATATAGTCTGTCGCATATAGGCAGAATTGCTCCCTTCATCTATTAACTGTATGGGAAAGATAAAAGCAACTGGGCTCTTTCTGGCTGTTTCCTAGTTCTGGCAAAGCCTACAAGTAAAATCAGAAATTCTTCTCAAATAAGTGTTAGCAATCTCATGTCTCAAATCTATAAAGCAGAAAAATGAACGCTTACATTTTATATATATTATTTTGGGCTTTGGGGTATTAAAGACTAAATCAGGGCTAAGCACATCTTCTACCACATAAATACACTCATCCCTGGAGTGTAGCTATTACTATGTTAAGATATGGAGATAACAGAACATACTGAAAAACTGAGAGCTACAAAAGAATATCCATGTTATAAAGAAAAACTATAGCCCTGAATAAAATCGTCCATATATATGCACTTAAGTATGCAAACGAGGGTGTGTGGTGTCTCCAGACATCTCTCTCAAGCTTTCAGTTAAGGAGGATTTTGATTACAAATAAGCTTCTCTCCAAATCTGTATCGACAAAATGAGATGACAGAAGAGAAGTTTCATTACACAGTAAACATATCAATAACTAGAAACAATGTTTTATCTTCAAAAGTAATACTAAGACTCTATTGATACTTGAAATCCACAAATTACTGTTCACCAAAAATCCTCAAATTTTTCTGAATATATAATTCACAATAGCTGTTTCATATTTCAAAGTAATGTATAACATTCATAAAAGAATATATAATTTAAATAAAATGTTTTGCCTTTATATCTAGAAAAAAGCATGTCACTTGTAAAAATTTATATTCTTTTTTCAACTACATTAAAAAGAAAAAAATTAAATTCTTTCATTTTTTTAAATTTGTGCTTCACTTCTGCTTAATAAACAAAATCAATATATTATCAAGAAGAATTTTTAGTACATTTCTATAAAATATTAAGAAGAAAAACTTACTTGTGTCTGCCTGGCTTCCCACACTGATGTATCTATCATTGCCAGGAAGTGCTGTTTGATAATAAGCTGTCTCCTCTTGGGGAGGGGTCTTGGCATTCTTTGCAGTAAGGAAAGCCACTGCTAACTCCAAGTTTCCATTACTATCCTTGAAATATCAAGACAGAAACATCCAATGTTTTGGCAACAGTCCTATACAATCACAAATGCATGCAATTTTCTCCATAATACTTTGTATCAAAAATCACTTTGATCTGAAATCATTCAAAAAGAAACTCTAAGTAAATTCATGACCCATAAACTATACTATCTCAAAAGGAATTTATCAAAACTACCAATACATTGTTAAAATCAATTCTCTAATTTCTTAGTTTTCTATTTTTTTATCTTTTTAGCAAAATCCAATCATAAACATTTTAATTTTAAATAAGCAACATACGATTTTTTTTTCCCATGGGACATGCCATATAGAAGTAAAAAGTAAATTTTTAAAATAGCACTTCTCCAAGCAAGGATAATAGAAGATATTTCCTATAACAAGGACACTGATGTTCAGCTAGGAGCAAATGTAAACAAAAAGTCAAGGACTCAGGAAGAAAACTGCCAAGGTGTTGAAACCCGGCAGTAGGAAAAGGCACACAGAGCAGTTCCACAAAGACACTCAGTGCCACCAGGATATCAGCTCTGCTGGGCTTACATAAAAATAATCACTGGCTGCTCATCCAAAGCTACCTAATCAAATGTTCTAAAGAAAAGTAACTAATAGCATTCTCAAAGTAATGAAATCATTCAGGGATACTGTAGCTTCCAAAAGTATGCACCTATTGGTATACTACTAATAGAATCAACTCATTATCAAACATCTTAAAATTTATAAAGACCATCAATCAGAGTTTACGTATGTGGGTTACTCTGTCACTAAAATCAAAATAGAAGCTTGTGAAAAAGAGAAATCACTTAAAATCAAAGGAAATGTAGAGAAAATCTAATTTGATCTATATTTTTCAAATTTAAAAAAAATTAATTATCTAAATTGACAATAGCAAAGTGATGGACTACAGCCTCAATCCTCTGTGCTATACTGAGACATGCATCTTCTGAAAATAGACTTGGAATGATTTAGTTATGGTATTTATCAGAATAAAGACTGGCAATCATCTAAATGTCAAACTTTTAAAACTGGTGTTCCACTTCTACATTCTTTCTACTTTCAGAAACTTTCTAGCTCTTGTAGTAACACCTAAACAATACCATTTTATCAAGTATATTCTAGGAAACAAGATGAAGCAAAGTTTCTAGTAAGAGGAACAGAAAATTAATACAATATTTTGGGATCAAGGGGCTGTGGCTTCCATTCCAGTTGTTCTACATTCTGATAGTGTGAACTGAGGCGATTTACTCCAACTTCCGTTTCCTCATCCTCAAAGGGGGGGCGGGGGATGGTGGTGAAAATACTTATCTCTCAGAATTATGAGGATGAGTTCACCACATAAAGAACTAGAATCTGCCTGGTCTAAACAGTCTTTTCCTTAGTAACTGTTAGTTATCATTACTATTGAGGATTTTTAAAACAATCATTCCAAACATGCAAATTGATTTTAGAAACAAAGACTCTGTGGCTCAGATCAGGCACCATATTAACTTTTTCACATGGGGTAAGTTAGTTACAAAGGCTCAGAGTTATGTGTCTGATTATAGTGATAAAAATGCTACATACAAATTAGCTCAAAATACAGTTCTACTCCGAGCACATCTTTCATTCATTTTATCTTTTCCACTGTGAACTGTCCATGAAAGTTGACTCATCTCAGCATCTCCATGGGGAAATAAGGGTACATCTAGGATATAAATGGATTTGTTGCACATACTACTAAATTGGGAGCTGAACGTTTTTAAGAAATGATTAATTGAATGGAAGAAATTTGTATTTCTTATTCTTAGAAGGAGAAACAGGTAAGTTTTGGAACTCTACTATTTTTCTACTTTTCATTCATTAACACTAGGACTCACATCCCATATTTTGCAGGAAAAACATCTGATACCGAGAGGTTATCACTCTTAAGGTATCCTGGTTTCATGATAAATTGCTAATGATTTACATGCTCAGAATTGTAGTGTGTAGAATGAGGCTCTCATTTTATGAAAGTATCTTCCTCTATCTCTATTACCATCCAATGGTTCAACTGAAAAACTCAACTTTCAAATACAGTATACAACAGAGATGAGGGTATACTACAAATGGTATATGAGAGCAAAAGGGCCATACCTTTAAGGCTTGCTGCAGTATCTGAGTATCATTAATCCCAGTTATTTCTCTCAGCTGATTCAAAAATGTCTGCTGGTGCTAGAGGAAGGAAAAAATCAGAATTATTACACTAGGAACTATGAAAATATTAAGAAATATTTTATTTTAAAAAAATAAAGAAAAAGAAAATAAAGTAGAACTTGAAAGATATGGAATAAAAGTGTTGTGCTTTTGGGAAGGAGCCATGCACTGGTGAGCTCACTCCTTTCTACTGCTTTGAAAGCTGAACTTCTACATTACTTCCCAAATACTCCTAATAAATTAACGGCGGTCCTATCCCTCCTTAGATGGTATCTCAGCAAGAAATGGAGAATTTGCTTATGCCTGAGGGTAACTTCTGGGATGCTTTTCACAGACTGTGCACTAAACTAGTAACTACATCATGAGGGTCCTAAGCACTAGTCAAAAAAAGACAATCATTTGATTCTACAATTTAATTGTCATAAAAGACCATAACTTAAACTGTTTTACCCCATTTCCTTCAGTTCTCTTCACAGTCCGCTAGTCTATAGACTCTCATAACCTGTTGGAGGGAAAAATAAACAGGGCAATAGGACTCTACCATCAAACCTTTCAATTATCATCTCTTGAACCATAGTCCTCTCTACATGCCTTTATAGTCTATTTCTTGAAACAAGTTTCCCTAAACTACGGAACAGCACCACCAAAGAAAGCACCAGAGACATAATAAGGAAAACAAGCTTACTGCCTAAAATAACTTAGGTGCTCCTGAAGTACTACTTTAAAATGTTTTACACTTTTCTTAGTAACACTTCAGTCAACAATCTTTAATGGGATGCTTAAACTACTGAGTAAAATATGAGAAAAATATTTACAAAGTTTCAAATATAAATTATAAAGACAGAAAGAATAACTCTATATTGAGAAACCTGACAGTCTCCACATTAACTAGGAAATCAAAGTTAACATTATAGGTAATTGGACAAAATGACAGTATGTGCTTCCTGACATTCTGTAACCTGTGACAGTCTGGTAAAAAATACACAACCTGAGTCACATCTTGAGGAAGCATTGAACAACCTCAATTAAGAAATTCAGAGCAAAAAAGTTGTCTCATTATTTTTTTTAAAATGCATATATCACCAAAGACAAAATGTGAGATATGAGTCTCCACATTAAAGGAAGTCCAGAGGCAGTGCAAAGAAATGCAACATGGAGGGCAGCCCACACTACTGTATGCTGTGTAGAATATTGATGGAATGCTGCAGAAGCATGGATGAGAGCTGATCAGTTAATGATGTTGCATTAGTCTTATGTTCCTCAAGTGGAGAAGTCCATCAAAGTAGGAACTATAATAAGTATTTAAATGATGGCGTGGCAAGCTATCTATAATCTCATATGATTCAGAAAAAAATAATAATGTGTTCCCACGTTAAATATGGAATGAGTCCAACGTGGCTTGAAATGTTCTGCATTCAGATTTGCTGGTCATAATTGTAAAACACTTATTTCAATATAAGCTGAGTAACTTAAAAATGTGAAATATAGATGCATTCAAAAATCAAAGGTCCTAAACAAGCTACAAAATGAATTGGGTAGGGGTACAATTTAAAATGTCAGTGACAATTCAAAACACACACACACACACTACCTTTTACAAAACTCGATGAGTCACTGAAAAATTCTTTTCAGCTACATGTAGGAGTCTGAATAATCAGTGCATATTCTACAATGCCTAGCTGCATGTGTGTTGTTGGTTTTGGTTTTTTGGTTATTTCCCCTCTTCAGTAATGAGTAATGTAAGATCAGCATTAGTTAGAATCCAGACATGATAAGGATACCCAACACGGTATCAGAGCTTCAAGCCTATGTGTTTTCCTGCTCATATATTCCATGAGATATTCATGTCTGCCCTCTGTGTTCTCCCCTCCAACATCTTGTATAAGTTCTAGTACAAGGATAAAAGACAAAAGGCAAGAGGCACCTATCAGACGAAATTTGTCTTCTTTAACACACCCCACCATAAACCTCCACTTAGATCCTCACTGTACAGAATCAAATTTCACTGTGCTCGCCATGGCAGAGTAATTGAGAAAATAATTCTCAGGTAGCCAAATCCACCTTAAAAATAAAACCAGACTCTACTCTGATCAGTTACTTAGACCCTGCCCATGCTGCCCCACCTCCAACTTGGAGAAAGAACCCCCTGCTCATCCTTCCTGCAATCTCCAAATTAGTCTGACAAGTAGATCTCTTACCACTCAACAAAGAAGCTTCTTTTTGCAACAGATGGAGACTATTACAGAGCTCCACAACTGGTCAAATGCAGAGAGTAAGTATCTGCAAGATGCCCAGCCCTAAGTGACACATCTACCTACATTGCAACCTCCATACCTAAAGCTCAGGAAACATCGCAGAACAGGAGGCAGACAGTATACTAACATATCTCTCAGCTCTTGCCAGAGAAGCTTCGTCATACAACAGAGGACAATGAACACAGAAGGCCACAACTGAACGAAGGGTAGAGTATGAGAATGCAGAGTGTATGTATACCCCTATATTAAAGAGTGTATGTTTCCTATATTAAACCTCTACCACCCAGGAGTCAGGACAATTGTGGAAGAGGGATGGAAAGACTGCAAAGAGCCAGGAGTGGTGGCTGACCCCAAGGAAACAGTTTTCCAATCAGTTAGGAACTTGCTCATTTGAAGATACAGCAATGGTATTAGCAAGCAAAAGGCCCAGGCAAACTATAACCAGACAAAAGCCCAGCACAGCAGTGGAAAAATGGGTAAGAAACCCTAGCATTAGCTGAGGAACTGTTGGCAAGTGATCACTGCTGGATGAGGGAGTGTTGGTCTTCTTTAAGGGAGTAACATTAGATAGGATGACCAGGATCTAGTGGATGAACTAATACCTAGGAACATCTGGGAACACAAACTTGACTCAACAGGTCTTAATATATATGAAGGAATGCATGAAATCTGGGGGCTCAGGGGGAATGTAAATAGGTGAGGGGGGATAAATATGGTTACGATATATTGTATAGAATGCACAAAAATTTAATAAATTTTTAAATGTATTAAATCAGATACATTAAACGTTTTTTAAGAAAACAATCCAACAAAAAAGAAACATTAGATTACGTATAACTCATTTCCTTTAAAATGGTATTAAGGAGTTAAGATGGTAAGAGTACCCATAGTACAAAAAGTAAGAAAATTCACAAAGCACACAATACCCAGAAGTATCCAAAACTTCAAGGAAACAATCAAATTTCCAGTTTATAGGACTGAAAAAAGGAAAATAAATTATTTTAAAACTATCAACTTTTCTAACAATTTGTATTTAGAGTATTACCAAAAAAAAAAAAAAAAAAAAAAACTGACAACAGAACCAAGAGCCAACATTACAAGTGAAAGACATAAAATATTATGGAAATTCCCTTTGTCCAATTCAACATCTTAGTTTTGTGAATATTATTTAGAAACCATTACAAACCTATCTGTAATTTTATGGCTATCTGCAATCCCAACCCCATTCTTCACATAAAGTATTATTTTCTTGAAGTGGCATCTAGGAAAGATTACTAAATACCCAAGGAAATGACTTATTTGTATAAATGTTGACAGCTAGTCATAATCCTGGAAAACTGGGAAGAATCCAAACATTCTCCCACCAAAGGGGCATCTGTCAAACTTTAATGCAAAAAAGAAGGACCTATATGTTTTTAATAAATGTAGAGACCCAGGCCCTACCAGACACAGTGATTCAGGGACTAAGTGCCTCAAATGTTTTAACACAAATGAACCTAGACAGCTTGAATTAAGCAAACATGCACATATTTTAACAATGAACACATACTATGTATTTTACTATGCTAAAATGGTAAAATGTTGCATAGTAGGTAAATGCTACACTTCCTTCCACTAGACATAGTTCCTGTTACACTGAAGATGGACACCGACTGACGGTGTAATAGGCAGTATACAAGCAGTCATGAAATGTATGTGTACGGCTGGAATTGCCTCTTGCATTCCTAAACTTCTACAAGATGACTTGGGCAGCCCACTTACCCCAGAAAAATGAGGCACATGTAGAGAAGAGCCACTCAGCGAGACAGCAGATCTGCAAACATGATGACATTATTTTGGTATGCAATTGAATACTGAGGTGTTCTTCTATAGCAATAGTTGGCTGATACAGACTACAATAAGAAATGCTGAGTAATTTATGGAGAGAAACAGAGCTCTTGAAATTTGACCATACTTGCTTAGCATTTAGTCATATGCCCCACCCAAAAAAAAAAAAAGCCATATGTATTTCTATCATGATTTATGTTTTCATAAATTATTTTGACTGAAAATTAACAAAAAAGAAAAAAGATTCAAGGAGAGGATGTAGTAGTTGAGTAGGTTAGAGAAAAGGTGAAAAGAACTTTAAGCTACCTTAAGAAGACATAGGAAAGTGATTAAAAATTAGCAACGGGAAAAATTCCTGACTGGTAAGGTTGTCTCCTTTGTCAGTAACTCCACAAGCTGTGCTTTTTCTTGGGTTTGGAAACCCAGTTTGCACTGCTGAGGTTTCTCTTGTGATTAAGATTCTAGTCTGTTTGTAAGGTTTTTACCTTCTTGTGACAGTTAAGGTTGACTGTCAGCTTGACTGGATTTAGAATCACCATGGAAACAAAATTTTTGGCCTATCTATGAGAATTTCCAGATTAGGTTAATTGAAAAGAGAAGACTTCCACCTAAATGTGGGCAGCACCATTCTATGGGCTAGGGTTTTGACTGGGGGAAAAAAAAGAGAGAGAGAGAAAAGCTGAGAGGTAACTCTCTGTTCCATGACTGTGGACACAATGTGACAGTTAACTCCTGCTCCTGCCACCATCCCTCCTCTGCCGTGGTAGACGTATCACCTAAAACTGTGAACCAAAATAAACCTGTAGTGGTTTGAATGAAAAATGTCCCCTACAGAATCACATCTGACTTACTGGTCCCCAGTTGCTGGTGCCATTTGGGGAGTTTATGGAACCTTTAACAAGTACATCCTTGTGAAGGAGCCTGTTACTGGGTGTAGGCTCTGAGAGTTTATAGTTACACCCCAC
Organism: Eospalax fontanierii; assembly: GCA_035773235.1. Classification (NCBI taxonomy): domain Eukaryota; kingdom Metazoa; phylum Chordata; class Mammalia; order Rodentia; family Spalacidae; genus Eospalax; species Eospalax fontanierii. Next base: position 24,596,299 of record CM069534.1, read on the forward strand.
TTCCAGGCTGCACTCTCTTGGCTTCTTGTTTGTGGCTGAAGACACGACCTCTCAGCTTCATACTCCAGCCTGCCGCCTTGCCTCCCCCACCATGATAGACTCTCCCTCTGAAACTATAAGCCAAATAAATCCTTCTCTAGGGTGCTTTGGGCACAGTATCTTATCACAGCAGCAAAATGTGATGAACACAAGACTCTTCCTTAAATTGCTGTTGGTAGGTGTTTTGTTGCAGAAGCAGAACAAGTAACTAACATACTTACCAAATTTCAGATTTGATAGACTCTTACCCTCAAATACATGCATACTTTATATGCTCTCTCCTCCTTCTCTAGCAATTTAAGATCCATAGTGGATTCAATCTAATTCCTTCAGATTTCTAGAGCCCATTATTGTACTCCACGGGCCTCCTTTGTATGAACTTCTTAAGTACTAAAGCAGGAGGCAGGTTCTACTTGTTCTCCCCTGTTTAACCAAACAGGACACTTCCCCGGAGCTTCAGTGATTTGTAAATGACACAAAACCAGTAAGCAAAAACTAAAATTCATACAGGCCTCTAGACTTCTTTATCATGTTCATTGCACAATGACATCTTTCTATAATGTGCAAAATACAGAAACATGCACTTCAATATGAATTAAGAATTAGAGGCTTTCACAAAAATTCTTTATTAGTTAGCTTTATGCAATGCTTGGTCTTTTTATAATGTTTCAGTTAAAGAAAAAAAAAAAAAATACAAGACCAGCACAACCTACCTCTCCCTGGAATATCAGGGCAGTACTTAAACAGCATTTAAATACTGTTAAACTTACTAAATACTGTTACATGCTTTAGAATTGTTAGCTCTGTGTTGAGCTTTCCTTAGTTAAATCTTAAATCTATACTACAAGTACCCTTTTTATTGCTTTCTCTGAAAAATTAAAACCATCAAGAAGACCCGAAAGTTAGGATTCCCCATTATGGCAGGCAGCCTCAGGAACTGTCAGCCAAGCAGCCCTTTCTTTGGCAACCAGATAGACTGACCTCACAGAAGCCCAGCTGTTCTGATACTTTACAATTACTCTGAGGGCACTCCAGCTGCTGCAGAGGACCACTACAACAGTTGTTGAAGACATGCTCTAGTTATGAGCACTCTACTCTGTAACCAACTTGAAAAGCAACAGTTTAAGCAAAGCAAGCCTCGGTGGACTCTGGATGACTTTGTAGGCATTTTCAGTCAAGCCAAAATGGGATCATAAGCAGAAGGGTTGTGATTAATGCAAACAATATCCTTTATTTTCACAAAGGGCTGTGCCATGATTTATCCAAACACCCTTGCCACATATAATCAATCAGGTTATTGGGGTACCAGCTGCTAACACAGGTGGCAGCACTGATAGTAGCAGTAGGACTGCTGCAGAATTCTGGAACACAGCTAGAGATAGGAACTAAGTGAGAGAAAAAGCCAGGGCCAAGAAGCTCAGTGTAGGCTCTGGTCACTAGAGGTATTCAGAAAGTCAAGTCTTAAGAGCAAGTGTCCCAAAACCCTAGGCCTGAGAGCTATAATGCCAGCTGCTATTAAGATCCAAATGACCAAGCATCATAGGTGTCAGTACAGTAACTCTGGACTCTTACCAAGGGTCTCAATACCCACAGCCCACCTAGCAGTTACACACTTGCAGACACTGCCTTCTGGTGCCTGCTCTTTCCACTCAATGATGCTGGAAAAAGAAGATTACAACACCTGCCAAGTCCTAGAGTCATTGGTGGTTAAATCAGAACAGTAAGCTATCAACCTTAATATTACAATCATAAATTCCTGGTTCTGAAGCCTGGAGCTAGAAGCCCAGCTCTCAAGGCTTAGAGTCTGCCAGTCCAGCCCTTGGGCCTTGGGTACTCAGGGGCCAGGGACAGCCAACACTAGAAGAACCTCTCTTCAATTCTCATGATTTCTATATAGGCAAAGCAAGAGGACTATATTCAGCAAGACACCATATTTAACATCATTTTAACCACTAATAATGCAAAAGGGGATCACTGAATTAAAGAAAAAAAAAAACATTTCTTATGCTCTTGCTATACAATACTGTCCTCAAAGCTTTCAGTTCATAATCTCAGTACACACAAACATACTCTAAGAAGTTATTCTCACTGAAGTTCCTTGAGGTCTCTTTAAGAAACCAGTACATGCAGAGGTGGGAATGAAAACAGGTCTTTGAAGTTCCAAAACACCTATCCTTTCTACATTTTCTGAATTTAATCATTAACAATTCTGCAAAAATTAGAACTCAGTGCAAAAGTCTGTTTTTATGACAGCATGAAATATTCAGATAATAGTACAAGAAAAATGAAGCATTACTGACCACAAGAGAGGAAAAATTTTTAATATAACCAGTGACTCATAAGTCAATTGCTGGGTCTTTTAACTCAGTATCCAAAAATAAATTAAATTCAGCTGTGTAAAGGAAAGAAAGTCAACGGTTTCTATCCCCACAAAGGTGGCACTGTTGGGGGTCACAACTTTTAGAATCACCTCTAGAAAATGACCTTCAACTTTTCTAATAAAGGACTCAACTTAAAACCCAAAGTATTCTTAAACTTCAGAATCATTAGTCTAGGCACTAAGTGACAGGTATACCTTTCTTTTCAAATACTGCACCTGCCTGATAGCACGAAACTGTCCTGATTCATCCACAATAGCAGGAAGATGCTGAAATTCACTGGGAGAATTTCAAGTGCATAATATGCCTTTCATGAGGGTAAAGGAAATTTCTCCACAACTCTCCAATGACTGCTTAAAATAGGTTGTCAAAGATGGCTAGAATGGAAGAAAAGACTCAGAAATTTATCAACCAGTATAAGGGAAGAAAAGTTTCAACATGAGGTGTTGAAAGTATGGCTTCCCACTGGCCTGACAGCATCCAGAAACTTACATCCCCTTTCTATGAGAGAGTCAGGTGAATAGTTATTTTTAGGGGAATAATGGGCTTGGGAAACACCACCCCCCCAACCCCCCACCCCGGTCTGGGACAAGTCTGACCAGGAGAATAGAAAACAGAATGTAAGTAATTCTCTGCGGGACTGAAATAAAAGGTGCTGTGTGACAAGTCATTCCAGGTGCATTGATAGATTTCAGACTTTACAAAAGAGGACTTCAGTCTTCTCTGGTTAGTAGAGATTCAATATGGAAACTGGAAATGGTAAGTATGGTGGTACAGGTTTGTGATCCTGGCATTCACAAGGCTAAGGTAAGATTGCAAGTTTAAGGCCAGCTAGGGCTCCATAAGGATTAAGGAGAACCTGTCTCGGGAGGGGCTGAGGTAGATTCTAAGGTTTCTCAGTCTGCCAAAGCACACAGCCTTTGGGGAATCGCTATCTGAATGCCAAACCTCATGTTTTAAAATGCAAACCTGCCTCTTACTGGCCACATTAAGGGGGGGGGAGGGGTCTTCATTTCCTGACACTTTTTTTATAATGCATCATTTAACCTTTATTTCCCTCCAATGTAGTATCTATGACTTCCAAGATGATTGTTCCTATTAAAACAATGTATTTCATACTTTTCAGGGCCCTTTTACTTGTTTGATTTGGTTTTTTGAGGCAGAGTCTCCCTGTATCCCAAGCAGGCCTGGAACTGCTGGCAGATCTCATGGTGAGTTCTGCCTGTCTCTGCCTCATGAGTGCTGGACTTAAAGACATGTGCAACCATACCAGGCTCAGGGCCTTTTTAAAATACTAACGAGCATGGCAGGGTCTCTGCCTCTATCTCTAGCCTTGTACTGCATCTCTCTCCATTTTCCTCTTCCTTCTATCTTCCATTAGACTTCTATGAACTATCATTCCTTTTCTGAGGCAAAGGTATTTGCGCATTCATATGTCATCTATTGTTATGGTCAGAAATTTTCTTCAGACTTTCACAAATACTAACACACTGCAAAAAGGTTAATCACCTGCTAAACCCAAAGAGGACAGGAATCACTTTTATCATCACTGTTCTTCTCTAGTGCAGTGATTGGCACATGGGGAAGCAACATTAGCTGAATCAATTTAATATAGCAGGGTTTGCAAGCATGAAGTAAGTTATATATAATATATATATATATAAGTTATATATATTAAGGGCTATATTCTCTCTAGAACTTCATAGGTTTCATTTTATAACTTACCTCAATCATACCTGAAGTGCTGTGTTGAAAGGTAAACTGAGGCACAATAAAAACTTTCAAAGTGTTTATTTATTCAAAACAATTCATAAATTACATAGCTCCAAAGCAGAAGTGGTCCAGGAGCCCTACCCAGGGAACACGATGGAGAGGTCTCTACAAGTGACCATAAAAGTAAAGCAAAGAAATATTTGGTTACAGTTACATTGTCGCTTTATTTGGTCCATGTTGTTGGAAAGTCCCTAGTTATATAAGTCTGCCAGCTGCTTCTGAGTGAGCTTAAAATCAGTTTTTCTTTAATTAGAGTATTTGCAGGAAGCATGCACTCAGGTTAAGATTTTGCAAGTGCCTTCAAAGCAAGCAAGGTTTAGGACATTTATGAAGTAAATGCCTGCTCAGAGAGTCTTCTAGTCTGGCCTCCGTTTTAATCTGCTTTAACAAATAATCTATATAGAGGTCCTATGAATGGCTCAGGCATGACGTACTTCCTATAGCCACCAAGTGAAGCTTTTCTCTATGTTTTGGGGGCTGCAGCACTTTAGCTTTAAGATAAACAACCCATATTCCTCTGCAGCTAAATCTGACAGTATACTTTGTAGTTCTTTACCATTTCCACTTAGCATTAAAAATGCCAGCAATTCTACACTCAAGTCTCTTCTTACTTTTTATAGAGTACCAGGGGTATGAATAATGTTAGGCTGTCATATAATCCAGAAAAGAAAAGAAAAAAAACTAAGAAAATAAATGAGATAATTTATAAGAAATGTGGATAAATATTAGTTTTTCTCTTTCCTGCCGAAGTTCTCATCCCTACTTGTCACCCAGTCCTCAGAGTATGTCCACACCCTTTCATAAGTTGTCTAACCCTCTTAAATGGCACATAAAAAACCTAAGTAGAAACTCTAAATGCAATTTTCCCACAAAATGTTATTACACAGCACTATAACTTAAGTTCATACAGTATGAAGTACATTTAGGGGCCAAATAAGAACCCTACAAGAACAAACATGGTTTCCATGGGAACATGCATATTCAGTTCCAAAGACCAAACTGGCAAAACTGTTTGGAACAAAGTCTGGTTTTAAATTAGAGTACCTACATTCTGGGAAATATGTATGTAAACAAAATTTTGAGAATCAAAACCTATCTTTTTAACTACATGTATACAGCTTAAATAAAATAAGTATTTAGCTTTTTCCTGATTCTAATGTTCAAAATTGTAATATGGCTCTCTCTTCTCTAATTAAAATTTCCTTATTAAATTTTCCTAATTAATCTGCAGTCCCCAATTAAAGTCCTTTATACTAATAAAGTAAACATGTTCTAGCAGCTGGGAAGCTGGGTCAGAGACTAAAGTGCTTGCTGAGCAGGCATGAGGACTTGAGTTTGGATCTGCAACATCCACATATAGTTGGGTAGCATGCCAGTAACTCCAAAACTGGGGAGGTGGTGCCATGAGTATCCCTAAGGTTACTGGCCATCCAACCTAGCCTAATCATCGAATTCCAGGTTCAGAGAAGAGAGACTCTGTCTCAAAACATAAGGTAGAAAGAGACTGAGGAAGACATTTACCACTGGTCCCCACACACATGTGCTCACACACATATGACCATGTATACACACACAATTAGATAAATAAACATGCTTGCCCTCATTTTGTTTCCTGTTGTTGTGAGAAAATATCCTGACAAAAACAACTTAAGGAAAAAAAGGTTTATTTAGCTCACAAGTCCAGGTTATAGTTCATCAGTGGAGGGAAGTCAAGACAGCGGGAATTTGAAACAGCTACTCACATCCAGTCAAGAGCAGAGAGTGAATGCATGCATGGTTGTACTAAGCTCACTTTCTCCACTCTTACATAGTCCAGGTCCCAAACCCAAGGAACAGTGCCAGCAACAGAGGGCAGGTCTTCCCATCTCAGTGTAGTCATAACAGACATGCCTTTGCTAATGGGCCAACCTGATCTAGAAAAACCTCACTCTGAGGTAATAAAAAGACTCTTCTCAGGTGATTCTAGATTGTGTCAAGTTGACAAACTAATCATCATAATGCCCTAAGTAGAACTTTCTAACTAAAATACCACATAATTCCTAGCAGTGATGATGTCATCAAACAATGCCTTACAACAAACCCAGTTTAGGGGTCCTACTAACTGCATAATAGACACCCTATTGTGCCAGTACACAGACCAGCAAATGTTTTCCTCACCCAGTATTCTATCACAACTTCTTCAGCAAAAACGAAATCTCAGAGGCTTGAGGCTCCTAGAAGGCTTATTCCAAATTCCTTCTTCCCTTTTCTTAGGGGGATGCATGGAAAAGTGATACTAGGAATTGAACCCAGGGATGCTAGGCTAGTGCTAAACCACTATGTTACATGTTTACTTGTTTTTGAATTTTTGAGACAGGGTCTCACTAAGTTGCCCAGACTGGTGGTAAACTTTATTCTGTAGCCCAGGCTAGACTCCTGCCTCCTGCCTCAACTCCGTAGTAGCCAACATTATAGGCCTGTGCCACCAGGTCCAGCCCTTCCTTTACTTACTTATTCTTCACAGTTATTTTCCTCTTTTAGTATTCAGCCATCTATTCTTAGTGAATACTTCATTATATTGCTATGTTTGTGTTTTCTGTGTCTTGATTGGACCTGAACTGAAAGATTTTTTTTTTTTGTATTTTCACAATATATTATTTTGCTTTTTAGAAAAACACATTTCAAAAAATTTAGAAAGGTGAAATTTAACCTTAAGAAAATAAATCTCAAAAAAAATTAAGAACGCTAGACTTGGTGGAGTAAATGTTTAATCCCAGCACTTAGGAGGCAGAGACAGGCAGATCTCTGAGATTGAGGCCAGCCTAGTCAACATAGTGAATTCCAGTTCAGGCCCAGCTGGGGCTACAAGGAGGCCCTGTCTCAAAATAAAAAAAGAGTTAAGTAGGTGAAATTTAACTACATATGCTCAACACTCACCTATGTTATATACTGAACACTGAAGAATATTTTTAGAAATGACACTTTCATTAAGGAACAAGTAATCAAGACACTAGTTCCTGGCAACTGGACTCAATCTGCAGACCCCTTCCATTCTCTGGAGGTTAAGGCCAGACTCAAAAGTCCTAACCTTCTAATCACACTGGTTACTTTTTCTGGCAAAGAGCCCCCATCCTGAAGCTCTCCAGACTTTCCTCCAAACCCCATGAGTCATCTCCTTAATGTACAAAAAAACAGTCAATTCCAAGAGTTTTAGGGGTTCTGTGCCAGGAACCAAGGGAAAAAAGCAAAGATTTTTTATTACGCCAGTCGGCCTCATGGAGCTCCTTGCAGCAAATAAGGAGCATCAAATAGCTTGTTTCTTTGTCCTTCCTCACAGCATCCTTTTTAATAACTGATGTTAGCCTATAAATCTTAAGCACCTCTTTTCAACCCCTACTCTGACATGTTTCCTACTCCCATGATTCTTCTCAGCTCTTAGCTTCTGCTAGCATATGTGCAATTCTGACTCATACCACCCCAAACTGTAAGTTTTTGTGTGTGTTGCTTATTTCTCAATCTGTATAAAACAAAGAAAGAATAAATGAGCAGACAGACATGATACTGACTGGTGACTGATTATCCATGCAGAAATGTGCAATGGGCAACTAAAAGCCTGAATCCAGAACTAATGTGAGGATATAATGTTAACTTTATTTTATATATACACATTTGGTAGTAACAATCATGAATTGGAAAATACACAATTCCTCAAAGATGGAGACCAAAATGTAGAAAACAGAAAGTCAAAGACTGAAGTTTAGAAATTATGAAGCAGCAATATGTATTTTATTAGCAATCAAATCTACTATACTATATAGCTCATATATAAATATTACACACACACACACAATTTAGCAAGCTCACAGAATTCTTGTCCAATAGCTAGACCTACTTGCTACTGTATTCTTACTCAATTGGCAGGGCAGTTAAGGTTAAAAGCCTTCAACATAAGAAAATACAACCGCCCTACAGGAGGAAACAATATTACTACAGTATATCATGGTTTGAATGAGAAATGTGTCCCCACAGAAACAAGTGCAGAACACTTGGTCCCCAGACGGTGGCAGTGCTATTTGGATGACCCTGGAATCTTTGATATGCTATCCAGCTAGTAAACCCTAGGCCACATAGCCTGGTCCTGTTTCTGGTTTCTTTGCTTCCTGGTGCTCTCAGAGATATGACCAGCTGTCTCACACTTCTGCTGTCACATCCACAATCTGCTTGAGCCACCATGCTAGCCCTCCATAATAAACTGTATCCTCTAAACTCTGAGCCAAAATAAACCTCATCTCCCTTAAGTTGTTTCTAACTACTACCTGGTGACAATGTAAAAGTAATTAATACCCAGCACTACTATACTTCAGTATAATTCCATCTGTTGTTATGCACAAAAGTACTTATCATCCTGCCACTCCTCAGGCACTATCTCAACTACGTTCACAAGGCAAAGTACTCACAAGGGTCATAAGTATTTATGTGATACTAATTTAAAAGCAAGCTGTAACTGTTACCTCTTATTCCCAACTACTGTATTCTACACTATACTAAACCACACAAATTTTTTATACAATATTCTGCTGGAGAGACACTGAAGACTTTTAGGGAGAGAGAAAACAGAAAAGGAAGAGGGAAGAGGGGACACAGAGAGGGGTGAGAGACAAGGAGAGAGAAAGAAGAGAGGGAAGAGGAGGGTGAGAGCAGGACAGGGAGAAAGGGAAGAAGGGTGATGCGGACGGGGAGGAGACAGAGGGAAATGGGGGGCAGGGGAGACTAGAAAAAGAGATTTAACTATGATCACAACTTAGGGGCACATCTGTAAAGATTTTACAACCAAAAGGAAAAAAAAATCTATGATAATGGTTATCAATTGACTAGTAGACTACCAGAGATGAATGCCAACAACAGTAACGGTTTTACTCCTAAAATTTCAGCATCGCAGAAATAAATACCTTGAAACACCTAATTTCCTTACTGAAACAGTAAGTGTCAAGTTAGCTTCCCCAAAACACTAATATCTGTCAAATTAAGTTAAAGTGGTTCTTCTGAATGTTCCTAGCTGTGTAGATTTGGTCACATCTAATTTGTTATCTGGTTATGGTTTAGTGTAGAAGAGCTATACAAAAGAACATAAATTTGTGGTTGCATTATTTTCAAGCAAGTTTCAACAAAAAAATAATAAACATATTTTGACTAGGGGGAGACGGCGACCTCTGATAGCTGCTGTCATTTGAAATGGTCCCAACTCCAGTTTAACAACATTTTCCAGTGGAGTATGAAAAAGAGCAGGAGGGGACTGCTCAATACATGTGCTGTTTCAGGGAGGAGGAGAGAATTGAGACACCTAGCAGCACAACACACAGAAATCAAGTTCAAGTAGAATGGGACACAAATACGAAAAGGAGAGCAAGGAAAACACACCATCTAGAATGCAAGATCATCTACTTCAACCCTAAAACTGGACATTGTGAGATTTGCCCCAGCCAGCCCCAAGAGAGCCAAACATAAGCTAATGTTAACATCAAATTCAGCCACTGTTCTTGCTGTCCTAGAACCAATCACAGAACAGGATCATGTGACCAGAGGGAGTTTCTCCATGGGCATGCCCAGACGAATCCTGTCCTCATCTCACAACAGAGAGCCCAGAGCTGACCCTGGCCACTAAGTATTCTACTTTCATCTGTCCACAATAGGCTCAGGTGCACTATTGCCCTCACTCTAATGATGGCCACCTAGTTCTACAGTTTTATCACTACTCTGAGGCTGAGAATCCATTAGGGAGCAAATGAGAATATTAGTTCGGGGAGTCTTCAGGGTGCAGTGTCCACTGATTCCTGGCTGGACTGAGCTGCAGCTTCCTTCAAAGACAGAAAGCTGAAATGTGAAGTAGTATACTGCTTCCAGCATTCTTTCCATTCCCTTTTACAGCCCTGTCTCTTCAAAACCACTCTCTTTATGGCTTCAAGGGAAAGACTGACGAACTTCTTGCTGAGATAGCCAGAGTCAGTTCAGAGGCCTCAAAGTACAGAAAGCTCAGCTCTCTGACTCAAGGTTGTTTCTGTACCACTGTCTCAACAAAATATTTGATTCTCCATGTACTTTGGCCCAAATTAAAACATAAAATTTGCACCTGTCACTATACAATCACACTCACATTGCTGTTCCTGTAGCATCAGGTCTGGGCTACAACTGCTGTCTTTTGCTCCTTCTCTATAAATTTCTCCACACACCCAGCCTGCTTCATTGAAGACCTTGTTCTCAATAGTCAAACCACTCTGCTCTGATGGCTTCATGTCCCTTACCACAGCCCATCTTTTCCCACTGCACAGCAACAATTTAAAAACCCAGCAGATATAATGAGAGCTTTAGAGCTCAAATTAGCCCTCTTCTTCCTTGTCTTCAAATGGACCAAAACTATAACAAACATCTTTGCCCAATTTGTGTCTCCACAACTCATCCCACACCAACTATTCTAACAGCAAGTTCTTTGCAGACTAAAAATGAATCAACTAAAATAAAAATAAATAATTGACAGTTGTAGTTTGAGACAGGGTCTCACCATGCTATTTCTGGAATTATGGGCAAGTTCAAACACAACCACTATGAAAATATTTGTATACACTGGTAACAAAATATTCATTATGAAGATGAGTACAGTCAATTATTAAAGATATAGATTTAATGTTTAATTTGAAGCATGACAGAGAAAATTGCTGCTCTTCAAATCAGATGTTAGTTTTTTTAAGCAATAAAATGAGTTATATAACTTGTTTTATGAACATATTTATACTTGGTATTCATCTCTAAAACCATCTTTAATTTTTTTTTTTTTTTAGCATTTTCAGATTTGGAAAAAGTAGCAAGTAGCTGTTATTGTCTCTCTATGACAATGTACTACATAAGAAGCAGAAGCAGTATTTAAAAATCACCCAAACAATAATCACAAAAAGATGTCAAAAACCATTAGTCATTAGGGAAACACAAACTAATATGAGTTACCTCTGTACTCACAAAAATAGCTAAGACATCAGAGAGTAACAAGACCAGGTTGTGAGGAAAACAGACCTTCTTATACCCAGCTGATGGAAATGTGTGAATAGTCTGCATAGCCGTTTAGTAGCGTCTAGTAATGATTCTACTCCAATGTATCTGCCTCCAAGTTCAAATGTGTCTACTCAAAGACTTGCTGCCAATCACATACAGAAACAATATCACAAGAACAGTGTAAAATTCAGAAGAGCCATGAGCATACCAATAGCTCCATGTACCCACACTCTGAATATATAGCAGCAAAATCAAATGGACTACTGATAGATAAAATGTTTGGAGCTCAAAACATTTTGATGGCAAAAAGGAAAAAAGTCTATGACTCCAAGTGAAAACTCAGACTAGTCAAAAATCATCCAATATAAAGCCTATTTTACAATGTAGTATTAAATATTTCATAGACTATATTGAATATGAGTATCCCAAAGTCAACAGCTAAAGCACTCTGTGTATCATTTCCCAATCCCTGAGAGCAGTGGACTGCAGACTGTGGGACACACAGTTCCTGCAGCATATGTGTAGCTGTGGAAAATATCAAAACTTGGAATTCAAACTCCAGTTTCTAAGTTTCTAACAAATGCACATCACTTTCATGCTAATGACTGAGATCTGTTTGAACCCTGATCAACTGAACCTTAAAGAATCCTGGTAGTCAAGTTTTACAACTATGAAAGTCACGCATACACACCTTTAAGAACACCCATTTCCTTTTTAAAAGATATTTTAATTATTATTTTTATTTTATGTGTCTGAGTGTATTGCCTAAAGTATGTAAGTGCACCCATGTAATGCAATGTCAATGGAGGTCAGAAGAGGGCATTGGGTCCCCTGGACCTGGAGTTATTGATAGTTGTAACTACTGAAAATCAAACCAGCATCCCCTGTTAGAGTAGCCAGTGCTCTTAACAGTGAGCCTTTGCTCCCCCCCAAAACACTCACTTTAGACAGTTGTCTTTAAATTTGAAAAGTGTAGGATCACCTGAGATTTTTATTAAGAATATTACAACACAATCCTCAGGCTAGGTCTGGAGTTAGGCATGAAACAAACCTTCATTTTTAGCATACAGTACAAATAATATAGTCCACAAAAACTGCCCTGTAAGAAATTCTCATCTAGGGATGAGTGTAGTGATGCACAAACAAAATCCCTGCACTTACACAGCTGAAGCTGGAGGATTCCAAGTTTTAGGCCACACTGGGTCACACAATGCAATTTCTCTCTCCAAACATCATTTTTTTTTAAAGAAAACAGTAGGCTGGGCCTTTAATCTCAGCACTTAGGAGGCAGAAGCTAGTGGATCTCTGAGATCTAGACCAGCCTTGTCTACATAGAGAATTCCATGCCAGCTGGGCCCTACAGGGAGACCCTGTCTCAAAAATACCAAAAACAAAAACAGAAAACCAAACAATGGGTCAGCAAGATGGACTGCCATGTAAAAGCACTTGCTTTGCAAGTCTGATGTTCTGAGTTTGATCCCCAGAACCCACAAAAAGATGGAAGGAAGACAACCCACTCCACAAAGCTGTCCTCTGACCTCCACATTTGTGTCCATGGAGAAATGGATAAAGGATGTTTAAAGTAAGGGCATAAATGTTTCCCAATTAAATAAACCAAAGAAAAACAAGGAATCCTCAATCAGCACTACCAATGTTCATTCTATGAATAAATACAAAATCAACTTTCACAGAAAAATCTTATGACTTTGGTCATAAGAAAAGGTTAATTCGCTAAGAAGCCCAGCACTGAGAATGAGACAGAAGGTTGTCTAGTTCAAGGTGAGCTGGCTGGATAGCAGCTGAACCATACCTGTGTGAAAAGAAAATGATAAATTTCCATAATCAAACGTGTTTTCCAAATGTAGTGTAACAAAAACTAAAAACCAATAAAGCAATTCTCAAGGATACTGCCCTGGGGACTGGGGAGCTAGATAAGTTGGTAAAGTGCTTACTGAACAAACATGAGAATCTGTGTTGGATTCCCATCACCCATGTAAAAGCCAGGCCCAGCAGTACTGTCTATAAGCCAACACTGGCAAGGCAGAGACAGAAAGATCCACGCAGCTGGCTGTCCTGCCAGTCTAACTGAATCAGTGAATTCCAAGTTCTCAAAAAATAATGTAGAGAGTGACTGAGGAAGACACCTGACACAGACCTCCATTTTCCACCTGCACATACACACACACACACACACACACATATGAGCATATACTTACAGGTATATCACAGACCCACACACAAAAAGAAAACATTAAAAATGCCATCATGGAAGCTGAGAGGGTTGGGGAGGAAAAAAAGAGAGAACAGGAAACTATGAGAATGAATCACCTAAACATGGGAAAAGAATCAATTCCAAAACAACATCCGATGATAAGTCACAACCCCAACTGATTTTCAATATTAAATATGATGAGAAACTAACTATTGAGTTCAGGGTATGATGAGAAAATAATAAGCAGCAAAAAAATAAAAGGCTAAATTGATAAGACAAAATAAAAATTAACAATTAGAAAACAAAATGGAACTAATAAAGAAAGGGTTGGATTTTTGAAAGAATAACAGTATAGAATATCCAGTAAATTACTAAGGACAAAACAAGCAGATAAGGAGATATATTTACAAACCAGAGAGATGTACAAACCAAAGAAAAAAACTACACAAAAAAACACAGAAAGCACAACAAAACGAAAATTTTCTAATTAGACATTTCTAATTAGATATACTACTACATTGATTCTGGGAGAGGTTTAAAAAATAAATAAAAATAAAGCAGGAATTCAGAATCTGTAATTTGCTCTAATAATAAATAGCTCTAACACAATTGCTCTAACAAAACTTGCTTCAACTAAGCCGAGTCTTGTTACAAATTCCTTAAATCCTCAATATAAAAGTACCTAGGGTGAACCATATCTAATTTTTAAGTCACAATCACTAATTCTGAACAATCAACCTAGCCCTCTGTTCATAAATTCAAAAAGCATAACAAAACACACACATAAAAACTTTATTATCATTCTGAGAGTTATCCTGAAACACAAATAAATCTTACAATCTCATTGAAGAATATATATATAGGAATTTACATACTATACTTTACATTGAATCTGAGTGGGGAACACATCAAAAGAATGACATCTGGACAGGAAAGATGGCCAGCAGTTAAAAGCACCGGGTGCTCTTGAAGAGGACCTGGGTCGATTCCCAGCACCTTCATGGCATCTAACAACCAACACCCTCTTCTGACTTCCTCTGGCCTTGCAGGACATAAGTGCATTCACATACATGCAGGCAATACATTCATACACATAAAAAATTTAAAAACATAAATAAAAATGAAAAGAATGACATCATTGCCACATTAGTTTCTCCAGAAACTGAAGGACGGTGGATGCTATGAGCACTGCAGTTAAGGGCAGCTGATTTTGAGTCACTTAGTCATGAATTTAAGTTCCATCCCAACCCTCAACACATACAAGAACCAAATGTATTTTAGTTCTCTAAATTCAGCTACAAGAGGGGAAAATAATGTTTACATCATAAGTATAGGAAGATTAAATTAGAAAAATTTCAAGAGTGCCCAACAGACAGCACAAAGTGAATATTCAGGTATGTCAATATAATTGAATTATTGCTCTTATTTAAACTGTATAAGTTCATGCTCCCCACCCCTGCTCCCCATGTAAATCATTTGAAAGAGTCAACATCTAAATTTGATTTCAAAATACTCTAAAAATTCAGAACTATCATATAAGGAAATTTCTATCTCATGATGAAGCAACACAGCAGAAATTTTCATTATCCCTAGTGTTATTCTACAATGAAAATAAATAGGTCAAAATAAAGAAAATCATTTTTTAAAAATTATTGGAACCTATAAGAAATCATCACGATGGTTATGTTATGTAAAACGTTAGTACACAAATCACAGCTAGGACAGAAGGAAAAGGAATAGGCAGTAGACTCAGATCAAGCCCATATTAGTAACAATATAACCAACTCTTTCTTAGTAAAGAGTGTCCTTTTTACCCCTAACATTTGTCAACTGCTATACGGTACACTTTCAGATCTTTCGATGACCTCTAAACTATAAAACACTACATTCATTTTTAACTAAGAAAACCTACCCATTTTGTGGTGTTTTCCAAATTTTAACTCCGAATTTGGTTGGTCTGTGACATACTTCCTACCTATCCCCATCTTTCACAGATGGAATTAGGTGAAAGCTGACAGTGTACGATTATAAAAGTCCTCTGCCTCCATTCTCTACAACTTATTTTCTATCCCCCTTCTACAGAATAAATGTTTGTTTGGTTCCAGTAAACACTCAGATCTGAAGAAATTGCTCATGTCTAACCATACAAAGTTTAAAGCTGTTAAAAAGAAGATTTTGAGACATTTAATAGGTTGCCCAAGGTCATTGAAATGTGATTTAGATCAATTCCACATTGTCTTTTTCTTTCCTGTCTTTTCTCTAGCTCTGCCGATTTGCTTAGCATGAATACAGTTTCAAGCTTTTACTGTTTCTCGACAACAGAATGCCAAATGTTCCATAAGGACTACTGTACATGTATTTTTTTCTGGAAACCATTCACTTATCTCATCCACTATGTCCTACTATGTGCCAAAAACAATTCTAAGCCCTATCATGAAACAATTCAAGCAAATCACTCACAGGGATTCTTTAATGTAAAGAGAACCCTGCTCACTTCACATACAAGTCACCTTGTTTCCTGGGAGGAAGCTCCTAACCCTTGCCTAAATAAAGTATCTTCATTTGGAACTCAATTCATGATCAAATTTCTTCTAAGATTAAAGCTCCTATACCTAGGTAAATATCAAGCACAAAAGCTGAAGATACTCCTTTGGAACAAACTGACCACAGGTTTAATTGTACTTTGTGTGCTGCCAACTCCATACCTACAACACCTCAACCTCAGGAAACTAGTTCTCTGCAGTTTCACTACATGGCATACATAACTAAACTCCCTGGCTTGGCCAAACTTCAGCAATCAAGCAGATAGAGCAAACGAAAGGGCAAAGACTGCCACTTGTTTCTTCATATTACATTGTCACAAGGTATTTTGTAGGTGAACAGTGGCTTAAGAAAATTTCATGTATTGTTGCAAAAAAAAAAAAAAAAATCTGTTCTTACAGCCCTGTGCAGTAAAACAAGAAAACAAGAATCTTAAAGATAAAGGAAATTGTTCCAATCACCATCATATTAATAGCATTTACTTAAAATTTATAAGCATACACAGGAGTCTTTAAAGGAGAGAAGAAAACCAGCTAATATTGTGTCTGCACAAAGACACCTCTTTTCTTTTACCAACAGTCCATGAAGTTTCACTTTTGTTTCTTCTAAAATACGAAGTTCACTTCCTACTTCCGACTTTGAAGTCTACTTCCTAGTTCCTAGCATGGCTTTAAATCTTCAACTCTTTCCAGCAATTATAACCATCTACTTTAAAAACAATTCTAATATTGGTAATAAAATATATTAACTGGTAACACAGTATGAACAATGGAACAGAAACAATGTATTAACAAGGAAAAGAAATACATTTACATTTTTTCTTTGGAAAAATAAAAGAAGGGCACAGTGCTAGGGATGTGGTTCTACCAGGAGCCTCTGGGTTTGATTCCCACACCATTATAAATAAATCAATACAACTGAATTATGAAAATGCATGATTTGCTCTATAAACTTTCTCCAATATCAATGATATTATCTATCACACATAACACGTTAAAAATAGCATCACGCTGTGACTGTTTTGAATTTAAAAAGTATTGCCTTTGTAAAGGGAGGGGCTCATTAGACAAGGATACTGGACTTGATAACCAAGATCACTTTCAGTAACTCGATTCTTGATTCTACAGTTTTATGAATACACTTCTGAGCCACCAGTTACCTGACTCTATGCTAAAGAAAGATTTTAGTCAAACTAAACATTTTAAAAATCCACAAAGCTAACAAATTCCTTGCCATTTTCAAGCTTAAGAGAAGCAAAAAAAAAAAAAAAAACTACATTTCCCACTTGAAAATAAGCTTTAAAATGCAGCACTGAAAGCAAGCATTAACAAACTGCTGCCGAATCTATTGCTTAGTATTCCTATGGCCCTTCGATTCTTTCCAAGTCTTAGCTCCAGCACGTACTTAACACGAAAAGCTAAAGCTTAGGGTATTTAAGACGCAATACACGGTATTAAGAGGTAAACAGTTCCAAATTCCCACTATTAAATGTTGAATTCCAGGACTGCAAATAAATGGCAGTCCACAACAACTCACACACAAGTCAAATCAGCTAAAATGAACTTCAAAGCCAACTTGAGCAAAGTGACGAAAATAATATACTATTCTTACCTTCCAAAATTCTTCAGCACCTTGAGTTATCTCAAGTAGTATAAAATTCTAAATTTCAGTCCGAAGTCAAACATTTTGCAGTCTATTTGCACATATGGTCTATTTTAGTACAACAGACTTTTAAAAGAGCACAGGTAGACTGCAAGTACAGTGTGCCAAAACTACAACAGGGCGGGGCATTCAGTTCTCGCCCAGATAAGCCAAACACAGCCGTGGCTGTCCACTGGAAACCCACATGCCCCTACATAGCTTCCAACACGAATAAGGCAAGGTTTCCCCGTACTCAAAACGTATTTCACACCAATGGGGGAGAGAGGGGAAACAAGTCATGACCAACTTCTCTTCAGGGCACAGTGAAAGTCATTCTAGAGCATTCAAGATTCTTAAAGCAAAATCTGAACTAGCAAAATGCCGTCTCTCTAGCCACTCTAAAGGTGAATTCCAGGACTTCTTTGTTATTCTTATTATTCGCTTGAGCGAGTTACCATGAGAATGTCTGATTCAAAGAGTACAGGGTGAACGAGAGAACAAGGTCAAACTTAGGGGACAAAAGATTCCAATAACAGCCATATAGGCTTCCTTTCGAGGGAGACAGTTTCTATCCTAGGGGAAGAAAGAAAAGGAAAAGAAAGCTACCGAATCCTCAGCTTGGACAAAGTGTCCCCAGGGTCGACATGCCTGCCCAGAAAGACAGGGAATTCCATCTGGATGATTCTTTGGGGTAACAGCAGGCCTGGAAGAACAGCACCTCCGAAACAGAAACTGTTCCCAAAGGATGACAAGTGGGTTTCTCGCGAAGGAAAGGGCAAAGCAGAGGGAAGAGAGGGGAAATAAAAGTTTAATTAGGGAGCCTGGCAGAACACTGGAGGAATGCGGGGGACACGCTCAGAAGCCCGCGCCGTCGGTTTCGGAAAGCACTCTATACAGAAGGAAGTGGCCCGACAGCCTCCACCTACACCCCGCTCCCGATCGCAGCCCAGGGACGGGCCGGCCCGGCGGGGAGGCCACGCGGGGCCGTGGGAGCCGCGTCTCACCTTCTGCGCCGCGCTCTGCTGCAGCACATTCTGCTCCACGGTCATGGCCCCCGCGGCGGCCCTGCCTGCCGCGCTCCGCCGGGCCCCGGGCAGCGGCGCGAACGGCCGGGGAGGACGGCAACCCCGCCAGCCGGGCGCGAAGGCGATGGCGGCAGGCGAGCGCGGGCCCCGCGGGCAGGCGGCAAGGCGCGGCCGGCGAGCGCCACCGCGGCCGCCTCAGGTCTTCCGCGCCGCCTGGCTCAGCGCCGCTAGTCAGCGGCCGCCCGGCCCATGAGCGCGGGCGCCGGAAGACGCGAGCAAGCCGGGCCGCGTCTTGCGTTCGCGCGCTGCTTCGCCGGGCGGCTCCGGGGCCCCTGCGGGCCGGGCAGCGAGAAGACCGAGGGAGCGGCCGGCCGGAATGGCGCTGTCCTCCTACCGCCTCGCGAGACTCCGCCTCCGGCCCCGCCCCCACCGTCGTCACCGCCCCCGCCCCGCCCTCCTGCTCCACCTCCGCGCGGCCCCGCCCCGGCCGCCCTAACCCTACATTGTGACCCGCGGAGTGAGGATGGGTAGGGCGTGGCAGCTGAGTATCCCCGCCCCCAGAAGGGTCCCGCCCCCTGACAGGCCACGCCCATCGGGTTGGCAGGGAGTCTGAGCAACCCCCAGCAGCTGGCTGCAGAGAACAGGCTGAGGGCTCTCTCTAAACATGCCCTACCTCAGGGCTAGCGCTGAAGTTTGGCGCCAGATTTCCTTTTTGGTCCACTGTCTCCAAAACAAACAAGGTCGCTCCCTACCTGCAATGTCCCCAAACATCATAGGATCCTGAACTCCAATTCTTTTCTCTATCACCCGTGCCTTTCTAGGAATTTCACAAGCAATGAACTTGCAGGAAAAGTCAAATAAGCAAAGAACTGTCAGAAGTACTGCTGAGGATTTACTTTTTCTCCTTAAGTACGATGCATAAGTATTGACATCATGCGTCTATTTCATTTATTAGAATGTTACCAGTCATTGGTAGGCCCTCGAGATATAAGACTTATTTACTGAAGACCATATAAATTAATAAATATAAAGCAAACAACTTTGCAAAAGGATCACTGCCCAGATGATACATAATTCTAAAATCTCTATTGCCAAATTAAACAAACCATTAATGCACTATTGTATCTAGAACTAACAATGAAAAATTCTAGCAATGAAAAAACAATCTGGAGTCGAAAAAAATACCTCAGTTGCACCCGCTAACCAAGGACAAGTAAGAATGCAGTGGAGGGAAAGCCAGAATACTCAGTACATATCATCATAAATACCATAATACAATATACACACAAATCCGGGTATCGTTTTTGATACTATGACAAGGAACGCTGGGTGAAAAATTCATGAAATAGCTGGTTTTATTTAATCACGATAACTTGTAAAGTCTTTGTAATAATTCACTGTACTCTTCAACCATTTTTGGTCTGCCCTTTGGATGTCTTCAATCATCTTTTATGATCTTTCCCTCGACTCCTTGTATTTACTTGCCATGTGAGTTTGACAAATTACAAATTTTATTTTATTGATGTCCTACATCTTTACAAGAGAAATTGAAAAGCTGTGAAATGGTTGGAAGCAAATAATTTAAGGGAAAAGGTAAGAGTTTCCAAGCATCAATTGTGTATGAGAACATGAAAATGCAAAGAGAAGGTGAACTGTCAAAGATAGCCCACTAAAGCTCATTTTTCCTCATTTAGACACCAAATGCCTTTCCCCTTATTTGCTTATGAGCTTCGTGTTTTTCCGTAGTATAGTTGTTAGTTAGAAAATCAGATTCTTCCACTTGAAATTGCAAAGATTAATTGAGGCTGGGGATTCATCTCAGTAGCACAGAACTTGGAAGCAGAAGTCCCTATGTTTGACCTCCAGCACCACATATACCAAAAAAAAGTAAATTTAACATTAAAAAGTCTATTACATTGATTAAAAAATAGTGCAAAATACCAAACTTTAGTTTCAGGAATTTGGCAATGCAGTGTTTCTCCATTCTAAAAACAAACAAACAAAAACCCTGTAGTGCTTACTAGATAAATAAAAACTCAGTAGGGCCAGTATGCTCACCCACTTACACCATTACACCATTAATTAATAACTTTTTGTTTGTTTTGTTTTGTTTTAAGAGAGGGTCTCTCTGTAACTCCAGCTCTCCTGGAACTCACTATGTAGACCAGGCTGGCCTCAATCTCACAGACAGTCACCTGCCTCTAGCTCCAAAGTGCTGGGATTGTCTTATTGGGATGACTAGATGACAGAAACTTGAAAATTGAGCTAAATTAGCATAAAAACCCAATGCCAGGACTGACTCATTTTCTAAATCTGTCCACATCAGTTTTGTTCTTCATAAGTCTGTTTTACTGGGTATGGTAATGTGTACTCTCAGAATATTTAAGAGCTCCTAAATGGATACATTAATCAGCATTGTTGACATTTGCATATAAAAAGATAATATGGTAGCATTCTTATGAAATGAAAACACAATTTTTGATCATACTATAGTTTGAATATCACTCATACACACACACAAACACATACACACACACACACAAAATATGCAAACTAAAGTCTAAGACAACAGCATTGGGAAATGGTACCTAATGAGAGGTAACCAAGCCATCAAGATTCTACCCATTAATTAATAATGTCACAAGAGTGATTCCTACAAGAGATCCCTATAAGAAGGCAAAGCCTTCCATCTTAGCTTACTTAGAGGACCACAACCCAATAAATTTCTTTGTGGTATATCATTCCCTGATCTCAGGTATTCTATTAAATAAGCATGGAATAGCTTAGGGACAAACTCCAAATCTATTTTGTTGTTTGGGTACAGAATAATATTTCTAGCAATACTCAGTAATACATTTTGTGTATGTATATGTGAAACAAGGAATTTGCTATTCTATTCCTGTCTATCTATTTCTCTTTGTTATTGAATGTTTGAAATACATTTCTGGACACTAAAAGTCTCCTATGTTGCCAAAATATATTTTTAAGGTATTAATAAGAAAGAAAAACTGGTTATATCATAGATTTGAAGTTTAAAGAATAAAAGTCTTATATCTACTCCAAGAATTTTAGAATTATTTTCACCTGTTAGATGTACTGGTAGTCTAGAATAAGTTTATTTCCACCTTAATGAAACAATTAACAGTCACCCCAAGAGGATATTTCTACGATGTCACAATGATACTATTCAGAAATACAGCACTATGGATTAGAATCTGTAAAATTATTTGCCTAATATAGGCACAATAAAAGTTTTATTAAATCAAATGGACAATTAATAAAGTTTATTCATGATTTTACACCAGGTGTCTAGCTGTAACTTCACATTGCAAACGGATAGTTCTGACAGCCTAGTAATATATCATAGGACAAATCATGTCAGTGTTAGTATCTCTAGCCTTCAACAATACCTCCCACTTCCAGCCCCTCCTGATGTTGCTTCATTGATATTGTGTTAATCTACTTAAATTTGCATGACAAATTACCACAGATTAGAATTCTTAAATAGCAGAAATGTATGTCTTCACAGATCTGGAAAATGGAAGCCTAAAATCAAGCAGGTTGTGGGTTTCTCCTCCTGGCTTCTTTTCCATATGGACACCCTGTTTATCTCTCTGTATGCACAAGCCTAACATGCCTGTGTTTTCCTATAAGGACATTACTCATATTGAATGGTCTGTCCTAAACAGCCTCATTTTAACTTCACCACCCCTTTATAGGATTTACCTCAATATGCAGTTATATACAAAGGTATGAGATCTAGTACTTCAATGGATAAATCTTCTGGGAATATAGTCCAGTCCAGAATAGCCATCTTCAGTACACTTCCTTTGCTCCTACAAGGTATAAACTCATGCTTTCAAATATCCTTTGTCTGCCCAACCCCACCACCTTTTCATCGGTAAGAGAGGAAAGAATAGCACCTGCACACATTTTCTACCAGTATTAACATTTCAACTGGAATTATGGGATAGTGTTCTTTAATTTGAAAATGAATATAACCTGGACCTGTCAGAGGGCTCACTGGGTAAAGGCACTGCCTACAAGCCTGCCTACCCACATGGGAGAAAGAGAAAATGAGCTCCCCATCCCCCGCAAGTTGTTCTCTGATCTCCACACAAAAAATTTTAAGTGTAATTTTAAAAAGAAATGAATATAACCGAACGTGAACTTTTGTTGTACCTAGAAAGCAAGGTCTACCTGGGGAGAATCTGCATTTTATCATTTGACTGCATGAAAGTAGCTGTCTCTCACCTGTATCATTTGTTTTCCCTTACCTTAAATAAGCCTCAAGTTGTTCACTCACAGTAAGAATGGCGTGCAAGCCTCAGCTCCTTTATCCATATATATTCAAAATAACAACAAAAACATCTCTTCTTCTATAGTGACACACAATTTTCCTAAAATTATCCTGTGATATATGGGCAAAGAAAAACCACATAAGAAGGTCACTATTGCCAGTGAAGAGTTCTTTTTACATATTCAGAGTACATTCTATATATGCATATATATAGACATATATTTGTATACACACACACACACACACATACAAACCTTGAAGAATGACACAAACAAACTCCAGCTCTGTAATTTTGAGCAAGTTACCTAAGCCTTCTACACCATTCCTGATTGTTCCATTCTAGATCATGGAGAGTATGTGCCTGAGTGACTATGCCCTCAGGTATACCTGACTTCAGAATGGATTTGGCTGATGGGAGTGTCGAGGATGGTGGGAGAGGTGGGCAAGTTAAACTATTCTCTCTCCTTCATCCGCACTAGGTGGCCTCTCTTTAGATTGTATTTCTTGAGAGGCCACATTTCTTACCATACTAACCTTCTGTAGTTTATGGTCTTCCTGGAAAGTTAGATTCCTGGTAAGTGAGATCTACAAACTTTATCTCTACTCTTCATACCTCCAAATTTAGGGCACAATGATCTCTCTTTCTCTCTCTCTTTCTTTCTCTTTTTGTCATCTGTGTGTGGTTTGTTGTTCATGTATGTGGACATGTATGTGCACATACATTTGGAAGCCAGACATGGACTGTTGGTGTCTTCCTCTATAGCCCTCCACCTTACTTTCTTTGAAACAGAGTCTCTCACTGAACCTACATCTCACCCATTTGGCTAGACTGACTGCCCAGCAAGCCCCTGCAATCTTCCTGTCTTTGCCTCTCCAGCATTTGAATTTCAAGCATGTACTGCCATGCTTTTTATATGGATGCTGACAATCTCACTTCAGGTCCTCCTGCTTGAGCAACAAACACTTTTATGCACTGAGTCATGTCCTCAACCCCTACAATGGCTTCTTGCTGTTGCCAAACTGTAACTTAACTCATTGTCATGGTTTAGATTTAGAATATCCCTCGTCTGTTGAAGGCTTGATTTTTAGCCTATAGTACTATTGAGAGGTAGTAGAACACTTAGGATTAATGTTGGGAAGTTATTGTTGTCATTATATAAGGCAACATGTTCCTTCAAAGGGAACATTAAGACACTATCTCTTTCAATTCTCTCTTTGCTTCCTCTCTGCTATGAGATGAGCAGTTTCCTCCATCTCGTGGACCCATCATGACTGGATGTCTTACCATAATGGCTTCATAGCAATAGGTCAAATGTCCATGGGCTTTAACCATGAGCCAAATAAACCTTTCCTATTTATAGGTTGCTTATCTTCTGTTTTTTTGTTTTTTTGGTTTTTTTTACAGTGATGAAACAATTACTAATATACTCTCCGACGTTATTTAGCTTCTTAACTTTTGCATTTCCTGAAAAACTCAATTCTCTGGAATAAATTATTCTGTTTTAACTACTTGAAGAGTATTCTGCTTTTCTAACATAACTCTTACTTTTAAATATTCTTTATAAAATGAAAATAATTTAGGGTTATTTTGATGGCTAAGTGACTGACTATATATAAAATGCCTAGAAAACTACAAGGTATCCTAAAGCATGAATCAGAAATGTCTTCTCAGGTCCATGTTTTAAAGGCTTAGTCCCCATCTTTGCACTCTTGGGAGATGATGTGAAACTTAGCAGATGAAGTCTAATGGTAGATCTTAGATAATCAGAGGCATGCCATTAAAAGTTCCATACCTCACTCTTTCTCTGCTTTCTAGTTGTCATGAGCTGACCAACTTCCTCTGCAACACATTCAAGCCATAATGGGCTTCCTCTCTACATAAACCAAGCAATAGGGCCTCCAGACCAGGAACTGACAAATGCAAAACTGCAACCCAAAATAAAACTGCATAAAAAAAAGGATCTTCCAATATACCTTATGCTGATCTTGAACTCATTATCCTTATCCCACCTCTCAAGTACTGGCATTATAGGCATGTACCACCATGGCTGGCTCAGCTTCACTCTTTTTAAGTTGATGGTTTCCTGTAGTTTGTTAAAACAACTAAACCCTGATTTATACAGGCATGGAATCAGTAAATGACAAATATGATAATTCAAAGTCAAAACTACAAAAGTCAAACAGGACATTATGTGAGGTTTTAAAAATTGCAATCCAGAAGGGCTGGAGAAATGACTCAGGGGTTAAAAGCACTAACTGCTCTTGCAGAGGACCTGGATAGGTCTAGCAGCTATCCATTCTTAACTCTAGCTCTAGCACTAGCAGCTATCCATTCTTAACTCTAGCTCCAGGGGAATCTGACACCTTCTTCATCCTCCGTGGGCATTGCATGACCTGGGTGCACTTACATACATGAAAGAAATATTCTCGTACATATAAAATAAAAATAATTAAAAAAAATTTTAATGTAATTTAGGAAACAGATTCAGAACATGTTTCACAGAAGGCAGGGGAAGTGGGAGTTTACATTAAGCTAACAGTTTTGATTTATTATAAGACAATAAAAGTTCTTTTGTTAAAAACATTGGAAATAAGAAGAGTGATTTTATTTTTGTAATGGGCTATGTGATCTACTTAGTTAAAATTTATAAACAAGAATCTAATTACATCTGATATGCATCTTAAGTCTCTGTATCCAGGTAATTATCTCTTCACGGTTCCTGCTTGTCAAGCAAACTAATTCGGGCACCAAAGTTCATGTTCCTGGGCAGCAGCTCAAGTCAGATGTGAATGGTGTTTCCTAAAGGCCTTCTAACCCCGTTTTCAATGGTTCTTTCAACACTTTTATCATTATGATTTTTCCTGTATTATTTCCCCAAGCATGAGCAAGTTTCTTGCAGTTCAGACCCTTGGAAGGTTCAGAACCCTGTTATAAAGGTTTCTTTGTGAAGTAAAAGTTGAAATATGTTCAGGTTTAGGATAGATACATCACTTCAAACTGAGGCTATAGAAGACTAGGAAACACACCTCAAAACACAGTTTTTGGCATACTTTGAACTGGTTCTTCTGAGAAACTATGAACATAGGAATTGCTCTGAAAAGCATCCCTTTTGTGGAAGAAATTTACTGCTCTATGGGAAATCTACCTTAGTAAAATAGCCATATCAGAGAGAGGACCGCTCCAAGGTTGCATTACTGTGACAGAAGCAATTTAGGAGAGGACAGATTTATTTTTGTCAAGGTTCCAGAGGAGTCAGTCCATCCTAGCGGGAAGGCATGTCAGAGTTCATGTAGAAGTAGGCATGTGAGACTGCTTGCTTACATCTCCCCTGATGAAGAAGGAAAGCATTTGGCTGGAACAAAAGAAGCATTAGCCTAAAAGGCCGGTCCTCAGCTAGCCACTTCCACCAGCAAGGATTCCTTTTAAAGGCCCTAGTAACCTCCCTAAACAGTATAACTAGCTGGAGACCAAGTGCTCAAACAATGACATCTAAACTGCATGGATGATCATGAAATGTAATTAGGATGGTTTTATAAACAACATAAAACAAATTTTGAAAAATCTGCTTTCCTACTTTCTAGCCCCAAGAAATTATTTAATATGTCTCGTGACACTTTATGAAATGACATAGAAATACAACAACCTACTAATGTCATCTGTATTTTTTATCAAAAATAATAAACAGTGTTTTTAAATTTATTTTTATTTTATGTGTATAAGTGTTATGCCTGCATGTATGTAACTGCACCCATGTGGTGCAGTGTCTATGGAGGGCAAAAGAGGTCATTTGATCCCATGGAACCGGAGCTACTGTTAGCATCCATTTGGGTGTTCTGATTTGAACCCATGTCTTCTTCAGTAAAAGTCAGGACTTTTTACTGCTGAGCCATCTCTCCAGTCTCCTACACAGTATTTTTAATGCAAAGTTTGTTTTGGTAGTTCTGTTCAAATCTACTATAACTTTTAGCTTGAACCATCATGTTATCATACCCTCCCTTGTCTATAGAGAATGTAATTCAAGATGTCCATAGATTCCTAAATACTCGGATTATACCAAATGATCTATCTATCTATGATATTTATGACACAATTTAATGTTTAAATAAGGTACAGTAAGTAGTTAACGATAATTATTAGCAAAATAGAAAAGTGATCCCAATATGCTGCAATCTAAGTTATGTAAATATGGTCTCTTCCAAAATAATCTTATTGTATTTTTACCTTCATACAAAATGGAAGGATTGTATCAGCTTCTCTTTTGCATGACTGAATTTGCCACTTCATTACTTTGGCTTTTTAAGGCAAAAAGCCTTAGGCTTTATTCAGTAAAATTTGGATTGCTTGAATAAAAGTACTGTGATGGCAGAACAGTGGGGATTGGCAAGCAGTGTAGATACACAGTGACTAACAGGGAAGTAGCATTTACAGTATGAGTACACTGTACCAAGAAACGGATCATCTCCGGGGCAAGACAGCACCATTTGATGGATGCTAACATAGCACTCAGAATGATGCACAATTCCAAACCTAAAATCTACTGGAACTTTTTGCTTCATATTGTCAGACTGCAGTTGGCTACAAGTAATTAAAAGCACAAAAATCTGAATGATGGTATTAGAGTGGCAATGAAGACCAACTAAAGGAAAACTATTTCCTTCTAGCCAAGAGAATGCAATCCTTGACTTGGATAGAAACCCATCATTCTAGTTGGGCAGGTCAGCATACTGGCCAAGTCCACCCACAGGAAGGTGGGTTTGTTTACCTTAAGCCATGTTAAGGAGATAGAAGAAATAATTTTTCCCTCAATGAGATAATGTACTTTTTCTCTGTAGAAATTCCCACCCCCAGTGAGGTCCCCACAAGCCACCACAATAAGGTTCTGTTGGGTCTGCCTGCCTTTCTGAGCAAGAACTCAGAAAGACTTAACATTTCTTTTTCTTTTCCTCTTTTCTGTCTCTTTCTTTTGGATGCTGGCCAGAGTTTATGTATGCTCTTCCTGGTACTTTGGACTTCCTGACTCTTTCTCTAAGGCGCCCCCTTCTAGGCGGCTGCTTCTCTGCTATGTGGCTGATCTCCATGCTGGCTTAATTCAGTGGCATTCTTTCTCTCTTCCATCTCCCTTCTCTGGGCAGCTGCCAACATTTGCAGCTTGCATGCTTTGAAGTTTTTCTTTTAAACTGTAATAAATTGTCCTTGAGCTTCCTATGGAGTCTGTTCTTAAATTCTTTTACTAATGAGACTAAGAATCACAAGAGTGGATTCCAATTTCCTTGGTAACATATGGCAGCTCTCCTGGGACTCCTCAAAATTACCAATAAAAATGATATAAACACAATTGTATGAGAACACTGGCTGGGAATAAACACTGTCTACAAAAAGTCAAACGAATTTTAAAATTAGAATCCATGATTTTCAAAATCTTCCCTCCTAAACTGGATTTACTTCCAGGTGAATTGGGGTGGCTATTCTAAGCTTCTGTTTTGAGGGTGACAGAGCAAACAGCCCGTGATACATTTAGAACCAGCAACTGTGGGGGGTGGGGGGCGGGGTTTGTGGGTGTGGGTGCGTGTGTGTGTGTATTTGCTATTTTCTAGGACATGTGGTAAACACGTTGTTCTTATTAGTTAATCCTAATAACAATCCTATGAAGTTGGACTTAATAATACTCTTTGTGCATTGGAAGAAGCTATGATGGGTTAGACTTAAGCAAATTGCCCAAAGCATACAACCAAAACCTGTTAAGCCAGTCTGAACCCAGGTAAGAGGTCTGTGTGAATTCAAAGCTTCTCTACTTCAACACTGATATTGTAGATAGCCATTCTCAAAATGGATTTGATGGATTCCTGGAGGTCCTTAAATACTTCAAAAGAGTTGGCAAGATGTAACCTTTCCCAACTGTACATCTGTGTGGTGCAAGATTTTCTTTATATATTTCAGCCCAAAACAATAGAAAAGAAAGACATATTAGAGGATTACATAGCCTTCTGCTAAACCAAACATTAGAGATTTGCAAAAATATAGAACAATATCATTTTTCTCACAGTTAAGAGTTTTAAACATGACCATTTTTCATAAAATAAGTTTATACTGAAATACAGTTAATCTAGGAGCTATGGTGTATGCCCAGAATTCCAGAGAATAATTTCAAAATAGTAGTGAATCATGCTTAAGGCCTCACATGTACATGACCTTTGAGTATGATTTTTGTCCTTTCCTAGCTGCAAACCTGTATTTTTCTAAGACTCTCACATGAAGTCCTATTTATTGTAAAAAGTATGTCTTAATCCTTCTGACCTGTAGTGTTATCTTATCAAATTCTAATCCTATCCAAGGCATTTTAAGCAATACCCTATGACCTCATTTACCTAAGACAGAGGGAAGAGAGTTCAGAGATATAACTTGGGAGCCTCCAAAAATTGTATAAATGGGGTTGTAGTTTGTTTTCTTCTGTCTGTGTTAAAATATTTTGATAAAAGAAATTTAAGGGAGAAAGTATTTATTCTGGCTCATGGATCAAAGGTAAAGTTCACTATGATATGTGTGATTACAGCAACTGGTCTTGTCACATCCACAATCAGGAGGAATATAGGTATGAATGTGTGCTATTGTTTAGCTCCCTTTCCCGACTGATACAGCTCAGGGTCCCATCCAAGGAATGGAGTCACCTAGTGTGGGTCACCTCAATTAGCACAATCAAGAGTCTCCCAGAGACCTGTCTCCCAGGTGATATTAGATTCTGTCAAGTTCATAATACTGACCATCAAAGATGGATACCGCTCTAACACTTAAGGGCTATTTTCCCTTGAGAATCCCACATCAACACTTGAATGTGTACTATTTTTTCTTTGAGTCCCTTTCTGATAAACACCATGCTTAAATGTATGTTAAATTCTCTTTCTAGAGTCAGACATTGTGGCACATACCTCTAATCCCAGCACTTGGGCAGCAGAGGCAGACATATCTCTCTGAGAAAGAGGCCAGCTTGGTCTACACTGCAAGTTCCAGGCCAGCTGTGGCTACAGGAAGACCGCCTCTCAAAAAGCCACAAAGGAAAAACAAAACAACAACAAATAAAAACTCTTACTGATAAACTCCAACTCCAATTCACACTGGCTTATCCTGAATTTCTTTTCTGTGACAAAGATAAAATATCATCTTTACTTAAGCAGAAATCTCTCAAAGGACTCAAAATGCTATAGACAGTGGCCTGGAGCTGTGTCTCTGGTTCAGACCTACTGCTGGTGACACCAACACTCAGGAGCCTGAGGCAGGAGGATCAAAAGTTCAAGAGCAGCCTGGTCTATGTAGTAAGTTCAAGACTGCCCTATGCAGCACATTGAACTTGCTTCAAAATAAATAAATAAATAAAATTAAAATATAGTGACATGTTTGTTTTTAAAATGAAATAATAAATCTTCATAGACTATTTCAGCTTGAACTTCTAATACTATAGATAATTACAGATATAAAATCTAATCAGAGTCCTCGATAATTTTTGAAACTTTAAAGTAGTCTTAAGGTCAAAAGAATTATGGCACACTGCTATAGACTTCTTATAAGGCATTTTCAAGAACTAGAAAAACCAATTCGACAGGTTTGTGTGTGTGTGTGTGTGTGTGTGTCTTTAGGTGTTATGCACAATACTGTGAACCTTCAGGAAACTGGATTAGAAAAACACAAGTGATATGGAAGTACAGGGATGTGGGGAGGGAATATTGGGAGCCAAAGGTTTAAACAGGAATGGAGTGGGGGAGGTGTTAGGAGAAATCTTTCCTCAAGGTGATATGAACAGTATCTTACGCCTTCTTAGAAGGTCCTAACAACAAGCCAAAGTTTGATTCCACCAGTGTTCAACTTGAGAAGCCAATGAGTTTATTGGGCTTACTTAGAAATCATAAGTGACGAGCTGCTTACAGTTGCATGGGTGAGCTCCAAAACTGCCTCACTGGAAAATCTTCACCCAGGGTGGGTGATGGAATCCCCAAAGCTGCATATATGGAGCCCATTCACTTATTCTTCCCCAGTCTATATACACTAGTACCTCCTGAGACCCCAATTATATACAAATGGCTGAGAGGAGCAAGAGAAACTGGCTGGAATCTCAGGAGAGAGTCCAATGACCCTCTGCACCCCACCTTCTCTGAGGAAACATCAAAGTCAATGGGCCTTTGGGATGCTCTCTTGTAAGTCAGCACAGCTGATCTGGTGAAGATGGTGGCTGCTTTGCTCAGAGGATGCTGTTGTACAGCAAGAGGATCGAAGGGAAGAACGGGTGGGGCACAGATTAACCCAAACTAAGATGTATCAAAAAGCCTTGTGGAAGCCTGCTGCTTTGTAAGGTAATTTAAAAATACAATTTTCTTTTAAAAAAAAAGTTTGAATGGAGGTAGCATGGGTGGAAAGTTCTTCCCCCAGGATACATGGGTTATTAAATGAAAATCTCAATGCCAAACATGAGACACATCTCAATCAGTTACTAGTCAGTGAGTCCCCAGAGACCCCCAAAATAACACAGGCTATTGCAATTGCTCTGGGTTTCACACCCCAACTAGATACTAAGACTCTATTACTAAAGACATAATCACACTCTAGTTGCAGGATATAGAGAAATCAAGCTTGAACTGACCAGGAAACTCTCTCCTTCCTAGCTAGCTTTCGTGGTGGGTAGAAGATACTAGGCAGACTGCTAGGGAAGAAAAGTCATTAATAGATTTACCCACCGGTTAATGGACCCTGAATGCAACAACACTGATCTGACAGGAGGATGTGCCTACTGATACAATAGTAGTGTGATCATTATGGGGGTAACTACTCACTTTCTGAAGCCTGCTCCAAAGTAGATGACTGGTGTCTGATACTGTAAAACTGGCCACAGTCCATGTCTGGTGGGGTGATAAGCCAGAGCAAGGAACCTTCTATGTTTGTGTTGCTAAATGGACATGTTGTTAAAATTCCTTCTAAATATTTATGTTCTACACATAGGTGTGCTATTCTAAACCTTGATCAGAGAAGCTGCTTTTTGTAGTAGGCAGCAGTCAATGCAGAGACTCGTAACAGGTCAAAGTGCTGAGACTAAATGCATATCCTTAATGAGACAAATCAACCACCCCAACGCTCAGGGAACATTGCAGAAGAGGGAGAAGAAAGAATGTAAGAGCCAGAGGATATAGTGGAATGCTGTGAAATTCTGTCTTCTGTATGTGACACGGCCTCACACACATGATCTCATGAACTATGATTACCTGCACAAGGCTTGCATAAGATCAAGGGAGGTAATGGATGGGAGAGGGGCTACTGAAACTCCACTCTGAGCTGAAGAGTTATGGGTAATTGATGGCTGCTAAGGGATGGGGAGCCATTTTGCTTTTGAGGGGTAGTTGCTGGTAGGTTGCTCAAGCTCCTGGCATGGCACATACACACACATGTGAATGCAAACACTAATCAGATTCCATGGATTATTAAAAAAAGATGATATGAATGGAGGGGTATTGAGAGGAGTGGGAGCACTGAAGGATTGGGAGGGAGATTAGGTTGACTATAATCAAGATACATTGTATGCATGTATGAAATTGTTAAAAAATAAATAAAAATATTCCTAAAAGAAAGAAGATGAGTAAAAACTTTCCTTTACACTGTGCATAAAGTAGTTGAGCTCTGGGCTTGAGAATGACCATGTATCAGTACAAAAGTGGAGCTCTTGAAATGTGTGCACGGAAAAATAGAATAATGACTGTTGTTCTGTCTCCTCTATTGTTGAAGAATCACTATGAACTATTTGAAAGTATTCTTAGAGTGACAGAGGACACATGAAATGTATATTATTGTGAGTTATGATATTTTGGTAATAATTAAATTGTGTTAGGAGGTAGTTTTGGAAGATAAACATGTCATGTGATAAACAATAAAATTATATTTAATATATTTGCTAGAACTGGGTATTAACTAAACATAACAACTGAGATAACTTCACCATGTAAACTTCTTTACCATGTACAATTCACTAGAAAAAAAATATGGAGTGAATATGATCACTATCACTAACCAGGCCAAGAGAAAACGCAGGATATACTCTGTGTCCATCCAAAAAGTATGAAACCCTAGTCTAGTCCTTAATGTAACTGAATGACAGTATACGCAGTATGGATATATCGTCAACATTACACAGCAAGTATATAGTCACGATAAACTTGATACTGACCACAATCTTTCAGCAAATATACATTGAGTATAAAATAAGGAACCCATGTCTTTTACTCTTAGTACAGTATCTTAGCCTTGGTATATTGCTAACTTAAAAGGGGAATACATTTTGCAACAGAGTTTCACTTGCCAACATTATTTGAAAGGAATTGCAAGGACATATTGTAGCATTGATTTGGCACTAGTTTATGCAGATCTTTGTCAAGAGAACATAATGGAGGAAGTGTATTTTTACATTAGGAGCTCATATTCAAATCTTAAATATGTTACCATTTTCAATAATTTTTAAATTTTATTTTCATTTATGTGCGTATGTGTGTGTGTGTGTGTGTGTGTGTGTGTGTGTGTGTGTACTACTTGTATGTGGGTGCCCACAGAGGCTAGGAGAATTGGATTCTCTTCAATTAGAGTTACAGGTGATTGTGAGTTGCACAGTGTGGGTGCTGAACTAGAGTTCTCTAGAGAGCAGCAAGCATTCTCAACAGCAAAGCCAGGCTCCATGTATTTTCAGAGTAAATAGTGCATTGCTAGCTTTTTAATTTTTTTTCACATGGCAAGCTATGGTTGATTAACTTTCATAACGATAAAAACAGATAGAGTTTCACAGGTATTTAAAAAACATTATGGCCAAAGAAAGTGAAATTGTATCTACTTGTACATACATTAAGTCAACTTAGTGGTCGCTTCTTACTGGCACTTTCAAATTTCAGTACCATAGATGAAAACCAAAAAACTAACCTCAAGGAACATAATGGGAACTCTGCCACAGACAGAATCAATGTCAGAATGTACAAGGTGAAGAGGATACCAAGAATCAGGAATGCCTAACTTTGCCTAAATTACACAGCTTTTCTTCCAACAGAGTTCTCAGTGCTGCAGGAGTTCAGGACTAAGGATCACAGAACACAAGATAACACAAGATAAGGACAAGATAACAAGAACACGATTCAGGATTCAGAAACAGGAAAATTGGGTCCAATCTGGTGGGGGTGGGGTGGGGAGAAGCAAGATTTCACAGAGGGGGTGATATGGGACATAGGCCTGGGTAGAGAAAGAATAAAATAAATGTAATTGATACCATGGGTCTAGGGTTGCAGCCTACTCAACAACAGTGCTAAAACTGTTTTTTCCCCCTTTGTCTTTCTTTTGCAGAAACTTGAAGAAAATGACCATTAATAAATTGTTTAATTTTGAACCAATTGCATGCATGTGCTGAGATGGAAGGCATTCACCAGTTTTTACAACAGTCAGTTGGAAATAGGTTTTCTCAAGGAAAC
The DNA here is from genome assembly GCA_035773235.1 of Eospalax fontanierii. Classification (NCBI taxonomy): domain Eukaryota; kingdom Metazoa; phylum Chordata; class Mammalia; order Rodentia; family Spalacidae; genus Eospalax; species Eospalax fontanierii. Next base: position 24,630,706 of record CM069534.1, read on the forward strand.
ATTGAGAATGACAGCCATGCCTCTTGAACATTGCAGAATCCTCATTTCATCACCATTGAATTACACACTACTATGAATTCAACTTCTGGAACTTCTGCCACTTCTCCAGGACAACTTTGTATTACTTTTCTCTTAACGCAACCATTGCTAAAAATGATCCTAGTCTTATCCTTGAAATTTTTTACTCTGATGTTCTTTGAGGCTCTGCCTTCCCTCCTTCCTGAAACTCATATTAGCTATGAAATTTCTTTTAACAATACCATAAAATTAAGTCTATTTTTAGAAGATGTCAACATTTGGTAGTGTCACCATGTTGTTTCAGTGTTGGTCAGCCCAAAATCTGAGCACCATGTTTGGGTAATGATCTGAGTCCTAATGAGAAGTAGGGCTCCACTTACTGTTGTAGAAAGTAAAAATGCCAGGTGCCTCCCTTCTGAGATTCCTCTGATGAACTCTCGTAGCCACTGAATCTAGGCCCACTGAATCTTTAGCTTGTCAGGCAAAGGGACATCATTTCCAGGTCATTGTAGAAGTGGGAACACTAGGGAGTAGGATCGCCGTGGTGGTGAGGGAACCGGAGTTTCATGTGTGGTGTCCCTAGTGTAACCCAGTGCACTGGCTGCTGAAAGTGATCTCTTTGACTAGAGTACTTCGTTCCTATCCATTTTCCATTTGCTTTCTCTCTGTCAGCTCCCAACTAGAATGCCAGCATCATGATGGTAACTGATTTAATTATTTATAAAAATGAAGCCAGTTTCCCGTAAAGAACAGAATATGCAGTGTAATTGTATGTTTAGTACTTCTAATTTGACAGTATCTATGGGAAACACATTTTAATGCATTTGATTTTTGTTCTAACAATTACCAAGTGATAGATAATGCCATCCAAAGGATGACTGTCTTTATGGTGGTCTATGATGAGAGATATGTTAATTTGAGTAGCTCATATGGACCCTGTGATGAGTGGTCTAGATTTTTAACTTGATGGAATATAGTTGGGAGACACACCTCTGGGTATGTCTTTGAGGGTGTTTCCCAAGATGTTAAATTGAGGAAGGAAGACCCACCTTAAACATAAGTGGCAATATCCTATTGACTGGGGTCCTACACTGAATGAAAATAAGAAAATAAATAGAGCACCAGTGTATATCTCCTTCTGTGTTCCTGACTATAGATATAACGTCACCAGCTGTTTCACGTTCCTGATGCTGCAGCTGGAGTCACTCTCAATGCCACTCTTTCCCCTCCATGGTTAACCCCTTCCCTCTATAATGGACTCCCTCCTTCCATGATGGAATCCTTCCTCTCCATGATAGACTCCTTTACTTCCATGATGAACTCCTTCCCTCCATGATAGACTTCTCCCTTCCCTCCATGATAGACTCCTCTCCATTATGGACTCCATCCTTCCGTAATGAATTTCTTTCCCTCCATGATGGACTTCTAACTGTGAACCAAGTAAACTCTTCTCTCTTTAAGCTGCTTTTGTCAGGTGTTTTTTCATAGCAATGAGAAGAGTATCTAAAACAGATCCCCCCTCAAGAGCAAAGAAATATGTTTTCTCCTGACTGTGAAATGTTAGCCCTCATGTATAACCAAAACATAGCTGGGTACGGATGAGACTTTTCCCCGTTAGGGATAAGCTAGGTGAAGGAGTTTATTAGCAGAAAAACTTATATACAAAATGTCAGCATTATAAAAGGAATTTACTTGATTAACTTGTTCACTAAGTGAACAAAACCAGTAGCAACAGGAGGCCAGACATCAAGCTGTGCAAAGTAGGTTGACCTCAAGCCTGGGAAGGGTCTCAATTATAGCACTGTGTCCAAAAGAAGAAAGCGGTGGGGTAATTAATCTTCATGGACGCTCTGCATCCCCTGAACAAGAGTACCCTAAAAGAAAAAAACACTGGTAGAAGAAAAGGCTATGAGCCATAGGGGTGTCCACATCTGTCACACATCCCCAAGGCCTAAACTCTTAGTTTTTGATTTCATGGCTCACCATGATGAGTACCTAGAGCTCTATTAATTTATCATTCTAGTCTTTCAAAAAAAGTTGGCAAGGTTATCATACTGTTGGTACTTTAATTTGGTTTGGTCAGAAAAATTGGAAAGATCTCATAAACTTGTTATGTTGGAACTCACTTTCCAAAGCTCTTCTTCACAACAGTGTAAGCTGACAGGAGGCACACATTTATACTTCCACACTACCTGTCAACAGGAGTATGAGATCCTTTTTCCACTGTGAACATTTCCTATTGAGGAATAGAAGCCATTTTCTCATGTGGATATAGAGGTCATCGAGGACCAACTGGGAGTTAACTTTGTGTAGAATGAAGTGCCTCATCAAGATCCTAGGGATTCTTGGATTCTTGTTTAGTACAGTTGGGGCTCCATCATCTGTGCAGTTTTTAAATAGATTACATATATGTATATATACATGTGGATAAGTATTTAAAATTCAAGAGAACGGAAGCATGAAAATATTCCTCTCATCCAAATCCTCTTGTCTCACTCAGAGGTGAAATTATGAACAATTTCTTTTCTTCCCATTTTTAGAATTGCACTTATTTATATGCAAGGTTATAATATCCAGAGAAAAATATGGTCTCGTATACTTGCTATTCTTTATTTTTTTAATTACTAATATATGTTATATATTCTGTCATATGCAGCATATATATGTAAGACAATTTTTCTAAAATTTGAGAGGATGTAAGGATGAAAGTATATTTTTATCCGATAATCCCCTTTTGTTCTTCCCTGTGACAATACATACATATGAAATATATGATACAATAATAAATATATACTAATATAGTTTATATTGGGGATCAGTTTTATTCTTTTTTTCCCATGGGGGACAGAACTTTATTGGGGGAATCAAACTGCTGGGCTGCCTCCTGGGATCAGGGAGACAGCAGCCAGCAGTGGAAGTCAGGCCACCTTTATAGACAATTAGGGATTGAGTAACTTTCCATGATATAGGCTGGGGCAGTTAAGCTTGAGATTGGTTAGTCTCTGTTAAGCAGAGGGACTTGCCGGTACTAAGCCTAGTCTAGCCATTTTAGAATACTGGGAGCTGAGACACCATTTTAGGAGTCTGCAGGAACCTAACATTCCAGCCTTTTGTTGATGACAAGGGGTGACAGTGATCTTTCTTTAGCTACTTCCTGCTGGACAGGGAGGTCAGCAAAGAGGGGTGGTCTCAGAATGCTGGAACTACAGTCTGAAAAGCAGAGCCAGGCAGTAGGCAGTGGTAGGATACCTGAAGAAATTCAGTTCAGAGCATCTGATTCACTGACTGTTGGGTCATCTCATTGATTTTGTCCAGAAAAAATGTAAAACATAGAATAATTGCTATTATGAGGAGGATGCATATCAGTGAGCTGAGGAAGGGAAGGAGAAGTAAAGGCCAGAGGAAACAAGGGTAGTCAGAACAGGGTAAATTTTAAATGTTCAATTCAGAGTTTCTTGAGGAGGGCTGCCAAAAGCATCCATCTTTTGGGTTTCTCATTTTTCTTTTGACTACAATGGCTGGACTCATGATTTGCTTTTCAGGCACTTTGATAGTTGTTGGAGTAACTAGAATCACAGTGTGATTGTCTTCCCAAATGGCCTCTAGGGAGACAGACAAACACGTTTGTCAAGGTTCATATCTTTGCCAAGTCTATCTAAACATTTAAAAGAAAATGTTCATTTAAAACCTGCTTCAAGACTTATAAGGACATTTTATATTGTTAAAACACTCTCAAAACATTTTAACAGGTTGAAGACATGTACTAAATATTTACATGGCTCTTCCAATATTCTGCAGGACTAGTTCTGTGCTGTAACTGGAAGACTTTCAGAAAATCCTATCTGATTTACATCCTCTAAATTCTAATGTACCAGTGTGATTTTTCTAATAATTTGATATTTTTGTCAATTAGAATGCATAGTTCTTTTGGAATCCTCCTAGTACATGGTCTTAAGTCAGCCATAAATGGAAGAATCAAGGAAACAGCTGTCCCTCAGAAAACTTCAGCCTTATTACTTTCACTTTTAGAGTCCACCATGTACACATTTAACAGAATTGCAAAGGGTTCTGTTTACAAATATTTGTACTCTAAAGACTCTGAGTTACATGCCTTTTTACAATACGGCATTAATTTATTATTTAAGATAAGCAAAAGAAAGAGGAAAGCAGACATAGACCCGGGACTAACACCTTAAATTTTAGAGGATTTTACCTTTCTTTGGCAAAAGTTTTATTTTGTTTAAGATCATGAAACTAAGCAAAATTTTACAAGTCATTTTAATATTCCAAATAGTTTTCCTGCATGTTCAACTTGGAGAAAAAATAAATCTGAACCCTATTTTACATTGAATAGACAGGAAATGATTAAATATCCACACCCTCACACAATTTGAACACAGGCACATATCAAAGCTTTGGAACTGAAAACCTCCAGTTGATAGTTTTTAAAGTACGGGGCCAGGAAACTAGTTTATACTTTACTTGAGTTAGAAATTGCTCAGCACAAGTACCTTACTGTTTAAATATTAACTAATGTGTTTAAATATTAAATAGAGAAGCTCTCTGATACTAGACATGAGCTAAAACAAATTGGAAGTGGTTTCTAAGTTTCAGTGTTTCAATGTTGTTAGCCTCTATTTTGGAAACACTGAGAAAAATAAAACTTAATAACAAAAAAAAAATCCCCTTATAAATGACTAAAAGATCAGAAATAAGATGATACAAGAAAGTTTGGAAATTTTGCATATTCTTACTTCTGAGCTTGACTAAATAAAAACTCAGTGGTGTGATTCCATGTTTGACTGTGGTTGCAAAACATGTAAAATGAACATAGATGGAAAACACTGTCTTCTCTCGTGGGGATGACTTTTTTGGTTGTTTTGGTTCTTACTATTGTTTATATAATATTTGCTCTACCCTTAAAGGTGTAGCATGCAAAGCGCATATTCATAGCAGTTTATCAGTTATCTTTTATATTTTGGATAAAGGAGCATTCTAATGATTGCTCATTTTTTGACACCTTAATCTTTTTTTTTAATGAATCCTATCTTTAAGTTCTGGGAGGCAATCAAGGGCTCTGGCAATAGCTTGTATTATTTGGAGTGTACTACTCTAACCAAAACTAAAAGGAAGGTTTCCCATGTCTGGCACTGTGATTTTGTAAAATAGTCAGCTACACACACACACACACACACACACACACACACACACACACACGCACACACACATACACACACGTACGCCTATATGTATACTTTTCAGTATACTTATTAAATGCTACATTTCCTTTGGGATTTTTATAATATGTAAGTACTATTTATCAGTCTTCCCTCTCTCTGCCCTCATATTGCCCTCCTCCTCCCTCCCCAGTTAAAGTACACCCATTTTCTCCATTTCCTCCTTGATGACTCCTGTTTTCTGCTATCCATCTTACCAACTTCATCTTCCTGTTTACCTCATTGTTCTTTCCATTTTCCTGGCTCCTATGGTTATATGAGGATTTGGACCTCAGATCCACAAATGAAAGAGAACATAAGTTGCTTGTTTTTCTAGGTCTGAATGACCTCACTTAGTATAACAGTTCTAGTTCCATCCATTTATGTACAAATTTCGTGATTTTGCTTAGCTTTACCACCAAGTAGAACTTCATAGTGTAAATGTAGCACATTTTTATTATTCATTCATTGGCTGAGGGGCATTTAGCTTGCTTCCATTTTCTAGTTATTATGAAAAGAGCAGTGAAAAACATGGCTGAGCAATTATCTCTGTAGTAGGGTATTGAGTCCTTTGGATGGATGCCAAGGAGTGGTATAATTGGAACATAGATTGGATCTAGTCTTAGTTTTTTAAGAGCTCTCCACACTGATTTCTATACTGGGTGCACTGGTTTGCAATCCCGCCAGCAGTGAATGAGGGCTTCCCTTTCTCCACATTCTTGCCAGCACTTGCTGTGATTTGTTTTCTTGATTTTAGTCAGTCTGATCAGGTTAAGACGAAACCTTAAAGTACTCTTAATTTGTACTTCCCTAGTTGCTAATGATGTTGAAGAACTATTAAGGTATTTCTTTTTGTTATTGTTGTTGGTTTTTTTGTTGTTGTTTTTTGTTGTTGTTGTTGTTGTTTTTTTGAGAACGTTCTGTTCAGATCTGTAGCCTTTTTTATTTTATTTTTTTACTTGGCTTTTATGTTCTCTCAGTTCTTTTTTGGTGTATTCTTTGTCTATTCTGGATATTAATCTTATATCAGATATATAGCTGGCATTTCACAATGGATACTTTTCCATTTGAGGGGCTTCCTCTTCACTTGATTGGTTCTTTCCCTTGTTCTATAGAAGCTTCTTAGTTTATTGAGGTTCCATTTGTCAATTATTGACCTTAATTCCTAAGCAAAAGAAGTCCAATTTAGAAAGTCACTTCCTGCAACTATATCTTGTAGGGTACAACCCAAGTTTTCTTCTAACAGTTTCAACATTTGAGGTCTTTGATCTATCTGGAGCTGAATTTATGCAAGGTGATGAGGTATGGGTCTAATTTCATTCTTTTACATGTGGAGATCCAGTTTTCCCAGCACCATTTGTTGAATATACTGTCTTTCCTACATTGTGTATTCTGTACAGAATACGAACTACAACAATGACCAGCCCAGAAAATAATCTCTATGGCACAGCAGCACAGCAGTGGCATTTAGATAGTTGCTGGTTACCATTGTGCCAATAGAGATAGTTTACTGCACTGGTCTTTGTTATGGTTATCAGGCTGTACAGCTAGGTTGGGCCATTGATTGTTTTGTTTTTTTTTTTTTTTTTCCTTAGCAACTTGCATATGATACTCTGATACTATGAGAGGTAATCTTCAGGGAAGAGGCTTCCAGGTCAATTCCAGCTCCATTGCTTCAAGTCCTATGTCTGAAGCATGTCCTGTCTTCAATAATGGGTCCTTACTTTCAAGTGCTAGGTACTCAAGGATGCAATAGCCTGTGATATTTGGAGATGGGGGAATCTCTTAGCTACCATGACCAACAACTTAGAAAGGTTTCTCCTGTCTGGCACTGCATTTCTTGTTAAATAACCTGTATACACGCACATGTGTGTGTATGTGTGTGTCTATGTGTATTTTACAGTAAACTTTTGAACTAATACATTTCTCTCTGTTTTTTTTACAACACCAAAAGCATTATTTATTTATTTTTCATAAAGTTATTTTCCATAACCTCAGAGGTGGGTAGTCAAAGCTGGGGTTGGCCTAGAAGTCTCCATGGGTGAGTTTCTTAATAATGGATGATTTATAGTTCATCCCCAAATACTCTCACCCCTACATGAACTCATAAGATGCATGTTAGTATAACTGACTGTTAAGGTTTAGGTATCAGGGCCATAATGGCATCCTTTATCCAAATTTTCCTACTGCTTCAAAGTTAGTCAAATTCAAAGTTAATCTCTACCAAGATCTGGTTAGAATAAAAGTTATTAGAGATAATGTTTCACATTTTCCTGAATCAGGAAAGTTCTAGTTTCTTACTTTATACTGTGCTTAGAGTATCAGATGTTGGATGCAAGACCAGTTATGAAGCAATCACAAAAGCAGAGGGCTGGGAGGAGAGCTTATCTCATTGACTGAGATCTATTTGGAGCACATTTAGAAGGTTCCTTTTAATTGTATCTTTTTTGGTGAAAGGTTTGGAAGTTTGTTATATCCATTTTTGACATGTCTATAAAAAGAAGAGTCAAGTTACATGTTTAATCTTCAAAGACAAGGTCAACTCTCTTAACACATAGAGTTAGTATAATGGTTAACAACCCAGACTTGAAAGCAAAACTTCTCAAATTAAGAATGAACACACAAATTACCTGTGTTTTGTGTAGAATTAAACTCTGTGTGAGTAGGTGTAGGGTAGTGGCATGTGGTCTGTATTTTTCACAGTATAACTAAGGGCTATACTTCTGCTGGTCCAGTAAATCTGGTTTGAATGCAATCAAACTACATGGGTTGAAGCTCTAGTACTAGATCTTACCAAGTTGTATGATCATGGATGATCTAGCATCCATATGCTTCCATTTCCTTGCATGTAAAATGAAAATAAAGTATCACCAATACATATGAATTGTTGTGAAAATTAGTAGAACTGACGTGTAATGACACCAAAAAGAATGACTAGCACATGGTAGTTGTTCAATAAATGTTTGATGAATAAAATATTCATCAACAGCAGAGAAAAAGAGATTTTGCTTTGCAACTCAAATCTTTTTATCTGACCAAAGTATTTCTCTTTTAGCTTCTAACTTGGGATGCTGAGTAGCTTTAGTTGTCAACTTCACACACCTAGGTCGAGAGAGCATGAATTGGAGAATTTCTTCCATTGGATAGGCCATGTCTTTGGGGCTTTCTCTTGATTGTTGAGTGCTGTGGGAGGGTCCAGTTCACTGCTTGGTGTCACTTCTGGGAAAGTTCTTCTGTATTGTATTAGAAAGCAGGCTCAGCATGGGCCAAGGGAGCAAGCCAGTAAGCAGTCTGGTCTGTACTTCCATTCCTGCCTCCAGGTTCCTGCCCTGAGTTCCTATCTTGAACTCTCTAAGTCATGAACTGTAACCTGAGAGATGTAAGGTAAATAAACCCTTTCCTCTCCAAGTTGTTATTGGTTAAAGTATTTTGTCACAGCAACTGGAAGAAAACTAGCACATTGTATCATTAGTTGACTTTAAAGCTCTATAGAATCTTTATAAAACTAAACTGAGCAAAGCAGAAACTTTCTGCAGAAAATAACACATCCTTTCTTTTCATTTAAGGTAAGAAGTGATCAAATAGATAGTTTTTAAGGATCACTCAAAACACATAGAAGACAAAGTTCAGAAGAGTGTGGATAGAGAGATAAATTCAAAGATTAGTGTGTTAGGCCAGAAAGTAGCAAGAGCAAAGGGGAAAGATATATACAATATAGAGGTCAGCTGGAGAAGCCATTCTTATCATTAAGAGCAGCGAATGTTCAGAGAGAAGTAAGAGAAAGGCTTCCACATTTCTACAGTAAGTAATAGATCTTGGGGTCCATTTTCAGGGTTATAAAATAAAAATGAAGCGGTAACAATAAAGCTGATAAGTAAAGCAGGATGGGGCTGCTATATAAGACTAATTTTGGACATATTAAGAGGTGCTGTAGAGAAATTCTTGTAGGGAATTAGAAATCTAGCTCTGAGAGTCGAGACATACGTTTTAGACACAGACATTTAAAAGCTAGGATTATTTGTGTACTTAGGGATTATTTGTGTACTTAGGCCCAGAAAGTGAAGGAATACAGGATACAGGAGAGTATCAACTGTGAAAATTTTCACAGACTGGAGGCCATTAAGGAGTCATGGATGAGGCAAGGGAGAGGTGGGAACTAAGCCAGAAGAGAGGAATGGCACAGGCCCATCGTGGAAAGTGCTTCAGCAGCAAGGATATGGCCAACAGAGCCAAGTTCTACAAACATGCACACTCCTGCAAACTAGTTCTTCCTCTGTGACTCACTGGATCTGTCAACACTGCATTGCTGGGAGAATCTCTGTGCGCCAAACTCTCGTGTCTTTGTGTTGACTCATCCTGCTTCTTCATTCTCTACTGCCAAAGGCTCTAAGATTCCCTTCCCACTCTTTGATATTCCTCTCTAGATCTGGTTTTACTTAACAGTTCCAAACAGTCCTAGCTCACATAAACATTCTCTCTATGTTTCCTCTAGGCTCAGCTTCCCGAAGCAATTTTCCAACATGTAATATTTATTTCCATTAGTACATGACAATATATCTTTTGGGGTTTTTGTTGTTCTTATGCCTATTTTCTTTTTGACAGGGTGTTCCTAGTCTCAGCCTTTCTGGAAGTCCACTACGTGGATCAGGTTGACCTCAGTCTCACAGTGATCCACCTGCCTCCAGCTCCTGAGGGCTGAGATTAAAGGAACGTATCACCACACCCAGTATGACAATATATCTTTAACTCAGAAAATTTGTTTGGCTTAGGAACATAAGAATCTAAACATTGGAGCTGGAGAGATGACTCAGCGGTTAAGAGCACTGACTGCTCTTGCAGAGGACCCAGATTTGATTCTCAGCACCCACTTGGTGGCTAACAACCGTCTGTAACTCCAGTTCCAGGAGATCTGATGTGTGCACTTACACATGCAGGCAATACACTCATACACATAAAAAATAAAGATAATAAAATATTTGAAAAAATCTGCATATTTAAGTAATGTCTCTGTGCTGGTGTACAAACAAATGCCTGAAAATAATAAACTCTGAATTTAAGGTGAAAAATTCTTCTATTTAGTACAGAAGTAGTTATACTTACAGAAGGGAATGCAGGAGATTTCAAATGTGTTAAAATGTTTACTTCTTCAGTTGGGGGATGAGGTCACAGATTTGAATGTCTGGCTATTTAAATAAAACTAAAAATAATGTAAAAATACATTGAAATAACAGTATGCTGAAATTCAAGTGTTTAAGGCCTTTACAGTTTGGACCTTGATCCCTGCCTCATCTTATGCCCCATTAGCTCTGTTAGTGCTTTTTTTTCCTCTGCCTACATTGTCCACAAAGTGAATATATTTGCTAACCTTCCTTCTGTCAGGAATGCACATCTCTTCTGTCAAGTTTTCCTCTCCAAATATTTTTCAGACTTTAAGCTTAGAGATCATCATTGCTTAATTCTATTGGATATAATCCCTCTGTCCACTGAAACCTCATGAATATATCCATCTGAAATCTGACCTATCTCTTCCAAATCTATCCGTGTGATATGTTTCTTGCTATATAGTTTAGTGATCCTAATCCTGCTTTCAAATGGAAATTATCTGGGAAACTCTTCAAAAGTGTTAGCGCCTAGGCCCTGTCAGCCCAGGCTCAACTGCTTCCAAGGTGGTCCCAGTACTAGAGGTAGAGCCTGATTATGCCTGAGTAGCAGGTGCCATTTCTTTTCCATGTCTACACCAGAACAGAATTTCACATACATGGTATGAGGATGAAAAAGAGAATACGTGATTATGAGCCTAAATATCAATTAGCTTAAATGTCAATAAGTAGAAACTGCTGAACTCCTGTTTCGATATTATATTATTACAAAAGATCCACTTAGCAGTAATGTGACCTTAAATAGTTCAGTGTCACGAGTATTTGGAAGCAAGTTACCTAAATACTCAAACATGAACAGCTGAGCTGAAATCGACACTGGCTGGAGTGACACAAAATACTGGAGTCCAAGGAGGAAAGGCCATAAGATAGAGTCTTTAGTTCCAGTGCTTGACAACTGATCCTTCACCCCAGAAAGGACCAAAGCAGTAGTAGATCAGAGTAAAGCACAGTGCTAAGAATGTAGGACATTTATTAAAATGGCAAAACAAGAACCTTAAAAATATTTGCAGAGTCTAATGCAAATACTGGGGAAATGTTCCATCTATTTTTCTTCTGTGTATATGTGTGTGTGCATGTACATGCGTTTATGTTTGTGTGTGCTATATATACATGTGGGCTCATGTGTTTGAATGCATCCTATGATGTAGGTCTGTAGAAGCCAGAGGTTGATATTAAGATGTCATCCTCAGTGATCTCTTCTCCTCAACCTGGGGGTGCTCCCCAGTTTTGTAGACTGACTAGTAAACAAGCCTCTGAGATCTGCTTGTCGGTGCTCCCTAGTGCCAGGGTTATAGGTGTACATGACCATGCCTGGCTTTTACATGTGCACAGGAATGAAACTCTACTAAAAGACCCAAATTATTTTGTTGATCTGAAAGTCTCTGTATTTACAATCATCATGAAGAAGAATACATTTTTTAGATTTTTCCTAAATCTAGTAAATCTCTCACTGCATCACAACGATTTTATATATTTTTCATTCTATAAAAGTGATTAATGCCTTTTCACACTCCTCATTCTTAACTAATAGCCATGATTCTTAATTCATATTTTAAAACGTCATAAATCTTCGAACTCCCACAACTCATCACAATTCCTGTATTACTTCCTGTACTTGGAAGTATAGACTATCTTTCTTAGAGCTAACTACTCTGCTTGAAAACTACCTTTCCTTGCTCTTCCTGGCTCAATAGACTTCATCTCTGCCACTGTGACATATTTCCTCCATATTAAAAATAAAATGCCAAACCCCTGTATTAAACATGTCTTTCCGCCTTGATTTCAACCTTTCTACTGCCCTTTATAAAAGCTTTTACAAAGAATTATCTAGCCTGTAATTTCAGTACACTTAAACCCATGTCAGTCAGGCTCCCGTCTCTCGTCTCCTGAGGCTAAATTCAGTAGTCAATGTTCAATCTAGATATTGCCTAACTTGTAAACAGCTTTTGAACCTATAAGTGGCTTTTGACACAAATTTTCAGCCCTTTTTTTTTCTTTCTTTGTAGACTATTCTGGCTTTGGGTTCTCTTTATTGAATTCTCTTTGAAATCTCCTTTGCTGCCAGCTCTAAACTGATATTCCTTATAGCCATCTTTTTTCTCTCTCTCCAGGTATACTTACTTTCTGGTAATCTCATATAGTCCCATGATGTTTCTCCCATCTCCAAGCAAATTTAAAAATTATCATGTACCAATTACTTGCCTGGGTAGGACTTAACATGTATGGCAGAATGCATGAGGTCTGGCAGGGGTATAGGAAGAGATGGATGGGGGGGATCTAAATTTGATTAAGAACTATATTATGAAATGTACAAAAGTTCAATAAAAATGTTTTAAATGACTAGATACCATTATTCTAACAACTCTATATAGACATCTATAAACAACTTCATACATTGTTTATGTCTGAACTCTGTGAAATCTGTCTTCCCCCAAGCTCTTCATTATATATATGTGGAGAAAATTGTGTGCCAGGTACATGTTCAATGCTAAAAGCCGAAAGTTAAAGTCTTTTAATAATTTTAAAGTTTTTTATACATTTTTATTGAAATTTTGTGTATTTCATATATAACATCTTAACCATCTTTATATACTCTTCCCCCTTGGCAGCCTCCCATAGCCCCCGACACGCTGAATTTCATGCATTCTCTCCTTAATGTAATTTAAGGCCTATCAAGTCAACTTAGCGTCCCTAGACGTCCCTCTATGCAATTCTTTTTAAGTTTTCTTTTCAGTTGATATATACATTAGTTTCTCTTGGTTAGAAAAAGAAAGAAAAAAGGTCTTTTGTTTATGTGATAGCTCTTATCCTAAATTTGCAAAATTTCGGGTAAAGAAACCCGAGACACAATGAAAAATTTATATATAATAATTATACATAATTATAATATACACATATTTGCTTCTGTGTGTATAATTTTTTTAAAGACAGAGGCTCTCTGCATAACCTGGCATACAGCTTGTGATCATCTTGCCTCAGCCTCCTGAATGCTGGGGTTATAGATGTACACCACTTCATCTAGTTTATGTTTTGTTATACTTTAGAAACAACTTTTTAAACCATTAGGATCAGTTTCACATTAAGATTATAAAACAAATGTATTAAATGATTTGAATAAACATTTATTACTTAAAATTTATAGGTATGTATTATGTATAATTTCTCCTCAGTGATGCAAATTATCTTATGATGGAAACCTTTATCTTTCTTATTCTTTTTAAATTCTTTTTCTTTTTAAACAAAGGAATTCATAATCTAGTCATTTAGATGATAATTTGGGCAATGTGTGGTAGTGAGCATAGGAGAGATGCTCTTCCTAAGGGTCTGAACAATGTCCAGTGATTGGAGTGAAGAATTCCAGCTTAACCTAACTGGAGCCACCATGACTCCTAAATCGTGTTACTGCCACTGTGTGATGCTGGCCTGTTTTCTCTGCATCATTTCCTAACACATTTTTGCTAAATCTGTTGAAGTGATATGTGAATGAGAAGGCCAGTTCTGGCACTTCCAGCTCTGAAAATGTGCCTGATGAATTTCATATTAGTTTGAGACAAACCAAGTACATTCCAGCACCTTTGTCTTGATTACTATAGAAGCTACCTACCTCTAGCTCAAGTTGAAGGTCTTGTTGCTGTCTTTTATTGCATTTCTTTCTCTAATGAAGATGTCGCTCTCAGTAGTCTGGATCAGTTGACCTCTTTCTTCAGTTTGTTTGCCACTTCTGTCTATAGCTGACTATTTTACACCGATTTTCTCAGAAAATAGAGCACGGTGCAACGTTGACTGTGTGCTCCAGGTACAGCCAGAGCCTGTGTTTCTGCATTTAACTTGTACAAGGAACTGTGAATTTGTTGTAGCTTTGTAGTAAAAGGTGAAAAGTAATATTTTGATATTGGAACAAAAATTAGTTTCTGTAGACAACTCTTAAAGGTCTTGCCTTCAAAGAATGTGATGATCATTGCAACAAATGCCAGAACAATGGTAAAACTTTATCTGCAGTCTGGAAACCAAACATTGACAACACTACTACAACTGGCTCATTTCACAGTCAGAACTGCAACTCAGATCTCACCTTCTGTCCCTACAGCTGTGCCCATCACTCTGGCATCAAGGACTTCATCTTCTTAACAGACCTGTGCAGACAAACTAGTGAAACCTGTGAAAGAGCCGGAGAGGCACCATTGACAAATACCACTGACAGCAAATTAAGAATCTTCTCAGGAAAATCTTTGGAAGATGCACCAAGAGCATTTACAACAGGTAGACCTGTCATAATAAATATTTGATAATGAGGGCATGCTAATGGTCTGTAAACAAGGTAAAGCATTGCAGCTCTAAGCTGTTTTCTACAACACACACACACAAAAAAAAACAATAAAAGATCTTTTCTGGCTTCCACCACTGCATACATGTGGTGCATTTACATACATGCCAACTACTTGGGATTAGATTACCTATCAGAGAAAAACTTAATTCTCCGTCCCTAGGCATCCATTGACTGCTTATAGCTCTTCATCTACTCAGTGCATTTATGAATGCATGAATGTGTATGTAACAATAATACTCAAAGAAGAGGACAAGAAATTGAAAGGAAGTGGGGGCCAGGGAAAGGGGTGGAGGGGGATGGGAGGGTGAAACTGATGCTAATACACTGTTCACGCAATTCCCCAGAAAAAAAACTTAAAATACATTTTTGCATTATTAAATTTTAAATCACATTAAAAAGTCCAAAAATATCCCTTTGATACAGGAGAGAAACAAGGTCTCTCCCCACACCCCAACAAAAAAGGTAAAGAAACCCAAAACATTGGGGCAGCTCAAAGCATTAAGGAATTCGTGGTTAGAAAAGAAATATAAAGAAGCAAAGGATCAATGACATTTTTCTAAAGTATTCAGAAAAGCGAACAAAGCTTACAAAGAAACACATAGCTCGTAACTGTGTGAGACTCCATTCCTAAGAACTGCACTAAGAGGTGGGGATTTCTGGTAAGAAAATTTCAAGATCTCATTAATGCATTATGCTCATTTCTTTAGCATAACTTAGAGTGAACCTGCCTTGGGCCACATTCTATTCATCTGACTAGCCCTCTCCCAATGGTTTTTTTTTTTTTTTTTCTATTTTAACACTTAAAAACATTACTACTCTTTTCGATTCCTTCATTAGTAAGGATCCTTACATTATTGAGAGTACATCTTAGATTTCACTTAAATGGCCTTAGGATTTTCTGCAGTTTTGTTGTTCTTACAAATATGCCTGCTTTGGGATGTATCTAAAACTTTCTCTCTGAGGGGCTGGAGAGATGACTGGAGCCCACATATGGTCTCCAATTTCAGGAGATCCGATGCCCTCTTCTGACACAGGGGCACTTACATGCAGGCAATACACTCATACACATAAAATAAAATAATGTAAATAAATAAAATAAATATAAATATAATATATAAACAAATATAATAGAAATATAAAAATATAAATAAAATAATAAGTAAAATATGTTTAAAATGATGAATTTTATACAATAAATGTAACTTATTGACATATTTGGAAGAGTGTATTAATTAGGCATAGTGGATCATCTTTAGAATTACTTCTCACTTCTGTAAACTTTAAATCAAAGTTTAAACACTAATATGTCCTTTTGACTATTTTTTGTATGTGTCTATATGTGTATATATATATGCATGTGTGAGTGTGTGTAGGTGTCTATGTGGTATATGTGTGCACACATGTTGTTTATTCATATATGTGGAGGCCAGAGGAAATGTCAGGGATCCTGCTATATCATTCTCTACTTTCTTCCCTACACATGGGATTTCTCACTGAACCTGGAACTCAGATGGTGCTGAGGAAGCCCCAGCTGTCCCCCAGTCTTGATTCCCCTCAGCTGGGCATGCAGGCACCGGAACAATCACACCAGATTTTTTACCTGCTTGCTAAGGACCTGAGTCTAGATATTCATGCTTGTGCAACAAGTAGTTTTACCCACTGAGTAAAAAACGTAAAAAAGTAAAAAAAGTGTGTCCCCAGACTACACTTTTGACTATTTTTATCTCCACATGGAGGTGCAAGGGACGCTGGATCTCCATTGGCCTGACCACTTAATCTATTCAATAGGGAGATAAAATTTTGACTTACTCTGTATAAGTAAGTATTTTTCTTAAGAAAATGAGCTATTATTTCAAAACCATTCTTTGTGTGGTCAGAGGGCTATTGGTAGAACCTTGTAAATATCAAAATAATTTCTCAGCATCAGGAAAATAATCCTGATTTTTTTAGAAGGATGTTTTCTATTTAGAAAAATAATCAGCTACAGTCATTTGGGAGGTAATAGAAATGGTAGTTTATTTGATGTTCCTAGTAATTTTTTCTTCTGAAAAATTGCCACCAAGTGCAAAAAGAAAACCATTAAAAGGGAGTTGTTAAAATAGTCCATTGCTTTAAATTAACTTTAGGCCATTTGTCAAGCTCTTCAAAGTGAATTTCATAAGCATAATTTCATTCCCCCTTTCCCATTGCACTGTCTTATTCCCACGGTCTTATTTACATTTTTTCAACTAGAGTTGGTCATTTTTGCTTTCAGAGACCAGCAGTAAAAGAAATTACTAGGAGAAAATGTGGTTAAGAACAAGTACGATCAACATGTTTCTCATGCTTCATTCCTTATTAAATAGCTGTTTATAATCTTTAAAAATTTTTACTGAATTTTTGTGTATTTCATATAGAACATCTTAACAAATATTAATCATGTTTATATCCACTTTCACATTGGCACCCTAACTTGACATGATAGGCCTCAACACAAATGACAGAGTGTATGAATTTTATTGAGGTGAGGGGCTTTGGGACGGTGCCAATGGGAAAGGAGTTGTTTATAATCTTAGAATTTATTTTTCCTATGGCAATGGAAGCTCTACAAGCCCAGGAGTTCATGCTTGCTAAGCACATGCTCTGCAATTCAGCTACATCTCCAGGCCTCATACTGAATGTGTTATTTGTTTAATTTAATAATGTCTCAAATAAAAAAAATTCACAGTTCATTCAAACTGCCATAACAAAATGCCATATACTTGTAATTTATAAACAACAGAGTTGTATTGTACAGAGTTCTAGTAGCTAAAACGTGCATTGTTTAAAGTACCAGCAATCTAGTGTCTGTTGTAAACCCTTTTCTTCATACATAGCACTTTCCTGTCACATCCTCACAAGGCAGAAGAATAAACAAGATCCCTGGGTCTCTTTTATAAGGGCTCTATATTTATTTATGAGAACAATACCTTTGTAATTGAATTATCTTTTTAAGTTCCTTCCTCTTAACACCATTGCATTTTGGATTAGATTTCAATGTATGAATGTGTGGAGGAAACAACATTCAGACACTAACAAAAGTCTGTCTACAAATACGTACTGCAAAATTGATTCTTATTGGAGGGATGGATAAGGAGGAGGCTAAAGAAGAAAGGCAGTCTTGGAAAGGAAGGTGGATAGAGAAGCTGGGAATTTTGTCATCTCCAGAGAGGAGAGAATTTTTAGAATGGAGCTAGCAGCCTTGCCAGATACGTCTGAAAATGTCCATTTGTTTTCAAGAAGTTGACTGAATCTTTGGTAAAACACCTTTAGAAAGTTTGCAGTTGCATTTTGAACCCACAGAGTTATGGATGGAATTTTAGAGAGTAGTTTATATGCTTTCTAGAAGTTTGACAGAGGAGGAAACAGGTGAGATAGCAGTAAAATGGAGATGTGAAGCTGTGGAATAGGTTGGAAACAGCAAGCATTAGAGATCTTGTCTAAGCACAGAAAAGAAGGAACCAGAAGAAAGAGAAAGACTGCAAACTCCTGGGAAAATAGGCGATCTGGAGGTGGCTAGAGTCAAGGAAATCAGATGGGATTAGTTTTGAAAAGAGAAATTCTATAGCTGTGGTGACTGAACAAAGACAAACTGACTCTTGAAGTCGTTTAAACCAAGAGTGAGCCCAATCTGTTTTGAGAACTACTCCTTCAGATTTCTCTCAGAACTATTCATACTGTATTTACTTAAACAATACATCCAGCATGACATGGTAAAGAAAACAAGGAACTTTGCCTTATCAGAAAAGAATTTTCCTCACTAACCCAGAATAGCATACAAAAACATCATTAGATATTATCAATCTAATCCTACCAGCTATTTGTGACATAAACTGTGGATAATTTGTTGGGTTCAGTGCTGATATTTTCATAGCACACACAGACTTACATTGTACTAAGCCAAGGGCAAGGAATGGTGATGAAAGAGAAATAACAGAAACTAAGATTAAAACTATTTGTTTAACTTTGTTTTGAAAAGTTGATTACAAGAGAAGCCCAAGATCTAGTAATATTGTTTGTACTGTTTTCATAGAAGCTACCTAGATGTAAGTATGTGGATTGCCCAGTAGGAAGATAGACTGGATAGATAGTGCTAAATGAACTCAAAATATAAGATTAACATTGCTTACAAGGTTAGATAACACAGGCGTTCCCAGTAAAATAATTTCTACACAATATCCTTAAAGCTGAAGTAAAATGGGATTGAGGGTGACAAAGACAAACACTGAGGTGTGTCTCTAGTACCTATATTAGGTTTGCACATCTGCACACATTGTTACTTGCTTTTCTGAAATGTGGCCTTATACCAAGTATTCATGGACTGTTTGTCCATCCTTTCATTGCAGCCAAGCATAGAATTTCTGGAGACTTTCTAGTCATGTGCCACTGAGCTTTACAAGGTTCCTTTTGTGAGCTTACATTCCCAGAAAGATGTACTTTGTACTAAACCATATACAAGGGTGATTAGATCTTCAGTGACTGTGCAGAGGCTGGAATGCTGCATGTCCAGAGCCTAATTATAGTTCATCGTGGTTTATTTCTAGCTCCTTAAAGAACCATTCCTCATCCACCTGTGTAAGGACTATCATCTTGTGCCTTAACAGATAAAAAACCTTTGGAATGTACCAATTTAACAAGACTCTAGTTTCCATGAACCAAAAGGCTAAAAATATCATCGAATAGCGTCTAAGGTCTAAAGCAAAGGTTTCAATCCACCTACTTAATGCTTTCACCAATGTATTTGAAAAATGTCTTAATTTCTGCCTTTCTTTGTTCTGTTACTTTAAAAACTTCATCAAACTTTTACCACACTGGACACAGAATTTGGGATAACCTCGACCTGTGTTTCCAGGCCATAATCAGTCATATTTGGTTTCAGAATATACTACTTTATTCCCTTTGAGGTGGAAGCTGTGTCAACACATCTTGGTCTCAGTTCATTCTCTGTGTATTGTTCTCACAGTTCATACCGTGTAAGGCTTATCATCCCACCTCTGAATTGCAAGCACTTTAAAAGATTGAGACATAACTTATTTGATTTTGAATCTGAGAGCCCAGATATAAAAGCAATTCCATATGATTCAGACAAATTAAAGATCACCTCTGTTTGAGATGGATTATCCCCGGCAAAGCTCCTGTTTAATCTTAATTGTCAACTTAACAGGATCAAGATTCCCTGTGAAAACATACCTTGGTGTGTTTATGAGGGTGTTTCTAGGAAGATTTAACTGGAGGGAAGATCTGCCTTGAATATAGGCAACATCAGTACCAGGTCCCGGATTGCATAAAATTGAGAAAGGAAGTGAGCCACAAGCACTCATCTCCCTTTCTTTTATGATTATGTGACCAGTTGCTTCAAATTCCTGCCTCCATGACTTCTCCACCACAATGGACCCAACACTCAACCTGTAAAACAGATTAACACTTTCCAGCATTAAGCTGGTTTTTGTCTGATATTTTGCCATAGCAATGAGAAAAATAACTAACATACCTCTTTTAATCTGTGAAGGGAGGGATATCGGGACAGAGTTGATCACCATGTCTTTTCTTGCTGTGATGTTCTGATACTGGTTTGTCCCCCAATCTCTTCTATTCATCTTTGTCCTACAGCTATTTTTTCTGAAGTTTGCTTCCCTCCAGGCTCAACAAATATCACTTACCTCTTCCTCTAGTGCAGACTGTCTCCTTGTAAAATGAGACATCAACTAAACTAAAAAACTGGCTTATAGTTTTATTGAGAGTCAGTCCCTAGTACAGTGCATTTTACTGGATATTTTTCCTGTGAGAACATAGCCTGCCATATTTTTCAGGCGCTATCTTCTCCTAATGTCTCTACAAATTTCTTTCTTTCTTTACTTTTCTCTTCACCCTGGACACATAATTCTCTTAAAAAACACTGTGGCAGGCAGAATAATGAACCCTGAAGATGTGTAGATACTCCTTAGATTCTTTAAATAGGCACTTGACAAAGAAGCAGCAAGGTTGCAGATACGATTAAAGCTCTTAATGAGATGATCGTAAGATAGATTGTTTGGTATTATATACTTGGGACTGATGTGGTAACTGTTTTTGAGAACAAAGAGAGAGGAAGCAGTATCAGTGTCAGAGTAATGCACTCTGAGAAAGATTTAGTCATCCATCAGTGAGTCCGAAAGTTGAAGTGACAACAAGTTAATAAATACTGGTCACCGACAGGAACTGAAAAGGCTCTTCATCCTTCTCTTACATTTTCCAGACAACAGTTCCTTCTGACATCTGGCTATCCACTCATTGAAACCTATGCTATACCTCTAATTTACAGACTTTAAAAGACGCATTTGTGTGCCTTTAAGCCAGTAAATGTGCAATAACTTTTATAGCAGCAAATATAATACTAGTAGAAAGACCAAGAAAACAAATCTAAATTTCCTTTACTTTGTAATGTGAAATTTCTTAATTCTGTTGACTCAAAATCTGTTCCAGTTTAAGCTCTGTGATCTTCCTTTGTGAAATTAAAAAATTTAAAACAAATTTTTGCAAAATATCCCTAAGACAAATAAAAAATACCCCTCTCAAGTACTTCTGCTGTGTTTATGGCAACATTTATTTTTAATTTTTTTTTTGAGGCAGGTTTTCCCTGTGGCTCTAGCTAGTGGAAACTGCCATGTAGACCAGAGTAGACTTGATCTCACAGAGCTATGCCTGTGTTTGCCTCCAGAGCTGGGATTAAAGGAATGTGCCATTACGTCCAGCTACTTAAAAAAATTTTGATAATAAATAATACTATTGAATAAATGATCCTGGGGAATAGCATTACTTAGTAGGTCCACAGGGGTACTGAAATTCTGACTTTCTAGTATGTCCACGGGTAATGCCAATTTTGTTAGTTATTTCAAGTAGCAAAGCCATAAGAGCTTTGAGAGTCACAGTTGAATCTAAGACTTCTTCTCTCATCTCCTCCCCCACCCTATAATCTCTACCTTCAACCCCCTCACTTGCTGTGCTCTACTATTTTTCTGTGTTCCTCAAAAGTTCTTGGATGTGTTTCTATCCTTTAGTGTGTCTGTACGATCAATCAGGCTTCACATCCCTAAAGAAAATTTATTCTCCTTCTTCCAGTAACTTTCAGTTACCAATAAAGCCTCAGCTAGGTCTAGAACTTCTTGCCTACTTCTTTCATCCACGCTGGGATTTTGTCTGGCTTGGCCTTGCACAGATCCTGTGTATGCTGTTCCCAAGCTCTGTGGATTCATACATGCAAGTACCCTGTAGTGTCCAGACAATATTGTTTTCTGGTATTCATCTATCACATCTGACTCTAAATCTTTCTACTTTCTTTTTTACAATGATCCCTGAGTCTTGGAAGGAATGGGTCCAGTATACATATTCCATTTAGAGCTGAGCACTCCACAGTCTCTTATTCCCTATGGTGACCACACATGGGTCTCTGTGTTAATTACCATCTACTATAAAAAGAAGTTCTTGGTGTGAAAGTTGAGAGATGCACCAATCTATGAATATAACAATAAATTATTAGGAATCAGTTTAATACTATGTCTATTTTGCAGAATAATAGTAAGTTCTGTCCTAGGGCTTATAACCTGCCTAGCCGCAGATTCTTGGCCCTGATAGTGCCAAATATGGGTTCCATCTTGTGAAACTGGCCTTAAATCCAATCAGAAGTTGGTGGTTACTCTCATAATATTCATGCTACGATTGCACCAATGGACATATCTTGTCAGTCCAATCATTATTATTGGTTGTGGGATTCACACTTGCATAAGGGTGATGATTGCCTTTCTCTTCCAGTACATGCATAGCACTTCCTAGTACTATGAAAGCTAGCCAGTAGAGAGAAAGTTTCAAAGTAAATATGAGCTTGATTTCTCCTTGTTTGTTCTACTATTTCTGTATGTAGTATATCCAAAAATAAGGTCTTACCATCATGTTCTGGCAGGTAACCAAGAACGAGGGCAATTGCCAGTATTGTATGAAGATCTATGGGACCTCCTTGGTCAAGAATTTCAAAAGATGGAGTTCATCCTGGCACTGGGTTTTTTATTTGCTAGTCTGTTAGGGCCATTGACTCACCATTATAGGATAACTCCACTTAAGCTTTTATATAGTATACATGTATATTTTAAGAAGATGCTGCTGTAGTAGGCTTCCATTTGACTTTTTCAAAAGACTTTCAGTGCTCGTTTTCCTTCTCCTTACTTCCTCCTCTGCCCTGCCCTCTCATTCTGTGTCCATTTAAACATGTCTACCCCATTGTTCCCCTTTTATATCACTCAACTCTTTCTCCCCTATTGTCTCTTATTAGTTTCCTGACCCCCATGGGTTTTCCAGCTGAAGCACACCAATCTAAAGGTTCAAAGCTAGCATCCACTATAAAGGGGAAGATGTGACCCTTGTCTTTCTGGGTCTAGGTAACCTCACTTAGGATGATTCTTTCCAGTTCCATCCATTTACCTGCAAATTTTGTAATTTCCTTTTTTTTAACATCTGAATAATATTTTCAGAATATAAAATACTTTTATTACCTACTCATCAGTTGTTAGACATCTTGGTTGTTTCCATTTCCTGGCCATTGTGACTAGAGTATCATGAGTGTATATGCCCAAGAGTGGTATGTCTGCATGATGTGATGTACTTCTAGATTTCTGATGAACCACCACACTTGTTTTCACAGTAGTTTCACCATTTTACAGTCCCACCAGAAGGGAATAAGTGTTCCTCTTTCCCATATCACTGTCTGCATCTGTTATCACTTGCATTTGGGATCTTCACCATTTTGTCTGGTATAAGATGAAATCTGAAAGTAATTTTAATTTACATTTCCCTGATTGCTAAAAATGTTGAACATTTTAAAAGGATTTCTCATGCATTTAAGTTTCATTTTTTGAGAACTCTGTTCAGTTCCTAACCCTTTAATTGGGTTGTTGATGTTTGATCTTTCACTTTTTGAGTTATTTATACATTCTAGATACTAACCCTCTGTCATAGATTTTTCCCATTTGATAGGTTGTGTCTTTTCTCAAATGATAGTATCTTGTGCTGTACAGAAGCTAACCACACTTTATTAAAATAGAAAACATGATATTTTGGAATATAAAAATAGCATGGGTCATGTGGTTAATCCCTTCCTAGCAGACACTGATTTTGGCCCCCTTTAGTTTAATGGAGAAAGACATTAAGATTGTTAATCATCACGATTTCTTATATTAGAATTTATATGTATAGATAAAATTTTATATGGTAGTTGTTATAAAATGGGATTGATTTCATCAGACTATACCAAACCTTACAAGAACCTTCATCAGCAATTATGATTCTCAAATTGTTGTACATTCTTCAGGAGAATAATTACTCTGAAATATTTTATGTGTAAAAATTACACTTGAACCTGGAACCATGGCTACACAGCTTCAGAGTATCATGTATTCATCTTCAAAATGCCAACATTTCTGCTCCTTTCAAATAACATAGTCTACATTTCCTGAAAATACAATCTCTTCATCCACTATTATTTTTGGTTTGTAACAGTGTACATAATGATTTAATTAACAATGTTAAACAATATTTCTGGTTTTCACTTTCCACATTTCAGGGAAAATAAAATTGTAGCCAACATTTTAAAGATTGAATTTTTTCTCCTTGGGTGTTTTCTGCGTTTTTCAATTAAGGAGGGCTAGTCAATGATGCCCTAAGACCTGTTCTCTTTTGTTACTGTTCTTTTTATTTTCTAAGAATTTTTGAGTAATTTAATGCTTATTTTCTGAAAAAGTTTAGAATAATTCTCTAAGCTGAAGATTAGAAGAATGATTAGCAAAACAGCAAGGCACTATATAACACTGTCAAGAATACCCTAATGTAACTCCTAAATTACAAAGAATTACAGATCCAAATAAACTGCATCTTCATTTGGCCACCAAACATTTCTTTTTCCACTAAACATTTCAACCTAGATAAAACAGAAATGTAGCAAGTGGATAACATATTTTTATTAATTGATAACTTCATACACTCTATTTTAATCACATTCTCCCCTTCCCAAGACCCATCCCCAAGATCCACACCCATCTCCCTAACCTCCTAACTTCATATACTGTTGTTTTCCTCATCAAGTCTAGTATGTGTTGACCAAATATTCTTGGATGTACCTACATTGCATTGTTGTCAACCTACCAGGCGGGAGTCATGCAGTTTTCTCACCTGGGAGTGGGAACCTTCTACCCATCTCCCCAACTGCATAATGGGATTTTATTTTTTGGCTTGAACTTGAGCAAGTCTTGTGCCTGCTGTTACAATTGCTATAAATTCATTTTGTACAATTGCTATACAACTGACCTATTATCTGGAAGACTTTACCTTGTAGTTTTCCAGAACCTCTGGCTCTTATGAGCTTATTGCCACCTCTTCTATGATTTTCCTTGAGCCTTGGGTATGTGTGTATATGTGATATAAATGTCTTATTTAGGGCTGAGCCCTCTGTTTTCTCTTACTGTCTCTCTCTGCATGTTGACCAGTTGTAGGTCTCTGTGTTAATAGCCTTTTACTGTAAGAAAAACTTTTCTGAGGAATTTTGAGAGATCCAGTAATTTATGGGTAAAGCAATAAGTTACTAGGAGTCATTTTAATATTATGTTCATTTAGTAAAATGTTAGGAACAAGTTCTTCTATAAGTCCCATGATCTATCTATTCACAGGTCTTGGCCTTGATAATGAAGCCAGGTTTGGGTTCCATCTTGTGGAAAGGACCT
The DNA here is from genome assembly GCA_035773235.1 of Eospalax fontanierii. Lineage (NCBI taxonomy): Eukaryota > Metazoa > Chordata > Mammalia > Rodentia > Spalacidae > Eospalax > Eospalax fontanierii. The sequence continues at coordinate 24,656,186 of CM069534.1, forward strand.
TAAATCCAACTCATAATATTCATGCAACTATTGTTCTCATGGGCATATCTTTCCAGGCCAGTAGTTATTGTAGCTCTTAGGGTTCACATTTGGATAAGATTGATGATTATTTTTCTCCACTGATAGTGTGCAGACCATTGTGAAAGCTAGGCAGTAGGAATAAACTTCCAGGTAAATACCTGCTTGATTTCTCCATGTTCTTTGTCTCAAGTATGTGATATTTTCAGCAATAGGGTCTTAATGTCAAGTTATGGAAAGTAAACAAGAGCAACAGCAATAGTCTGTAATATTTCAGTATATATAGAAGCCCAGCAGACAACAACACAAAGAAACTTTTGTACCAGGACATTCCTGGCACTGGGTTTTTATTTGCTAAAATGAGGTGTCTAGTTGAGATATTACTTCCTGTTATAGTGTAACTTCATTTAAACTCTTTTTATATATGTATAATATCTATTTTATAGAGTTTCTACAACTCTTTAAAATATGTTTTCATATTTTTGTTCAAAAGGCTGTTAAGTGTTATTTATCCCACCCCTAAAGTTCATCTGTATCACAATTACCTCTTGTAGAAGAATTATTCTCTTTTCTATCATAAAATTCAATGTATGTGAAGCCAATTTTAAATAAAAATGTTTAGTATTATAAAAGAATTCAAGAGCAGTAAAAATTGTAATATTTGTGTGAATAAAACCAAGCAAATTTATAACATTTGATGTTTAAATTCAAGAACGGAACTCTTGCCTATAGACTATTAGCCTGATGCCCTATCTCTCACTAGTTTTCAGTGAATTTTGTGCTGCTTTGTGGTTTGTAGCACTTTGAAACCCATAAGTAATAGGGTGCAGAATAATCATAGCATTAAATGAAAATTTAGCTTTGGGAAAGGGAGTTCCCTTTATCCTTAGGGAATCAAACAGAGAGGTTTGCATTGAGCTGTGTTTAGGAAACATAATCTTTGAGGAAATAGTTCAACTTTCAAAGAATATAAATTGTTGCTAGTATAAGAAGTCCACCCCAAGCATTGCTCTTTTGGGTAAATTGTGTTGTGATATACTTTCAAATTTAGTGAAAAATTGAAAGAATCATATAAATAACCAATGTACATTATTTACAACATATTTTATAATTTTATGCATACGAGTGTATTGTATGTGTGTAAGTGCATCCATGTCATGCAATGCTCATGGAGGTCATAACTGGAGATTGTTAGATGCCGTGAGGGTGGTGGGAATCAAATCCAGGGCCACTGCAGGAGCAGTCGGTGTTCTTAACCAGGGTTACTACTGTTTATATTTGTCCCTTTTACGCTATCTGAGAGTAAGTAAGTTGAAGACATGTTGCTTCTTGACTCCTAAAGCATTTCCTAGAATGAAGATGTCTTCTTTTTTGTTTCTTTCACTTTGGTTTTCTGAGACAGGGTTTCCTTGTAGCCCCAGCCTACTTGGAACTCACTAGGTAGACCAGGTTGACTTTAGTCTCACAGTGATCCACCTGTCTCTGCCTCCCAAGTGCTAGGATTAAAAGCATTCATTATTAGATCTAGCAAAAGATATGCCAAATCATCAGAGTACCATTCTTAAAGTCCAGAAAATTAATATAGTTATTATACTGTATCACATATTCATTTAAAACTTAGCATCAATTTTCCCAAGGTAAATAGTGTATTTTCATTGTTTTTTTTTTTTTTTTGCATCCTCTGGTCTCTTCCTCTCCTTTGAGGTACCAATCCAGGATTGTGCATTTACTGATGAAGTCCCTTTAGCCTCTTAGTTGTGAATTGTGCCATCATTTGCTCTCATAAACTACACATTTTACAGCCCAATTATTTTATACACTTTCAACGAGATGTTCCTTCACTATTAGATATGAGTCATTTTTGATAGGAATGCTTAAGCATTAATTAGAATTTGCTTTATTACCAATGATGTTAACTAATTGAATGCATGCCTTCTTGTCTTTAAAGGTATTATTTTCTATCTTAATAATTAATATGTTTATGGTATATTCATTTGAGATTATATGAATGTCTCTGAGGCAATAATTTTGATTCAACTTGGCTAGGCTATGGTGCCTAACTGTGTGGTTAAACATTAATGCACAGTGAAGAGATTTTGTATCTGTGATTAACATTAGCAATGTTTAGGTTAAAAAAAAATTACTCTCAACAATGTGGTTAGGTGTCATTAAATCACTCAATGACTTAACCTGAAGTTTTCTGAAAATGAAGAAATCTAATGCAAAACCATAGTATAGAAATCTTATCTGAGTTTTCAGTTTGCTTGTTTGACTTGCCAACTGGCTTGTTTGACTGGCCAGATTTGCCAACCTCCACAACAGCATGAGTCAGTTCCTTAAAAAGACTCCTTTATAAATGTGTGTACATGTGTACACAGACATATATAAATACATATGTGTTATATACTAGGATGTATATGTATATATGTGTGTACATGATAACAATAGTTATATAAATATAACCAAGTGCAATAAGGAACATTTATACACCGCATTCGGTTCTTGGGGAGCTCCCTGCCACTCTCTGGCACTTTCATGTTTTGCTGGCATCATATGTTCCAGTTATATTACAAATTTCTCTGCCACAGCTGTTGATTTAGTCAGTTCTCTAAGGAAACCTGGTAAGTTTTTTTGTTTCTTAATCCTTAGAAATGGCCCAGATTCTGAAGTGTTACTGTATATTTTAATAGCATATGTAAAAGAAACCCCATAAGCCATTTATTCAAATCAACACAATAAATATTTATTGTTTACTGACAAAAACTGAAGGATCTTCGGCTATGAAGGCAATGAGAAATTCAACAAGTTTATGTTCAATGAATTAATGAAAATCAGTAAAATTATTTCATAGTTTCAGATTTAAAAGTGTTTAAATCTTTAAACTGAGTCTTTATGTTAAGTATGGTTGGAAAGCTAAGATATCATCTAAAGACATAAACAACTTCAAAACGAAATATAGAAAACAGAAGAAATATAAAATATGGCATCTACCTCTGTGGTGAAGAAGAGGGTGGAATGTTTTCAAAAGAGGGAATGTATCTGGTGTTGAGGTAGGTTTGGTGCTACCTATGTTGCTATGGTGCTACAGCAAGAGAAGTTGTCTCTGTGCTAAATGAGGACAGTTTGGGAAATCTACCCCAAATAACCATGTGTTTTATAATCCTACCTCTCCAATTCTATCTTAGGGACATACTAGTTCATGAGTTCAGTCAGATAAGCTGTAAAATTATAAATTTTAATGGTCTCAAACATAATAAACTATTATAAAACAACCCAAATATGTATCACAAAGGGGTGGGCTAAATAAAATAATATGAGGTAATATTAGTGTTATAGATTAGAAGTTAACAGAGTAAGTTTATTTGTGTACCTAGCTGTGGGAAGGATTCCAGGACAGATGATTTTTTTTAATGTGGTCGACTATTCCATCTTATTTTTGTAAAATAAAATACCTTATGTGGAAATTTAAATTAGAGAAAGGTCCTGAAAAATAAACTTCATGATTAGTTTGAGAAAGCACTGCATAATCATGTTTGTATAGAGATTAAATTTTGTTCTCTCTGTCACGTTGGCATTTGACATTTAATTGCTCGAGAAAAATTTAAATATTTGAAAGGATAAAATATTTTTAAGTTATTGGAAAAAGCCTTACAAGCCTATGAGACTGACAGCAATATCTTTTGCCTTGTTGTCTTACGACACATTAAGTATCTATGGCTATGTAAAAAAAAAAAAGTCTCCACAATGTAGTAATACAAATGTTCAAAAAACCCACAGTTTATACCAAAGTTTCTGCAGGGAACTTGAGCAAAGCTTAATGAAGTATCTTGGCATCAAAGTTCTCATTAGCTTGCAGTCAAGCTGTGAGCAGGGATACAGTCTCATCTGAAGGCTCAATAGGATGGGACGTCTGCTCCAAAGATTCCCTAATCACAAGGGTTTTCTCCATAAAGCCTCTGGAGCATGTGACATGTAAGACAACCAGGGAAAACAAACAAAGAGAAAGCCAAAGACCTTAGAAATGTAATCTGAGAAGTGACAGATGATCACTTTTGCTATATCATCTTCATGTGAAGCAAGTCATGGAATCTAGTCCACATTACAGAGCTGTGTGAGAGTCTTTTTGTGCTAAGGCTCAAAAGTATGGCCTCATATATGATAGGCAAGCACTCTAACACTAAGGTGTTTTCCGAGCCTTGATGTAGATATTATAATGTTCTAAAAGTTTTTGTAACACAAAATATTGGAGACAATTTTATCTTAATATAAAATAAAATAATCCAGCTTTCTTGTAGATACTAGAGCATACTACTGGCCTAAATATACACATCTAAAAATAACTTTAGGTATCAGAATATCTGATTTCAATATAACATACAGTCATCATAACAAAACCTGTATGGGATGGCAAAAATACCTCTGAGTCATTTAGACCAAAATAGAATAGAGAACCCAGAAATAAACCTAAATATCTATAACTATCTGCTTCTCAGCAAAGGTGCAAATAAACATACATTGGAGAAATGACAGTCTCTTCAACAAAGTGTTGGGAAAACTGGATATACACATATAGAAAAATAAATTTACATCTCTATACATCATCCTATAAAAATCAACTGAAAGTGGATCAAAGATCTTAAAGTAAGATCTTTGTAAATACTTGGGACAAAAAAGGAAAATCACCTCAAAATCTAGACATAGGTGATACCATGCTCAATAGGACACTGATAGTTTAGGAAATAATAGCAAGATAGAAAAATGGGATTGAATCAAATTTTAAAACTTCTGAACAAAAAGGGAGCAATTAATAGAATTGAGACAGCCAATGGAATAATACAAAATCTTTATCAACTATTAATCAGACAAAAGATTAATGCCTAGGTTATTTGAAGAACTAGAAAAGAAAAAAACCAAGAGGAGCAATAGTCTAACCAGTAAATGTGTGAATGAACCAAACAGGCACTTTTCAGAGGAAGAGATACAAATGGCCAAAAACACATGAAAAACATGTTTAACATCTGTAGTCATTTAATTGATATGTTTAGAACTTATGTGGAAAAGAAGTATTAGATTGGTAGGTCTCAATAATGAGTTAAATTTTGTTCTTCCAAAAGATACATAGAAGTTCTCTTGTTACTTTAGAATATGACCTTTATTGGGAAACCAGATAATGTCAGATGGTGTCAGTGGGATTGGGTGTGCCCTTGACTCATTATGCTTGATATCCTGGTAAGAAGAGTCATGCACAGAAGACAAGAAGAGACAGCAGAAGTGGACAATGGAGTATTGTTGGCACATGCCAATGCATGTCAAGGCTAGTAGAACCTGAAAAGATAAGGAATCCTCCTCTTAGAACTTCAGAAGGACAGTGTCTTGCCAAGATCTTAATGTCAGGAGTCCAGTATGAAGATCCATGAAAGAGCAAACTTCTGTTATTTTAAACTACCTAACTTATAATTAGCTGTTATAGAAGCCCTTGAAACTAAGATACCTCTTGCTTAGTCAGTCTGGATTCCATGGCAGAATAGTGTTGGCCAGGTCACTTGTCATCAACAGGAAATTATTGTTTGTAGTTCTAGTAGGTGGCAAATTTAATATCAGGATACCTATAGATTTGATGTCTAGTGAGGGCCTTCTTCCTGATTTGTAGAAAGACGTCTCTTCCTGTGTCTGAACATGGAAAAGTGTTGAGGTACTTCTGGTACCTGTGGGCTTAACTGGTTCTTAAGCTCAAGGCCTTTTCATGTTCAGCATATACTCTACCACTGAGTTAGCTCCCTCTCTGGGACCTCTCTTATAAGGGCACTAACACAATTCATGAGATCTCTAATTCCAATTATTACACCATGGACTGGATGAGTAGGAAAGAGGAGATAAAAATGCCCAGCCTATTACACCCTCCTTAGACATCTTCATAAAACCTCAATGGACTAATTTTGAATTTTACTCTCATGTTGTGGTTGAAAAAAAAAACTATCTTTGAAATTTGTCATTTACTTATTGGTATTAATAAAACATGTTGAAATTAAAAATTTCTAAGCCTTGATTTAAATAAAGAGATAATTCTGCAAAAGAGATCTTTAAAGATCTCAGTTAACCGCTAGGAAAAATACCTGGGCTCAGCAACAATTTTGGTAATCAAAGCCCTGTCTGTCATGTGGATATACATTGCATACTACAAATTGCTGATCTCTGAGTATACACTGCATGTCTCAAAAGTTTTCTTTTTATTAAAATGTATTGTTTTCATATGCAAGCATACTTAATATATATTTTGTATCTTAATTCATAATTTGGCATTTTTAGAAGCATATCTTTTTGTGACAAAATTTCATACTGTAGCAGGAAATTAAACAACTTCATTGGACTAAATCTTGAGTTCTCCTTGCCATGGCATGGTTGAAAAATAATTCCTGAAAGCTGTAATTCACTTACTGGTGTTAATGAAATCAGCTGAAAATTAAATTTCCCAATGAAATTCTATATAGCCCAGGGTGGCCTTGAATGGACTCTTGTAGTCATACTGCCTCAGCCTCCTAAGTGCCGGGATTGCAGTGCAAGCTACCATGCCTGACCGTCAGGTGCATCTTTCTGAAAAGAAAATTTAATTTTAGTCTTCTTAATAAAACTGAAGAGCAAATAAGCACTCAAAGATTATTTCATTTCTGAAAGGATTCTATTCCATATAGTCAATGGAGTATGACATCCCTCATCTATACAGAAGAAAATTACTGCTTCCCATATTTGATAAAGCATATCAACCTCTTCTGGCTTACTGAATTGCATCTCTGCGCAGAAAGGAAAACAGGATGAGTGAAATATGACACAGTTTCACTTACCAAGAGTAGAAACTGAGGCAGATTTTACTTCTGGATCTTGGACTCTTTAGAGGTATCTGTAACACGGATGGTATCTGTAGTAACATGGATGGTATATAACCATTCCTTTTTGCATTTGTAATTGCTTTGGAGGTAGATAGGAAAATGTGCTGCAGGGCAAAGTGTTAATGGATACTCCAAAGGAGAAGAATAAAAAATTATATTTTTAAAATATTTTGTGATGATTTGAAGAAAATATCACTTGTGAGTTCTTTATCAGCAAAACATATAGATATGAAAGTAAACAAGATCTAAAAATTAATTGAATTTTTCAGTGTGAAAAATTAGTTATAAATAATAATAAAGTTATAATAAATGCAGTCCTTATTACATCAGTTTTACATCTGTATTCAGATGTAAGTCATAATCAGAATACTAGTGAGTTGTTTTTCAAAAGTGGACATCCAAGTTGAAAATTTTGTACATATTTAGAAGATAAAACAAACTATTTTATCATAAGCATTCTAATTCCAAAACAATTCTCCAAAAACCTATTTAATATAAGCTATAGCAAAGATGTTATATTTATAGTAAAAATATACAAGAGAAAGGATCATTATAATTATTCTAGTGTTTTAGGCACAAATCCAAGTTTGGAGGGGCCCTGCTGAAACTATCAGGTTCTTGTGTCCCAGATAAAAAAGAATTGCACCAAAGATCCATGATGAGAAATTGAAATAGAGGGGCTGAGGAGATAGCTCAGTGGATAAGAGCACTGAAAGCTCTTGCAGAGGACTCAGGTTTGATTCCCAGCATCTACATGGAGGTTCACAACTGTTTGTAACTCCAGTTCCTGGGCGCCAATGCCTTCTTCTGACCTCTGTGGGCACTGCACAACATGGGTGCATTTATACATATGCAGGCAATACACTCATATACATAAAAAGTAAATTTTTTAATTTGTAAAAAATTAAAAAAAGAAGTATAAATAGAGATAGCTTATAAAGAAAGGGAAATCACATCCCAGAGTGGGGAAAGGCTGCACTCACGAAGGGTTCCCTCAAGAGGCTCTTGCCTGTTTATAGGTCATTAACATAGCACAACTTCTCCTCTGGTTATCTATGATAGGCTTCCTCAAGCTCTGCTTGTTTTCTGCAGCCCATTGGGGAAGGTCTTTTCTGTCAACAGATACCAGTTTCTGTCATGTGTTAATCTTGATGCTGCTTCTTCCAGCCCCTATTTTACAGCCATACTGTTACTATTACGATAAAAAACAAGAATGGAAAAAAATGTCTTTTTTTATTTTTGGATTTATAATACTTTTGAACTACACCTAAATTAGCAGTCTTTTTCTGAATTCAGAAGGAAACGTATTAAGGATTTTGAATTTTAGGAGCTTTTTCTTCTTTCCTTCTGTCCTTCCTTCATTATATACTGCATGTCTCATAAAGTTATCAGTGGAAGAAAAGCAGGGAGGTGGAAAGAGAGGGCTGGAGAGATGACCCAGTAAGAGCACTTGCTGCAGAGGCATGAAGACATGAGTTTGAGCCCAAGCTCCACATAAAAAAATGTTAGGTGTGACCATGCACACCTGTAACCCTGGCGCTGTGGGAAGGAGAAATGTCTCTGGGGCTGACTGGCCACTAGCCTAGCTTTAGGTTCAGTGACAGACCCTGTCTCAAACGAACAGGATGGGGAGTGATAGACCAGGACACCCAGTGTCTTCTATAGTCTTCACACAGGTATGGACACACATACATATACACCACACACACATACACACACACACACACATACACAAGAAAAATAAAGAGGAGAGTATTATCTAATTCCAAAGACAGGACACAGAAGATTCTAATAAATATGACATACTATTGGTCTTGAGAAGCCCAGGGAGGAAGGCAGGTGACACTCTGACATATGGACTCCTCACAACTCAGAACTCAGCTGTTATGTTAGAAGGGTTTTGTTTATTCAATTTTCATGAGACATTCTAAAACAGCAAGGAACGTTATTTCTGTAGTGCATGTGTGTGTGCATGTGTGAAACAGAGAATGTGGTCGTTACTGATCAGACTACATGAATGCAATCTTACTAACAGACTGATGAGAAAATCACGTTCATTTATGCTTTACTAATGTAGAAATCTATTTTCAAACAATCATTTGGAAATCTTCATTGCACCAATGTAAAAATCATTTTGACGAATATCACAACCAATTCTAACCGCAACATTAAATGTGTAGGCACACAAGGACTACTTGAAGGCTTTGTGACCTCTATGTATGAACCAAATAATATTCAGAACACTTTATACAAGAGCAGCATATCAAAATGCTTTAAAGATTTTTAACTTTTGACAATATCAATGTGTGTGCAATGTTTTGAGAACATATTTACTTCATTTCCTTTTCATATCCTCCTCCCACTATTACAGACCCCTTTCCTTTTCCCAACTAGTCCTCTTTCTATTTTCATGTTTTGTGTGTGTGTGTGTGTGTGTGTGTGTGTGTGTGTGTGTTGGTCTTGTGTAGGTAGCCATAGCTGCTGTGTGCCAATAATATTAGCCATGTTATATACAGAAGACATTGATTCATAGGACTTCCCCATCTTTAGCCCTTCTTACAATTTTTCTTCTCCCTTCTCAATGCTATTCCCTGGGCCTTGGAGGAGTGAAATCTGTGTCCCATTTAGGGACAGCCACTCAACAGTCATTCATTCTCAGCATTTTAGCCAGCTTTTCATCTCCATGTTATATCTTACCAAAGTCAAAAAGAAGCTTCTACAGCCACGGTAAATAGTATTCTAAGAGTAAAAATGACAATGCATTGCACCTTCCAGCACTATTAATGTTAGCCAGTGGGGGTGGAAGCCTCCAGATTTGTTTCAGATGCTTTATCTGTATGCTGCAACCCAACTACATGGTGTCTTCAACAATAGTCTTCCCTTCTAGGTCTCTAGGTCTGGTGGGTGACCAAAGCAGTGACAATAGTGTTTTGGGAGCCTCTGGGGGCACACTGAACAGTATCACACAGGGAGATATCCCTGGTGCTGAGAAGTTTTGTTTAAAGATCTTTGAGAGCAGCATTATTCACGAATGCAGAATACTTCATCCAAAAATTTTAAAGTATACTAACTCTTTTAGTTCCTTTATAGTTTGGTAAGTTTATATATGGCTTTTCCCTGTATCCTGTTTTGCTTGGCTTTCTCCCCCACATCTGCAACTTTCTCCCCACGCCTCCCATCCCCGTTTAAATCTTTCCCCGTTTAAATCTTTCCAGTCTTGCATATCACATGTGTTTTACTCTCTCTTCCCACAAGGCCTCTCCTGCCACAATGCCTCTCATTGCTCCTATATGGCTTTCCAGCCTCTGTAGATACACACTCCAACTTAAACACAGAATATGAAAAATTCAAAGTTAAGATCCACATATGAAGGAGAGCATGCAGCACTGGGCTGAGTTACTGCACTGAGTATAATTATTTCCAGGTTGTGGTGGTTTGAATGAGAATGTCCCTCATAGGCTCTAAGTATTTGGACATTTAGTCCCCAGTTGGTGGCACTGTTTTGGGAGGCTGTAGAAGGTGTGGCCATGCTGGCACAAGTAAGTCACTGGGGCAGGCTTGCCTGATCTCTAGTCCTAAACTGCTTCCTCCGCCTGCTTGAGGATGTGAGCCCTTAGCTTCTGTGTCTATTCTAGCCACCTCGGCCACAATGCTTTTCTGCTGTAATGGACACTTGCCCCTTCAGAACCACAAGCTAAATGAACTCTCCGTTTTATAAGTTCCCTTGGTCAGCGTTTCTATCACAGCAGCAGAAAAGTAGCTAATACATAGGTCCATTCATTTTCCTGAAAATTTCATTATGCTTTAACACTAAATCTCCACTGTATATATGTACCACATATTCCTTACCATCCATTCAGTTGACGGTCATCTAAACGGATTCCAGTTCTTAACTTTGTGAATAGATTAGCAATGAACACGAATGAGCAAGTATCTTTAGAATTCAGAGTCCTTTGGGTATATGACCAGGAGTGGACTAATTGAGTCGTATTCTGCAGCTCTGCTCTTAAAACTGTGACCTCCTTTAGCTACTTATTCAATGTTTTCCTTATAGCACTTGCAAAGCTGTGAACTCACTTTATTCACTTACAAAAGGTGCTCAAAGAATAAAGCACACCTGACAGAACACTTGCTGGCTTCTCAACAGAGCTGTGCTTATGATTTAATTTTATTTAGAAAGTGTATATAAGATTTTGGTGGCTCTCAGGTTATATCTCTAAACATTGCTAAGAAACTTGCCTTTCTCAATAGGAAAAGCAAATCAGATCTCTGGAGAAGAGCCTCCTTCCTTTCCTAGCCTTTTCTCCCATGCTACCAGAGTTCCCTAGCTTTCTATCTTGTCTTAGAACTCATGTGAAGGGTCAGAATGTAAGAAAGAAGAGAGTGCAACAGAAGTGACAGGAGACACCCCTCAGACCTGACCTTTAATACAGAAAAAGAGAGGAGCCATGATATGGTGTGCTGACAAGGCTCCTTAATAATGACTCAGTGCAGGAAACTAAGATAGAAAGGGAATAGGTTTTCCTCTGAACTGCTCAAGGTAGGAAAGTTTTACTGTTAAGCACAAAATCAAAGAATCTCTTGCGGACTGGCTTTTGGGACTATGGGACATGAAGGCAGATGGAATCAGTCCAAGTGCTGTGGAACCATAGAAACCCAGTAATGTAATTACTGATCCTTCCTTGAGTCAAAGTGTCCTGAGTTTGGCCCCATCATAATTTTATTCAAAATGGTTTCTCCAGCTTCAACTGGGAAAATACAAACTTGGTGCCAGCTTAGCCTTGGCACAGACTATCTGGATTTTTGATCTCTAGCTCTAGAAGATCTCATTCATTCAAAATCATGTGCCCTTTTCAATCTCCACTGTGTCCAATGGAAATGGGGCACCACCTTTCTGTTCTTTGATACATTAATTCTCAAGCATAAATACATTAATTCATTCATTCATTATCTTTTTCGGTGAAGTATCAAATTGAATTTGCCTAGGAAATGAGATGAGGTGCAAGATCACAAGACACCAGAGCACATGGTCTTGTTGGATTTAATTAAAAGTCATTGGTCCAGTTTATGTCCATTAATAAAAGTCATTCCCTTAGTGTTCCTAAGAAAAAATTGATTAGAAGTCAAATGTTGTGCAGTTAGCTTCTAGAAGGCTTTAAAGTCTGAGGAATAGTTCATAAGAACAATATTGATGAAAAAGACTAAGCTTATTCCACTGGTGGTCACTCATCCCCCAGAGTAAGCAATGTACATTTCTCTACTACAAAAAAGTATACCGAAAGTAAAAATTATTTGAGTAGCCTGAGGCTCACAGCAGCCTTGTGTAGCCGGAAGAAAGGCACCCTTAAGGCCGCAGCTGGTGTGCCTGACCATAGCTTGTCAGACCCAGGAAACCAATCTGAATGAACACTATATGAAACTGGCAAAAGGGAGGCCTCTCTGCCCCTTAGCCCTGGTCTGGATTGAGCAGCTTACGTTGGTACCACTGAGTCTGTCAGTAACGGTCACCTCATGGCAGCATTAGAGAACGAGTAAGCAAAACAGCTCATAGAGAATATCTGTGGAATAGAAAGAGATAAATAAGGTAGCGCTTCACCCACACCACTTACTAAAATTGCTCTTTAAAAATGATTACACTTATCTACATGTGTAAATGTGGGCATGCATGTGTCATGGTGCATGTGTAGAGGTTGGAGAACTTGTGAGAGTTGGTTCTCTCCTTCCCCATGGTTCCTGGAGATTGAATTCAGGTTGTCAGGCTTGATAACAGTACATTTACCTACTAAGCTGTCCCACTGGCCTCCAACATTGCTCCTTTGAAGAAACACTTGATACAAATAATGGAATCATTTCATGCTACATTGGACCGTGATGATGTTGTACTTTAATTTCTCCTTAGATGTGACACCTGAGAGCAACTGACACTTACTTAGAACAGATGGGGCTGAACCTTAAGAGATCCTACTCTCTCTGTGCAGGATGTCATCAGATAGCATCTGAAACTATAGTAGAATTCTCTTTACTTTTCTTTAATCTGCCTATTTCATGTTTCCACCAATGTATTTGGAAAGTGTCTTGATTTATGATTTTCTTTGTTCTATCACTATAAAAACTTCATGAAACTGTTATAAACATTAGAACATGGAATTGGTGGTGATCTGAATCTGTTTTTTTCATGCCATGATCTCTCTAGTGTTTTAAATGTTAACCTCTGTGTGCCTTGCAGATTTAGAGAAACATCTGAAAGAATAAAAACAGCAAAAAGAGTTTCTAAAATGTGTCTTCCATGGGTGAAAAAAGACATTCCCCAAAACCAAAAAGTGTTAAATGAAAGTCTCAGTGCCATGGGTGGGTAAGCCCCAGAGAGGCTCCAGAGGCGCCACAAATGGTAAAGGCTGTTGTCATTGCTATTGGTTGCAAGCCAGCCTACATGTTAATCTTATTGCTGAAGATACCACCACATGCTTTGGCTGTGGGATGTGGAGAAGTCTGGCTGGATCTGAGCTGGAAGATTTTTTTCCTATTGGCTGGTCTTTGCAGTTGGGGGAGGGGGGGCACCATGAAGACTGCTGAAGAGAATTATTACCAACAGTTCCTCTCAACTGTACCCTGTACACTACACCACCAACATGCCAGGCAAGATGTGCCAGCTGGTAGGCAGTTTGCATGACCTATAGACCTATAGTGATACCTAACTTCTGTCTAGTTTAGTCTTCCAGTGGACAGTGGATTATTCTTTTGTGGTGCTACATTGGGCTGCCAACTTAACTCTTAACTCATGAGGGATAAGAGATAGTTTATTCTAGAGCTGAATAGGTGTGACCATGGCCTGGAAAAACAGATTCAGGTCACCACCAATTCCATGTTCTAACCTTTATAACAGTTTCATGAAGTTTGTATAGTGATAGAACAAAGAAAACCATAAATCAAGACACTTTCCAAATACACTGGTGCCAATATGAGGTGAGCAGATTAAAGAAAAGTGGAGAACTCAACTACAGTCTCAGATGCTATCTGATGACATTCTCAGCCTTTTGGTTGGTGGAAGTTTAGGTCTGTTTGTACATTCCAAATGATTTATCAAATAGCTAAAAGATGTTAGGTCAAACAACATGGTGGGTAAGTGATAGCTATTAAGGGGGAGGGGCAGAAAAGATAGCACAAAGTAGGCTCTGGACCTGTAACATTATAGCCTCTCTACATCATTGAAGTTCTAATCAGTTAATCAGCCTTACAGAAGGTTTGATGTACAGAAGGTTTTATCCCCAGGAACTTTTGTTCACATTTGTAAGTCCAATAATTTTGGCCTATTCCTGGTATCCTATCTGGGGGTGTTGAATAGACATTTGTTATTTCCCCAAGAAAACTTAATGCAGCATGATGTGTTCTATATTCTTTATTCTATTTAAAAATGTGCTATTTTTGAAATGTTTACCAGAAATTTGTATTTCTTCTAAAATTTTAATTTCAAATATATTCCAATTAAAAGTCTTCATACAGTCTCAGAACCTTTATTCAACTTGTCTTTAACTACCAGTGCCCTGACCCTGGTATTTCTGTCGGCAGAACAATGAATCTAAGGTAATGGTGTTTATCTGTATCAGTTGCTATGATAAGTACAAAATATGCAAGAAAAACACTTTAAAAATATTCCCTTTATTATTTTTATTTTGTATATGAGTCTTTTGCCTGCATGGGTGCCCATGGAGTCTAGAAGAGGGTGTTGGATCCACTGGGACTGGAGTTACAGACAGTTGTTAGCTGCCATGTGGGTGCTGGGAGCCAAACCCAGGTCCTCTGCAAAAGGAGTAATTATTGATTAAATATTAATTTGTCTTGTATATTTATTTATATTTTAATGTAAACTCAATGTACTCATGATGATCATATTAACTGTTTAAAATGCAATAATCAAACTCTTGTGAGTTACCTATAACTAAAAATAGGTAGTGATGTACTTTATCTTAGCACCAAATGATGTAAATGAAAGGAAACAAAGTACATAGCTGGTGATGCAAAAATATATGTGATTGTGAGTAAGAAAGGTCCTATCGGTTGTTAGGCAGAGGATCAAGGTGCTGGAGACAATGCATGGCAATGTCATCGACAGGTGAAGTATGTAAAGGCAGGGCTAATACTGAGACAGTACAAAAATCACTTTCTCCACAGGTTGTTACAGTAACAAAATAGATGTTAAGGACTCAGTTCACACAACCTCTGCAATGTACCCTCAGACTTTCTAGGCCTCTGCCCTATCTACCATTCTGGTCTTCGTCCACTTTTACTGATTTTCACTCATGATGTACCAATTGGTAAGCATTTTTATACCATCCCTAGATCAAAGTGCATAAGAACATTTTATGGGTATATCTATTATACTAACTTTTCTTTTTTTTTCCTCAACATATATTTTTATTGACTTTTTCTGCATTTTATTCAATACACCTTAATTATATTTAGGCCCCTCCCCTATCTGCATCTCGACATAGTCCGTCCACTGGACAGACTGTCATAGATGTTAAGGCCTATCAAGTCAAGTTTGTGTCCCTAGATGTTCCTTGATCTGAGTTCATCCACTGGAGCCTGGTCAGCCTCACTCCCTTAAAGAAGATTAACTGTCTCTCACCCAGCAGTGATCAGCTTGGCTAAGGTTGCAAGTTCTTGTCCATTTCCCTAGTTCTATGCTGGGTTTTTGTTGTTGGGTCACTATGCTAATTTTTCAATGACTTTTTCATACTGTTAATTTGCAACATCGGACTCATACTAACTGATTTCTTTTACATTTGCCATCTCTTCTACACTATAGATATAAAATTGTTTTGCCCTTCTTTAAGGGATGTGAGTAATTAGCATCAAACATCTTTCCCCAAATGTTAACCTAATTCCCTGTCATTAGGAATAGTGGGAGGTGTTCCCAGGCACTCTGACATCCATCTCTCAAACTCCCTCAAGACTGCAGTTGGGCAATTCTGTCTTTTGCATAAACAGTTCCCAGTTTCCATGTTGGAAAAGACTTTGCTATGGCTGCCTTTGAGATGAATCACCAGCTTCACTGTTCCAGCAGAGCTCCTACTACTCCAGTTCTGACCACACCTGTAACAGTAGACAGATCTGTATCTGAGCCTGCCATCCCAGACATCCCAGACTCCTCCAGTTTCTCCCTAGCCTTCCCCTACCTGTTCAATCCCTAAATATATCCCTCTGGTCACTGCAGGTTTTTGAGAGCAAATGTTAAATGAACAGGGATGGGAAGCATGAAGAAGAAATCTGTGTCTGGTGAATTCTTTGGAAGGGTGTAAGGCAGAATTTATGTAACTGAGATGCAGCTCTTTACCATACATTGACCCATGCCCACCAGCTCTTTAAATTCACATTTCCTTTTTAAAATTTTTTTCTATGTGTATGAATGTATTGTCTGCATGTTTGTAAATGCACTGGTGTTGTTCAGTGCCCCTGGAGGTCAGAAGAAGGCCTCGGATCCTCTGGAACTGGAGTTCCTGAATGTTGTTAGCCTACATTATGGTGCTGGGAATTGAACACCAGTCTTCTGCAAGAGCAGCCAGTTCTCTTAACTTCTCCCATCTCCCCAGTACCTCAAATTCACATTTCTATTCCCAGTTCCTGTTAAAACTGATATCTCTTGGTATTTGCCACTTATGAGCAACATTTTTCCAACATGAAATTTTCACGATTCAAAGCAAATAAAGGTTTCATGAAAAAATTTAGTAAGTAAATTTCCATATTGTCTGGATTGGTCTTCACACACTTTTATAACAGATTATCATTAAAATATTGTATGTGGGCAAATAGTCAAATACACAAGGATAATTTACAAATATAGGTAGTTTGTAACTTTTGGGTGTGGTTGGTAGAAAAGTGTGATTCTTAAAAAATGATACCGAATAGTTAAGCATGGTGAAGAGTTAAGTGCAATGGATAAGCTACATGAATATTAATTCTGGGCTGAGCGTGGTATGGCAACCATAGAAAGATCTTGCCTGGACATCTAGGTTTTCAAAGCTTTCACTAATAGTAGCAATGGAGACTACAAATCATCTACTAAGACTATCTGGGCTAATGTCCATTTCCAAACAGAGAAGCCAGAGAGGAGACTGCTGAGATAGGAAAATACAGCATTGTTTGTGAAAGGGAGCAGAATAAAATATATTCTGGGAGGAAACATGACAGGTAGGAACAGGGATGGATATCCCAACAGAGATAAGATATTGGGTACAACAGGCATATGCCATGGAAGGGAGGCCTGGCACCTATGAAATCTGTTGAGGGAGAGCAGTTACTGACTGGTCCAGCAGGCTCACATTCCATAGCCCTGAGATTTCAAAACAGTAGCAGCTAATCCACTTGAAATTTCATCTCTGCTTAATTCACAATCTATTCTCAAGTGCTTTTCTCAACATTTGACGTAGAAGGCTATAAATTGTCTGCGGTTATTCAAATATACGTGTGTAAAGAATTTACTGACCTCAAGATAATTAACTCCCGATGTTAGAGTTCAGCCCAGTGCCAGGGTATCAGTTGGCTCGTGTAGTGTGGTGTGCTGTGTTCCGGAGGTGGTGTCTGTCAGGTCATTTGAAGAGCAGCACTCCTAATTTTCAGTACATTCCTGAAAGAAATAATTAATTCTGAATTATACCAGAAGGCAAGTTGATATGCTTTAAAAGTATTGTCTAATATTTATTTAAGTGCTATCACTTTTAAGTAAGATAACTTCTGTGTTTCAAATTTCATTTTCATCTAATGATAAATTTCAGCATTTAGGATTTTGTTTTAAAATTCCTTATTGAACCTAAAGGAAAAAATAGTAGTGGAAATATATTGTGCTCGTGTACTACACTACTTATGCATCAGCATTTCTGCAAATCTGTTGGCATACCAACTCAATAATTATCTCTAGATTCCCTTTGGACATCTGTTTAAACTAGAAATCAAAACATAGGAGACTCTCCCTTGAGAAGCCATACCCACTGTGGATTTGTCTCATTCTTTCCCTGATCTTCTCTCTATCAACCTCTGTGCTTAAGGTTTGTGTTAGAAGTGTCTTTAATAAACTCTCACTGTGCTTTAAAATAGAAAGAAAAAGGGGCTGGAGGGATGGCTCAGAAGTTAAGAACATTGGCTGGTCTTGCAGAGGACTAGGGTTTGATTCCCAGCACTCACATGCTGGCTAACAACTGTCTATAACTCCAGTACCAGGGAATCTGATGCCCTCTTCTGACCTCCTTGGGCATTTCAGAACAAGGGTGCACTTACATACATGCAGGCAATACACTCATACACATAAAGTAAAAATAAATATAATGTTTTCAAAACTAGAAAGAAAGAAATTAAAAACATAGGCAGAGAAATTCTTCTCAATAATTCATCTTAGACTGCATTATACCAATGAATGGGAATTAAATAGAAGCTTCTCGGTGTACAGAAGAATTTTACAAACAATGATGAATATTTCAAAGTCATATTTGCCTTAGTACATAATCTCATCCAGAAAATTAAACCAAAAATTTATTCAAAAGTCAAGCATGATCAATAACTTCTTAGTGAAACACTATTGATCATGCGCTCATAATTTAAAGTCTTTTATTAGAGGTGGTATTTCAGTGGGTTTAGGGGATAGAGAGAACTCATCCTATTTCTCCCATTCATACTGTGTGGGTTTTAAACTACTCAGTGTCTTAGTTTCTCCCCATTTGCTGGTAAAGAATCCCTTATTAAACAACTTAAGGGAGTTTATTTGAGCTCACAATCATGGTTCCAGGTCACAGTCCATCATGGCAGGAAGTTAAGGCATCAGGAGCTTGAAGCACCTCGTCACCTTACGCCTGCAGTCAGAAGAAGATGGTGAAGAGGTTAGAAAAATTTTTAGGAAGGGTTATGCAATTGAAAAATGAAACTAGCACGAAGACCAGTAGTTGAATTTTATGAGACCGGATCAGGCCAGGGATGACGAATTTTGTTACCTAGGGTTGTTCTTGGTTTCCATCCCTTCCTAATCTGTAGAATCAAACATGTCATCTGTCACTCTTGACTTTCTTTCTGTGTCACAGCTCAAGTCCATATAAAAGTCATATTTTCCATAACTAGTGTATCATCCTTTAAAACAACTCTGTTACCCACTCCTGATTTTTGTCCTGATTCCTTCTCAGACACTGTTTCTGTTGACACCATGTACTTCTCCCTGTGATTTGGTAGGACTCTGAACCAAATTTCACTGATATTGAGACTGTTCTTTCCATCGGTTCATTTTTCCTGTTAGTGTTGTTTCAATGTTTTGTTAGAATATTTGCTTGATATGGGTCATTTTATATCTTTAAAGACCACCTGCATTTACAATTACTTCTCTCCGTCAGTTCCTATAAACTGCTTCTTTCTGTTTGTGATTTTTCCCATTTGATTTCTGAACTTGTGAATTGTTTCCTATCACACTGCTGTGCATTCTCACACCAAATGTGCCATCATGATCTTAAGTGATATCTACATTTTCATCTCAGTTGCAGATGTTCCTGAGCAGGTCCCAAACCTACTTCTATATCCTGTTCTTAAATTATTTATTAATAATTTCCTGGCTCATTTACTTTTGACCTATCTATAATCAACTTATTCCCCAAATCTCAGCATGCTACCAAAATCATATCTTTCTCACAAATACTTTGGCATACTATACCTCTTAACAGTATATGGAAATAATTTTGTCTATTTCAGCTAATAAAACAGGCTGGAATTAGACCTAAAGAAGATATATTCTGAGATATTTACTCGAGAATTGAGAAAATAGGAACATTTGTCATTCATTTTAAACATGCAATAAATTTGCCTTTTTGTTCTCATTCCAGAAGAAGAAGAGCGAGGAGAAGGAGGAGAAGGAGGAGGAGGAGGAGGAAGAGGAGGAGGAGGAGGAGGAAAAGGAGGAGGAGGAGAAGGAGGAGGAGGAGAAGGAGGAGGAGGAGAAGGAGGAGGAGGAGGAGGAAGAGGAGGAGGAGGAGGAGGAGGAGGAGGAGGAGGAGGAGGAGGAGGAGGAGGAGGAGGAGGAGAAGAAGAATGCAAGCAAACTCCTCAGCATTTCTCTACTTTTCATAAAGTCCAGGTACACACCAGGAAATGGTGCCGCTGGTATTCAGGGTGGGTCTTTCCACTTCAGTCAGCACCCTCAAGAAAATCTCTCACAGGAACACTCAGAAGGCCATCTCTCTGATGATTCTGAATTTAGTCAAGTTGTCAATTAACACCAACCATCACACTCACATAGAAAAATATTAAGCAAGAAGAATTCAATTAGTTTTCCTATCCAATTAGATGAAATATGTAAATTATGATCTTTTATGTAAAACTCTTGTGTTAGGAACTTTTTTCCTGTTAAAAATGGCAAGCTTAGAATTGTAGCACCTTCCGCATACACATCATTTTGCAATTTGAGAGCACAATTCTATATGTTCTATTTCAGATACATTACTTCTTCAAGACTTAAATAAGAAATTGTGGGTGTAGCCTCCGCTTGTCCTGTGCTAGTACTATTTTCTTCTAATTAGATGATTTGATGTTTCTAAAGAATTTTTTCTTTGTCCTTAAAGCAAAAATTTATTTTAAATTTGCTATGAATTTACATAGTACTTATTATCTCATTAAAGAAGTAATGTTTAGAAAAAGTGAAATTCCTTTTGAACAATGCTTTTTGGAAAAATATGAAATCATGACTAAAACATGAATTGTTTGAATGATTACATACAGAGTGTATTAAGGAAATAAGAATAAATCAATTAAGATATGAAGCAATGAGACTGAAGATAAATCTTGTCAATTGTGCTGTTAATTACCAGAGGATCTGGCTTATTAATATGTTTTATTTTCTTTTTCTTTTTTCTTTTCTTTTTTTGATCTTTTTGAGACAGAGTCTCCTTATAGCCCCACCCTGCCTGGAACTGGACATGTAGACTAGGCTGGTTTTGAACTCTGCCTCCTGAGTGCTGGTTTTAAAAACAAGTGTGGGCCACCAAGCTCAGCAAATTTTTAAATAATGTATGTGACTGATGTTTCATGATCTAGAAAGAGAGGGGGTGGAAAGATTGTAAGAGCTAGTGAGGAGGGGTGTGACCATTTGGAAACAGAATCCTACAAGCTCCTGGGACCCTGCTCATATGAACCTACAGCAATTGGTTTGGCATGCTCAAGACCCATGCAAAGTCAAGCAGATAAAAACTCAGCATGGCACTGGGGAAATGGGTAGCAGACCCCAAAATTTGTTTAAGAAATATTGGCAACTGAGTACTGTTGGGTGAGGATGAGCTAGTCTTCCTAAAGCAGGGAACTATGGGTAGGCTGACTAGACCTCAGTGGATGAACCTGCAGTGAGGACATTTGGGGACACTAACTTGACATAATAGACCTTAACACAGATGAAAGAATGTATGGATTCCAGTTGGGGGCTATGGAGGAGGTTTCTGGTGGGGAAAGGAATATAAAGATGATTAAGATTGATTGAGATGTGCTGTATGAAACACAATGATTCAATAAAAACCAATATTTAAAAAATACCATCAAACTTGTGCCTATGTATCCAGTTTTTAATATCCCTAGGATCTGTGGTATGTGGGCATGTGTGCATCTGTAGGCTCAAGGTTGAGGATATGTGCCTTCTCTGACTGATCTCCACTTTATGGACTGAGGCAGGATCTCTCTCTAAACCTGGAGCTCACCAGTTGTGGCTAGTCTGTCCAGCCAGTTTGCCCCCAAGGGGTGCCCTATCTCTACCTCCTGAGTGCTAGACAGGCAATTGTCATACCTATCTGAGTTTCACCTGGTTCTGAGGATTTGAATTCTAGTCCTCAGGCTTTTGAGGCAAAAGCTTATCCACTGAGCCATCTATCTGGCACAAACCACACATTTTAAGAGTTATCTTCACCTATGTTTATTTTGATAACTTTACCTGGCTATCATTATTCCTTATATTTTACTATATGTCTGTTATTTTTGTAATGTTTTTATACTCTTTCATGTTTTTGTTTTGTGTTCTGAGTAACATTATTGCCTTTAAAAGAGTTTAAAATGAGAGCCAGGCATGGTGATACATACTTGCATTCCCAACACTTCAGAAACATGAAAATCAAGAATTCATGGCCAGCCTTGGTTACATAAGAACCTGTTTCAAAAACCAAAACTAAGAAAAATTTTAAAATGGCATTTTGGAGGACAGCAAGATGGCTCAATGGGTGGAGGTGCTTGCTGCCAAGCCTGATGTCCTGAGTCTGATTCCCAGGTCCCACATGGTAGAAGATCACTGACTCCTGCAGGTTTGTCTCTGATTTCCACCCTTGCACTGCAGCATGCACATGCACATACCCATACTAAATTAATAAATGTAATAAAAAGATTTTTTTCATGACATTTTAGAAATAAAGAAAATAAATAAAATCAAAATACCAGGACATCGAGACAACTACTTCATTGCGATGAAAATTTTATATGTTTTCTAAATTGAGGTAATATGGTACAATGTCTTGTCATCTTCTAACTGCCATTTGAAACTGTAATAAAGTGAAATTTTCCAGTTATATGCAGATTTTTGATTCTCAACTTGTTCTTTGTGTTGTCAACTTTGGCATTCGATTTCTTTGACTCCACAGTGCACTCCCATTCCATTTCAGAGCTAAAGATACAATGATCATATTGACAAAAGAGGTTTATATTACTTTTCATTGGATGGTTATCTCCGTCTATTTAGCTTCTTGTAACAAAATATCATCGGTTGGCTTGCTCAGCAACAGTTCAGTGAGGCCTTGATTGTTGTGATGTCAAAAAGGTTGATCTAGCTGTGATTAAGTCACCTCTCACAGGTCCCACTTCCTCATGCTATAGTCTTGGGGAATGATATTCCAAAGTGTGGATTTGAGGACACGTAACCATTCAGACCATAGAAATATTCATGTGTGTGTGTGTGTGTGTGTGTGTGTGTGTGTGTGTGTGCTTTGACCTAACAGATCTTTCTTCTTTAAATGTTTGATAACAAAAAGCAGGTAACTTTATGTCATTATGTGTCTATAGAGGCATGGGGCTATAAGTTCAGAGGACTTCAAAGATAGTCTGTACTATCTACTATCAAGTCACGAGTTCTAGTCCCTTATCGCTTTTTCAATCCTAGACATTGTTGTATGGGATTGCCCTTCCACAGACAGACAATGAACAAACGCCATCTTCCCAAGCTTGTTTGTACTCACTTGCCTAGGATCATCACACCTGAACTTGTTGACTGTCTTGTGCTGCAAAGAAGGAGGGACAGGGGACACTCATCTGAGAGTCCAGCCACACCTCCCAACCAAACAGTCTGTCCTAGTTGTATGTGGTCTGGGGGTGGACTAAGGGTATATAGGCTGGGGACGCCTAGAGGAGGCTCTTTGAAATTTAATATGACTGTGAGTAAGCCACCATCCTTGCTTGGATAAAGACTTCCCAGTGCAGCCTTGGTAGGGGGAAGGGAGGGGCACCCACATGCCTGTAAGTAAACCTTACCCTTTGCTCTACAGATGACCCCAATAAACTCATTGGTCTCCTAGGGTGCAGTTTGGTGAAATCATACGTTGCTTTGTTGTTGGGACCAAGGGAGGAGGGGCAGATCTTATTCACGCCTCCCCCAGAAGGAATTTTAACTTTGGACATACAACTTCAAATCGCAAATTTCTTTATCTATAAAAAAGTAAAGTACCACATGTCCCAGTGCTTTTACAACTGTATAGTACACCAACTGTGAGAACAGTTTGTAAATATATTGGACATGGGTGATGGGTGCAAATTATCCTGTATTCTCATGGGCCTTTGTGTACTGCCAAGCCTGGAAGACCAAAACCACCATGTCTAGTTTTTCTTTACCTGTAGTTCTGTACTTGAATTAAGTTCTCTCATAGTAGAAGCAAGAGGCTAGGTATCCAGTATGGCGCTGAGACTATATCGTGGTTGCTGTAGGCTGCTATCAAGAGTAGCTGGGAAATGGTGTTTCTTTCCAGGAGAGAAGCATACTTGTGAGAGTAGCAGACAGCAGTGGTATTGCGGATGCAGAGGGAGGCATTTTGGCTATCGGTTTGTACTCTTGTAATATGGTGTCATTGCTGGTGGTAATAGTGATGGTGGTGGTGGTGATGCTAGCAACGGTGGTGTGTGTCTAAGTCAGTAGATTCATCAGCGATTCCTGATCCCCTTCCTTTTTGATTTTGACAGAGATCAGACCTGGAGGTATAACCATGTATCCGCATCTGTATTTCTTCCAATGATTTTACATAATTCCCTGATTTTGATTCTTTTCTTTTTTAAAAACCAGGAGTGTTTCCAGATTCCAAATGTGTGTGTGTGTGTGTGTGTGTGTGTGTGTGTGTGTGTGTGTAGGCCAAAGGCTGATAATCCAGTGTCTTTCTCAGTCACTTCTCCAGTTCGCCACCTTATTTTCTGAGACAAGATCTCTCATTGAACCTGGAGCTCACTGATTTGCCTGGAATTCCTCACCAGCAAATACTAGGAATCTTTCTGTCTCTGCCACCTAAGCCTGAGTGTTCAACCACACCAAAGTGCCTGACTTTCTTTTTTACATGGATCCTGGGATCAACACATGAAGGATCATGCCTTCATGACAAGCCCTTTACCAACTAAGCCTTGTCTCTAGGTTTTTACACTGTCACCAATAGCATACTAGCCATTAGTTGGTAATGTTGCTATCAATTACTGATGTAAGACAGTGTCAAATGCTGATTGTCCAACACTTGACTGAAAGCTTCCCATATTTCTTTCAACTCTTGAGTCCATAAGCTAAGTTCTCCAATTGAAATTGGGGCATAGTCTATGATTTCCTTTCTCATAAAAAATAAAATATCTTTTATTTTAAATTAATTAGTAATTTGTTTTATTAGCACTCTATTAGGAATTATTTAATTTCTTTATGATTTATGGAACAATGCTCACATTTATGTCATAGTTATAATCTCCCTTGACCCCATATTTATGTTAGGCAACTCAAAAATAAAGCAGAAGGTATTATTCTTAAATTACATTTGATGTGCTACAAAATTGATGTCTTTTCAGCCTATTACAGAGGAAGAATCCTCAAGAGACAACCCACAAAGTCAGGAAAGACAGAGAAGACTTAACCTATTTGTGAGCTGGATTAAAAGACACATCTAGTAACACAAAGCAAAATAGATGCTTTAGAGTATTAGCCACTCTGCAAATACAAAAGACACATGGATAATTTAAGCTGGGTATATTCTGAGGCCCTTGGCACAGATCTGATCATTAGGACATGGTTGGTAGTTGTCAATATGTATCATTTATTAAAGTAGAATTTGTCAGCGTTGCAACTCTGTATGCTCAATAAACCTAGCAGATGGTGTGTGACAACTTCTTCAAGGTGACATCAAAAACATCCTGTGGAATCCCTTCTTATTTCTTTCAATAACGGTTTAGAACATGTTTCACTTGCTAAATAAAAAGATAACTAAATGTTTGAATTTTGTGTAAAAAGATGTTTGACTCTGAAGGACTATCTAAATTCCCCTACATGATCTTGTGTGTGCTGAAAATTCTGTAACACAGTTCTACAGTGAAGAAAAAAATTATAATGCAGAAAAGAAGAGTTGCTGATTTTCATGTTCGTGTCTAGCATGTTTCATCCCCAGCCAGAAGTTGGATGAGATCAGTGGAACTGCATATGAGCTCAAAACAGACTTAAAGTATTTTCTTTCTTTCCTTGCCTTTCTTTCTTTCTTTCGTTCTTTCTTTCAGCCAGGATAACATACACAGAGAAACAGAAAGGAGCGCAATCTTGACTGTGAAATACTGGAAGGCTGGAATATTTACTACTAACACTAGTTTTTCATTAAGAACTGTAACTTTTCTTCAGATAAAGCCAAGACAGCATGGATTTAAAACAGCTTCTACAAAACTGTTGTTGCATAGATAAGCAGTTTTCTTTCTCTGCTGCGAGGAATAGGCTTCTAAATGTGATTGACAACCAATTAACCAATGACTTAAGGGGGGAGATCTAGCAGAAACCATGGAAGCATGGGAAGGAGAGAGGGAGGCCTGCGTGTTCCTGAGGTCCGGGGGGACTTATGATCAGAATGCAGTCTCTGCCATAAAATATCTTCATTTCTCTCTCCGGGGATGAATCCTTTCTAAGCAACCTGGAATAAATTAATTTCTCTAAAAGAGCATTCTCTGTTCGCTCAATTGGTTCAAACCTGGGGGTGGGACGGGGCTGAATGCTGGGCCTCACCGTGAGAGAATTCATGATACAACTGTAAAAGCATTGACAGATTAATATTTACTTTGTTGTTGTTGTTGTTGTTAAGACAGATCTCCCTATATTCCTATTGGCTTGGAACATGTTGTATAAACTAGGCTGGTCTCCATCTCTTGGAAAGATCTGCCTGCCTCTGCCTCCTGAATGCTGGGATTAAAGGCACATACGAACAAGTCCAGCAGCAGTCTTTTATAAAGCATTTATAGTAATACTATAAAGCCTAATTTAAACTTAGAAGCTACAGAATCAATATATATTGTTACTGTGTTATAAATGTTACTAGATATAATTAATGAAATTAAAATGATAATAAGAACAAAGCCATACTACATAAAATTAGAAAAATGTAATGATGATACATTAAACATTGTAATATTAAGGATTTTCCAATCAATAGTAATCAATCCTATCATCGCTGAATCATAAGCAGTATTCTTGTGAACATTTTCCAGTTCATAATTAAATTTTTTCCAACTTTAAGTGAGTTGGAGAAATTATAGCTAGCTTCTTTATTGTCTGTGAATAGTCGGTACCTCATTTGGTACTTCTGTAAAGGGCTTTTTGAACAACCTTTTGCTTTTACAAAGGCTCTATCCACCTCTCCTCTGTCAGTGTTAGCACTTTTGCCCTAGCAATCACAGCTACAGAACAGAAGTACAGAGCACTGGAAAAAGGACTGGATTTTCTAAATACTATCTTTGAAAACATAGCTTCAGAGATGTGATTTCATCGAATAAACTAGAAAGATATGAATTGGAGACAAATGTTTTGAAGTCATTAGTATATAGGCAATAATTAAAATTTGTCAAAGGAAAAATTCACCTACAGCAAGTGAGGTATTGAGGAAGGAAAAGAGAAAAGATGAAAGTTTGCAGTAGTGAAAATGGGAGGCTCTATAAAAGGGAAATAAAAATCTACAAAGAATTAAGATGGGGTGACGTAAAAGGAGTTAAAGGGAATGTGCAACAATGGAGGCACAAAAATATAAACAGGATTGGAAGAGAGTATGTGCAGAGGTGGTCTACCATTTTCATGTTTAAGGATCTTATAATAATATTATTATTATATATAATATTATATAAAGATCATGTTATATTTATCATTTTTATCTATCTATAAATATTTATATATTTGAAATTTATAGAGATACAATTTCCCTAATTATGTCTTTTCATGCCTTCTACATAAGAGCAGGAACCTATTAAAAAAACCCTCTCTATTTAATTCCCTTCAAGGGATAAACTGTGAGGCTGATGGTCAGAAATATAAACTAGAAATTCTATAGCGCATAGAAACATTGAAAATTACCAAACAAAGAATAGATTTTGAGGTCAGGAGTCACAGGAGGAATGTTTTGAACTTTCAAAACCCATCCATGCTTGTGATTTAGGTAAACTGGAACACACATGTTTGCCAAAGATTTGCTTAAACCTAAGAGATTCAGTACAGCAGCTCTGCACAATTCCATCACCTCGTTACTCTGAAATTTAATGGGTTTTAGTTTATGGTGCCACCTTACTTTTTCAGAAAAAAAGTGGAGAATCGGAAGACACTATTCCTCAGCCACTTGTGGAAACTCAGATTTGTGGTTTTCACTGAAAGAAAGCATCTGGGCAACTGTCTCCAGGTTACCTGAATGAAGAGTGGGAAACCAAAAGACAGCGTGCGATTAACAATTGCAAGTAAATTTGCTGATCTCAACATGTAAATTTAAAGTTAAAAAATCTTCGTAAAGACTATTTAATTGAGAACCTAAAGTGACTAATATAAATGACTGTGCAGTGATTGTATACATTCCCTGGAGACGAATTCTCTCAGAAATAAGAAAGCTGCCTAGCCTATTTTTAAAGATCCAAATTGCATTTCTGTACTTTTAAGTTTAGGGTATCTTAGCAACCCACAAAGCAGAATATGCACGTCTGAGAATGAGGCAAGATTCACACTCTTCTACATTGTGTCTGTGGAAATGTTATAAATTCAGGATATCCAATAATATTATTTTCACAAGATAATGTCTCCACAATGTAAGGAAGCCATTTAATTGTAATGTAGTTCCTGGAGAAAGGTTAGTGTGTGGTATTTGGCTTACAGAATTTTAGTTTATTTTATTTTATCTCTGTAAAAACAGAGATGTTTCAGAGTTGCCAAGAGTTGTCTGAAAAATTGTGAATTCTAAACAGGCATATGTAAAGATTGGATATCTGTATAATTTACCTAAATTTATAGAGTTATTTCTTCTTATGGATGTTAAATGCCCTGGGAATGGTCATTCCACACTTGCAAATCAATTTAAATATACTGATTACACATCTTCTATGGTCATGCACTGTGTGAAGAACTAAAGATTCAATACAAGTGGCTATTTAGATCTTCAATGAGCTAATGCTCTAAGGGAGGAAAAACAAATAACAATAATTATACAATATTAGGGCAGTAATTCTGAAGATATATATCAGGATTAAGGCACACAAGCATATAGATCTATAAGAAATAACTTTTCATCAAGGAATATGCATTTAATTGACCTATCAAACAAAACTCATCTTTGTATACGAGCAAAAATAAATTCCTCGTTTGAGTTTTACCTAGATAGTATTTGAATCATTTTTCCTATATAGTTTATGTATAGAAATATAGTACTTTTAAAAAGTATATCTCACCTTGGTTGCAAAAAATGCATCAAGATGTTACAAAAATACATTTATCTGGCCTGATGAGATGGCTTAGCAAGTAAAGGTGCTTACCTCCAAATCCAGCCACCTGAGTTCAAACTCCAGGAACCACAAGGTAGAAAAAGAATTGACAACTCTCATAATTTGTTCTTTGACTGCCACATGTGTGCTGTGCTTGCATACACACACACACATACACACACACACACACACCATAATGAAATAAATGTAATAAAATATATTTATCTCTACTGGAAAACAAAATATACTACCTACAATTGAAGGGCTACTTCTAAATAATGAGTCTGAATCTTACAAAAATATACTTGGTTTATTTCTTCTAATTTTAAATGCTGTCTTGATCTCCTCAATAACCATAGTGTAACTCAGGGCTGGAGAGATGGCTCAGTGGTTAAGAGCACGGGCTGCTCTTGCAGAGAATCTGGGATCAGTTCCCAGCACCCATATGGCAGCTAACAACTGTCTGTAACTCCAGTTCCAGGGGATTTGATGCCCTCTTCTGACCTCTGTGGACATTGCACAAGTACACTTATATACATACAGGCAATACACTCATACATATAAAATAAGAATAATAAATAAATATTTTAAAAATATGTATATAATATGACTCAACTATTCTTTATAGTCAGAATTCTTTTTTTGTTGCTGGTTTAAAATTCTGTCAAGGATATTATTCATTGACCAAAGCAAGACATTTCCTCCTTTTGCCATATTATATTGAAAAGTTTTCTCAAAATATTTTCACAGAAAGACATTTAAAACATCATTAAAGGAATAAATTACCTAGTCAAGAATATGAACTGTATCTTTGTTTAGCAGTGTACTGCTTACTTCTCTTTGCTGTAGAACAAGGATCCATATCAATTGCTGAGAAATGTTGGACTGGTTTTATCCATATATAATTCTAAAAATTCACCTAATCCATGCTTCATTCTGATAACTGCAGCAAGCCATAAGCAAGATTAGACATTGATTTCTTATGGTTTCATTAGGTTACAAATAATACTGTTTCCTTTGTTGCTTCCTGCATGGAATACCAGAACTTGTTTTCAATTAACAATTTTGCTCCAATTATATGTAGCTTTCACATATCCTCAGTCTTCTGCTTACTTCATTGTGGAAAATAGATTTAGGGTTTAATGTTTTATATATCACTATTTACTGGAGTGATTTTCTGGAGATGGTTCACTTTTACCTAGTTCCTTCTTAATAGTTTTATGTTTAGAAAGAAACAAGGTTGCAGGTAAATCTTCAAATCTCTCCACTCATTTCTGTTTCCATTCCTGCCATGACCAGTGCCTTAGCTCAGACTGTCTTCCTTCATCTGGCCTAGACCACTCCTTTTTTTGATGACACTTGCTTAAAAGTTTCCCTCTGGCATCCAGAGCAAATATGTTACTGTGTTAGATATTTTCAGTTGTCAACTTGACACATCTAGGTAGAGGGAACTTCAACTGAGAAATTGCTTTCATTGGATTGATCTATGGCCACATCCAGGGGACATTCTCTTAACTGTTGAGTAATGTGGGTGGCCCCAGCCCACTGTGGGCGGTATTACCCGTGGGCAGATGGTGTTGTATAAAACAGGCTGAGAATGGACTAGTGGAGTAAATCAGGAAGCAGTGAACCTCCATGTTCTGTGCTTCAGCTTCTGTTTTCAGGTTCTTGCCCTGAGCTCCTGGCCTGGTTTCCCTCCACGATGACCTCTGATGGTGAAATAAACTCCTTCCTCTCCAAGTTGGATTTTATCATAGCAATCGAAAGTAACTAGGACAGTTATTCCCAGTTCTAACATGGAATCTTAATTTGAGTAAAGTTTGCATTTTCTCTCAGAACACTTGTTTTAGGACTAATAGTTTGCTTTGAACATGAAAAGAAAGAAGTGGCGATTTCAGCAATGATCAGTTAGATTTATACTAGAATTCTTCCGTTTTACTGTGTTAATGGCCTTGAACAGAGAGAAAAGAAAGGAAGTCATAGGAAGGAGGAAGAGGCAGCTGGGACACTGAGGGTGAATAGTCAGGAAGGTGACTCATTGCTGCACTGACGGCTCAGAGATGTAGACTCTGACATTTAAGATATCTGTTGTAAGCAGAGGGGTGGGATAGAAGAAAGGACTGCAACTCTGCAAGACAGGCATGTGGCCAGGCCTGAACACTGTGTGTTACAAGAGGCTGAATCCAAGAATGGATAGTCAGTTCTACACTCTGAACCCAGCCAACTTAACAGTCTTCCTGTTGGAATAACAATAAAAAGAGATAGTGAAACCTCCTGGACTAATAAACTTCACTCGTCATTGTACATTAGGCACACCACCCTGCATACTTGGATCTGACTGCTATGGGAAGTGGTGCCCACACTCACTTTGGTCTCCTCTGCCTGTTACCTTCCTATATCTTTTGTTATCTCTCTTTTTCATTTCTTTTATTAAGTAGATGAAAATTATAATTGTATTTCCTTCCTAAGATCAAAATACATGACTTAAAGGTTGGCGAGATTATATGTACTGGTTGCTCTTACAGAGGACCAGATTCAGGTCCTGTAACCCCAGTTCAAGGGAATCTGACACCCTCTTCTTCTGACCTCCTTGAGCATTGCACAAAATGGGAGCGTGACACTGGTGCACTTACGTACATGCAGGCAATACACTCATACACATAAAATAAGTAAAAATGATTAATAAAACACTTAAAAAAATAATTGATTTAAACAGCATAAGGGAGGAAGTGCTTATTTTGGCTCACCGTTTCAGACGGTCTTCTAGTGGTTACTTGGCTCCATGTGCTTAAGAGGAACATTATGGTGGCTGAGGGTGTGCAGTAGGGGAACTTCACCAAGTTGCAGATAGGAAGCAGAGAGAAAGACAGGAAGAGGGCAGGAACGAAATACCTCCAAGGACTTTCCCACAGTGACCCACTTTCTTCAGCTACATTTCCACATCTTAGTTTCCAGAACCCCCCCCCCCCCGGCCCAAATAATGTTACCATCTGGGAAATTAGTCTTCTACCCATGAGCCTGAGGGAGACATTTAAAACTTTTAATACTGGGTCAATAATGAAAACCTAAAAATACTATCTATTGCTTTGAAGCTTCAACATTTGCTTTTTAAAAAATCGTAATGGGTTCTGAGACTATTTTAACTGATATATGGTATTGTTGTGTAACTGTTCCTTAAGATATATGAACAAATGTCTGTTTACAACAGATGGCACCAAGGATGGACAAAACAAGCAATTCTAACCAAATCTAACTTGGTGAGTGTGTTAATGTATTAATCAGGGCTCTCTAAAGGAACAGAACTGTTAGAATACATATAGCATATATATACATATTATTGACTTATAAAATATGGTTCAGATAATCCAATGATGAGTATCTCACAACTTAGAGGCAATGAATCCAGTAGTTTCTTAGTCCTTGAAGAGAGATACCCTAGAAGTTCCAATGTGGCACTGAAGCCTGCAGGATTTCTAGAGAATGGCTGGTTTTCATGCTGTACTAGAAGCACAAAGAAGCTGATTCTAGTTTCAGTGAAGAAATGCAGCAATGACAGTAGCCAGATGGATAGAATTGCCTATAATAGTGATAGAAGCAAATGATTCCTTCTTCTATGTCCTTTCATCTGCCTGCTTTCAGAAGGTGCTGCTCATATTTATCGTGGGTCTTCCTGCTCTAAATAATCTGATCAAGAATGTCCCTTGCAGGAGCCCAGTGGCTTGCATTTTAGGTAATTGGAAATCCAGCCAAGTTGATAACTGAAGTTAGTTATCACAGTGAACTGGTAAGAATATTTGGGTTATTTACAGGTACGTGGATGATTCAAAAGCAGCTGCATTAATAAATAGCTATTGTCACAATGTTTCTTGAGTCCTGAGGACTGGGATGGGTTGATACAGATGTCTCATTTAGGGTAGAACATTCAAAAATTGCTTTGAGCAATTAGGAACCTCTTCAATAACATCTGTCCAAGGCAAAAAACAAATCTTTTACAGAAACAGAAAGCAGCACTAATCTATGAGCACAGACACAAATACTCAGAAGGCAACTTCATGGGCACAACAGGTCCATTTCAGTAAAACAACAATAATAGCTTCTTCACTAACATGGGAATTTGGAGGGTATTTTTGAGAGTGCTGAGTCTTTCTCAGTCCTTAGGTGAAAGTCCAGGGTTATGGTTCTGGAAACTCAATGGCCACCAAAGGCTCTTCAAGCCAGTGACTTTGGGAATCTGGTTTCACACATTGGAAATAATGAAATTCATAGATCACAGAGGGTGAGTTTTAGAAAGAAGTACTTTATTATAATGAGCTTAGGAAAAATGAGAAAGCAGAGCTTCTGTATTGAAGAAGTCCCCAGGAATAAGGTACCATTGAGCTGTTAGTCTGGCACCTTCTACAGGACTTATGACAGAAACTGGGGAGAGTTATGGGGACAGGATGAGCTAGTGACCAGTTGGCTCAACCATGTGTCCAGATGCCTCCTCCTCACTGACATAGGTATAGCCTTTAGATAGAGTTGTTCATTTATTAGCCTTTGGGGAGAGTTGTTTTATTTATAAGCTAATTAAGAAACAGGAACTGAAACTATCTTCTGCCATTTCTGACCTCCAGGGAGAGCATTCTTGGAACTGCTGTTTTAGTGTCTCTCCCCAACCTGACCAGTCTCTATCTCCTGTTCATATCACTATGACCTTCCCAGCCACAGGATTTTGATCAGGTTTATAGTAGCTTGCATGAATTTCCTCCTGTAGAATAAGACTCAGATCTAGTCAGAAGCAGTTGGTTTCCCAGTAACAGTCATGCCACTATTTCACTGGTGTGGGCACATCTTCTCTGGAGGTTGATAGTGTAGGAGGGAGGATCCACAGCTGAATAATACTGCGGATGATTATTTCCCTGCCAGCCTGCCTTGTGGAAGAGGGGTGAGAAAGAACATAAGATCCAGAGGAAGGGAGAGAGTGATGCAGAACGCTATCTTCTAGCCATGACATGGTTGCTACACTTATGAACCCACAGCAGCCATGATTATCTTCACAAGACTGCCACAAGGTTGGACCTGACAACATTCTGTCATGGATGGGGGAGGAGTTCATGAGAACTTCCCTGAGAGTTATTGGCACTTTATGATTTCTGGGAGGGGGCAAAACATTTTCTTCAGTGGTAAGTTTCCCATGATCCTTAACTCCTCTCCTATGCTCATATAAGCAACCTTAATTAAAACTATCTGTGTCACTAGTAAAAAAGACAAGACATAAAAGTAGAAGCAGGGATTAGTTGGGACTAGGAAAAGATTAGCAGGTGTGTGAGG
Source organism: Eospalax fontanierii (assembly GCA_035773235.1). Classification (NCBI taxonomy): domain Eukaryota; kingdom Metazoa; phylum Chordata; class Mammalia; order Rodentia; family Spalacidae; genus Eospalax; species Eospalax fontanierii. The sequence goes on from CM069534.1 coordinate 24,690,385, forward strand.
GGGATAAGCAAGGGTAATGGAGGAAAAGAAACACATGAAAATGACAAAATTAAATCTGTTATCATAGCAGTGACTTTTCTGGAAAAAAATGCAATCTTACCTAACCCTGCAACCAGATTTAATTTTATGTTTTGAGCTCATTTAACAGTATTTCAATGTGTTTATAATGTAAATAAATTTACTAGGCCTTGTAATACCTCTTGTAACCAAAACATAAAGCTTTAAATCCACATGACCCTTCTTTGCCCTTGACCCAGAAAAATATGGTGTGTGTGTGTGTGTGTGTTATGGCAATATCAAGAATCAAAAACAGTGGATATTCATTGGAAGCAACAAACTATTCCATTTCTGTTGTAACTAATAGGTGGATTAGATTGGCATATAGTTGTCATTCTCTATGCCTTTCTAAGTCAGCAGGTGTCAAATAAGGAAAATCTTTGATAAGACAGGTTCTTCATTCCTTCCCCATATCATGCTGGACCCTCTGAATAAAGAGAGAGCAAGTCCTTTGTTTGAGAGCACAGGTATCGAGAGAGATCTAAAGGAACACCTTTTGGGAATTGGTTGGGCCTCTTTCTTGGTTTTAGTGGATGTTAAGAGGCAGTCTGTCTTTGTTCAGACACAGTCATATGTGGCATTGCACCACCATTTATTATCATATGAATATATGCTAATAAAAGAAGCCTTGCATGAGTGCCAACTCATGAACGCTGCATCCTCGTAACTGCCTGTGGACTTAAGTTTTGGTGCCACTGGAGAGAATCTCCTTTCCTCAGCAACTGCTTATTGCTTTCTAACCTTTGTTGAGGGCCTTGCAAGTCCTGTAAGTTTCTTAGCTTCCTCAGCTCCATACGTTTCATTGTCTTTCTGAATCTTATGAACCTCCTCTTCCCTCCAAGAATGATTTAGCTCAAAGAAAAGAGCTACGTAACCGTGGAGGCAGCAACAAAATACCTCTCTGGAGGAGAGTCTTACAGAACACAGGCACTGCACCCACCTTCATTTGGGCTACTCAGGCTCCAGAACTGCAAGCAATCAATTTTTCTGGTTTGTAAGTTACACCAAATAAAATCAGTGACTGTACCTTAAAACCACTGAAATGAGGATGGACCTAGAGAAAGGAACAAGAAGCCAGTTTACAAGAGCAGTTTAACATATTTGAAGTGGTAAGGCACACTGCTTCCTTGATTGATGCTTGATTATGAATTTTGTTATGCAGAGTACGTTTTATTTTTAAGGGAACCATAAAACATTTTAAATAATGGACCATAATTTTTGTTCAAGGATCTATTTTGCTGATAAGTTCCATTATCTACCAGAAGCTGATTGGCAGAACCAAAGTCTCATGGAAAATAAGGAGGTGGAAAAAATAATAAAAATGCCAGTCACAGAAACATGAGTGTTCAAAGCATTGGCTTCTAATGTAAAACGGAGGAGATGGTGTAGAACGTTCTGTCAACAGCTAGTCCTTCCGAAGAATTACTTTCCTTAATTGTGTAGGAAGATCACAGTGACTTTGACAGCCTTGTTCTTTCCCAAATGGTTTGTGTTATGCAGATTTTGCCTCTTTGTAAACTATCATTTCCCCAGGAAGGCTTCGAATTTTGTGCTTTCTACTTCTCTTTCCACTAATCCTTTTCTATAATGTTAACTGACTGGGGCTAGAGTACTTACTCAGCATGTGCTATCTAATCTAAACAATACAGATATTGAAATCAGAACATTTTAAGTATTCAAAGTGAGAGTTATTATAAACATCTTAGCAAAATTCTCAAAAGCAAAGATGTAAAAATTTCACATGGTGGGTTGGGAATTTACTGGTTTATATCTGCAAAGTTACATGTAATGTGAAAATAGTTTTATAGGAAATTACCTGAATAATCATATTTATAAGGCAAATAGCAAAAATGTTACCCAACAGGCTATGAAAATGTTCTCTATCTAGAGCAATTCAGTTCTGTCAACAGAACTGACAGATGTGGTAGGCAGAATAACACCTTCCTAAAGTTGTCCAAGTTTTATTCTTGAAACCTGTGATGAGTACTGTTAAATGGCCAAAAGGAATTTTCAAGAATGACTAGATAGTTTCAGATGGAGAGATTATTCTGGACAGTCTTCACAGGCCCAATGTAATCACAAGGGTTCTTATGAATCAAATGGGGAGACAGGGTTGTTAGAATCAGAAAGAGAAGGTTGACCACCAAAGCAGAGGTCAGAGTCCTGCACTACTGAATTTAAAGATGGCGAGTAAAGCTTTGAACTGAGAAAAGTTAGAGGCCTTTTTAAGCTGGGAAGGGGAGGCAGCAGATCTTCACAGGAGCTCAGGAGAATGCAGACCTGTAGAAGTGCTGATTTTAGCCCAGCAAGCTCATGTCAGACACCTCTACTCTATGGACTTTAAAATAATACAACAATAATATTTTATCTAAAACACTACATTTGTGATCATTTGTTACAGTAATAATCAGCTAATACGAAGGACACAAGAATATGTACTACAGCAGGACATAGTTTCAGGACATAGTCAGAATTCTGAGATACAGGGAAAAGTGAGCTATTAAGATTTCCAGGGATGATAATCAATAATTACAGCTCTCTTCAAGGCATCAAAGCACAACAGCTGAGGACACTTGTACTCTGTGGTTCTACAAATACCAATTACAAATGCTTACATATGCTCTGTTTCAGATTGTGCAAAAGGTTTAAATATTATCTGGTTCTGTTTTACAGTAAAATTTATCTTAGCAGAGGAAAAAAAAAGAATCTATTCCTTTTTGTCAGACATCAAGCATAAGTATCAATGATAGAACATGCATAAAAGATAGTTTTCCTTTGAAGCATACACTCTAAAGTAGCATTTTTCTCTTTGACCCTGACAAGCAGCAAAATAATTGACTAGTTATTTGAAGTGTAAGTTGGATATGGAAAGAAATAACTGAACATGTCATATGCTGTAACAAGTTGAAGAAGGTAGTCATGCTAATTGCATGAAAGAGCAAGAGCTACCGTAGTGTGATCATGTTCACTGTTCTGAGTGAATATTGGACCTTGAAGGACCTGGATGAAGTATTCATAAAAACTTCAAATATTAGGGGCTGGAGAGATGGCTCAGTGGTTCAGAGCTCTTGCAGAGGACTCAAGTTCAGTTCCCACCACCTACATGGTGGCTAACCATCAGCTGTACCTTCAGTTCCAGAGGATCTGACATCCTCCTTTGACGTCCATGAGCATTGTATGACACAGTTGCACTTACATACATACAGGCAATGCACATAAAATAAAAATAATAAATAAAATATTTAAACTTTATATATCACTATGAAAATATCCACCAAAGAATGTTTAAGGAGCATGTGAATTGTACTTGAGTTGCATGATAGACACGGGGGCCAATCCCTGTGTGTGGGTGAAGGTGTGGCTAGTCCAGTGACAGCACCTCAACAGTTTTTGAAACAAAGTTTCAGGATCAAATTCCATGAAGCCCAAACACCCTTACTGAGAAAGAGCAGTGTTGTTTGACCAAACAAGATGGTGACCAACTGATTTCAGGGTGTTTTAACAACCTTGATATCCATGTTTACAAAAGTAGTTGATGTGACTATGCTTGCCTCTTAGTAAACGTTATCTAAATCTCAACCGAAAACTTGTTTTCATTATTAACCTGCAATAAAGTGGCATGATTCTGTGGCAGAGAATCATCAGCTAGCACCTACATCCCAGTTTCCATTTGGCTTATTTGGCAAAAGAGCCACGCGATGACTAAATGGTTAACAGTTTCTTTCAGTTCTCCAAGAGATGTTGCATTCTGTGTCAAGGTCATGAATTTCCTTTACTTTGCTGATGGTTCTCAGAGATCAGATGTTGGAAACTTAGGGAGCTCAGTGTTCTGCACTGGCAGCAAGCACTGAGCAGAGCACGTGAAAGGCAGTGGGAGAGTGGCTGTGCCAGTGCAGTGGGGTTCAGTTCAGATCAGACCTGCTGCAGGCGGCTCCATATCCCACCCACTCAAAACCCTCACGGCAATGTGCCCTGATCTTTGCGTTGAAGAAGAGAGCATTTTTCTTTCTCTCTACATCTAGACATTTCACTAATCATTCTTTTAAAAAAAATATGTATTCCATTTTAGTGTGTGTGTGTGTGTGTGTGTGTGTGTGTGTGTGTGTGTATGTACTTGGGTCATGGCATGTGTGTCGAGATCAAAGGACAACTTGCAGAAGATGGTCTTCTTCCACAGTTTGAGTCCCAGGAATGGAACCCAGCTGTCAGGCTTGGCTCCAAGTCTCATAAGCCATAAAGCCACCTTGCTGGTCCTCATGAATCATTCCTTTTTCTCACTCTGTGGCCTAAATTTCCCTTCCACTGGCATACTCCTAAAGACAATAGTAGAAAATGAGATTAAAAGGTTTAAATATTTTACTACTGCTCTTAACTAGCATGCATGTACAGGACCGTGGATTTCACCACTCACGCTAAAGATAAAAGATACTACTCTGAATTTTATTTTAAGCCTGACATCCTGTAAGAAAGGAGAAAAGACAGAAGCAATTGTGCTGAACACATGACAGATCTGTCTCCATCTCTGCCTGCATTCCTTGGGTTTCCTCCAGTGCTAACTACAAATAACTCCCTGCATAGGAGTCCATACTTTCAAATGTCAGTGCTCACCACGAAAATGCCTAAGGGACCCTGCGCTTCCTTTGCAATGTCACAGACTCGTGGAACAGATATAAAACTGTGACTCCTAATTCTGTCAGTTTATCTTTCCAGATCTAACCTTGTAAAATAGGAAAAGAGAGAGGGAGAGAGAAGAAATGAAAGAGAAGCAAGCGAAGGAGAGAAGGAGGAAGGAGGACAAAAAGATTCTGAGAGAATGTGGTAGCTCATTTTGGCTGTGGGCTTGACACACTGAGGGGAGGGAGTCTCAGGTGAAGACTACCTCCATCAGATTGGCTTGTGGGCATATCTGTGAGCAATTTTGTTGATTGCTAAAGGATTGTAGGAGGGGCCAGCTCACTCTTCGGTACATCCCTAGGCAGGTGGGACTGGGTTGTATGAAAAAAGCTCAGCGAAAACAGCTAGTCAGGCAGCCGGAGGGAGCGAGCCCAAAAGCAGCATTTCCGCACAGTCTCTACATGGCTTCTCCATCAAGCTCCTGCCTTGGCTTCCCTAGATGATGGACTTTAACCTGTAAGTTGAAATAAACCCTTTCTCCTCTCAGTTGATTTTGGTCAGTGTTATATCATGGCAACAAAAGGCAAACTAGGACAAAGTATAATACAAGTTCTTCTTCCAATAATTTTGAGGACAAAAAATTGAAAACAAAATAAGCAAGGATTTATGTTTCAGAACTGTTTGCCTTGGGTACACCTGGGAAAAAATTCTCTTCTCCTAACACTAATTTTCAGGACAGTGTTTGAACCATCTGAAGATCAGTAATTATGTTTAATGGAGAACAAATAATGAGATGTAATTTAAATCTCACTGACCCCCCACCCCCACCCCAAAACACTCAGCTGCCTTTCCTCCTCCCGTCACTTGTGAATCCTTAGGTAAGGGAGATTTCAAAAAGAAAAATAGCTCTACTTACACTGGCAGTTCTCTGAACTCCTTTATAAAGTTTTAAAATTCCTTCCTTAAATTCCAAATTGTCTATTTACGAATGCTCTCCCTAGTTAAAGCTTTCAGAGTACTTTTAGAGTGCTTATGTTAGGATCTTTCTGACAATCATCCTTTTTTTCTGTTTCTTTGCTTAAACCACACCTGACCCACTACAGGTGTTGAGTACTTTCTGGATGGGTGAATAAATGAATTACACTCACTGTTATGAACTTACTTTTTCCAGTAGTGTGACTATATAATCTTCCTTCTTTTTTGGCATTAGGCGTTTTTTAAAAATGGAAACAGAGAAACATTATTTAGTGTGAAAAGCCACTATTATGATCCATTCTAATCTTCATCTGAAAATAGAAAAGAACAATTTGTCTTTTCCATCTAGTGTCTAAATTGTAGGTAACAAAATTCAGTTTCTAAATGTAATCGCTGTGTAGATCCTGTTCATTTTGTTCCTTTTGGATCTCCCTGAAGCATTCCTCTAGCCTTCCACCTCTGAGTTTTGTCTAAGAACACACTTGTCAGCTGAGATTAAGATAACATTTCTATGTTCACACAAAGTTGAGGAAGAATTCCAGTCATGATGCCAGAGGAGCCAGGTCATTTGGCAACTACAGGCAGAGGGAAGCTGTGCCACAAATTAAGAATCAAAAGGTACAGTGTGAGAGGTGACTGAGGTGCGGCACAGGCTCCCTAAAATCAACAAACTAGCCAAATGGCAGAAGAAAGGCTAGGTTCTGGTTGTTCTATAAAACATTTCAGAAATGTTGACTTAAAAACTAAGTATTATAGAGGGTTTAATGGACCTCTGTTTATGTCCTAGTCTTACTTTTCTTTTCATTTAGGGTATATTCATAAAGAATAATTACAGACTGCATTTTTCCCAAAAGTAATCAGGTTATAGTTTTCACCAAACTGTCTGGAATTTTCTTTACTCAATAGCCATTGGTCTTTATTTTAATAGCCATATGAAATATTAATATTTCCCTGGATTCTTCTGTTCAAATACCTATTTTTTGTATGAAGTAATTTCAAGTTGAATCTGATCACAAAGAAAAGATTCCTTTATTTAGCAAATTATTTGTGTGTATTCCATGTGGTAATGTGTTGAGAAAAAGGCTGGTGAATGTGCAAGAACCAGTTCTTCTTTTTAAAGATATATTTTTTTATTATTTTTATTTTGTGTGTATGAGGAGATTGCTTGCATGTATATAAGTGCATCCGTGTCACACAATGCCCAGAAAGGTCAGAAGAGAGCGTCAAATTCCCCTGGAACTGGAGTTATGGCTGTTGGGAACTGAACCTGGGTCCTCTGCAAGAGCAGCCAGTGCTCTTAACTGCTGAGTCATGCCTCCAGTCCGCAGGTTCCTCTTTTAATTCTTTCTTTCTAATGTTTTGTTGTTGTTGTTGCTTCTTTTGGGTAGGGTACCACTTTGTATTCCAGTCTGACCTGGAGCTTGCGGTCCTACTGAATCAGCATGTCCAGTGTGGGACTGCAAAAGTGCGCCATCATACCCAGCTCATTCTACACATTTTTGATCTGAAACATGATAGTTCCAAATTCTGAACAATTCTTTCCTCTGATCCTACAGCAATATATTTCTGCCAGTGTTTCCTAAAGGCTCTCTCAGACAAAGCTAAACACCCTTATGGGGAATTACCTGAGGAATTTACTAAAATTTGGACTCTCAGCCAATTAAACCCAGAGAGTTGGTTATGGTAGGCAGGATTGACTCAGGCATTTAAGTTTCTGATAAAAGGTTTAAATGTTATGTGAAGGGAAAACATTTAAAAATCATTCAAACTGTGTCATAGAAAATATGGGTGACTAAATCATTGAAAACAATTTATATTGTTGACTCAGTATATTCAGTCTCATTTGGAAGAATGTTATCAAAGACATCCTTCCTTGGTGCAGCAATGACTAAGATGAAGAATAGTAACTAACCGTCTCCCACTACCTCTCATTTAACCTTTTTCTAACTCAACTCATGTTCTACACATTACAAAAATTAATCATACAGATTAGTAAGAATTGCTAAGAATTGTGAACATAAAATGATGGCACATTTTTACTCGGATAGATGCTATAATATAGCATTTATCTTGCCGTTAACAGCTTGTATAACACTGCAAAGTTTCCTGATAGGAACAGGCATAAAAAGCACTACATCGCTGTGATGAATGTTCATGCATTGGCAGAGCCAAAGGCTAGGACTAAATCTAAATAAACTTTTTCTTCTTAGACTAGTCCAAATCCATCAAAGAAGACTTAGAACCAAAGCTTTTGGAATCTTGGGTAGAAATTTGTCTTGAATAACCTAATTTGTTGCTGCTTAAAAATTTTAGTTAATGCACAGTACCAAACACAGGTACACATAAGTAAAAAGGATTTGGTGCATTATGTACATATATATGTATATATATATATATATGAATAATTGTATATATAAAAATAATTAAAGAAGAGGATAAGGAATTGAGAGGGCAGGGGTGTGGGAGGAGGTGGAAGTGGACTGGGAGGGACAGAAATAATGCAATATTAATGTATCAAAATTTCAAAAACAGCCAGGGATGATAGTGCATGCCTTTAATCCCAGCACTCAGGAGTCAGAGGCAGGTGGATCTCTGTGAATCTGAGGTCAGCCTGGACTACATAGTGAGTTCCAGTCCAGCTGAGAAACCCCGTCTCAAAGAGACCAAAAAAAAAAAAACCCAAAATTTCAAAACTAAAATTAAAATATACATTAAAAAATTTAGTGACAAGGCTTTGATATGTCAGGTATATCTTACCTTTCAAAATTTACTTTAGTGGAAGCATTCAAAATTTCTTCCCCACAAATGTTTTTGTTTCTAAATACAAGTAAAATAATTGCTTATGTCCTTCATGTCAGCTATCTAATTATTCATCTTTTTTTTCTTGCACTCAGATTTGACAGTCACTGCCAAATTAATAAAATGCTTCTACGTTTATCCAGAACTAATTGCTGAGCAAAAGCAAAAAAAAAAAAAAGACCTAAAGCATTATTTATACTGAGATGATGAAAGTCATCACCTTGCTGTGGAAATGATTAAATCATATATGATTTAAAAGAGAGAATTCCCTAGTAAGAGATTAAATTAAGCTTTTCGAAAAAATTTAGTTGGTTTGTATTTAACATAAAATGCCTCCGCTAAATGTCTGATAACACGGGTTTGGAGAGAAACAGAAGGCAACTGGAGAAATCGATTTCTCAAGATTTTGCTCTTATCTGAGTTTATACTTCTTTATTAGATTTTTGAGGATGTCATATAGTGTATGTTAATCATATTCTGCTCCCTCCCAAATGCTTTCCAGGTTCACCCCTCCCAACCCCAGCCACATTGTGTCCTCTTTACAAAAACAACAACAAAAAACATAGAGTTCAATTTTTGCAGTCTATATTCTTGGGTGCATAGCCATCCACAATTTCCTGGAATGTGTTCTACCTGCCAGGTGCTAAACTCTTAAAGAAAACTACTCTCTCTCTCCCAATAGCTACAACAGCTATCAATGGTCACTATCAAGTGGGACAACTTGCCCACCTCCCCTCTCCATGCTAAGAATTTGCCTGGCTTGATCTTGAGAGGGTCTTACAGATTGTCACAAGTCCTGTGAGTTCAGTTGCTCTGTTGAATGCAGAAAACAGTTTCCCTATAGTCATCCAGTGCTGCTGACTTTTAAGATATGTCTGCCCCTCTTCTACAAGGATCCCAGAGCCTTGAGAAGAGAAGGTATAATATGCATCCCATTTATGGCTGAGCATTCCACTGTTTCTCACTCTCTGTGCCTCAACCAGTTCTGAATCTTTGTGTTAATTGACACATACTTCTGGAAGAAGCTTCCTTGATATGGGCTGAGTGTTGTACTAATCTATAGGTATAACAGTAAGTCATGAGGAATCAATTTAATACTATGTCAGTTTAGCAAAATAATGGTAGTACCTAGAACCTATTTTCTGTTTAGCCATAGGTTCTTGGCCCCATTCATGGTGCCAGGTATGGATTTCATATTGTGGAAAAGGCCTTAAATACAATCAGAAAGTAGCTGAATACTCACATAACGTCTATGGGTATTTAAAATGAAACATCTTTGAAGACTCAAGGCTAACATCCACAAATTAGAGAAAACACATACATGTAACATTTGACTTTCTGGGATTAGATTACCTCACTCAGAATGATTGTTTCCAGATCCATCCATTTACCTGTGATCATCATAATTTTCTTTTTCTTAACATCTGAATAATATTCATCTTACCCCAGTAAGAATGGCCAAGATCAAAAAACAAAGGACGACAACTGCTGGTGTGGGTGTGGGAAAAGGGGAAAACATGTTCATTGCTGGTGGGCGTGAAAACTGGTTCAGTCAGGATGGAAATCAGTGTGGAGGTTCCTCAAAAAGCTAGAAATAGATCTACCATATGATCCAGCTATGCCACTTGGGCATATATCAAAAAGATTTTATATCCAACTACAGAGATGCCTGCTCACCAGCTTCATTGCTGTTCTATTCACATTATTTAAGAAATGGAAACAACCTAGATACCCATCAACTGATGAATGGATAATGAATGTGGTATACATTCACAATGGACTATTATTCAGCATTTACCTTTCTTTAGGTTGTCAATTTTAGTTAAGGTAGATATCACAGGCAAATACAGTAAGAAAACACGTCAGAAAGCCATGGTTACGCATTTAGATTATTTGTACATTTCCTTGGAGAAATATCTGCTCTATCTTTGTCCGTATCTAAATTAAGTCTCCAAACAATTTGTAGAGTGTGCTTTAGAAATAATTTCCACAGTGAATGTGAAAGTGGACTTGAAGATTTTTTAAATGTCCTTATGATGTCAAATTAAGATCTCTAATGCATGGCAAATGCAAGAAATTGACCATTAAAATAAGGGCTAGGTAGATGATTCAGTAGCTAAAAACACTTGTGAGACAAGTGTGAGGGCCAACTTGAGTTTGACTCTCCAGAACCCACATAAAAGCCAGATGTATAGCATCAGCATCTATAATCCTAGCTCTATAGCAGAAAGATGGAAGTAAAGATAGAGTTCCTGAAATCTCACAGCTAAACTAGCCTGGTATATGAAGTAGAAACAAAAAGAGAATGCAGAGGCCCTGTCTCAAACATGGGAGAAGGTGAGGAGCAAGCTTATAGTGGTTCTTTGATCTCCACACACTAGCCATGCACATATGTACCTGCAATCACTAACATGAATACATATGCACACACAACACATTAAAATAAATATATTTCTAAAATAATTTTGTCTATTCACAAGTATTTTAATGTCTGTTACCAGTAGGAAGAATTCCATCTTTCTCTGGTAGCCACGACTTTACTATGAAGATGAAAACTGATGTGGGGCTAGGCAGCGAGGCACACCAGTGTCAGGTAACATGGGATGCTCAGTTTTAAGCCCATTTCATAGAAGTGAGTTTAACAAGTCTAAAATAGGCTGAGTCCTCTTCCCCATATAAATTCTTTAATAGTTTCCTTCTACATTGTTCCTTTCCCCATCTCTTGAGCTACCCACATCACAAAAGTAGCTAGGGTGCTTTCAGAGTATGTGAAGGAGACATTAGTATTTGCCTTTGAGAATTCAACCTCCTAAGGTTTTGCTAGGGCAAATAGATATCACCAATAATCTGTATTAAAATTTCCATGTGTGTCTAGCTACTGAGTACCCAAATACTGTTCAGAGCCATTTCCATCCTCTGAAGCATATCACATCCATGGTAATATTGCACAGATTCTATAAATACAGAATAAAGAATGCATGTTTCTAGTGGTTAGCAAGAACAAACCATATAAAACCATTCTAGAATAAAAAGAACAATGAATGTTATATAACAGTAGTAATCATCTAAAGGGCTAAGACACAAGATACATGTACATCTTACTTTTGATTATAAGCCTGAATTATTCACTCTCTTCCTTGGCTTAACTTCAATACTGAATGCAGATTCTCAGGAATTTCTGGCCTTTCTTACAGTAGTAGAACATTCATTTCATCTGTCGTATATATACCAAAACTCTCAACTGAGAAGTCAACAGACTTTGCCTTTTGGGAGAAGTGAACTGACAGGGGATGTTTCTATCATCACAAACAACAAATTCATGAAGATTTCTCTCTCAAGGGTAGGATGTTAAATTGACGTTTTAATTCAGCTGCCTGAGAATAGTAATAGATTTAAAATAGACAGGAAATCTTGCTTCTGTTATGTGAACACATGAACATTGTCATAAAATGAAATAGTCATAACCTGACTTGATAAACCATTATATATAAAATAAAAAATTAAAAATATTAAACAGTGAGGGTCTCCATGCACTCTTATAGGAAGTTAATTCATGGCAGCTATTCTTAGTATGATTACAAAATTCATAAAGAAGCATGCTCTAATTTTTTTTGAATAATGCTAAAATATTAGAAATCTGGTTTACTTGTAACAACAGAAATGTGATTTATTTTTGTATTTGGTTCAAGAGACGGAGTCACTCTATCCAGTCCAGCTTGGCCTTGCAGCTATGATCCTCCTGCCTCAGTCTCCTGAGAGATGAGATTACAGCCACCATGTTGCTGATAGGGTTTGGGCTGCGTATTTCCAGGCTTGTAATGGAATAAAGGCTCACAAAGATTTGCGGAAGTAGAAAAGAAACTTGTTCAAAGAATAATGATAGGTCATAGTGCATGTAAGAGGGCAGTGGCATGCATGAGTAGACACACAAGGACACTGTGTGCACTTCCTTTTATGGAGTTCAAGAGAAGGAACAGTTTGGCTGCTAAATGGTGCAGCAAGGATAGTTCTCTATTTTGATTGACAGATTTTCATATAACCATCTCTCTATTGCTCTTTTCATTCCCCATAGTGCATCTGATTTTAATCATACGCATGCCTAATGATGCATAGTCGTCATAAGATGATAAATAGGGAATTCTCCCTAAAAGTTTACTTAAAGATACAGCTTTGCCCTATTGTACATGCACACAAAACTAACTCAAATCAGATTTCCCCTTTGGGTCTTATACAGGGACATAAGGAAAGTAGGACTGAATAGAATCTGTTTCAGTTTGATCGTCATTAGGGGAGAAGAAATTTATCCAATTGTTCAGAGAGGAATGTATGTGCAGCTTAATGTAGGTGAGGGTCCTATGCTGCTAGTAGGTTGTTAGGTACATTATTTGGGTGTGTGTGTGCATAGTATGTGTAGGTAAGAGTCTCGGGGTGCCAAGTACATTAGTATTAGAAAAGGGGTGTGTATATAGCCAAACCAAGTAGAGTCACAAATGACCAAGCTATTCCCTGTGGTTGCCTGCCTTCAATCACACCTTGCAGAAGCTGCACTTTAAAAAAAATAATTTATTATTTTTATTTTATGTGTATGAGTGTGTTGCCTGCATGTATGTAAGTGCACCATGTCTTGCAAGGCCAATGGAAGTCAGACGAGGGTGTTGGATTCCCCTGGAAATGGAGTTATAGATGGTTAACTGTTATGTGTGATCTGGGAATTGAACCCACGTCATCAATAAGAACAGCCAGTGCTCTTAACTGCTGAGCCATCTCTCTAGCCCAGAAGATGGACTTTTAATAAGAAACTGATTAAACATATGGGTAGTTAGGAAGAGAATCATCATTAATCACTGCACAAAACTTTTTAGTACATGTAATAAGGGCATTGAACAACCCCATGAAATCCATCATTTGGAACAGTTTTTGACATAGTGATCATTTTAAAGTTTAAACCTTAAAAAATACTAGTTATGAGACAGTTGTTTGTACTAGTTCATTTTTCAACATTGATTTCAGCAGCTGTAAGGTACATTTATATATTAAAAGAAGCAGAAATATTACAAGTACCACTATTTCAAGTCTTAGAAAAAGAAATATTCCACAGAGGTTTTTATTAATAGATAGAAGATTAAGAACTACTCTCATGGAAATAGGTATTTTATAAAGTCTAAATTGTATTCTTATCATTTTATTTTACTTTTTCGCTTTTTAAATGTGATAAAGGAACTGGGGAGATAGCTCAGTGGTTAAGAGCATTGATTGCTCTTGCAGAGGATACAGGTTCAATTCCAGGCACCCAAATGCTGATAAACTGTTCATAACTCCAGTTCCAGGGATTCCGTTGTCTTCTTTTGACCTCTGCAGGCATTTCACAACATGTGCACTTACACACATGTAGGCAATACACTCATATACACATTTGTAAAAAGTAAATTAAAAATATTATTTAAAATAAGTAAATAAGATATTGAAAAAACAAAGTATAATAAGAGATGTTTAGCATAAAATTTGTCATTTTAAACACTTTAGTGGTTATTAAGTATATTCACTACTGTGCAACCATCACTAGCATTTGTCTACAAAACTTTTCTTCATCTTGCCAAATGGAGAACCATTCAACATGGGCTCCCCAGGGTGTGCTTCCCTTGGTTCCTCGTGGCCACCATTCTACTTACTCTGGGTAAAATTAAGAGGAATTGTGGAATAATATGGCAGTTCCATGCTTAACTTTCCAAGGAACCACCATTGTATTTCCCACAGTATGTATATGTTTTCAAACTTCTACTAGAAATTCATCATTGTTCCCTTTCTTTACATTTGAGCCCATGCTTATCTTCTATTTCCTGTGGATGATCAGTATTCTACATTTGTCAAGTGTTATCTCATCACAGTTTTGACTTGTATTTCCCAACAGTGATGTTGAGTATCTTTTCATAGGCCCTTGTGTATTTTTATAACTTCTTTGGAAACACTGATTCAAATCCTTTGTCCAATAAAAAAATATCAGCATATTTATTTTCTGTTCTTGAACTTTCCTACATATTCTGGGTATTAATCATTAACAGACCTAATCTTAAGGTATTTTCTTCATTCTGTGAGTTGACTTTCATTCTGTTGATTGTACCCTTTAACAGTTTCTTAAATTTACTTTTTTGGACACTTTAATATCTGACTACTATATTTACATCATTTCTACCTCTTTTTCCCCCTCTGCCTTCTCACATTCCTCTCCATTCCCTTTCAAATTCATGACCTTTTCTTCTATAATTACTTTATATATATGCTACTGAGTCCATCCATCTAGTGTTGTTCATATGTATGTGTTTCTGGCTGACCACCTGGGATTGGATAACCTGTCTGGAGCTCATCCCTAAAGAAAACTGATTCTCCCGCTCTCAGTACCCCTTGATTTTCCATAGCTCTTTATCTGGAGTTGGAACCTTGTAAAATTCCCACCATCCACAAATCCCAACTTTAAAAATTTTTGTGTACAAGTCCCTAGGTTTGATCCCCAGCCTTATACCTGCCCTCCACTGTTACCATACCATACATACGATATCCCATAATATAATTCATGTCTTTTACATTGACTTTAGAAAACCCTAGACCTTGAAAATGATCTTTCAGGCAAATGCAGACATATGGAGACATCTTCCCTTTAGTGGGAACCTAAGACATGCTAGTTTAAAAACAAAAAAAAAATTGTAGAAATTGAATGTTAAACATGTCAGAAAATAATTTAGAGAAAAGCAAATGTCATATATTTCAATCTGACTGGGTAGATGAATTATGGGGAATAAAATACAGCTCTGAAATATCATACAACATCAGAGGTCACCCTAGAAAGAGTACCTACTCATCACAGACATTTCTCAAAGGCAATTAGGACCGAATTGATAAACAAAAAATGACTGACTTGACATAGCTACTGTTGTTTTTAAGAAAATGCAAACACAGAGCTTTCTCAAAGACTTCACCTCTGTGTCTGCATTCCTCTATGTAATTGTGAGTCTATTCTCAGGGAATGACTTGTTTCTGGTGAAGATGAGGGTTTTGTCTTGTTTAATTTACCTTTTCCTGTAGCATTTCCCTCAAGGACCTGGCTCTAGAGAAACAAGAACAGCTACCAACATACATATTTGCACACTCCTAACCTTGGCATTAAGCTGACTGCAGCTGCTTTCCTTCCTAGACCACAGAGGTGGCTGTCTTAGTGACAGACCGACATGTCACTTTTCTCTATATTATCTGAATTGAATATTGTTTGCTTATCAACCATAGCTCTTATACAAATTAAATCTAGGTTAATTAACTGTGTCCCTTTTCTTGAGGAAATTAATCTCCATCCTATTTCTCTATGGGTTTTGTCAAAATTTTAATTGTACGGTTACCTTGGCAGGCAACTATAATTTGGGATGCTTTTTCTCATAAATAGAAGCAAATTGAAGTTTATTTTGGATAACAGGATGTGCAGAATGAGGCTTACAAATACTGTGTTTGATGTCCGCAAATGCCACAAATTCTACATTATCTAAACACCTGCCTAAAATTGGAGTGTTCAGTTATACCAGTGTCCTCACTCTGCTGGGGTATAAGAGTGTTTGTGTAAAGTGAATGGCACATGACTGCACAGTGAAGGTTTCATCAAAGTTGAGAGGGAGAAACGTCAAGTCAGCTGGCCCACTTATGCTACTTCCTTATGGCAAATTGTTGCTTTATGACAATAGTGGCTTACAGCAATTCAGCAATGTAAACATTAATACTCACTGAAGAAATTTGCTGCTTTAAATTTTAGTGGCTGGAAATGGGGGAAATTAGTGTCAAATTCAGCAAAGCAAAGATACTAACCTGAACTTTAAGTAAACAAAATAGCTTCATTCAGTTTTTGTGGCTCAGAGTGATATTAGAAGACTGCTTGCTGAGCAAATGCGATATTCTCAGCCAGCAGTTTTTAATTTGTTCTGTTTCATATAATATATGAATAGGTAATTCATATTTGTGGGATTCTTGTTAAACTACAGAAACATACCAAATATAGAACCAGATCTGTGGCTATGTCATCCAACCCAGAACCAAAACACACATTTAATTATTACATTTGAAAATTTAAGCATGTTTTTGTCCGCTTGCAGTTAACATTGAAGGTTTATTTAATTTTATGGCTCTACATATGCAATAAACTCAAAGATTTTTAAAAGCTTTATCTACATTTAATATTTAAAAGATTTAAATCAAATCTTTCTTTCAATAGGATTAAAATATGAAGAAAAATTTGATAAATGGAGAATAAGCTTCTTTTGCTTTATTAAAATTAAAATTTCTAAGAAGAAATTCCAGATTTACAAAGGAACTTAAAAATTCTCAAGACTAGATGGAAATATGTCACCCATTCAAGATGTATTAAGTACCATGTTAGCTAGGAAAAAGATGCACAATGTTTTGAAAACAAATATTTTATTTGGTGATTTTCCAATAATATAAGAGTAGATAACAGAAAGCAATGATTCCTTTTTAAAAAATATTTTATGTATATGAGTGTATTGCTTACATGTAAATGCACCCATGTCATGCAATATCCATGGAGGTTGGAAGAAGGTGCTGGATCCCATGGAACAGGAATTACGGATGGTTGTTACTGCCATGTGGGTGCTATGAATTGAACCTGGGTCCTCTGGAAGCTCTAGCCCCATAACTCCTTATTTTAATATTTTAGTGAGATATACTAATTTTCATATTCAATTTAAGACAAGTACTAAACTGTTGCATTGTGGAATACATCTGTATACCTGGTATTGTATATATGCTTCTTAGAAATTTTCTTATTATAAGTATAAATTATGACCTGTCTTCCTTTCTTACCTTTGTTTTGTTTTCATAGCACACGCCTTATTATGTGGCAGTAATTCTAATGTTGCCACTACTAAGAATACAAAGAATCCTACTAAAACCTTGTGGTTTTATAGGATTTTGTACTTTATGAAATAGTTTCTCTCAAATCAATTCTCCCAGTGGCAGTCTGAACAATGCTTATGACTCTCAGTTTGTGGATCTAAAAGTAGAGATATGTGATTAACCAAAGACTTCGACTTTGTAATTTGCAGAGACTACAATTTCTTAACAGTGATTCCTAGTCCTCGGTCCTCTATAACTTGCTGTTCTGGGACCATTCCAACAGCTGTCCCTCTGGCTCTCTGGCTCTCACTTGGCTTGGCTCTCTGCCTTTGTTTTTTACCACTATAAGAATTATTTTCTAAATGAGATAAGTTTGAGCCTGGAACTCCCATTTTCATAAAGAACTAGTGTTTACTGATGCCTGAGTGTAGAATATCACACATCTTGATCTATCTCTCTTCAGTCACCTTATGACTCCTTTTGATAAAGCTATTAAAAACTGCATAGGATGAAGGGGAAGTGACCTCTAAGTAGGTATTTGGTAGGAAGTTATATGATTGAAATACTATAAAACTATAATATATTATATATATATATATTATAAAAATGCTTTAAACCACTTCTATAAATTATAGTCTCTTCTTTTTACTCTTACATGAATTTCCTATTTGTTTATTGAAGTTCTATGTGGAGAGACTTTTGACTTGCCATGATTACAACCTAAGGGCTCGGGTATTTCTGTCATGATGCTTTTGATCAGCACCTAATTCTCCCATTTCTACTTTTTCTAATTTTCTACTTCTTGTTATAAGTTTCAAGGAAGTCAACTATTGTTGACATTGTAAAACATGGATCTGAAAAGAGAGCTAAAATTGAACTGGAATCTAAGAATTGTAATAGACAGTTAAATGTTAACTCTCCAGAGAAATGAGATATCTGAGAAAGCTTAAACAATGAATATTTGTTTGGGAGATTTTTCTGCAATATTGGGACATAGCCCTTCTTAAGGTCAGATTTACTTCATAGTTATGTATAAGGCACTCATGATCTCTATAGATTTGGCTTATGAATGTACATTTTTTTCACAAAAGGGGAGAGGCTCCAGGAACTGCAGTAAAAGACAGAAATGAGCTTCAAAGCCATAAGACAAAGTCAAACTCATACCTAACATCGATCTAATCACCCTGCACTCTGTAATAAACACTGTTAGAAAAAGGAGCTACAATTTCTGTTCAAAATTACCCCCTATGGATAGCTTCTTACACATTATGAAGATTGTTTCCTATAGTCTACATAAGGTGCTCTGATTCTGATGATTGATGTCTGCTCTCATGGTAACAGACATGCTTGATCACTGATGATAATCTCCCTGTATACTTTTGATGGACGGATGGTTGACTATAGCCTGATGTTGACTCTGTAGGTTATATGAATGCTTCTTTATACTTAGCAACTCTAAAAGAGTCAATTAAAGGATTAGGGGCAAAGAAAGAAAGCATTTAAAATTTTTATTCATGGGCTGGAGCAATGGCTCAGCAGTTAAGAGGACTAGCTGCTCTTGCAGAAGACCCGAATTTGATTCCTGGCACCCACATGGTGATTAACAACCAGCCATAACTACACTTCCAGGGTATCTGACACCCTCTTCTGTCTTCCATGGGCATTGCACAACACGTGGGCACTTACATACATGCAGTCAATACACTCATATACATAAAATAAAAATAATAAAATATTTTAAAAATCTATTCAATTCTTCATGTTTTTTATGAATGTTAGATCTCTAATAAAATGTAGAAAGAATGGGGATATCTTTGCTTTTCTCAGATCACTATGATGTGAGACTTTTTTAACATCCTTTACCTTAAGGCTTTCTTGTTGGTGAAATACTCCTTTAAAAGATGATGAAGTAGGAAACTGAAGAGATAAATAAGTGGTTAAGAACATTTCCTACTCTTCCTGAGAACCAAAGTTTGTTTACCATCACACACAGGTGATTCACAACTACCTGCAACTCTAGGTCCAGGGAGTCCAATGCCCTCTCTGGCTTCTGTGTGTACCTGAAAACATATCTTTGGATTGGAAGAGATGGCTCATCAGCTAAGAGTCCACAGTGTTCTGACAGAAGACCCAAGTGTGATTCTCAGCACCCAGGTCAGGCAGTTCACAACTGCCTGTAACTCCAGCACCAGGATATCTGAAGTCTTCTGTCCTCCCTTGCATTTGTACTCACATGGACATACTCCCAACACCCACACATATACTCATAATTAGAAATAAAATCTTTAAAGGATTATCAATTAAATGATGAGATGAAGGACATAACACTTCTGTAATGATACCTTGAATTGCTAAGTATTTTAAATTTAAGCAATTGAAAATTGGCAGATACAGAAAGGTTATCTGATTTTTTTTCTCTAAAACTAGTCATGAGTGTTAGAAGCAACTTTTTCTAAAAGTTCTTGTTAAATATGTAACCATTACGGAAAGTTCTTTTTTCAGTTGTATATCTTGCACATTTGTTTGAACTCTTGAACTCTAATGAATTATCAAAACAAAACCTACTGTTAGAGGTTCCTACCTCACCCCAGCTTTTTTTTTTATTCTAGTGATTTCTATATTACTCGATGGTCAGTATAAATCAATAAAATCTTGACAAAATTCCTGCAATTGTTACATTTCTAGGAGTCTAAGACCTGAAGGTATATATTGCTCCTCCTCCTGATTTTAACCACAGTTCAAATCCTTTACAGGTGTTTTTTTGTACAAGATAGGAATGGTATGTTCAAGGAGGTGGCAGCTAGGATATGCTATTTCACTTATTAGCCCTTATCAATGAGTCTATGCAACAGATTCCCTTGGCTTCTCAATCATCAATCATGACAAATCATGGGTCTGAGCCAACCTAACTTACATGGACATGTGCTCTTACCGGTGCTAATCTTCCACATCCAAAGCATACCTTCCTTCTGGGATTGAAAGTAAAATATCTCACTATTAAAATCTCAAATTATCCTATATGGTTGTTGTGAAGTTAACATATGTTAATTCATCATTGTTCATGATAACATGAGTTTCCTAAACTTGCTACAAGTCAGTGATAGGCTATTGCTATAAAACTTCTTGGAAGGATACTTTCTAAGTTCAATAATGGATTGGGACTCTTTTATAAAAGAGTAAATTTATACTCAATCAGCTAGGTGAATTTGAGCCCTATTTTCCTTAATTATGTTCCTATAGTTCAGGGGACTGAAAGCAGCCTCACAGGAGGATCTCAAACATCCCAGGAATGCAGAGTCCCAAAGATGAGTTGGCATGGAGGAGTATGTGGGTGTAGGAGAAGCCTGCTTCCTTTCCTCTCCAGAGGATAGGAAATGACAGGTTCATAGGATTTTATTTTCCAGGGTTTTGTTTGGCTCAGTTCTGGAAACTCCGTTGTATAATGGTCATGGCTCCTTTTCTAAATATGTGGACACTAAGATAGGTTTATAGTAGGTTTATAGTATCTTACAACAGAAAGCTATTTATATCCTCTTAATGCTAAAACTGTCTGTTCATCTGTACTGTTCTTGTGTTGTCTCTTATTTGAGAAAAGAAATGTGAAACTAGGAAAACAAAAAATCCAAACAAAACAAAACAAACAAACAAAAATCATAGTTTTTGGAATAATCAGAGCTTTAAAAACACCCATAAAACCCTCAGTTCAATTTCTGTCTCCAAAGCTGAAGTCATTTGATACTAGGTAAGTCAGACTATCTTTTCTCTCTCTGTCTCTCTCTCTCTCAGTTTCTATAGTGGTATCCGTTATCGTCCTGTCTCACCACTCAGGGCCAGCTGACTCTGGGAGTAGGATGGGAAGCAGGCCAAGCGCGTGGCACAGCAAGCTCGTTTACTGAATATGTGCACAAGCTCTTACAGGTCTGGATGGCCAATGACCTTATGGGGTGGGGTCCCAAATACAGCCAATAGTCAGTTTCTCCCCAGGTAGGCAGGTACTTTCCAGATGCTGGTCTCACAACTAGCCAGAGCAGAACACCACATCCACAGGAGCCATTCCTCTATTCCTCCTAACAGGTGGCCTGGCTAGGCCCACCTTGCATTATGTCCAACAAGTTTCTAATGTTGAAACAGGAATAATAAACCATATTTAGTGGCTATTGTAAGAATTCAGTAACATTTTTAAAAAGACCTATAATTTTTGGTCATAGTATATACACTGTAAGTCATAGTTCTGAATGTCCTGTTATCTTAACATTTGTAAGTTTATATCTTATTAACTTATGTGTTCACTTTTATCTTTGACTAGTAATTCTGACATATTAAATCATTTTGGATATCCACAGATATAAGAATAAAAAGACACTAAAGATAAATCTCACCATTTAAAAAAAATAATTCTTTCAAGGACTGGGGGGATGCCTCAGTTGGTAAAAAGCCATTTTTGTACAAACCTTCTGACCTAAGTTTGGAACACTCCTAAAATGCTAGATGAAGTAGCATACATGTATTACTCCAGTACCTCTATGGAAGATGGAAGGCAGAGACAGAAGAATTACCCAGGAGCTTAAAGGCCAGCCAATCATAGCCTTGCAGCAGAAACAAGAGAAACCCTTCCTTAAACCTGGTAGAAGGCAAGAACTGACTGACTACTAAAAGCTGCAGTCTGAACTCCACACACATAAATGGGCACATGCGCATCTGTACTCACACATATATCATGTACACACAAACAATTAATCAACTTTAGCCTGGAATATGCATCTCATGCTGTGTTGGACATCTATGAATTATGGTTCAAGTTATTGGGAAAGATTAGTAAAAGCCTTAAAATTTACACTCTTCCTGTTTCAGAGAGTAGCTGAGCTCAAAATGTGATGGATCTTCTGTGCATTAACCCACTACACACTCCTACAGAAGCCTCCTGTTATGCCCTAACAACAGCTTGTCATCCAGTTGGCAGAAATTTTACCCTTTAAGAACAACCAAATTTCAAATTGTGGAGGTGTTTTTTTAAAATGGGAACTTCCGTTTTATTCTTTCTTTTTCCCTTATATGCTTAAGAGTAAAAAGTGACTCAACTCTTTAAGTTATTTTGTAAGTATAAATTCTATAATTTGATCTCAGCTGCATTTAAAAGATCTCTCATTCAGAGTACATTGTTCTGCAATTATGACAGAAATATAGTACATATGAATTCAAGCTTTGTGAAAAATATTGAAATACTATGTTTTGTGGTACAATGCTCAGTTTTCAGTATTTGATTATGAAAGCTCATTGAGCTTAGGTTTCTTCCCAGGTGTATTTACCTTCACATGAAAGAATCAACCAAGCAAAGAAAAATGTAGCTGGACAGGGTGGCACTCAAAGGAGCCTGCAGGCCAGTGCAGCCTTATGTGATTCTCCTTTGTAGACATGTTTGCCTCATACTACAGTCAGCAGTTCTAACCTCTGATTTGAGTAGAGTTTTCTATTTTGGCTTTGACCAAATTTTACCAATATTATTATCCTGCATATTCACTCACTTTGATGCTAAGTAATTACACGTTCTCTGAATAACAGCTATTGGTATTAAAATTCATACCATCAAAAGAAAAGACTTCAAAAATGCCATTTTTTAAAATAAAAGCTTAGCTTATATAGCCTGAATTTTATTTATTTTTGTAGTTAGATGCTTTCAAGTACCTTTGCTTGCAATAAAGCATTTATAACAAGCTTTGAAAGATCATGATAGCACTGAGAACAAAATTTAAGAAAGCATTAAACGTTAGTTCTTTGAAAACTTGATAATTATGCACACATACATATTTGTTTACTTTTTGCTATTTGCTTCACATCATTCACAAATAAAAAATTTACTGCCAGTTGCTAAGTCAGCTAAAGTACTTTCTTTTAAAAATTTAAAGGAGAAAATGGAATTCTGAGAAATTAGTTAATTTAAGGTCATATTTTGGACAAGAGAAGATAAAAAGTTCTATTTGCCTAATTGTATTCCTTTTGTTAATTCCAGAATGTTCCATGCTTTGACATAGACAATCAAACATAAAGCTGTGTGTTGGGGTCCCTACACTCAGGACCAGCCCAAGGGGGACGAAGGGTCTCTGCTGTGGTGGGGAGCTGTGAGTTGGTGCCGGGTCACCAGGAGCTGGGTGAGAAGCATGAAGAGATGAACTCAGTTTATTCGAGGAAGTGCAAGGGGTCTTATAGGTCTGGTTAGCCAATCGCCTTATGGGGTGGGGTCCCAGGTAGATCATCTCGGTTCAGGTTCTTTCCAGATGTTGGGCAGAAGCTGGCCTGGCCAGAGCGGAGTGCCATGGGAACCTCTCCCTTATTCCTCATAAAAGGTGACTCCATACAGCTGTGTTCTCCACAGGACACTGACTTAAGGGAGACATAGACAAGTAAACAATAATTTATAGTATACTCGATAAACATGGTAAGTTTAATCATTTCGTGGGAACTTTAAACCAAAGAGATGATCTGGGAAGAGGTCACTGGAGAAGAGGATTGAAGAAGAATAGTCTTTTAAGACATAATAGAAAGGAAAATGGAAGAGAAGGAGAAACAGCATATGTAACCATTAATGGAACAGCTTAAAGTCAGGAAACCAAAGAAGCAGAGCTGGGAAGAATCTAGAAAAGAAGAGGCTGCATGAAGTCTTGAAATCTTGGATATTATGCCACTGAGTTTAGCATCTACAGCACAGATGGTTAGAAGTTGTAAGAGGATTTTCATAAAGGGAGATGATATCATCTACTTAATAAATGTTTGAGTGCCTTTACAACCAGACACTTATCCTATTTAAAAGTTAGAATGAACTGATGGCAATATAAAAGATGGACCAGGAAGAGAAAACACTGGAGGCTATTTTAAAACCTTCAGTTGTCACAAAATTAGGAAATAACTGAGGTAAAGATGAAGACTAGTTCATTTAAGGTAAATTATATCCTAAGTGTAAAATAAGAACAAACATGAAGTTTCTTCTCATTCCTCTACTTGCCAAATCTCCTAATATGTCTCACATCCCAACTGACCTCTAAAAGGTAAATAAGTTTGCCTTGGATGTGGTTTTTTACTACCTGCATTCTTCTAAGTGACTTTTGTTATTATGACACTTGGGATACTAGCTGAGGCATGTCTTTGAACATTTCATATTATTTTGTATTCTTTCCCTTTCCTACCTTACTAATTAAACACACACAGATATATTCATTCTATTTTCATTATTACATTTAGTCAATTAACTTATTAATCAATTTACAGTCTGTGTATGGGTACAGATGTGCCATGCTGGGCATGTGGAAAGCAAAGGACAGTTTTCTGGAGGCAGTTCTCTCCTTCCCCCATTCCTAGAGATGCAACTCAAGTCATCAGGATTGGTGGCAAATACTTTGATCTGCTGAGCCACAGCTCTGGCCCTTATAGTTAGCTATTCTATTTTAGTCTTTCGGTGTCTGCAATATACTGATTGATGTCTACTTTTAAGCAACATGATGCCACTTTCTGAGTATTAGGAATGTATCTTGGTTGCTGTTCTCTGAGCTTCATGAACCTGTGGTTTGGTACCTTCTATTAATTGGGGCAATTTTAGTCATGATTGTTTCAAGTATTTCTCTGCCACTTTCATTCTTTTTCTGGTGTTTCTGTTGCATATTTGCATCTTTTATAGTTGACCCACTTGTTTTTTTTTTTTGTGTGTGTGTGTGTGTGTGTGTGTGTGTCCTTTTCTTGTGAATTTAGAAGTGTCTCTTGAGGTATCCTCAAACTGATATACTTTTTCCTCAGCCACCCAATATACTAATAACATATTATTTTGTATTCTCTCCCTTTCCTACCTTACTAATTATACACACATGAATATATTCATTCTCTTTTCATTATTACATTTAGATAATTAACTTATTAATTGACAGTCTAGGAATATTACTCAACTCAGTTATAGTATACCTTTGATCTCTAGTATCCTATTTTTTTTTTTTAGAATTTCCATCTTCATGCTTACTCAGGTCATTAAATCTACTGGTTCATGTAAGAAATCTACTTTATCCTTTAGTTCCCTTAGCATATCAGCCCTGCTTGTTAAATATTCTTGGTCTGATAATTTGAACATTCTTGCTAGGTCTAGTTTTGATACTTAATATGCCTTTCCAAATTTGTTTCTTCCATTAATTAATTAATTACTTAATTAGAGACAGAGTCTTCCTATATACCTTAAGTTGGACTTGAGCTCATGACTCTGCTTCAGCTTCCCAAATACTGGGATTACATGTGTATGTCGTCACATCTGCCTTGTATGTCTTTTCATTTTTTTTCTCTTGATAACTATATACGGTTCAGAAAGTAAAATGAATTGCTGTAGAAATGACTTTGGTAATGTGGTAGGATGGCTCGTGGAAATGAAAGTGTTCTATAATTTCATAATGAATTCTAAGTCTTTATTGACCCTTGATCTCTAACTGTAACCTTCACAAATGCTTCTCAGTTTTCTTTCCCTTCTCTTGGGTGAGACAAAATGGTCTGAGTCAGTTGGAGTCAGATATTTCTCTTCTCTTTGGAATCTAGAGAGGCCTACCTGGGTATTTCCCAAGGTAGGGATCAGTTAGACTCTGATCAAGCTAGAGCAAATTGGGCTGTGGTTAAAGAGTTTAATCTGGGGGTGGGGACATTGTTAGATAGAATAGGATGCTCTGCTTATTTCAGGATGGCTCTTTTTTCTTTCTCTCCTGAATAAATGAGGGAGTTATTCTGCATTATTCACTGAGAGGATCTGGAAGATGTCCAGGAGATAAAGCTCTTAGTACTGTGGAAACTCACTATGACTGGGTCTCTGGAGTTTTATCTGTCAGACTTGTCCACACTAATATTGGTAGCCATCAAAGTATGGGGGATCTAGGGAAGATCTGTTTTAACTCCTCTTCAAAGCTGCTCTTTCCTTTGATAACAAACAAGAAGCTTGAGTTGAATTTTTGATTGTACAGAGTACAAGCAAGCTCAGACTACTCCAGGAAGAGCCTTCAGAAAGGAGCTGAGTCTGGTGGCGTCTCTTTTTTAAAATCTCTTCCCGAAATTTGGCCAGCTAAGCAGTTGTCAGTGACTGATGATGGAAGCCAGAAGGGAACAGAAATTCCTAGTTCCTGCTCCATGTCTCCCCACCACCCTTACAGTGCATCTCCACCTGTGTGGGGCGTTCCTTTCTAACCATACATTCTCTTTGAACTATGACCCAAGCTGAGCATGCTCAGAGAGAAACATCTTGAACAAAGAATACACAGAAATGTGTATTCCCTAAAGTGCCTCCTCCATATGAATGCATATAGGACTCCTGTTATTAAAATTCTCTTTGGGAGAGGGAATCCAACTTAACCTGCCTCTCTCCCCCTGCCTTGCAACCCAAAAGATCTCCCCAGGCCTTGCAACAAACACACAAATTTCTCCACTCACAGTTAAACAAATTGTAGCTAGTTTACTCTGGCTTACTAACAGAGCAGTGGGTAAGGGGTTACTTACAGAACATGGGCGTCCACCCTCCCCTCCACCCTCCCCTCCGCAAGTTACATTAGTAAAATACCTGAGGCTTGGATCTTGCTACTTCCCGGTGGACAGATCCAAATGGCCCATGGGGAAGGGGAAAAAGGACCAGCCTCCTGGTTCCCCCAGTTTAAATACTTTTAACCCCTCCTCTTCTCAAGGCCAATAGACAAGGTGGGTGGGGCATAGGACTTTCCCAGCTCCTCCTCTTTCTACTCAAGGTGGTCCTGGGTGATACCACTCTGGGACGGGTGTTTGTCCACAGCTCATCAGGCTTTTCCCTTGGAGAATTGATCCACTCTGCAACTCCCTAATAAGTTATTCAACCTTTGTTCAAGGAGAGCCTGCCGTCTTTGAAAGCTGTGCTTGCCTGGCGGCAGGAAATAAAAATCCTTTCCTCTTTTGTGTGCTGGCTGTGATTTTTAGCTCTACACTTGAAGGTGTGAAACTGTTGTGTTCCTTTGAATGAGATGCCAACAATTTCTCTAGTAGAGACTACATTTTCCTACCGGGGGTTGGGGGAGTTAGTCTTGACTGTAGTTGTCTATATTCACACACCGGTCTCTTCAATTGTGGGGATATCAGTTTTCTCTGTGATCTCCATTTGGATCTGAAGCAAAAATTAGATTTATTTTTTTCCAGTTTGTTTAGGTTGAAGTGACAACTTCCAAACTCCTTGTTGATTAGAAGTCTCTAAGAAACGTCTTTTTCCAGTGAACTTTATTAAACAGTGTCTTAAGAATAAGGAATTCGGAATATCTGTACAATTCAGTATCATTTTGCATTCCTATGCCTTTTCAAATTCTTAATTATTTGAGAAGAGTAAGAAATCACAAACGACACCTACCTTGCTCTATTCATATTTGTTTCTTTTCTACGTTCTTCTAGAAGAACACACCCCTGGCAACCCACTGCACGGCACCCACCACCAAGAGAGAACACACTGCAGGCTTCTCCTCTGCGGTCTACACTTTGCTACTTACCTGGCATTTTATATTTTTTGCCTAAGTATTTCTTCTATTAAAGATTTAAGTAGAAAAATATAGAGATGAGATGATACTGTAGGATCCCAAACCTTCCAGTGATTTAAGGAAGGAGTCTCTGGTTCCACTAGAAATATGCCAAATTTACAGAAGAGCATCAAGTCATTATGTTTCCACACCCAAATGTCCGTGATTTGTTTAACAAACAAATGTTAATATTTATCAAGCAACATCCTAGGTACTAGAGAATGAGCCTGAAGCAGTTTAACCAGACTATGTTTTTCATCCTTTTAATTAAATTATTATTACATATGCATACACAATGTATATGTATATGCATGAGCATGTGCTGTGGCACACAGGTGGAAGTCACAAGACAACTTTATTTAGTCAGTTCTCTCCTTCCACTTTACATGGGATCTTGGGATTGAACTCAGTTTGCCAGGATTGCAGGAGGGTGGCAGCTCCATTTAACTCATCTCATCAGCAACACTGTTCAAGCTTTTAAGGTGTTAAAGTTACCCTAAAAGGGCTATAAAAGGGGGAATTTGAGAGTTCATGCTATAAAATCCTATAGTACCAGTTAAATCCAAAAGTCATGATCCTGGCAAAGAGACTGGTGGGGATGAGAGGAATACAATAAGGACAGGAGGGAGACAGAGCGGGAGGAGAGAGTGATCAGAATATGTCATGTACATGTATGAAACTGCCAAGTAACAAAATTAAAGAGATGGCTTCCCTTTCTGTTTATGTAACACTATCGCTTTGTCTCGGCTGTGAGTGTAAGCAGTCTTTAGAATCATGAATTTTGTGAGGCCTATTAACTTCCAGATGGAGCTATGATCTAAAAATGGGTGCATGTTCTAACCTGTGCTGCAATAAAAAATTATATCAGTGCATCATGTATAGCTCTGGGCTAGTTCTTTACTCTAGAATGGTTTTAAATAATTAGCAGAATAAATTTTTAATTATAAATTAAAGTAATGAAGGCCAAAGCACTTACTTAGCAACAGTAAAATTTTTTAAATTATTAATTTAGACTTAGATACAAGAGAATGAACATGACTGTTCTCCCTAAAACAGAATTTGAGAGAAAGATCTAGCATACCAATACCACTTACAACCAGCTATTTCTTTCCTTTATTTATTTATTTTTTTGTTTTCATTTTTATATTTTGGGACTGTTTCCCTTGTTGTCTCATGTTGGCCTTCAATTCACTATGTAGATGAGGATGACAGAACTGCCTTGATTTTTTACTTACACCTTCAAAGTGGTAGGATGATAGGCATGTGTCACTATACATCTCTCAATCAATTCTTTCTTATGCTTTTTTGGTATGTATATGACTCATTTGGTTATTATGTTATTTTTATTATACTTTAAACTCTCAATAATTTTGTTTTCAGTTTTATTGGAAAAAGAAAAGACTCACTTAGTAGTCTCTCTAATTGCATTGAGAAAACGATCGCTACCTTCCTCAGAATCAAGTAACAAAATGTGTTGTGATCATTTTCTTGTTCAATTAATATAACCCATAAATTTGAAACCCAAGATTCAAAACAGTCCCACCCTTCAAAAGTACATACACAAAAAACTTAGCAAAGCTTCATTAAACAATTCCTGGAATGCAGACAATCTGGAATCTGAGAACATGGGGCTCCAACCAAATTAAGATGTTGCAAACAACTGCAATAGATGGTGTCTCCTCCTATTCTAAGGCCTGGGAAACAGGAAATACAAGTTCAAATAAGATGGCCTTTCTGTAGTAGAAAATCAATTACCTTATGCCAGACATCAGCAAATAACTATTTTTGATGTTCTCACCATCAAAGAAGATTTGGGTCTTGCTTTTATGACAATCATTTAACTAAAGACTTGCAAATCAACATATGTTCATAGATTTATCAAGACTGAACAATTTATAAGAAGATGCTTTTGATCCTTAACGACAGTAAAAATAAATGTCAAAACACATTTAGGGTAGAGATGATTCAGTTATTTCAGAGGTATGTACAAATGAGCTATGTTAGAGAGCATTCTAGTCAGTGGTGGAAACTAGGCTGAGTATAAAGATGCCAAAGTCCACTTGTACTTTGTAGCAATTGATATCCTGTTTAGGGATGATTTCCATGGGAGAAAATACCTTTTCGATGCAAAAGATAATGAAGTCAAGAACAACCATGCAGTGACCATTTGTTTCCCAGTGAATTTCTGAGCATGTTGAATCTTTACTCTGATGTCTATACACGTGGTGACACTCATTTTCAGTAGCAGTATCCACCTCTGGATCAGATGAGATGCCAAATATGTCACTCCAGACTGGACTTCATTAGTACAACGGGTTCCTGTGAGTCTTACAAATCATGTAGACTTGAACTGGTCGTGATATTTCTGCATAGCTTACTGCAAAAGCATGACCTAATTGATACCAAAAAGAGATTGGCCTAGGGAAAAATGGACAGAATGGGCTATCTGGTCTAGATGTGTACCAATTCCTATAAAACTCTGGTATGGGAATTTAGCAACTGTGGCAAGGAGTTGTGATACTTCTATTTCCAGATACCCTGTGTTCACCCAGGAGGAGACTCTGAGAGATGGCAGAACTGTGACCAAAGTAACTTAGCAGTTCAGAAACTGCATGGTACATGGCTCCTTCCAATAGAATTCTGCTGTACAGAATGAGTTAGACTCCCATCCAAATACAAGAACTCAAAATAACTGGTTTTTGTCACTTTCAAGGAATGGCTCCATCCCTGGGGGTTGGGGGCAGATTCTCCTGGTCTGGTGGCTGTTTCTCAGTTGCTCCCACCTCCCCTTTGCAATTTCATCCCAAAGGAAGCCCATTACCCTTGCCTACATGCGCCTTTTCCATAGTCATCTGTGCCTGTTGCTTGATTTGCATGTCAGGATGGCAAAGGAGATAAATTATAAATAAAATTCACAAACTGGGTTGATGTTATCTACACGAAATGGAATCAAATGGATTTATATTGCAAAAACTTGGAGAACTGAATAAGAACAGATTTCAGGGCACTCATACAGGGTGAAACATTTTTAGATCCCTGGTTCCAGTTGCTAAGATGAAATTCTCCTGCCATTCTGTGAACATTGGGGCTTACATAACGTTCTTAAAGCCTCTCCTTGTGTGTTTGGAAGAAGTGATAGTCACTCTATCTCAAAGTGCCTCCATCAGCACATTTGAGAACTGGTAAGCTAATGAGCTGTACAGTTTTGGATAGTATCAGTTGCTTTCCTCCCCTTTGTTGTCTACATTTACCTTATTGTTCATTACAGTGGTTGGTGAAATATTCAGTCTAATTGAAAATTTCCCCTTCTTATTGTGTGCCACTCGAATCTTTACCCACCTACTTGGCCAGAGCAGATGAGAGTTAAGAGAATAATACAAAAAGCAGTCTTCACACACTCATGCTCATTAGTCACATCTCTTTCAGACTCCTAACACCTTTCTCTTTCTTTTTTTTTTTTAAAAAATCCTTTATTATTGTTTATTTTATGTGTATAAGCGTATTGCTTGCATGCATGTAAATACACCTGTGTAGTACAGTGCCTGTGGAAGTCAGAAGATAGGATGGGATCCCCTGGAACTGGAGTTCCAGATACTTGTTAGCATCCATGTGGGTGCTTGCAATGGAACCCAGGTCCTCTGCAAGAGCGGTCAGTGCTGTTAACCGCTGAGCCATTTCTCCAGGCCCTTCTTTTCTTTCTTTTGTTTTTATTAAAAAGAAAAAACAAATTATCTCTGTTCTCCACACCACTAGATTTTGCCTCAAAGAATAGTCCTAATATGCATGCTCTTGGAAAATTGCTCTTAATAATAACTTTATGGCAATTGTTTTAGAGAATAGGTAGTATTAATTTCCATAGAATCAAGCACATTGAAATAGAATCTTTACAAAATAGAAAAAAAAATAGTGGTAATACGTGCTTTCACAAAGAAAGGGAAGCACAAAGATGAAAACAAATTCTTATCCCAAGAGGTCTACATCAATTGTCATTAGAAAGCTAGATCACTTTCATTTATGTGGTAGGAAAAGAATGATATTTAGCTCTCTTCAAGGATGAGTGTGGTAGCAACAGTACAGTGGATGAGAATAAGGAATAAGTTTTGGACTGTAGAAACACATATGATCTTGGAATGTCAATAGTAAGTAGCGAGTGACACTTTATTATGTATAAACACAATGCAAAGTATTGTATTAAAATACCACACTAAGGATGTATACAGGATGCGGTCTATATTTACATAAAGAATTACAAATAACTGTGTGGAATTTATTGTAAACACCTTCACTCAATGACCTTCATTCAATAACTTGGAAAGTGTAGTGTTTAGGGTTCTCTTGAGAAATAGAACTGGTGAGGAGGGTGAGGAGAGAAAGAGAGAGACAGAGGAAATGTAGGCAATATTAACAGTCAGTGTTGCAGTTTACCTAAAATAAGATTATTTCAAATTGTCAGTAGAATCAGTTGAGAACAATGACTGCAAGATTAACAAACAAACAAAACAGAACCCAGAAACAAAAGATTCTTTCCACATTGCTTTTTCTCTCCTGGTCAGTATACTTTGTATTTATTATTCATAATACTTGCTTAAATATGTAAACTATATTTTGTATCATGAATATATATAATTTAATAAAACATGAATATAATGTACATAACATTAATTTTATGTAAATCTAATATATTATAAAATAAATAATTTTTAGGAAAATGAGCTGTTTTATTATTTTTTCAAAAATTTGTATTGAGTCAAAATTTTCATACAATATATTATAAAATAAATATAAAATCTATTTTTATATATAATAAAAATAAATATAGATATATTTTAAGATAAAAATTTTAGGCAAATGAGCCATTAGTTTTCGTTACTTTTCAAAAATTTTTACTGATTAAGAATTTTATACAGTGTGTTTTGATCATGTTCTGACACTCTCTCCTCATCTTCACTTTCACCTCACATCTCCTCATCCTCCACTCCAGGTTCATATCCTTGTTGGTATATGAACCATCTTATACAGTACATCTAATCTGGGCGCAAAGAAGCCATATCTCATTAGAATGTCAGTGATCTATAATTCTTATAAAAGGGCCAAAGTTAAGGACACACTCCCTTTCCTTTCTATGTGATTTTGGGTCACTCAGGTTTCTTGGGATGGAGTTTTCACATTTGTTTTTGTTTCCCTTACACTGTGTTTAGGATTATTAAGTAGGGATTTCTTTCTTCCTCAGTGATCAGAGACACTTGAGTTTCCTCATTAATGTCAGTTATTTGCAGTTCGAGTACATACAGGTTGCACTTTGGCTGTTTCAGGACCTCACTCAGCACAATTACCCCACTGCAGTCCAAGACATTCTCCAGCAATTGATTCCCCACAGGGTTTTACTGTGGGTTGAAGAAGAAGCTAGGTCCTCCTAACAGACAGCACTTAGCTAGCCGTCCTCCAACACAAGATTCTTGAGTGACAGTTGGGAGGCTTCATAGCTTCACATGACAGCTTGCACCAGTGTCCTCTAGCTTATTTTCTGAAACCTGTAGATTTCTCAGGTTCCTATTGCTGTTACAGACTGCAGCCAGGTCTCAACAATAGATGATGATGATGATGATGATGACGACAAGGACACGACAGCTGGCATGACCTTGGGTGCGCTGTGCAGTGGCTCCACATTGGTTTTTGGAGACAGAAACCAATCTCTGCTCTCAAGGTCTTCAACCAATTGAATGTTCCCATTCACCGATGGAAAGCAATCTGCTTTACTTAAAGTCAATTGATTATAGATGCTAATCACATATACAAATTACCTTTATAGCAACATCTAGACGAATGTTTTGCTGGAACAACTGGGCACCATAGTTGAGCTAAACTGACACATAAAATTAATGAGTGAGATGGCTCAGGTGGGAAAGGTGCTTACCTCAAGTCTGACAACTTGAGTTCAATCTCTGGATCCCAAATGGTGGAAAGGCTAGTTGTCCTTTGACCTACACATATGTGCCTTGGAACATGTTTGTATGTGCACATACGCAAGCAAGTAAATAAGTAAATGTAAAATTAAAAAAAAAACTAGATACAGACGATTTGGAGGAAAAGAAGAGTTTATATCTACTCTAGTTAAAATGGCTCTTAGGATATTTTTTTTCTTTTGTTTTATCAATCTGTCTTTCTTCATCTATATATCCTTTTATTTTTGAGTCAAGGGTGTTATGTAGCCCAGGTTGACTCTGAACTCATCATATAAGCAAGGCCTACTGAGCCTCCAGCTTCTCTTTTCCCATGTTGGGATCATAGGTATGGCCACCACAACTGGGTTATGTGGTGTAGAAAGAGAATCCAGAGCCTCATTCATGCTAGGCAAGCACTCCATACCAAGGTAAACTCCAGCCTTTGGTGTATGTATGTGTCTGTGCCTTTTATATCCATTGTTAGTTGATTTTACTGAATGTTTGAAATGTCTTGAATGTCTTAGAGGTATGCTTCACCACAGCATACACTTGAGGGCAGTTGATCATTTCTCTTCTGCATGTCAGCATCTGTAGATGATGCTTTGCTTAGTCACTTAATGCAGATGCCCACATAAAAAGTGTGAAGAACACAGTAGACAAGCTGTAATTAAAATTACACAAATAAGAGTTGTAATTCTCCAAAATGAGAGGATGAGAACATTTTGTTCTGGCATGTTGAAAAATCAGAAAAAAATAACACATTAAGCAGGAAGTCATACGGGGTATTTTCGGTAGAGCAGCAGATTATAGATCTCCGTACTGTCATGTGTCATTTCAGTTACTTAGCAGATCCTGCTCATGGTTATATCTACAGACTACGCATCAAGACCTTGGGAAAGCATCCCTGACTCATAAAATCAAATGCCACCAAATATTTATGCAGAAACCAGATATGCGTCTCTTTGACAATTAACTCATCACTCAGAATTATTTCTGCTCTGCAAAATCTCCACATATTGCCCCTTAGTAAAGTCATGCAAACTCACTGTCAGGAAAAGAAGGCCTCAAAAGACACCTAGATATATAAAGGCGTTTATTAAGTTTTCTTTCTTTTTTTTTTTTAATGTATCTTGAGTGTATTGCCTGCATGTGTTTAAGTATATCTGCAATGGTTTTGGAGATCAAAAGAGGCCATGGGATGCCCTGGAACTGGAGTTACAGATGGTTGTTAACAATCATGTGGTCCTGGGAATCGAACAGGTGTCCTCTACAAGAGCAACCAGTGCTCTTAACTGCTGAGTCATCTCTCTGGACCCTTTTTTTTTTTTTAAAGGAACAAACATGTATGTTTTCCTCTGAATTCTTCTGATGGCCTCTGATCCTGAATGAGTTACTTTGTTTGTACATGCTAGTTTTCTACTACTAAACAAAGATAATGTTTTTCAAGAGACTTAAGATGATATAAATTATCTATTAAAATATTTATATAGTACTTATATAGTTATTTAGAAACTTGTGTCAAGGCAGCTTATTGTATGTTAGAAGCTGAATAGCTACAGATTTCCCTGTTCAGGGCTGATTGACACATTTCTTCAATCACTGCAAAACACAATGATGTTAAAACCACTTCCAAGGTTCCTCATGTATGGAGGGGTATAGCTTGAATATGAAGGGCCCCTCACAAGCTCATATACTGAATATTTGGTCCCAAGCTATGGGGGGGGGTGTATTTTCAGAGATTCTAGGAAATTGGGAGGTGGGGCCTGTTTGTGGGAAATAGCTCACAATAGGTATGATTTTGATCCCCAGTTTCTTCTTCTCTCTCTTTGCTTCCTGTTTGACATGAGGGAAACAACCTCTTCCTCCTCCGCAGGATCTTGCTGCCACCATGCTCTGCCCCATGGGCCAAGAACCGATGGAGTCAAGGACCATCGAATGACATCTCTGAAAGTGTGGCCAAAATAAATCTTCTTGCCTTCTAAGTTGTTCTGTAAGGTACTGTGGTCACAGAGTCAGATTACAGGAAAAGTAATCTCTGTGATGTACCCCAGACTGGTCTATAATTTTTAAATTTCTGACTCAGCTTCCTAAGCACTGAGATCACAGGCATGTATCATCATGTTTGGCTCCAGAATCACTTCTATGAGATTTGTGGCAGGTACCCGACTTTGACTGTAGCACTATTCCCATAACATTTGGTATGTCAGGTGAAGTTAGGAAACCATTTCATTAAGGTTAGTAAATTGATCACATTTTTCCAATATTTACTTAGCTATTAAACCCATGTTAAACACAATCCAAGATGGTGCATGCTACATTGTTCAGCACATAGTACATGCTCCTTAAATATCTGATAATGATGGTAGCGATTACTACCCTTCAATTAATTTCCCACTGTACTGTCTTACAACCAGTGTAGTCTTGAGTAATTCTCTACTAGGCTCCTCCTTGCAGAAGAATTACTTTCCAATGTCACCAACTTCTCTCCAAGGCATTTGGTCAACAATATCTCCAATATTTGACACTTAAATCCTTTCTAGCCTCAGATACAGGACTACTGGTTTTTCACCTGATACTTTTCTGTATTTCTAGTACTTGGGATTTAACACAGGGCTTCATGCTGGCCAGGCAAAACTGAGACTGAGCTGTACTCCTAACCCTGAGATTTCTTGATTCTAACAGAGCTTTTACTTCCTTGGTTATGTTATCTACTGTTTATAGGTTTCTAAGTTTGTAATCTTGGAGCAAATTTTTAGTTTTATTTATTTATGTATTGCTTGTTTATTGCACATTGTTTCCTGTCTGTTCTAGCATTCTTTCTGTTGCTATGTTAAAACATCTTGACCAAAAGCAACTACCGAGGAAAGGGTTTTATTTGGGTTATGTTTCTAGGTCATAATTAATCATTTGAGGGAAGTTAAGGCAAGAACTCAAGGCAAGAATCTGGGGACAGGAAGCATGAAGGAACACTCCTGTACAGCTCACACTCTGGTTCACTCACACGCTCACACTCACCTAGCTTTCTTACACAGTCCAGAAGCACTTGCCTTTGAATGGCTAAACACTCCTGCACCAGTTAATAATCAAAACAGCTCCCCACAGACACACCCACAG
Source organism: Eospalax fontanierii (assembly GCA_035773235.1). Lineage (NCBI taxonomy): Eukaryota > Metazoa > Chordata > Mammalia > Rodentia > Spalacidae > Eospalax > Eospalax fontanierii. The sequence goes on from CM069534.1 coordinate 24,727,307, forward strand.
AACATCTGATCTAGGCAGTTCCTCAATCAAGGCTTTTCTCTCAAATCCCTCTAGGCTCTGTCAAGTTGGCAATCAAAGCTTACTAGGATGGAGTCCTTTAAATTTCCAGTCCTGTCAATGACTATTGTATTACTTTTATTTTTTTTCAGAGCAAAACTTCAATTCTGGTTGTTCTATTGTTGTACATTCTTAAATTTTAGGGCATCTAACATACATGATCATTTAAAATAGATTTTTATTAAATTTATATGTTTGTATGTGTGCTCATATGTGTGGAGGTCAGAGGGCAACTTGTGGGTGTTAGTTCTCTCCTTCTACCTGAGCAAGCATGTGGGTCATCAGGCTTTCTAGGAAGCATCTTTACCTGCTGAGCCATCCCACCAGCCCACATCATCTTAAATAAAAGTACTTTAACATAATAGCATACTTTAGTTGTTACTTAAGAAGTCTATTGAAGGTCAGGACTATATATTAAATGCATTTTAACACCTTGGCACATGTTTAAGATTTGTATCATTAAAAACTTTCTTTTCTCTGCCAGGAACATGCATAACACCTTCCACTACTATGAAAGCTAGCCAGTAGAGATAGAGCTTTGAGGTCAGCACCAGCTTGACTTTCTCCTTATTTGTTCTACAACTCATGCATGTCTTATCTTCAGCAATAGGGTGTTACCATCCAGTTCAGGTAATTAAGTGCAATGGCCATAGTCAGTATGGTTTGAGGGCCTTCCTGGTCAAATGCTCCAAAACAGAGGGTCCATTTCTGGCACTGACCTTTTTATCTGCTATCCCATGGTATCTAGCAAGACCATAGAATCCCTGTCATAGGGTAACTACATTTAAACTCCTTATATTGTAGACATACAAACTGAAAGATGTTTCTGCAGTAGGTCTCCATGTGGCTTTTTCAAAAGGCCTTTAATGTTAGTTGTCCCTTGCCACACACTCTTCTCTACCCTACCTGCCGACCCCATTAAACTTGTCCTATCACATTATTCCCTTTTCCCCATTTATGTCACCTCATTCTATCTCCCTTCCCATGAACTGCCCCCATGGCCTCTTATTATTTTCCTGACCTCTAAGAATTGTCGATTAAAACATACCTATCTAAGAATTCAAAGTTAACATCCACTTAAGAGAAAGAACATGTAACATTTGTCTTTCTGGGTCTGGGTTACTCACTTAGGATAATTGTTTCCAGTTTCATCCATTTACCTGAAATTTTTACAATTTTGTTTTTCTTAACAGCTGAGTAATATTTCATTGTATAATTGTACCATAGTTTGATTATCCATCATCTGATAAATTGTTTCCATTTCCTGACTATTGTGAATGGAGAAAAGTTCTTCTTGCAGTAGATAGTAATTAACTCAGATTACCCCCCCCCACTGATCAATGTGCAGAGAATAAGAGACCGTAGAGTGCTCAACCCTAAATGGGACACCTACATCACACAGTTCCCCCCCAAGGCTCAGGGTTCATTGTGGAAGAGAAGACAGAAAGATTGTAAGAGCCAGAGGTAGCAGATGAATACAAAAAAACATGTTGCCTAGACACCATAGGATTGTTGCACATATGAATCCACAGAGCTGTGACAGCATGCACAAAGGAGACAAAAACCCAGTATGGGTGTGGGAGGTAAGCAAGAAGACCCGCCCAGCCCTAGCTGAGACTCTGCTGGCAAGTGATAGCTGCTGGGAGGGGAAAGAGTCAGTTTTCTTTACTGATATAATGCCTGAAAGGTTGACCAGACTCCAAGGGATAGACACACACCCAAGAGCATTTGGGAAACACAGATTAGGCTCATAGGCTTAAAAAAAATACAAATTAAAATAGAAGACATGAAGTTGGGGGGGCAGGGAGGATTGCGAGGTGGGAGTAGAGATGGATGGGGGGTCCAAATGTAACCAAAATACACTGTTTGAAATTATCATATCAATAAGAATATTCAGAAAGATTTCCTAGTCAGCTGAGATTGGGCTTCTTATGTCATCTGTGAAAAGCTAGCTTTTCTCTCAGCTGTTCTCAGTCCAGTATTTCACAACCAAACTGCACTCAGTCTACTGCTTAATCTAAGTCTACTGGAACTTCAACTTTTCAAAATGGGTAGCACCTTCATGGCACGTTTTTCTTAGAAATAATAGCCCAGGAATGTTAGAAGAAAAGTATTCAGAGTAAAGACAAGTCACAAAGCTATGAAGTCCACTGGGTTTGTGTGGGATATCTACTACTTTATCCATTAGATCCATTATTTTCAAGGTGCTTGTTCTAAGGTATCTCTTTTGTTTGTTCTCTTTGGAAGTATTTTGGTTTTGACATTTGGTCTGGTTTGTGCTGCTCCCAGACCTCTAAAGGCCTGAAAAATGATTTGAGAAAACTGAGTGAGGGTATAACGTATCTCTGTGTTTAGATACATTTTATATAAAATAAACATTTCACCACTAGGGCCTGTTTAGAGCCCAAACCAGGTTTATCAAGGTCCATATCTTTGCCAAGCCTATGTAAAACACCTCTAAAATTTAAAAAGTGAGTTGGTAGTTTATAACTTGCTTCAAGGCTTACAAAGTCATTTCAAAGTTCATACATTATAATAGATTTAAGATCATTGTTCATTTCCATATATATGAATAAATATTATTTGCTTAGTAAATTCTTACAAATGGTAAATTTATGTAACTATTATTATGTCTAATGGTATTAAGAAAGGAAATAGAAGGTTAAACAAATTAGTAAAGAATATAGAGATATTTTAATATAAGATGTATATAGAAAATTAAGATGACTGGATATTTCCAGAATAGGAGGGATAATGGAAAGGTTTAAGCATGTACATTAAAGGTCTGAGCAGAGTTATAGAGATACAGAGTTTTGTCTGTTTTCAGTCCACTCCTCTGACTTGTACTGCATACACAGTTATAAATTTGGATTAAATCGACATAGATAAGTATTGGGTTACTTATGGCTGCCGAAAGATGTCAATTATGCTTCTCTGCATTATGCAAATGTTACTTTTGGTACTTCCTTTGGCCTGTAACAAGATAATTTGACTCCAGAGAACCTAGGTTTTTCCCTCCTTGAACCAGATGTATAGGGAGAGTTTGGTCTGAATCCTGATCAGCTTCTTTCCTGTCTGTAGGTATGTGATATGACCCCTCCTTTCCTTCTGAAAAACTAAATCAGAGTATGGGGGCCTGGGAAGACAGAAGACTGCTTCTGTTTATAGTAGAACAGCCTTCATTTGAGACAAACCTAAAAATTTGTTTTAATTTTTTTTCTTGGGCTGTATCTACTTAACCTGTGATATTAAATCTCTTCCAGTTAATGTTCTATTTGGTTTTCTTCTGGTTTTATCTACCTATTACAGTAATTAGAGGTACCACAATGGTGCAGCTGACCTACTTGGATGGCCAATAGTCATACTTAAAAGCCCATGTTAAATGGATCTATGTTGTCCAGAAATGGAAGAGGCACTAAATACATTAAACTATACTCTATGAAAATCACAAAACTTCAAAATATATGTATGTTAATAAAACATCAAATCTACAATTACAGTGTTCAATTTCCCTCAATTTTAAATTTCTTTATCGTATCTGACACTAACATTCATTTCATGACAACACACAAAGATGGCATAAATGTATTTTTGCACTTGTGATTTTGTAAGTAACAAAATCAAACTTTTCCCTTCAAATTCAACATCTTCAGATCTGAGTCATTTTCAGCCTTAAAGCAACAACAAAGTGCTACCACTAATAGCCACAAGATGGCAGTGATGGACAAAAAATCAGCAGTGTTTGGTTTTGCTTTTCCTGAGTATGAAAGTTTTGGGAGAAAAGTTGAAGAGGTCAACAACCAAGTATTTTAAAACTATGAATTTAATAATTGAACAATGCAATTCCTCATTCTTGAAACAGACAAATTTTTATTTCTTCTTCAGGCTTAGATTTCTCTATGCTTTGAATCCATGGATAAATTCATTTTATGAAGACATTAAATCTCCTTAAACTTTTATTTTCAGATCTATAAACACTATCATTATAACACCTAATCCTAAAATGCATGAAATAAGAAGGTGCTTGTAAAGGATTCAGGTGGTTAATACTTACTCCAATAATAAAACATATTTGTTAGATTCTGAACCTTGGCAAATTTAGAAGAGTTTAAATAAAATGGCTTTGCTTTGACATTCAAGATGTCTACAAAGGACAGAAATGAAGGAAATACATAATAAAATTTTTATAGAAGAAGCAGTGATGTAGCTTGAAAAAGACCCTCACTTCAGAACCACAAAGACCTTTCTGGAAGCCCAGTTCTAGTGTGCAACAGCCCTCATCACTGAATGGCAGATCAAAGGAGTCATGGACTCCCACTTCTTTTTTATTTTTATTCCTGTGTGTCCGCATGTGTGTGCAGGTGCATGTTGAGGCCAGAGGTCAATGTCCAGTTTTTCCTCAATCTATCTCTATCTTGGTTTTTTGAACATAATTTGACTATACTGGCTGGCCAGCAAGCTCCAGAGATTCTCCTGAGGTTGCGTCCCCACACTGAGATTACAGGTTCGTACCACTGGGCCTGACTTTTTTGGGGGGATCCAAATTTGCATTTATCATTCTTGTACAGCCCTTCACTCACTGAGCCATTTCTGCTCTTGCCCATCCACTTGTATAAAACATATCACTTTGCACACTAATAGACTTTAAACAAAAAATACATCAAAGTACTTATCAAATAGTATTTCATCTTCCTATTTTTCATTTTGATAGACTTATAGATACCTATGAAGAACCTCTGCATATTAAAGTTTTATTTTTTTGATTTATATGTCCTTAAGCTTCCTCAGAAGTATCTAGAATATATTGATCTAGCCGACCTCTTTGTGTTAGTGTTACAGTTCATGGCATTTTTAATTTTAATTAATTAGTTTCTTTTTCTTTTTTAATTTTTCTGTATAAGTGTTATGCTTGCATGTATGTAAGTGCACCCATGTTGGGCAATGCTCGTGAAGGACAGAAGTAGGTGTTGGATGACAGATGTTGGATCACAGTTACAGTTGATAGTCTCCATGTAGGTACTGGGATTCAAACCCAGGTCTTTTGCAAGAGCAGCCAGTGATCTTAACTGCTGAACCATTTTTCTAACCCTGACAATTTAAAATTTTTATGAAACCAGACAAGGTGGTATAGGCCTTCCAATACTTGGAAAGTAGAAGCAGGAGAATCAAGAGTTCAAGGCCAGCCTGGACTATATAAGACCTTGTCTCAAAAACTCAACAACAGCAGCAATAATAAAATATAAATAAAAATTTTTATTCAGAAACCATATACTTCTTGAATTCTCAACAGCTACCGTTAAGCTTCCATCTTCTGTGTAAGATGTTAGTTAAGGACTGAGATGCAATACAAGGCAGACTGAAGAATTAGAAAATCCACATATTGAGTTAATCCATTAAATGGGAACAGTGGTGTACATTGGCCTATGTTTAGAAAGCTTATAAGAAATGAACACTTTCTAAGTGATGTCTAAGCATTTTTGTTTTGATTCTTAGATAAAGGGTTAACAGAGTTAAATCAGGGACTAAAATAAGTCAAAAGACACGGAAATTTCCTCAGGACTGGCTGAGCAATACTGACCAAAGTGGTGACTTTGCAAGTTATGGTAAAGGATGCTCACAGCAGCAATGTGGAAAACATCTGTGTGTTTATTCACAGAATAAACTTGGAGTGCTCCATCATCAAAGAATAGAGCAGGTGAGGTACTAGTCCCATTGCACAAAATGATCTGTGCCCAGGAAAGGTTAAACCCTAAAATATTTGCTTTCAGTTGCCTCTTTACTTTCCATATCTGCCTTTATCATTAAAGAGAGCAGAATATTAAGAAAAAAACCTAGACATTCCATTGTTGAACTGATTCTTTTACCATGTAGAGTCTGGGCCTGGAGAGATCGAATGACTTGTTCCAGGCTTACTCTGGGGGTCCCAGGCACAACTACACTAATTCCTTACCCATTTCTTTGAAGTTAATTAACACTGGAACTCAAGGAAAATTGAATATTAGACCCCAGTTTTCTTATTTAAAATTTAAGTAAGTGTTATGTCTGTCCTTATAGAGCAAAAGTGCTATTGAGTAGAACAAAGTAAATAAACCATAAGTGGAAGTCTATCTGGGAGTCCAAATTACCAAGAGGCATTCAGTAGATAGTTTTGGAGACCTGGAGATGTTCTTGGCTGTTTGATTTTTCAATTATCATGAAACACCCTAACATACTTCAAAAAGGCTATTTTAGTTGTTCCTGGTCCTAAAAACTGAGCTAAGAGAATAACAGCCAGAGCAACAGCCAGAACTGGGGGTAAGTGTGCAGAAAGGCAAACACTTAACTGGATTGGTTGCTCTATCCTCTCGCCTTTCTTCCCAGGGTGGTAGTCTGTGTCTGGATGCCTCCATTATGTCTCTCACTCCTGCTGGCCCAAAAGGCCAAGGCTTCTCATTAATTTAATGGGAAGCTGCTCAGCCCGTACCATTCTCACCAGCAAATGCACCGCAGTCAGCACTCCATCAATCGCCACTTATTATTCCCTGATAGCTAAAGTGCAGCTCTACTAGGGTCTCCTAAGGACTCCATTCTCTTACAATATGCATTGGACAGAAGTACTGCAATACAACAGCACATTTTAAATGCCAAATAATAAGCAGGAACAGGTTAATGATTTAAAAAGTAGTGCTCTTTCAGAAATAGATTTGTTGGAAACTTAATCCAAATAACATCAGTGTAAAGTTGAGAAACTAAGCTTCTTTTAAGGTTGCGGGTCTGGTCCTATCTTCCCATTCACTGATTATACACTAATTTAAAGGAAATCACAAAATACATATTTTCTACCAGAGATTTCACTATAATGCAAACAAAACTAAAATGTTCTGTGGAACTGAGGGTTAAACATGCTCAAAGACCAGGAATGTATGGCTGAGGGTAGATAAGTCACTAGGTACATACTATACACCTAGTTACAGTCAACGTCGGATAGAACAAAGATTTGTATGCTTTTCACTGTGCTGAATTGCTCTTGGTTGGAACTGTTTTGAGACTAGGAAGGGATAAGATCTATGGCTCCATACCTTTGAGTTCTGGTTGAGAATAGGGATGTACTTGGGGGACAGAGGTCAGAGAATACCCAGTTAGACCAAATTCTATAGAAGAGGCTACTATTTAAAGCCACTGTGGGATGGATCAATACGAAGGCAGCCACACTACAAATGAAAAATTTATGGATCTTTGCATAATAGTAGTTTGATCATTTGAATTTTAGTTTCCTTAAGTAAAGATAGGAATAAAACATAAGCCCAAGCCTCTAAGAAGTTATTGGAGGACTAAATTTGGTGGTGAATGTAGAGAACTCATGAAAGAGGTTCACTTATATTCAGTGTTCAATAAACATTAAAACCAATTAACCCATGTTTTAAATCTGAAATACAAAGACAGGTTGGCTTAGAAGGAGACATAAAAGAAATTTGAAGTCTCATATACTCAGTTCACTTTGATGAATGAACCTTTGCTGGAAGAAAAAGTTGTATCCTCTTTTTACCAATCTCAAGATTCACAGCTGGGGGATCTATGACCAAACACAGATTAGCAACACATCCACATTTATTATGGAAGCTTTATTTGATACGAGAGCCTCAGAAACAAAAACTCCCCAAAGTGGGAAACCTTTGAAGTTCTTCTGCCTAAGATGAAAGTACATAGGCATGCTGACTGTGATGTGACAAAGGAGGATGATCTAGTGACCACAAACCACAGGTCCTAGAAGACCTGCTTGCTCAGAATCCTTCCCACGCCCCCCGCCCCCGCCCACTCCAAGGCCCCTGTGACTTTGGAGATCAGGACATTCTCTTCCTCTGGATACCAGGAAGGGACACTGGGAATGAAAGTTTTATGACCTGCTTCAGGAGAGGTCAGCTGGGTTTTACAGCTAGCCCTAGGGGAGAAGGTCAGAGAATTCTGTCTACATTTTATGTCTTGCTTCAGGAGAGAAGGGGTGAGGGAAGGTGAGGACAACCTTCCTGCTTTTGCAGGATGGTACCAAGGGACCATCTTTGGAAGGAGGATGTCCTGAACCCTCCAAACATAAAACTTTACAAACACAAAGAGCCTAACATTGCCCTCTTTGATTTCCATAGGAAGTGCAGTGACTTATAGTAAACAAGTCATGAAGCCATTCAGATCTGGGTTTCCTCAGCATAGAACAACTCATTCTTAGCAGTGGTTGACATATTATAGGAACAACTGAACAAGACTGTAATTGGCTTCAAAAAGCCATGCCTTTTAGCTAAGAATGCTTTCTTGATGATATTTAAATAATTCTATCTTTTTTCCTTTTGTGCTGTGGTTGGAGGCAAGATGATTCTCATTTCTCCTGTGATTGTATTTCCTGCATATTATTGATCTGAGGCAAACAATCTTCTGGGAAATGTTTTCTTCCGGGATTGCACCTTTCATCCACCAGGATAAAACATCAAATGAGCAATCTGAGGCCTGACTGACTGCTATTCTTCACACAGTTTTGCCATGTGGGTGGACATTAAGAGAACACACACGCTGTCCGTCTTTAGAGAACTAACAATGTATTCTGTAGCAAATGCAGGCAATGGAGCCTGCCTGGTGTTAGAGAGGCTCTTGGGAAACATTACTGAATAAGACACACTGTCCTTTGGGAGCTCACAGTTTAGACTTGATTATTGGGCTACTACAACAATTTACAGAGCTGACTTTTTAGTCAACAAAATGAAAGAAAATCTAACAGGGTGTTTGCTGCTTTTACAGAGAAAATACAAAGCATCAGGTTATTAGATGTTTGAGTAGAATAGCTTCTTTTTCTTTCCTTTTCTTTCACTCCTACTTCTTCCTTCCTTTCTCATTGCTCAAGTTTTTCTCCGTGTGTGTGTGTGTGCGTGCGTGTGTGTGTGTGTGTTATACATATGTGTGCAGATGTACTCGTTCATGAGGCCAGTGTTTGATACTGGCTGTCTTCCTCAATCTCTTCTCTGCCTTATTTATTTACTTATTGATTTATTTGTGTCTGAGATAATGTATTTTACTCAGCCTACTGCACATTGATTCAACTAGCCTGGCTGACCAGTGGCCCCTGGAACCTGCCTTTCTCCACCCTCTTAATGCTGTGGTTACCATTTATCTTGAATATTTTATTTATTGCTTTTATTTTACGTGTATGAGTGTATTGTCTGCATGTATGTAAGTGTACCCACGTCATGTAATGCCTGTGGAAGTCAGAAGGGGGTGTTAGATTCCCCTGGAACTGGAGTTACAGATGGTTGTTAGTCACCATGTAGAGGCTGGAAATTGAACCCAGGTCCTTTGCAAGAGCAGCCAGTGCTCTTAACCACTGAGCCATCTCTCCAGCCCCATATCTAGCTTTTTATGTGGCTGCTGGGAATGGAACTCAGGTCTTCATGGGGTGTAGTGAGCATTTAATCTACTGAGCAATCTCCTTAGCCCCTCTTTAACCATTCTTAATGATTATGAGCCAAGGCCTGGAACATCACATGTGAATTAACATACAACATTCGCTTTTAGATATGATGAGACAAGAAGTCTATCACCCCTGTAAAAGACAATAAAGATTGCAAAAGAGTAAATGAAAACTGGAGTAATGTCTCCAGTGAGAACCAAGGAGAGCTCTATGGATATATCTTCAGTGTCGAAACACTGTGAGTGGTTATCATGAGGAGATAAGTAAAATCTGGTTTCTAGACGGTGTGCAATGATATGGTAAGAGTGAGAAGGGAGGAAAGTCTTTGAAGAGAGAGGGATGCTAGGAATGGCTCCACTAGGGTTTGTCTATTTGTCTAAGTGGAAGGAGTCTCAAGGAATTTGCAAGCACTTATGGTACAAAAAAAGAGAAAAATATAGATCATTGAGGGAACATTCCTTTAGTAACAGAGTGGGGCATTTTAGTCAAAGGAACAGGCATGAATCACTATGACACAATTTTAAATGCCTAGATATGGAAATTTGTTTATGTATTCACTGTCTTGGAAATTTTAGTTGCATTCTGTTTTTCATCTATGACTTGCATTCTAATGTCCATTTACTGTTAGGTAAATCTTCACACATTTATCTGAAATATTATAAAGCAATCTATCTCATTAGTGCTGAGATTGAAAAGTAAATTCCTTGTATATTACATTCCTTTAGGAAGCTGAATATTTCAGGACTTCCCTCTGTTTCTCTGTTCTGCTTGAGCCTCTTGTGATTTTCCTCTCTGTCTAATCATTTTTTAATTTAATTAGTTTATTTTAACATCTAATTGAGCAAAATGCCATATCTTAAAAACATTCTTTCATTTCCTTTCCAATATTTCTTTTAAGAAACTGCTCATTACATGGTATATGTTTATTTTATGTGTATATGTGTGTAGGCTTGGATGTTCCATGCATGGCACACTTGTGAAAGATGACTTGCAGGAGTTGGTTCTCTCTGTGTGAGCTGGGGCTAGAACTCAGGTTTTAGGGTTAGCAGCAGATACCTTTACCTGCTGAGCCACCTTGCAAGCCCTTCTTTCAATACTGCTAATAAATTTGAAATATATTAGATTTATAAAACATTTGTCAGTTAATTTGGAAAGAATTGACATTTTTAAAAATGCATTTTTGAGCCTTAGATGTTCCTTAGATTATGTTAACTTTATTAAAATAACATTTGCATTTTATTTTTACCTTTGATGTCAGTATTGAAATTCCAGGGTAGAGTCTGCAGCATATTAAGAAGTTTCTGAATTTTTGAAATCAGGAATAGAAATTAAGTCGGATTAGGAAAATCCTTTCTTTTCACATGCTGCTCACATGCTTTCTCTGCCTTTAAGCAGTATTAGATACACAATATTAATATAGCCCAAGAACGAATTGCAGTTTCCACTTCTGGAATAGCTATTCTTGATCAGAAGGGACCTACTATCACTGTGAGAAAAGAACCGTGGCTTTTCAAATACTTTGTTGAATTTATGAATTTTATTGAATCTATGAATTCTTAAAGGCAATTTTCCTATAATTTCTTTGATTGTTTTCAAATATGTTTTTCCAGTGGGTTTATTAAATACCAAATTTCTCTTTGATTTTCACACTACAAAGACACCGTTTATCTGTCTTTCCTCTCGATGCCCCTGTAGCCTTCTTCTTTTCCCAGTAGAAGTATTTAGTAAGCTGACTGAAAATGCACATATAATATAAATGTGAGTGCACATTTATAGCCAAAGGCTACATGACAAAAAAATCACAGCGCCAGGCAAGGGAAACCTCCCTTTGAGTTTTTGTTCAAGCTAGTTCAAAAGACTCCCCAAATAACACAGGCTATTACCACAGCCCTGTTTGCCTCCCAGACTTGAACATAAGACCCAGTTGAGGAAAACAGGAAATATTTTTGACACAGGAACTGGAGCAATTGAGCTGGAACTGACCTGGAAGCCTCCTCCCTGAAGACTAGCTCTCATAGTATCAGAGATGCTAAGCTGCCAAGAGAGAAAATGAATCAGCGATCTTACCAGTTATAAGGCCTACGAACTGCAATAATGACTGGCCCAGTAAACTATCCCTATTGGTGTAGTAGTCGCACTTTTATCTTGGGATATACAACAGCTGGCTAATTGGACTTGAGGCAGAATCAAAGGTAGGGAATTGATGCTTGATATTCTAAATATAGCCAAATAACTATGGCTGGAGAAGTCTTAGACCCTAGAGAAGAACCTACTTCTGTCAGTTCCCTAGACCCAGGTAATTTTTACTGTATGCTAAATATGTATCCTTATATTTATAGACAAGTATACCTCTCACCATACATCAAAGAAGCTTCTTTTTGAAACAGATGGATACTATTACAGAGTTCCACAAACGGTCAAACACAGAGACCAAATGACTGTAAGGTGCCCACCCCTAGTGATACATCTACAATGTAACTTCTACACTTAAGGCTCAGGGAACACTGTGGAAGAGGGGGTGGAAAGAATCCTGAGAGATGAGACACCTGCTACTAGTTCATGCACTCCAGACAAGAAAGGGAAGCTGAATCTATAAAATCTCTGCAGTATGGCAGTCTAACGATCTGCATATTGACAAAAGCAGTTGACATGCCAGGTGAATGGGGGAAATGGCATGGGGTCTTGCCTCAAGATAAAGATCAACCAATGGATGCCGAGGGAAAGAGAGTTTTTTCCAGGGATTCCCTAAGAGGTTTACATAATCCCAAGAGGGAAGCTCTAAATACAAGGATACATAAGTACTACTTAATAAATACAGTGCATTATATACAGATATATATGTATATTTATAAATCTATATATGTACATGTAACATTAATAATCAAAGAAGATAAGAAACTGAGAGGGAGTAGGGCCCATAAGAAGAGTTGGTAGGGAACTGGGAGGGACAGAAATAGTGTAATGACAAATACTCATGTATGTATCTTCAGTACTAGAATATACAACATTCTCTTCTGGCCTTTTTGGGCATTGCTGACATGAATACACTTACATACATGCAGGTAAAACCTTCATATACATAAAATAAAAGTTTAAAAATAAAAAATAAGTGAATAAGTTAAAACTCCGTTGAAAAGGAGGAAAAGAGAAATTCTGTCATTTTGGTAAATGTTGCCCTTCTTAAACCCCAGCTCCTGGTAACCAGCATTCTACTCTTGTTCCCATGAGGTGAACATTTTCACACTCCACACATATGCAATGTCATGCCTTTCTCTGTCTTATTTCACTTAGCATACCGTCCTCCAGGTTTATACATATTGTTGCAAATGGTAGGATCGTCTTTTCTAAGGCTTTGACAGTCATATATCTAGGTAAGAGACATGCATTTCAATATCTTTGCTACTGTATTTTTATCTTGTAGTGCTTGGGATCGAACCCAAAGCCTTATGCATTGTAGGCAAGCACTGTAACACTGTATTAGACCTCCAGCCCCTATTGCATTCATTTTCTAAAATCTGTTTCTGTGTGCGTGTGTGTACATGAGTGCATGTGCATAACTGCCGTGATATGTATGTAAAGGTCAGAGGACAACCTTCGTGTCAGTCCCCTCTTTCGTCCTTGTTTGAGGCAGGGTAGATTCTCTTGTTCTACACTTTTTACCCCAGGCTAGGTGACTTACACATTTATAGAGCTTGCCCTGTCTCCACATCCTACTTTCTCAGAGAAGCACTGGGATTATAGATGTGCACTATAATATCTGAACTCATGTGGGTTCCCGGAATCTGAACTCAGGTCCTCATGCTTTTGTGGCAAGCACTTTACTTGATGAGCCATCTCCCCAGTCCTTCATTCACTCCTAATGATGATTTTGAAGTTTTCTTCTTCCCTTCCCTATTTTGCCCTTCCTATTTCACTTTTCTTTGGAGAAGGTGGTGGCCTGGCAGTGAAGTGTGTGGACAAGGTAATCATATTTGCTGGGTTTCCTCCTGGCTGAACCACTGTGATTTTGGAAAGTTACTCAATTTCTCTAAACCTTAGGGCTGCCATTTGTAATGGGAATAGCACTCTTAACAGAGGTTATGTTCCTTCTGATCCCTAATGACCCAGACTAGCACACACAAAACCACAGACAGGTGCTATCAATTTAATTGCCAGGCAAATGGAATAATCTTTGTTGCTCCCAACAAAGTAGTTGCAACACTTGCTTGATTCATAAGGAAAACATACATTATTCTGGATCAACTTCTACTTGAGACAACATTTCTTAAGGGATAGGTGTGTGTGTGTGTGTGTGTGTGTGTGTGTGTGTGTGTGTGTGTGTGTGCCATGTGTGCACAGATGCCTGCAGAGGCCAGAAGAGGGCATTTTTTTCTTTGGAGCTGGAGTTAGAGATGTTTATGCATTGCCCAATGTGGTTGCTAGGAATGAACTCCAGTACTCAGAAGAGCAGAAAGTGTTCTTAATGACTTAATGAGCCATTTTTATAGCCACCAAATTTTCAATAACTTTTGAATATCTTTTTGTACTCTACTCTGAATTTGAGAGAATAAATTAAATGCAAGGAATAAATAAAAAATTCATTATAAACCATCAGACAATAGTTAATAGACTGTAAATCAGTGGGAAATATTGATTTGCCAATTTTCCAGTTCTGTTCTGTAGACATCTTGCTTTGGAAATTTCTGAGAACTTATGTGTAAATGATTCTTACATTTTGCCTCAGAGACTCTGATCCAATAGGTTTTTTTGTGGGGCCTGAGAGTATGCATTGCATGTCAGGAGAGGATGTACCTGTGTGTGTAAGTGTGCATGTACAAGTATGTACATGCATATGTAGGCCAGGGGTTTCAGATCCATTCCTCATGAGCCATACACCATAATTTCTCAGACTGGGTCTCTCACTGAGACCTTAGACCTCTGAATTCCATTTGGCTGGATGGCCAGTGAAGTTCTTGGCATCTGTCTGTCTCTGCCTTCCCAGTGTGGGATTACAAAAGTCCTCCACCATGCCTGGGCTTTTATGTGGGTTCTGGAGATTGAACACAGAGATTGGACTCAGGTTTATGTGGCAAGCACTTTACCAACTGAGTCATCTCCCCATCAAAAGAATATGCATTTTAAGCTTCTTTATAGGCAATTTTTATGATCAATCATGTTTTGGAGTCACTTTCTAATCTGTAAAGGCTAAACTGATTTGTGAGAATGATATTATTATTTTATTATTATTATTATTATATTACAGTTCTGGGAGAATTATTTTGTGTCTTAAATTATTTACATATTCAAACTTTAAAATACAGAATATAATTGGCCTTTTTCTTTTTGTAACTTAAAAATTTTATTTTTACCTGTATGTCTGTTTCTGCCTGTATGTAATACTACATACCTGCAATGCCCATGGAAGCCAGGAGAGGGCGCCATAACCCTAGAACTGGAGTTACAGATGGTTGTTGTGGTGGCTGCTGGGAACCCAGGTCTTCTGTAAAAGCAGCCAGTGTCCTTAACTTCTGAATCATCTCTCTAGCCTTGAGTTTACCGTTTTCAACGAGAGGTATTTAATTTTTTTCTTTTTTATAGTTTCATGATAATTGTGAAGATTTCTGGAGAACCTCCTGGAAGGTGTCAGCAATGGTAGGGTGGTCCGAGCTACCTCTGAGAGGGACACAGTTTGAAGCAGACACACTAACCCCTTTATGACTTTGTTGCTGGAGTTCTGGATCTACAGAATTAACTTCATCATATGTTGTGATTATTTGGGAAATCCTATTGTGCCTTTTAAAGATGACAGTGTGGAACTGATTGGGGGGAAATGAACAGGAACAGCTGGAGCCTTGGCAAGTGCCTTCAGGTACTGCATGTTCCTTGACAGGAGGGAACACACTTCACCGAAATGTTTAAATAAAAATGCTCTGGCCGTAAGTACATCTTAAAACTCAGAATTGCTTTTGAAATTGCTCTTTACTATTATATGGAGTGACAAGAGTAGATATGACGGTTGATAAAGATTTAGTTGACACAGTGTGACTTTATTTGGGGTTTGGCTATTTGGATTAATCCATACTTAAAATCCACTGATGGAAAATGTTCACACTTAGAAGGCTGTGTGAAGTTACATGAATGGAAGCCATTTAGAAACTTTTTTTTAACTGAGGAACTCTACCCTCCAGCCCCGAAGCATCCGGTTTCCCTTCTCACTACTGATTGTAAGAACTAGAGCGATTTATGAAGACGGATTAGACTGAAATCCTGATCGATCCATTCATTTTGAGCACTGTGTGGACAACAGAGGGACATTTGTGGTTCAGCTGTTATTGTGCTAATTGTGGGAGTGTGGGGCTAGTGTACTGTGAAACTGGCAGGGCAGCAGGGCATCTCTCACCTGGGTAGAGACATGACATTCCAGTTCGGCAGGTCAATTACTGAAGCAATGGATCTGCCCTCAGGAGAAAGGGCTTACTCCTAGGAAGTTGGGCTCACCGGAAGCCATGCTGAAGAGGGAGAAGGGTTAGTTATTCTTTTCATGAGGAATTATATTTTTCCTTCCTGTAATTCCTGTACCCCAAGAGTAGTCTCTAAGAGCCAGTCTGCTGGGTCTCCCTACTGAGCCAGAAAGGTGCAACTTTTCCGTTTTCTTTTTTTTCTGTCTCTTTTGGATGCTATCTAGAACCTAAGTATACTTTTATTGGGTATATTAGGCTTCCTCACTCCTTTTCTAATGACTGTCTTCCTCCCATGTGACTGCTTACAAACATTTGGCAGACGTCCATGTCACCTTAAAGGAACCCTCACCCCATTTCCTTCCCTTCAGCAACTGCTGAGATTTACAGATTGCCTGACCCAGAGTGTTTTTCTTTTAAACCCTAATAAAATTACCTTTAAGCTTCCATTTGAGTCTGTTCTTAAATTCTTTTAATAATAAGACTAATAATCTCAACTTCTGTGGTATTATCCAGTAACCAGGAAGGGATTCCCTGCAATTTCCAATAGGTCTTCTGTCACATTTTTTCAATCTGATTACACAGATATACCTCACTCTATACTCTGTGTGTGTCACCTAGCTAAAGTTGCCCAAAGCCCTTAGGTAATTTTGAACTAACTAAACAATGGCATCAGAGATTCAAATAGTCTGGGTGATTACACAAACTACAGGTTTTCTATCAGTTACCCTTGCCTTAGGAAAGCATCTGCTTTCTAGTTTCTTCCATCTCTTTTTCTGTGCACAACTTGGGATTCAAAGAAGGAAAGCATTTGGAGGTTAAGGGATTGGAACTTCATAGTTTAAGACAAAGCAAGTTAGCAAGCAAATCTCTTATGTAGATTATCACATTGTCAAAAACATAAGAATTTTTAAAATTTGCTAATACTAACTATAGAAAGTGTGCATACATGGTAGAAATAAAAAGCTATTTTGACATGAAATGTGTCAGAGTGTATAGACAGCATTTAGAACAGTAGCAAGAATACTGCATGTTAGGTTTCAAAGTCATTAAGTAATTCTGGGGCACAAAGCTACACGCATACAGTTTATGTTTATACTCACACAAGAACATGTGCACAATGAGCTCTGATGCTGTATTAGTTCTTTAGGCTGAGAGTACATTAACACCACACATGAACATGTGCACAATGAGCTCTGATGCTGTATTAGTTCTTTAGGCTGAGAGTAAATTAACACCAGATAGGTGGCTTACAACGACTTTATTCTGTCACCTGGTATTAGTTTATTTTCAAGAACCTGATACGCATTCATTGGATTATCGACTCAATGCTTCTTCACTGAATTTAAAGTGTCAGTTGGCTGTATCCTCATCTGGTAGGTAGGTCATCTAGGAAGGTCCACTTTCCATTTCTTTCATGGTATTGGCAGGACTTTATTTCTTGCCAGCACATAAAGGCAGCAGCATGCGGCAAAGCCAATAGTCTCAAAGATGGGGAAGGAAAGAACGAGAAGAAAGGATTTATGTCCCAACATCCTTTTCAGGGACATAACACCAATCACCTAAGTAGACTTCCCACTAGGTCCGACCACTTCAAAGGTTCCAGCACCTCCCAACTGTGCCAGGCTGGTGATCAAGGCTATAACACTACATTTGGGGTGGGGCACTTAGGATCCAAATGATAGAAGTCATAGAATGCATATTTATAAAAGCAGGCACTTTGAGCGTTCTCTCATTTATCTTCTCTTTGTCCCAGCCCCTCGAAGAATTGGGCCATATGTGGAAACCTTTTGTAACTGTAACAGCTACATGGAGAAGTACTACTGGCGTCTGATTGGACAGAGACAATGGAGGTACCTCAGCATCTTGCAGCACAGAGTTACCTGGTCCCAGATCTCAACAGTGCAGAGGTTACACTGTGTAACTTATGTAGTCAGCCAGTATCTGTAGATGATTCTATCACCACATTGATAGTCCAATATTCCAGGTCCAGAAGTCTGCCAAGAGCTTTCAGGTTATGTACAGAACTGTCCTCTCTCCTCAGATATTGCAGACTCAAAAAATCTAGTCATCATGTATTCACTCAGTATGTAGATATTTGTGACATAAATATCACGGTTTTTGAGGCAGGGTCTCCCTGTACAGCCAGGTTGAACTCAAACTTAGGATCTTCTAGCCCAGCCTCCTGAGTTCTGGGATCACAGACCTGTGCCACATTCTAAAGTAGTAAGACTCTTTTTTTGTTGTTGTTTACGGTTCATTTCTTTGAAGACATGAATACTGAGGCCGAAATATAATGTGATTGGTAGGTATACCTTCGAATATTTTTCTAGCCTGTGGTCTTTTCCATTTCCTTTTTATTTTGGCAATTTGAGAGCCATTG
This sequence comes from Eospalax fontanierii, assembly GCA_035773235.1. Classification (NCBI taxonomy): domain Eukaryota; kingdom Metazoa; phylum Chordata; class Mammalia; order Rodentia; family Spalacidae; genus Eospalax; species Eospalax fontanierii. The sequence continues at coordinate 24,745,614 of CM069534.1, forward strand.
TCCTGTTTATTTTTCTGAGTATGGTGTGGTGCTAGGTTTCTAGCATATAAGTGGCCTTGAGTTTTGACTATTGGTTTGATTAAACTCAAGTTCAGTTTTTGACTCTGACAAAATTAATTTTTAGGTAACATTGTGTTTGTCTAGCAGGAGCACATGCTGCCTATTGTTTTTCTTTTGTGGTTTTAGCAGTTACTGCTGATCAATACACAGCTTCATTAATTTAGTCACAAATGCAAAACAATGATAAATCATTCCCTCTTCATTTATTAACTAGATTAGTTACATGAGAAGAAACATCCCTTCGATTCTCAGCACTTACACGGTGGTTAACACAGTCCATAACTCCAGTTCCACGGAGTCCAACTCCCTCTTCTGGCCTCTGTGGGCACTGCATGACATGAGTGCACTTACATGCATGCAGACAAGCTACTTGAACACATAAAATAAAAATAAAATCAATATTAAAGTTGCTGCTCAAGTACTTCAGACAGTGGGAACGGGGCGGTCAGTGGTGGAGGCTGAGTCACACAGCTGCTCTGAGTCCTTCAGTTTTGCTCTGTTTGCTTCTACCGGAGGCGGACTCACCTTCTTGGTGCTCTCACCTCAAGGGTTCTGTCAGATTCACACTCTGAACTCTGGTTCTTTTGCACATGTCCTGGTTTCTTTCCTTCGACTTTTTTGATATGTTAATTGTATAGAATAATGGTTCATTGTGACATTTTCATATATGCCATAATTTTATTGTGTGTTTTCCAAGTCTACTTCTTATTGAGTCTTTCAAACAACAACCTTTTATTTCTGTGGGAAGAGAATTATCCTGGTGGAAATAGCAATTGATGTAGTTTTTTCTTGTTCTATTATTTTTGTAGCCCTTTGAAAATGCAAGTCACATTATAAATTGTGCCCTTTCTATGACTGAAACTTTAGAAAAAGAATTCATCATATGTGTTTATGTGAATATAGGCATATAGGCATGCCTATGCCATGGCATGCATGTAAAGGTTTTCAAGAGTTAGTTCTCTCCTTTAGCAGATTCATTGATGGAACTTAGGTCACTAGGCTTGCCTGGCAGGTGCTTTACTATGGAACCAAAGGCAAAGCCCTTGAGGAAGCCTAGGCTCCTCCAAGTCCTACTTAACCCAGCTTCTGGCTTGGCCCTGCTTCCCTTGCTGATCTTCAGCTCCTTTGGGTGCTCTCCAAATGCTGCTGTTTCTCCAGCTTATCATGTTTTTCTCATCACATGTTTATTCTGCTTGATCACCTGGAATACACTCTCCTCTTTCATGTGTTCCCTTTACCTCTCTCCATCCTTTTGGTCTCAGCTTAGATGTTATTGCTTTAGGGACTGTTCTCTTCATATTGTGCTCTGACGCCTGGTTTCTTCAAGATAGTTCTAGATCATATCTGCCAAAGCTCAGTCAGTGCTCATCAGTTATTTTAGTGTACCATTTTACTCTCCTAAGTACCTCGGTTTAGATGACGTATTATTCAATTAGTTGTTCTCTAAACCCACAACTCCAGAACTATGTCATGAATTCATCTTATGGCTTTCTTTGGCATTATTCTGAAATTGTACCCTGAATGTTTCACATGTATTTCTATTTGCTTAATAGTCTTCGTTATGGAATGAATTTCATTTAACCCCAAATTTGTATCTTCAAGTCCTGACCCTCAATGGGTTGGACTTAGAGCTTGTAAAGTTATACGGGTCATATAGGTAAGGCTCTAATGCACAAAATCTGGTGTTCTTATCAGAAGAGAAGAAGATGGTGAAAGTCACATGCAGAGAAAAAATCAGATGAGTACTGAGAAAAAAAGCAGACATCTGCAAATCAAAGAGAAGTTTTGGGAGAAATACCTACAGGCACCTTGGTCTTGGATGTCTAGCCTCCAGAACACTGAGAATAAATTTCTATCAGTTAAGCCATCTACACTGTGGTTTTTGTAGTGGTAACTGTAGGCTCCCAATACAGCCTTTACCATGCTGACTCACTTTATTCTGTATACCATTTGTCTTGCCAGGCACATAGTAAGTTGCATATCAGTGAGAGATCATCAGAGAATCAGTGTAAACTGCAAATGATACCTAATAAAATGATAGAATATGAAGCATATTGTCTTTGCCAGTGATTTCTATCTCTTAGCTCCTAAAGTATTTGGAATTTCTTGAATGACAAGAATGTCTTTTTATTTGTATGAACCCCTTTGACCTCTTCAGAGTTTGGTTAAAAAGGTGACATAGAGAAGAATCCTTACTTAGCCCCAGGAAGGAGCCTGATTGAAGAAAATCCAGGTGATTAGACATTGAAATTGTTGGAATTTTCAGCCTGTGCTAGATAGCTTCAGCTGTCATCTTGACCCACCCAGGAAGAGGGAACCTCACTTGGACAATTTCCTCTGTTGAACTTGCCTGTAAGCATGTCCTGAGGCATTCTCTTACGGGTTGTCTGATATGTGAGGACCCAGCCCATGGTACATGTTGCTACCTCTGGGCAGCTGGTCCTGGGTTGTATAAGAAAGCAGACTGAGCATGGACTGTGCTTCAAGTTCTCTTTCATGGTGCCTGCCCTCATTCAGTTTGTACCCTGGCTTCTCTCAGTGATGAACTGTCATCAAGATGTATAAGATGGATAAACCCTTTCCTTCCCAAGCTGGTTTGGTTAAAGTTATGTCACAGCAATGAAAGCTAACTATAATGAAGCCCTTCCCACTAACCAGGGGTTGGTGGAGTCGAAGGATGCTGGAGGTTAAGCTTTGTAAGAGTTTTTTTTTTCTTTCTTTCTTTTTAACAAAAAGATTGCAAGCTTTTGATGAGCTCCGTATGACTCGGAGAGATGCTAGAGCTTCCTTATTTACCTATTCACCCTTACCTTTCTTGGACCCGCCTACCCTTTTCCTTGGCTGCACACGTATATCCTCCGGAATATACTAAATAATAAATTGTCATTTGTCGCTATTTCCTCTGAATTCAAACATTCTGTCCTGGAAGGAGGAAGGTGGCACCCAAGATTTAAGAAACTAAGGAAACTTAGGGGAGACTCAGGAATCCACAAAGTGTGCAGTATTCACTGATCTCTTCCATAGAATACATAGTCCAAAAACAGTAGCTGTGAAGAGGAGACTCTTCAGTGGAGATGTCAGCAAGCTTCAGGGAACTCTAGTAAGATAGCTTCCATGATTTGTTGCCAATTCTAGAGTGGGATTTGGTGGTGGGGGGCGGAGTGGAGCTGAGTTTGAGCCATCCATACTCCTATAAGCAGTCCCTCTCCCATTTTTGTAGGTAACACCAACAAATTAATTGATTCTCCAAGCTAGACTTGTACAGAATCATTTATTTGGTCTGTTGTCAGTAGCTGATCTGGAGTTTATTCACATCTTCCAGGAAAGCCATGTATCAGTGTGTGAAGTGGGTCTCAGAATTCTGTGGGCCATGCTAGTATTACTTAACCCAAGGGAGGAGACTGGGAAGTCTAGTTTATAGGTGATTGGCAAGTATAGTTGACTTGAAGTGACTGTCACTTGAAGTAGAGGGCAATCTTGTGAGTCCTTAACTTGTGGGATCTGATGCTATCTCTAGGTAGATGGTTTCAAACTGAATTAAACAAAGGTCTTCCAGTTGGTATGTACTGGAGAATTGCTTGGTTTGTGTGGAAAGATTCCACACATCTGGTCAAAGAAGTGTGTTCTTTGTTGAGCATAAAAGCAGAAAATATAGTTTCTTTTTTTACTTTTACAATAAGAAATTTACTGAGGAGAGCTGTTTAAATAGTTTATCAAAGCCTATTCTCTTATTAGCTTTGGAAGGCAACTGCATGGGAAGAAAGACTGAGTCAACATGAAGAGAAAAGAGGATCTGGACATAGGACGATGAGCTGGAACTTGTTCAGGTGGACTGGAACCTACATCAGTCCCTCAAGCCTCCAAAGTCAATACACCATATGACGCATGATAGAAGACTGAACCTTTTATCATGGAAAGAGACATTCACATGCCTCACACATTAGAGAGGCTAAACTGATGTAACACGAATTGAACAGAAGCACTCAAAATATTTGTTAAAGGAATAGATGAGAGAAATGAGACTGATTCTAGTGAGCTCATAGCATCATGATCTATCTTTAACAGAGGAAGGAGCTCTTCAGATCCATTCCACATCTAGAATCTTCTCTCAGGATTTCATGGTTCACAGTGGCCTTGCATATTTGGAGAGTATTGCGAGTTTGAGGTATGGTCTACTATTCCTTACGTAATAGGGACAATTGGCTATATTAAACATAATGTTATAAAAGAAGTGTCACTCATGAGAATTGACTATCTATCTGACTGATTTATGATATAGCCAAAATATATGGATTGATGAAGAGCATAAAGTATTTTTTTCTTATTGCTTCACGTTCACTGTTGAACTAATGTAAATACAGATGGAGGGGAGGGAAAAACATCTTTGTCTACCTCAGGTTCTTCATCTGTGTTATGGGTGTACAAGACCAGAAACAAAGCCAGAATTTATTGAATTATGGCAAATTCACAATGTTCAGTAGTTTCCATGACTAAAAATTGTCATAAAATCCCTCCTACCTTGGTAACCTAACTGAGGCAAATGCAAGTTGTTTAATTCCAATCTTAATTACTAATCTTAACTCTCAGATTGCACATCACACAGTGCATGTGTCTATATAGCTATATGTATATATGAGGTTCTCCAGAATGAATACAAGTTAAAGAGGCTATAGCAGAGGTCAAGTGGTTTCAGAAGTCAGCTGAGAAAGAAGAGTCTGTACTGATAAGATAAAGAAGCAGCTGAGTGCCTGGAAGGAGGAGATGCTGCTGAGCTGTTGGAGTCAGAGGTGGAGAGCCAAGCTGTCCCAGCTGTGAGGTGAAAGGCTAAACCTGGCCCCAGAGCAGGAAATGGTCATTTCAGGTCCAGGTCCGAGTCCAGGTGTGTGAACAGGTGGCAGGCAGGCAACTGAGCAGGCTGCAGTGGGGGACTGAGCTGGGTCTTTGACACACACAGCACGTGTCCGATGGTAGGCTGATGTGAGGTCCAGGTGTCAGGTGTTAGGTGTTCATCACTTTATGGGGTCCAGGTGAAGAAGTTGCATTCCTTCCTTGGTCTGGTGTGTCTGGTAGGTTCTTAGACCTTGCTTCCCTGATATAATTTTAACATACTCAGTGTGACCTTACAGTTTCATTTCATCACAATCAGTTTAGAGGGTGGTTCTCTTTCTACTCCTAGGAATAAATTATTTATTACTCTGTGCTTGGCAGATGATGCCTGACAGATGGTGTAGTTTCTGGATTCACCCAGGAGCTGCAGCTATCCTCTTTTAGAATGAAGCCACAAACTGCTTATAAAATGGAGTCTCCTGGGGCAGGAGGTGAGGCACAGCCTGAAAAATTACTATTTTATACAATATAGAGTGATTTAGAGCAGGTTGTAGCCTGATCATAATAGCTGCCACCTTGTAAATTAGGCTAAGGCTAGGGTTGGAGATGTAGCTTAGTTGGTAGAGTACTTGCCTAACATTCAGAAGGCTTTGGGCTTGATTTCTTGGCACTGGATAAACTGGGTGTATTGGCAAGTACCTGTAATTACAGTTCTCCAAGGGTGAAGGCAGGAGGGTCAGTTGTTCAAGGTACTCCTTAGCTACAGAGCGAGTTAGAGGTCAGACTGGGATGCATGAGTCCTTGTCTCAAAACAAAAACAAGACATAAAACAAAGCCAGAGGAATAAGAAAAAGAGATAAATAAAAGCAAAATGAGAAGTTTATTATAACATTACCACATTCATCACACTCATACATGAGAGTGGTCACAGGTAAGTAATTCAAAGTGATGGGTAGAATTTAAGCTTCTGGAGTAGAAAGGAAAATCTGGCCAGGTGGTCAGAAAAACTACGGCAAAGGACAAAGGACAAAGATTGTTTAGTTTGCTTCGTTATGCAGGTGTAAGTCAGTGTCTTCCCATTAGTAAGAGATGTTAAGTCTTCTTCCTGGAATGGGAAAGAGACATCTCTGCAGCACAACCAGAACTTGGCCTTGAGATTCTCCTGTGTTAGCTTCCTTAGTGCTGGGACTATATGTCTAGGACACTTGGTCTGAAGAGAGGATGCCATTTCTAGAATGTTAGTTTCCTCAATGAAAGAAATGGTGCTTTAGGAAAGGAAATTTCGTTCTCTTATCTACAGGTTTTCTTGCTTCTGTTTGCTTTCAGAGGCCTTCAGAGCTAAAAATAATCTATATACCAAAGTAGCATATATTAGGGTGGCATGTTCAGATACCTCTCACAGATTATCTGGTTTATAAATTTTCCAGTGTTCTTTCTTATTCTGGATTTTCCCCCTTCTGCATTTTAAATTCATTCAACAGAAACTGGAGAGAAGCAGGAATTCTGGAAACACTTGATGGACTGTGACCCGGCGACATTTTATTCTGAAGATCGCCTGGTACCAGTACTTCGAAGTGAAATGTAACCCACCATTGTATTCATCACTTGTATCGAGAAACCACACATGTTGCCACACATGGAGTCACAGAATGGTTTATCACCACGACATGGAATCAGTGCTCTGTAACCAATGATAACAATGTTTAAAGAGGTGGGCATTTGTACTCATGTTTTCAGGCCCTTTCTGCCTGGAACTTTTGGAGTGGCTCAGGTGTTTTTTACAAAGGCCCCCGAACATGGGAAAATGTTATTTTCAAGGAGTCAGCACCATTTCAGGCACTAGTCATAGGATTAGGGGTGAGATTGTCATCCATCCTTAAAACTTTCCACTTGACCATCGTTGGGCAAAAGTGCACGCTCAGGTTTAATCAAGCAGGACTTCAAAGACAAACATATTAGCTGCTTTGGCAAAATGTCTACAGTGGGAATATTGGTCAAATTGTTATTGGAATATAGGCAGACTTTTACTTATCCAATTAAGTCTCTGGCATCATTTTTAAAAATATGGATAATTGCAGGTTGCTAGAAACCCTCCTTTAATTGGCTTTGACTATGCACAATGATTTTTTGATCTTTTCAGCTGCTTCATTAGAATTAAAGAGAGGGAAAAATGACCCCATGACCCTCTTCTCGCACTCTAATAAGAAGGCACAGAACCAGAAATGCACATGTATTTTCTTGACTCTTCCTTTTAATACAAACATAATGATAGCCAGCTCCCTCCACCCCCAAGTTACTTCCATATTGACTCATGCGTGGGAAACTATATGCGGATCTGGCAGTTATATGACAGGAATTTGCATCCTCCCAAAGCAATGCATGTAGGAGAGAAATGAGCTGAGATAACGGGAATGATAAAATGGTATTAAATCATAGATGACCATCAGAAAGATCGTGATAAATCAGTGGTTAGGATCCAACAGGTCTCTGAGGGTTCATAAAATCCTTTGGCTGCTGCCAGCACAGCACAGCATTGTGTGAACACCATCAAGTCACATTTCTTTGTGTCTCTTATTGTTGCAGTTCACCTCTTTCTCCTCCCAGCTCATCAATTCTCAAAGCTCTTAAAGAGAAATTAAAAGTCTTCCCTCTTCCCCTTCTTGTTTGGGAACTGAAAAAAAACAGACTCTCTCAAGCCACTAGAGGGCAGTCTCTTCTTTGAAAAACGAAAAGAAAACTGAATGAAGGGCCACAACAAAGGACAATCTTGAAATGACACCACAGGAAATAGTCAAGCAGGACAGAAAATTAACTATTACAGTCTTCAAAGGTGTTATCGGTGTCTATGTAGAGGACTCTGCTCCTCTGTCTGAACTTTCTAAGGTTTGTAGTGTCTGAGCTTTCTAAGGTCCTGGGGAGAGATTGACACAAATGGCTCCTGCTGCACGAAACACACTTTGAACTACTCTAGTGGCCTTCAGTGGTGGTTCAAAGGGAGAAGGTTACAAGGGGGAGGAAGAACAGTGCAGGTGGTGGAGGCTGATGGCCACAGCTCCCAGTGAGTTGAAGCCCTATTTGAAAAAACTTCATATTTTGACATTTCATCCCTTTAGAAGGTTGAGACATAGAGAATATGAGGCAGTCATGCGTATTAAAAAAGAAATACAAGTCAAATGATGGTGTATATAGATGCATAACTATATCTAGCTACATTTATTTATGAAGTTTTACATGATATAGAAAACTTCATAAAGCCATGAAGACACGCCCAAAGAAAATCTGGATAAACCTGTGTACTTATTTTTTTCTTTCTTACGTTTTATTTATTCTTCAAGAATTTTATAATGTATTTTGATTACATTCAGATCTCCTCCCTCATCTCCACCACCATCCTACAACCCTCCCTTCATCTCCTCTGTTATTATTATTTTAGGACTATCGAGTCTAATCTATGTTCCTATAATGATCTTGGGTATGGACTCTGGTCAACTTACCAGGCATCACATCCCTAAAGGAAAGGGACTCTGTGTTTCCGAGAGACTATCCATTTCCAGTAGATCCACATTTAAGACTGAGCCTTCTTACCTTCTTCCCTCATCCATACTGGGGTTTTTTTGGCTTGGGCTTGCACAGTTCTTATGCACGCTATCACAAGTGCTATGGGTTCATGTGTACAACTGCCTTGTGGTATCCAGACAACACAGTTTCCTTGTATTTATCTACAACCTCTGGTCTTATCTTTCTGCCTCCTCTTCCACAATGTTCTCTGAGTTTTGGGAGGAGAGAGTATGGTATATGTGCCCCATTTAGGGCTGAGCACTCCATAGTCTAATTATCTGCAGATTGACCACCTGTGGGCCTCTGTCTCAACTGCCGTCTTCTGCAAGAAGATGAAAGAAGGGTTGAGTGGAGAGAGGCTCTGATCTGTAGGTATAACGGTAAGTGATTAGAAGTAAGTACAATACTGTGTCTATTTAGATGAACAATAAAAGTAAGTTTTTCCCTGTGGCCTGTGACCGATCTACCTGAGCTTCTTGACCCTGAGCACTTCCTAACAGGAGCTTTGATGGAGAAGAGGATACAGGAGAGAAATATGACAGGAGGAAGTGGTTCTAGGTAATAAACTGGTGGAAACTTAGTGGCTGTTTGTGCATGTATAGCTTCCTGCCTGTTATATAACAAAGGTGCCTCTTATGTGAGGTTCTTAGTCCCTGCTCCAGGCAAAAGTCAGAAAATCCTTCCCAGGTTTTTTGACCTAGTTCAGGGGAAAAGCTCAGGTAGACTTTGAACTGCATCTTGCTACTTCTGTGCTTTTCTCAAATTTCTCTAGTTTAAAATATTTTTTAAGGATAACAGGCTTACACTCCATCTGGGGTAAAAATATCTGCTTCATAATTTGTAAGAATGAAATGATATATATATGTGTATATTTACATACACATATTTGATACATAAAATGATAGCATTTATGCATACACATAAATATATGTGTGAGTCATATATACACGTGATAAGTGTATAGGTGTATGATTTTTGTGTACATGTGATAGATATGTATAGTGTATATGTATGTATACACACATCATCATTTATTCCTCACAATTTGAAAAACAGATATTTTCATTCCCACTATGTATATATAGAATCAGACTTGGAGAAGTGAAGTTATTTCCTCGATGACTAAGTGGAAAACCCCAGATTTTAAATTCAGCTCTTTTAATGTATATTCTTTTATTCTTAAGCTTTTGGTGGAAATGATCATTTTGGAGGAAAGCATCTTTTTGAAAATACTTTAGTGGTAAGGAATATACTTTAACACAAAAGACAGTCAGTCACATAATATAAACTTTTGAAAATCAGACATCCTGTCATGGTTGGAACTTATTCCTTACATAAGTCAGGAAATTGAATGAAGTTTGTTTTACCTTATTCCATGAGAATCAGAATCAGGGAAGTCCTTGGTTCTTACTTTGAGATTGATGATCACCATTTTTTTTTCCGGATCCTGCTGTGGCTGGGTGGTTCTGCTTGGGTTTCACAGGTGCCCTGACTTGTGGTCCTCTCACAAGGAATTTGTAACCTCTTAGGAGGTTATGTTTTTATTCTCTTTCGACCTGTATATCCATTCTGAATCAAACTTCACAACCTTCTCCTTGTGGTAGGCACGTAATGGTTTCCAAACATATTAATTACATCTTCCTTGTTTCTGGAATTTGTGAATATGTTACATTACATGGATAAGACATATTAGGAATCAGAAACAATTTAATTTGCTAGTCAACTAACTTGGAGATGTTCCTGGGTTATTTGGAGGCATACAATGTAATCATAAGGGTCCTTAAGTGGAAGAAGGAGGCAGAAGTTGGAGGCAGAAGTTGAAGTGACATCACATAAAAATTCAATGTACTGTTGGCTTTGAAGATGAACCATGAGCCAAGATTCTCTAGAATCTGATAATGTCAATGAAACTGGCTTTTAACCTTGATTTTTGTGCAGTGAGGCTTCTGTTGTACTTCCAGACTATAGGAATGAGAGAAAACATGTTTGTGTTAAGTTCCAAAGGTGGCAGAAATTTGTTGCCGCCACCACAGTAAGCTGTGTCACTCCAAAGGCTGCCTACCCCTTCCCCTCCAGCCCTGTTTCCCTGACACAGATCACCTCTTCCAGTCTAAGCTTCCTTATATCTACTTTTCTTTCTTTCAGGCAATCTCTAGAAACATAGGAGTTTCTGTAGCAGAGACAGCAGTGCGAAAATATAAAAGCCTACTCCCCATGACATGAGTCGGCACATCTGATCCTACAAGCCAAATCCAACCCTATCCCTAATTTTTAAAACAAATTTCTACTGAAGCACATTCATTTCCATTCTTCTATGACAGCTTTCACACTATAATGGCATTGTTGACAAGTTGTGACAGGGACCATATGGTTTCCAAATCTGTGGGAAATAAATGTGTTGCCCTCTTCCTCAAAAACAAAACGATGGCGAGTCTTGAGGACAGGCCTGCGAATGGATATGGAGGCACAGCATTTCCTTCTTAGTCATCGTCCTCTTACAGTAGTGAACAAGGCACAACCTATCTGAATAGACCGATTGGCCCAATGTTGAAGTTAGCTGAACTGTAACCCTAAGCATACAAAGTTCTGATCCATGGAATCCTAAAATATTGTCTTATTTGCAGGACTACACAGATGCAGTTAAGAATCTTGAGATGAAGCAGGTTGTGGTGGTGCATGTCTTTAGTCCTAGCACTTGGGAGGCAGAGGCAGGTTGATTTCTGGGTCTAAGCTGACTGCTCTACATAGCAAGTTCCAGGCCAGTCAGGGCTCTATAAGAACCTGTCTAAGAAACAAATGGAGAAAAGCATCTTAAGATGAGAGGTAATCCTGGCAACATGAGTGGACCTTGTAGGTGATCATAAATGCCTTTGGAAGGAAGTGGTGGAAGGATTTGCTACACAGACACTCATAAATTTTTATACAGTGAAGACTGAATGTGATGGTTAGTATTAACTGTCAACTTGACAGAACTTAGAAGCTGAGGGATGGGCCTCTAGGCATTCCTGTGGGAGATAATCTTATGTTGAGGTGGGAAGACCCACCCATTTGGTGTCACCATTCCCTGGTAGTGATCCTGCTGCTTAGGGAGGGGGAAAGTGAGTTGAGCAATAGCACGCATCCTTTGCTCTCTGCTTCCTGATTGTGCATGTGATGTGACCAGCTGCTTCAAGTCCCAGCTGTCTGATGCAATGGACTGTACTCCTGAAATGTGAGCCAGAATTAAGTGCTTTCTTTCTTCCTTAAGTTGCATTTCAGGGTATTTGATCATACCAATAGAAGAAAAACTAAGCTAGGAGAGATAAGATCACATTGATACTCACTTGTGTCTGGCACGGAGAAATAGCACCTCAGCCAGGCCCTGGACTGTTCTACCATTGCTGCAGTAACTGGTTACAGAGCGCATGGATGCCAGATTCTCTGTTTTTATAATTATACTTTTCAATATCATTATGTATACATATAGATTATACTATATTACATTACATTATATCCATATGTTCCAGTTTTGGTGGCATACACTAGCAGGATATGCTGAAGAGGCAGAGGCAGGAGGAGCTAGAGTTTGAGGCCAGCCATACATTATATGTATATGTGATGTATCTCCTACCCATTAGTACTTTTAACAAGATAAATATGCCAGATATTTAAATATTCAGGCACTTATCTCTGAAAACCATTTACAAATGGTTTATTCTTATACACTGATACATATTTGAATTTAGGATCTGTAGCATAATTTTCTAGCTCCAGTATGTGCTACTTCCCAGGGCATTTAATATCCTGGTGGGATTGGTCATCATGAAATTATCTATTTAGGATTTTGAGAGTTGAATACTAAAATCTCTAAAAGTAGCCATAAGATTCATTTCATCATATCCAATGGAAGTCAAGTTCTGTAACTCAGCTACAATGTCAGTAATTCCCTTCCATGGATATAATTCAGCTCTTGGATGCCATATTGTATTCTCCTCCTCTCCTTCCCACCACAGATAAGGACTTGCTCTGGACCAGCTCCAGGTCTCCCAGAGTGTGGGCGCAGATGTGTCTTAGATGTGGTGCTCGCTGCCCTGAGATCTCTGAAGCTGAATGTGTGCTACTGAGTTTCAGCCCATGAGAGTCTCAGAGTCTCTCTCATTTGAGAAGATTCTGTCAGTGGCCAGCCCAAAAAGATGCCTATAAGGAACTCTGTTCTTCACTGCTTGTGAGTTCTTTCTTAAAACTCCATCACATACTAAACATTTAAAGGATTTGCATTACAGATATTTCCAAATAAGTGTAAAAGAAAAGATTGTAATGGACTCCCATGAATCTTTTGCCTTATAGTCTTCCCACAGTGTGTTCTTGAAATAAGCCCTAGGTTCCTAGACATGTTTAATATTTGGAAGGAGCAAAGGTAAACACAAACACAGTTTTCAGTAGTTGTTTCTCAATTCCCCTCTATAAGGATTGCATCATTTTATCGCTGAGGGAAGGAAGTATAATACAGCTTATGCCCTTTAGTTCCCTTAGCACAGTTTTGTCAAGCTTTTTGATTTCCACCACTTTCGGCTGTGTTCCCTTTGTGCACCATCTTACTTGAATCCTGAGCATCATTTGTTATTTTTTTTTTTGTATCTTTTGCCCATTTTTCTGTAGAGCTGTCAGTCTGCCTTTTCAGAAGGACATTAACAGTCTAACTGTGATAGAATTTGAAAATATTTCAGTTTCTGTCATTTAACTTTTGCTTTATTTTGCCATTTCATTATAAAATACTATGGCTTTGAAATGATGACCTATAAAATAATTATTGGAGAAGAGAGTCTGTGAAAGACTATATTAAATCAATATTGAATGAATTAACTTCTAAATATGTCACAGAAGCCTTACAATAAAAAGTGCTAAAAACATTCAGTTGGCAAATAGTGCTCTACCGTCTCAGCGCCGGCTGTTGGTTTCCTGTTGTTGTCTAAGTTCTTTCTTGTTCTCTCTGTCTTTTCTAACTTCTCCCTCACTTCTTTTCTTCATTTTGTTCTTTCTTACCCTCTGTCTCTCAGTACTGCTAACAGCTTTCTATATAGAAAAAATTAATTTCAGTAACAGCCAAAGATGCAATGACTAGCTGCTCTGTTTAGTTTTAGCCAATTCAGCACAAATTAGAGACACTGGGAAGAGGGAACTTCAATTGATGAATTACCTCTATCAGAAGGCATTTTCTTGATTACTGGTTGATGTTGGAAGGCTCAGTCCATTGTGGGCAGTGCCATCCCTGGAGAGGTAGGCCTGGACTGTGCAAGAGAAGTAAGTGAGCAAGTCAGAGCAAGCAAACCAGGAAGCAACAGTTCTTCAGGGTGTCTGCTTCAGCTCCTGTCTCCAGGTACCTGTTTTGAGTCCCTGCTGTGGCGTTTCTCGATGGATTATATAAGCTGAAAAAAAACCTTTTCTTCTCAAAGTTGTTGTGTTTTGGTCAGTGTTTTATCACAGCAACAAAACAGCAAACTAGAGCAATAGCTTAAAGTGATAGAAGCTGGAAAATAAGTGGACGAGGAAATTCTTTCAGTGAATGTTATATCATGACGATTTGCACAGTGTTTTGGAAAATAAATAATAGCACACAGATTGAGGAAAAACAATGCGGCTGTTTAGACGATGCTTCTTTTACCGCTATTTAACAGCTTGGACTTTAATAATCTATTACATCTTATACAAATAATTTTCTAATAACTGAATTTTAGTAAAACCTACATTTGCAAAACAAGGCAACAGCTAAGTGATAAAACTATAGGATGTTTTGGCCTCTTGATTTGATTTTTCAGTGATTATTAATGTAAAAGGCATACACTTAAAATTTAAAGGCTCTTCAGCACTTAAATAAACATAGTACTCTACTTTGTGGTTCACACTATTTCCTTCTTTTATGCTTTAAACACTAGCCTGAATTCCACATGGTCACTTAGAATGACAGAACTGAAGAGCTTCCAGCTCTGCTTCCTTCTCTTAATCACTGTGTCAGCCTGGTATATTTTGAATCCACTGTTTAAATATAAGTGTGAAAGTGATATACAGATCCAGAGTGAGCTCAAATGTGTTCTGAACCACTAAAAGTTATTTAAAAATGAAAGAAAGTGCTGACTCCACAAGTGTTAAAGGCCAACTGTGTAACAAGCAATTCCCCAGATTAACTTTCCCTTAAAAATGCAATATAAGTTAAGAATGAGTGATACAAATAGGCAAATACAGATATTAAAATTTAGCAATAGCTACAGAAATTATTTATAATTAGGATCATCAAAAGATTTGAAGGGAGGGGAGGATTTTTATTATTGAAGCTATTTAGAATTGCCAGCATATAGTAACAATAAAAAGCAAATACTTAAAAATTCTTTGTAAATAATATATCCCTTTATTGCTTGCATTTAAGAATGACCTCTTGGCCCAGCCTTAGATGGCCTTGCAGTTGGAGAATAATTCACATGGAGTGGTGCAAAGTACACCAAACCTAATCCCTTCTGGTAAAGAGTTTATGCTGTAGGCACAGCCCAGGCTGGCCTTGAACTTGCTGCTGAGTTTAGCAAGGCAGTTTTGAATTCTCTTCTTGACAAACCTTCAACTTTGATCTACAAAGACTTGGAAAAAATATTAACCCGGTTTCTAGCAAACAACTTAAGGCCACATCCTAGGTTAAGGCTAGCCTACTTACCCTTCAAGTGCTTGACCAAAAAAAAAAGCTCAATGACACTAAAAATAAATAAATAAATAAATAACTGTCTTAGTTACTACCGAGAGATGGGGTCCCTCTCCACCCAGCCTCTTGAGAACATAGAAACCTCTCTTCAGTTAGTCCTGGACCTTTCTGTTCTAATTTTCTTCTTCTCTGACTCTACCAATCCCCTGCTCACCTTTCCTTTTGCTCTCATCTTTCCTTTAAAAAGCCCGTCACTTCTAAACAAATCAATGTTAACTTTGGTACAGAATGGATTCTTTTCCTATTGTAATAGGGGACTGATTAAAATCTGTCCTTAATCCTTAACTAATGGATTTGTTCATCTTAATCAAGATTTAGAAATCAAACTAAAGCATATTTGAGCAAAGGCAGTCACATGAAGAGGCAGTATAAGATCAAAGGAAAATTCTACTGAGTGAGGAAGTCCCTATGAGTGGAATACTCTAGTGGATGTGGCCAGAAATAGAAGGTGGAAATTCAAACAATTTACCCATTGTCAGGAGCTAGCAATAGGTGAATAGTGTAAGTTATGGATTTGGGGTTGCCAGAATCATACCTTATGCTCAGATGGAGAGGGGCAGTTGTAGATTATATGAGTTTGTAATAATTCTTCAAATAACAGTTTATAAGTAATTTGAAGATTTTTAAACAGCAAGAGTCATTAACTCAAGCACAAGCTTTCATTTTTGCAACAAAATGTATGGGATCAAAAAGATAAGGCACACAGTACATTTACATGCTGTTTTATTAAACTGTAGTGCCACTATATCAGTAAATGTGGTGATTTGATAGGAAGTCATATATACACAAAGAAGCACAGATTTTCTGATTATTCAGTACTGACACTATATTTGCTAATAAATCATTCATTGATTTTGTAAAATATTTATCCGATGCCTAATGAATGCTAGTCTCTGGGTGATATAGCGGTCCCTGTCCTCTCAGAGCTGTGATGGAGAGTGGGGCTGCTTCAGGAGCTTTAGTGTCATTCTAGTCTTTTACTCTTGTGTTGGCTCATCTCCTCCTTGTCTGACTCCAGCTGTGCTCTACACCTCAGGAGAGCTGAACTTTCAGGCTACGTTCCTGAAGCTCAGTTGGATTTTGATCATCTTTGGCTGAAAAGAGGCCCTGGCACCATGAAAGAGTGGAGGAGAACTGGAGAAACCAGTTTGTAACTTATGCCATTTCTCAGGCTTCATCTTTAAAAATGATGCCTTCTTGCCATGGTTCCAGATTTGGCTTGAATTTTGTTGTGACCCCCCATACGGCCTGGATGTGTATATCTCTTTCCAGTTTTTTATTTATAGTGATGAGCTGGTATCTCTAAGTCTACTATAGTGGAATATTTATATAATAGGAATTAACAAACAGATTTTGTTTCCCCCCAAAGAGTGAGAAGCAGTAAGTGCATTGTTGTGTTGGTGACTTTAAACTCTAGAAGTGGCAGTTGGGTTCTGCTTTTGTTATTATTTCTTTTGCCTTGACTTCTAAATTAGTTCTTTTATATAGTTATATCTTTGTATTAAATCCCCTTTCAATCAGAATTAAAGTTATAGCATACTTCATCTACTGTTGACTAACTGATTCATAAAGAAATGAAATTTATTTAGCTAACAGTTCTAGAGTTCCAACAACATAGTTGACCAGGGTCTGGTGAGGTCCTTCTAGCTACACTGTAATGTTAAAGATGTAATCATGATGAGATCAAGAGCAGCGGAAGGGATCACAAGATGAAACAGGAATCAGGGCATCTAGAGCCAGATTTGCTCTGTTCATAGCAATGTGGTCTCATGAGAACTAACCAGGGTCCCACTGGACCTATGTTAATCTCTTCTGAGCACAGCATCCATAGTGACCTAGTCACCTATCACTAGGACTCACCTCTCAAGGGGTCCACTACCTCTCAACACTGTCATACTGAGGACCAAGCTGTTAGCACATAAATGTTTAAGGACATTCCTAACATATCCAAACCATAGCACCTGGACTTGAATATTCAGATCCTATGTATTCAGGAAAGATCTTTAAGAGGCATTTAACATCAATAGAAAATAAAATGGGAATGGCCAGGTTGGGTAACTGGAAACTGAAGGATGTTGTGAACTAGGAAGCATGTGGAGCTTCTTCAGGGTGCCCCAGCAACTGGCCACTTTTGCTCCAATGTGGTATTTCTTAGATGGGGAAATGCAGGTCCTTGGCAAACTTGCTGCTATGGCATCAATAAAACTTCAAGGATTACATAAACCAGTGTACTGTTAACTGATTGATTGTAGAGATCAGGTTGCTAAAGGAAATAGAAAGACATATTGTATTTTCAGGAAAGAAATGGGAAGAGAAAGTACACTCCTCCCACACTGGCTACCCAGGTGGATTTAGACCAGTAACTACCATTCAACTTCACCTAAAGGATCCAGTGGCAATTGTCAAAATAGCTATAGATGGCATGCTGCCCAAAAACCTGCACAGAGAATGATGATGCAAAGGTTGCATCTTTTTCCAGACAAGAATATTTTAGAAGATAATCCTTAGGAAATTCAGTGGAAGAACTTCCTTAGGCACAGAAAGTACCTAGACAGCAGATAAGCGTACCCAGGAAGAAATAGATGCTTTCCCAGGGGTGTGGTTGCCACCTAATGAGTGTTAGCTGTAGAAAAGTTGAAATACCAGAAAAATCACAGCAAGGGACCGAGGTTTTCTTGAAGCTTTCCTTTGGGAATAGAGCCAGTCAGCCACTGGAGTTCAGCATGGGGAACACTCCAGAAGTGACAGGCCTCAGCAGGCAATTACAGTAGAACATTTTATTTTATAGAGTGTCTTATTATATAACCTGATTTGAATACTATAAATGTTAATAAAATTGCCAAGGCTCACAGAACATACTGGAACAAGGGTAGAAAGAATACTAATGTATCTCTCAACTCTCATCCACGAAGCGCCTTCAGTTAACAGAGGGCAATGAACAGTGAGGGACCAGGGTTTTCTTGAGGACACAACTGGTCAAAACATAGAGAATAAGAGTCTACAGAGTGTGAGTCCTTGGACAGTACGCCTCTGTTAACCTCTACCCACTGAGGACTCAGGGACCATTTTGGAAGAAGGTGCAGAAAGATTCTAAGAATAATGATCTCATGATATACATGACTGACCACATGGAAATAGCCTTACAGGTTCCTGGGACCTTGCTTATATGAATTCACAGCAGTAGTGTCAGCATGCACAAGACCCATGCAAACTCAAGCAGTCAAAATCCAGCACAGAACTGGGGTAATGGGCTGCAGGTCCCAGTCTTAGCCCAACAACAATTGGCAGCTGGTTACCTGGTTACTCCTGTGTGAGGGAGAGCTGATCTTTAAGGGAGTGACCCTAGATAAGATGACTAGACCCCAGTGGATGAACTTGCACCAAGGGAGGTCTGGGAGTACTAACTTGACTTGACAGACCTTAACATAAATGACAGAATGCCTGAAATCCAGTGGGAGGGGGGCGGGGGGGCGGAGGGTTACGGGGGATGAGGATGGGGGAGGGGTGTAAAGATGGTTAAGATGTTTTGTATGAAATACACAAAAATTCAATAGCACATTTTAAAAATTGCTCACTTGGTAAAAAATCTAAAATAATATAAAATGGCTGTAGCTTGATGACAGGCTGAAAGGCTAGGAAAGGAGGGGCTCAACCTCAGATACAGAGTTTTTGGTTTGGGAATGTAAGGCGATAATTGTGTCTTTGTTAAAAGAGGAACCAGACAGAGGTATAGGTTTGGAGGTGGGGGTGCTGAGTGAGACAATGATAAACGTCTAGATAAAACTGAACCGAACTGTAGAAAACTTACATCCTCTTGAATCTTTGTCTTGCTGCTCTCTTTATC
This sequence comes from Eospalax fontanierii, assembly GCA_035773235.1. Taxonomy (NCBI): domain Eukaryota; kingdom Metazoa; phylum Chordata; class Mammalia; order Rodentia; family Spalacidae; genus Eospalax; species Eospalax fontanierii. The sequence continues at coordinate 24,764,627 of CM069534.1, forward strand.
AGTAGCTTATCCTCCCTCTGTTCAAGGTGCTGTTTAGGGTTTCACCTGTATGTGCATCTGTTCTCGCCTACCTTTCAAAATCTCCTTCCTCAAGCCTATTTTTTCCACTACTTTCAGTGGGATTTCTCTTAACCCCTTCATGGCTACATCCCTCATGAACTCAGGGAAGCCTGCTTTCACCCACAGTCTTCTGAAACTGATCTTTGCAAACAGCAGTGGCCAGCTTATGGCTAAAGTCAGTGCATTCATAGCTGTGAGCTGGACAGCGGTAATAAATTGAGATAAGTGGCTAAAACATAGCAAGTATCTAGTAGATGAAAATTATTATTATGGTTAGGCTGAATTGACTTTTCTAAGTTACAAAATTTACTTTTTCTCAAGAAGAATTATGTTAACAATTTATTGATTTGTAAAATCATTGCATTTACTTAAAAAATTAGACTATAGTAAGAAACAGTACTGGTCTAGGATAATGACAGAAGTTGGTTATTCTCCAGAGTCTATGGCTCCCCAGCCATATGTACTTGGTTATGTCTATAGTACTATGCATGAGTTCCCTCCCACTGAGCAGGCCTTAAGTCCAATTAGACGGCTGTTGATAACCCTGAGATAAAAGGGCCACTTCTGCACCAGGAGAGGTAACTTGCTGAGCTGGTCATTGTGGTTAGTAGGCTTTCCAGTTGGATGGAACCACTGGTTGGTTTTCTTCCTTGGCATCTTGCATGGCATCTTCTGATACTATGAGAACTAGTCTTCAGGGAGGAGGCTTTTAAAAAGCTGTGCTATTTATTGTGATGCACGCATGCTTGCAATGCATACGTGTGTGTGTGTGTGTGTGTGTGTGTGTGTGTGTGTGTGTGTGTTGAGGTGAGGGTTGGGTATGCCACGACAAGTGTGTAGAGGTCAGAGGACAAGTTACGGGAGTTGGTTCTCTCTTTCCACCAAGTGAATCTCAGGGATCAAAGTCACATCATTAGGTTTGGCGGCAGGCCTCTACTTTTTATTCCGGTGTATATTTTTTATTGAATTTTTGTGCATTTCATACAATATATTTTAATCATATTTAGACCCTCTCCCTTATCTGCACCATCTCATCTCACCTATAGGATTTCGTGCGTTCTCTCATAGATGTCAAAGTCCATTGAATAAATTTTGTGTTCTCAGATGTCTCTTGATGTGAGTTCATCCATTGGAATCTATTTAGCCTGGCATCACTCCCTTAAAAAATCACCCAGCAGTGATTAGCTACCAATAGTTCCTCAGCTAAGGTTAGGACCTCTTGTCTGTTTCCCCAGTTCCATCCTGGTGTTTTTATCTGATTGAGCTAGAAAGGATCTTGTACATATTGACACCATTGCTGAAAGTTCATTTGAGCAAGTTCCCAGGACACTGGGAGACTCTGTTTCCTTATGGTCATGTACCATCCTGACTTTAAGGAATTTTTGTGTCTAAAAACCTACTCCTAAAACAACTGGAAGAATTTGAGTATATAAACTCCATAAAAAATGTTTGACTAAAAATTTCACCTTTCAAATTGTTTGTTTCATTACAAGAATAGCTGAAAACACTCAAATTGCCTTGGGGGGATGATAGGTTAAAGCATTTTCCTCCCAATTTTCTGTTTTTCTGTGGTTTCCCACAGATACCTGGTAATCTTCAGTAAGTAATAGAAATGAAGAATAAGGGTCATTTACTAAGTGGCGTGTTAGATTTACAGTCTAGTAGTTGCAAAGAATTAGTGGTGTATTCATATTTCAATAGCTCACAGCATAAAAGGCAGGGTGCAGGATGAGCACACTCTTAAATCATAGATTCGTCTCAGTGTAAAAGGGAATACGCTTTAATAGAACAGTGTGACCTACCCTCTCAATCTCTTTCAAAGGAAGGAACAAAGTCTACAAATGAGATATGATACGTTACTTTTCATTTCCCCCCACTTGGCTTTCTAAAAGAGCATTTCTGCTTTGTAGACACTTTGAATTTTGAAAGCCAAGCTTTACCATGTGGACAGTTGTAATTATATATTCCCAAATTTAATACTGCATCACAGCCAATAACAGTCACTCTCTCAAGCAGAAAAACCACCAGGCAGTGTGAAAACTATTAGTATACCAGGGCTCTCTGTAACATGACACCTAGAGCTGGACTGAAGGAAGATTTTTAGGGTTCACTTAAGGGATGCACTTAATAGTGTTTTTAATTCAAATATTATAACTACAAGGATCAATCCCATTTACATTTCAAATTAAACCTGTAAGTTGATAGGAGGATTACAGGTGCAATTCTATATCAGCTCTGAAGAAATAAATGGTGTGTTATTTTAATAGATACCAAATGGAAAGAGCACTAGGTTCTTGGATATCAGAAATACCCATAATCTCTCCTTTCTTACATGGAGAAGCTCTAAAGAAAATAAACGACAGTACATAATAGAGTCTGCTTGATACGCTGAAGTGTTGAGTAAGAAGGTTCAGGAGGAATGATTGTACTTTAGCATGAGGTCATCTATTTTTGTATTTTCTCCTGTACTGTTCTCACTGGCCCTCTGTGTCCTTCCAGATATAATTTAACACAAGTTCACTCAGTTAGGTTATCCCTAACTACAGGATCAGAAGCAGCAAATGACCAGCCATGTAAACATACGGAAGGGGGAAAAAGAAGAGAAAAGGTATCAGTGACCAGTTAAAAATGCTTGCTCACAATCATTGTTTTTAGGATTCCTTCAGAAATTCCTAAAATCTCTATACTCTGTTGACAATGTTGAATCTAATTTGATGACTTGATCTCTTTGGCACACTTGAGGAAGATCTGATCTTTTCGAACACATGGAATTATTTCTGTAGTTCAAAATCATACTTTCTAAAAGTGAAAGTTCTGTGATTTAGAACAGAGCCTTACGAAGTCACTGTGTATCACAGGGGTTCTGTCTGGACAGGAGTAGGGACTGAGAAAAAGCTGAGCCACGTGGCAAGAGAATATTGGGTCCTCTGGATGAGCCAAATATTCAATAAAAGAAGTGAAAATCTTCTTTTCGTTCTCCTTTGACATGCAGCTTTCCGTGGTGGCCTTGACTTTTTGACTACTTGCTCTTGTCCCTCGGTGTTCTTTTGTGTATGGACTGATGAATGAATCATAGTTTTTCTCTTTCCTTCTTTCTTTCTCCTGCCCTCCTATTTCCTTTCCAAGTTCTACTCATAGCATGTTTCCTTTTGAGTAAATTATGTAAATCTTCTTGCATTACAGCCTGACCTAATGGTGATAATAATCATCCCCTAAGATTGTTGTAATTATTAAATGAACTGATGCATCTAAATGGTTCAGAATAATGTCATATAAGACTTTTTAAAAGACATTCTTTTTATGAGTTACTTGTTTCCAACCTCTTGGTTTAAGTCCATGAGAGGTCTACAAATCTATTCTCATAGTAATGTTAAATGGATACAAAAAATATGAAGAATAAGATGACAAAATTCCTTTTCCTTTCTTTTTATGACATACCACTTTGCAGAGATTACTAATTCACATATACAAATTTAATTGTTTGTTATTTTCTTTTTGTTTTGGAGTGTCAGGAGTCTGACCCAGAGCTTTGAGTTCTATCCATAACCCTTCTACAAGATACTTTCGAATAATCGGTGATTTAATCAAATGTACTGGTTAATAACCAGAAGGTAAATTACTATCCCATAGAAGTGCTGGTTCAAGGGAAGGAAATAGACAATAGAAAGAATATGCAGCTCAGTATTTAATATACTATTGAGAGGTGGTAATATCTAGGACTAACCTATAGAGAGGGTTGAGGTCTGGATCATAGCAGAAGTCATCTGTGAGGTTAACATTCTAGCTGGAACCGTAGACAGAAAGACTAGGCTCTCAGAAGCCTAGTGCTAAGCAAGTGTAAATGACTGTGACTTTTGAAGAGACTGAATGACAGACAATAAGAGGAGATGAGTCAGGCTGGATTATACAGGTCTGGGATTCATGGTAAGGATACTGAATTTGACTTTGAACTACTCAATCCCTAATAACATCATTTACCTAATTCTCTTTTTAGTGACGGAAATGTTTCAAACATTTCTCCTGTAAATTCTTGTGAACACCCTTGTATCCTGTGTTCTCATGTGAACATTTCTGAAAATTTGACCCAGGAAATGTGGCAGAAAATGAGCACAATATCAGTGTTGACGAATGCTATCAAATTGCCGTACCAATTTTACATTCCCGACATGATATATCTCAATATGATTTTCATTCATTCTTTTCAACATTAGGCATTGTCAATCTTCATATTTTAAGTAACTCAATGGTTAAAATATGCCAGGTCTCCTTTTCTATGCTGTATATTCATTAAACATAGAACTAGGGATCTCAGGACATTTTCATGTAGGTAGATGATGGCATTGGACCGAATCTGCCACATTTCCCCCTCATTCTTTGTTCTCACCCTTCTCCTTCCTATCAGTCTCCTCTGTCTCCTAGACAGCTTCACCTCTTTCATGCCACATGTTCATACATGGAATTTACAACCCACAAATGAGAGAAAACATGCAAGATTTTCTTTTCTGAGTCTGACTTAATTAGATAAATTTAATGATCTCCATTGTCTCCTTTTGTGGTGTGTGGTTGTGTGTGTGTGTGTGTTTTGTACATGTGAGTACAGGCACCTGTGGGAAGTGTACCCATGCCTGTGTGTGAGGCGGTCAGAGCTGAGTGCTGTCCTCTGCTGCTCTCTGCCTCAGTTTTTAGGAAAAGATCTCACTACACGAGCAGCTCATGATTTGGCTAGGCTGGCCAGCCAGCAAGCTCAAGAGATCCTCTATCTCTGCCTTCCTGTTCTGGGGTTATAATCCCATGCCATTGGACTTGACTTTTATGGAGGCACTAGAGGTTCAAACTCAGACCCTAATGCTTTCAGAGTGAGCACTTTCTCACTGGGCCCATCCATTTCCCTGTAAGTGAGGTACTTTTGTTCTTCATTAGGGCTAAATAAAATTCCATTTTGCTACACCCCACTACAGTCAGAATGTAGTCCTCAAGAAAATACTAATTTCTTCTCCTTCTGTATTCTCTCTCTGAATACTTTTACTTAAGCACCCCACCCTGATTTCCCTTCCCCTTCACAGCATCTGTATCCCATGGTGCCTCTCTAGAGACACTCCTCCGTCCCCAGGGTTCCTTCCTACATTCCTGACTTCTGCAGATACTTCAGGATATAGATCAAATTTAAGATTCAGAGCAAGGATCCACAAATAAGAGAGAAAATGTAGTGCTTGTCTTTTGGGGCCTGGGTTACCTCGCAAAATAGATACTTGTGAACTACTTCTAATTAAAATATATAAAGATTACATAGAACTCAATAAGACAAACTGAGAAAAAGATAGACGATGTATATAATTTTATCCTTTTTATTTGAAAGGCATCTTTCAATATAAAGTTTTTTCCAGATTCTTTAACAATCTAGTTTAACAATTTCTGCCTTTCAATTGGCACAAATGGTTCATGTAATCTAATGTGAAGTTCTATTTTATATTTAATACAAGGTCTATTTATATCTACTAATTGGTATCTGTGGATTTTGAGTTTTAAAATTGTTTAAGTTTTGTGTGTTGTTTCTTTTCCTTTTCTTTCTTTATGTTAAGTGGTTCTAATATTTCATTTGAATCCTTCTCTTAGTTCCTTACCTGCGCATCTATTTGAATGCTTTTTAAAAGTCCTATGGATTATAATACATAACTCACACGTATCCCAATTATTAATGTTAATTTACTTCAGTTAAATTACTTGAAGTTCACTATGTAATATTTATATTGAATTAGGTATAGATTCATAATTGCCTGGGTTTCTATTTTTTACTTTTCCTCTCTTTTTTGTATGCAAATGAATTTTAGATTTAATTTGGATATTATAAACAACAACATATAGTACATCTAGATTCATTATATATTTTTTTATTCTCTTTGCCATGCTGGGGACAGAACCTTGGGTCTTGGGCATACTAGGGAAGTGCTCTACCACTGAGCTACAGCCCAACCCTAAATTCATCACATTCTCACTGTGGTGCTGAATCACCTGGAATCAACTGATAACTTTTCCTACCATACACTCACTGTGGTTTACAGAACTGCATTTGTCTCTCTTGTTCTCTTATCTGCCCAGTGATGCTTTCTTTGCCTATTTGGTTGGTTTCCATGGCAAAGCAAAGATGGGGAACTGGACAGAGGTTAAGATGGCTACCTCTGTTGCTTTTCGAAGCTTCGGCTCTCAGCCCAGGCCTGGCTTTAGCTTTGACCACTTTAGACATTTTACCACCCAGACTGCACACACTTGAAGAATTTGGTAGAGAAAAACATCAATTCTATCAAAAGCAATATCTACATTGCTCTCTTGCTTGTGTTAAAATGTAGATTGTTCTGTGGTTTCTGCTTTCTGCCTGAACTTTTTTGTTTTCCTAAATAATACTACTTGTGCTTCCTGACACATCAGTAATTTTGCCTGATATTTTGGCAGTTATCTGTGTTCTGAACTGGAATACCCCTCCTTGGCACATATTCATGTAACTCCCTTCCCTTTTTTTGCTTCCCTAACGACACACTATGGAATTTTATACCTGGAACGTGTCTGAGAAAGAGTGCTGTCCCTTTATTTTGTATTGGAAGCACCAGTAGTAAGAGGTGACTTAGTTGTCCAGAGTGACAGAGTCTATTGATGAATTAGATCACTGATTTGGCCCTGACTGGGCTCTGTGATGCTGACACCAGGAACGCTGTATGGCTCTAATGTAACTGAGGGGCTCACGAAATGAAAAGCCACTCCAGTCCTCAGAAAACATTTTTAAAAAAGCTAGATCAAATATACAGACCAAAGCAAATTGTGAACTTCTAGAAAAACAAGCTTGAAGTTCTAGTTCAAAGTAACATCATACTAACTTAGTGCAATATAAAGAAGGACAGTGCCATAAGCTCATGCAATAATTCTACTACACATTACCCTTAAAGCCCAGAGCAAGGTAAATTGTAGTGCATCAGAAATCTATGCAGTGTTATTGTATTTTCTTAGACTGTAAAATCACAGGGCTAGTAAATGCATCACTCCTGTGGCTCTGGGGACAGGAGGGAGTCTGAAATTTTTGCACATTGAAATTTTGATGAATTAAATTTATTTCTAGTAGTTGGCTTTCAGTGCCTCTCCTTACTATGAATCTTCTATAAGTTCTTTTGATAGAACTTGGATTTAGGGGGACTATTTGTTTTTCTTTCATTCCTGTGTCTTTGGAGCTATGGCTAAGAAAGTGGCAGATCTGAGGAGGGCATTTCACTGTTTTATGCAAGCTTTTGCTTATGCATGAAGAAACAAAACATCTACTTATTTATTCTAGGGCACTTGTTTTTCATAAAAAGTCATAGGCATAGAGTTAAGTTATGGTTTTAGCAAAATTGTGAATTGACTAATTGTATAAATAGTTAAGCCAAGACTGAATAATTTATGATAATATTTCTTTTTTGGTTCATTTTGTAGTATACAGCATAATTTTCTTCAATTACAAATTTATATTTAAGGCCTGTGGCCACTTTTACAAATGCCTCATCTTATTTCTGCTTAAAGCCTGTGAATGGCTTATAATATGAACTGGCTGGAAGTAATTAACATGTAATAACAGTGCTTTTCATACCATACAGGCAATTAAAGTTGTGTTATCTAACCATTTACGTTTTTTTCCAAATAAAAATCTTCTTAGAGTAAGATTTTTATTTTCACGTAGTTTTGCAAAATTCTCCCATATTTTTTGGGTGGATGCCCAGTGTCTTTATCTTTGTCAAATTTCCAAACAAATCTTTTGGCTCAGAAGTGGAAGGAACCCACCTTGCCATCTTCTCCTTCCACAAAGAAGGGAAGACCACTGAGCTGACAGAAGAAGGGATTGATCATGTTGCACACACTAACTGGGTGGAAAACTTGTTTGAAGTATGGGGTCTGAAAGTGGCCACAAACTTGTTTAGGCAAACATTTACTGAAATCAATGTTTTTTCCTGGGAAGTGTAGACTTTGAAGATTATTCTATGTGTCTGAAATTAAAAAGCTTTTCTCTGCCTTGACTAGAGATGGAGAAGAGGAGTGTATAGATAGATGGTAGTTTCAGCTGAAAGTTACCTGTCAGGAGCCAAAAATGAGTTTATGGTCAAAAGTACTTTATGCGCAACATTAAAAAGAATAGCTGATAGTTAAAATGAAAATAAAGTCAAGGGAAAGGGATTTAGACAGATCCAAGAAACTGTGTTTGAAATGGTTTTTAGAGAAAACATCATGGTAGATGATATGCCTTTCTGTTAGGTTGTGGTCATTGGTCTGGGAGCATTACCCCTGAAGAGTCAGACTTCACTGTAGACTTTGCTTTCCAGAAGAGTTGAAAGTTAGCCACATTGGCCAATCCTACCAGCACAACAGAGATTCATAAAGATCCTAGATACCTCTTTCTCACCTATTGGCCTTCCAACATTCCTACCAGTACTGTGAATAGTTTCGACTTTTAAATCACCTTTCCTCAAATTACAATCTGTGTGTGTGTGTGTGTGTGTGTGTGTATGTGTGTGTGTGTGTGTATGTATGTGTAAATTTGAGAGACAAATAGTTTAATATATTGATGGGGAACTTGAAGATCTGAATCACAAAGCATATAATAAGATTTGATGAATCCTAAAGTGATCAAGGGAAAGGTAGAATTAGGTGACACACTGAGGCCTCAGGGGCAAGTGTTTCTTGGAGAGAAGAAAGGGACAGAACTGAAGATGAATGTCATATTGTCTATATTGAGTTTATAGAAATGGATATTTGGATAAAGGTAAGTCACCCTAATAATACATGAGGCTATCAGTTAAAGTTTAAAGGTGGGAAGTAACTAAGAATATTTATATACATATATGTATGTATGTTTCAATTAAATCATATTTCTCTGTTATAACAAAATCAAAATCTTTTGATACACAACTTAAATTTCATTTTGGTGGCAGTAGTTTTATGTATTATATATATTTGATATATTATTTCGATATTATATTTGATATATTTCAGTTAGTATTACATAAATGAATGACATTCAAATGTTTAATGATTTATTTCAAGCAAATCACTGACTTAAAAAAACTGTATTTGTATACTGCCAAAATTAACAAAACTTTCTAATGAATCATTTTTCTTGCATTATTTCCACAGGTAATAACATTTTATTTTATTTTAAGTATATGAGTGTTTTGCCTGCAGGTATGTAAATGCACTCCCTGTGTGCCGTGCCTGTGAAGGCCAGAAGATGGCATCAGATTCTCTGGAACTGAGTTACACATGATGTCCAAGTGGACAACTTTGAACTTGGGTTCTCTGCAAGAGCAGCAGCCAGCGCTCTTAACTATGAACCATCTATCTTGTCCCCAAGTAATTGCATTTTAGTTACAGTTCAACTAACATCTGTTGATAACTTAAGGATAAATATTTGAGACCTCAATATGAGCTAGAATACCCTCAAAGTTTTAAGATGACCAGTGGTCCTCATTCAGCTGGCCCCGCATAGAACCCAAGAAAGCAAGGGCATTGCGAATCTCCACTTGCATCTTGCTGTCCTGATCTCTCACTGCTCATTCATTAAGTACTCCTCACTGTATGGTGAAGATGAAGGACACAGTGACAACAAATACTCAGTGTTGCACATCTAAAAATTCCTAAGAGAGTAACAATCAGAAAGCTCCACATAGTTCATGTTTTAATAGAGAAAAATAAGAGATGAACATTTCCTTCCATTCAAATTACCATGACAAAGCATGGGTAGTTTATAGGATCAAAATGGGAGGGAGAGGGAGGAAGGATACTCCATGAAACTTAAGGAAAATTCATTTGCTTGCAAAACTGGAATCCGTTTGGTTAAATCAAGGTGCCTCACGCTGCTAGAGACACAGTTTCTTAATGAAAAGTACTGAAACTTCAGACCTTTCCCATTTCCATGAGTAGATGTCATTACTCATTATCACATTTATCATCACTTATAAAACAGTAAGGTGGCAACACAGGGTCAGGGAGGTACTGAAGCAAAATAGGAAACAATGATACAAGCTGAGATAATTTAAATAAAGGCCTTTTTTGTCAATGAAAAACAACATCCATCATTACCCCAGCATGTATTTGGAAAACTGGTTTAAGGCAGTGGACCACTATTGGAAAAGAATAGTGAAATCAGGCTCTCTTACCTTCCTCTAATTCTGAATTAGAAATGACAAAGCACTCGACTGATCACATTCTGAAATAGCTAATCAGTTGTTTAAGTGATAATTACTCAATCTCATTTTTAGAAACCCATTAACAGGTATCTCTTTAGTCATAGAGAAAATTCTTCATAAATATTGAATTGTGCTATCACTTGTAGAAGTTTCTTTCAAATTGTGGAATCTTACTAATTTCAGAGTAACTACTTGCTATTAATTGGCTTTAAGATTTAATCAAGTAAAGGCATCATTTATTAATTCCAACTTGTCAGAAAAATGTGCACTGTTCTTATTTTTAGTTAAATCTCTTCAGAGAATCAGAATTTGGGTTAGAAACTGAAACAAAGAGGTGGTGCTTTATTCCTGTAACCTCAGCATTCCTGAGGTAGAGGCAGGAGGATCAGAGAATTTGAAGTCCACCTGGCCACCTGAGATTCTGACTGAAAACAAACAAAAAACCCCAGCCAACTAAATAAGGACAAGAACAGAAAAAGTATCCCTGCATTTGGAGTTTTTTCAGGTGAAAAAATACTTTATCAATGAATGCTTCATCAGTAGATCTTAGTGAAAAATCTCAATGCCTGACTTGAAGACAACTTGACTAGACTTACAGCAGTAATGTGATGGACATTTGTCATAGTGTTTAGGGGGCTTGTCAATATGAAGATAATGGAAGCCCTGGATTATCATCAACACTGAGCAGCTTCACGTTTCCAAGAAATATACCCTGAGCATGAGGAGAACTCATATCAAAGACCTTGTGGCTGGTTAGATGCTGTAAGGTCTTCAAGATGTTACCAAGGTCCCATGGAATCTTGAGGATATGCTTCTTGAATGATTTGCCACTAGCTACCCAAATTATAAATTGTACCTTATATATTTTAGAAATTGTGGATGATTTGTACATATAGAGAAAAATGGTCATTATAATCCACAAGTTCATTTCACACATGGAAAAATGAATTACCTTATATCAAGAAGTTGATGTATGTAAATCAGGCAAAAGAAGGTACGAAAATGTGCAAATGATATTTCTGGTTGACATTGATGGATTTATTATTAGAAACAACCTTGTTTGCAGAAAAAGGACACTTTGATTTGAAGTCCGAACTTGCTTCTCTTTGACTTTGTAAGATTTTTGACGTCTGCATTCTCTATTCAACATTCACAACTGGACTTTCCATTCTAGTTTCTTCCTTGCTAGATAAATTTCAAGGAATTGTATGCTAAATGAGATTTTTAGATAGTAATTTTCAAGTATTTAGAAGGTTGAGAGGAGTGAGGCCATCAAACATCTCAACAATCATTCTTAGAAGACTGTGATTATGCTCGAGCTATACAGTTCTGATGTTTATGAGTAATAATAGAGTTTTAGCTATGAGAGCTAGGGACACACTGTGTTCTCAGTATTGATGTTCTACATTATGAATGGAATAAGCCCCTTGTAAAGCAAGCACAAGATAGTTTGTATACCAGTTTTACCATTTGACAACTTATCAGAAGGTGCTATAAGAAACAGAACCCTCACTAGATATTGAAGCTACCAGTATAATTGTATGGGGATTCCCAACTCTGAGAACTGTGGGAAATAAATTTGTTTGTGTAAAAGCTAACCAGGGTATGATTTCAAAAACATTTATCCCAATAAATGAAGGCAAGGTAGTAACCTTCCTTTCTACTAATGCTGGTGATACAATCAAAGGAAACCATTTTAGGTCAAAACTTGGAGATTCTCATAAGGTGGAATGATAAGGAAGACCGCCTTTCTCTTCCTGGTTTCCTATCATGAAGTCAGGTGATTGAAAACAATCTTGCAAAAACAAGAAAAGAAAAATATGTTTTTAATGTGTGTTTCACAAACATTAACATTTCAATTAGTCCCTACTCCCGTCGTAATCACCCTGAGAACATTAAGGCTAAGGTTTGGGTAGACTGCAAAGAAAGGAAAGTTTGCTATAGTGGAATTGCTTTTAGTGATCTTTCCCTTGGAAACAGGCTCTGAGATTGCTTGGCTGAATGTAAAGTCATTTCTGCATGTTCCTCTGAAGAGGGAAAACAGTTTTGTTTAGGTATTATTTTCTTAAATATTACAAAATTGCTTAAAAGCTTTATTGGTTATTTTTCTGTTGCTGCTAACACCCCAGGACCACGGCAACTTATAGATGGAAGAGTGCATCTGATTTACAAATCCCAAGGGGTTAGAGACCATTACCGCAGGGAGGCCTGGTCACAGAGGCTGCTGGAACAGAAAGCTGAGCCTCCACATCTTCCAGCAGTCATGGAAGCAGAGAGAAACTGGAAATCTGGCAAGGCTCAAGAACTCTCAAAGTCTGCCCCGCAATGGTGCGCTTCCTCCAGCATAGTCACACCTCTTAAAGGTTCCCTGATCCTCCCCAAATGGTGCCTCTAACTGGGGACCAAGTGTCTAAATACTGGGAGCCAATGAGGAACATTTTCATTCAAATGACCACAAAGGCATTTAAGTAAATTTGAAATATTGCTAAAATATTATAAAAGTACATTCAATATGTTCCCTGATAATGAAATCAATCACCAAATTTTTTATGTGTTTGAGTGTTTTACCTTCATGTATGTAAGTATACCACATATATGCAATGCCAGCAGAGGACAAAAGAGGATGTCAGATCCCCTGGAACTGGAGTTAACAATGGTTTTTAGCAGCCATGTGGCTGCTGGGAATTGAACCTTAGTTTTCTGGAAGAACAGGAAGTGTTTTTAATCGCTGAGGCATCTTTCCAACCCCAACAACCAAATGTTTTGGAAAAAATATTCATAAAATAATGGGAGATGGTATATGGAGTTTTTAAAAAATTGAAGCCCAGTCCAGCTCCTGGCAGAAAATAAACACTTGTTAAATCATTTATTTAACAATTATTTTTAAAATATCTTGTATGCTCAGGATCTGTGTAAAGTTAACAAAACTGTAAGAGTATACATAGCTTATTTCTGCATGAACTTAGTCTAGTAGAGGAAACATGAATACATATTCATACCAATGAATTTATATAAAATTATAATTCTGTGTAAAATTATAATGTGTTAAGAACCACAGATGGAATGGTTTATAGTGGTATGAAAGCACAGCATTAACCCAGTCAAAGACACTGGAGAGTGAGTGTCTTTGAGTAAACAGTCAAAAGAAGAGGAAGGGGGCTCCTTAACAAGATGGTTATACTATAAAAAACATTATTCTAGTTGAAGAAAAAGTTTAAACACATTACAAAGGAAAAGATAACTTTATTCAGATAAAAATGCAGAGCAGTGGACTGGTGACTGTCTAGATATTTGTAGTTTGCTATGTCTGTGAGGTATTCAATTAAGGAAATGGGTAAGTAGATCTCTGGCTTAGCAGAAAAATCTTCACTGCAAAAAAATACTTGGAATCCTGTGCATCGTAATTAAAGAATTGGGAATTCGAACCCTAGGAAGACAGAAGACATACGGTCTAAAAGTCACCCTGCTGCCCGTGTACAGTTTTGTCTGTATACTAATTCCTGGAACTTTGGCCTCACATGAACAAAGGACTTTGCAGTTGTGACTGAACTAAAAGATAAGATTATTCCAGGTCATCTGGTAGGCTTGATGAAAGTAGTTCTGTATATAAAGGGAGGGGTGAGGGGGCCACAGTCAGAGGAGACAGGAATGTGGCGGAAGCAGAGACTGAAGTGGCCTGAAAAGGACAGAAAAGGCCACATGCTGAGAAATGCAGAGGGACATCAAACGACGGAAGAGGCAAAGGCACTACTTCCCCTCCAAAATCAGTTTTAGAAACATGTTCACTTGATCCTAGCACCATGAGGTTTGACTTCTGAACTATGAAAATTAATGTGTTGTTTAGCATTTGTGATGATGTACTATGTTGGTAAGAGGAAATTAATAGAAGGGAAAGTAGAGGTCAGAAGTCAAACCCTTGGAGAGATGAAACTTTAGAAATGATGCTAGAGCAATGGTCTGGTACAGAAGATACCAGACTGAAAAACAAACAAACAAACAAAAACCCTGAAATCACAGAAGCCAGGAGAGACATTTCTAGGACAATAATGGAGGCTGATGGGTTAGAGCATGGTCAGAGTCAGAGGGACTCTTTGTTGTGTGGCTATGGAAGATTAAGGTATCTGGTTGGGAATGACCATTTTAATGTGAAATGGAATGTTAGAAATTGATTTTCAAGTAGATAGCTATTTGTATATAAATATATAAATAACCTATTGATGACGTCTATGTTTTCATCTTTCTTGCGTGGAAGGAGTTGGGTTTACATTGACTAGTACTGATGACATCTATCTTTTCATCTTCCGTGCATGGATTGTCTGTGTTCATATTTTTCATTTGCTACACTGCATTCCTGAGATCCATCCTTTTGTTCTTTCAAGCTAAAGTGTAAAAGCTAAATATTTATTAGTCAACTTTTTGTAGTCTGAGGAAATTTCAGCTGGGAAGGGACAGGAAAAGTGGCCATGCAGATGGGGCAGCTCAGACAATGTGGCATGCTGTGCTTTGTAGAACTCTGGACTCTCTTCTTCCCTTTGTAGTATTTTGGGACTTACTCCATCTGGCAAAAGATCTCTAACATACTGTTCGGCGTTGTATAATGATGGAACTTTTATTTTAGTGGAGATATCCTGCAGTCCATTTCCCTTGATTTGACCCATCTCTCCCCTGGAGTATTTTCTACCAATGTTCAAAGGAAAAAGCTAAAAATTGAATTTCAAGACATCATGATTATAGTGGGATAAGGTAGTATCCACAACCTCTGTTTGTTGAGGGGGGTATGTTAGTCAGATTTCTGTCACTTTCACAAAATACCTACCACAGTCAACTCAGAAGGAGAAAAGATTTATGTAGCTCATGCTTTTCAGAGGTTCCAATTGAGGGTTTCTTGGCCCTGTTGCCTTTGGGCCTGTGATGAGGAAGTGCATCCTGTGGGGAGTGCTCATTACAAGTAACTGCTCACTCCCAGAGGCTAGGAGGCCAAGAGAGCAACAGAAGAAGGACCAGGGTCCCAACATTCCCCTACAGGACATGTTCCCCAGGCCCTAACTACCTTCTGCTAGGCCTGGAATCCTAAAGCTTCCACCCCCTCCCCAAAGCACCTCAGACTAGTCACCAATCCTTTATCTCATTAGGGTTTGGGGCATCTCAGACCCAAACGATAGCAGGCTATACTCAGGAGTACAGCTGTTTGTGGATACTTCCTTCTCCCCCAGTAACATGTGTTTCTTTCTTGTGACTGGCGTATTAAATTGCATTCCGCTACACTCTTACTTGGGAGCACTGCTGACTGGGTTTAGCTGTATATTTTTTTTTCTCTAGTCATTTGTTGAATTCTATAGAAGGAAAATTAAATATCATTTACTATCTTAGCCTGGAAACTTGAAAACAGTATTCCACCAGTCACTTTTATTCATTATTTAGTAAAAGCAGTCTACCAAAATTATATTTCTGATGTGGGATTAATAATTTTATAACATGGAATTTATTATAAAGACTGCTAGAACTAACTTGTGTTTTTAATTTCCCCAAAGTACCTCGATTGTGTAGTGATAGGAACAATAAACATCAAATATAAATAAGTACTTGTACCTGACAAGTAATTTATAAATATTTTACATGTACTGCAACCATATTTATTTATCTATAGATAATACATAGTCAGACTATCTCTACAAATAAAAGTGCTGACCATACAGAGTGGTAATTCATAGGTATTACATGTCTCTTCTCTCTAGTTTATTTTCCCCTGCATCCTTTCCTGTAATTATTTCCTTAACTCATGGCTGTCAGTTCTACTTTAAGGCAAAAGCCAGGAAACTGCAGCTTTTGAGTTTATGCCTGAACAGATTTTCTGCCTTGGAGTAAGATAATATTTCTAACAGTATATTCTAGCCTTTATTAATCTGCTGCTCTAAGTTAGGAACCCCAGTATATTCCTGCTAAACTTCCTGTAAGCATATGTGAAAACAAAACAAAGAGGCTAAAATCACAATATTGCATGAAAAATAAATATGCAAGAGAGCTAGTTCAGATGCCATCACTGTGTGCAATGTGTATTTCATTCAACATAGAGGTGCCATATAATCCTGTTTTAGTTTACATTCTTTACCTCTATGGATGTGTCTACAAAAATTCAGTCAGACTCAGAAGAGAATGTTGGATGGGGTCATGATATATAACTATGCTGTATTGATGTTCATGTGCATGCACACTTACACAGAAAACCCGATGTACTGATAACAAGGAAAACACAAAGTTGGTATAGAACATTAGCCAACTACTCTGAATTAATGCAGTGAGGTGACTGTCAGACAACTGCAGTTTGCACACCTGTGACTATTAACCTGCCCAGCTTTTTCTCTTGGACACAAAGTCATTTCTTTGCATTCTAAATATCTTATCAGTTCTATAACAAAGGACTAACAACATGCCTTCCATTTATTTTTATTGTTGTAAGAAACAAAAAAAGATTGCAGGAAAATCTGATTTCTTTCATTAAAATTATTTTAAATTATACCAACAAGCATTAAATTTAAATAAGTATATATAAATTATTTAAAAGATCATAATTTTATTCTATCTTATGTCGGTATCTGGAATTATTAGAAACAACCAGGAAGCCAAGTAATTTCTAGATACCAAATTCATTCAACCTATGACAAATTCCTAATGAAATACCAATGCAGAGTCAATAGGCAATTCCAGATGCACATTAGCTTGAGATGAAGTTTTTGATGTCAACATATGGGAACTAGAAGCCATTTGGATTAATATAAAGATTATCCCAAATCAGGGCAGCTCTTTCTTGGTTTATTTTTGTATAATCCTTTTCTTTTGGGTCTGAATATATTAAATAATGCTCTGCTTAAATACATGCAATTCGATATATACTGCTAATCATGGACAGAATTCATTAGTCCCCAAACCTGATTCCTATTGGTTCTGTAACATTAATTTATATGAGGCATGTGCTTGTGTGGCTTCCACATATTCGATGTGACTATAACAGATTTTGGCAGGCTAATCTATATCAGCCATATCCTGTACCTTTATAATTTACCTGAAAACTTTCTGCATGGTCAAGTTGTTCACGCATATTTAGCCAGTAGAACTCCAGGAAATCATTTACCTTGGGTAGCATATTGCTGGTAGGAATTAACTTGAGTGCTCTATTTCCTCTGCTTCATAAGGGTACAGGGGAGTCAGTACTAAAAGGCTCTTAACGCTCTTCATTCTATCCCACTACCTAAAGCTGTGGGTATCCCATGCTGTGAGCCTACTTTCTCTCCAAGTAACTCTGAATAACCAAGTGGTGAATTCATAGAATTTATAAAGGCAAAATAGCTGTATGTTGATGTATGAACATCTTTTTCACCCATTGAGTAAGAGCTGATATATCTAAATCCCAAGGGATGAAAGAGAATGACTTCTTGGGTTTAGTTCTATTTATCGACTAAGCAGCATCTTCTATAATTGGGAATTGTGCTAAATAGTCAGTATTATCCCTTTGTGTACTATCTATTCCTAAGAAGGATGTAGACGTTGATGACGAGAATAGGGAGGGCACTGGTTGGCATTTTATTAAGGTATAGTTAATAAAATGTCTTATCACTTGGCATAAATTTTGTTTGTCTGACTGAATAGCTATATTATTTTAGGAAGACACTTTATTAACAATAAAAACTTCAACACCATTACACAGAATACAAAACCCTCTCTTGTTTGTCTAATTTGTCACTTTACTATTGCTAAGATAAGGTTTGGATAAATTGAAGTCATATAACGTCATATAACTTGGTAGAATTTTAAATATTTTTTAATTTAAATATAATTATATACAATACACACACATGCATATATATTGCAACCTTGATCAAAGTATATAACATTTACAGCATCCTCTAAAATTTACCTATTTTCTTAGTCTTTTAAACTTCAGAGAATAATGGGAAGTCATTGGCTTTGCCCAATTCCTGGCTACTCTGAACTCAAATGAAGCAAGTTAAAATATCACTTGGAAACTATAAAATCATACTTTGTAAACCACACTATAAAAACCTTTGTAATAGTGAAAGATTTTCCCTAACCCAGAGATCACTCCTCATGTTTTGTCCTCCCAACTATATCTACACACACAGACACTTATGGCTTATCTCTCAACAGACTAAATCATTCAAAGGGGGTTTTTGAGAAGGCTATGCAAGCAGCAGGAATTATAGTGATAGGCATAATTTCATTCAGACTTAAGGGTAAGTAGTACAAATGATTTCCTGCCTCTTCCTTTCCCCTTGGTAAGTCCCATGCATGTTTGTATGCTCCATGTACTAGTAAAGTATGAAAATGCTTAGCTTCCAAACTAGCTGTTACCTACATACTCACTTTAAAGAAGAAACCTGATAAACAAAGCAAGACAACTCAATTGTAGGTATTTCTTTAAGGATCATTAGCACATTGTAGCATCATGCTTTGTTTCTATTTATTTTCTTCAAAGGTTAATTGTCAGTGTTAACACATTCTTAAAAGACTCTCTAAAGAGAGTGTGAATAACCAGAGGAAATCACCAGATTTAAATCACTGGGAATCTGCATAATAAGTGATAAATTTCTTTGGCTTATTGGTATTTGTTTTCTGCTCATATGTGATCCATCTTTCTGAGTAAATGTACAAACTACCATTTTTTAAAACAATTGAACCAAATATTTCCTTTACTATAATCCATGATTTAACCTCTCTCTATGGAATCATATCATTTCAACTTCCAGAGATTTTTCATCTATTTTAATGTTGGGTAATATTCCTTGGATAATCAGAAATATTCATGACAAATACCCATGTACATGTTACTCTGAGAGAAACTGCTGTACATAGCACATTCTAAGAAGTTAGTTGTCAATAATTAGATTTATTGACTTCAACTTTCTTCTTTTTCAAGTTCCTGGTTTGAACCGATATTGACCCCAAATGTTCTGAGCCATGTAAACCAATTTACACATTTAAAAAGGATTATTATTGTGATGATGGTAGGAAACATGAAAAATTTACAACAGTTTTATGCTCTAGAGTTGCCTGTGATAAGTCAGGCACAAAGGATAAGATTTTTAAATGTATCAGATAAAAATTTAATACTTAGGAAAGTGGCTGGGACCAGTAATGTTATAATTGTAGTGCACAGCCAGGATGTTCGAAACATCTTCCTAAGGCTTATTTTAATATGCTCAGGCCTGACCTAGACTCATAGTACTTAGGTATCTGTAAGAATGCCGACTGCTAATCTTCACCAGACCCTGGCCAGTTACTGACAAGAGAAATGTCCACAAAGTAGAATCATGTCCCAATAATTTAAATGTATTCAAGTTTTTCTTATAGTTTAGACATATATATATATATGTATAAAATTAGTAAAATGTTAGAACAGATTTTATTACTTACTATAGAGGAAATATCAATCACCATTGTCAAAATCATTATGATTAAGAAGTCAGTAGATGTCACTACACATAAGGAAGTCTTTATAGATAAAATATTAGAGTAATTGAGGTTTCCTTTGTACACATGTGATTAACGGGGGCGGGAAAGATGAAATAAAATTGAGAAGATATTGACACAAAGAGGTCACTAATTATTCTCCCTACTTTTGAGCATCTAAGAATGAACATCAATGACTATGGGCTGGAGTATGAAATACTATCACCGTTATGTTTTAGATACAGTAGAAACATCAGTAGCTAATCTCACAAGAGATATTCTTTAGGTATACTTTGCTCTTTACATTTAGAAACTAGAGAACCAGAATCACAGTCATGTTGAAGGCACCAGCCACATATTTGAGAAGGCATCGACGGCCTGAACAATGGCATGCTGGACAGCACAGAGCACAGGCCTCTGAAGGAAAGCAAGTGCTTGAGTGTGGATAGTTCCCAGTGCAAGGAGGGAAGAAATGAGAACTGGGCTGGAGACGCAGGTAGGCAGCTTTATTCTGTGTTTGCTGGGGAACCATGGAAGTCATTCGAGGTGGGGCAGTAGGGTGCAGCATGGTTTTGAGAAGGTACCAGGGAATAGAGAAGTCTGTGGTCATCAGCTAGGGAATGCTCTAAAGAGCGCTTGATGTAGAACTCAACCTGTAGGAGAAACAGGAAAGAAGGGGGCAGGTACCAGGGCAGTTTTATAGCAAGCAACAGGACAAAGCTCTTTTCCTGCATTTTATCCTTCTTTCTCCCTTTTAGATAGAGTTACCCTTCCCCTTTCCTCTCTCCTCCTCCTTTTTTGCATCTTGTAGAAAGATTTAATTTTTAAAAGATTTAATAGATACCTTTTCACACAGCGCTCAAAACACAAAAAGTACATAATGAAAAATCGCTCTTCTTCGTGCATGCACAGCTCCTCCTTTGCCTGTTCTCCCCTGTGGGGCCAGCTATTGTTCCTCCCAAAGCTTTTGTGCATTGTTTCAGAGCAATTCTATGCGTTTGTGATTATACATATACTCTTTCAAAGACTTTTAAAAATAACTTGTGTGGAGACTTTGTGTATATACTTGACAAGTTAATTAGTATGCTCGCTGCACTAGATTAAAATCCCATTAATTAATTTGATGGGTCATTTGATTGTATAACTTTAAAAGAAAATGCAGACCTTCTTTTGCAGATAACAATGAACTCACTGCAGATATTCACATGAATCATCTTCCTTGGGAGATGAAAGTATTATTAAAATACCTTTTCCTTTTCCTTTTGAGAGTCTCTGAAGGCTATGAATCTAGGGTCTATCTATGGTCCAGATGAATCTAAAAAATGCTACTTTAGCCTATTAAAATTTTTGATTATTTAACAACATATTACTACCCTAAAAGACTTTTACCTTAACTGAAGGATGCGTGAAACTATAATGAAATGGTGGTGATTTTGCTTTTAGAAATCATAGAAACGTCCTTAACCTTCTTCACTTGTAGGTTGTGGCCATCCCATGCAGTAAAACATTCCAGTTTCTATTTTCAACTGGTGTGCTCTGCAGTGAAACTGTTACTGTAATAATTCCTGGAAGGACAGAATATATGATGCTTTCATAAATAAATATTAGTGCATTAGTCTTCTTCCAACCCAAGCCAGATTTTTCTGGCTGCTTATTTCCCTAGGTGGCCAGAAGAATACAATCCTTGATATAAAAACTTGGCTGCCTTGGATACATATCTGATCAGAAATAGCATTCTCATTTGCATAATGCTCTTGTATCCCTGCTGCTGAGATATGGTACAGTGATTATCTAATGGGCATAATAAAATAACCTCATACGATTATAAACACTATGTTTTAATTTGTGGTTGTCTTGTGCTTACATTCGTCTCTCTTAATATACACTTGCTCAAGGACTAAGCCCTTGAAAAATATAAAACGTTAGACTAAAATTAATCATTATGCCATGTTCCAATTCCAGCATTTCTTAATATGATTTGCCTTCTTAATAGCTTTGAAATTCATTGAGATAATTGAAAAGAGAATAAATTTTAAAAAATATTAAGCACAATATTGTTAAATTGTACATTTTCCACCAAAAAGAAGCTAGCTAGTGCAGTAACTGAGCCCAGTGTGGTGGTGCACATCTTTAAGCCCAGCACTCAGGAGGAAAAGGCAGGAGAATCTCTGTGAGATTGAGGCCAGCCTGGTCTACATAGTGACTTCTAGGTCAGCTGGAACTACAGGGATACCCTGTCTCAAAAAAAAAAAAAAAAAAAAAAAGAAATGCAGTAACTCTCTCCTATTTCAAGCAAGATTCCTGCAGCTTATTGAGTTCCCTAGCATGCTAGAGTTTTTACAAAGTAAAATTTTTATTCTCATTATATTGAACCCAAAATTATGGTAATGAACTCTACATTTCTTTCTGAATGAATATTCTTTATACCAGACCTCTAGAATAAATACTTATCTGTTTTGTTCAGTGTCTTTTTTCTAGTGCTAAAAGCATATGTAGTGATCAGCAAATACTTTTAAATGAACAAATACATTAAGTATAACTCATTTTAAACATTTCTTGTACATTTTTAACTTCAATATTTTTCCTTCTTACAAAATAAAAATTAGATAGGATGAAAATAAGAATCAGTCATTTTCTGGTTTGATTGGTACAATATATTCCGGTTACATTGAAACCCAGAATAAAAAAGTTAGTATTTCAATGGTACCATTATTTCCTATACCTCATTTCACTAGTGCAAGGTGACTGTAAATATGGTAAAGCTACAAATAATAGAATAATAATAATGATAATAACAGTAATGTATTTTTAAAGAACTAGAAGGAAGGCTGCAGAGCTCGATGTAGTCACAGAGGCAGACTGAGATAGATTGGTACTGGGAGAGTCTTGTTTATGCTAATAAGATTGCCATTAATGAGCCTTTTAGTACAAAGTGCCCTGCAGCACGCCACACAGTTCATCATAAGCTAATGAAAGAGGTGCTTTAATTAGAAAGATAACAAGTGATTCAGGGGAAGAGGGAAAGGGAAGGATTCCAAACCACCACAGCTACACACACAGAGAGACTGCTGCCAGATGAGAGAGCACTAGCGAGCCATGCTGGAAAGCAGGCCAGCTGCACAGCCTTGCACTGCAGCAGCTAGGAATAAAGGAGGGCGGCAGGGTTCTCAGGGAGAAAGCATACCCCAAAGCATTAGAATATCGCAGAGCCGTCCCAGGCCTCCATCACAGGACATAACATTAAGCCAAACTGAGTCTCTTATTTGTCAGGAAGAATATCAGAATATCTCAAATTTGGAAATAATTCACTAAAATAATCTTACATTTATTGTCCCCTCTATTGGTTTAATCTTAAAATATGTAATTGTGTCTTGACATTCCTTAGAGGAGCAATGTTCTAATAGTTGAAAGAAGAGAAAAAGAACAGTCCAACTCTAAGGAAATCTTGCCAGCCATTTGACTATGGGGACACTGATTACCAGTAAGAACTGTGCTTGCTTAAAATGAATAGATAGAAAATGGAATGTAAATATTGCATCTGACTAAAAATCAATGATACTGCATATCTCCCAGGACGCCTTGCTGCTCATTGTGTCGTTATTCATGCTTTCTTCTCCTGGAGACCCAGAGCAAGTATTTGGTTTGAGAAGATAATACCACACACAGGCAAGATCTGGATATAATAGATTTATATTTGTGAGCAAGGTATTGATTTTCATCTGCATATAACTTTGAATTTTCCTTCTAGAAAACAAAGATACCCACAGAAATTAGTAGTGGATCTCTAGAAATATATTGGAAGAGGAATATTAAGCCCATACACTATAGTGTGACTAATGGCATGTGGTCTGTCTTACATTAAAATAAGATAAATACGAAACTGAGAACATTTAAAAGTTCTTTGTTAGCAATTTGACATTTTTTTGCCTATTGAATTTAATAATGAAAATCGAGGCTTTTGTGAATGTATTTTTATTCTGTTTCATTTTGTATTACTTTTCAAATAGTTTTTGCATGTGTAGTAAGTGATTAGTGTTTATCTATCATTTGATAAGAAACCAAAAGTATATTTTGGCACAGATACTTCAATAGACCCTAGACTATGTCACTGTTATAGTTTAGGTAAGTGACCCCCAAAGGCCCATGTTGCAGGCCTGGTCCCAGCTGAAAACACCATTGAGAAGGGTGGGCCTGCTTCAAGAAGTGGAGTCTCATGAGTGGTAGTGTGGTCACTGGGTATACTCTTGACAGGGAGGTTGACACTCAGCTCCTTCCTGCCTCTTTTTCTTTGCTATCTGACCACCATGAGGCAAGCAACTTCCACCGCCATGTCCTGCCTTACAACAGGCCCAAAGTGATGGGATCCATTGATCAGGGATTAAAACCTCTGAAATGGGAACCAAACAAACCTTGTCCTCTTTTAAATCACCATGTTAAATTATGTTGTTTGTCTAGGGGAAAACTAGCACAATGACCTTGCGAAACGTATTCATAGAATGTCAGAACTTGTTTAGAAGTCTCCTAAATATCTAGGGTTTTGAACCTGTTCCTTTTCATAAAATATTTTATGACTTCTTTGAGAAATTCATGCAATATACTTTGATTCTACTCACCACCCAGTCCTTTCCCTGATTCCTCTCAGATCCAACTCCATCTCCCTACCCAGTCAGTCACTTTCATGTCTTCTTTGTGGTTTTTTTTTTTTTGAAGAACCTGTGCACTTCATTTTGTGCTATCTGTATTCTTCTGTGCGTAGGGATATCTTGCAGAGCATGGTTAACCTACCAGAGGCCACACCCTTAGAGAAAACTAACTCTTTTTTCCCCAGACGCCATCAACTGTCTGTAACTTCAGTTAGGCATGAGACTTGTGAACAGTTTTCCCTTCCATGACAGAATGTTGACTAGCTTGGTCCTATGATCTTATGCAGGCCTTGTGTAGACAATCACTGCTTCTCCACTTAAGGGGGGAAATTATTTACTTATTATTAATGTGTGTGAATTCTGTGTGTGTATGTGTGTGTGTGTGTGTGTGTGTGTGTGTGTGCATGTGTAGGTCAGAAGACAACTTTGTCGATTCAGTTCTCTCTCTCTCCACTTTCACCTGAATTCTGGAACTTAAACTCAAGTTTCCGGCTTGCTCAATAAGCACCTTTACTTGTGGAGAAGCCATCTCACTGGCTTTACAGCTTATTTTTTGAGAGAAGATCTCTCACTGGAGCTTGCCATTTCCGTGAGATTGACTGGCCAGCAAGCCTCTAGGATCCTTCTATATCTACTTCCCTCCCTCCCTATGTCACTGGAACTGTGGATGCATACCACTGTACCTGAATTCATATGGGTGCTTGTGTATCAAGTACTTTACCCAATGAACTATATCTCCCAAGACCTTTCTCTGTAATTTAAAAAAGTAAAGACGTCTTCAGTTCAGTTCTGTAGGACTGGCATCTGGGAAGGGTCTTCTTGGTGTGTGGCAACATGGAGCAGTGTTTAGAAGAGTACCTAAGGGAACAGGAGGACATGTGAGCCAAGGGATAGCCAAGAAAGCCAAATTTGCTTTATGACAGAACAGTGCTTATAATAACTAAGCTACTCTCATGATCATGGCCTTGATCCATTAGTAATGGTGTGCCCTGGTAATCACATCATCTCTTAGAAGTTTTGACTCTCAATAATAGCATACGGTAATCAGATTTCAATACTTAATTTTTGAACAGCCATTCAAAGGACAAGGCCCAGTGAGCCTTTCCCACTCTTTCTCAAATCTTGCATTCTGCTTTCTTCATTATTGTGGGATAACGTTGTCTATATATTCAAAAAGAATTGAACTCCAGCTTCCTATCAGCAAATTTACAAATGGGAACTCCAGGAAAGTGAAGGAATGCCCGTCCCTGAGAGTCAACCTTTGTGTTTATACCGAGATCCAATTTCTGCCTTTTCTAGGTCCTGTGTTCTTGGTCTCTTCTCCTTTTCATCAGCCCTTAAATGAACTTCATGTTGTCATGTTCTGGATATGTGTCCCTCAGCCTGGGAGCTTCGAGCAGCTTCCCTACTGTCTTAATACATCCCCTACTTCCCCATAGTCTGTAGTTCTCACCTCCTCTCTCTCTTCAGACTTTTCATTTAGCTTCTGATCTTACCACACATAAGAAACTGTGCTTACCAAAGTCAGCGGGTTTTCTTGCTACTAAATTAATTAAATCTTTCCTTGTTCTCTTTCCCAGTTCTTCTTCCCACTGCTGACTCTTTTTTAATCACTGTACCACACCCTCTTTCCATCCCTACTGATACTGAAATCACAAATTTCGATGTAAAACTGAAGTCTTGATATTTCTCAGTGTTCTGTCTTAAAGACTCTTATCTCAGTGTGCACATCTTTTCCTAGGAAATGTCTTACTTATTTCCTATTGTATCTTTAATAACCCCCTGTTTACATGCTCATAATCCCCAAGTTCATCTTTCCACGGGTAATTTTCTCCTCATTGTTACATCCCGAAATCCCTCTTCCAACAAGATGCTTGTAGTGGGACTGTCCAAGTCAGGAGCTCCATGACCGGAAGTCCTGTTTTACACTAATTTGCCTTGTTCACCACTGATCACTGGGCACCTGAGTATTAGCCTTGATTGCTCCCTTTATTTTATTTTAGGATACCTTGATAGGAAACAATCCATCCCCTTTCTATGCATCCTCTCTGTTTCCTCATCAGTTGATCATTTTTCTTTTAACAACAAGCAGTTTCCTTTTTCTATATCAAGATCTTCCTTCAACATTTTGTCTACACTGCAAACTGATTTTTTTTCACTGTAAATCTAATGCTTGTATTATCATGTTGTATTAAAAGTATTCAATGACTTTACATCACATGGAGGATAAAGTCTTTAGTAAGTTATACGCAGTCCTTTGTTTCAGACGTTACAACTTTTTTTGTTTGCGTATTTTCCTGTTCCACACATGCTGTTCTTCACTTAGATGGTTAAATATATCTCACTTCATCGAATTTATCTACTTCTTCTCTTCTCTGTCTTCAAACTTTTGCAAAGAGCTTTCATTGCTCTTGATTTTTCTAATCTCTGTCTCTCTCTCTCACACACACACACACACACACACACACACACACACACATGCTCCCCACTGCCACTACACATCTTCTATAGGCAAATCATATATCATCTGAGTCTCAGCTGTAACTTCCACTGGTAAGCTTCCCTTGAGTCTATAGAAATGCTTTGCAGATTCTTCTTTATGCTTCCACAGCAATTAATATTTCGTTTACATAATACTTGTCACATTCTATTGTACTTTTCTATTTTTGCCTTTTTATCCCCCATTAGCGTGTCAGCTGCACTGGGGCAAGAATAGTTTGTTTGTTTTGACTATAATGTTCTTGGCACATAATAAGTTCTAATAATTACTCACCTCTTGAATTCTGGAAGAAAGGAATAGAATAATGCAGGCAGAATAGAGCTGGTAGAGGCAAGAAGAAAAGGAGATTCAAAGTAGATACAAAACAAGGTCAGAGATTTAGGAAATTTGAATCCGAATAATTACGGATGTGCCTCCTTAGGCTCTCTTGTCATTCAGGACCAAAAAGGCAAAATTCATGAGTATTCATTGTTGACCACATCTTTTCCACTTGGTCTGGCTTCTATAAGTTCTAATTTTATGCTTCTTCAAATCATTTTTTTCACAGTGTCCAGGTACCTTGTTTTTCTTTTTAATTTTAGCTCTGATATTATCAAGTATACCCTTTGAAACACTGGTCTGCCTGGACTTGTCACCCAGTGATGATCCTTCTTTCTAGAAACTCACACTGTCATATGCAAAACTCTCACGTCTTACTGAAAAAAAAAATGAAGTAACAAGGTTATCTAGCTGGAAAATATGGAATTACATTAGCAAATATACAAGGCAATTGCATTGTGCCATGTGACTACTCAAAGTGCTTTGTGACTAGCCACCTGAGAATTAATCTCCTCTATCATTTATAACATTATAGATATGCTAGAACAACCCATCACCCTCCTAGAAACTAACTTGTGGGGATCCTGTTAGATCGTCAAAATATGGTAAGAGTTAACTCCCATTCAGAACTAAACATGTATGTTCCCAATGCTACTAAGTTCCAAGTTGAACTTAGAACATCTTACTTTACACTAAGTAGAGCTAAAGTGTTTCAAAAACACCAAAATTTAAATTTTCTATTCACAAAAGGCACAATCAACAGGATAAAAATACAACTGGTGCTTTAGGAGAAAATATTTGCAAATCTTGTATTTGATAAGGGGCTAATATTTAGACTATACACGGAACACCTATAATTACCAACAGGAAGAAGACTATCCAATTTTAAAATCAGCAGAGGTTTTGAGTATAAAATTCTTCAAAGAATATTCAGAAATGCCTCCAAATATATAAATATTATTAGGAAAAGGCCAGCTAACACCATAATGAACAGTCACCTTATACCTGCTGGGACAGCCACCATTAAAGAATTCAAGAAATTAACAAATATTGGTGAAGGTGTCATATTATCCTATTTTCATTATTGTAGTCAACCATCAAAAGTAGGTTGTTTATAAAGAAACAGAGACTAGTTTGACTCACAGATCAGACGTTAAACGGGACACTACTATCTCCAGCAAGGATTCCAATGGCACAGGTTGGGATGTGTGGCAGGAAGATCACATCTCAAACAGGATGGCAAAGAGCGTTTCAGGGATTAAGCTCAGGTTTTTATACTTTATGCTCATGAAACGTCACTCCAGGAAGTCAGTATTCTCTTCTAAGGGCAGTGTTACCAATGACATCAGGGCCTTCCAGTAGGCACATCTCTTTAGAAGTTGACTACTCTCAAAACACCCATGCCTAGCATTCAAGGTATTGTGTATGTGTGTGTGTGTGTGTGTGTGTGTGTGCACGTGTGTGTGTGTGTGTTGGGGGAAATTCGCTATATTAGAGCAGAAGCAGAGGAATTAGGACACTTATGCACTTTTGGTGGAAATGTAAATTGACACAGCTACTCTAAAAAAGTATGTGGTTCATTAAAAAACACACACACACACAATCACGTGACCCAGAAATTGTACTTTGTAATAGCTATCCAAAAAAGAATGAAATAAGTGACATTTATGTTCATTTCAGCATTTTTTCCAATAACCAAAGGTGGAAAAACCTGTATCTGTTAGTGTGTGGAAAGATAAGAGAATATGGTGGGATGGGGTCTTACTCCACTCAGACATTCTGCATCCTGGATGAACATGGAGGACATCATACTTCCTAAGGTCACTCAGTCAAAAGAAGAAAATTACTGTGAGATTCCATTTATCAGAGGAACACAGCGTAGTCAATCAAATTCAGATAGGCAGAAAACGCAAAGGCTGTGGCCAGGAGCTGAAAGAGAAACACTTGGGAGCTCCTTAGTGAATGTAAAATTTTATTTTGTAAGACAAATCAAGGTCTGGTAATTTACTGCAGAAGAATGTAAAAGATAATTGCACTAGTGAATTGCACCCTGACAACTGGATAAGAAAGTAAAATTTGAATATGTTTTACCACAATTTAAGAAAAAATTTGAAGGTACAAAAATATTTTTCAAAATTCATATACATATGCCCTTTGTTTAAAAATATTGTAGAATTAATGGTAATGCATAGATGTCAAAGAACTCTTTGTGGAAACAGAAAAATGAATTAAATACTTGCTTGTCTCTGTTCCACTCTGAAAGTTATTGTTTTAAGAAGAAAAATACCTCTTATTACTGAATTTTCTTACTTTTTAATGGATTTATAATTTTTATAATAGCTACAACTAAAAGATGACTTCATATATGTATTAAAATGCTGAAAACATCATAACACATCCATATGTATGCATGTGATATGTATGTATGTGTGCAATGTATGTATGTATCACAATACCTAATACATAAATTAGGTTATCCAGAAACCAGTGTTGAATGAGCTGTCTTTGGGATGCATGATGTAAAATATTTCTAAGCAGTATAGCCATACCCCATTTTTGGTTTTCAAGAAACTAAAATTTAGTATAATCAAACTTAAGCAATGAATTAACAAGTGAAGTAACTCAGATGAATTGCTGAGTGTTTGTGAGTAGACTTAGAGAAAAGCCCACCCAATGGGCAGTAGTGCCTGGAGATAGCTGTTAAGATTTTGAGGACTATGAACAGCCAAATAAGAGCTAGAAACAGATCCTCCCCAGACAACTGACCATAGCCCAGTGAATGCCTGGATTGCTCCATGTGATGGCCTTGGCCCAGAAACATCCAGCTAAACTGTGTCTAGATTCCTGATTTAAAGAAACTATGGGATTAAATTTTATCTTATTTAACGTTAGTAAGGTTATACATTGATTAATGACGAATATATACTCAAATACAATAAACCTTTTATATTAGTATCTTATATTTCCATACATTTTAAGGTGAAGCTACATAATACAATATCTTTTGCTACAGTTTCTAGTGAACACCCTTGTCCCAGATCTTAAATATTGGCGAGGTCAAGCTGGAGAGGTTTGGATCCAGATAGTCAGCCTGATTTAAAAATGCACTATTCTAGTCTATTACTTTTCCTTGTTCTTAACAAACTCTCTTTTTTTCCCTTCTTAAGCAAAATTAGAACATATGTTTTCTACTCTGCCTCTAAATATTTGAGAGTATCAGAAGAAAAATGGTACATACTTATGAGCTGTGTGGGGTGCTTGAGTAAGTCATGTCCTTCATAAAGACAATTCTAATTGTTAACTGGGTTCTCAGTAAGCATCGGAGTGAGTCTTCATCCCCTGTTCAAAATCGGACTCATTCTTTTCACACAGCGCCATGATTCATTGCTACACCAGGACTACAGGACTACACCAACAGTTTCCAAAGTAATCTTCATCCCCTTCTAATTTCCATTTGTTTTAGTGTGTTGTCTCAAATTCACAGTGGAACCAAATCACTAAGGTTATGGTATTGAAGTAGAGACCCCCAAAATGGTAGGTCATGAGGCCCCTCTTTCTTGAATGAACTAAGATCCTTATTATCAGGGCTACAGGATCCATCTCTTCTGTCTTCTACCATGCCGGGACATAGTGCTCTTCTTCTCTGGACTACACAGCCCCCACCAGGCAACCAAACCTACCAGCCAGTAGCCTTCTTAGCCTCCAAACTGTGAGAAATCAATCTCTCTTCTTCCCCTAGTCTCAACTATTTTGTGATAGCAATACAAAATAGACTAAGATATTTTCTTTTCAGCCTATTCTCAACAAAGAACCCAGAATGGTACTGTTAAAACATAGGCCAGTGTCTGTCCTTCTTCTGTTCAAAGCTCTGCAATAGTTTCTAAGTACTTTCAGAATAAAAGACCTTTCAGTAGACTACTGTTCTCTAGCCCCAAATCTGTAATTTACAATCCCAAACTCAGCTATACCTCTAGCCCTGTTTCATTCCAGCTGCATTAACCCATGGCATATCTCCCGCTTTCCAAGAACACTGTCACGCTTAGGCTTTGGTTACAGTTGTCTGAAACAGTCTTTACCCAGATATGTTCTTGGTTGAACCCTATTTCCTTCTCAACTTCATTTTTTTTTCTGGAAGACTTACATTGACCCCAATCAAATATTTAGCGCCCCTGCCCAGTCCTTCAGAATTCACCATCATTTTATCATCTTTAATTATCCTAACTGATATATTATTTCTTATATGACATATAACATATACTTATCATATGGTAAAATTTGTTCATTACCTGTGTTTCTTTACTTAACAGTAAGCTCCAGTTGGAGAAGGAACTTGATTTTGTTCACTGTTATGTCTCTAACTTCTTGATAACACTCAGGCACATAGTAGGCACCTAACAGACACTCACTCAACTGAGTTGTATACTGACCTGAATTGATTTCCCTTTTCAGTTCTTGAAATGTGAAAAGTGGTAAGAAAGTCTTGATGATAATTAAATAGAGGTTCTGAAAATGCTGTAGCCACTAAATGAGAAAACCCTCTGGCAACAAAGTCCTTGTTTTCATTCAAAATAAACAACCTGATGGAGCATATTAACAAACAGGGACATGATTTATTCATTATCATTTGCTACATCTTGACTGAGAAAATTAAATTGGTCTACTGATACTTGATACACTCTGAGACCTTTTCAATTTCTTTCCTGTCTTTCTCTTGTTAATTTTCTTGTTTTCTTTAAAGAATTGCAGGAAAATAAACAATATCCTGCCTCTTTGGCAAGTAATAGATCACTTGGCTTCTTGAACTTCTTCATGGACTGTGTCTCTACAGGTTTACTTACCAATCTAAGAAGGATGATAGAATTAGAGTGATTTCTTACTGGAAACCATGCACAGAAGGAGTAAATGCCTCCTACTTTGGCCACAGTGCAAAATAAAACAAATGACCTGAAAAAGGCACTCTGTAATATCCACTTAAAATTATGTTTTTATCTCAGGAAAGTACTTTCCAACACACCCTTTATGTTCCTGTTCTTATGAACACTCATTTCAAATTAAGATTTGAAATAGAAAAGGTACAGTAGACTTCTAATTTCAAGTGAGAATGCATATAAATCAAGTCAAATTATTCTGTACTTAATATTAGGTAAGACATTATTGAACCATTGTTGTAGATCAATTCTTTTTCTAAAATACCCCTATAATGAAAATTTATATATAATTTAAGATAGTGCCAAAACTGAGATTTGGGTTTTAATCATTGTCAAGAGCAATATCTAATACAATCCACGTCTAAAATAGGAATTAGCACTTTTGTTGTCTCCTTTTGTAAATAAAGTTTTATTGAAACATATCCATGTCCATTTTTTACCATATATTGTCTGTGACTACATCTGTGCTACAACAGCAGAGCTGAATATCTGTGACAGAGACTAGGTATTCTGCAAGCCTAAAACATGAGATCTCTGGACCTTTATAGAAGAGATATGCTAACACATATAAAAATAAAACATGGAAGCAGGTCCCCATATTTCATCACACTGAAGCTAACCTCTTCATTTAGTTCTGTTATTTAAGAAGAAAGGAGAACTTGGATACACTTTAGGATTTCAGAGTAGTTTATAGGAATTTTCAGGATAGTTGGTAGGAATTGACCAAGAAAAGACTGAGATATAGATATTTCTTGAATGATGATGAGGTTATGCCCAGATAAAACTATCATAGATGGGAAATATGTTCATTATAAAGTGCATTTTATGTAGGCTTGAATTGCCCAAGCCTAAGTGGCACATCTACTATGTAACTTCGACACCTAAAGCTCACAGAACATAGAACAAGGGGTAATGAGGACACTAATACATCTCTCAATACTCTCAATACTCATCAATGAAGCTATACAGAATCCTATATTAAACTCCACCCTCCTGGGGCTCAGGAACCATTGAAGTAGAGTGGTGGGAAAGATTGCAAGAGCCAGGAAGGAGGTCCAGGACCATACGGAAATACAGTCCTACAGGCAGGCTCCTGGGACCTTGCTCATGAATCTACAGCAATGGTGTCAGCACGCACAAGACCCATGCAAGCTCAAGCAGAAAAAACCCAGTGTAGAACTGGGGGTACGGGCAGCAATCACCAATCTTAGTCAAAGAATTATTGCCAGAGGATTACTGCTGAGTGAGGAAGAGCTGATCTTAAGGGGAACCCTCTTGTGGTTCTGCATGCATGTGTGTGCACACTAAAAGCACACAGGGACATTCACCTGCACACGTATATGTGCATACACTCAAACAAATGCATGCGTGTATAAATGAAAATAGATAAATGAATAGATACATCTTTAAATAAGAAGTGCATAAAAGACAAGGAGTTACCAAGAGACAAACAAAAGGAAAACAGGCAGGTGAATGAAGAACTGCCAGCTAGTACAGAGGAGTTAAAGAACGCATGGACTGAGAACTGGAAATCACAGGCACACTCTGAAGAATTATTCATGGATTTGACCCTGTGAAGAGTCATTTAAGCAGTGATAGAATGTGGTAGCTGATAGGAAACATAATGTTAGCTAGTCCTCCAATGATCTTTGCTGAACAAAAAAGAATTCAAAATGGAACACGAGGCGTATTGCATCCAGGGACGAGGAGCCAGGATGATTAGAAAGTCTCAGCTCAACAGCCCAAAATGGGCATATCAACTTAAGGGAGAATCAAGTTTCAAATAAAAGGATGAGCCAGACCTTGCTAGGTAGAGCCCATGAGTGAGTGGGAAATTTATTGGGAGTGGAATGAAGGATCTTGATATCACTGTGGAAAACCCTATGGGAGATTAAGTAGACTGTTGTCACCCCCAAGAAACTCCTGGTTCAATGAAGAGACTCATCTAATTAGCATACATTTAAAAAGAGCTGACCATGTGCTAGGAGTCACTGTTCTAAGCACTGAAGATACAGTAGAGGGCACAGACCAGACTAGACCCTTTAGCAAGATTGCACAGAGGTAGTGACTGCCATTCAAAATAATTTTTAGCCATATGAGGAGTTATGATGGGTACCTTATTCCATCAACGGCAGTTTCTTACATTGTCTTTTATGCTGTTTTTAATTTTTATTTATTTTTATTTAATGTTGATGCACATAAGTGCATCTATGTTGTGCAATGCCCCAGGAGTACAGAGGAGGGCTGTTGAATCCCTGGACAGCTGTTAGTTGCCCTGTGCGTGCTGGGATTCTTCTGCAAGAAGAGTCAGTGCTCTTAACCACTGAGGTTTCTCTTCAGCTTCACATTTTCAAGCTCTGTGAAGGAAGTAAAATTGGAAAGGAATGTGGGTTTAAGAAGCTAGGAAACTAGGAAGATAGAAGGGTGGCTCTCGGTTTCAAAGGAAGGCATGATGATGACTGAGATGAGTCCTAAAGGGTGAGTGGGTTCTCCGTGGGTGTAGCAATTAGGCAAGCGCAGGGCATATTGAGTGGTGTAAGCAAAGGCTAGGAGAACCCAGTGGGAACAGGAAGATGAGTCACAGGAGAGGAAACAGAAGACCCGTGCGCATGAGGACATGAGACAACAGCTGACTGCAGAAGTGTACGTTTTGAGTGGAGGCCAACAATGGCAGCAATAAAAAGCTCTGTGGGATTAAGTGACCCCACTTAATCTGAAAGACTCTAGCTTGGACTGCTCTTCACCTTGGCACAGAAAAGTGACTGGCGGGTACTACCGTCTGCGTCGCAGCCCAGTCAGCAGGCCCAGTCAGACTTCCAGAACGGATGGCTGGGAAAATACTCCGTGCCTGTGGAGTGAGGTCCAGCTTGGCTGGGAGGACAGTGGCAAAGTGAGGCCTCAGGAGAGATGGAAGCTTGTGGGAAGTGAGAGATTCCACTGGGTCTCCTGGGCTCACAGGTATGTGGAGGCATCTGGGTAGACTTTGCCAAGTGCCCTTGTTTAGGCTATGCCACAGAACATGGAGCTCTTCCTTTCCTGGGGGATCCAGTTCTTGTCCCAAATGAGAAGGACCCGACTCAATGAGGCCCTCCCAAGCTCTCAAATCCAGAGAATGTATCAGCGAGCAGAACTCCTTGAGATAAAGAAATGTGCTGGGTTTGTTTTTATTTCTCTAATATCATTTGGAACAGTTCCCTTCTCAAGAAAAACTGAAAAAAAAAGTCTACTAAACCACTCAGCATAGAAGTGCCATCAACGTGTATTTACATGACTTTCCTCATGACAAGAAATTTTTATTCTTTACATTAAAAGGAATCCAGTTAAAGTTCTATGTGCAAGGATGCAAACTATTTGTACTATTGTTTTTTCCTAATATTTTGTTTTCCTGACTAAAATTACTTGTGGCTTTTTTCTGTTTGTGATTCTCAGCTGGAAAACCTCTATTCATATCACTCAAATCTAAAGATCAGGGTCTAGAAAGCAACCGAGTTAGGAGTATTACTTTGATAAAGCTTTTTGAATATGAGAATAGTCATTGCTTTGAATTGTACTGCTATTTTGTTCAAATAAATATTGGAGTGCCAAAAGGAAACCAAAATGATAATACAATGTCAAATAAAGTTGGTTTTAAAACTTTATAGGGGCAATTTCACAAGGTTCACTTCTAGATGAAGAGTCACAGGCACCCAATGCTGCTGAGGAGAGGAGAATTAGTTTTCTCTGTTGATGAGCCCCCTGATTGGTTATCCAATTCCAGGTTGTCAACCTTGAACATAGTCTATACTAGAAAATTAAGTAGGCTCAATAGTTGTGTGTGTGTGTGTGTGTGTGTGTGTGTGTGTGTATGAAGAAGAGGTCATGAACTTAGAGTGAATGGAGGGACATGGAAGGAGTTGGACAGGGGAGAGGAGTGGAAATGACGTAAATACAGAAATCATATATGAAATTCTCAAAAAATTAAGTAAAAAATTATCTTGATTTGTGCTTGAATCTGACCCTTTTTTGTTATTTATATCAATTTTTTAGTTGATTTTCCCCCTCTGCACGATAGTCTCCCCCTTCTCTTTTGAGGTTTATATCCCAAGACCCTCAGTGGATGCTTAAACCTGGAAACAGTAAGCACGTAAGTTCTTGCCCTATACTTGCTTTTGGTCAGATGTGATTTAGCTTTTATCAGTGCTTAACGGCTTCCCTTGAGCATCTGCTGTATATTCTTGCATTAGCTCTTCATTACTTTTTAGATAATACACGTACTGACCAAAAATGAACTTAAATCCTGACTCATCGAGGGAGGCCTTTAGGACACTATCCTCACAGGGAAAACTCAACCCTGCTCTGTGAGAGCACTGCCACTTATCATCACCCTTTGTTTACAGTCTTGAACCACTTTTCAATTCATGTGACGCACTTCTGCCCAAATCAATTCATATTAATCTTTCCAGTCAGATTTTGTGAGGCACTGGATCAGATGCACTACAAGGGGCAGATGATAGCTACACAGTCCCTTCATCCAGTGAATTTGTCCTTAGATTTTTTTTTTTTAAGTAGGGTGGGATGGGTGAGTGGAGAATCAAGTTTCACTGGCACGGTCTTCCCGCACTGTCTCACCACCTAGAGAAAGCTTGTGTGTGGAAGTGTTGACACAGGTACAAGTTTAGTCCCGACGACAAGCTGGAGAATTTTTTTAATGGAACTGAAACGCCAGCTGTTCCTCACATTCCTCACATTATATTGTCTACCGAAGCAGTCCTCTTTTCAGCAGCTCCAGCCAGGAATCTTTGAGTCATTTTTGATCCTCTCTGATCCTTTGATCAACATCTGATCTGTGCTATGAAGCCAAATTTTGAGTCTATTGGGTTCTCTGTCTTGCACTCCACTCCCCGTCTCTCCTGCAAGCAGGCTGTGATTACACTCTCATAGCCCTGAACTCATTTCCAGCCAGCTGTAGCTCTGTAATTCTTTATTCTTTATATAAGGTTGTCACTGGCTGTTTCAGATTGTTTTAAAGTCTTCTGGTCAAGTCGACCCTGATGCCACGGCCCAAGCCTCATTACTCGGGCACTTCGTGTTCTGAAATGAAGTTACTCTGAAGCGTAGGTTCATATTGTCTCGTCTTCTTTATTGAGCTGAGAGCAAACAGAACTTTCTGGAATCCATTGTCTTTTTTTTTTTTTTAAAGCTTGAACTCATTTCATCTTAATAAAAACTCAGCAGCTTTTATGTGTGGAGGTTTAAGTGAATCAGTGAGCAGATGAGGAAGAGTAAAAAATCTTACCTGTGTTATCTGGGAGCATTTTCATTTGAATACTTCTAGATTGTAGAAGATAGTTTGTAGTTGAACCTTTCCCTCCTCCTCTAATGAGAGCTTTACATCCCCTCCTTTGTAAAGTATCTTGGTCAGGTCTGTCTGCGTACCTTGTACTAGGCAACCTTCTCAGATCCTCTCACCCCAAGTGACTTTTAAAATACTTGACCTTTTAATCTAGAAAATCAAACCCTCCTGTAATTAAATTAAGCTTTTCATGGGATGAACCCAACTATCAAATATCAGCTTATCTTCAGCAGCAGGAGCTGAAGCCGGAACATCAGACACTGTAGAGGAGAAAGTCAAAACAGATCATTAACACCAGGCTAAATGCTTCTAGATGGTTTTACAAT
The DNA here is from genome assembly GCA_035773235.1 of Eospalax fontanierii. Classification (NCBI taxonomy): domain Eukaryota; kingdom Metazoa; phylum Chordata; class Mammalia; order Rodentia; family Spalacidae; genus Eospalax; species Eospalax fontanierii. Next base: position 24,802,398 of record CM069534.1, read on the forward strand.
GTCTTTATGCTTGGCTGTTGAAAATAAGCTGTCAAAAACTATGTTGCTGTCTGCTCAAAGAGTACAAAGTAATATACTAAATACATTTGCTTTGAAGAATGTCTGGGGCAGCTCTGATAAAGATTAACAACTTAATATGGACAGTGAGTGCTGGAGTGAGTGAATTGCTTCTTCTGAGACCTGAGACACCCACCATAGACATGCTCTGTTATATTCATAGGCTGCCCTTCACTAGCAAAAGCTAATGGAAATGAGAAAGGACTAATTAGGTAGAACACACTGGGGAAAAAAAAAAAAACATTAGAAGGTATGGTGTAAATTGCCATTAAACATTAAGACATATTTTAAATCTTTCTTAACAGTTTAAAATGCTCTTAAAATTAAGAATTCTCATAAAACCTGTTAATAAATGGATGATGTTTAGTCCTAATTTTCAAACTGCAAAACTAAGTGCTGTCTTGTTTATAGCATAGGAGAAAAATCTTTCTCAGCTGCGCTTCAGACAGGGTGTTAATATCTAGAACATATAAAGAGCTGCAAAATTAAACAGCTAAGAAACGGATCTGCCAGTCAATCAATAGACCAATGGATTGAGCAGAGAGTTCTCAAAAGAAGAAACACAAATGACCAGGAAATATTTTTTAAAGTGTTCAAACACCTTAGCAATCAAGGCAATGCAAATTAAAATTACTTTGAGATTCTATCTCTTTCCACTCAAAATGGCAATTACCAAGAATACAACTGACAACAAATGTTCCTGCCACATGACCCAGGTATACCACCTCTGGGCATGTACCCAAATGACTTTACATTCTACCACAGAGATACTTGCACATCCATGTTTATTTCTATATTATTCACAGTAGGCAGTCAGCTGTGATGTCCACTGGTGAATGGATAAAGAAAATGGAGTGTATAAACAGAATGGAGTTTATTCATTCATAAAGAAAAATGAAATTATGAGAATTTCAAGAAAATTGATAGGCCTGGAATTCATGATATTAAGTGAGGTAATATGAACTTAAACACAGATATCACGTGTTCTATTTTATATGTAAGTCCTGGCTTCTAATTTTTATATTTGGGTATGTATGTGGGAGTGAGTGGGTAGGGGTCAGAGAGAGAGATATTAAGGAGGGCAGTTAGGAAATGGAAAACATGTGACATGGAGGTAGAAAGCCAAATACTGTGTACAGAGGGTACAAGAGGCGGGGTGAGGAAAAGAAGAGGGGGTGAGAGGAGGACCAACCAAAACTCAGTCTACATGAAAATATAGTGAAATCTGTTACTTTATAACAATATCATCTTATTCTGAACTTCGGGGGAAGTTAAAACACCTAGTAAAGTCAGTAAGAAGTTTGAAGGAGATTTGCTGCAATCAAACGGAAGACACTATTAATCATAGGACTCTCAAATGTCTCATGTAAGAGCAGAAAGGAGGCATCACCCTGTTCGTATGAACAGGAAAGAGCTAGTGTATACAGAGCATCCAACACTGGGTGTGGCATAGAGTGAGTGCTCAACACCCCATTTCTCATTCACAGTATCATCAGGCAGTACTTCTAACTGGTCTGGCATCTCCAGCTTGAATGTTTGTCAGACTGTGTATCCTTGTCAGAGCCTATGAGAGCACAGACTGTTCAGGTGGACCTGGTACAAGAAGTGTTTACTATTTCTCTCCAAAGACAAGGCAGTGGTACAGACTGAAGATGTCTTGGCAGTTAGAGAGAACATTTTCTAATCGAGCCCAGATGACTTCTCATGCAAAGCTTTATCATCTGAAAGATAGGAGTGACACTATCTCCGACACAGCATTGTTGTTGAAAGCCAGGAAATCCTGTTTGTAACAGGAGTATCAATAGGTGCTCCTTCAATACCCTATTCTTTTGCTTTGTGGGAGAGAGCAAGACATAGGCAGAATATCAAGGAAATACCTAAGCAGGTAGAAACAATTACATGGACTAGGGTAGGCCACCAGTAGTAGAAAGGCATGGGGGAGCCTGGGTTACACTGTAGATCTGCTAGGTGTTCAGGTTAATAGCAATTGGTCCCTGGTCAGGCTGCCTTGTCTCTAAAAGAGCCATATGGAGTACCATCAGTGATACCTGAATGTTAGTGAAAGTATAAGAATTTTCATTTGAAGGCTCACATCTTGTCCCCTTTTTAGGAATCTGGGCATGTGTGCTTCATCAGTCCTCCAGGCGATGCAGATCTTCAACCTTTGACATCCACTGTTAGCGTAAGTCACATGATTGCAGCAGATGTGCTAAAGGGCCTTCCTCTGGCTCTAGCAACATTGGCAGTAGACTTTCACTGTGGCCTCCAGTTTTCTAATAGCTGAGACTTAGGACACAGACCTCTTCTGACCCAGACCATGGTCAGACTGTGATTCAGCAGGGCAACACTTGACCAACATGGAATATAACTCAAGAAATCACCACTCCTTACTCATCCTCAGGTAGACAATGCTGAAAGAGTCTTGGGACTTTTCAGGAGGTCCCAGGTGGATAATGGGTGGTCTCACCACAGAATCCCCTGTGTCCTCCATGCATTCCTGCAGGCTCACTTCTGATTTTGAAATCATTTCCCAAATGAACTCCTATATATAACATTTCTCAGGTTCTACTTTTGAGACAACACAGGTTAAGCTGTCCGGTTGCTAAAAGCTACCCCGGAAAGTGCAGGATGTCCAGTATTTAAGCAGATACTCTCTAGCACATTCAATGAGAGTGCTGCTGATTCAACATGTGTGAATGATGCTTAGAAGGGAAAGGAGCTTTCTACTCAGAATTATATCTAGTGACACACTGGAAAAAAAGTGGTAAGCACAAAATGGGGCCATGTTCACATGTTCTGTCTGAATGGAATACAGTCTAGGCTTGAGATTCCTTCAGACCGATGTCAGCAAGAGCTTAAGTACCACCTGGAACTGTTGATCAAATACTTGGAGAATCAAAAAAAGTCCATGTCTGGAACAAAAATGATCTTGGCCAGTGAGCACTGAAGAATTAAACTTTCCCAAGATGAGATTTGGCCTTTTCCCTGGGTGCCTTGACGGTAATTTCTAAGCCCTTGCATTGCTTTAGATGTATATCTTTGTTTACCTGGAGGCCTTGTGCTAATCTAGATTATTGATTCCGAAAATTTGGGGTGGAGATTCTTGGAAAACACATTGTCAGTTTGGCCACTGCAAGGGCTGGACAGTGATTTCAGCCATGAGGGCAATTAGTAACATTCATGGAACTGAGCCCCAGTTAAATTCAGGCCACCAAGATATGGTGCACGTCTGTAATTGGCAGTACTCCATAGTTACTGTTTCACATTACTACTGGAAGAAACAGACACAGTCTGTACCGTTCCACTGGAAGAGGGCAACTAGAAGTTCCATACCTTAATATCTCCTAGGCCTGCCCTATGTCACTTTCCCCTCTGTTGATTTTGATCTGTGATGTAATGATCCATTACTGAGTATAATTGCTTCTCTGAGTTCTGTGGCTGATCTTGGTGTCCCCTGAACTTGCAGTTAGTGTCAGAAGTGAGGATAGTCATGACTTCATAAGAAGTCATGAACTTTTAGACTGGCATTTATAAGAAGGGAGAGAGGGCAGAGTTGATAGTTTTTTAAAAAAAAAAAACTACTAATGAATACTAGGCACTGCCTTGTGTATAACAGGATAGAAATATCTCATGACTTTTTTTTTGAAACAGGTGCTGTAGTCTGATAAACTGGAATTCAGAGCATGACTGGACTGATCCTTGTTGAAGAACAGTCATGATTTAAATAAGATTGGCTAGTGGCTAAATGAATATCATCATGTCTTTTGAATTTTGATAATAATTCTGGTTCAGAGAGTATTATCTTCCTTTCCTCCTTAAAGACATGATTGGAATTGAGGCTAGATTGGATTAGTTATGTCAAACTTTTGCACAAAAGTGCTGATTGCCATCTTACAACCTAGAGAAGATTGGTTTTTCATTTAGATTTATATAATTGGTTATGTGCACATATTTAAATACAGTAGAAATCCTGTCACTTTTCATAAAGCAGGAAGGACTCACCTGTGTTTAAATGTGTATTCATCAGTCATATCTCAAGGAGGGGCTACAGATAAGAAAGCAACTCTTACTTTGTATTTTTTATCTTTCCTATGTTAATTTCATGAAAGTGCCTTGCATCTAAAATGTTGCCTTTCAATATACCTTATTAATAAAGAGGAGTTGATGCTTCTCACATTTTGTAGATGATCTGAACAAGAACACAGTGACAAAAATTTGTCTAAGAGCTGGTTACTATCCAAGTTATACTAAGTTGGATTCAGGTTTGTGTTTGAATAGTTATTCAAAACTTTGCAGAATTGTAGAATCACAGTATGGACAAGATTGTAAGTAATGATTTTACAAGCTCATCAGAAGGATATGACAGAGAAGGCACAGCATCAGTACAGATTATAAAGTATGTCATCTTAGGGTTAAGATAAAACTTTTAAAAACTGTATTTATTATTTTTACTTTATGTATTATCCTCATGTATGTAAGCTCACTCATATCATACAATGCCTGCAGAGGTCAGCAGAAGGTGATGAATCCCCTGGAGTGATGACAGTTAGTTATTTGCTGCCATGTGAGTGCTGAGGTCCAAAACTAGATCCTTTGTAAGAGCAGCCAGTGCTTTTAACTGCTGAGCTGTCTCACCAGCCCCTAGCGATAAAACTTTTAAAAATCTTTGAATCCTCTCTTCTCTAAACTCATGCCTTGGGTGATAGTTTCTAATATAGTTCCAGTGTTTTTTGTTTCTCGACTTTCACATCATCATTTACTGTCCTGCTCCTAGGTAGGCTGGGCACAATTACTTGCTTCTAAGGGATAGAACTTCTTTTTTTTTTTTTTTTTTGAGTTTTTCCCTTTGTATGTTTCTTTTGAGACAGAGTCTCCCTGTAGCTCTAACTGGCCTGAAACTCACTATATATATATGAAGTGGTTGGCCTAGATCTCACAGAGATCCCCCTGCCTCTGCCTCCAGAGTGCTGGGAATAAAGGCATGTGTACCATGCCTGGCTAGGGATGGAACTTCTAATATTAAGTTGTAAAACTCAATGACTTCTATTTTGCTCACATTGGAGGGCCCTCTTATTTGGTCAGTCTTGGAGTCCAGTGCCATGTTATGAGCTATGCTATGGAGATGCCTTCAAGGGTAGGCATGCAACAGCCTACAAGGAGCAGAGGACTTCTGCCCCTCAGCTGCTGAGCAATGTGATTTCCCCAACAGTCATATGAGCTTAAGGTGACTGTAATTTGTACCTAGAAAGTGAGGCAGAGCCAGAAGGCCCAGATAAATGACAAGGGACTGGGAGATAACAAATGTTATTTTTTGAGCCCCGTAAGCTTTGGGATCATTTGCCATGTAACCATAGACTATTATTATGTCTGGGCCCAAATCTCAGCTTGTTCCTTTCTAGTACTCGACTATTCATAAGCTAAGTTATCTGTACCTTCGTTTAGGTGTTTGCCAACTTTGGCCTCAGACAATACCTACCTAATAATTATGAGAAACAATATGAAGGGTTAGTCCATAGGAGGAGCTGAGTGTGTGCTCAGTTCATTGTTACCTGGACACCTCATTTGAAGGTAAACTGAAGTTGACATTCTGTATGGGGGGTAACCAGAAACTATAATGAAAGTAATTTGTTCTCTGCCATTGTGAATTTTGTACCATGGATTATTTAGCCATCTAAGCATTCTACATTAGGACTAGTTTGTTATAAAACAAAATAAATGTATTACATTTGTCAGACTGTTACCTTCTTCTAATGCATTAAACATTAATCATTAACAATTCATATCTATAATTACAATCCAATAAGCATTAAGCCAAATCAGTGGTGTTTTTGTAAGTCAAACTATATAATTCAAGTATAATTCCACCTCAGATCCTCTTGCTGGATTCTCTCTATACATCATGCATTTTCTTGTAGAGTTTAGAAAAGAGCTAAGTCATACATTTGAGAGAAATACCGACAGCCAAGATTAAGGGAACAGTCAGGCTAGGGCCCCGCCAACATAATTTAATTTAGGGGTTCTAGAGTTCCAGAAACCTTTCTGCTGGGGTAGGAAAGCATTTTAGGAGGCAGCGATCGACTGGCAGCCCTTGCCTGAGTAATTTGTATCCTCTTTCCAGCCAACTGCAATAACATCAACTTGAAATGATAAGGATACTGCTAAATTTGCTTTAATTAATGTCAAGTCCCTGAGTAATAAATCACCATTAATTCTTGAGTTGGTTTTTTAGAAATGGCCTAGTCTTTTTGGCTGTCACTAAAAATTGGCTGGGAAAGTGTCCCACTTGTGGAAGCCTGTCGATTCCATAATTTTCTTTGCTGTTCTTAGTTTCTCAAGGTGATGTTTCGTCTGGATGGGAGACAACAGAATATTGTTCTTTTTCTCTTCACTAGATCCCAACAAAATGGTAATATTGCCAGTGCTTTGTGTAGACTTGGACCCATCACCAGAATTATTAGTTAACTTATTATAGGCATCTTAGCAATGTTCATGCACTTGCACGTTGATGAGGTCTTTAAGAAAACCATCACTAGGTTGTGAGAAAGGGAAATATCTGTAAACTATAAAATAACTGTAATGCTCAAGTGCATTTTTCCATGTTTTGGTTGTGTTAATAGGATACCCAGAACTTGTTCTTCTTTGTCTCTAATGTATTTGAAATTGAAGATGAAGGCTGAGTGTGTGTGTGTGTGTGTGAGAGAGAGAGAGAGAGAGTTTTATCTGCTGGGTATGCTGAGAGAGAGAGAGAGAGAGAAAGAAAGAAAGAAAGAAAGAGAAAGAGTTTTATCTACTGGGTATGCCTTTACTTTTTCTTTCGTTGTTGCACTGAGCTGTGAACCCCAGTCCTTGGATACATTAGGCAACCATTCTACCATAGAGCTCAATCCCCAGCCATTCATGGTGCTGGTTGGTGTCGTGTAGTCTAATCTTTCAGGAGCATCCTTTTCAACTGAGGATCACTTTGGAGATTAGTTCCTTGCTCCTGAGGTGTTTTCCAGGTTCCATTTTCAGTTCAGTTCTGATCGCATCTCATGCTTCCACTGGTTGCTTTCTTCTTCTTTATACTTTGCACTATCAGTCATGGGCATGTGGGAAATGCATAGGTCAAATCCTGGTCCGTGCTCTTCCTATGGAAACTTGAAATTTTGTGTAATTATGCTTCCTTGATATTTAACCACAGGTCATTTGAAATTTCATTCACTTTAAAAGATTTTCACAAAAGCTTTATTGATCAGTAATTCAGGCATGCGAGGAATTCCACAGTTAGTCCCAAATCGTAACTTGTATTAGTTCTTCAGATTCTCTGAGAAGTGTTGTGTGGCCCGTGGTAATAGGGAAACTACTTTCTTCTTGCCTTGCACCACTCTACTGAGTGAATCTGTGAAGTCATTACATTGTGAATTTGGCCAAGTTACTGAGTTAATTTTAAATTTATTCCAGTGGGGCCAGGAGTAGGGTGCATGAGTTGGGCTGAGAGGGAGAGATCCTGACACTGACATTGATGTGCCCCACAGACCTTCACTAGGCCTCATTTTGGCATTCATTAACTCAATGAGAGGTGGATGGTTATAGGAAGTTTCTCTACTGCCATTCTGTGAGTTGTTCTAAATGTCTACCTACATCAGTGTCCTTATTGCTTAGTGACAGTGTTACTTCAGCAGAACAGGGACAACTTAATCATAAAAATTCAGCCCATATATTATTTTCTCTTGTTCTTACAACTTCTGGTATATAGGATTCATTCTGAAAAAAAAATCCCACAAACAATTAAGTCACTACTGAAAATAGAGACAGAAATTATCTATGGATTTGTGAATCAGTGTAGATAGTCAACTTTTTATCACCATGTTAAGATAACTGAGATTTGGGCCTGTGATTGTTAGTGTTACTTGTGAATTTGACAGAATCTAGAATAACCTGGGAGGCGGGCCTCTGGTCTTGTCTTGGGTAATTATTCATGATTATAATGACATGAGAAGACCCACCCCCTGGGGGCAGCTGCATTCCCTGATTGGATCCCTGGATTGTACAGATGGAGAAATGGGCAGCCATGGGCATTCATTGCTGTTTTCTAACAGAGGTTTTATTGTGAGCAACTAACTGCTTCAGGCTCCGGCTACCTTGACTTCCCACCATGAGAGACTCTACCTCACACTGTGAGACAGAAAAACCCCTTTCTCCTTTAAGCTGTTTCTCAGGGCATCACAGCCACAGGAAAAGAAACTAAGACATGGTTTGAGGTTGTGTGTGGCTTCTTGGCCCTGTCACTGTGAGCCTTGTTCGAAAGTACGGCACGGTGGGAACAGTCGGCAGAGGAAGCCCATTCATCTCATGGCACCTGGGAAGCAAAAAGGAAGGGGAAGGAAAGGGTCAGGGCCTCTGTGCTTCAAAAGCATCCTTCCAATGGCTTAACTTCCTCTGACAAAGCTCCATCTCTTAAAGATCATCACCTCTCAGTATTGCCGCAAGCTTGGGAACAATCTTTGAGCGCATGAACCTTTGGGGACTATTTCAGACCCAAACGAAAGCACACAACATCTTTTAGGTTGTCATGGGAAATTAAGAATTGGTTTCCTGGGGCAGGAGAGATGGCTTAGCCAGTGGGGACCAAGGTTCAGTTCACAGCACCTATGTCGTGGCTAACAAATGTCTATAACTCCAGTTCCAGAGGATCTGACACTGTCCAGCCTCTGTGAGCACTGCACACACAGTTACATACATGCAAGCCAAACGTTCATACACATAAAATAAAAATAAATAAATTGGTTTTTCCTTTTCATAAAATCTTTTCTTAACAAATGCATATTTTTCTTTTAACTTGTCTCTAGCTACAATACTTTCTGAATGTCTCATTCAGACACCAGTTCTGTTCTCATGAAGCAACTAGCTTCATCAAAGCATTGGGTTCATTCATTCCTCAGCTGTGGTTGCCAAAGCCTCATTTGTGCTTAGTTGAGAAGCACACCTGCTTTACTGTTTTGTCATATACTAATGGTGGAAACCACAAGAAAGAGAAGATTCAGAAGAACTGTAGCATTGCAAAAGAGATCAAAGTTGTGGATTGTTTTAACTATGTCTTCATTGGCTGATAGGTAAAGGAAGACTACCACCCTAAGGCTGTGAGCACCTGGCACTGGGAAGATGAGCTAGACATAAGTTCATTATAGCCCAAGGGAGAAGGACACTTCATATTCTAGAAGGTCACTTGGGAAAAGTAATCAATCAGTGGTTGCTAGGCCAGCTTTGCAGGACAAAGGATAATGATTCCAGAGCAGGGCAGGAAACTGAAACCCACTACTGAGATATCCAGGAACTTCTTGTTTTTCACTAAGGAGAGTTACTCAGTGGGGTACTTTACCCACAGGATTACAGTAAGGAAGGAAACTTCTAATTGGATGTTTCCGTAACTCATTTTTAGTAAATGTCCAGCAGTTAACAACATTGGACCTTGATTTCTGTCTTTATGCCATACAAAGAGGAGATTCTTGTTTGTTTTTTTTTTAATCCCACAGCAAAATGATGAGAATTAACTGGATCACATATAAATATAATATGAGGACCCTTTATCTTCATGAAATATAGAGTACTTTTCTGTAAAAACTCGTCAGAAAGATCTACTCAGGATTTATTGAGTGACATCAAAACTCAGGAGAAACTTGAATAGAACAAGCCGGTTGAATTTTAGATCCTTTCAGTTTGAAGCTTTTGTGATTGTAACTCTAGTGATGGATAATATTTTTTTCTCATGGGTTTTACTAATATGTATCTTTTTCTGATTTTAATTTCTCTTTTGTTCTGAAGCTTTTCTGTCTAGGTGATTTACCTAATCTCTTTCTGTGTCTTGCACAGTTAAATTTGGCTCTTCTAGTCTTTGTTTTCCATAGCTTTGCTTTCATAGTGAAAAATTTGTATTTATGATTTTAGGTTTACTCAGCTCTTTTGTATATAAGAAAATGCTGTACAAATGGTAATTCAATAGATTGATTTATAAGTATTAAGAACATAAATTACAATACACATAATGTGAAAAAATGTACAGAATGTTATTAAAAGACTATTTTTCAGTAAGTTCTGTTGCAAATTCTCCAAGAAGGGATGCTGTATTTAAACTGGTTGTTTCAGATTGCTTGGTTCTTGCTTAGCATCAATAGTACTGCCCTGTCAGCAAACTGAAATGATTGGTCAGCCTACTTGTATTCCACCTTCAACTTCTATTTCAGCAGGTCACAAACATAGGAAAGATGATTAGTGTGCTGCAATGTAGTGTTTTATTTCTTGCTCATTTGCTAGCCTTAAAAAGATTTCTGCTAGCACGAAAGTTTGCAGGAAAATATCTGATGACGGAGTTCCAGAATATAGAATGTGCCACCAACTTAAAGAAGTTGTAGCTCATTGGAAGAACATCCTTGAATGTCGAGTGATTCTATTTCCTAATCCATGTGGGATGAACTACTTCTCTGATCTGAAGATATGCATGCAGCACATTGCCCTGAATCAATGAAAAGGCACAAATGCTTGAAAATGTGAATGTGAGCCAGTCTGTCAAAGCACTGTTGAAACATACATTTAAAACTCAAGTTCTGACTGTGTTGTTTGAAGCATCTTTCCTGGCATTATTAAATCTCTGCGGCAAGGTACATCATGGCAATTCAGTTGACATGGAGGAGCACTGCTGATGAAATCCCACACTTGGAAAAGGACTTTGAGGCTCCCTGCTCCAGGCTGACCAGCAGAGGGCGTTGTACTCCTACAGTGGAATGAGCAGTGATGGTCAGTCAACAAGATGCTTCTGAAGCTGCCAAAAACTAAAAAGTGAGCAAATATCTCAAGTGTGAAAGCACTGAGATCTCCTGATACTACACACAAGGATGCTTTGCACAGGACACAGTCACCCAGAGAACAGTCTGTCACAAAAGCATAAAGTGTTAGATTTTTACCTTCTTAGAAAACAAAACAAAAGAATACTCCAATAAACTATCCTTGAGAGCCATCACACTAACTAAAGACCATTTTTTATGTGTTATATAATCAAAATAAAGGAAAAATATAGAAAGTCTAAAGATTTGCTTAAAACAGCTTTATTTTATAACTCTTGATATCTATTGTGTTTCATGTCTTAATATTTCCCAAATTCAAACTCAAATTACTTTATGCATAGCAACTTTTAAGTTATTTTAAGATATTTGGATATCTGAGTTTGAAGTGGTGGCACACGCCTTTAATCTTAGCACGCAGGAGGGAGAGGCAGGCAGATCTAGGTGAGTTCAAGGCCAATCTGGTCAACACAAGTTCCAGAGCATTTGGGGCTACAGGGAGACCCTGTTTCAGAACAACAAAAACCAAAACAAAAGACAAACAAAAAAGATATTTAGGTATCTGGCCTGCTAATTCTATGTCACATGCGAGACTCCTATGCGTAGAGCAGTTGACTGATTTATTTAACGATACATAACTAGATGAATTAGGATCAGTTACTTTGAACATACTTATTTCTTTTTCTGCATATGTATGATGCTTATCACCTACAAGACATATGAGATGACCTATAATGTTTGTCCTTAGTTATTACAATGCTTTTAAATTACATTGTCTGTGAGTTGCCCAAGCCCTAAGTGGCACATCTACGATACAACCTCTATACCTAAGGTTCGTGGAACATAGAACAAGGTAATGAGAACACTAATGTGTCTCTCAGTTCTCATCAGTGCAGCTCCTTCATGCAACAGAAGGTCAGGAATACAAAAGGTCTCAAAGGGCCAAAGAGTAGAGAATAAGAATCTGTAGAATGTAAGCTCTTGGACAGGACTCCTATATTTAACTCCACCCACTGAGGGCTCAGGGACCACTGCAGGAAGGCAGTCCATGACTATATGGAAATAGAGTCCTACAGGCTCCTGTGACCTTGATCTTATGAACTTACAGCAATGGTGTCAGCATGCATCAGATCCATGCAAACTCAAGCAGACAAAAACTCAGTACAGAACTGTGGAAATGGATAGCAGGCCCCAACTCAGTCCAAGAATAACTGGCAGCGGATTACTTCTAGGTAAGGAAGAGTTGATCTTCTTAAAGGCCTTCTAGATAGGTTGACCAGACCCCAGTGAATGAATGAGCTTACACTGAGGGACATCTGGGGACACTAACTTGACACTATAGGCCTTAACACAAATGACAGGATGTATGAATTCCAGTTGTTGGTGGTGTTTGGGGTAAGGGTGCCCTGCGGAAGGGGGTATAAAGGTGATCAAGGTGTTCTGTCTGATATACATAAAAATTCAATAAAAAACTTGCCACCAAAAGGGGGCAGAAAACATCTTGAGGAATGAGAACACGATGCATTAAGGGAGATTCCTTTATTTCCTTTGCTGGGGCTGAAGAGGAAGAGGAGGCCTCCATTGTCGGCTGGTAACATGCCCACAACAGTGTGACATTGCTGAGTGCATCTTCTTATTTCTATTCTTTCAGGGAGCTGACAGTCAGTTGTCCTTTCCCTGTGCACTATGCAGTCACTGGCTACCTTTCAGCAAGGTCTGGTTGATCATAGTTACTGGAAAATGGGTTCTAGGATCTGATACTCATTCTGCTCCAGTGCTGCTGGCCTATACCAATAAAACAAAAATGATCCAAACGCAGACACATACACACACGCACCCCACAGCATTCTTGAGTTTCTTCATCTCCTTGCAGCCAATCCATAGCAAAGTTATCGATGTGTGTTGGCTGGAGAATGACATGTGGATGAGTGGTCTGTTTCCCAACAGGAGTAGATCTTTCTCAAGCACAGGTTTCTGACAGGTGGGCTTCTGGGCCTTGTTACCAGGATCTCAACTGCATGTGCCTTGGATTTGTCTGTATCCAAATATGTGTGTTTAACTGTCATTGGATTTGTTTTGAAATGGAGACTTCACCAAGACAACAAAGAAGAGAACTTGAGAATGACTGAACCAGTTGAGAATGAACTGTTGTTTATTATGTATGCCATGTATATAAATGTATATTAAATATGTTGATGCACAAAGGTGAGAAATTTCTAGAAATGGTGCTCAGCTGTAACTAAAATTAGATCATAGGTTTTCCTATCAATCTCTTCTAGCTGCAAATAATTAAAGGGAAAAATATGGCACAGTTTTGATCCTGATTCTTTTACCCGTCATTTTTTTGAATTTTCTTCCTCAGTTTGTTTCCTCTTCTTTTATCTGTCATTTTTGGATGTTCCTTGGTTCATTTCCTCTGCTTGCTGCCTCCTTTCCCCTTTCCTCCTCATCCTTCTCTTCTTCCTCTTTTTTTTTTCTAATGCTGATTTCTCAGTGAAGTCACTTCATTGTGCCCATCAAGATGTGCTAATTGGAAGTATGTCTGCAGTCATTACAGTTCAGGTTTGAAAATACAATCCTTTCTTGTGGAATTTCCACAGCTTGTATTTCTATTCTTATTCAATACTGTGCATAGCAATTCTAAGGATGGATGTGTGAAATGGCTGCATTTCTGTAGATACACTACTGTGACTGGTTGCATCATTTTCCTTCTCCTCTACTCTCCTAGGCCCTCTAAACAGACATGAGATACTCTATAGTTGTTTCCATTACTGTCATGTCTCATCACTCGGGGCCAGCCCAAGTGGGCTTTGGGGGGCCAGTATGAGGGGTTGGGGGTGAGTAGATGCAGAGTCAAGCCATAGACTCTGGAAGTTGGACAGGAAGCAGCCCAAGCACATGGCTCTTCAAACTCATTTATTAATAGGTACACAAGCTCTTATAGGTCTGGATAGCCAATGACCTTATGGGGTGGGGTCCCAAATACAGCCAATAGTAAGTTTGTCCCCGGGTAGGCAGGGTCTTTCCAGATGCTGGTCTCACAACTAACCAGAACAGAATGCCACACCCACAGGAGCCTTTCCTCTATTCCTCCTAGCAGGTGGCCTGGCTAGGCCCACCTTGCATTATGCCCAACAGTATTCCTCTTGTGTTCGTAGCACCGCGAGCTTTCTTGCTTCATTCTAGTTTGCTGAATTGTCTCCTTGCTTGTCTGTTCCCCCTTAGATTCCAAGCTCTGCAGACAAGGTTAATATGATTTTTGTTCATTCATGTATCCAGTGAACTTCTTATTCATGCCTCATCAATTTGTTCATGAGCATATACTATAAGCTAGAAAAATTACACAACACATACATGCACATGGATCAAAGCACATATTTCCTTTGCATCAAACTATACAATCATTGATCTTATAGTCTAATAAGGAAGGCAGATATTAATTAAATAATCAAACAGATGGTACCATGAGATTAATCTGTAGAAAGGAGGTGGTTGAGTGGTCAGAAAAGAATTCTTTGCAGCAAGTGACATCCAAGATGGAAAGTGACTAAAAGTTCCAGGTCATTGAGATGGCTCAGTGGAAAAGGTCAAGAAACTCATAGAAAGTCTAGGAGAAAACCAGCTCCACAAAGTTGTCTTCTGACCTCCCACATATGTGCCACACAAATATATCATGCACACACATACACACAGCAATAATCAATAATGAAAAAAGTAACTAAGAGTCAGTTACAGGCAAAGTTGGAAATGGAGCCGACCAGGCAACAGAACAGCAAATTCAAAGGTTCAGTGCACATGGAAAGCTGAGGAGAGCCAGGATGCTTGGAACACAGAGTGTAGAGACCAAGGAAGAGAGGGCCAGCAGGTGCTGAGTTATGCACCACTCACAATTTGAAATCCAGAAGTTCTTTGTTGGTATAGCCTTGATAAAACATGGTTTTCAAATTAGGGCAAAGTTAAATTATTCACTTTTTCTTATGTAGTGGCTACAGCCAATGCTTAGTTTAAAAGGAAGATAAGCCTACTCCAGGCTCTATAGGACAGATAGCTATGCTCCTTAATCCATCTCAGCACAGGAAAGGGGTGGAACGGGCACCACAGTGGCTGCTTCTGGAGGTCCCCTATGGGGTTCCCCCGCTTCACTGTGATGGGAATGGCAGTTAGCTTCTTGGGTGACGGTTTTGTCTATTTGTTCATTTTTACCTGCTTTATGCCAATTACTCTTGTGGGGCTGTACTCAGACCATGCACATGTCCACACACACATACATTTTGCTCTTCTTGTCTCAACTGAGATTATCACTGTTAAGAATATGATGGCTCAGTCGGCATCAAGGCATCTTCTTTTGGTCACCCATTTGTTGTATTCACTGTGCATAATTCATTCAGAAGACAAATACTTGGCTCCTATTTTTCTATGGAAAAAGAACAAATTGGGATAGATTGAATGACCTCTGAACTTATACTGTTCTCCAGAAGCACCGTTTTATGATTTAGATCAATGTCTGTTTGTGCCACATCTGTCTCCAGCTATTGATCCCCTGTTCCTTTTCTAGCAGTTCTGTGTCATTTAGTGCCAGCTACATCAAAAGCTTCCAGTTCATCAATAATCTGACTTTAATTCCTGTGCAGATTTTGTACAGAGTCTTAGATCCATTCCATGGTGTTTACAAAGTTCATCCTAAAAGTGTTGAAAAAGTATCTTTTAATACTTTTTGGTGGCTGGAATAATGGTTTAGAAGTTAAGAGCACTGGCTGCTCTTGCAGAGGACCCAGTTAGCACCTGGAGCGTGGCTAATAATGAAACTAGAGTTCTAGGTGATCCAGTGCCTTGTGGTTTCTGCCCACTGTGCTTTCTAAGAACCAAACTCCAGACTCTGCAAGAACACTACAAGGCTTTTAACTGCTGAGATTTCTCTCCAGAGAAAGTATTTTTTAATTCTTCATCTTTAATTTGTGTCTTGAGAGCTAGCTGTTGTATTTGGTCCCCAAAAGCTAACAAGGTCAGGCATCAATCTGAACCTTTGGATGTGTCCTATCAGTATAGCTGCCAAAAGGAGTTAATGCCTTCTGTCGTTAAGAGATGGTTTTAATTGTCCCCAAACTCCCCAATGCAAGAAGACTAAGTGATAACATACAAAGCTAATCCCATCAGCCCCTAGGTACTGACACTCGGCAGGAAATCCCAGGAGAAAACATTAAGCATTTGGCAGATTTAATTTGCTTAGGGCCAAGTGATGAAATCTTCAGCAAAAACACATCCTCATACTATTTCTGTAATATATTGCTACTGCATGGTCTAGAAGAATGAGTTGCTGAATATTTATTTGAATATGTAATAGCAAAAATATATAGTGAAACAACATGGAAAGAATGGTGCCAGTGACTTCTGGCGCTTGTCCCCAGTGGGTCATCCTGTTCTTCCTGCGCAGCAGGGACAACTATACTTTCTGAGTCTTGCAATTAGGCTGGACTATGAAATCAGTCCCTGGAAAAGTATTGTGAGAAGTGAGAGTTTAACTCGCTCTTCTAGACTAGAGCATTTAATTGCTGCTATGTGTGTTGTCTTTTCCTGAAGCACTGAGAAAATGTGCACTGCAAATGACTTGAATGGTGGAGACCAGCCCATCCGAGACCACAGAGCAGGCCTGAGCCTGCATAGACAGCAGATGCTCTAGAGGAAAATCATCACTGTCTTCAGCTGAATGCCAAGAACAAGAAATAAATGTATGCTCCATAAAACTAGTAAGATTTGGGACTTACCACCACAGCGTGCTTGACCTATCCTGATAACTGTAGTGATAAGAAGTTGTTAACCTCTTATCAAATTCAGTAATGCTACCAGGTTTTGAATGATGGTACCCAAATACTAAAGATTACATGGGAAGGAAAACAAATGATTAAACACATCTATTCCTCTGGTCATGGCTTCATTTAATCAAATGAGTTTGAGTTTGGAATGTACTATTCCCTATGTGGGGCTAATTTTAAATATACTGCATCATTTTTATTATTTATTTGTTTGGGAGTGGCACGTGCACAGCATGACTGTAGAAATCAGAGTAAAGCTGTCAGTCCCCTCCTTCTACTGTGTGGGTTCTGGGATCAAATTTAGGTCGTCAGGCTCATGGCAAGCATTTTTACTGCCTAAGCCATCTCTCTGGCCATTGCATCAGTTTCCTAAAGTTAAATATATTGAGATAACAGTTTACAGTAATCTGTTTTAAACATGATATAAACATTATATAAATCTTCATGAAAATATGCAACTGTATATATAGAGAGATAGAAGACGGGATGGGGGGGCAGGACAATGGTAAAGATTTTGCTTGGCCTGTACAAGGCCCTAGGGAATGATATCATAGAACATTTTTATAACTCAGAACGTTTTCCTTTTACTCCTTTCTAATGAAACTTACTCTTTTCCTCTGTTCCTAACCCTTAGACAGCATTTCTATGAGTTAAGTCCTTTGAATTTTGTTCTTTCCAGATATTCATATTATGGAAATAAGATACTACGTAAGTCTTTTGCTTCTGGCTTCTTTTAATTCATATATACACTTTGTGATACATCCGTTAATTTTTACATCAGTGGTTTGTTTATTCTTTTTGCTTCTGATTATTAGTTTGTTTAATGGAGTTGCCACAGACTGTTTATCCATCCACTGGCTGATGGACATCTGAGTTGCTTTCAGTTTGGAATTATTATGAATCAGATTCCGAGGAGCATTCACAGACAGGTTGTCATATGTGCATGCAATTGCACTGCTCTTGGGTAAACACATGCCACTATTGCTGGTGACTCTGTGTATTTGTCAAAAATATATTTCAAGCCAGCTATGGTGGTGGTGCATGCCTTTAACGCCAGGACACGAGAGGCCAAGGTAGGGAGATCTCTGTGAGTTCAAGGCTAGCCTGGTCTACATATGGAGTTCCAGGTCAACTAGGGCTAAAAAGTAAGAACATGTCTCAAAAAACAGGAAGAAAGAATAAAGTTATATTTCAAAGCAGAAACAGCGTGGACATTGTCACTGGCAAAATACATGGGTTTTAGAACTTTCTTATAATTACTAATTCTTTGTATTATCAATTTTTTGTTTTATCTCATTCAAAATATGAGTGTGGTAGTTTCTTTGATTTGAGAGTTGGCATTTCCAAAGGGCTAATGGTAGTTTGGGGTACATTTCATGTGCTGACTTCCCAATTGATGAGTTGTTTTTGCCAGGTATTTGCCCATTTTTTAAAAAAAACCTGTTTTTTTTCTGTGTTTCATTATTCAGTTATTAATGTTTTTCAACATAAATCTCTCTTCTCTCTTTTTTTTTTTGAGACCGGGTTTCCCTGTAGGCCCAGCTGGCCTGGAACTTGCTACGTAGACCAGGCTGGTCTTGATCTCACAGAGATCCATGTGCCTCTACATCCCAAGTGCTGGGATTAAGCGCATGTGCCACCACATCTGGCCCCCAGATGAATCTTTTATCACTTACATGTACTTACTGCATTCGTTTTAAAATCAGATAAAGTGGGGCTGGATACATGGCTCAGCAGTTAAGAGCACTGGCTACTCCTACAGAGGCCCTGGGTTCAGTTGCTGTCACCCACATGTTGGCTCCAGGTACTTGTAACTCCTGTTCCAGGAGATCTGATGCCCTCTTCTGGGCTCCATGGTCATTTCACACTAAAATTATATTTGATCCTAGGGGATTATTAATGAAACTGGGAAATAGATAACAAATTAATTACAAATTTTATTGTAAATTCATAACAAATTATTTGTAATAATAATTTAAGTTGGTTGTGAGCCTTAGACTCAAAGGGGTTAAATCACTAAAACAACACAGTAATTAGAAAGTATTATCCAAATGTGTTTTTCTTCTTCATAATACTTTATAAATTCATTCTTAATACTTTGGTAGGATGATTTTTCCATCTTAATTATTAAAATATAGTTTCTGTAGGCCCTTTCTAACTTGGAAAATTGCTGCTTTATTATGGTAAGTAACTAACAAGAGTTCTGACTAATGTTTCAGTTATAATTTTCCATGTAATAGGTATACCTTTTAAAATATTTCTTATCGAATCATTGTGTATTTTATACAGAATATCTCAATAAATCCTAATCTCCTTTTATCCCCTTCCCCACTGACACTCCCCATAGCCCGCCAACTGGAATCCATACATTTTTTTTTCATCTGTGTTAAGGTCTATTATGTCAAGTTAGTGTTCCCAAATGACCTCAGGGCATGTTCATCCACTGAAGTCTATTTAGACTACCTGGATTCCCTCACTTTAAGAAGACTAGCTCATCCTCACCCAACAGTAATCAGTTGCCAATATTTCTTAAGCAAAGGTTGGCCTCTGCTGTCCATTTCTCCAGTTCCATGCTGGACTTTCGTCTGCTTGAGCTCACATGGGTCTTGAGCATGTTGAACCCATTGCTGTAGGTTCATATGAGCAGTGTCCCCGGAGCTTGTAGGATTCTGTTTCCAAATGGTCAGGTACCTCCTCACTGGCTCTTACAATCTTCCCACCCCTATTCCATAATAGTCCCTGAGCCCTGGGTGAGTGTAACTTAATATAAGAGTCCTGTCCAGGGACCCATACTCTGCAGATTCCTAATCTCCACAAATTTGTGACCTTTTGTATTACTGGCCCTTTGTTTCATGTGGGAGCTTCATTAATGAGAGTTGAGAGAGTCATTAGTGACTTCTATACCCCCTGTTCTACACTGTATGATCCTTGGGTGTAGAGGCTTCATCAAAGATTTGCTGCTTA
Organism: Eospalax fontanierii; assembly: GCA_035773235.1. Lineage (NCBI taxonomy): Eukaryota > Metazoa > Chordata > Mammalia > Rodentia > Spalacidae > Eospalax > Eospalax fontanierii. The sequence goes on from CM069534.1 coordinate 24,822,043, forward strand.
GGCATGGGCACTTCACAGACAATGTCCATGTGTGACCAGCTGTGGTATTCTGTATTAGTCTCCCTTTGGAGTAAAAGAAGCTTCATTGATGAGTGGTGACTGGGATATTTGACTATAAATATAAGGATGCATATTTACATTTAGTAACAAATTACATTAGCCTTGGGATGTGACAGCCTTGGAGAATTCTTTAAGATCCATCACCTCTCCAAACATGTGTATTTGTCTATGTTTACAGTACTACACATGTGTTTCCTCCCATTGATTGGGCTCTAGGACCAGTTAGGTAGCCGTTTATTGGCCCCAAGATAAAAGTGTCACTACTGTACCGGAGTTGTATGCTGTGCTGCTCATTGATGTAGTTATTTGGTCATGAAGCTGGTGTTGGGCTATGGATTGATATTCTCCCTTGGCTACTTGCATAGTGCTCTCCAGAGCTATGAGAGAGAGCTAGCCATCAGGGAAGAAAACCCATAGAATGGGAGAAAATCTTCACCATTAATAGGTATAATTTTGTTCATCTCTCTAGGGTTAAATTTAGGTAAACTCAGAATTTCATTTCAATCTGTCATAAATAACATTTACAATAGGATTTTTTTATTGCATCTGTTACTTGTGAATATTTTGAGATTAAAAAAGTTATCCTCCATCAGAATTCATCTTTTAAATTAAGATATAAATTCATAAACAAACACTCCAAAAGTACATTCAAAAGAATAATGTAAATAGAAAGATGGACATGGTTGTTGCTGGAGAGATGGCTCAGTGTTTAATAGCACTGGCTGCTCTTGCAGAGGACTCAGTTTTGGTTCACAGCACCCACAGAATGGCTAACAACTATCTATAACTCCAGTTCCAGGGGATCTTATGTTCTTTTCTGATTTCATCATTGTATATATTTCATCCATTTACATGCCAGCAGAACACTCATACACATAAAGTAAAAATAAATAAATAATTTTAAAACCATGGATTGGTTTAGTGAGGAAATCAAAGGAACAGTATTCATCTTGTGGAATTTAGTGTCTTCACGTCTTTAGTAAAAATCTGCTTCCATTCAGGGAGCTCTTCACTGATTTTGTTTCATATCACAAAAAATAATCCCAATTTCCTATTAGCTGTATAGTAATACAATTAAATTCCTATTCTATGCCAAATGAATTCATTGCCAAGTATTGTCAATATGCTGCAATACATTATAAAGATAAATAACAATTGAAATACAACTTGAAAAATATAGAGAAATAATTTGATCCCCACAGGCAATAAAGACAAACTAAGAGATAAAAATTGTGGCTTTCAGAAGCTCACCAGGGATCAAATACTCATTTCTTAACCAAGTAGAAGGAATAATAAGCTATCTATTTGGTTCAGGACCTTGAAGGCTTTAGTTAGCTAGGTCAAATTGACTAAAGTGAAGCAAGGACAGCAATAGCATCATTTAGTGAGCACTTACTACGGGCTGTACCCATTACTCATGCTTTACAGGTTATTAGCTATTCACACATACAGTATTCAGTTACATTGATACTATTAGTAGTAATATTGATTAAGAAACAAAAGTCACACAGCCAGTAAATGGCAGAATCAGAATTGTACCCTGGCAACTGAAATACCCAGTCCATGATTTTTCCCTATGTACTATTGTAAGTCACAATTAAATTAATTAGTAACTCCAAAATATTGTCTCTCTCTTGCTATCATGATTTGGGTTAGTATTATTAGGTAAAAATTTAAGGAAATCTTCACTTTCTGAGTATTTTGGTTGATGGGTAACTTCATATGGTATCTATAAAAATAATACAGTTGAGGGGCTGGGGAGATGGCTCAGTGGCTAAGAGTACTGGCTGCTCTTGCAGAGGACCCATGTTTGATTCCCAGCATCCACATGGCAGCTAACAACTGTCCATGATTCCAGTTTGAGGAAATCTGGCCCCCTCTTCTGACCTCTACAGTCATTACACAATACAGGTGCACTTACATGCCTGCAGACAATGCGTTCATACGCATAAAATAAAAATAATAAAATACTTTTTAAATACAAATTATTTTTAAAAGAGTAAAATTTTTAAAAATCTAAATTCATATTGCCTTATTCAGACTAGTCACCGTGGTACTCTTATATTGGCCACAAGGATGGCTCAAAATATTTCTGCCCTCTATTTTTTCAATTGTGTTAGAAAATCAAACATTTTAAAATGTGATTTTGAATACTAAACACAAATCTGGTAGATAAAAAAGCAGTTAATCGAAAGATATGTATATAAATAATAATGGGTTCTTTGAGACCCAAGTAGGTGTTTATTTAAGATCTGAAATAGTAAAAATGTTTGAAAAATGGGGCAATGACAGCTTTGTAGTTTCCTGTTTTGTGGCTTAGTAAGGTGACTACATAAGAAAGAATCATCTTTTGACTACATTTGTTCTGGTATCTTTACAAAAATGGACAATATCAACAGTTCATATATATGTATCCAACATTTTGCTTTAATTCTTAAGTAGATTCTGTGTTTTTGAATGAACAGAACTACTGATTTTGAGTGTTCCATATTGAACCCAAGAGTAGAAAGAATTAATTGCTAATATTTATAATCGTTAACATAAAAATTTTCCTGAAATTTTCTCTATTGATGAAAGTCATATAAATTTCTCTGTTGCGTCCTATTACAAAAGGATTTTTTTTTCTTTTTGGTTGAAATGTACACACTGTTTCGTGTTCTTGAAAAAGAAGATAGACAAATTGGAAAGCATGCTCTGAACTAAATTCTTTTCTTGTCACTTAGTGTGGGAGTGATGTGAGAATATAGACTGGGTCCTAGGAAGCTATTAAGTACATACCAGGAAAGTGTCCCATTTTTCATTATTCTTACTTGAAGTGAAATAAAACATTTTTATAACATTTCCTGGGCACAAACGTTAGCCCAATAAATAAAAGAATGATGTAGCAAATTTTAGAGTTTTTATGTAATTTTTAATAGTTTAATAGTCCCATTTAGCAGACGGGTATTTAAGATGGGTCAGTGATTACCATTGAAGAACAACACCCTGACCCTAGGGACATGTAGCAATGTCTGGAGACATGTCTACTTGTAGAGTTGGAGGAGGTGCTACTAACACCTTGGTGGTTGTGATATGCCGAAACATGCTATAATGAAAAAGAAGGCTCCCAGAAAGAAAGAACTACCTAGCCCAAAGTATCAATAGTGCTGTAGGTAAGAGACCCTAGTATAGACAAGACTCTGAAAGCAATGACAAGATAAAGGGACTGATGAGGAGGTAGATACAAAACTAAGATGAGCAGGCATTAAAAAACATAAGTTTTGAGTATTAGATATCATATTTCAGCTTTCAAGTTACTTTAGTTAAATTCATCTACTATAATAAGCTTAGGGGTGGCTCCCACAGACAGAAATGCTGCATTTAAAACCTGAGGGTCTGACCTCATTTGGAAAAAAAGATAGCTGATGAGGTGATAAAGTCACAGATCTCCTGAGGAGATCATCACAAGTTGCCTTTAAATTCAGTGGCAACTTTCTTATTTGCAGAATAGGAGAGGTCATGTGAAGATAGAGCAAGAAGTTAGGGGCATGTAGTTACAAGGCAAAGGAAATGTGGAGCCACCAGGAGCTGAAAGAGGCAAGGAAGGATCGTCCACAAGTTCCCTGCCAACACCTTGATTTCACCATTTGGCCGGAGAGCTGTGAAAGGATAATTTTCTTCTATCTGAAGTCGCCAGTTTGCAGTAATTTCTTATAATAGTTAGTCCTAGGAAAGTAAAAAAAACCAAACCCAGTGAATTTCCCTGATCAAAAGAACTCTTTACAAAAAGAAAAAAAAAAAAAAAAAAAAAAGAATTCTTTAGGGACACACTTCTAGAATAGTTGAAAAGAACAGAGTGGACCTAACTAACTCCTCAGCCCTGCCAATAGAATGGGCCAAAAGGACTCCTAGGCCAAACTGTTCTCACAGAGAGCCCTCTACTGGACATTGTGTTCAGCCAGCCTGAACTGGCTGTGAGGGTGAGCTCTATATAGACATCTACCTAAAAGCCAAAACTAGAACCAAAATACAAAATATACCCAAAAGGTCAAGGTCAGGGAGGTCAAGTTTGTCAAGACATTTGCTCCATAGAATTCTTCTCACCCAGAGTGTGAAGATCACAGTAAAGAGTAAGGCATACCAAGATATAAATAATCCTATTTATGAGAGATACTTTAAAGATTACTCTTTCTGAGCTGGGCTTGGTGACGTACTCCTTTAATCCCAGGGCTCAGGAAAGGATCTCTGTGAAATCCAGGCCAGTCTTATCTACACAGGGAGTTCCAGGCCAGGTGGGGGAGCAAGAAGACCCTGTCTTAAAACCAACCAACCAACCAACCAACCAAATAAACAAACATCACTTTTCCCACTTTCTCACCATTTATAAAGAACATCAGAAATATGAGTCTGCATGCAAAGCTTGATACAGCCAAGATTCACTCATTCAACAAATACCCATTGGGTTAATTTTTCTGGATTATCCATCAAACCACTGCAGGAGTTACTTTAGTTTAGGAATTTCTGAAGAGAACAAATGCATTTATTGATAGTGAATGGTTCAAAGAATGATTATCAGAGTTATGTAGAGTTTACAATAATTTCTTAGCTATGATAAATGACATGTAAACAGTGGTGTTGTTGGAACTTGGATATTCATCTCCCCTGAATTAGGGAGCTGGTGATGATCAAAATGAATGGAATTTTTATAAGAAAATTATTCTTTGTCTTGACAAGTCTGCCTTGGGATGCATACTATACATACTTTTAAAGAAATTTCATTACTAGTCAAACCTTCTATTTATAGGTACATATTTCAAATATCATTTTAAGTATGTATAGTTTTCTTTGATTTTATGGTGGTTTTAGTATTTTTCAGAGTTTTAGATGAGGCCATGAGGTACTCAGTGCTATGTATACTTCATTTGGTGGCTGTAGGATTATCATTCTCAACTCTGACATAGTGTGAACAGGTATTTGAAGTCCCTTTTGTTAGAAGAGTCATTCCATAATTAGAAAGTGAATGGCAAATGCACTCTATTCACTATTGGAAAGCTTTGGGGACCATGTTGCTTCCCATACAGTACTGTGTTCTGAGCAGTGGCATCCTTACCTTGCCAGGTTAATGGTTATAGGTACATATTCCAAATATCATTTTAATGGTGATCTGAACAGGAGCTTCATAATCTAGCCTGCTCATAGTTAAGGAGTTTTGTGTGGAATAAAAGAGCAGTTAGTCTTTGAGAATGACATGGGAATTCTGATGTAGAAAGTCCTTACTATCTTTCTTCACATGAGGAATATAATTCATACTTTCTACTTTTGAAAATCACATGGATGGAACTCTGTAAACTGCAATAATGACATGCACGGCACGCTATGCCCATGAATGCAACAGTGGCACCAATGTTATGGGAGCAATCAACCACTTTCTAATTAGCTATAAAGCCTACTACACAGGAGGAAACCCATTCCTTATATGTAAACCTGACTAGAACTCTATAGGCCCCAAGGTGAATCTACTGCTATTATGTTGATAAATAGACATAGTATCACACTGCCCTCTGAATTTGTGTCTGTATACTCAACAATGGGTGCAGCTCTCAGACTTCATCAGAGAAGTTTCTTTGTGAAGAAGATGATGGTTAACGCAGATGCTTACAAATGGTCAAAGGGCAGAGAGCAAGTATCTTTGGAGTGCTCAGTCACAAAGGGGACCAGGATATTTGTGTCACACCTACCCCCAGGGCTCAGGGACCACCATGGGTGAGGCAGCAGAAAGACTAAGAGAGCCAGAGGTCAGGGAAGACTAGAGTGAAGCAATGCTTTCTGGATATGACAGGGTCACTGCAATCATGAACTCACATCAGCCTGCACAAGATCAAGTCAGTCGACAAGCAGAGTAGGGTCCCATGAGTCTCAGGGAGAGTCTCATCACCACTAGGTGAGGAGCTATGGACAAGTGATGGCTTCTGGGAGAGGGTGAGTCAGTTTTCTTTAAAGTTGTGGCCTCTCGTGTGTTGACCTGGATCCAATGGATGGCCCCACGCACCATGGACAGGGTGGGGCAGTGGGAATAGCTCTAGAAGGAGCTGTAAGGAGCGGTGGGTGGCAAATATGATAAAATAATAAAATACATTGCCTCTGTGTGAGAAATTCTCAAAGAATTGATAAAAATATTATATTAATAAAAATCAAGCACTATTCTATTCTACACCTTACTTGAAGTTATTTTTTCTCACAGCCTTTCCAGTCCTTGTAGTTGAATGCCTTAGACTTGCTGTTCATAGGATGTTTTGCACTTGCCTGCAGAAAATGGCACCCATGCACCATTAAACCTAAATTACCCAGGAGGCAATCCTTTATCTGTCACTTTTGCCCTTCTTTTCCTGATACTTGCTTGTACTTACTTTTCTGCATCATTTTATTTTCTTAACCCCTCCCAGCATTAACTCCAAGAAATGGAAAGGGAGAAGAGCGAATAGATAAATCAGGTGGTTTTAACATCGATTTAACTTTAAACACATGGAAAGGAAGTTAAATTCAATGGCTACCGTAGAAAGTTATCTCTGGATGAATTTATCCACCCCGCCCTGTGGCTCATCAGCACCAATACTTGACTGTAGTGAAAAATGCCCTAATGTGCTGTTTAGCTTTGGAAAGCTGCCTCTTGGGGTTAAGGGACTCTCCTGGCAGGCCCTTTGTGGGCAAGCTAGGAGGCTGCTTCCCGGTAATGCAATGGTGGGAAATCAACACTGTTGTCCCACTTCAAGAATCCCTTCCAAGTTACTAAAATGTGCTTCAAAATCATTTGCAGGACAAAAATAATAGATGCTGAATCACAGTCTTCTGGTCAGACAGCTCTGCCATGATATCTGCTGTGCAGTAACTCACATATTCTCTCTGCTTGCAAAGAGTTAGTTCTAACACAAATAAATATTAATCCAACTCTCATTAGAAAGAAAGAGAAAAGCCTGAGTTCTCTTCACAAATGTTATTTAGAAAAGACTGCACTTGTAGGTTGTTATTTAATCTATCCTATAGTGCTGAGAGGAAGTTTTTGAAAAATTTTATAATAAAGACAAGATGGGGTCATTGGAGTTCTGTGTGACCAAAGTAGATGATATTCATGGAGAAAATGTAGTAATGAAATATAGCATTTGGTTTTTAGTCAAAACTGCAGATGAGAGCAAAATTTTGACATTTTTACATTTATATTAGCTTGCAGTGTTTTCAATGCTTCATAGCAGTCACATGATACATTACCTATGGAGGTTATTATGTCTTCTAGAATGTAGACACAAGCATCTGAATCAGTACAGCATGGAGACTTTACCTGTACAACTGTGAGAATCAGTGTCCCACCTGGACTTTCACTTCAACTGTCTGATGGAACTGGGTCTCTACAGAAAGAGGGAGTTCATGTGAAACAATTTTCAAAATCATTTTTGTCTATGCTTTAAGTCCAAACTTTAAACACGCATATACATTATGTGTATTGTATCTACCGTAGAAAATTTAAGGAATGAATCATAATCTGCTGTGTTTTCCCAAGCAGAGAATGTAACGTTCATTCCAACTTGTATTATCTATTCAGGGTCAGTTATAATAATAGTCATTAAGGCAGGCTGAGGCGCAGCCCCCTTCCCCAAAGTCACCAAGGTATATAGATTTGGAGGTCTGTCTGTCCAGTTGCCCATAGAAATGCTGTGAGTTTTGATTTCATCACTTCTGCAACAAATACCGACTCACCCCTGGTTTGCTAGAGATTATGCTATTTACTAGGGGTTCAAGGCTATGAAGACATTAATCTCGCTTTCACCAAGCTTATAGTCTAGGAAGGTTGGGGGTACAAGAAAAAGCCAGGCATGTGGCACTTGTAATCTCAGTGTTGAAGAGGTGGTGATGGACAGATCTCTGAGACTTTGTGGCCAGTCATCATGGCCTCATCTATGAGCCCTAAGTCCCAGTGAGAGACCCTGTCTCAGAAAATCAAGATGGATGGCTCCTGAAGAGCGAACACTCAAGTTGACACTGGTGTTCACATGTATGCATGAACATGTGCACATACACACAATGCCTAACCATTATTTGGGTTATTTGGGTGTAGCTTCTGCATTTTTCTGAAGATTATTTTGCACAGTTTGTGTATGTATGTGTTGGGGGGTGTGCATATTTTCCAAATTGTCTTCCATGTTGCTGATCTGTACTCTACTTGGTCATTCTGCCAAATGGTAATTTCATTCTTTCTATTTCTGTTGGTTGCTAATCAGGCAACCAAACTGATTTGCCGGTCTGAATGATGTCAAAAAGAAAGGAGAGAAAGAGAGAGAAAGAGAGAGAGAGAGAGAGAGAGAGAGAGAGAGAGAGAGAGAGAGAGAGAGAGAGAGAGAGAATATTACCCTGGGTGAAAGTCTGAGAGCCTCTTCTCAGAGAAAAGAGCCTGAGCTTCTGAGCTTCTGCACGTGGTTTCTATTTTGAGTCATTGGAGGCCCTTTTTTCCTCTGCTTCCTGGGTTCAGTTGTGTTCCCGGTACTTGAGGTTATTGGAGAGATGACCTCTCCAAAAGCAAGCGACTTTTCTAAATGTAGTTCCTGACTTTTAGAAACTAATGAGAATTTGGCAATGCCTGGCTATCAATAGCCTGTCACTATTAAGCAGTGAGCAAAAGTGGCCTCAATTTTAAGCCTCTACTTGAGTTCAGAAGGAGCTGGTCTTTTGTTCAAGGAGGACACGAGGCCACTGAAAGCCAGTGCTAGTTATATTTATCCTGCAGGGACCTTCCTCTAGTGTGGTCCAGTAAAATATACAACAACCCATTATGTTGACTATACATAAACCATGGCTGTTTTAATGTAACTATATCCAATTCAGTACTGGAGACACACTTCATTAAAAAGTTATGCCTTTTTTGTCTGAAATTCAAACTTAATTGGGCATTCTGTATTTTTATTTCTTAAACTTGGCAACATTAACACTTCTTAGTTGTCCAGTCACCTTAACTAACTCCTTCTCTTTTCTCCCTTTTCTTATTTCTTGACTTATTTTTATTTCATGTGTATGAGTACCTTGCCTGCAAGTGTACCAGTGTACACAGTTCCTGCAAAGGCCAGAAAAGGGCAACAGATAGATCCCCTGGAACAGGAGTTAGGCATGGTTGTTAGCCACCAAGTAGGTGCTGGAAACCAAAAACAAGGTCCTCTGCAAGAGCAGCTAGTGTTCTTAACTGCTGAGTGATTCTCTCCTATCCCCTTTTCTACTTTTCCTTTGTTTCTCCTCACCACGATGCTGGCCACATTGACTTAGTGAAGTTGACTTCACCTCACACTTGGTGATAGTCTAAATGTTCTCTATAAGGTAAGTTTGGGTCATGCAAAAATCAATTTGAAGTAAATGTCAACATAAATACAAAGCCATATTCTATGGCGATTAAACTGAAGATAACATACGTATATCTATTATATATTTGCATAAAAATGTGGAACCTTTGGGTGACAGACTGAATATATGACAGTGGTCCTTTAATACTGTTTTATCAAAGGTTGCCATAGCATCATGTTTTGCGTAGGGACACTCTGTAATATTTTTACAGTGACAAATTTACCTAATAGGACATTTCTTAGAATATACCTTTGCTAAAAACTGATCATAGCTAAACACACACACACACACTCACACACACACACACACATTACATAATGTAGTAATTTAAAAATTTAAAGAGAAATTCATTTCTACTTTAAGGCTATATTCTAAAAATCTGAACAAAAGGTTTTAGAAGTTTCCAATAAATGGTTAAGTTTCAGAATCATGGGGAAAATTACCTAAAATATAATGTTTTCTTTTCAATGCTTTTTTAGTGATTCTAAAACCATAGTCCAGGGAATTAATCTCTTAATTCCCTTAAAGCTGCTGCTCTAAGCCAAGTGCATCATGGTGATTGATCTGCTACTCTTCCTAACGATGACAATGAAGAAGCATTTTAGAAAATGCTTCTTTTTTAATATAATTGGAGACTTTAGGGTTTTTTTTTCTTTCGCTATTAAATGTTAATATCTCTGGCTTATTCTCATAATGAGATCAAAAAGTATATGTACTCTAGAGTTTCTCTCAGGTAAGAATTCTATAATTCTTTTTATCTTGGAACTGGGGAAATCCCTTAAATGTTCTAAACATCAGCTTCAGTATCTAAATAAACAGGGTAACGGAACAATACCTGAGGATTTATATTGATTAATGAAGGAACACAAAATGAAAAATCTGACCTTACACAACACCTACCTAATAAAAGTTATTTTAGGAATGTGATTAGTGTTAGTCACCAAATGACTTGACAGAAGAGTACAGTATCAGCATTTGGACTCTACCTGAAATAAAGTCTCAGCTGCATCATTCAAGTTTCTTTACCCTCCTTTCCTTTCTTCTGTCACAGAATGCCTTAAACAGTTAAGCAATCCTTAACCTTATAATTTCCTCTTCACTTTTACCAAGTGCTCAAAACCATATACGGAGAATGACTCTTCCCTTTGATTTCCAATCTGACAGGTTCACTGGGGATCCAATAGAACAGATTCGCATTACCTGTGTGCGTCCTCTGGAATGCGTATCTGCTGGTGTTCTTCATCGGTATTTTTAGTTTAATAGAATCTTAATGTTCTCTTGAGTACAGCTGTAGCTGGGGATGCACGTGGAGGTTGGGGAATAAATAATCTTGGAGGAAACATACAGAGGTTTTTGTGACCTTGTGCTTGGAAATTCATCATTACTGAGTATTGTTATAATGGTTTTCTTCTATCTGTTATCATTTGACCGTTTCATACACTCATAATAATTTCAGTCGTTTGGCCCCCTTCTGCTCTGTATCCTGTATCCTCCTTCTCCCTTGGCACCCATCTGCACGAGAACTCCCCCCACCCCCGGAATAGCATCCTTTTCCTACGTGTGGCCCAGTCAGGTTAATTACACTTACTGGATGCTGTGGCTTTGTATTACCTAGAACCAAACTTTGGTGAATTGTATAAACATTCCTTATACAGTTTTACTTATATTCAATATGAACTGTTCAAATTAAGTAAAATTCCTTATGATTATTAAGTATGTGCTGTGCACAAACAATAATGGAAATATAGCAGAAATAATTATTTTCAATTTTATAAATTTCAGTCAAAAAGAAATGCCAGACACCTGACTCATTGCCCTATCTAGAAAATTCTAGGTTTATCATAAGGTGATATTGATCTAATGTTTTTAAAATTTACATTACATAAGAACAAGTGCAATGGTTTTATTTGAAAAAAAATGTTTTTAAACAATTAAATGAGTGTATGTATAGGACCCTGGCCCTCTTGGCATGCACTTCCTCCCTGCAGGCCACTGGGAAGGCTGGGATACGCTAAGAGTAGACAACAGCCCCTATCACTCCTGTTCTGACAGGTGTTACTCTTCTGCCTCAGTAACCTCAAACCATGGACTTCTACATCATGAAATGTTTTGTGTATTTCATTTTATATCCTCATTGAAGAGAGCACATCTCTGGCATACTATAGTAGGTACCTGCCTTAATTTGTTTGTGTTACTTTTACCTGAGGTTGGGTAAAACAACAGACATTGATTTTTTTTGAACTTCAGAAGGTTGACAAGTCCAAGTTCAAAAGATCATCACGTTTGGTGTCTCCTGAGAGCCTGTTACACTGGTCAAATAATTTTCTATCTCCTTACATAAATAAAAAATTACTATTTCCTTTTCATGATAAATATGCTTTCTTAAAATACCACCCCACGATCTGAAATATAGCCTGGTCATTTTGATCCATTTACTCGAATTATGTACGTGTCAACACCTGCCATGACAGACATAAATAATGAGTTGAATAAAGTGAATGGTTATTAGCACTTACGACGTGTTAGAGTCTACCAGTCAACAAGAATTTCTGCTTTCCCTTCAAAGGGAGAAATACCATTAATATAGATCATGGCTCAAACCTCAAAAAAAAATCAAACAAATAAATGACAGCAACAACAGAAAAGGATAGCAATATTCTGAGGAAGGTAAAATTAAACAACACGGAATAGGGCCAAACAAAAATACAAGGAAGTGTATAATAAAATACTGAAGAGTAGGCATGCTGAGGAGATTCAGGGAAATAGTTGGAAGCTATGATGGTTGAGAAATACTTTGCAGCCATCTGCATTTGTGCCATCTTGAGAGAATGCTAACTTTGTTGCAGGTGCAGGTTAACTTGGGAAATTTCAAGCCAGAGGAAGAAGTATAGGTCTTGCTATGAATTTGCAGAATTGGCAGAGAAATAACTAGACTGGTCACTATGGGATTCAAATGAAGTAAGATCATTAAAACGGTGGATGCCTTAGGAAAGACTTGAAAGTGAACCAGAGACATTCCATGAGTAGTGAGTAATAAACCCTGACAGAATTTTATACCAGAAAAGCATATGCTTTAATCAGTGGTCGTTGAAGAATTAATCTGACAACTGTGCAAGGGTTTAAGGTGAGAAGGACAAGACAGGGAAACCATTAAGACATCTCCCCACTGGCCAATGGTGAATCATTGCTCCATACATAAAACTGCAGGATTACCTGCAAGAGATTTATCGTGGTGAATGGATTAGAGTACAAGTTAGAAAAGAGCAATTAAATGAAGCCCAGTGATTGAGCGAGACTAGAGAGAGTGGTGAGCTTGGGACGTCTGAGTCCAAGAAGATTAAAAGCAAAATGTCTGCTGTTTGGAAGATCTTTGGAGAACACAGTGTTTTGTGTTGAAAAAATTCTTTTGGCAGTCCAGTTAATAAGTGATAATTAGAGGGACTTAAAATAAATTATTATCGGGGCCTTGACTCTGGCTGACCTATGCCACCCTGGTGAAGTATACACACTATGAAGCAATGTTTAGAGGAAAATGGGATACTGAGGTCACTGTAAACTTCAGTGTCCACAAACAGGTCATTATTAGAGATCATCTCTAGATGAAAATGTGAAAACTGCACCACATTGAAATTAGTATGCAAAATAAAGCATTAACGTGAAGTAAATTTATGTGATTATGCCATGAATAATTCATTAGCACAGGCAATACAATTAGCTGCTTATAATACAATGATGTAACTATTACATTCAAGTACAGTAAACCTGATCCAAACTGTAGTAACAGCCATATCAACTTTAAAATCAAAAGAAAGCCTCAACTGCCTTACACTCAGAGGCACATATGTTACTTATGGGACAAAAAGAAAAAAAAGATACAATTTCATATATGAGCATTTTATGAGATGGAAAAAAGCTACTTTTATCAGCATTATGATTGAATTTATGTGTTTGGTAAATATGGTTTTGGTCAATTAAAAAATTCATATAAAAAGCATGTAGACAAATAGCTACTTACTCTTTTAAATTTATTTTTATTATTAATGTGTGTGTAAATATGGCCCATACGTGCTATACTATACATGTGGAAATCAGAGGATAACTTTCAGGAGTTGTTTTTTTTTCCTTCCACATGATGAGGGATTGAACTCTGCTTGTCAGGCTTGGGAAGCAAGCTCTTTTACCTTCTGAGCCATATTACCATCCCAGTATCTCACTGTTTGATTGAGAAGCATTTTAACTGTAGCAAACTATCCCTTAGACTTTTAGTAGAGTAAAATGATGAGGACACAAGATGACCAGTCCTTGGGCTTGATCAGTAAGGAGCTAGCCTCTGTAGTTGAGTTTCCTGCAACTCCATTCACTTAGTCTTCCTTAAGTCATGTTTTGTGATGAAATTCTTCTTTCTGTGACTTTGATTTTGTTCTTCAGGCTGAGTTTACCAATTGATAGTCACTCTGTGGGGTTTTCCTTAGAACTTAATCCCTGCATTTTTTTTGTTTTTTCTTTTTTCTTTTATTATATTTAGATCTTATTTAGACCTCCTCCTCTATCTCCACCCTTCTTATAGCCCCCCTCCACAGTTTCATGTGACTCTATCATATATATTAAGGCCTACTGAGTTAAGTTTCTATTCCCAAATGTCCTTTGCTATGTATTCATCCACTGGAACCTAGTTAACCTATCTAGTTAAATAGGATCACTCCTTTAAAAAGAAAAGCAACTCTCTCTCCCAGCAGTTATTGGTTGCCAACAGTTCCTTAGCTAAGATAGGAGATTCTTTCCCATTTCCCGACTCTATGCTGGGATTTTGTCTGATTTAAGCTTGTATGGATCTTGTGCCTGCTGTTACCATTGCCGTGAATTCATATGTATAATTGACCAGCTGTCTGAAACTCTGATTCTGGGTGGTCATTCACTACATGTGATTCTTACAATCTTTCCACGCCCTCTTCTGCAATGGTTTCTGAGCCTTGGCACAGCAGAAGTTTGATACAGGTGTCTTATTTGTGTATAAGCACTCTGCAATCTCTTAGTCTCTACATTTTGGCCAGTTGGGGTTAATCCCCATCTGTTGCATGAGGAAGCTTCATTGGTGAGAGTTGAGAGATGCATTAATATTCTTTCTCCTCCTTTACTCTATGTCCCCTAAACCTTAGCTGTAGAGGTTGCATTATAGATGTGTCACTTTGGGCTGGGCACCTCACAGACACTTGTTTTCTGTGTTTGGCAAGTTGTGGAACTTTGTACTAGTTCCCATCTGTTGTGAAAAGAAGCATCTTTGATGAGTGATGAGAGGTACACTTGTAGGTAAGAGATTCTTGCATTCTTTAAGTGCTTTTAAGTGTCACAAAGATGAATTCAACAGAGTATTATATTTGAGCATAGTTCCAATTAGCTGCTAGTAGGTTTTGCTTCAATACCGGTTAATGGACACAGTGAGATATACTAGAGAACAATGAGCATTTGTAGAAGGTTCACCAAAAGTAATGTGATGTTTCTGTCACTCTTGTGAGGAGAAAGAAGTATTGTTCTGAGGTTCAAGTGAAATTCTCACCTCAGATTGGGTGCATATTTCACATGGAATCCCCACAAAGGCAGTCTTGAGTCAGTGATCATACTTCTCACCTCTAATGCTTGATATATCATCAGACACTTCTTCATATCCATATATTTATGTGTGAAATGATATCTACTTAGTGGGTAATATTCATGTAAAAAGTCTCATCTTATGCTTTTCATACAGCTATACATCTAGATCTAGATCTATAGGCTCTTTTAATTTCTACCCCCAACCACCCACTCAAAAACCTACAAGTGGAATGAGCACTTCTGGAAATATAATGGAACAAAAACCTGTCTATTGAACACATTTAAAGCTGAATAAAATACACAAACAAATGTAAACACAACCACACTTATGCTTACAAGTTGGCAAGAATCAGAGAATTAAGCAAAAGCATGAATCTAGAAGTGCTGGCTGAGCTACAGGTGCTTTCCAGAACCATCTGAAGAGGAACTTTGATCCTAAGTGACCACATGTGGTTTGCAGAGATGAGACTCTGCTCTTCCAAATATGTGTCCAAACTTCAGGTGAAACTGGAACTCCAAAACTATCCTCAATGAAATGAGCAGAAATAAAATCAAATAACTTTGTCTTAAACTCCTAATCTTTTTTTTTATAGTAGCAAAGAGTAATCCAAAAGTAAAATGAAGAAAAAAATTTTAACAAAAGCATTAAAAAGAGCAGACTACTTAAGAATAAATTTAACCCAAAAGGCATATATTGAACAACAAAATACATTTTGTCACTGAGCTAGAAAACTTAATACTGTTCTACTTGGCTTTGTATTGCTGTGATAAAAGATTGAACAAAACCAACTTGGGGAGGAAGGATTTATTTAGCTTACAGGTTATTGTCCCTCATCGAGGGAAGACAAGGCAGGAACTCAAGGCAGGAACACAGAGGCCGAAACTGAAGCAGAGACCATGAAAGAATGCTGCTTATTCCCCTGGCTTACTCTGTTACACTCCTTGCACAGCCCAGGCCCACTTGCCCAGGGATGGCACTGCCCACAGTTGGCTGGGGCCTCCTACCAATTACCAGTTAAGAAACTCCCTCATAGACATGGCCACAAACCAAACCAATGGAGGGAATTCTCAGCTGAGATTCCCTCTTCCTAAGTGTTTCTAATTTGTGTCAAGTTGACAAAAATTAACCAGCATAGCTACCTGAAGTGATTTATGAATCCTAACAAAAAGTTGTGCTTGAACATCCATAGAAGTGTTATATAGCCAAAAGGTAGAAATAAGGCTGGGGTTGTGGCTCAGTGGCAAAGCATTTGCCTCATATGTGTAAGGCCCTGGGTTGTATTTCCAGGACCCCATAAAGAAAAAATAACCCCAAATACCCATCAATAGATCAGTACATATACAGAATACAGGTATGATATTTGTACAAAATAGCATTTGACCATTAAAAGGAATTAAGTTCTGATACATGCTAAAAAGTAAATGAACCCAAAAAACATATTAAGTAAAAGAAATTAGATCCTAAACACTATATGCTGTATGATCCCATTTATATGATATATCCAGAACTGATAATTATATAGGCACAGAAAGCAAGTTAGTAGTGGAGAGAAAGTAGAGAGAATGGATCCTGGGGAGAAACTACTTCTACTATGTAAAGGGCTTCTGGATGGAGTAGTGGAAGGATCCTGGAACTAGATGGAGGTGATAGTTGTACTATGTTGTGACTGTATGATATGTTCTTGAGGGTACACTTTAAAACAGGTAAATTTCTGAGGGACCAGAAGTCAGACAGATCACAGGTAGTGGTCAGAAAAAGAAAAAAAGACTCCAGATAGACTAATGTGCTTAAAATATTTTATTAATTCTCTGAGAATTTCATGTATTTTGATCATATATCTTATTTACCAGCCCAACTCCTCCCAGATCCACTTCACCCCCATCCAATCTCTGTGTATGATTTTCCCCCATCGATTCTAATTTGTGTGATTGATGTACTTTTAAGCATTTAAGATGGACATCCTGATTCTTCTCTATCTTGGCAGGCTTTTTTTGCCAGAAGGAATAGTTCTGTGGGACTTTAAATTCTCCAGGGATTGTGGGGTGAGGGATGGAGGAGTAAGTTGAGTGGTGTGTCCTGTGGTTGGAACCAGTCAGCTTCTTTTTCTTTGTCTGTATTATTCAGTGTTCTTCTATAACTGAAACCAGCCAATTCTGAGGTAGAAAGGAAACCAATCTTATCCCCTGAATCAGCTCTGCCTGACAAACTACACCATCTTTAGGTCCCCTTTCTACCTTGGGGAGTAGAGTACCTGTCTCTGCCTGCTTTGTTTTGTGTGAGTGTGTGTGTGTGAGTGTGTGTGTGTGAGTGTGTATGTTTCTACTTCTAGTAAAATTTGGCAGAATGCTAAGACCTTGCTTTCCTTGCTTTTTTTCTTCTTAAAGTAGGTGGAAAAAAAGAGAGTCCATTCCTGCAACACCAGATGACCTCATCATGATCACATCAATTCTTATAAAATTTTGCCTCAATTTGAAAAACACAGTAGCAATAACAACAACAAGAACAAAACCCAAAAAACATTCCGACTGGAAGTTCTGGTCCTGCTGTGGACCTGTGCTCTGAATTGATATCATCCTTGATGGGTTGTAATATCAGATGGATGGTATTTTGTGGAGGAATGTTCTCCCAATCAGTGACTCAGAATAGCCTCACAGATTTTCTTGAAGTCTGACCTCAACACGACAAGAAATTATAAAATACAACAAGATACAAAATCACTGATCTAATTCAAAAAATAGCCACCAACAGGAAAACAGTATCCATAAACTCTATAGATATTGGAATTATTAAATTTACAGTATAAAAATTAAGGATTCCCTGTATTTAGAGTTCTTTTTTAAAAGAAAGCATCAAATAGATGATAAAAATTGATGAGGCAAAGTTTGTTTTAAAAATTAAAGTAATAAACAAAGGAGGATGTGTAGAGATGGCTCAGTGGGTTAGAGCACTTTCTGCTCTTTCAGAGGACCCAGGTTCAAAGCCCAGTGCCCACATGATGGCTCACAAATATCTGTAACTCTAGTACCAGGGAATCCCATGCTCTCCTCTAGTGTCTGTGGGCACAAAGAATGTATATGGTATAAATGCATGCATTCAGGCAAACTCTCACACTCAATAAAATAAAAATAAATTCGAAACGATAAATAAAATGCTTAAAAATGGGGAAAAAAACTGTAATTCTTGAAATTTAGTAGCCAGTGGAAATTAGATAGACAATAGAGCCCAGATAATTCACAATTAGAAATTTTTAGACCCAGAATTCAACCTGAGTAAAAAGAGATTAGACAACATTAAAGTAAAACAGTTTGGCTTATTTCTCATCATAAATTCACAAGAAAATATAGATGCTGAGAAAATAGTATAGGAAGATATAATAGATGAGAATTTTCCAGTATTGATGAAAATATAGAACACAAATTCAGATAACCTCATTAAAATCCAGATAGAAAGCAATAGTAAATCATATAACTGGACACACCTTAATGGAACTGCAGCTCACCCAAAGCAAAGTTAGCACAAACCAATTACCTACAAAGAAGCCACGGCAGACACCAGGGGAAGACAAAAAATATCTTCAAAAAGTCATTGGAAAATAACTGTCAAAGAATTACATACTTAATCATCTGAGTAAGGAAGGCTGGGCATTGTGGTGGTACAGCCCCACAATCTATGTGTAGAGGCAGCAGGACCAGGAGTTCAAGCCCAGCCTGGCAGCTATATGAGTTTCCTGTCACTATTTTTTAAAATAGGAAGAATGAAAGAGGAAAAACAGAAAGCAGAAAAAAAAGTTGTGTTAAAAATAAACTGTGCCAAAAGAGCTGTGGTTTTTTTACAAAAAAAAAAAAAAACCAACAGTGCAGAAATTAACACATTTATTGTTTAAACCAGAAAGCTTGGGTTCAGAGTATTTCCCCAAACTTACAACTAGGTTGGAAAGGTCAAGAGATAAAGTTACCAGCTGATTCATTTTCTGGTGAGGGGCTCCCCTGGGCTTGTGATGCTGTATCTTGCTGTCTTCACATAGGGGCCACAGGGTGGAGACAGGTAGATAAAGGCAGAGCGAAGGCAGCAAGTGAGGGAGAAGAGCTATCTTCCCTTGTCTTCCACGATGGAAGTCCTACTGGATGATGGCCTAACACTTATGGACTCCTTTAACCTTAATTGTAATTACACTTTAAATATTGTATCTTAGTCTTTTTTTATTGTTTCAAACACAATACCAGAGAATTGGTAAGTTCTAAAGCCAGTTTATTTCATAATTCTGGAGATATTGAGGACAAGGGGCTGAATCTGCTGATGGTCTTCACTCAGAGTTCTGAAGTGGTACAGGGCATACACAGCATAGCAAAAGAGTCAGGGCACATACATGTGTGCATGGGTGTGTGTTCACGTGTGTGCTGAGTGTCCACCCTGATCCCTTTTCTCTCTCTTCTTAGAAAGCCACCACTGTTAAATTATGAAGGATCCATCCTGACATTATCTATTCATAATCACCTCCCACAGGATCCACCTTTAAGACCATAGACCAATTAAGTTTCCATGAGCTTAATACTTCAGAACAAGGATTCAATTCCCAAAGTGGATTTCAGAAACAACACACTGTACTCAAACTCTAGCATACACTATTTCCAAGGGACAGTCACAGTCAGTCAAGGCAGGAATCTGAGGACAAGACATTCAGTCTTATATTACCTGCCTTCTACCAAGTACTTTGTCTAGATTCCTGAAAGTTAGTTATAGATCCTATTGCTGAGTTCATAATATTCCTTACATTAAGACAAGTTTAGTGCTGGATATTCCTTCTTCTCCAGCCCAGATTCCTCTCGGGCTATGTCTTTCCTGTTACACACCTTGGTAGGCCAGCCTCTGCAATTGCTCTTTCTGCTGGCAAGTTGCTACTTGAATTTGGCCCATGAGATGCACAGGCAGAAGCTCACTGGGCTGCAGGGGCGAGAAGCCAAAGGACTCGTTTTCTGTTCCTCCCTTGTGTTAAAACTGCACCTTGTGTAGTTCCTGAACCTCTCCAAAGCGCCACCTCCACCTGGACAATCCTTCCACCATGACTATAAGTTCTGGCAACATCCTTTCTTTTCCTTGACCCTTCAGTCAAGAGGTGGCCATGTTGCTAAGCCAGCATAACTCTTGGAACTGGGCCACACCTCTGTAAAGTCTTG
The DNA here is from genome assembly GCA_035773235.1 of Eospalax fontanierii. Classification (NCBI taxonomy): domain Eukaryota; kingdom Metazoa; phylum Chordata; class Mammalia; order Rodentia; family Spalacidae; genus Eospalax; species Eospalax fontanierii. The sequence goes on from CM069534.1 coordinate 24,842,224, forward strand.
CCATTAAACATTTCTTCATGTAAACCTTATGAAGAGCTAATTCCATTTCTTTCTGGGTCCTAGGAACTGGTCAGCCTTCCTGAAAGATAACTTTTAATTTAAAACTTAGATGTGCAGTACTTACGTGCCATTCTATATTTATATTTGGAAAAATGTACATATCACTGAACCTAGAATGGACACATGAAAAGGAGTAAGGAAAATGCTTGAAGCGCTTATAACCTGCATAAAAACATTGCCCCCTGCACCTTGAGAAAATCCTCCCAATTGCCAAGGAATCTCTCAGAACCATATAGACAAACATCCTTTGTCTTATGAATAGATTGAGGGTCATTACCCAACAATTGTCCATTTGCTTTAATGGAAAGGTTACAAGAGGATATCATTTGATTTTTTGTTTTGATTTTTGTTTTGTTTGTTTTTTTCTGTGACTGGTTCTTCTCCTTCTGCTTTGGACTGACAAGTAGACATTTTTTAACACTTGAGTTTAAAATAAGTCATTTTCCTCTAGCTTTGTCAGAGAAATCGGACTTCCCTGAACTGGGTGGATGGGTGTATACATGGAGTGCCTCTAAGCAGCACAATTGAGGTTCAAAATCAATTGCATTCTCCTTGTGGGGAGATGTGGTGGAAACTGCTGGGGTTGCTTTGTAAACACAGAGAGGTGTTGACGGTGCACAAGCAACAACAGGTCGTGGTCCCTCAGCAGAGAAGCTATTCTAATGGGCCACAGGCAGCTGAAGGTCTGGAGGTCTGGAAACTGATAGAATGGTCAGGAAGGGGATTGGCCTCAGGAGGGAACAGGACAAAATTAGGAAAGGAAGTTTCCTGTGGTAGTCAGTATTGTTACTGAGACTGAGAACAGTCCAAGAGAAAGTTCATTTTCACACAAAGAGTTTCATAAGATTAAACTGAAGGCATTTAAGCTCTTTGGACTCTGTGGCTATGGCAGACTCCCATTAGTCAGTAATCACCTCTCACTGACTACTGAAGGTTGATGTGGATGATGGATTGTATGAGGTTGGTTGCGTTTCTTTCTTACTTGTACCTCTTTGACCGCCTAATCCTTACCAATTACCTGGGAGAGAGTTCTAACCACTTCCCCACCCCAAACAGAGCAGCTTAAAACACTCAGATCCTTACCTAGAAATGCCCTAAGGGGCTGGAGGGATGTCTCAGTGGTTAAGAGCACTGGCTGCTCTTAGAGAGGTCTAGGGTTTGTTTCCCAGCACTCACATGTTGGCTAACAAGATTCCATAACTCCAGTTCCAGGGGATCCGACAAGATACCCTCTTCTGATCGCTGCAAGGATTGCATGACATGGGTACACTCACATACATGCAGGCAATATACTCATACACATAAAATAAAAATAATTTAAAAATATTAAGAAATGAAATGACCCAAGGAAAAATAGATCTAAAACTTCTATATTATTTGTACTATATGGACTATGTATACTACATAGATAAGTGGATAAGTTGTATCTTAAATTCTCTAGTTCTAATGTCCTGCTCCAGTCCTGTGTCGTGTTGCATGTCGTCCTCCTTCCCCCAACCCCCGTACCCCAGTTCTGGGATTACAGGCTACAAAGCAGGCTTCACCATAACGTATTTATGTGGTGCTAGAGATCAAACTCAGGGCTTTCTTAATACTATGCAAGGGGTCTACCACACCAACACTAACGGAGCTACATCCGCCCCTCCACCCCTGTATGAGGTCAAAGTAAGAGGGGGCAATGACTCTGAGAGGGAGGAAATTGCTTTTCAGTGCGATAAGGTCTTGCTTCCTTGTTCCCTAAATGGATGGGAACCCAAAAGGAAGTCAAACCTAATAGTTGGCAGCACCCCTGGGTCACAGGGTGGAATGATCTAGCCCTGGCTTTTGTCTATTAAATACCATGAAGATCGAAGCATGACTTTGTGGTTTGGTATTCCCAGTAGCAGAGTGAAATTTGTCCTCTAATAGGTAAACAGTGAATGTTTGTTGACTGATTGCAAAAACATTCTCATGTTGGATTTCTTATGTCCCTTCACCTGCTAGGCTAGACGTGTCTTAGAAGAGATGGTCACAAGGACACTGAGCCTTTTCTCACATGCCAAGCCATGAAAGCCTCTTTCTCTGGGTGTGTTTTTGCTAAAGGATTTGTTCTAAGACTATCTGAAAGTTATTCTAGGAGGAGAATGGGATATGCATTCCAGCTAGAATTTGTCCTGAGGAAATATTTCACAATTTGCCCATGGAATGCTATAACAGCATTAAAGTCAAAAGGAAGCTTTTCACACAGCAGCTCTGTGGTACACACGTGAGCAGCCAGATACACTGAAGAGCGAGCACTTGCCTTGCTCTTGCTCTGGGCCACAGTATGATAATAAAGGGGTAACAAAGGGAAGTACTGGGAATGTCAAGCCAAACAAGTTATAGCTCTTCTACCGTGGCTTCCTTGACCTTGTTCTGAGGTAAGTCACACGTGTGGGAGGGACATTTAGGATAAGCTGTGTTTGTCATCTGAGGCTTCTATCTGCTCCAAAAGGAACTCTAAATCTCACTCATGGAGGCATTGACATTTAGTTTGGCACATTTTCAGATCCCAGAATAAGCATCATGACTTGACACGAAAAAGGAGTCAAATTAATACAAAGCAGAAGAGGCGATTATTTCAGTAATTCAAAAACAGCCTTGCATATAAGTCTGCAAATGCACAGGTTTCTATATTTTTCTAGCAATGAGTAAGATAGATTACGTAAGATAATGGTGGCCTCTACGAATCTGAAATCAAGTAACTTTTCCCCCTTTAGTCACAGTCAGGTCCTTTGTTTATTTCTGTGTTTATTTTTCAGTCGAGTTTCTGTTTAAAAGATGGGGAGTTGTCATATTCCATATCAAGCTTCATGTCGTGTGAAGATGAAGAAGAAGCAGTAGCATTCATTTTAAGGTAGCTATAAATCTTAGATTTTGGCACATGCTTACCTGATGAACCTCACAGTGCATGTTCAAAGCTTCAATTAAGTCCTTTCTGGGGCAGTGAATGGATTTGTTGATTTGATGGAGGGAGGGTATTGTATTCTTTTATGTGACAAAATGACCCAGATATTCTCTCCAGTTAAAAATGTAAAGGCTCCCAAGGGACTACAGGAATAAACATATTTTCTAAGGGGAAGACATGGTTTATCTCAGTATACATACTGGATACTTTGTTTTTCTCCTTGTTTTCAAAGGTGCCTCATTCTTCATTCCCACCCTTTTCTTTGCTATTCTCTAGCCCGTACATCCTGTAACTTCGATAATCCTGACATTTTCAGGTGACATTTGATCCCTCAGAGTCTTTGAGGATCGCTTCCCTCCTCCCCGGACCGGCTTTTCCATCCTGCCAGCTTTAAAGATAAAAGGCTGCCTGTGAGTGAGATCACAAGGGGGAGCTCAGTTTTGTAACCCCAGCAGTGGGACACCTCCACATTTATTAACGCCCACATATCGGTTACTTGAGACAGACTTATATATTTTAAAAAGGGCCTGGTGCCACAAATACTGACAGGTCATGCCCACATCCTACGGAGTCTTGAACTCTTAAAGGTAAAAAAAAGGACAGGCTGCCTTCAGACCTTCTTGCTTTCTTTATTAACTTTGACCTTAGCCATTTCTCAATCAGCCGCTTGCACATCCATTTCATACACCAGAGGTAGAGGAAATTTCCTAAGAAAAGCAACCAGCATAAAAATGACTTTTTAAAGAAAGTTCAGCAACCTCTGTATAGATTGAGTGTGACACAGTCAAGTCACTGACTTCATTTATTAAATGTGCTTTTCCAATGTGTTAAATAACTCTTTCTCCTAAGTGCACAGGGTTTGTGCAGCTCTCCTGCCCCCTCCCTTCCCATCTGTAGGATTTATGATGTGCTCCGGACAAGCTCCATATGCCTAAGGCCCATTAGGAAGGAAGGAGGTTTTTACCTCTCCTGAGTCCTGAAGCCATCAGGGGTGAGTGCTGTTATCTGGCAGTCTCCCTGTGTGCTTATGAATGAACAAACAAGAAGAGAGTCAGCTAGAGGAGAAACTCTAATCAGAGGTTACTCTTGCTTTAGGGTTTTCTTTCTTTGATAACTTTTATCATTTTTATTGTAAAAATAGCAAGGTTTTCTTTCTTAATACCATGTAGCACTGACACAAAGATGACATTAGCATGGTTGTTTGTTTCAGAAAGATTTGGGGTAAAAAGTAGAGCTGCCCATGTCATGTCATAAACTGAGACTACTTGTTGGAACACTCAGGATGGAAGAGTACATGTTCCGGTGAAACATGGTCTCCTGCCTGGGAATAAAGAAAAGATGCGAATGTAGAATATTCTAGCATTGTCTACATATGACTGCTAGTGCCATATCAAGTGTCTGTGTGTATGTGCCTGTGTGTGTGTGTGCGTGTGTGTGTAAAACAGACTCTGAGAAAACCAAAGTAAGATCATGCGTAAGCTGAGTCTGAATAATTTCAGCTGTCTTTTTCTTGAACTTCTTTGTTGTCAGGCTTGATTTCTGAAACGTCTTGGAAAGACTGCCACCAGCTCTTGGAGAACTGTTATGGAGAATTGTTCCTCTTAGGGCTGACATTTAATATGAAATTACTGGTTTCAAAATAGGATTAATACTTAGACAGAAAGATTATTCTACCAGTGTTTTGCACAATTTCCTTTCAAATGAGGTTGCAAATTCATTCTTTTTCTTTCCTTTGAATAGGTTTTATTACTAGATCGAGAACTACCAAAAGCCAGGTCAAGTACAATGCAAAATAATTCATCTCTTCCAATCCGGTAAAAGAGAGGGGCTTCTGAGTACCTCCTTGTTAATGAAATAATAATAGTTCTTAAAATACCAAAATACTGGTTACTGATGCCTACCTGTTCCAAGTTCTCATGGCTAACAGTCAATATGAAAGAGCTCAGATGATATCTAAATTTGATGTTAGAAGCCCATTTCTGTATTAATCATTTGAGATAAAAATGTCATAGTTATGACTCTTTAGAAAATGCTGTACCTAGCTTCCAAACTGTTGCTTTTAAAAAGGCTAATTTGAAGTTGGGTACATTAATGTTGCTATCCTATAAAATTGCAAGCTAAAAAATGTCAGCAGAGACATTTTTTTCTAGCCGATGTCAGCACAAAAGGGTGCCTCAGTTGTTTCATCTCGCAGCAGCTGCGTGCTTTCATTGACATTCGGTGACCTTTCTTTGTGCACCCAGCCTAACCTCCTAGGTTATTTCCTGGCCTCCCTTCTGTGACCTATGACCTAGGCTGACCTTTAGCTGGAGAATGTGACATTTTGTCCTCCTCTAGCTGACATGTGATGCTCTCATTATTCAAAGGTATGTGAAAATAATGACCCTGAGTGACCCGTGGGTTTCCTTTCATTTATTGGTTGTTTCTGGTGCTTGTTCAGCATGTACTGGCCTTGGTGGAGTGGGGTGAGGGTAGGGATGGCCCAGAAGATGGTCAATGTCCTTTTAAAAATAAATTCCAATTTGAACTGCTTTCCTGCCAGACCAGTTAACTTTACTGTACAACTAAGCTTTAGCATTTCCTGTTTCTTGGTTTGGGGAACAAATCTAGCCTTGTAACAATAGCTCTTTTGAAATTTAAGAACTTCAGTAAAGTGAGCAAAGCTATTTGCTTGTTTGTATCTTCTGTCAACTAACAGAGCTCTGAGCTCTCCATTTCTAAAGGCCATTTTGATGCCCCAGTCTTTGATAGACAGAAAAGAAAGGACACACACAGGAAGGAGATATGTGATCAAATGAATAGCTGAAAATTTGTCATTTATGCTTTGGATGTATGATCCAGGTAGATTTGGAAAGAGTTCTCTTTCTATATAAAACTTTTGCCTATTTTATCGATTATTTTAATAACTTTGATTGTACTTATATACTTAATGTCACATTAATTTAGGCTAATTCATGTACCATTAGCCTATGAATGCAAACAGCAGACACTAAATATGAAAAAGGGAAATTAGATTTGGACACTGATGAAATAATGGTCATAAATTGCTATGTATTTTAGAACCGAGTAGAAGGCGTTTACCCGCAGAATTTAGATATAGAAAACAAGATTTATCTCAAAGTATATTTCTACTTTTAAAAAAATAATCCAAGGATCCTCATTCTCTTTATGAGACATGTGTCTGCCTGCATTTTGCTCATAGTCAGTTATGACTTCTCATATCACCATTTCTACAGTAATTCTAGCCAGCAGAAAATTAAGGACAAGAGTTTGTATTGCTTGACCAAAATGCAAACATGGTCACTTACTCTGAGATTTCATAACTTTCCAAGGCAAGCTGGCAAGCTGCCAGTCATTAGTCACTCCAGGGTTTCTGTAAGTTCAGTAACAACTACATGGGTTTTAGCAAAGACACAGGCCTGTGAGTTCACGTTCAGATAAAGGGAAGTTTATCATTCTGAAACCATCATGCCCTCTCTAATTTCATCTCTTGACACTTGAAGAATAAAAACAATTGTGCCATTAATGTTTTTAGTATAGTTAAAACATAAGATCTTTAATCACATGGATCTTTCCTCAGGTATGACTGAAGTTATTATTTGAGCCTGAAATTATTAAACTTCAGCATAGCACACTGCTTTCCTTCAAAACATCTACTGTAAAACCATCCTTTCTCACTTTGGAATTTACATAATAAATTTCAAAAAGGACAGAAGAGAGGTAGATGATTTAAGAATTATGTGATTTTTAAATTTCATTTTATTTTTATTTTTTATTTGTATGAGTGTATAGCCTGTATGTGTGTAAGTGCACCTTGCCATGCAATACCCTTGGAGATAAGAAGAAGGCATCAGATCTCCTGGAACTGGTAAAGACCATTGTTAGCCACCATGTGGGTGCTGGGAATCGAACCCAGGTACTCTGTAAGAGCAGTTAATACTCTTAACTGCTTAGGCATCTCTTGAGCCCTAGAAATATGTGATTTTAGGAGTCTGAAGAATATCTGCCAATCAAGGACTCCTTATGAGTGACAGTTTACTTGAGGAGGGATGCTTTGATTCCATGTTTGCAAAAGAGTACCAGATGGGTTCTGCTTTCAACAAATATTTAAATGGATACCTCATACAAATAATTCCACCAGATTCAAAGCAATAAAACATGGATCTGGACTTCAGGGAAGATGCAATCTCTCTTATAGTACACTGAAATTTCGAAGTCCTGTAAGAAATTTAGAAGTTGTAGGGTTTGACCTGGTACAGTGGCTCAGGCTGGTGGTCACAGCTCTTGGGAGGCTGCTATGAGTTCAGGGTTTATCTGTGCTACAAACTGTCTCAAAAACAACAACAAAACAACCAAACAATAACAACAAAAAACAGTTCTATAGTTCCATGAAAAGTAAAGAGCTTCAGTTTTGATCAATGTGTGTTCCCATTTTAAAAGCTTTGCTCAAGGAATTCTAACGTTGTAGAGATAAGCTCCTGGCTTATCTGTAAAATTAATTCTCATGCTGTTGTCTTTATGCCTAATTTGCACACACTACTTTATCATCCACCAAACATCTAAACAAACTTCACAATCATTAAATATAGACCCATTAACTCCTGTAGGATGATGGAGATAGTCACAGTCAGATTCATCCTACTCAAACAACCACCCAAAGTCCTAGATTAAGGTTTCCTTGCTACAGAGAAGCTAGAGAGATAATGAAGTATGAGCTCATTTAGCCATGTGACGAAGAATCACAAAAGAAAACAGTAGATATATTCAGAATAACTGCCCGGTTACTATCCATGGTCATTATGAGTATTCAGAATAACTGTCTGGTTACTATCCATAGTCATCGTGAGCTTTCAGAATAACTGTCTGGTTACTATCCTTGGTCATTATGAGTGTTCAGAATAATTGCCTGGTTACTATCCATAGTCATCGTCAGTGGTTGCTTCATAGCATTTCTTCATCTTTCTGCCTGATGCTAAAAGCCTTGCCTTTTAGCTTAAAGAATAAAACCTAATGAAATACTCTGTAGCCTTAGATGGGAATCTGAACAATTACTCTGAGGAAGATTTCTTGTGATTTACGACTTGCAAATAAGATCTCACAGAGTTTTAATGGCTACTTTGCTTCTATTCAAATAATTTTAATCCAGTAAATGACCAGCTTCTCTACTGAACTAATGGTATTTCCTGGGTTGTCTGCTGAATTAAAGAGAATAGTGTTATACTGATTAAACAAAAATGCACGCTGAGTGTTGGGGCTGCCAGGGTAAAACAACTAATGAACAGAAGCTCCTGTCAGAAAAATAAGAGATTGGTCAAGATTTTGATAATTCAAGAGATTAAACTAACGAACATATCCTGTACTATCTAGGGGCTTTACACAGAAATTCCTCCATTGACTTGAAAGATGTTTGAACTTCCTGATTTGGAAGTTCTTGGTATATCCATCTCCTTGATTCATTTGTTCTTTATTTTTGGAAGCAGCAGCAGAAACCCATTTTTGCACTCAGCTCATTTTGTTCTCTGTAAAGACTCTAACTTGTCAGGCATTTAATCACAATTAAAGACAAATGTTTTCACTTGTTTAAAAAAGTTTTCACCTAATAATAAAATATGACTTGCCTCATAAGTGTAGCCTTTCATAGACAAAGTGCTTTAAAGCGATAAGGAACACTAAGTTATACATGACAGGACGTATGTTTCCCTTTCCAGACCCCCAATAACCTGACGTTGAAGAGAGCCACAGTCTGTTTCCTGCTTTGTGATATGCCTAATTCTCATTCAGATCTCTTTAACCACAAAGGCCCCTATAACAGACATAAAGCTGCACCTCCTTGGCCAAGTAGGCCTTTTTATTAAAAAAAAAAAAAAAAAAAAAAACCTCCAGAAATGTGCATTAAGAAGACTAGGAAAAAATCACTTTTGTTTGCCCACTTCTAATAAATTATTGGGTCTTTTGGCACCTAAGGCCTAAAAATTAGCCATATTTTATAGATTAGTACAAAGACAAAAAGTAACACTGCAATGGGTAATGAGAGCTTAAATAGTTCAAAAGAAGGGGGAAATTTTAGTTTATGCATGTATTATGGTTGTTTCACAACATTAAGATAAAATAACTTCCCTTGTGATTCTTTATGTAATCGTAACTTTGTTTTTCCCCACAAGGTGAGATATATTGTAATTCTTGCTAATGTCTGTCACTACAATTCCCTGATGCTCCTTGAGAAGCAGTTTAAATATCATGGATATTTTTTGCTTCATTATTGACTTAAAGGAATCTGCTTCTTTACTCTCTTTGAACCAACATTTACCCAAGTTTTAACATAAAAATACTTAATTAATGATAAGGATGCTTTTATTTTAGAGCCAGGGTCTAGAGAGAGATGACTCAGTGGTTAAGCGCACTCGCTGCCCCTGCAGAGGACCAGGGTTCAGTCCCCTGCATCCACAGGAGGCTAACAGCCATCTGTGTAACTCCAGTTCCGGGGGATCTATTGCCCTCTTTGGGCTTCCATGTGTTTGTATGTGCAAAACACTCATATGCATACATAAATAAAAATTAATTTTAGAATCATTAATTTCAAAGTAGATTATTATTTAACTTTAGGGTGAGGGAGGAAGTGATTTAGAAAGGAAGCTGGAGAGGAACAGATGTAGACTGAATTTCTAATCTGTGTCTAGTCAAAAGTGACAGTCTGAGGAACACCTGATTTACCACATTGTACCTGAACATCTTTATTATAGAAAAAAGAACAAAATTAGAAGAGCATATTTTAGATATCAATTTTTATCTGCTCAGATCCAACTGACTTCTTATTTTATGATATAAGTGAATGTATATTCCCTTAGGTCAAGAAAGTACTTTGAAATGTTATTTTTAAAATTAATCATAAAATTCCAGTTTTAAAATTTCAAAAATCAATAAATTACTGTACAGGCCATAAGAATTCAGTATTTATTCTTGAATGAAATTGAAATACTCTCCATATATGTAAAATCTGCAAAGGAATTTATTTCAACAGGATAATAGTTAATTTATAGTGTTAAGTTCAAAAGGCAAGAAGAAGATAACAACCCAATTTAGGCAAAGATGTAGCACATATATGCCAGAGGAAAATAAATGTCAAATAGAAACCATATCTGAAATTCAGATCACATTTAGATGCACAAAAATATATTAAGAACAGTAGGGGAGAGACTGTATTCCAATTAAATTTCCTTTACTTACATCAGCCCGTCTTGGCTTGAAAGTTAATCATATAATTTACAGTGCTCTTGGAGGAGTCAAAGGGGGGGGCGGGGCAGTCCCTGACAGAGAAAAGGAATGGATGATATAACTTTAGAAGAAGGCCATGAATTACAAAGTTTGGTCTGAGGTTTAGTAGGGGGTAGGTTAAAAGAAAGTCATTAAAAAGTCAAAAGTTAAAAATAAAAACAAAAAACAGGAGGCAGAAGCATCCTGTGAGATGGAGTCCACCCTGGGAGGTTGTCCAAGTTCCAGGCCAGCTGGGGCCACATAGTGCGACCCTGTCTCTCAAAGCAAAACAGTTTTTAAGAACATGCTGCCTCTGCAAAAACATTGCTTCCCAATGTCTTCACTATCATGTAGACAACATATACCTTTTCCCTAAAAATTGTCAAAATTGAACATGTTCACTAATAAGGAATACTGTAAAAATATGTTTGAAACTTGGTGTTAGTGTGGCTTAAAAACTAGCTTCTGCCCTATCATCAGCTGCATGACATCCAACAAAACTGTCCATTGATGGTGTCTTTAGATACACACAATATCATCAGCTATACAAACGCCTTGAGAGTGAGGGAAATTAACTCAAGAAAGGACAGTAATCCTTAAGAGGCAAGTTCAATCAAAATATTTTACTAATGGACTTGAAAATTATTTTCATAGCATCAAACATTTGTTTATCAGCATATGCAAAATAAAACCAAGTGCTTCTCAATACGAAGCCATATTGGAGCACCATAAACCTCAAGGAACTTACTGCTTTCATTGCAATATGGAAATATCTTGTGTGCTTTGCAGGATCATTGTATTCCTGCCTTGCTTTGTGTTATTATTCTGAAATAAAATTTCATTTTCTTTTAAAAAAACCCAGCAATGACAACAAAATGAAAAATGTCTATGTTTTCTTCATTATGAGAATGTGTGATGTTATTCATCAAAGTTTGTTTTTGAAGCCTGGCAAAAAAAAAACAGATTAAGAATCCTGAGTTTTATATAATCTTCCAAAAGTCTACAACCAGACACCACAGATTTCCTAAGGCTTGAATTCTCTATCAGGGTTCTCTGTGGACAGGATGAAGTGGACACAACAGTGCTTGCATTTCTTATAGATTAGCCCGCTTATTAGATGTGTTTCAGTTATGGGAAACTCAGGGATTTGGGCATCTGCGGGAAAGTTAGAGGGAACAGCTTGGACAGATGGAAAAGTCTCTCAGACCTGGGTCAGGCAATAAGTTGATTTTGATGGCTTTTCTTTTTTTTCTCAAAGGACAACAGATAATCTGTAGAGGAATGTGAATTAGAGATTTAGAAGCAGGTCTAATGAGTTCTTTGTTGTCCTCAACGGCCCTTGATGTGTGTGCAGTATTGAACTAGAACCAGTTTTATAAAACCATGATGGATTATTGTTGACTCTGTAAATATTGAAAAGGACACAACAAACTCCTATATTTACAGATTCCTGGAAAATTTCAGGTTGCCATGGTGGCTTTATTTCCTTTTATGAGTATGAAAATTAGAAAAGAGTATGCAAGCTGTCTGACAGACATCTAAAATACCAGAAATATCTTACTATCAACTCTTACACTTCTTTTTGCATTTTCTTAAACTGTTCATGTAATGGTTGATTCATTAGAACTCATAGGGAAGTTACAGAAGACTCAAGATACACAAATGACTGTGTTTATTGGAAAGGGACTGTCACAGCCTTAGTGACAGCTAAGGTACCAGCAATTTGGATCTTAAGATAATTTACATCATAATGACAGATCATAAGATTTCCCTGGGACAGAGATAACTATGAAGGAATCACTAGGAGACATGATGTAAATATGTATGCAAGATCTTTTTATAACTTGAATGACATAAATTTGAATTAAGTGACTTTTAGGAGCATTGATTATTGATCTGATAAATGATTATAGCCGCTGGGCTTCTGTACAAATAATAATCTTTAAAATGCATGCTGCTTTATAATAAAATTCTTATTATGAAAAATACTTATAATATCCTCAATGCTGAATAGCCACTTTTCAACATGAAATGTCTTGGCCAAAATAAAATTTAAAATTAGGAACCATTTAAACTATACAGTGTGTGTGTGTGTGTGTGTGTGTGTGTGTGTGTGTGTACAGTACTTTGTGTTGAATCTATTTCTTTGCACTATGCATGCCCATATTTTGCAAGTGGTCTACCACTGAGCTGTATCCTCAGTCTTTTCTATTTGAAAGTTTGAAAAAGGGTCTTGCTAAGTTGACCAGGCTCTTGAACCGAATTTGCAGCCTAGGCAGACCTTCAACTTAGCATTCTACTTCCTTGGCCTCCCGAGTAGGCAAGATTATAGGACCTATTATATAATAGGTCCGTCTAGGCCTGACTCCTTATGCCTTGTGGGAGATATATGAAAGAGGAAATTAGAAAATGTATTTTTATATCCAAACTTCTAGAGAGGCATCTTGGTGGATGGAGCAATGACACATCCTGCATTCTGTATGCTTCCCAAAGGTAGGACTTCTAATTTATTTAAAAACACTAGCACATTTAGCTTCATAAATATTTGGTAAATAAATGACAGATGAATGCATCTATTTACAAAGAAGAAAACCTCAAGTCAAAGGAAAAGACCAGATATCAGAAAGATAAAAAAAAGTCTTCTCAGGAAAGTGTTATACATGTTATGTTATTTTGTAAGCTCCTCCTATTTGGCTGAATGACAATTCCAGAAAATAGACTTATTTGGTTACTAGAAGTAAAGTAACTTGTTTCTGTAGATTCTTGATTTTTTTTTAGCCCTTAAGCCCCAGTAATAGCCAACCGTGAAGGATATTTATCTATTACCTGACATTCTTTATCTGATCATTCACTAGTTACCCCTTAGCAATAACCAACCACTGGCCGAGAAAGGAAACATTTTAAATTTTCTTTCTTCCTCCCTTCCTTTAAAACCTGTAAGAAGAGCCCTCCACTCTGCCATATAGGCCTGCCCTGTCCTCAGCTATGTGGCTGTCTATCTGTGCCTTAACATCTCTTTTAATATATCTCATAAAAAGAACCACAGTCTTAGTGGTCCTCCGTTTTCCCACAGGAAACATTTGAGAAAGTATCTGAGAATCATAAAATTTTAGAGTTGAAAGATCACACTCAAAATTAAAGTGATTATATATATTAATTCAATGTCAATTTCACTTCAGTTTTATACATTTCAGATAGTTTGGACATCATTTTTGTTGTTATCATATTCAGGATCAAACATGTGGTCTTGCACATTCGAGGCAAGCACTGTACTACTAAGTTATATTCCTTGACTTTGATATAATATTTTATAAATTTTGAGAAAAAGTTTATCTAAGTTCCTGAGACTGGCTTTGAACTAATGATCCTCCTACTTCAGGTTAACACTGCAGAGTGGTGCTTTTTCTCCTTGCCTCCTAACCCCTTTCAGGACTCCACATTATATAGGTCTGGAGAGGGCAGAAGAGTCTAACACTTTGGAAGAAAAGATATTGCATGCACCCCCTCTGCAGGTCATAAGCCTCACAGTTTCAAAGGAAGTGTGTCAGGAGAATGATGCCTTGTGGGTCAGTCTTCAGCAGTACAGTATTATTAAGGGGTGCATGAAGTGCTGCTCTGCCTTGCCTGTCCCTCCTACACACCCCACTTCCCAGTGTAGCAAGAGAACAGGAGTTAAAGTTGGGAAATTTTCTATTTTCAAAAACTAACAAAAAATTCTGAATCATCACAAATACATCAATCATCAATAATATGGGGTAATCTCAACAGGCCAATACCTTGAATTTATACCTGTTTTTAAAGGTAGGTGAACTCTAAAAGATGCCTACATTACTTTGGAGCCAAGATAAATACCTTCCACTGTGCAAATGTTTGCTCTAGTATGAGATGCTCACTAGCATTTGAAGCAGCTCTGGGCCCCCAGCTGGTACAAATACTAGGGTTGTTAGAATGGCTGAGCTATCTCCCTCAGGTCACTGAACTACGTAATTACTGAGGGACCAACATCCATGCCAACAGTCATGACCTCTCTTGGAGTTCCTTGCCACATGCTCTTTTACTGCCGTTTCTCTCTGTCACCTGCTTTACATAATATGCTGCTTTTGTTACTGTATTTGTGTGCGTGTGTGTGCGTGTGTCTGTGTGTGTATATGTGAAACTTCCTCCTTTATTACAGTATCATTTTAACCCAAATGTTGAAAAAAATCACTTTAAGCCCACAAACATCTCCCTCATGACAGATGTTTACTATCAAATATATATTGATAATCCTGGAAAGAATGCCATGTATTAAGAATCCTATGGATAGAACTTGTCTGTAGTTGACTAAATCTAACAGAAAAATGAGAAACATTGCTGTACAGTTGTACAAATTAATTTCTCTTCACAATGGACCTCAGAAGACACTTTCCAGCAAATATTCCATTGGTAAGGGTGTATTTAGGATCTTAGCCATTGTAAGGTCTGTTATTGCCCCATGTAGACAACAATGATATATCTGAATAAGGGTTAATAACTGGGCTTCCCTAACGTTGGAGTAAAACCCAGGCAGTGTTGGTGCTTTAATATTTTAACTATCTAGAAGGATTTCTAAAATAAATGCTTGCTGTTGCTAAATAATAATATACTGTTCATTCAGTATGCCTTTCTTCTTCAAGTTTCACAGCCACTCTGGGAAATGGTCAAGCAGGATTCATTATCCCCACCTGAGTAATGAAGTATAATTTAGAGAGTTTGAGGAGCTCATGCTTTTGTTTTTCCCACATTAGTAAACCATTACTTCCCACTGTCTATACATGCATGGCAATAAGTTCACTTCTGGCACCAGAGGCCTATTCTGTTTAACAGTCAAGTTCAAATAATGCTATCAGAGTGTAGGTACCATTTTGCACACAAATGAGAAATACCCAGTCTGTGCTGGCAAAGTCCCTATAATTCCCAACACAGTTAAGGAAGAAGAGATTCAGAGAGAACAACCCAAAGGAAGCAGTGTTCTGGACTCATCAGTCAGAGGTTCTGCCTTGGTGCTCTACATCTTGTAGCCTTGGTCTCCTCATCTGTAAAGTGAGGAGTATGTATAATGGGTGTAACTATTGGTTTGTACCTTGCAGCCCCCATTGTACCACATTCTGGTTCTGCATTGGGTGGCCCTTTGAACATCTTTGCTTAGGAAGATGTTAGGGTTTGAATATAAAGAGCTCTCCCCAACATCTCCTGTTCAGGATTGGTCCCTAGCTGATGGTGTTATTTTGTAAGTTCTGGGGTCTATATGGAGGAAGTTATATCCTTGGGAATTCATCATATCTCTGACTCATCTTTGTCTTGTTCTCTTTGTTTCCTGTCTGCCATGTGTGGAGTGGCCTCTGCCTCATGCCCCTTCAAGGAAGAGGGTTCTCCCTCACCATGGAGCCTCAACTCCATGAAGACAAGGGCTGAGTCTTCTGAAACTGTGAGCCAAGATAAATAATCCATTATGCTGCTTTTTCATGCATTTTGTCACAGTGAGGAAAATCTAATTCACAAGAGAAAGAATTTGTTTCCCCATAAACTTAATAACAGGTGATAATGTAAAGTGTTATTTCTCAAGGATATTTATGTCAAAATTAATTTATGGACAGTGAAACCAGTTAGCATCCACTAGTGAATATTAAGGAAGAGCACATTTTTTTTTGGAGCAGCATAAACGGTAAGGTGGTCAACTTAGTTGTGCTCTCCATAACCTCCTATGTGGAAGAGCACACTGCCTAGTATCTGGGGTGGGTGGTAAGCAGACAGCTTCAAGTCACAGATTCTTTCAGAGTTGCCTTCAGCTGTAGAGTGCTGCCCCTCGTAGTAGGGGTCTGTTGGTCTTCAGGTCCTGTATCTAGATTTGTGGAAGTATATAAAAGCAGTTACATGCATCCAGCAGGAGCTAAGTAACACTGGCATCTAAGTCCCTCCTCAAGGCTCCTTTCTGCAATAGTCCAGGCTTTGTTTAGCCTTTATCTTTTCAAATTAGCTTCTTGAGATTCTGCCAGCCAATACTGGAGCTTGACACAGCAACAACATACACCGGAAAACTGAAGGGAGGAAATGCTATAGAGAATTATAGGTGCTAAATGATCTATTTTCAAAAAGCTCATTTAATAGTAATGAATGGAGAAACACAGCCAGAGGCACACAGAGCAGGAAAACAAGGACACAGTGATGTTTGGGGAGGAAAATGCCTAATGAGGAGGTCTCAAGAGACAATGATGTTGTAATGGCTGGGAGTCTTCCGGGAGGTATTCAGGAAGCACTGTGCCCAAAATAGTCTCTGGTTCACTTCCTGTGTTTCCAAGTTTGGAACTGTTTAGAAGTCTCCTGAGGAAGGTACTCTGTTCTATGAAGGATATAGTACATTTTTGATCACAAATCACAAACTTGCAAACTTCTAAATTACTCCCAGATTTGGTTTTTAGTTTTTTGTTGTTGTTGTTCTTTTTGAGTTTTGAGACCAGGTCTCCTTGTAACCCTAGCTGGCCTTGAACTGGCCTTGATCTCACAGACACCTACTTGAATGTGTCTCCTGAGTACTGGGGTTAAAGGTGTGTGCCACCATGCTAAGTCCTTTCTTCTTTACTTAAACCAGTGTCTCATGCAGCTCAAACCATCCTCCAACTTGTCATGTACCCATCTGTCCTTGAAATCCTGAACCTTCTGCCTTTTTTTCAAAGTACTGGGATCACAGCTATGTGCTGCCATGCCATGGTAAGTTTTTCCACAGATTCTTAGTGAATCTGTAGACTTGGTTTCATATCACTATATGCACATCTGTCACACCAGAAAATGTGAGTTACTTCAAGACAAGATTAATAAAATAATTTGATTTCTTAGGTTTTTCCAAATGCTGATGCACTAGATCTCTTGTTTCCCTTTCTCATTGCTTTGGCCAAATATCTAACAAGAAGTAATTTAAGGAAAAAGGGGATTTATTTTAGCTTACAACTAGAGGAGATACAACCATCAGGACAGGGAAGGCAGAGTGGAAGGAGCACGAGACAGCTAGTTATACTATATGTGCAATCAAGAAGCAAAGAGTGATGCATGCTGTGCTCAGTTCTCTTTCCCTTTTTAAAATTCAGTCTAGGACTCTACCCCAAAGCATGGTGTGGCCCATGGTTAAGGTGGGTCTACCCTTCACAATTAACCCAATCTATAATCTCTCACACAGATCTTCCCAGAGGTTTGTTCTCTGATTATTCTCAGTTTCATCAGATTGACAAGGCAAAGTCTCACAATACCTTTTTAATTTAAGTGATAGAGTTTGGAATGGCACCATAAAAATGATACCAGATATCAGTGAAAATACTATACACATCTTCAGGAAAAGGTCAGGCATTTTTTGTAACCAATGTATTGGATGCTACTGGAGGTGTAAGAAGGCTTCTTAATGAAGGTAGAATTGAATATCTTTCCTAAGCAACACTGGCAAACAGAGTTCAGGCCCTACTGGTATTCCAGTTCTTACTGTGTTAGGAAGGACCCACTTTGGGTGATTACACTAGTATCATCCCAAAATGGCGTTTTTGAGCTCAGTTCTTGATAAATTGATTCTTATTAAAGAGGACTGCATCTCAGACTAAGACTAATAATAAGCATGATTAGAAACAACTCCATTTGCCCTAGAATGAAGATAATAAAAACAAAACAAAATTTTTAAAAGAAAGACAAAACAAAGAAGGAAAGAAAAACAATCAGTGGTAGGGCAGTTGTAGGTCTGTTGAACAGTTTTCTATTTCTTACAGAAATGAAAAATTGTGCAGCCACCTCTTAAAATACTTTTGAAGTCTCTCACAAAATTGATTCCATTATAATCCAGCAATTTTACTTCTAAATATATTCTCAAGAAAAATAGAAATAGATGCCCCCACAAAAGTGTGTGTTATACTATACACGGTAATCCCCAAAGTAGAAATAACCCAAACATTGATCAGCCAAAAGAATATGATAAATCTATACATGAGAATAATATTCATCAGTTACAAAGGATAAAACACCAGCCTATGCTGTAACTAAGCTGAACCTTGTAAACAATATATTGACTGAAACAGCCTATCACCAAAGATCACATATTGGGTAGGCTACATTGTAGAACGTAAAATCCTACAATACACATATCTGTAGTGACAGAGTATAGCATGGGGTGACCTGAGTTGGCACAGTGGGAAAGCGGAGTATTAATGATCAGGGCATTCTTTTGGAGAGCAATAGTATGTCCTAAACTTAGGAGGTGGTAATGGTCACAGAACTCTCAGACTAAATAAAGCCATGTAATTTTGTACTACATAAATTAAGATCGTTATATACTGTATTTTAATTAAGAATAGTTAAAAATACCCAAACAGTGCAAGATCTCAAGGAATTACTGTTAGAATGTGATAGAAATGACAACTCTCAGTTTACTTTGTAGATCTTCTTAAAACTATGGGGATTCTAAAAAGATATACAAACATGTCTTTAAAGCATTTTAATGTATGAATTAAGCTCTTCTTTAGGTTAAACTAGATTGAGTAAACTCGTAGAGAGAAAAATAGTAGGAAACAGTGTTACGAAGGAAGAAATACACAAAATGGGGGTATTTAAGTGGCAGTGGGGAGGGAGGACTATGCAAGGTAATATGGGAATAAAGGGAAAGAGGGAGCTCAAGAGAGGTGGGACCATAGAAGACCGATATTATCAAGGGAGAAATGGGGACACTTTAAATGCGGAAGGTACGGGATGGGGGTGAGAAAGAGAGAGAGAGAGAGATAGATAGAGAGAAGTGATAAATAATGTCTAGATATTATAGAACACCAGAGGGAATCATATTAGTCTCACAACTTAATGACAAATTCCGCATACAATATCTCTACATGATTTCATATGCATAGCTGAAGGCTTCATAACAAGAAATAATGCCAGACAGGAGAAACCTTCTTTTGCTTTGTTGTCCTAAAATTACACAGGCTATTGCCGCAGCCCTTGACTGCCTCCCAGAACTTGAAAGTAAGATCCTATTTCTGAAGGAATTTGGAAGCTGGATTGAAGCAATGGAGCTGGACCTGGCCTGGGAGTCACTTCCACTGAAGACTCCATCTCATAGCTCTGGAGAGCACTATGCAAGCTTCTAAAGAAGACCATCAACTGATGGTCAACACCAGGTATATGATAAAAAAAAAAAATCAATGACTGGCACAGCCTACAACACTGGTACAGTAGTGGCACTTTTATCTTGGGGGCAATCAATGGCTACGTAACTGAAGTTAAAGCCCACCCAATCGGAAGACACTCATTTGTGGTACTGTAACATACCCCAAAACACATGGCTGACTAGGTCATAGAACTTAGAGAAATCCCCAAGGCTGTCATAGCCATAAATTAATATAACTTCTTACTAAGTACAAAATATGTATCCTTATATTTATAGTCAAGTATCCCAGTCACCACTCATCAGAGAAGCCTCTTTTGTACCAGACAGAGACTACTACAGAGTACCACAGCTGGTCACATACAGACATTGTCTGTGAATTGCCAAAGTATAAACAGCTCATCTACAATGCAACCTCTATACCCAAGCCTTACCCAACATAGAACAAGGGGTGAAGAGAACACTAATGGATCTCTCAACTCTCATTAATGAAACTCCCTCATGCAACAGTGGGCCAGGAACACAAAAGGTCACAAATGGCAAAAGCACAGAGATTAGGAGTCTGTAGATTATGGGTCCCTGGACAGGACTCTGTATTAAGCTTCACTCAGCCAAGACTCATGGCTCACTTTCAAGAGGGGAAAGAAAGATTGTAAGAGCCAGGGAGGTGGTGCCTATCTGTAGGGAAATAGAATCCTGCAACCTCCTGGCACCCTGCTCATATGATCCTATAGCAATGGTGTTGGCATGCTCAAGACCCATGCAAACTGAAGCAGACAAAAACCCAGCATAGAACTGGGTTAATGGGTAGCAGACCTCAATCTTTGCTGAAGAAATATTGGCAGCTCATCACAGTTGGGTGAGGATGAGCTAATCTTTTAAAGCCAGGGACTCTGAATGGGCTGACTGTACCTCAGTGGATGAATTTGCACATCCACTGGATCCACATCCACAAGTGGATGACTTGACACAATAGGCCTCAACATAAATTACCTCCTCATTTAGGTTTTGATCCCTATAGAGTGAGACTTAGGAGAGTGTGGGTCAAGGACCTGGAGAGAGAACTTTGGAATCACTCTGCCAAGAGGACAAAAAGGGATGAACTCTGATCACTAGTCCTGTACATTTGTGTATTCCTGCGCATGAGCTTACGTGTAGCACATATGGGTGGGAGCCTGTGGAAGCCAGAAGAGGGCATCAGATCTCTTGGAACTGTGGTTACAGGCAGTTATGAGCTGCCAGGTGAATTCTGGGAACTGAACCCAGGTCCTCTGAAAGAGCAAAAAAGATTTTTAACTGCTGAGCCATCTCTCTTGTCCCTACTTTTCTAATTAGGAAGCTTTGAACCTATCCCATCACTCTGCCAACACACATATTTATGTTCCCAGGAGAAGCACATGAGACTTTAAAAAAATCTGTTCTTGCAGTTTTTATGCTTAAGTTACCTGTTTATTCACATCAAATCCTACAAAAAGCATAGTTTTATTTCTTATGTAAATTTTCATTTCTTTCTGGATGTAATAATTTTCCTCATTGTTTCTTTGTTTCTATCATTAATGAATAATCTGTCTTATACTATTCTAAGTTCCTATCCTATCAAATATATTGGTTTTAGGTTTTGTGTTGTTTACAAGGCTCCTCCTAGAACCCTGATTTTTCTCATTATGATAAGACGGATTGTTTGGCAAACCTCAGCAGTTATTTTCCTGGAACTTTCCTTCATTTTCATCTTGGGAATTCCTTTGGGTTCTCTATCAGTGGGATCCCAGATCCAGAATCAATTGTCCTCCCAGAATCAGTGCTCTTGGTTTGCAGCTAGCATACAGGCATTTTCTGTGGCTGGGCTGGGCTGAAGGGGACAGAGATGAATGATTATTTTGAGATTTTTGTTGCATCTCTGAAGATGTGAATTTTGCTCTCATAACTGATTTTTAATTCTGTTTAGTATAGGATTCTGTGTTGTTAGTTATTTTTCCCTCAAAACGTTTCAGGTTTTACTCCATTGAATTGTTTCTGCCGGGAAGCCTCAAACCATTTCTGTGCAGATCCTTGTTATCAAACCTTCAAGATACACTGTTTGCCTCAGGTTTTCCTGCCTTGGTTCTTTTTAGTCATTGTATGCCAATGAATTGTTTAGAATTTGTGCTCCAAATATTTACTAAGTTCTCAGTATCCAGGAACTATCTTCGGATGTAAATCTGGAGTTCCATGAAATTTTATATTTCTTCATACTTCTTACTTTTCTGTTTCTATTTGCTCGTTTATGTAATTCTTACTTTCTGTCTTGTGAATACCTGATCTGGAGTTTTTCACTTTCTCGCCTATTTAATGACTTATTTTCAGTTCCCTTTTCTATTTATTCTTTTGCTTTAAAATTTCCCTAAATTATCTTCTATTTTTATTTTAAATTACAACTTTTTCTCTACCTGACTAATATTAATTAGGTAGAGAAATGTCAATAATTAAATTTAATTTCCTCATTGTTCTTGTTTCCTCTAAGGTCTTTTTTTTTCTCGCTTGTGTTGGATTCCATATTTAACAGGGGCAGTTTTTCCCCACTGACCGTGTCACTCCATTTGGAAGTGAAGATCCTACACGGTGCTAGTAAGCTAAGGGCAAGGTGCTGTATTAGCAGCAAACAAAGGTCTAATAAATTCTACTAAAGCATTTCCTGACAACTTGGATATATCTCAGAGAGTCCGAGATCTGTGTATTTCAGAAGGAGAAGAAGAGGTGACTCACTGTTTGGAATGCAGATGATCACAGAAGGCCTTCGTTTTCCTTGCTAGGTTCTCCTGTTATGGACAGGATGTCTGGTACTCACGTGTCCGGAGCCTCAACTGTATGGTAGTCTTGATGATAACCTTGTTTTTGCAGAGCCAGGGAGAGGCAGCAGATCGGCTGCATGGATGAGAGAAGCATCTAGCATGTAAATGTCTCTACAATGCTCCATCTAACCTATCTAGGGTTAGCCACCTTCTTACCTCCTCTCTAAGCAGTCTAGTACTTCTAGTTCTTGAGCCTTTTCAAGGTCTGCATTTCTCCATCCAGAGTGGGAGTTCCCAGAAGACTCAGATCCCTGTGAGTGTCAACACTACTGCCTTTAGCCTATACCCCTTCTCTTTGTTGTCATTCGGGCAATTAGGGGGATATGTACAGATGTCAATCATCCACATTAAATTCACTGTTTCCTTGCATCCATTTTTCTTTCAGTCAAACTACTTTTCCCTTACCTTTTTGTACCAAGTCTTCCAACATCCCATAGGCAGTGACCCTAGCTTGCTACCAATCTACAAACTAAGACAGTGAAGTCATGGTTTCTATGAGGATGGGAGGAGAGAGAAAAACTGGTAGAAGTGGCTTGACCTCAGCCTAGATTGTGAGTCTAGATGTACTCAAGAGTAACACTGGCTGGCCTGAGGATGGGAGGCAGCTGGTGACTAATAATTCTTTTAGAATTAAGAGTTGCTCCAGGCAGCTTAAGAGGAGAAGGTGGGCCTTGTAGGAACTGTGAGATTCTAAGAAGCCCAAAGCAGACCATGGGGTAGCTGTGGTTACCAGCTAACAGGGAGACATTTACTCTCTCTACTGCATTCATATATAAGTTTTATGGTTTGCTAGCTGTGGCACTCCTGGAAATTAGCTTTATTTTCTGAACTCTAGCATTAGGTTTACTCTTGATTGTCAACTTGATAGGATTTAAAAATCACTTAAAGGACACACCTCTGAGCATGTCTGAGGGCATTTCTAGAGAGGTTAACTGAGAAAAGAAGACACACCCCAAATATGGGAACATTATCCCATGTCCAGGGTGCAAGACTGAATAAAAATGGAGAGAGTGAGCAGAGTACCAGCATTCATCTTTTCCTGCTTCCTGACTACAAACTCAATGTGACTAGGTGTCTTACATCTCGATTGTAATGCCTTCTGTGCCATGACAGCCTGTGACCTCTCCATCCATGAAACAAAATAAAGCCATCTTTGCTTAAGGTGCTTCTGTCAGGTAACCTATCCCAGTGACAAGAAACGTAACTGATACACTGAGTTTCTTCAACTGTAAGATGGCATTATTAGTCAAAATATCCCCCAATATCTATCAGCATCCTAGATTTTAATGTAGTTAATGAAGTTTCAAGTACATTCAACAAATGAAGACACTGGCGTGCACATACTAAATGCTCAATAACCCCCTTTTCACTTGATGAATGAAATACATCTAGAGATTATCACACTGGAATATCTTTTATTATTTTTTTTAATTTATGGTTAGTTTTCTGAGGTAAGCCAAAAAACAACCAAAGAACTGATTTAATGGCTGCTTTTAGTTAGAATAATTAGGCACATTGTGCCTGCAATTGAAGAAGCATATACTTCCAAATCTCTTCCAATGACACCACCAAGTATACAAATCATGACTGATTAACCAAGAGCTATGCTTTGTTTGGTTCAATAACAATTCTGCCCCAGGCATGTCTGTACAGTCTTCCAGGGACTCTGACTGATCAGCAAGGAAGCAAAAGGCTGGTAATTTCTAATTTATAAACACTGCTTGACGCAGGCAGTTGGGCATTCTGCCACCTTGCTATGGCCTGAAATGGCCCAACCACTTTACGGTGTGTTAAAAGCAATTTCAAATGACTTAATAACTCTTTACCTACCTCTCCACTGGGGTCCATAGATACCATTGGATAGAGAAGTCCATCAAATGGCCTCAGGACAAGGGGTTCAAGTTACAGCTTCATGGGGTTTCCAGTTGAACAATGAATATATTGTGAGAGCCCCATCTGTCAAAGTGATCAAAGGATGAAGAGGGAAATAATACAATTAAACCTTTAAGACACATACATTTATCTTTGCTTTTCCAAAACTTATCTCAATTTGGCAAGGCTTCCTTTGGCAAAGAAGCTAGAGATTGCCATTCTTTGTTGCAAACAGAGGTCTTAGCAAAAATGAATCCCAGTGAACAAAAATGCAAACCTGAAACAACTTGTACTGTTGAGGGAAAAAAATTGTCTATAAACTGATTATACCATAAGTAAGATAAATAATTATCTTAACTAACATAGGCTAAGTATTGTTTTTTTTGTGTGTGTAGTCACACGTCTGCATGTATATGGATTCACAGTGTGTACAGGAGCACTTGCACATGTATGCAGATGTGTACAGGCCAGAGGTGTTGTTCCTCTGGAGCCATCTATCTTGTCTAACCTTATCACTAACCTGTGGATTGCCCATCCAGCTAGACTGACTGGCCAGTGAGCCTCAGAGAGCTGCCTGACTCTACTTTTCCAACACTGGGATTGCACGCATGCAACACTATGTCCAGCTTTTATCTGTGACCTCTAGGGACTGAAATCTGGTGCATAGCATGTACTTTACTAATAGAGCTAACTCCCCCATTCCAAACACTAGTTTGTTTGTTTGTTTGTAAACAAGAAAACAGTTTAGCTGGCAATAGCACGAGAAGGCCAAATATGGGAAAAGGAAAGAACTAAGACAGTCCTTGGTGATGAAATAATACTGTCCTCTCTGGTTTCTGTGACTTCTAACAGTGTCTCTGTAGAATGCTAGCTACCTCAGCATGACCTTTCTTTTCTAAGTACTTATGAAGTTTCCAGACTCTCCTCAGACTGATTACGAGCCACCATCCCCTCCTGTGCTCCTGCAGTATGAGTCTATTGGGATTTTTCTCTATCTGTCAGATGCTTTGTCTATCACCAGGCCTAAGCTATCTCTTACTTCCTGCCATCAGCATCAACTATAGACAAGTCTCCTTGTGTCCAGGCAGGCTTCTTTCCCTGGTATCCTCAGCCTAGACTGTCACACTCAATGTGGATTCTGACTAGGTCTTATGAGGTGGCTAAATGACATTGGTCATGATTTTTCCACACCTGGTGTTCAGTGCATCAACAGAAATCATTACCCTTCCAGAAGAGCAAATTCCCCTCCCCACCACCAACTTCTATCAAGACAAACAAGACACATTGTCTGGGTGCTAGAACTTCTCCTTGCTCCACTGGTAGATTCATTATTGGCTATTCGGGTCACTTACAACCTTGTCTGGATTGGAAAGGGCATGAAATGGACAGCAGACATGCAGACATCCCATAACAACTCTAAATGCCATTAGGCTGCTGTCCTTCCTCCACCAAGGTGCCTTAAACCAAGGCAAGGCTCAGCATTACTTGTCTAGACAAAATCCTGAGTTGTTTCATGAGCTTTATAAGAATCTCAGATCCAAGCAAGATGATCTTCAGGACTAATCCAACTCAGTGTGTTTCTAAGAACCCAAGTAGAGTTCCTGAGCCATATCTTGTCTAGCCAACATGATGGCATGATGATGATATTGATGAAATGTCCTGGGATATGATTATCCATGTGTATTCATATAGGGACTCTTCTACTAATGACTATTAACTTATTAGTTTTTTTTTTCTGACAACGATTGAAGCAACCTTTTTAGAAAGGAAAGGGTTTTCCAGATAATAGCTACACATGTAAAGTTCTATTATTAACTGGCTTGATAGTTATAATGTTTCTAGTCTTGAGGAACCAACTGCTGGGGAAAGTCAATTCTCTGATTCTTCAGCCTAACTCTGAACTATCAATACCACATTTTGCCATCTAGACTGCCACCTCTTAAAACATCCAAAGTAGAAGACTCTGGGTGTCTATTCAGGATTCAAGGGATTTCCCTTCGCTGTCAGGTGAATTAGAACCAGGAATATATCGTGTGTCAGGGCGGAGCTATCTGGGCAATGGGATCGATTAGCTCTACAAGTTTCTGTTGTGGTTACAGTTGAATGATCAACACAGCGAAGCAGATGATTATAAGGCAGTGTCCCCAGACCTTTTAATGCACCCAATGCACTCACATGTCATGGTGCAAAGATCATGGCTCCAAACTATGACTATTAGAGTCATTGCCAATATTTACCTAAATACCCTCAGTCTCTGCTACTTGATCTGTTATGCCCAGCTCTTCTGGCTCTTCCAGTTTTCCGAGTCTAACCTCTTACAACTTTAGAATTCTAGTTGAATCTCTTTATTATTTCTTAAGACTTCAAGAACCTTGAAATATTAGGAGAGATTTTCTCACAAACTTTGTGCTCCCAGAGTACCCACTCTCACTCCTATGTCACCATCATGGCCAGATTGCCTATCATGAGCTTTTTTGTCCCGTTGGTGAGGATGATTATATAAGAACTCCTGAAAAAAACATTGCAGTCCAAACTATTTTAATTTAAAATTGTTTTTTTTTTCAATTTTATTTATTTGTATTTTATGTGTATGAGTGTTTGTCTGCATGTAAGTAAGCATGTGTGTAGTGCCTAAAGGGGCCAGAAGATGGAGTCAGATTTCCTGGATCTGGAGTAGTATAGCGGCAGTTGTTAGCTACCATGTGGATGTTGGGAACTAAACCCCTGTCCTCTGTAAGAGCAGCTGCCAAACTTAACCATCAAGCTATCTCTTCAACCCCTAGAATTGTTTGTTTTTGATCCAGAATCTTGTATAATCCAAGCTGGCCCTTTGAAATATTTCCTCTTATCAAAACTTATTCAAAAAGGGAGGAAAATGACTATGTTGATAGAAATCTATAGAATTTTACTGTACTTGTTTATTTTTCTTTAAAACATTCATATTTGAAATGATTTTGTTAACAGCACTGTTTGCTGACTTTATTTTATACAATTTTATATGCATTTTAAGAAAGAATATAGAGAAGCATTCTATTTTTTTCCATTAGAATTTAATTTAGAAAATGTAGATGCAGATGGGTACTTAAAAAAATTCCTTTAAGTTTCTTATGTCACTTTTTGTTTGTATAACAAAATCAATAATCATTTTCTTGTTTCATGTTAAATAGTTCAGATAAAATACAAGAGCAACAAACTGCACTTGGGGTGTGGAAGTTGCTATTCCTGACAGCACTCCGTCTTTCACGAAGCCTCATATTGGCTTTCCTCCCGGCCCATCCATTCCTTAATGTAAGTGTTATAAATTGCTCTAAAGTGCCATAAAGCATAATAAACATAAATCAATATTTCTTGGTTAGAAACTTAGAAATGCTAATGGAGCCCCACTTGGTCAGAAGCATCCCACATCTATCATGTCCTTCGGTTTTCTCGTCTTACAGTAGCTGCTTCTGGGCTCAAGAATACCTCTTTGTTTTTCTCTCTGACCTTAGTTCCTTGGACACTTGCGGTAACACACTAGGATGGATGTGGGGACGAACTCTTCCAGCAGTCTTAGAAAAGTCCCATTCTTTTTCCTCTTGGCCTCTGAGCCAGGCGACTTTGGAAGAGAGAAGTGACATTCTCAGACAGAGTTAGACCACAGGCTGGCAATATGTCAAGCTGGTCTGAGGCAAATTCCACTTTGTCATGAGGGAGAAAGAAAAACCTATTCATTTTCTTCTGGGATTCAATGAATTAAGCAAAACCCCACTCCTCCCTTTCTGCTTTTTGCAAATGTGGCAACTGATGTGAACAAAGCACCTGCAGGCAGCTTAATGACAAACTCAATCCTTGTGAATTTTGCTATCTTTGGAAAATTTAAAAATATGATCGTTTGTTGTACTCTGAGAAGAAACCACATTTCTCTTCCGGAAATGACAGCTTGCTCTCACAGCCAACCCATGCTATTTATGTGGCATTCTTGTTATTTAGCCTCATCTCAGAGGGAATGATTGAATGGATTTATGGATTTTTTTTTCTCAAGAAATCATACAGTATGTCAAACTATATAGTAGGATATCTACAAGCTCATGTGATCATCTTCCTTTTCTTTTTAAAAAATATTTTATTTATTATTATTTTTATTTTATGTGTATGAGGGTGTATGGTCTGCATGTAAATATATGCACCCATGTCATACAATGCCTTCAGAGGTCAGAAGAAGGTGTCAGGTCCCCTGGAACGGCAGTTACAGACGATTGTTAGTTGTCATGTGGGTTCTAGGAATCAAACCTGGATCCTCTGCACAAGCAACCAGTGCTCCTAACCACTGAGTTATCTCTCTAGCCCCATGATCATCTTCCTTGAGATTTTCACAGGCTGTTCAGGAATTGCATGAAAGGTTGCTGGGGCATTACACAGAGAAGTTTTATTAGACAGTTGACCCTATAGACAACCAACCACTGTTCATGCTGATTATGATCCAGCATGCAAAGGATAGACTGCCTTCTCCCCAAATCTGCGCAGTGCTTCAGCACAATATAGACTTTCCCAGACAGATAGAAACACTTTTTACCTTGAGAAGATGTGGAGCGTAAATATAGGAAAGAGGAAGGAGGAGTTAGCTCTATTTCTCAGTGATCTTTTCCCCACATGTCTAGTCTGAACTCTGCCATTAACCATTCATCCTTTAGGATTGTGTAAATGTTCACATCAGTGGAAAAAGCAATATGAACGACGTCTAAACAAATGAAGAGATGCTCAAATATATTCACAATAAGAACAGTATAAATTGAAAAGGCGTCTGATAGTATTTTTTGTAATGATGTTATCAAAACACAGTTTAATACATACATTTGGTAAAACTTTGAGCAAATAGACTATCTTTCATAACCTAGTAGAGGAGAGTACCTGTCAAAAATACAAATGAAACTGCCCTTTAATTTCAACAGTCCTAAAGTTGAGGATTAAGCCTATAGCAAAAACTATACACACTACTAAAAATATGAACTTATTCACTGAAGAGTGGTACAAATACAAAAGATTCAAAGCAATTTGAATTCTATCACTAAGCAACTGCTTAAATGATCTATGTCACATCAACACAAGTGGTACAAATACAAAAGATTCAAAGCAATTTGAATTCTATCACTAAGCAACTGCTTAAATGATCTATGTCACATCAACACAGTGGAATACTATGCTGCAGTATAAGAGAAAGAAGTAACTCTTTATACTCTGGACATTCCTCAAGGGTATCTATTTAAATGAAAAAAAATGAAGACACAGAATAATGTCCAGCATAACATGCAAGCATAAAAAAGAGAAAAGAGAATTCATAATTATCTATGCTTTCCTATTTACATAGAAATAGCTTGAAAATATATGTAAGAAAATAAAATACCAAGAGTTGTATGTACAGAGTGATAAGAGGAACTAGATGGATCTGATTGATAGCACAAGAACTTGTAACATGTACTGCTTTTGTTTCTTAAGTATGAAGATGCTTAACCTGTTCAAACAGTATCTTTAATTAGAGGCCATATGTTTGTCTTGTAAAACATTTTATTATGATTAAATATGCCTAAGAAAAATGGCCATCTTAGCTATTTTATTGGGTGTGTATGTGTGTGTACATGTTCATTTGTGTATATATTCATGTGTGTATGTGTGTGTTTGAAGGTCAGAGTTAACGCAAGATGTTTTCCTCAATTGCTATCCACTTTTTTTTTGTTTCCTTGTTTTTAGAGACTATACTCCCAGCTATCCTGAAACTCACTATGTAGACCAGGCTGGTCTTGATCTCACAAAGACTGCCTGCCTCCAGAATGCTGAAACTAAAGGTGTGTGTCAACATGGCTGGCCCCACCTTATTTTTTGAGATAGACACTCTTATTTAACGTGCTACACAATGAATCAATAGACTGGCTGTCTAGAACTAAAGGGATCTATCCTCATATCACCCCTACTCCAGTTATGGGATTACAAGCATATGCCATTTCACCCATCTTTTATACATGGCTTCTGGAGATCCACACACAGATCTCTAAACTTGTAAGCAAGTGATTTACACACTGAGCCACCTCTCCCAATCCCAGCTATTCTTAAATGAACAGTTCAGCAGCATGAATTATAATCACAATGTTGTACAATCCATACCATTATTCTAAAACTTTTGCATTATCTTAAACAGAAACTATCTACCCATTAAGCAATAATTTTCTGTCCTCCTTGTCATCGCCTAGTAATCTGTAATGTACTTTCTGCATCTCTGAATCTACCTATTCTAGATATTTCACATCAATTGGATTATATAAATATGTAATGTATTTTGTGGCTAGCTGAGTTCATGTGACATAATGTCCTCAATGTTTATCCACATTGTGGCATGTATCAGAACTTCATTTCAGTTTGATCAAATAATTCAACATTTATACGTATGTAGAATTCTGTTTATCCATCCATCCGTCAATGAACATCCAGATTGTTTCTAACTTGGGTCTATTGTGAATATTCTGCACTGAACACTAGCATATAAATATCTATTTGGACTTGTTTCCAATTATTATGACTGTGTATGTAGGAAGTAGGATTGATGGGTATTGATGCTTCATATTTTGAAGAAGTGGTATACTATATTCCATAATAGGTACACTCCTTAATGTTCCTGTAAGCAATAAACAAGGGTTCCAGCTTCTCAACACCAAGACCAACACTTATCGTCTGCTATTTTGTGTATAGCTATCCCAGGGTATGTGAAGCACGCTCTTAGTAAGGTTGAGCTATTTGAAATCAATAAGCAAATCCTTCATAAATGTCTATTAAACTGCAGTGCCTGTGAAAAATATCACTGCCAATGTTTATTAAATGAACAAATTATCTGATAGTTAGCAGGAACCAAGTTACTGGGGAGCTGGGGCTGGGAAGTTTCTGACTGTACAGTTGACAGGTTTGCATGGTGATGAAGTGCTAATCTTTTTATGTCATGATTCTTCCTCCTATGCGTCTTCTTCTTTTTTTTTAATCAGTGCTAGGGATGCAACTAAATGCCTTATACATGTTGAGTAAATACTTTACCAGTGAGCTATACTCTAGTTCCTGGGGGTACATATGTTTATAGATAAACTGAGGATCTTCTGGAAAAAAAGCATAGTGATGTCAAACTGTTAGTGAATGGTAAGCCCAGGATTTGACTCAAGTCACATTGACCTCTGGGCATGTTCTTTTCTTACTACAGCAAGCCTGTTAAGCCAGTCTTCATCAAAAATTGGATATTATGAAATCTGGGCTAATTTGTACCACATTCCCTGAAATCTAGTGCTTCACAAGATAGAATGCCAAAGAACACAAGCTTTCTAATCAGCCTGTCACCTGGGTCTCTCTTCTTTCTCTGGGGTCTGTGTATGTCTCAAGCATGTCACAGTGACAATTACATCTGCAGCCAAGAGGCAGGTCTTCACAGAAGAGGGAGAACAACAATGCAGGAGAGGCCATCTGCTTAGCTAGTCAACTGGAATTTGGCAATAAGAGAAAAACACACACATCCGTGGTAGGGCTTTCCAATCCTGGCCTCACAAATGAACAGAATGTTCATATTCTCTTATGAGTGTCAAGCCTGGTGCATACAATGTGTCCTCATTTGTGAACAGCTGCTGTTCAAACACTTGTTGGGTGGTTTACCTCACTCCAGAGGTACAGTAGAGCTGAGCAGTTATTTCCTCACCAGGTCTGC
Source organism: Eospalax fontanierii (assembly GCA_035773235.1). Classification (NCBI taxonomy): domain Eukaryota; kingdom Metazoa; phylum Chordata; class Mammalia; order Rodentia; family Spalacidae; genus Eospalax; species Eospalax fontanierii. The sequence continues at coordinate 24,874,014 of CM069534.1, forward strand.
ATGTGAGTGGGGCTGTTTGCAAGACAGGTAAAGGTCAGCACACAAACACATTGGAATATCTATTTTTTAAAATAAAAAGCTTTATTCGCATATATTCATCAGACATAGAGTTAGGCTGCATAAAGCATTTTCATTCTAGTATATCATGTATTTTGAACTTATTCATCTCCCTACAACCTCCGCTTTCTCCTCTTCCTCATCCCATCAAAACATTCCTTCAATCTTATTTCTACCTTGTGTCTCATATAAATTTATTGTGTTGAATATCTACGTAAAATATAGGATACACAGATGAGAGAAAACATGAAATATTTGTCTAAGGGTGAATTTTTCTTAATTTGATCTCCAGTTGCATATTTTTTCTATAAAATACATAATTTCATCTTTTTTATGGCTGCTAAGGAGCACCTAGGCTTATTCTATAACTTGGCTATTGTAAATGCTGATGCATAAACAAACTTGTGCAGACATCCCTGTAGTGTACTGCCTTAGAGTCTTTATTTGTATATCCAGGCATAATGGAGCTAGCTGGGTCATGTGATAGTTTTCTCAAGATTCTCCATATTAATTTAAACTGTAGTGAGTTAATTTGCATCTCGACACACAGTATATAAGCCTTCCTTTTTCCTTGCTTCCTTGGTAGAGTTTCTTAGTATTTGTTTTCTTGGTGATGGGTGGTTGGACTGGGGTAGGATGAAATTACAGTACTCTTTTAATTTACATCTCTCTGGTAGCTGAGTGTTGAATAATTTTTCATATGGTTACAGATCATTTGTATTTTATCACTTGACAGTGGTTCAATTTTCATTTCATTTCCTTTTATTTAGATTATTTACATATTCGGTATTTAGTCTTTTGAATTCTTTACATATTATAGATATTAAGCCTCTAATCAGATGTAGAGCTAGCAAAGATTTTCTCCCATTCTGTAGGCCATCTCTTCATTTGGCTAATCGTTTTCTTTGCTCTACAGAAGCATTTTACTTTTACGCAACCACATTTGTCAATTCTTGATTTCATTTCCGGAGATACTGGAGTCATTGACAGGAAAATCTTTCTTCTGTTTTTATCTTCAAGTATTGTTTGTGTCCTGTAGCAGTTTTAGAATTCCAGGTCATACATTAGGGTTTTTGATCCATTTGGAGTTGATTTTTATGCAATGGGAGAGAGAGAAATCTAATTCCATTCTTCCACATGTGGATATACGGTTTCAAAGCACCACTTGTTGAAGAGGCTGCTTTTTCTCCAACATATATTTTTGGAATATTTTTCAAAATCAGGTAGTTTTAGCTCCATAGGTTTATGTCTTGGTCTTCTGCTCTACTGATTAACATCGCTGTTTTGTGACAGCAGCAGTGCTGTGCTGGTTTTGCTACTATAGTGTATTAGTTATTTTTCTGTTGCTGTGATGGAAACACTGATCAAGGGAACTTATAAAAGGAAGAGTTTATTTAGCTTATGATTCCAAAGGGGCCAGAGTCCATCATGGCAGAGAGGCATGGCAGCAGAGGTGGCTAGAGTAGACATGGCAGCTAAGTGGTCACATCTTCAAGCAGGCACAGGAAGCAGAGAGAAGCTAGAGATCAGGCAAGGCTTAAGAACTCTCTAAACCCACCCCCAGGGACACTCTTCCTCCAGCATGGCCACATGCTGAGACCTTCCAAAAACGGCACCACCAACTGGAGAAAAAATGTCCCAATACTTAGAACCCATGCCCTCATGGGTTCTCGTTCTCATTCAAGCCACCACATACGGCTTTGTACTGTAACTTGAATCAGGTATGGTGAGAGCTCCAATGTTCTTTTTGTTCAGGACTGTGCAGTCTATCCAGGGTCTTTTGTACTTCCATATAAATGTCAAGATTCTTTTTTCTATTTCTGTTTTATTTATGCATCAATGTTCTCTTGATAGAGTATCTTAAATTAAAAATAGCTGGACAACAGTGTGCCCCAGTTAATATACTACTCAAAATGGAGTTATGTCCCTTAAAACAGTGATCTAAAATAGTCATTTTCTTTATCTTGACTCAACATATTAGAAGATATTCACACATATTTTTCAAAGTTCTCACTATGAAAAAGTAGTCTTGGAATGTTATCAATTTGACTCAATGGGAAGGTGAAAAATGATCTGGAGACTATAAGAAAGATCTAGAATACATGTGCCACCATGCTTCTTCTTTGCTGTAACCGTATCAGTGTGATTAGCCACTAAGCCCAGGACTCAGCAAAACCCTACTCAAGACTTCTTTTATATTAGTTTAACTATTTTTAAAATTTAAGTAGAAAAATAACATGATTTTTTTTCATTGTAAACTGTTGCAATTATATTAATACATCATAGCCCTGAGGTGGAGCTCAGATTCAAAGCAGACTGTGTAGAGTACATAACCTAATGACACTGATAGCCACACACATACATAATAGCTTTCCTCTAGCTAGATGTGACCTCAGGGCTTACATATATTGGCTCATTTATTTTTCACAACACTGTGAAAACAGATTGTCATTGGCCCCATTTCCCAGACATAAAAGTCTAGGCCTAGGTACAGAGCTGAGATTGGATTCCAGACATTCCAGGTCTATAACTTGACCCCAAAGTTGGGCAGCATTCCATTAATAAGTACATAGACCCACTATTCAGATCTTATTCATGTTCACTTGGAGTCTTCAATAATGTTGACAATCGCTTAGTGATAATGTAAATAAGAGCAAATTGAGAATTGCAAAGAAGATGCAATCCTAAGTATATTTCAAGAAGCTTACCGATTCTTTGTAGTCTCTCTTCTAAGTGAGGCTTTGGGGAAGTGTCTAAAACAGAAGTTACCATAGACTGTGCCAGATTGAAGCAGAGATGATTGGGAGGAAATATTATTGGTGGGAGCAGAAGAATTAGTGAGCACCTCCATCTTTCTCCATCATTGCTGAGAGGTAGATAAGATTGGTTTTCAGGTTCCTTGGAGTGGCAGTTTGAGAGAGAACTGTCCCCCATAGGCTCAGGTATTTGAACATGTGGTCCACAGTTTGAGGAGGTCATGGAACTTTAGGAGGTGTATTCTTGCTGGAGGAAGCATGTCACTGGAGGTGGATTTTGAGTTGTCATTCCCCCATGCAACCTGGAGGAGTTTTCTTTCTGCTTGGTATCTGAGATTGAAAATGTAGGCTATCCACTCTTAGCTCCTGCCAACCATGCCTGCTGCTTACTGCCATGCCTCCCTTCCATGATGGACTCTTATCCCTCTGGAACCATAAAGCTGAAATAAACAATCTTCTGTGAGTCACCTTTGGTCATGGTGTTTACCATGGTAGCAGAAAAGTAACTAATATACTCAATATACACAAATATAAGTATTTGTGCATCCAGAGTGACAACCACCTCACGTGGACATTTGGAGAAATAATATAAGTATGATCACACGCTTATAGTAGTCCTCTAAAATTGAACTGTTAAGAACTGGACTGGGAGACCACATAAAATCCATGCATTCAGAAGTGAGAAGCTGGATCATTTTAGTGAGCAGTTTACATAAAGAAAAAGTCCCCTTCTAGAATATTCTAGACTTCAGAATACCACTGGAAATTCTTTTGGAAGACACTGCCTCTACCCAGCTTCTGTTCAATATAAACTTTAATAATGAGGATGTTTTCCTCCATTCCGGCTGGTGGGAATTTAGACTTAATCTGACTTAAAGGGCAAAGGGAATGTGGGACTCTACAAGGATAAAAGGCAGAGGCAAACCTCAACAGTTGTTTTCAAATATGAGAATTGTGAGAGGCTTTTCCTAAACAAGTTTTCTCTGAGTCTCACTTGTTAATGATAAAACCAATGACTTTATTTCAGCTCTTATTAGTTATGTCACTTCAGCGTCCATCTGGCTTAGTTCATACTTTATTTCCATCTAGACATTTTTATACTGCACATGTTTGTTACAAGTAGGACAGCTAGGATTTTTTTCTCTAGAATCTAATCCTAGAATTTGCATTTAGATATATGTAAATTAAAACAATTTAGGCCAACATCATTCTGTATCCTACTTTGAGAGAATGTTTGAAGTGTTAAGGAAAACTAGGGTTTAATGCATTTGTCCCATGAATTCCTTTAATAAGTGTCAGATCAGAACATATATGTTTAGAGAGGCCAGACCATAGTTACAAATGAAGAAAGCAGCAACTTGACGAGTGGAAATTTTTGGAACTAACTCAAAAATGTTTTTAAGAGATGGAATGTGGGGCTGGAGAGATGACTCAGTGGTTAAGAACACTGGCTTCTCTTGCAGAGGAGCCAGTTTAGTTCCCAACACCCACATGGCAGCTGACAACCATCAGTAAATCTAGTTCCAAGGGATCCAACACCTTCTTCTAGCCTCCACAGACACCACATGCATGGGTAAACTTACATACATGTAGGCAAAATACTCATATACATAAAAGAAATGTAATGTGAGCCAGTGTAAAGTCTTAGCAGAAAACTTGCAGACTGCTTTCAGAATTAGAGTACCACATTCCAATGTCTGCTCTAGTCAGTCTCTGGTATACAGCTAAAGTTATTCACTTCGATCAGATTTGAACTAATAACAAAAAATAGACACACTATATCCCAGACTGCAGGAAGTCTACTATAATTCTACATCAAAACTAGAGGGCTTGTGTTGGTGCATGAACATAAGAAAGTAGAAGATTTCAGACCTCTGGAAACTTGCTCAAATGAACTCACAACAATGCTGACAGCATGCACAAGACCCATGCTGACTCAATTAGACAAAAATGCAGCATAGGACTGGGGAGATGGGCATCAGGCCCCAACCTTAGCCAAGGAACTACTGGCAACTAATTACTACAGAATGAGAGGAAGTAGATCTTCTTTAAGGGAGTGACTCTACATAGGCTAGCTAGACTCCAGTGGATGAACTTGCACCGAGGGACATCTGCGTATGAATCTTTGACTGGATAAGCCTTAACATATATGACAGAGTCCATAAAATCCAGTGAGGGTGCTATGGAGGGGTGCGGATGGGGGAAGGGAGTCTAAATTTGATTAAGATCTATTATATGAAATGCATAAAACACAATAATAGTATATATAATTTTTAATTTAAAAGACTATTATTCTTCAAGAATCATCTCAATAAAACTTTATCATTAATCAGACGTCTAAGGTTTTAACGCCAGGACAGTTACTTTCGGGGATAGTTCCTAAGTGCCCCTGTTTTAGCTTCCTCTATCTGAGACACTTTGAGGGCTTTAAGTCACATGACACCAAATCTATATTTTATGTCCTATAATCTTACCTATAATTTTCTGTCCAGTTTTTATAAGAACTTTTATCTCCAGATCACTGATTTCCCTTGGAACGTATCACTGTACTTTTGAGTTTACTGCTCCACTAGAAGTTGGCTGAGTAAATTCAACACAGGACATGAGGTGCGCTGTTTTCTGGGACATGACCACTGTTCCCTTTGAACTCACAGCAGCTGTTATAAACAGCACAAGATGCACCCATTTCTAGCATGAGGGACAGAGGTGCTCACAAGGCCCAGAAACCTCTCTGAGAATATAAAAGCAGGCAATGGTTGCTAGAGAGGAGGCACGTATCTCTGTCTCTCTATGTGTGAAACAAATGGTAGTTGAGAAATAGATTTTTTTCTTCACTTTAGTTGCTTTTATGTTCCCCAGGCCTCAGTAAGGAATTCCAATTAAACTCACAGAACTACATTTAGATGGGATCATTTCTTTGTCATTGGTATCTTAGCTGGGGTGAGTAGATGGCCGGTCTCCCCTCATTAGAATAGAAATTGACATAACAGGACCTAGTACTCAGCATGGCATGATTCTTCCAACCTCCTTGCTTACCTCCCTGACACTGTAGAGTATGCTGTGGCTGTATGTTTGGCAGATACTTGCTATTTGTGGCTACATAATTGATTCATCACTCCTGTCTCTCCCAATTTATCTCCCCCAGCAAAGAAAGAGTTAACTGGTTTTACTGCCCTCCTTGTCAGTGAAACAACTTTTGCCTTTTTGCTTCTCACCACTCATAAAATTGAGTTCAGTAAATATTTCCTGAGTAGCTATCTGATGTTGGTCCTATTTCAGGGACAAAAAGATGAATAAAATGAGATGGTCGCCCCTAAGCAATCCATGCTCTCATACATGCAATAATTCTGTAGGGCTACTGTGACAAAATCCAGTAACATATTTCTTGACAGACAGCATGTACTTATTGTCTCACAGCTCAGCTTGCTTCAAGTTGGAAATTAAAAAGCAGAGAACTCTAAACCTTCATCAGAGAGGTACTTTTGGCAATGGATAGTGGGTAATACAGAGACTCAAAACAGGTCAAAGTATAGTAAGTGTTTAACCGTAAATCTGACATCTGCATCACCTCTGCTATCCAAGGCTTGGGAAACCTTGTGGAAATAGGGGTGAAAGAACTGAAGAGCCAGAGGATGGGAAGGAGTGTGTGAAATGGTGCCTTCATTCACTGCAGTGGTGGCTACCTGCATAAGACCTGTACAAGTTATGACCTGTTGATATTTCATAATGGAAGGGCTCATGGGGCCCCATCCCTGCCTGAGGGACTGTCGGCATTTAATGACAGCTTGGAGAATAAGGTGTCACTTTCGTCAGTGGGGGAGTCACCGATAAGTTGCTGTTGCTCTGTTGCTCCAGTAAATAACCTCCCACTATGCTCATCAGGCAACCCCAACCAAACTCTGTGGGACACACACACACACACACACACACAATTGAAAGTTGGGGGAATTTGATGGGAAGAATAAGGGTTTTAGCAGGAGGTGGAGGGAAGATGAGAGAGAGCAGTAAGTGATGAAAAGGACTAAAATTCATCATACACACGCATGGATCATGTAAAGAATAAAAAATAATTTAAAAAATATCAGCAGATTTGGTTCCTTCTCAGAACTATAAAGGATATTGTTCTATCCATCTCCCTACTTCTGGTACTCCAAACTCTCTTTTGCAAGCAAATGGTGTATTTCCTGAGCCTTGGAGTCATCTTCCTGGTTAGTGGATATGTGTATGCCAATTCCCATTAAGCTTCTACCCTATGTTAGTATGACCTTATTTTAACACACTGTGTCTTCAGGACCCTATTTATAAATAAGATATCTTTCTGATTATGAGGGCCAGCTATTCAACACATGGACTTTAATATTTTATTTATTATTTTTATTTTATTTTACTTTTGTGTATGAATGTATTGCTTGCATGCATGTAAGTGCACCTGTGTTGTGCAGTACCCATGGAGGTCAGACGAAAGCACCAGACCCCTGGAACTGGAGTATGTCCCAATTAACTACCATGTGGATGCTGGCAATCGAACCTGGGTTCTCTGCAGGAGCAGACACTGTTCTTAACCACTGAACCATCTCTTCAACCTGCAACACATGCACTTTAAAATGGCTCAGTCCAACCCAAACAATGGTAATATATGAAAAGCTGAACACTATCAATTAGTTTGAAATGGCAGTAAAACACAGAGGAATACTGCACTATGAGTGAGACCCATGGGCAGAGGGAGATAAGGTGGGATGATTCTGTCAGTTGAGCAGCATTGACAAGAATTCTCCCTCTGAGAGAGAGAAGGATGCCTGCTGTTCCTGAGTATATGAAAGCCTTGCTCTCTGGGGCTCTTTCAGGCATACCTTCTACCCATGTTTGAGTTAACCACAGAGGAAATGGGCTCCCTCAGCATATGCTATATGAGAGTGTCAGAGTCTATTGCACTTATCAGATTTATTAGATAAAATCACCTGAGGGCGGAAGTACCAGAAAAGTATGAGTAATTAAAACACTGAGCAGCAGTATTATTAAAGGTATATTAAAATCAATGACATCCATTTGAAAAGATATATTTCACACCCTGTCCTCCACAAGGGAGACGTGGCTGGGCAGAAACAGGTCAAGCAGGGAGTATTGTTAATGAAGGTCCTCGTGGAAAAGGCTGCCTGAGACAAAATGAGTTAAAAATCTTTATTGTGTCTTGACAGTGCACGTGAATCTATGATGATGATAAATGTTCTCATTTAGAACTTTTTCTTTTCCTGAGACATTTTACATGTTCTCTCAAATTTGCTTCAAATTTCTCAAAAGACTTATGTTCTCAGAAGAAAGTCTTTGCTTGGTTTTCATTAAGTAAGATCTTATCAGGGTGTTTGCATGTAGTGTCACGTTTTCCTATGAATCTTATGACAGGATATTAAGAAAGGGGGAGGAGAATTTTTTTGTAACAAATTGAGGGTCATTACACTTGAGAAACACCTCTCAGCACCCTGCCATAAGAACCAACCCAGTCCAACTGCAATGATTAATAAGGCTTTCCTGAAGCTAACGCTCTACATAAGAAGGTTGTTCCTTAGGGTGTGCAGTGGACGGAGGAAGCTAAAATGACTTGTATGCCACTGGGTTGGAACTTGGTGCTGCAGGATCATTGACTTGCAGGATACTGACAGGGCACCAAGGAGCATCTGTTAATTCTCAGTGATATTAAGACTTCGTAGGAATAGGGGTGCAAATTGATAGAGCCACAGCACAGTCCTAGGATGAAAAAAAGATAGTTCTCTAGCCCCGTTGTAACGGTTTTGTAAAGCGCATGCGCACGTGCATCCACACACACACGCGCGCGCACAAACACACGCACGCACACACACACACACACACAGACACCAGTGCACCCCAATGCACATATGCACACATAAATGCCACTCTAAGACACAGTGGGAATCTAGATTAGGAGAAGGGTCATAATTCTGTGAAAAGGTCTTTGATATTTGTTGTAAGAACAATGGGAAGACTCTGATGAACTTTAAGCAAGAAAATACATATAGTTGTCCTTCAGAATTCTTGGAAGGTTGGCTCTAGGACATTCCTTATACCCCATAAGTCCTTATTTAAAAGTGTATGGCATTTTCATATAAGTACAGTCCTATAAATTGTCTCTAGTTGGCTTAGAAAACTTAAATCAATAAAAATGTAACAGAAATAGTTATATTGAATTGTTTAATGAATAATGAGAATAAAATTTCTGTACATCCTCAGTACAGCTGAGACTTTTCTTTCAAGTATTTTTGAATTGTAGTTGGTTGAATATGTAAGGTCAACTATAATGACATTTGTGTTATTTCAAGGGTCATGTGGAAAACGGATTGAAGATAGGGCAACAGATAAAAGGCAATTATTGAAATCCAGTGGACCACTTTGGCTTACTGTAGGACCTTGGAGATAAGAATGGCACAGAGGCTTTATTGATGTTCAAAGTAAAGGACCTGAGAGTAGCCTAAGTACTGTGAATGATAAGGAATATGGTGTCAAGGGAAACTCCAGTTATCAGAGCATGCAACCATGGTGACAGGAAGAAATGGAGATAGCCAAGATATTGTTGGATAAACCAGGAGTCAGCTTATGGAAATATTGGTTTGCCATTCCTGTAAAATACCTAAGTACGAGTGGTAAGATGGCTATGCCCATTTAACAATTGTTAGATGCCACAAGGTAAACTGATACCTGACCTACTCAACACCATCTAGATAGCTGACACCTGACCTACTCAACACCATCTAGATAGCTATCATTCTTTTTTCTAAGTTTTCATGTTTTTAAAGAAATTTAAGCATGTTTTAATTTGGAAAGGGTAGGGAATTCTTGAGTTGTGTCAAATTTATGTTAGTTAAAGGAACATAAGTCATACAGGTTGAAGAGTATACCAGACGCCACAAGCATAGCATAGCCAGCTCAGCATTACCAAGGCTGAAAAGAGCCAGGTCCGTCATCTGCAGAGGATGTGGTATTCTTGCTGTCGGCTAACAGCCTTTTACTTTCTTCCTTAGATGATATTTAGTCAGTGCTTCTATGCAAGGAAACACTGAGTGTGTCCACACACTACCAATGTAACCTGTGACTTGAGACCATTTGCTCACTACATGAGAGATATGCCCATGTCATGTTTCCTCCAATAATTTGAGAAATGACTTGAATTATTTCTTAATATTATCCTGAATTTTCCTAGGTAATAAATGTCGAATATTTCACTTCCATTTCCCCAAAGGAGAGACGAGGTTGCCAAGGAAAATGCCCAAGCCGGTCATAAAGCATCTCCAGGGGAGGATGTATGGGATGAAAATGTTAATTCTCATCTTGCTCAACAAGCTCTCTCAAAAGCTCCAGGGAGAGTAAACTGTTTCCTCCTACAGAAAAGCTTGAGTGTAGCCTGGAAAGGAAAGCGGTACCACTGCCAGCTGCACTTTGCTTGGCCAGAGTTGTGTCTATGAGATCTGTACCTCATGGAGTAGAAGAACGGTGTAATCAAGTACAGCTTTCTTTCCTTAGTATTTTCTCAGAAAAATGACTATTTTGGGTGGGATAAAATAAGGATGGGACTGAGTTTCAAATGTGAAGTTTCCTAAAGGAGAGATCTGGGCACTGATCTTGGTTTTATACTGTTTGAGTTGTCATCGACTATGGATCACAGCTGGGCATCTCGAGGGATGTGGACAGATCAGGTCAAGCCATCTTCTTGCCTTAAGAAAGCACAGAAATCTACAGGAACCTACAGGCATGAGTAGGACTGGACTTACTCCAGTATTTATTCTTTTGGATTGTTCTGTAAACATTTTAAAATTTCTTTTTTGCATTTGTGTGTGTGTGTGTGTGTGTGTGTGTGTGTATGTGTGTGTGCTACAACACACACATGGATGTCAGAGAACAATTTGCAGGAATCAGTTCTCTCCTTCCATCATGTGCATCCTGGGGATTGAACTCATGTTGTTGGGCTTGGAAGCAAGTATCTTTACCCACTGAGCCATCTTCCAGCCCTGAACTTTTCTTGGGAAGATAAACAAACTCCTATTCACCCCAAATAAGACACCGATGATAGACAGAAAATCCACACATGCCTAACTTGATGAAACAGTGAGTCTAATTAGGCTCATTTACAGGAGGATGGGCTCTTATGGCAGCCACACCACTGAAGAAATTCTCTCAACCTCTGAAACTGTTACTTGTCTATAAATTTTTGAGAAGGTGCTAGGCCTCATGGGCCTTCCTCTTTCTCTTATAATGGAAAGCTAAGGGGCCCAATCTTCTTGTCTCCTTCAGGTAATCTCAGCGGTTGATCATTAGAGGGAAACAGCCATGTCATAGATTCCACAACACTGATTCTGTTTTCTCATCAAAAACTGGAAACATTAACTCATGCCTTATGAAGTTATTATGTATATTAAATAAGATGAAAATGGAAAGGGCTAGAATAGCATTTGACATTTGTAAGAACTCTATATAATAGTTTATTATTAAAAGACAAAGTATAAATCCAATAGAAATTAAGAAATTATTGTAGCGTATACTTTTATTGGTTCTTATCTATATGTGAAAGGATTCTCATATAACAGAAATTTGATATTTAAAACAAAAAATTACAATATTCCTTTTTCGTGGTGAGATGTAATAAGTCATGTGAATAAAAGAATAAATCAATCAGAATGTTCTCTCGTCCAACTATAAAAACTGATACAAAAGCTAGCCACACCTAAGAAATTATGGTCATATTTCAGGAAAAGTGACAAATCGAGGACCTTAAATATTATATTTATTCACAACTAGGTGAGGTTAATGTCCTTGGAGGCAAACTCCTGTTATAACTCACCCTCAAAATGTCCTGTCCTGTGGTTGCAGTTAAAATTTTTTGGGGATAAGAAGCTGAACATCTTCAAAAGTATTTCCATCCACGATCTTCAGATACAGCTAAAGATATCTGGGAAGTGTTCCCTGAAGCTTTAACCTTTTAAGCATTTGACCAGGAATGTGCCATCATCTTAAATTCTTGAACCATAAATTTAAACTGGCATTTTCAGTTATGCACTTTATGAATTATTTTATTTTATGTATATGAGTGTATTACCTGCCTATGTGTATGTGCACTTTTGTCGTGCAGTGCTCATGCAGGTCAGAAGACAGAGTGGAATCTCCTGGAGTTATGGAGAGTTGCTAGCTACCATGTAGGTTCTGAGAATCGAACCTGGGTCATCTGCAAGAACAGTCAGTGCTCTTAACCACTGAGCTCCAGCTTCCAGTTATGCACTTCTTAAACTGAACATATTCAAGAAAGTACCTGACTCCAAAATGCTTTCCTACAAAATACGTTCAAGATCCATGAGTAAAATCTCCATGCATCCATTGTTCACAGATTTTGGAATAATTCCATTGATCTCCTTACCTGCTGACAATACTTATTCATTTTGCACTTATCAAGATGAGGATCCATTGTGTTTGGTTATAACTTGGTTTAGCAACAGATCTTGTTAGGTCTTTTGAGTTCAGTACGGAGAATATCTTTAAAAAGACTGAGGACAAAAAAAAAAAAAAAAAAACTTAACTGAGGCAAAAGTTTGGACCTGTGTCTTCATTAGAACAAGACAATACTCAGAGGGGCCACAGGATGAATGGCTCTGAGTTGCATCCTGTCATTCACTGAGGTCAAACAAAAACTAAAAACCTCTCCATGCAAACTTTTCATTTTCACTGTCCATGTGCAGAAGAGTTCAGCTTTTGTTTAACCTAAGTGAGCTCTTCATTGATTTACAGTCTATTCATGTCCACTTTAAAATATTCCAGACACGGGAATTGGAAATGGTACTTGAAACTACTAACAGTAAAAGATTCAGATTCACTGAAGATTCTAGAAGCTTTCTCATCTCGGTTTTCTGATGCCTCCGGTTGAAAACAGTTCCAATAGAACTTTCCCATTTATGTCAAGACTCTGCTGAGCTTTATTGTTGATTTTACTTGTCTTTTGAGAAAATACTAAAGAGTAACTTCCTCTTTATATAAAAAAATCCCTGTTGTGACTTTTCCTATTAGAAAGACAGCCCTGAGTTTCAGAGATGGGCACAATGCCACCAGTTAAATGTACAGTTCCCTTATAGCTAAATAAGGCTATGTGACTATGATTTTGACAATGAGATACAAAGGTGTGACATGGTACTTTTGGACAGTCTTCATAGAAAAAAGGTTCTTCTGTCTTCCTCTTTGTTGTATTGCTACTTGAAATGTGTATCACACAGCAAATACTTCTATAGGTATTTGAGCTATGAAGTATCTTCAAAGGTGTCGTATTTATTTTCTGTTGTGATAAAACATCATAACCTGGGCAACTTATAGAAAGACTTCATTTGGCTCATGGTTCCAGATGCAGTGCATAAGGCGAAGGAGGTATGGTAGAGCAGAAATCCAAGGCATCACATCTTCAGGCAAACACAGGAAGCAGAGAAAGACTAATAATCTGGCAAGCCTCAATAACTGTCAAAGCCTATCCCCCAGTGACCTGCTTCCTTCAGCAAGCCCACCTCCTAAAACCTCCCACAATGGTGCCACCAACTGAGGACAAGATGTTCAAATACTGACAGCCAAATACTTGGACTTGGGGACTTTCTCATTCAAATCACCACAGAGGGAAACCAAGTAAAGTAGAGCAATACAGATGAAGAATTTGGGGTTTCAATGTCATAGAACAACTCTTCCAGTTTGGGGCTACAGTGTTTGTTATAATGAAAGTCAGGCTTTGTCATCATGAAAGTGTCTCAATAGGATGTTTCAAGCAAGTTAGAATTTAAATTCTCTTTCACAGAGTGGAAATACCAAGTGAGTTTTTCTAATCACCTTCGAGGACAGAGTACAATTGCCCATCTCAACACACAACTTTAAGATTACATTAGTCTTTATCTCCTGAAGGCTCTGAAGACAAAGAGAAGAAAAGGACATTTCTGATGAATGAAGGTGCCTAACGTTCCTACTCACATCATTGTGATGATACCATAGTATTTTGGTCACTTTTGGATTGCTGGGAAACTAAGAGGCAGTCTGCTCTTGTACCTACTCAACATCCTCATTGTAAGAGAAGGGTAAAGGAAGACTTCATAAAATGCTAAGCTTCATATTTTTCCAGATGATAGAAATATGTATTTTCAGTTTGTTTGACCTACTGCATTTGGGATCTTTGTTATTTGTAGCTTAATGTTCATAGAACTATTCCTTTTGTATTTTATTCAATGAACCTCTTACCTATAAAACATGAATTTGAATGATTATATAAATGCTAACTTATCTTCCACCTGAAAAACCCTAAGAATCATCATATTTCCCTTTTAAGTGTTCCTAATGAACAACTTAGAGGTCAAAACGTGAGCAAAATTTTATTTTACTAAGAGCCTTATGGCATTGTAACCCATTTCTACAGGATCCATCATGGGTTGTCATGGGGGAAGGTGATGAGGTTAGAATAACTGAGAATAAATTAAAAGAATAAGTCCCTTAGCAGTTAAAGATATCAGAAGCAGCCGCAAATGTTCCCTGCCACCGAGAATAGAAGGACGTAGAGTACTGAGAAGTGTCTTTTGTTCAACAATGCTTCATTCTCTTACCCATTCAGCAAAAATAATCAATCCCATATGATAAGGGAATTATATTAGTTATAATATTGTGTTTGCAGTAACTGTCAACTTAAGCCAAAGGACTTAAGTAAAGTATGACTGATATATCTAGAGATATATTTGTTTGAAGAGAGAGTGTTGTTTGGGCAAGAGCTTGGTTCCTGGTTCAAATGATGTCACCAGATTCATTTCTTGATTCTGTTTCTTCTGAGTTGGCTCTACTTTTAGACTCAGTAGATGAGCTGGAAGATTCAGGCCTCCAGCAGCACCAAAGAGAAAAATCTGCTTCCCTATTCAATAGTCCCAGAATTGAGTCTCATTGTCCTGATTGGACAGACTTGGCTTACATCCCTGACATTAATCCAAACACTGTGACCAGGAAATAGAATGAGCAGATTAATTTAACCTCAGTCACATTCTATGACCTGTGGATTGAGGCTGAGTCAGTTTCATGCCAAGCACATGAGTGAAAGTGGGGAGATCAGGACATCTTGTTCATAAGCAGAAAGCACAGATAACAACTGGCAAGAACAGCAGGTGCTTTCGGTCTGTTTTGTACAAGGTGTGAAACTCTAAATGGAGACATATTACAGTCTCGTTTAGTTAATGTATCCATTTCCAAGTCTAAAATCTTCAAGACATGTGCCCTTGGTCAGATTAGGATACAGTTCTTGCAATCTACCAATCAATATCTAATGGATAAATGTGATCATCCTAATATATCCAATGTATAATGGTGAAGAAAGGACATAGTCACAATAACCAGCACTCTTACTTAGAAGGGATGGGGAAGAATTATTGGAGAACAATGGACATTGAATCCCAATTTCAGAATATGTATCCTACCTCCTGGGCAGGGACTCCAGTGACTCACTGCCCTGGCATTTGGTCCTTTGTTCCTGCTGACCTTGGCACTGCTCTCTACAATGATTTCCATCATCATTTTTTCCCCACAGCTTTTTGTTCTGATCTGTGGACAGGTGTCTCTTGTGCATTGCCCTGCTTAAGACTTGAGTACAGGAAAGGATGTCCTTTCAGGGAGATGATCCTCTGCTGGAGCTCTGTTCATTTGATCAAAGTTTTAGATTTTAGGTGTTAGCTAGAAACCTTTGTTAGTCTATCTTCTCAAGCTAGTCAGTCTCACATTCTAGGGTCAAGATTTTATGATATACCATTCCAGAAATTAATCCTAATATATTTAGTACTTTTTTTCACCTGAAAAGGTGGGAAAGGTCAGATTAATCTGACTTAATCATGAAAGGGAGATTCCTTGATGTAGATAACTAAGAGACCCAGGAACAGCATTGGCTTCAGGTCTTATTTGGTGTCAGTTGTGCACTATCCTATACCCATTCACCTGCTGCTTGTAGATCAGTTCCATTCTCAACTCCATATGATGACAACCAGTGGCTATAAACTCATAGCAGAATGATTACTGGGCAGAGTGGTTTTCTGAATTGAATCAAGATGCTTTCGTTATGAAAAGTAGACCAATTACAGGTAACATAAAACAACCAAATCCCCCACATCCTCCCATACTAATATGTTAATCACAGAGGTGAAAAACTAAAGATCAATGGTATTTCTTCACATTCTGTATTTGAAAGTTAACCTAATATTCTTTGTGTGGTATACCGAGTCAAAGAAAGAAAATGTATAGTTTAATACAGGTCTTACAGGTCTAAAGAGAATGCACGGTAGAAGCTATATTGCCTAAATAATTTGAATCAATGGCTTTTTCTTGCAAAACTTTTGTTCCAGAGAATATAAAGCAACAAAAAGACTGGGATGATAGTAGACTGAAGCAGCTGTTGGGCACGGTGTGGTTAAATTCAAGCATCTCCTGGATTAGCCCATAGCACCCAAATATTTGCTCAAACCCTCATCTAGAGGTTGCCTGAAGGTATTTTTAAGGGGAGATTAAGATTCAAATCAGTAGATTTTTAAAAAGAAATTATCATTAATTATGTGGGTGGAGTTTATCTATCTAGTTGAAAGTCTTAACAGGAAAAGACTCTTTTCAAGGTCTCCAGTCAGCTGGCCTGCACTGCTTGGTTTTGACCTGTCAGCCTCTACAATCATGTGAGTCAATTCTTTAAAATAAATCTCTCTCTTTCTCTGTCACTCCCTCCCTCATTCCTTCTATAACAAAAGGTTACACACACACACACACACACACACACACACACACACACACACAGTCCCACTGTTCATGAGAATCCTGACACAGACTTATGTGAGTGTGGTGTTATTATGCTGGAAAGAGCCATCTTAATCTGCTTTATTTTCCTATTCCTGATGTAACAAGGTGACACAAATTCAGGGGCTTGAAAAAAAATAAATGTGCTGTCTTGTGAGTTAGGAGGTCATCAGTTTTTTTAAATTATTTATTTATATATGAATGTATTGCCTGCATTATATAAGTGCACCCATGTTGTGCAATGCCCATGGAGGTCGGGAGAGGACGTCAGATACCCTGGAGCTGGAGTTATGCTCAGTTGCTAGCTGGCATGTGGATACTGGGAGTCGAACCTGGGTCCTTTGCAAGAGCAACCAGAGCTCTTAACTCTGAGCCATCCCTCTAGCTGGAGAAAGTCAGCAGTTTGATAGGATCTCTCCTTGGGTTAAAATCAAAATGCGAGGTGTCACCATGGTTGAAATCATACTGTATTCTCCAGGAAGCATCTTCGTGTTCCCTTATCTACTAACCCTAGAATCATCTGCATACATGGGTACATGGCCATTTCTTCCATCATGAAAGCCACAGCAAGATGCCACACTGTGTCCACTAAGTTCTCTTTGACTCACTTTCCTCTCCCCAATAAAGATGCTACTTACTTTTCCTCAAAAATCTTTAGTCATATCTGGAAATTCTGCCTCGTCATGTAAAATCACAGGTGGTAGAGAACAGGCATGGGCATATTGGGGAGGACCATATTCTGCCTCTGGAGGCATTTAAAAGACTGGATTTTTAAAATTATTTTGGAACCCAGAGGGACTATGAGTAATTTTTAATCAATTTTTAATGAAATCTCTGTATTTCATACAGAACATTTCAATCAATTTTAATCATCTTTATGGCCCATTCCCCCTGTGACCTGACTCCCCACAGCCTCAACTAGAATCCATACGTTCTATCATCTAAGTTAAGGTTTATTGTATAAAGTTAGTGTTCCCAGATGTTCCTCAGTGCAAGTTCATCCAGTCTATCCAAAGTCCCTCTTTTTAAGATTAGTTCTTCCTCACTCAACAGTAATCAACTGCCAATATTTCTTCAGCAAATATTGGGGTCTGCTGCCCATTTTCCCAGTTCCATGCTGGGTTTTTGTCTGCTTCAGATGGCATGAGTCTTGAACATGCCAACACCATTGCTGTACGTTCATATAAGCAGAGTACCAGGAGCTGGGAGGATTCAATTTCTGTATGGTCTTGCACCTTCTCTCTGGATCTTAAAATCTTTCTGCTCCCTAGTTTACAATGGTCACTGAATCCTGGGTGAGTGAAGTTTAATACAGGAGTCCTGACAGGGACCCACACTCCTAATCTCTACACGTTGGCTATTTGTAATCTTTTGTGTTCCTGGCCCTCTGTTACATGAGGAAGTTTCATTAATGAGAGTTGAGAGATTCATTAGTGTCTTCTTTACTCTTTGTTCTATGTTGGGTGAGCCTGGGGTGTGGAGGTTGCATTGCTGACGAGCTGTTTATACTTCAGCAATTCATAGACAATGTCTGTGGGACCAGTTGTGATACTCTGTAGTAGTCTCTGTCTGGTACAAAAGAGGCTTCTTTGATGACTAGAATACTTGACTGTAAATATAAGGATACATATTTTGTAATAGTAAGAAGTTACATTAGTATAGGGCTGTGACAACTTTAGAGATTTCTCTAAGATCTATGACATCTATGACCTCTTCAGCCAAGTGTATTTGACTGTGATTACAACACCACACGTGAGTTTCTTCCCACTGGTGGGCTTTAAGTCTAATTAGGTAACCACTGATTGCCCCCAAGATAAAAGTGCCACTACTGCACCAGTGTCTTATGCTGTGCCAGTCATTGATGTGGTTATTTGGTCATGAAGCTGGTGTTGAACCATAAATTGATGATCTCCCTTAGAAGTTTGCATAGTGTTCTCCAGAACTATGAGAGCTAGTCTTCAGGGGCAGTTGGTTCCTGGTCAGTTCCACTTCCGTCGATCCAAATCTGGTATGTCCTGTCTTCAACAATAGGGTCTTCCCTTTAAGTTCTGGGAGGCAATTAAGGGCTGTGGCAACAGCCTGTGCAATTTTGGGAGTCTCCTGGCCAGTGACTCAAAGGAAGGTTTCTCCTGACTGGTACTGTTTCTTGTTATGTAGCCTTCAGCTGTACACAGGGGCCTGTAGAGATGCTGTATGTGGAATGTGTCATTAAGTTGATTCCCTCTGGTGTTTTATACTAGCTAGGCATTATTAATCTCTTCTCTCTCTCCCTGTCTAATCCTCCCTCTATGCCTTCTCCGTTTAAGAGTTCCGTCTTTCCCCATTTCTCCCTTGATAATATCGGTCTCCTATGGTTCCATCTCTCTTGAGCTCCTTCTTTCCCTTTATCTTCATATTTCCTTGCATAACCCTCCCTGGGCCTCCCATTTAAATTCCCCCATTTTATCTATTTTTCCCTTAGTAACATCTGTCTCCTACTATTCTTCTCTCTCAAGTTCCTTCTTTCCCTTTACCTCCCTGGTTCCTGCATGGTCTTTTCCATTTTCCTGGTTTCTGCAGTTACATCAGGATATATATCACATATAAATATTTGGTACTAGGATCCACAAATGGGGAAGAACTATGTTTTTTTCTGAGTCTGTGTTACTTCATTTAGCATAACAGTTTCTAGTTCCATCCATTTAGCTGAAAATTTCATGATTTTGTCTTTTTATTTTAATTTTTATTGAATTGTGTATTTCACGCAGAACATCTCAATCAGTCTTAATCATCTTTATAATCCCATCCCCATTGGCATCTGCCCACAGTGCCCCAACTGGAATCCATACATTCTTTCATCTGTGTTAAGGTCTATTGTGTCAAGTTAGTGTCACCAAATGTTCCTAGGTGAAAATTCATCTACTGAGGTCCAGTCCACCTATCCACTGACTTAAAAAGATTAGCTCATCATCTTTCCTTACCGCTGAGTAGAACTCCATTGTATAAATGTACCACATTTTCATTATCCAATCATCAGTTGAGGGACACTTAGATTGGTTCAATCCCTTAGCTATTGTGAAAAGAGCAGCAACAAACATGGATATACAAGTATCTCTGCAATAGGAAGAGTCCTTTGAGTATATGTCAAGGAAAGTTATAACTAGGTCAAATGGTAGGTTCATTTTTAGTATTTTAGGAGTTCTCCACACTGCTTTCCACAGGGGTTGCACAAGTTTACAATCCCACCAGCAGCGGATGAGCGTTCCTCTTTCTCCACATCCTCTCCGGAATTTGGTATCCTTTGTTCTCTTGATCTTAGCCAGTCTGACTGGGGTAAGATGAAATCTTAAAGTGGTTTTAATTTGCATTTCCCTGTTTACTAATGATTTTAAATTGTTTTTAAGATGTTTCCTAGCTATCTTTGTTTCTTCCTTTGAGAACTCTCTGTTCAGAGCCTTAACCATCTATTAATTGGGTCACTTGTTTTCTTGAATCTTTGTTTTTTGAGTTCTTTATATATTCTGGGTGTTGAACCTCGGTCAGATATATCACTGATGAAGATTTTCTCCTACTCTGTGGGTTTTCTCTTGATTTCCTTGGTTGTTTCTTTTGCTGTATGAAGCTTTTTAGTTTAGTGAGGTCCCACTTTTTGATTTTTGACCTTAATTACTGAGCAACTGCTATCGGATTTAGAAAGTCCTTTCCTATACCTGTATCTTGTAGGTTACTGCCCCGGTGTAAAAGACTGACATTTTATGATGCAGTCAGCCATCTAGGAACTCATTCAAACACTAAAGGCCTACTATTTTCTATATGACCTATCATATGCTATTTGTATTGTTTAAGAGATTGGCATTCTAGCCAATAGTGAGCAAGCTGGGTCTGAGTCTTGAAATTGAAATCATGGAGTTTACTTTTAATAGAGCAAAACAAACTAATGGATGAGAAAACACAATTGTTTAAGCATTTGCATCCTTCCAAAATTCATGTGTTGAAGTCCTAACCTCCAGTGTAGTGGTTTGGAAAGGAAGTACTCAAGAATGGAATCAGTATCTCTCAAAGAGAGGCCAGGGGAAGCTAGTCCCTTCCACTGGATGAAAGAAAAAAACAGTAAGAAGGTATTTGCCCCTGATGGAAATAGACCCTTACCCAAATCAGACATATTAGTTTGCAATCTGATCTTGGGCTTTTTGGCCTTCACAATTATTAGAAACAAATATCTAAGTCAGCTATTGTGGTATATACATATGCAGAAGTTGAGACAGGAGGATCATGAGCTCAAGGCCAGGCTGTCCTTTAAGATATTGTCTCAAAAGAAGAAAAAGAAATAAAGAAAGAAAGATCAAGAAAGGGGAAGAGGGGATGGGGGGGACAGAGGAAGAAGAAGGAGGGAATGAAAGAGGAAATGAAGGAGGGAAGGAAAGAGGGAATGAGAAAGAGGAGAGAAGGAGAATGGGGGACTTCCAGGTGGTATCTTTACTATAGCAGTCCAAAGGTCTTAGGAAATGGATACATATAGTTGGTGATTCCAAGTAGCAATAAGATTAAAGACAAAAAACAAAAAAACAAAAAACAGAGTCATGTGATGCAAATGGTGGCATACAGCATCTTCTAAGGTGAAGGCTTTTGAGCTGGGACTTGCTATGCCAAGATCTTGAAAGCAAGCATTTCAGGTAGAGGAAAAATTACTGCACAGGACTGCGTTTGAGACTAAAGTGTCTTATGTTTGAGAAAAACATCATGTAAGAGACAGTGTCCTGCAAGGTGGGTGTCGGGGATGGCAGCAGAGCTGGCTCCTCTTGGGCTATGCCACTGAAGCGGAAAGCCGGGTTTATCAAAGGTGGGAGCCCATTCTTTTCCCCATAAGCTACTGTTTCATAGGAAACATACAAGTACCAACATAACAACACTGAGCATGGACCCACCAGGTTCAGAGCTGGTGTCTCTTCCTGACTGAAGAAAATTTGTCAAGAATTCCCAGTACATGAAACAACTGAATGCTTCCTTGGCATACATCCTGCCATACCAGCAATTTGCCACATTCAGTGATCATTCAGAATTTAGGTAGTTACAAAAAACTTTTTTGAGTTTATATATAATTAGCTGAATTTATAGATCATTTCCACATTTGCCTGGTACATGTGGAAATACCCATGGAACAGTCTTGGGACAGAGGAAATTAGATGTGTTTCCTCCTAACAGTTTAGTATTAGCTTTGTATCGCTGCTTAAGAAAAAAATACAGATGTTCTCTGCCTCTCTCCACCCAACTTAATAAGGGTTGAATAAGATCCATTTTAGATACAACAGAAAAAAATTTTTCTGTTTCTCAACATGTATAAACCTACAAGAATGAAAGAACTGTAAACAAAGGGGGGGGGGAATTGCTTTGGTAATCTTTATTATAGTTCAATTTGAGAACAAGTGTTACAACCTTCTTTAAAGTCCGTGTCAAAAGAAATTCATTCCATACTGTCCTGATGAGTAGGCCAGACATCGGGCATCTAGTTAAATAATAATTTGAGAATCAGTCAGAAAATAATGGCCAATTAATCACAGTGCACGAGGGTGGAGGAACTACTCGGTACAACAAAGTAGGTGCAGATTCACCTTCCGTGAATCTCTCTTAAGGCTGAGTATTTCTGTCTCCATCACCTCTACCTCTAGCCTACCTAATTCTGTAACATGTTTGCTTTACATTACTGGGGACTGAACTGTGCTAAGAAAGCACTCTACTAGGTAGGCTAGATCCCTACACTCTTTACCCTTTCCTTCCTTCCTTCCTTCCTTCCTTCCTTCCTTCCTTCCTTCCTTCCTTCCTTCCTTCCTTCCTTCCTTCCTTTTCTTCTTTCTTTCTTTCCTCCTCCCCCTCCTCCTCCTCTCCCTCCCCCCCCTCCTCTCCCTCCTCCTCTTCCTCTCCCACCCTTCCTCCTCTTCCTCCTCCTCCTCCTCTCCCTCCCCCTCCTCCTCTCCCTCCCCCTCCTCCTCCTCTCCCTCCTCCTCCTCCTCCTCCTCCTCCTTTTTAAATACTGAGACAAGTCTCACTAAAGCACCCAGGATGATCTTGAACTCACTCTGGGCTAGGCTGTACTTGAACTTGGAATCCTCCTGCCCCAGTCTCCCAAGGGACATGAGTTACAGGTCTATGCCACTGACCTGGTACTATCACTATCACTTTTCTGTGTCATCTCTGTCCTTGTCGCCTCTATTACTGTCATTTCTATCTCATCTATCTCCGTAACTGTTATGTCTGTCACCTCTTTATCATCTTTACCTGTGTTTCTATTTCTTTCTCTGTTATACCTGTATATGCATATATATGTGTGTGTGTGAGTGTGTGTGTGTGTGTGTATGATTTCTTCTTTTACTTCCTTGAAAACTCCTGTTTTCATTTATTTTAATTACTTTTATCATTTCTGTGTTTTCTGAGAAGAAATAAGCAAAATATATACGTGGTCTTATTTCCTTGTCTTTCTGAAGAAGCAGAAACAGAGAAAAGGGGAAGAGAAGGAAGAACAAACAGGAGGAGGAAAGAGGGAAAGGGAGAAGGACGAGGAAGGAACAGCAGAAGGAGAAGGAAAAATATCCTCCATTCGGTCTACAAAAATTCCCTGTCAGCATTCATTTTCTTTTCCTGTATTAAATAAACGGCTCTCAGGAGACACAGCATGATCTTACTATGATTTCAAATTGAAAAGCAACCTCTGAATTATTCTGCCCTAATAGGAATTGTAATGTATGTACCTACAGTTGCTAATGATAGCTCTCATTTAATATTTTCAAAAAGTCTATTTTTTTCCCAACTAATAGATGTAAGTACATTGTCACTGGAGTTTTCTGTCATTTTGAATAGCCTCTTTTTTATTTTGTGAAATGTGTTTCCCATGTTCCTTTGGAAATTCACAAACTGAAATTCCATCCATCACGTTCCTAGGTAGCATCCTGTATGTGCTGGTTAGTTTTTGTCAACTTGACACAAACTAGAGAGATCTTGGAAGAGGGAACCTCAACTGAGGATTGCTTCTATCAGACTGGCCTGTGAGCCTATCTATTTTATTTTCATTGCTGGTTGATATTACAGAGCCCTTATCACTGTGGTTCTGTGGATGACATCATCTCTAGGCGGATGGACCTGTGATGTATAAGAAAAGTAGCTGAGCAAGCTAGGGGAGCAATTCAGTAAGTACCATTCCTCCTTGGTCTCTTCAGCTCCTAATCCAGGTTCCCTCCTTGAGCTCCTGCCCCTTCAGTGATGGATTATGACATGAAAGTGTAAGCCAAATAAACCCATTCACCTCCAAGTTGGTTTTGGTCAGAATATTTGATCACAGCAACAGAAAGCAAACTGGGACACTGTAGACGTCTTATTCAAGCTTAGACGTTGAAAGTCACACCATCACCATGTGCTGGACAATAACCAATGCCACTGCACATGATCCTCCATTGACTGCTTTTCAGAGCTAAGTAATTCATTGACACCAAACAAATTATGGGAATTTACTTGTGAATAGGCTAAAGAATGGACATTCCTGAAAACATTACCACCTCCCAACCCTGGGGTCTTATTTCTCAGTTCTCATGTTGTTCTCAAGGAATTTGCTGTGAAATTCGCCATAACTATTCAACTCTGTATCAGGCTCTCAGCATTGATAAGTATTTCCCAAAGGTTACTCAAAATTTTAACCTATAGGGCCTCTAGGTCTCTTTAATTTAGATCAACCAACTAGACAGAGATTTCCTCTAACAAAACCTTTGCCTGGATTCAAAAATCCCACCGCAGGCCTTAGCCTAAGGGAAACAGGCTCCCTTTTCTGTGCAGGCACTACCTTTTCTTAACCTGCCCATTCACTAGTGAGGCCACTGTGCTGTTTTTTGTGCTTTCCCTGTCACAGCGGCCCTTACAGCCTCTTACCTTTTTCAATGAGATGCTTTTGGCAACTTAGGATCTTCTCTGAAACAAGCATTCTCTCCTATAAAAAGGTGCTCTAGCCATACCCTGCTTCCCCAAACCCCCTTTTAGAGACATCCATGACAGTGTGGTTGACCCTTAAGAATCATGTCTTTATTCATGTTTTATTACCCTCAAACTCTAAATGCATATTCAAAACCTCTCCCAAATCTTACATCTTTTTGGGCTTCCACTGTTCAGACAACAGAGTCTTAATTCTCTGGCCATTGTAGTCCTTCAAAACCAGAGGATCCAGCACTTTCTCCCTATAGAGGTTTGTGGTGTCTATGCACTCATCAATGAGCCTGCTGATTTTAGGTAAACAACACTGGACAGTAGAAGAAAATCTAAAGTCAAGGAGCGTGTGAAGACACTGAAAAACATGGACAAACGTGTTTCAAGGTTCACAGCTAGGTCAAATTCTAGGAAAGGGCCACCAGTTATAAGAGAATTGAGACATGAAGCCCAGGGGAGCTAGACAGTTAGGGGCAGGCCCTGGTAAAAGATTCTAATCATCTAAACAAACATCTGAGACAAATAGCCCCCAATAGCTCCACTTCATAATTCCCAGGTCCTGAACTCAGTGATATTATAAACTTCATCCATGTCAGGAAGTCTGGCACAAGGAAGAAGTCAAGTCAGCCATCTTGTATATGAGGAAAAATAAATCAATAATCTTTTAATCTACTATTTTCTTTAATTGCTTAAAAATCACTCGATCCTGCCATTTGAACAGTTTTTCTCATCTTGGAACCCTTCTGGCCAGTGAAGATTTCTCTTCCTTTTGTTCTCTAATAAATGTACTGGTTGAGTGCTCTTTCTGCCAACTTCATTCTTTGTAGTCCGCAGCGCTTGATCCTGGGTGCAAGAAATGTGGTAACATTACCTCAGATCACGTTTAGCTGCACTTCAAAAAATGTATTATGTTTTGTCACACCATCCAAGGTATTTTCTAATTTTACTTGTGATTTTTTTCATTGATTCATGAGTTATTTAAAATTTAATTAACTTTTTTGAAAATTCTATTTAAAACATTTTTGTTTTGAAGATTATTCTTACTGGACAAAGTATTCAATTTTTAGTTTATTTTTTCCTTTATTTGACATTCTAAAAATGTCATTTCACTGTCTTCTGTTTAACATTGATTCTGACAAGAAATCAATGGCCATTTCTCAGGTTGGTAATTTGTTTCTTTCTGGTTGTTTTTAGGATTTTTATCTGTATCATTGTTTAGTCATGATACAGCTTGTGACTTTTTCTTAGAGTTCACCTAGCTTCTGGGATCTATATGTTAGTATTTTTGATTCAATAAAGCAAGAGTTTTCTCAGTATGTTTTCAAATATAATTCCTCATTCTTATTCCTATGGGACCCAGTTACCAATTTATTTAATCACTTCATATTTCCATAAATGGCAAGAAAGCTGTACTTTGTTTCTTTGTTTATTTCATCCTATTGTATTTTTTTAATTTCTATTTTTTTCAGATAAGTTTCTAGGGCTGTATCACAAAGTAATCAAATCTTTTCTCTTATAGCCTGTAATCTGTCTTTACGTCTTTTAAAGAATAATTTCCCTTCAGATTTTGCAAATGTAAAATGCACAGTCTGCTTTTCAACATGTGATTCTATTTGTGTCTTGGTTTCCTTTAAATCATTGATCATATGTAGAAGACCCGTTTTAATCACAGCAGGCAATTCCCTTACTTGCAAATCAGCTAGATGTTTGCAAGCTTTTAAAACGACTTTATTATTTGGGGCTGCAGAGATGGCTCACTTACTGCTCTTCTAGAGGACTGGAGTTGTTTCCAGCCCCCTCTTCAGGCCTCTCACAACTGTCTGTAACTATAGTTCCAGGTGTTCCAACATCCTCTTCCGGCCTCCACAGTCTCCTTCATGCATAAAGAAAACAAATATTTTTTAAATGCTTTATTATTGTTTATCTTGACTAGCTTTTACTAAGTGGCTCGTTTCATTCTGCATTTAGTAAATTATCTTTATGGCATCTGTACTGGATGTCCAACATCTTCAGTGAATGGCTTTCATTTGGGGTGGCTGGAAACTCGATGACTTCTAGTCCTACAGTATTAGGCAGAGCCCTTAAACCTTCAAGAAGTACAGACTATCATAATTAGAAAAATTGAAAATATGATGATATCTCCTATATCATCAATATGTCAAACCACTCTATCCTCCAAGGACTTGAACTTCCTTTTCTCAGTATTTAATGAATATTGAGAAATGAATATAAATGAATATTCAGAAAATAATTAATAATATCAGATTTAAAAATTAATCACCCCGTAGAATAATGAAACTATTATCTTCCCCCAAAGTTTACATGTCAGGCCAGCAGGAAAACTTCATTATCAGCAACAGAATTCTGTGTATTTTTTATATATCTTTGCTCACTCCTGAGTATATACTTGGACTCTATTGTCCTTTCTAAATAGCCCTACAAATAGTTGAATACAGCACCATATTCCCACAGAACCAGCTCTTCTCTGGAAGAGAAGCTTATTTTCTTCAAAGTTTTCATAAGACTGAACAAGATATGAAGATAACTGCTTTATTCACCTTCTTACTCTTAAAAGTATGCACCAAGACTTTTGAAATCTAGGGAAAAATTTCCTTCTGAATCCATCCTACGTTCTTAGCTTGGAACTCAAATGCTTAATTTAATCAAAGGACCACTCAGCTGTTGCAAACAGTCTATGGAGTTAGCATCTTTCAGAATCTCCTAGGATTGTGTCATGAGAGTCTTTTCATAGCTTTATGATCCAGAAAACACCATTCCTGACCATGCCTGCAAATGGAACTGAACGACAATTAAACAATGGCTTCATTTATTGGGAAATGAGAGCAAAGGAAAGGGAAGAAAGCATAATTCTACTGAGGTGTATAGCACTACTTCCTAGCACATAACCTGGAAAGGAAAGTTAGGCAGAAAATTGAGACTTTCTAATAATTAGTTGAAACACATGAAGTCAAGGCTACCTTAAGATTTTAACATTGTTTATTGCTTAACTTTAGTTTGTTTTAAAATCAAGCTTTTGATGTTTTGTTTTATTCCCAAATTAAGATTAATATTACTTAATTCTTAGAGTAGAATTAATTTTAAAATCCTGAAAATCTCATTTATCTGCACTTCTTTTGTTTTTCATTAGAATGTATCTACAGACAGTGAAAATCAAAGCCCAAGCCTGACAGTTTGCTTTAATTTTATCCTAATTCATTTCTTCAAGCTGTGACTCCTTTCTTTCAATCTCCAGGTCTCATCTGCATACTGTATTAACAGAACATTGTGAAACATAATTCTCACTCATTAAAAAATGCAGATGCTAAATGTCATGCATTTACATTTTGAAACAGTTATTTCCTTCTATCTACTTTGTCTTATTTAACTTTTAAGAAATGATTTCCCAAGGGCTAATGTGTAGGAAACCCAGGGATGTAACTTTACCCAGAGCATATTTTTTAATCATGTAGAGAGACAGCAGTTCCACCTGTGATGCCTCATTTGCATGAATTGTCTCATATGGTATAATGGGTTCTACAGTGAGGACTAGCTAGCATCAGTTTCCATTGCCTTTGACAAAATGGTTGATGGCAAATATTTGCTTCCTCTTCACAGGCTCTTCATTGATGCGATTAAACTCATCTCACAAAATCTTCTGCTTCTTTCTATGATGAGGAGACTACAGAGTTAGATTGGATTCTGGAATCAGAAATTTGGTTGTTCATGGAATGAAAATGTTCTCCAGGGGCTAATGATGAAAACAAATAAGACCAAAGAATATTAGATTCTAAGTGTCAGAAAACTTGCAACTTGTTAATTGTTCTCTGTCCCTCTCTGACATGGCTGGGAAAAAGACAAGTCACTGATAGATAATAGTCCAGGGAATTGCCCCAGTGAGGAACTGAGTAGCTACTGCATGTGTTGCCAGTTCAGAGGCCACATGTGAACAGTAAGCAGGATCCTGCAAATCCTATCATCAAGTCTTCACCTTATTTTCTAATGCTTGCCCAGTGTAGGAGACTGTGAACTCACAGACATTTACTGGTACCCGAAAAGGCTCAGGAAGTTCTCTAACTTTAGCAAATATTCATTAATTTACTGGGTTCAACCTCTCTTCCAACATCTATTTTTAATCCTTTTCTTTCTTTTCCACAGCACCAAACTACAGCACATGCCTACTGAAAGTAAAGTTTAATATGAGTTTATGGAATTGGAAAAGTAAATGTCAATTTCTCTGACATGAAGAAGTTCATAAGCAAGACAACAAGACAGACTATTTCAAAAAGTTTAAGAAGCATAAGAGGGGATAGAGAAATGGTTGAGCAGTTAAGAGCACTGGCTGCTCTACAGAGGACCTGTATTTGGTTCCCACATGGCAGCTAACAACAGTCTATAACACTAGTTCTAGGGGATCCAATGACATTTTCTTGCCTCCATGGACAGGACACCCATGCATGGGTATACTTATATACATGTAAGCAAAACACTCATAAAAATTTTAAAAGTATTTAAATGCATAAGCAAGGCTTAGAGTTGTTAAACTATTGTGGTGAAAGTATGGAGTCAAGCTTGATCCCCAGAAACCACATAAAAAAGCCCACCATAAGGCATGTGCTCATAAAGGTGGATCCCTTGAGCCAACTGGCCAGCCAGCCTAATCTACTTGTTGAGCTCCAGGTCAGAGACCCTGTCTCAAGAAAAGGTAGATGGCAGATACCTGAGAAATGAAACTTCAGGTTGTCTCTGGCTTCCCTCAACATACACACACACACACACACACACACACACATGCATGCACACGCACACACACACACAAACAAGAGGCACAAGACCAGGACATGCCAGGTACAAATTAAATTTCAGTAGCTCAAAGATAACTTTCTGAAAAAAAGGAGATACATGAAGTAAACTTTTACAGATGATCCATTAGCAATAGAATGCAGGAGGAGAGGCAGCAGGAACCTTCAAATGAGAGAGGAAAAGGGCATCAAGTGTCAGGAAGTGGCAGCCTGTAAAAATACAACCACCTTGGCAATAAGCGGTGTATACACTGGGCATTTATCTCTAGAGTCACCCCTCTCTCTCTTTCTCTGTCTTTATTGCTAGTTCTTGAGACAGGATGTTGCTGGATAGCCCTAACTGACTTGGATCTTGATACACAGACCAACCTGATCTCAAACCTGTAGTAATGCTCCTATGTCTACCTCCTCCCAGTGCTGGAGTTATAGGTGCCAGGGCCATTCCTACCTTTGTAGAAAGCACATGTGATATTTTCCCATGCTGCATACACACACACACACACACACACACACATATATATATATATATATAGAGAGAGAGAGAGAGAGAGAGAGAGAGAGAAATGATTACATATGTATTAAAACTCCATATGTGCATATGTGCACACATGTGTATGCACACCTGCACATACACTGTTGCTTTCCACTTTATCTTTAGAGACAGGGCCTCTCAATGAAACAAGAGCTCACCAATTGGCTAACTTGCTGGACAGGAGGCTCTAGCCATCTGCCTATCTATGTCTTCCAGTGACACGGTTACAGATATGCATGGGTGTCAGGGATCCCAATCCCTATCCTCATGCTTGTTCATTGGCACCTTACTGACTGTACAATCTCCCCAGCCCTATGTTTAAAATTTGGATTATTATATCTCAAAACCAATTAAAACCATCACAGTATATCAAGCTTCTCTCAGCTCTTATAAGACACTACCCCTTTATACAATTTTGAGACTTTCAGGTATTTCCTGCGGTTTGAATGTACATCATTTTCCTTTTAAGTAAACTCCTGTTCATCCATCATCCATCAACATTCAGCACAAATGTTACTTTTTCCATCAACATTCAGCACAAATGTTACTTTTTCCATGAATCTATTCTTGGCTCTCTTAATTAAATTTATCAGTTTGTTGTTTCTCCTTATCATGCTATAAACATTGGCGTAAGCACATATTACATATTACACACATATTACATGGCTAAATTTTCATAGCAATAGATTGTGAGGTTGAAAATACATCTAATTTGTGATCCTGGTCACCAAGCTCTAGAATTGAAGACTGTAAAGGGAAAAATAGTGTGCTCCCAAAGGATGTGTTCATGTCAGAATTTCTGAAACATGTGAATGTTAACTTATCCAGAGAAAATCTTTCAGTTGGGTCAGATCGTACAGTCCTGTAATCGTAACTACTCAGGGGCAGGGGTGCTGAGGGAGGAAGACTGAATATTCAAAATCTTGGACTACAGAGAAAATTCAAGCCAGCCTGGGTAACTTTGCCAAACTTTGCCTTAAAACTGGAAAAGAGGGCCAGCCTAGCCTAGTGACAGAGTTCTTTTCTACAATATGTGAAGCACTGAGTTCAATCCTCAGTACCAGAAAAAAAAGTACTTTTGTAAATGTAATTAAATTAAGAATCTTTAAATGAGGAAGTGATCCTACATTATATAGTGGATCCTAAGTTCAAGGGTCCTTAGAAAAGAGACACAGCATGTCATTTGACAGAAAAAGAGGAGTCCGTGTCACTATGGAGACGGAGAATATAATGATACAGGCTCAAGTCAAGGAATATCAGAGGCTACCAGAATCCAGAAAAGGAAAAGACATTATTCTTTACCTGAACCTCCAGAGCTAGTCCGGCCCTGGAAATACCTTGATTTGGGACTTCTGATCGTCAGGACTGTAAAAGCAAGCTTCATCTATGCCATTCATTCATTCACTTATAAGGAAAATAAGTGTAGATGCTTTTCTATGTGTTAAGAAGCCTGCCTGGATAGTTTAATGTAGTATCTGAATTCTGTCAATAATCTTCTTAGGGAGAAATAATTATTAGAGTTTTGTAGATGAGTTGACAGAGATTCTTAAGTTTTAATGGTGTTCTCAGTGGCACAAGAGAGTGAGGAAGCAGGGCTTAGATGAGCTCTCTTTAACTAAAATGTGGCTCTGATGGAGGCTTTCCTTACCACACCGTTAATACATGGAGCCAAAATGAAATATTTGGCACTGTAAGCAGTATTAGTTTTAGTGATTCTTCTTTTGCCAAAGTTCAGACATCAGATGTCAATTAGGTAAATATTCTTAGACTGTTTCATTTTGGATGAAATGATTTTTATTTCACTGGTTTCATGCAAAAAAATGTTTTGTCTCATTTCTTCAGTAAATATTTATCCAAGATTTCATTCTCTGAATTTAAAATAATAAAATATCTTGCTTGTGAAGACTTACTTCAAGAATTTAATGGGAATTTAATTACAAAACTCTATTTGATTTAAAATATTAATAGGATTTAATTTAGTTAAAGACAGTGGGATTTGAGCTCTGACTCAGAAATATAACTGTATTCTGTAAGACAATAGTTCTGTTTCTAAGTGCTGCAACCTTTTCTTTAATTTTATCCATTCTGCTCTCAAGTTCTTCAGAGAAAGAAAAGCACAATCTGGTTATATTTTATTTGATCAGGTGTATAGATACATTATTGCAAAAATATCAGTAGGATTATCTTCTCTGTCAAATAAAGAATAAAAGTCTCAAATCTTCAAAGTTTACAGCAGGAGACTTCTCAGCACAGCGGTTGAGCCAGAGTGGGGTGAGCTGGAGAAGGTGGAAACTGGAAGGTGGTTTCTCAGAAGTTGTTTCCCGAAGTCCTAGACCTTGTGCAATATCCAAACACATTAGCCACAAGTAATTACATTATTTTAGGCTGAGCTACTGTTAAGCCAGGCTCTTTGTTAGTTTCCTTATTTGTTTTAAGATTAGTGTTTCATAAATGAAAGCATGTTTGTGCTAAGTTAAACGCTAAATCCACCCACTAGAACAAAGCTAGGCATTTCTACATAACTGCTTTTACTTATCTTTTCAGCAAATAATAGACAGTAAAAGATGATCTTATACTACTTACCAGAACTCAGTCATGAAGGATTGTCAATATGATACTATAAAAGAATGCTGGGGGCCTGGAGAGATGGCTTAGTAGGTAAGAGCACTTGCTATGAAAACAGGAGGATCTGAGTTCAGGATAGTTTGTTGCAACAGAAGCCAGTGTCAGAGAAGTGTTTATTAAGAAAGGAGAAGCCAATACACTGATACTCATTAAAGAAAGGGTTGAAGCCAAAGGATCAAGATGGATTAGCAAGGTTATTCTCTAAAATACCTCTTCTGATTCAATCATACACACAAGCAAAATAAATAAAACAATAAAATAAAAGCTACACAGGTTCTCAAACATAACAAATATTTTCATTTATGTCAATGAAAGACAGAACAAAGTGATGATTGTAGCTAAAGCAATGTGTAGGCAATTACTCCGGAAGTGTAACCCAGTAGACCTTAACACAGCTGAAAGAATGTATGGATTCCAGTTGGGGGTTTATGGGGAGTGCCGGTGGGGGAGGGAGTATAAAAATGATTAATTGAGATGTTCTGTATTAAACACACAATGATTCACTAAGAAAATGAAGATAAATAATAAAAATGTTTGAGGGAAAAGAAAAAAAAAGAATGTACGTACTAATAGGTTCTGGAACATTAGACGGCAAGGCTAGGTGATATAAGTCAGGAACCAGAGGGTTAGGGTTGAAAGATATGACTATGACTGCCTGGGACTGGGGCTTATCTTATGGTAAGTACATGGTCAGTATTAGGATTGCACATCGTCATGCTCATGTCACTAAGGTCTAATTCTGTTATGACAGAATAGAAAAATGGTCTATCTCACAGAATTTGCAGCTGGACCACTGTTCAGGCCTGAATGGGCTTCCACACACTGGAGAGATCAGTCTTCAACTTCTCTTCTAGCTACAGCTACTCTTTGATAAAATTAGCCAGTTTCAGATTTTAAGTGCTGCCTGCATATCTTGGTGACTCCTAAATTTACATTTCTTGCTCCCTATTTCTCCCTTGAACACACTTACTTGCCCACTTGAAATCTCCATGTAGAGGTTCTCATTCATCATTTCACTCTAAACCATGCTCATTTTCTCCTTAACTCTGCTCTTACCCCTGAGGCTCACAACATCGTTCTCTCTCACCTGAAGCACCTCAGATCCACAGCAGTCCCCAAGGTTGCACGCAATGCTCCTATGGTCTGTGGTCAGTATGAAGCCTGTTGGAGACTTGGTCAGTCATTTCATATTATTCCCTGGATCAGAAGGCCTTAAAAAGGAAATCTTTCTAGAGCAAAAGCCAAAGTCTATAGAATGTTCTTTGCAATCTGCTGTCTCTTTGAGCTCTACTGGGCACTTCTTCCCCCTGTGTCCCTGGCCTTACTGGGCTCTGGGATTACATGTTCATGAACACGCATGCTTTTTGCTCATGTGTTTCTCTCTGACCAAAATGTTCTTTCCCTGAGGAACCACAATGCTTCTTTGATCACTATGGATTTCAAATATCACTTTTTATGAGTCGTTTCCGGTCATTTTATTATCAGTTACAAGCTCTACCATAATCATGCCCCACCTCTGTCCCTTGTTTTATTTTTCTCTATAACACTTTACATCATTTGACATATTATACACATACATTTATTTATATATGTTCTGTCTCTCCATTGTCAGAAAACAAGTCTCATGAGATCAGAGATTTAAAAGAATGTTTGTAAACCAGCCACTCACCACTATAGTCCTGGTGCAGTCTGCCAATTGCTGCTAGGGTCTCAATAAATATTTGTTCTGTGAATAAATAAGATCAGGATCAGTGAAGAGAAAAAAGGAAAATAAAACAAAAATTAAAAATCCTAGCTACTGAAAGTGAGCCTGTGAATTAGAATTATAATGTACTTGAATACATTTTCTGCTCACAGAGCCAAATCAAAAACACTGTTGGGAGAAGGGGAAATTTCTTAATGATTATAGTATATAACACTACTTAGATGAAGCTTGAAAATATAAAAAATGGTGCTCTAAATAGTTTAGAAGTCATGCTTACATACTAATAATATAATATATAAAATCTTGAGTAAGAATGAGGAATGGGAATGTATTTTTCATGCAGTGGGAGAGAGCAGACTCGGAATTTCTGAAAAAAACATGCAGAGTTTAATTTCCCGCAGAAGATAGTGGATAAGAAGTCAAAAAGAAGTGCATTTCCACTGAATACGCCTGAGAGGGAAGGAGGTGGGAAGGGTGTGGGAGCCACATGGGTCCAAGGTCATGTAAGCTTGGTGAGATGGAAGACAGAGCTACAGCTGGGTGTCAAGTTGACAAGGGGTGGACCTATGTTGGCTAATTTTGGTTGGCAACTTGACTGGATCTGAAATTCACTAAAAACACAAGGGATAAAAGATGGACTACTAGAACTGGATGGAGAAAGGAGGTGGCTGCCTCACTGGTTTTTTTTTAAAGATCTTCATCCCAAAGCATTTGTACAAAGTTCTCAAGACTCTTGACATAGTTTCTGAGTAAGTTGTGGCCTTTACACTTTCCATTCACACAACTGTCCATTTCCCCCTGGTTTAACAACTCACTCTAGAAATGACTTGGAAGGAATTTTGCAGCAGTTGTATACATTCCTAAAGGATACATTCTCACCTTTATCTTGATGAAGAATGCTGCCTTTTGGTCCAAAATCTTTATTCCTATAGTGTAAATTTACAGAGCCTTTACTGTGCTTTCTACCTATTCCAGTTCAGTGGAATGGCTTCAGATATCCAGTTTCTTTACTTACCTGTCACTCTGCTTTCTGGGCTATCTAATATGGAACCAACTAAACTCCACCTCTCAGTAGTCTCCAGGCCCCTAAGTGAATGAATATTTTAGGAAGGGCTCCACTTTGGTAAAGGGCCTCACTCTTGGTAAACCTTTTCTAAAAAGTAAGACCCTTGGGAAAAAAAAAATCATTCATTGAAATGCGCTTTGTCTTGATGACCATAAAAGTATGTTAACAGACACAGTGTGAGAGTAAGAAAAACACAGAGCAGGAAGGCACAAGGCAGGGATCTCATAAACTCACCGTTTCACCAGTCTGGAGTACAGATGTCTCTTCCCAACACCATTGAGGGAAGGAAGCCTTGCTTTGTCTGTGGAGAGAGGGGCAATGTATTAAATAACCTCCCGTTGGTTGCTATGCAATGAGCAAAGTGTCCTACCATACATCCACGCCTGTTCTTTCTTGTTCTAGAAGAACATTCATCTGACAGCTTCCAATAAAATGCTGCCCAGCCTCCCAAACTCAACATGAACACCTCAAGGCTTTCTGAACTTTCTAAGTAAAAGTTGCCTTTCCCTTGTTTGTGTTCAAATATTATTTGTCTTTTTCCATTAATACGTTTTTTAAAAATAGAGTGTACCTGCCTTCCTTAGCAAAGTATCTATTCCTTCACACATCTGCAAGCAGTACTCTAGTTATGCTCAATCTGCTTCCCTCTTTCAGAGTACTGAATAAACTATTCTTTCAAAAAAATAAAAATAAAGAGGAATCAAGTTCCAACAGCTTTATTCTTTGAAAAATGTTTTAAGTAAAGACAAAGTAGCTATCAAATTGAAATACAGTGTATACTGTTGAAACAGAACTAGTGGTTTATACTATGGTTTGTGGTTCTCTTCTCTTTTCAGGAAAATCCTCCTGGAAGTTAACTGTGTATGTCTTACTTTCTGAGCAGTAAAATGTAAATGGGAATGAATTTTGTGAGTACGTCTGACATGATGACTCTAAGAGCTGGTATACACATGCCCACATTCTCTTACCTTGCTGTGGAAACTCATGTAGATTGGAAGTGCTTCCTGAACAAAGTAGAATGTTTTGAGCCTAGAGTGTTGAGCCATCACACTGAGGACTGTTGCCTTGGAGAGCTGCCCACACACAAAGAACACTTTGTGGGAAGGAGAAATTAACTTTCGTTCCTGTTGGGATGTGGGCGTTGTTTGTTACCGTAGCATGATCCACTCCATCCTGAATACAGAGAGATGGGAATTGAGATGGGAATTCAGACCCTGGCTTTGCTGCTTCATCACATTATGACTTAAGCAGTCAAAAAAAGCTCTCAGTTTCCTCATTGCTGCAATGGATGTGACCATAAGGTTACAGAATTACTCAAGACATGTTTATAAAATAATAAGAATTCAATAATTGTATATATAATCTATATCTGTCAATCTAGCATTCATCAAATATATATTATTTATGTACTTATAAATAATATAAATTAGGTACTATGCCACCTAACACAACAACAACAACAAAATACCAGGGCCTCGATAAAGTAGGTTTGTTAATCTGAATATTTACAGAAGAGTACCTACGGACTATACATTGACAAGTTTAGAAAGGTAGTCAAGAGATCACTGATAAATTAAAAGAACAAGAATAAAGTCTGAATATGAAGTTGACCCTGACATTTAGAGAATTCAAAGGGCAATGTGTTCTCAGGTAATGAGCTGTGCTTGAAGGATATTCCCCTGTGTTAGGTCCAGGTCTTTAAGACATGCATCAACAGGCCTCTTTACTGCCTTGCTTTAAAAAAACAAATTTATTTATTATTTTTATGTGTATGTATATGAGTGTTTTGCCTGTATGCATGTAAGGGCACCCATGTCATGCAAAGCCCACAGAGGCCAGAGAGGTTGTTGAATCTCCTGGAACTGGAGTTACAGAGTTACAGACAGTTTTTAGGTGCCATGTAGGTGCTGGGAATCGAACCTGGGTTCTGTGGAAGAACCTCAAGTGTTCTTAACCACTGAGCCATCTTTCCAGCCCACTGCCTTTCTCTTAAGCAGTTGCCCTGTGACTAACCTCAAAAAACTCACTCCATGTGGCTTTTTCCTCTTCTTATATTTTTCAAATATATCATTTAGTCAGCCGAGGGTCTTTTTATGAATCAGCTTCTAAGGTTTTCATTTCTTAGGCTCATTACACACTGGAAATATGCCATGATCATCAACATTTCTATTTCTATTTTGTAGAAAATTAATTATTCTATTAATAAAATGTGTATGTTTTTTTTCTCTTTTGATTGCTGCTGCTGTTTGCTCACGGAATTTGTGATATAAAATGGCATCATTAAAATAGTGTCTTCTTTTAAATTTTAAATAAATTAAACATAGCTATAAAGATTTCTTAAATGTATTAGAAGACTTGTTATTGTCAGGGAAAGATCATGAATTCTTCAGTGAATGGGGATTTGAGTCCCAGCTTTTCCACTGTTTATTTTGGGTAAGTCTTATTTGATTAAACTTCTGTCTCACTTCTTTTATCTGTTACATTCAGATAACAATAATGCTTACATCCTATAATTGTAAGATGGAATTAAATAGGCTAAATAATACATGTGAAACCTATAAAATACTGCCTGCCATGAAGTTAGAACTGGAGGAGAAGGTGTGTGCTGTCCATCCTTCAAGTGACAGCAGGTGGAGATGAGCAGATAGCTGTAATTTGAGAAGGAGCTCTGTAGATTGGAGCTTAGGAATACCCCTTTATCTACACAAGTCAGACAATCACACAAGTCAGAGGACTTATTTATAGCAATTTTAAATGCATCAGAGCAATAAGAGCGGAAAAGACCAGAGCTTGCAGAGGTAGAGAATTTTAGGTTTCAGAGAGCCTTAAAGAATAAACAACTCTGGGGCTGGAGAGATGGCTCAATGGTTAAGAACCCTGACTGCTCTTACAGAAGATACAGCTTTGATTTCCAGCACCTGCATGGCGGGTAACAGCCATCCATAACTCCAGTTCCAGGGAATCCGACATCCTCTTCTATGTCGAATTGTGACACAGATGTACTAACATACATACAGGCATAGCATTCATGTACATAAAAACAATAAATAAAGAAATAAGGAAGGAAGGAAGAAAGGATTAAAAAAAAATAATCAACATTGCAAAGCAAGATTTTAGATGTCATCTGAACTCTGTCATATGGAGCCAGCTTTAGCTAGATGGAGATTTCACATGATCGATGGAAGAGAGTGTAAGAGATGATATGTAATAGCAACAAGAATTTTTATATATGAAAAAGATGAGATGATCAGCTGATTACAGCAGCAGGTTAGCTTGGGGATCGACATAAAAAGGATAGGGTGCATGGGGAGATGGTTGCATTCATTTGGACACATTTGAAATATACAATGCAGAAGTACTTTAGCCACAGGAAATTTGGAGCTTTTTCTGCAGAGTTACATGATAGAACAATTCTTTGGTTAGCTTTCCTATGGCTGTTATGTAGCATGGTGTCAGAGACAGAAGACGTTGAGGGGGCTGGACAGATGACTCAGTGATTAAGACCACTGATTTCTCTTCCAGAAGCCCTAGGTTCAAATCGCAGTACTCATATGGTGGCTAACAACCATGCGTAACTCCAGTTCCAGGGGATTCTACGGATTCGACGCTCTCTTTTGTCCTCCACAGGCACTACACAACACATGAGCACTTACATACATGCAAGCACAACACTTGCATACATTCAAATAAATAAATAAATAATTTAGAAACTATTGAGGAAATGAGCTTCTGATGAGTGGAAGGGAGTAGTCCTGGTCGGAGATGGGAACTGGAATGCTAAGAAATGTGGATAAAGTGTAAGTAGTGAGCCAGCAGCCACACTCAGCAATCCAGGTGAGCCATGTGGATTCCAGTTAGAAAGTCAGGAAGCTGCACAGTCATGGAGGATCCAGATGAGTACACTGACGCATCTCAGTGGAGCTCATCCCACTCACCTCCAAATCTGAAAATGTATTTGGTGGAGCATTTGTTGACATCTGCATGATGAATGAGATAGACTGAAATTTGATAGATCAAAATTATTTTCAAGCTAGTCTTGTATAGCCTGGTTTATCGGAGGAGACAAAACGCCTATAACATTGTTGCCAACCGGCGTTGCCGACAAGCCTAGGGCCTCAGAATAAGATATACATGCTATATATATTTTTCTTCACTGTATTTGTCTTTGTATCATGGACTAGAGACTCAGAAGAAACCTACACAAGTTCCTACTCTTTGGGGAATATGGACATGACTTCAGCAATAGGAAATGGCTCCTTCCATCAGGTCATTTTTTCTATGACCTAGAACTTTCCCAGTGGTTGACTTATGCTTACATGATCCACTTTTTACATTTCATAGATAGTGGTCTATCTATTCACTCCACCTTTCTTAGGAACAAACTCACATTCAGATAACCTACCTTGACAGGGAGTTATGAAAACCAAATTTGGGTGGGAATTGAAATAAATGAAAACGTGCTGGAAAACTGTGGCTATTTTGTAACCTAACCTTTAATACAAGAAATAAACAAGAGTTTGAAAGATCAGTTAGCCTGTTTAAATGGCTTCTGCTGGAAAAAAAAGTAGTTCTCAATCTGAAAGCACAGGAGAATTACATAGGTGGTCCCAAGGATGCTAGTTCCAAGATCCCATCCCCAGAAGTTCTGATTCAGTGGTGGCGGAGGCGGGATGTTCACTGACTTCGCTGTGTTTTGTAATCTGCCATGATGTCTATACAAGAAAGAATTGTTTCTGTCTCTACAAAGAAACTTGAAATATAGTCTCTTTTTAACCTGTCTTGGCGGCTTTCTAGGACTACCTGAGGAAAATATAAAAATACCAATGTCTTCATTCACCTTCCAAACATTCTCATTTAAGTGGAGATGTCTCCAATAGAACCTGTGAGTTGGTCTATTTATATATTCGCTAGAAGATTTTGAGTTAGCCAGTTTGAGAATCAATAGACTGAATGGTGACACCCAAACATCCAATTCACAAAGGAGTTGTTAGTGGCTGGACCCTGCCTCAGGGATTGAGTCAGGAATTATCAGTGGGGACAGTGCCTATCTTCCAAGTTTTTAGGCTTTTTCTGGTCCATCTTGGAGCTATGCTTGAGAAGTAAAACTCAAATGAAAAATATTCATAAAGTAGATTAGTCTCCTTAGTATGTGTCCCTGTGTTTTAGCCTTAATACAGACAAACTAATTTTTTGAGCAGTGTCGTAATAGTCATGTCTTTCTTATTTGTAGTTGAGCTGATTAGTGCATGTAGTTACCAATTAATTCCTTCACTTTCTACCCCATTCCTGAAAATGTATTTTTTTGGCAATTTCTATTTCTAAAAAATGCAAGTAAATAATTGCTAAGAATTCTTAATTTGATTCTATGCAGCTAGGAGTTAAGGTCCACTGCACTACAGTGCTTATTAAAAATTATATAAACATAAAAGAATAGGAGGAACTTATAAAACGCCATTGTCAAAATCATAGTAAAACTAAAGTTAAGGTCATGTTGACCCATAGTGCTAAGGGAACACCATCTACTAAGCACAAAAGAAAACAAATTGTCCAGTGGTTGTAAATGAAAGAAGATATTTTGAGGAACAAGGTTAATAAAATATTAAAATAACTAGGCTGATAGTTAAAGATGTGCTGTAATTCAAACCTGGACTAAACGATGTCCCTTCTCTTCTGTTCTGCTTCTTCTTAATTACAGAAACAACACTTCCTCCAGGACCAGGGCTCCCCTGTCTGTCATCTCCAGGAGATACACAGCAGTTTTCAGAGGACCAACCCTCCACAAATGACTCATGCTTTGTATCTCAATTTCCCCCCAGCCTGGCTCCCCCAGAGAGAGTGAAAGGACAGCGGAGCCACTGGCAGGGATGCTGACCTCCACAGATCAGGCCTTGGCCGCACCATGTCCATTATCGTATCCTGTGTCAGGTCCTCTCAACCATGGTCAGCTGTGGCTAAGGGAAATGAGTCAGAGAGGACCCAGGAGCAGTGCTGTAAAAAGGGCGTATAGAGATCCTGCCCAGAAAGCAGATTAAGGTTGCTGGATTATTCTCAATTCCCTTAAAGTTTAAACTAAAAGAAAAGAGAGTAAGAAAGAGAAAGGAAGAAAGAAAGGAAGAAAGGAAGAAAGGAAGAAAGGAAGAAAGGAAGAAAGAAAGAAAGAAAGAAAGAGAGAGAAAGAAAGAGAGAAAGAAAGAGAGAAAGAAAGAAAGAAACTTTTGGAAAAATATGAAAATCAAGCTGCTCTAGATTTTAATTATAAAAGAGACTTTATTCAGGCAATCGCAATATGACAGTGAATCAAGTAGGAGAATATGTTCAACTAGGATTTCAGGTGCGCCTGAAACCATTCGTATTCATGATGGTAAACTTAGAAGCCTGGAAGGTGAAAGTAGGAATTTGTCTAACTCAAGTTTCTACCTGAAAGGGCAGCTTCTTTTATTCATAAATCAGAGTCTAATAACTAGATGAAGACCCCTATGTCCTTAAACTCTCTTTTCTCTCACTGTGTTTAATTGGTTACAGATACCTTACATTGAATTCTTTGGGATGTGATAGGAAAAACTTAAAACAAAACAAAAATCTTAAGAAAATGAACAACAAGGATCTTTTAAAAGTATGTGTATGTGTGTGAGTCTGTGTGTAGGTGTATGCACATGAGTGCAGATGCTCAAAGAAACCAGAGATAATTAATCTCCCAGGAGCTGGAATTATAAGCAGTTGTGAACTGCTTGATGCGGTTGTGAGAATTAAACTTGGGTCCTCTGGAAGAGCACTACATGCTCTTAGCCTTTGAGCCATATCTCCAGCCCAGAAACAAAGAATTTTAAACAGAAATGAAAAGCTTATAGAATTCATTAAATAGATGCAACAATATTGGGAGGACCCTACAATTACACCAAACACATTTTCAAATTCACTGCATTATTATTAAAATAGCCATGTAAAATGGATAGAGTATGGCATTATTCTCATTAGACAAGTACAAGTACAAGTACAAGTACTATCATGGAGAAGTCAAGTATCTACTGGATTCACTCTTGCTGGTGATGGAGGTGGGGTTGGAACACACATCTTTTCAGAACTTGTTGCAATCATCTCTTCTCTGAAGAGAGTATGAGCATACAGAAAACAGAGTGTAAAGTACTGTTCAATATTTCAAACTTATTTTTCCAAGTAATTTTCCAAAAATCCTATGTGTAGATAATGCATGTAAAGCATTTGCGAAATGCCAAACTGCAGTCACTTTCGAAAAGTCTGGCAGTTTTAGTCCTCATGAGCTCAAACAGCATCCTCTCATGACCCAGCGATATCACTCTCAGTTATGTAAGAAAGAGAAAAGAAACTACATGTTCACATAAAAATGTACACACAGATGTTCATAACATCCCCAGGGTGGGAAGAACTCAAATGTCCATCAATGATGAATGCATAAATAAACTTGAGTTATTGTGATGAAAGATTTGCTGGAGAATCAAAGTCCAGGAGAAATGCTTTGAAGTGCCATGGCATTCTCAGATTTCAACATTTTACTGACATAAACATTTTATTTGGGAGAACACAGTCCTTCCATACAAAGGACATAAAAAATTCTTCAGCGCCATATGCATGTTTCTGTCTTTTCACCTTTTTATTTGACAAACAATAACTGTAAATGCTTATGGGGCACAGTATGAATATTACAATGTATTCATTGTGTAATAATGATACAATTGGGGTAAATAGAATTTTTAAATTCTGAAGATTTTCTCATTTCTTTGTGTTAGGAAACTTCTGACTTTCTCTCTTCTAGTACTTTATGAAATACCTAAAAATTGTTGTGCAATATATGTACCCTACATGAAAAGTTACTCCTCTTCTCTAGCTTTGCTAAGTAGCTGTTGC
The DNA here is from genome assembly GCA_035773235.1 of Eospalax fontanierii. NCBI lineage: Eukaryota > Metazoa > Chordata > Mammalia > Rodentia > Spalacidae > Eospalax > Eospalax fontanierii. The sequence continues at coordinate 24,917,203 of CM069534.1, forward strand.
CCAAACCCTCTTTTCCACCATCTCAATACCCTTTCTAACTTCTATAAACCAATAACCACTACTCCTGTGAAAGTAACTTATGTATCTTCCACATATATAAGTGGGAACATATATATTTGTTGTGTGCTTTAAACAATATGGAGCAATCTCTGAATTTGCATGTCAACCTTGCGTTTCTCTGTATCTTTACAAAGTTTGTGTGCGTGATGCCAGAACAAGTCCTTACTTGAACTCCTATCTGGCCATGTCCCACCCTGCTAAACAGCTATTCATGATTTCAGCTTTAGGCCATTGATTAGTGGCTTATCAGGACTGCTTTCTTTTATAAGCTGGATGTGGTAGCTGTCACCTATAATCCCAATATTTGACAGGCTGAGGCAGACAGACAGGGCACGAAGTCCAAAATGGGCTACATATAGAGTTCAAAGGCAACCTGGGCAACTTAGCAAGACCCTATCTCAAAATGATCAAACTAAGGGCAGGCCATGTAGCTCAAAAAGTAGAGTACTTTATAAGGTGTGTAAGATCCTAGATTCAATCCTCAGTAAGAGAGAGAGAAACATTTCCTTAGCAACTATCCACATAAGTGGATACAATTGCTCTAGTTTCAAACTGTAGCTCTTCTCTTTTTACGTGCTAAAACCAAGCACAATTTAAATAAACATATTTAGACAATTTAGACAAGCATATTAAAATATGGAAGGTGACTTTACCACACGGAAAAGTCTGGCAACATTTAATTAAATATAGTGAACGTGGTGTGTGTGTGTGTGTGTGTGTGTGTGTGTGTGTGTCTGTGTGTGTCTGTGTGTCTGTGCGCGTACGTGCGTGTTATAGGCGATTGAACCCAGGGCCGTGTGCGTACTACGCAAGCTCTCTACCACTGAGGCATTTACTCGATGGGTTGTGAAATTCTGATGGAATTTGGGAGGTTTTGGTTCTGTTGCTTTTTATACCATTTAATTTTGTGAACATCCTGGATAACGACAAGCATGTCAAGTGCTTAATGTGAATACAAGAATAAGCAACTGAATGAATAAAAGGCCAAATCACTGACAACTTGCTGTGTTAGTTGTATTTGATTCCTTTACTTCTTGTATGGTGCCTGCACATAACTGGATAACTGAGTCTGTTTACCCATCAGCTGTGCATAGCTGCTGATGAGTTATAAGATTATGGACAGATGACGGTGTCTAGAAGAGGGTAGCACTGAAAAGCAAGATATTAGCTTGAGACATTTTATATAAAATCGGATTAGTCACAGGAAAAGTCCTCGGTTATAGGCAGTCAGAAAAGAGCAAAACCAAAGGAAATTTACCACTTGTTTATAATTGTGGTCAACTTGACGTTTTTGAAAACTATGAAGAGTCCCGAATTTGTTGCAGACCACCTCTGTGGGGCCACGTTTTCTACTTTGTGAAGCAGATAAATTTTCCTTGCTGTCCTACAAACTTTGATAGTAGGAATTTTCAAATAAATAAATTAGGATTTAAAGAAAGGTCAAAAATAATCTATTCCACCTGTGATTTGAGGAAGCTAATTTGAATTTAAAAAAACATCTTTTTTAGGGGTCTCTCTGTAGCCCCAGCCAACCTGGAACTTGCTGTGTAGACCAGGCTGACCTGGCTCTCTCAGAGGTTCACCTGACTGCTTCCGGAGTGCTGGGATTAAAGTCATGTGCCACCATGTACAGCCTCAAAACTTCTTTTAAATTTTGTTCTTCTCAGTCAAAATTTTCTACTCCGACTCTGACTCCTAATGGCAAATACATGACATCAATATAGGTCTCGAAGGGACATTTTGGGGGAGGGGGATTGTCGTGGATTGGTGTCTCCATGACACCCATGTTCCTTTCTTGCCTCTGTTCATTGTCCCCTCAACCATGTTGGTCACCTTTAGTTTTTTGTTATTGCACAGATTTGAAAGAGTCCTTCAGAATTCACTTATATATGCTGCCTAAACACTTACCTCTGCCTATTGTGACAGAGAAGACTTGGTTCCATTTCTGGTAACACTGTACAGTCCTCTGGAGTTTATAGACCACCTACCAGCCATTATGTCTTGGTGTCTTCTAATTTTATCACTGGAGTTTTCAGGGATAGTAGAATATATATTCTACTATAAACTCAGAGTATTGTTAATTTTAAATTAACTGGATGAAGATCTAGGGAGCTGGTTCAATCAATAAAATGCTTTCTTGAAAGCAGGCAGAGGAGAGAGTAAATTTTCTTCAGAGATGTGATGATCCCTGAAAAGCTACCATTGCTCCAGTATATGGTCCTATGTCCATGTACATAAAGGCAGCACTAAGTGGATTCAGTGAATTGAGAGAGAGAAACAGAGAGAGAGAGAGAGAGAGAGAGAGACAGAGAGAGAGAGAGAGAGAGAGAGAAGTTAGGCAGGAAAAGTGATGGAGAGTGACGGGGAAGGTACTAGGAAAGATTGGATGAGGAATGGATTTGATCAGAGCATATTATACGCATATATGAATTAATCAATAAAATAAATGGAAAATAAAAAACCTGAGTTGCATGCATTTAACTGGGGGCAAGGAGCAGGTTGACACAGGAGAATTCCTGAGGTCCTTGGCCAGTGAGCCTATCCTAATGGGCAAGGATAGACTGGTTTCTTATATATTCTTATATTTACTACTCCCAATAAGAAACTCGGTTTCAAAAAACAAGGTGGAGGTTTCTGAGGAACAATACCCAAGTTTGAATTTAAATGTGCACACATGTGTACACACATACATACACACCCGCACTAAGTTATTTTGATAAGAGTTAGACTTTTCAACTGCATGAAAGTTGAGCTCTCTGAAATTTTTCCTTGTCATGGAAAAACTCTTAGTGCAGATTATGTGAAAAACAAAACAAAACATGAGACCAAATACCAACTACTCTGGCCAGATAAGCTTACTGCTGAACATATATGTTTATATTTCCTCTCAAATGTTCTCAGCACACATATAAAGTTATGTAAAAGACAGGTTACTTGACAAAGTGATATTGTCATCAAAAGATGAAAGAGTGAAATTATCCTACAAAAACAATCATGAAATTATACTTGGCAAAGTTCCTTTTGTTGACTTCTTGAAAGTATGATGAACTAATCCCCAAATATTCATCATGTACTGTGTTATTTACCAATCAATTCTTTATTAGAATTGTTATGTGTGTTTCTGAAGAAATGTCAATTTCATGCCTTCTTATTTTGTAATTGATGTTTTAGATTAAAGCAAGTTCACTTACTGGAAAGTTAAGCAAAGAGATATTGGAAATCATAAAACTTCAATAAAAATAAATTTAAAATTTTAACTGATTCTTTGAGAGCGTCGTGCAGTGTATTTGATCACAGTACCTTCTCCTGCCTCCAGACCCTTGTTAATCTCCCCTCCACCACAACTTCATGTCCTCTATTATTTTTTTAAATGCCTATTCAGTCTAATTTGTATTTTCCAAACACTCTTGGATACAGGGCCATCTCCTGGAGCATCCTCAACCTACCGGGTGTCATATCACCCTTAAAGAAAACCGACTTTCCCTCGTCCGGTAGCTATTATTGCCAATAGCTCCTCAGTTAGGGGCTGGGGTTTTGTCTGGCTTGAGCTTTTCCAGGTTTTGTGCGTGTTGTCACTACTGTACGTTCATATATGCAACTGTCCTGCTATCTGAAAGCACTGTTTTTTGTAGTCATCCGCTGCCTCTGACTCTAATCATTCTGTCCCCTCTGCTGTGATCAGCCTTGAGCCTTGGGAGGACAGGATGTGATATAAACATCCCATTTAGGGCTGAGAGCTCCATAGTCTCCTCAGAAAATATCAGTCTTAAAACTTATTCGTGTGGTGACTTGCTTAATCAAAACTAAAATCCTGAGAGTTTCTTTTAATAATTTATGTTTATTTTGCCTGTGTGTGTATCTTGCCTACATGTATGTAAGTGCACCAGTGTCATGCAAGGCCTGTGGTGGTAAGAAGAGGGCATCAGATCACCTGGAACTGGAGTTATAAATGGCTGTTCCTTGCCATGTGAGTGCTGAGAACCAAATCTGAGTCCTTTGCAAGAGTAGCCAGGGCTCTAAACCTCTGAGCCATCTTTCTGGCCTCTAAAATGTTGATTATTTTTGTTTATTTATTTATTAATTATTTTTCTTTTATGTATATGATTATCTGCTGCATGCAGGTAAGTGCACCCATATGATGCAATGCCTGTAGAGGCCAGAAGGCAGGCATCAGATACCCTGGAACTGAGGTTAGAGACCACTGTTAGGCCCCGTGCGGTTGCTAGGAACCAAACCTGGGTCTTCTGTAAGAGTAGCCAGTGCTTTTAAAAGCTGAGCCAAATCTCCACCCTCCTAAAATACTGAGTTTTCAAAATATGTAAATTAATTTCTAATTGATACATAAAACCATGAAAATTTTACGTTATTGATATTACAACATTTTACATATTAACTATATGTTATGCGATATTTAAATCAAGTTAACCAAACAAATCTATTTTTTCAAATGTTTATCATTATTTTGTGGTAAACCTTTAATACTTTCTCCTAGTTTTTGAAATGTATAGGTTATTAATGTTATATAGTTTCACCTTACTAAAATTTTTATACCTTAAAAGATATTTAGAAATTAAAAGGCAAGGTAAAAATAGGGATAATATTGATAACACATATTTCTGACAAGTAACTTATGCTCAGAATATATTAAGGATTTTTAAAATATCTCAGCAAAACTATTTCAAACATGAACAAAAATCTGACTGTGAAGTTTATGCCTCAATTAAGCTTTTTTTTTTTTTAAGTTGATAAAAAACTTGCCAAGGTCAGCTATTCGTTCACAGCTCAGAGTATGAGATTATTTGTCTTTCTTGCTTTATATTCATTTCCTTAATTCTTTTTTTTCTTAAAAAAAAGAAAGGATACAACTATTTTTTTTCTATAATGAAAAGGATGAATATTTTCCCAAAGCTTTTTAGAAAAGTTTCTGTGCCCTTGTGTTTCATTATATTTCAATCGCCTTGTTAAATTCTTTGTATTTTCCAAAATAGGATCTCTCTAGAGTGCTAAAGAGGACATCTCACTTATTCCCTTCTGCAGGACAGGTCATTTAAAAATAAATATCTCTCTCACACGAGGTTCTCTCTGTGTTTTATTTGCTAGCAAATTGCATGAGCTGAGGAACTCAGAGTTCTGGGCTGCTGGGCTTGCCTCATCTCGACCTCTGAGGAGTAGAAGTTAAGCTCCTCTGGAACACAAAGGACAGTGCTTCCTCTGCCTTTCCATGGACCACAGCTGACCCCTCTTTGTTCTCTGGTCTCAAAGACATCTTAACAAAATTCAAATTGGAGTCTCCCAACTTCTACACGTAGTCTGATTAATCAGCTTGTTAAAAAATGGTACGAGGTGGGAGGTAATTTTGTGTACATTAATTAAAAAAATAAAATAAAAGGAATAATCCAGGCACAAGGCTGTGTGGCCCTCACTACTTAGTAAGTTTAATTAAATTGGCCTGTTCCTAGGAGAGGTTTTCTGCTTCAGTTTGAAGAGGTTTTTCAGGTAAAGTTTACAAAACTCTGTTTGGATAGGTGTTCAATTAGATTTTCCAATTTAGATGGCACCACGTTGATACACAATTTTGAGTGATTCGGTGCATTTTGATTTTCCAATTTTCTGGGTCATGTTTTCAAATACTACAGAGGCTGAAAGAACAAACTTGATGAATGAGTTGAAATCCAAGGGGAAATAAAATATTCCTTGCAGATTGAGAGAACCTCAGCAAAATATTTGTAGATTTCTTTTTCATTTATCTTTTAGTGACAATGCTTGTGATTGTCATTTATTCACCTGTGCATACTGGGGTGAGGTGTCCTTTGTTGGTTTGCTCCTTCATTTGTTCTTTTGCTGCATACATACTGAGTATCCAGACCTTTAGAATACAAGGGAAATGAAAACACATAAGATTTTCTGGATTTCTTAGCTTTTATGTACTTTAGTTCTAGTTCTTAAATCATTTCTGAAAATGTCTAATTGTATTTTCAAGAGGAAAGAACTGAGACTGAATCAAGATTTGAACTCAGATATCATGAACTGAAAAACCCAGGCTCATTTCTCTTAACCATTTTGTCCTTCCAAACTTATTTTAGAGACAAAACTAAAAGATCTACTAAAGACCAGAACAGCATAAAGAATTAGAACGAGCAGAGGTCTAGTACGTAGGAATCTTAATTCTATCCTGATAGTGGAGACTTAGAATGTTAGTACAGTATACCTACTGGAGACTCCTTTACAAATCCCCTCTCAAACAGAGAATGCATCAAGTGATTATAAATGTCTTTTCTTTCCAGTTCTAAACATTTCCAATCTTTTCATTTTTGCCCTGTAAATTATAAATGGTTGACTTGAAAATTCACTATCAGAGATTTTATAATATTTTTATTATTATTTTGCTTTCTGCTGTCATTTCTTTTGTCTCATAAGCTAACCTCTAAAATGGAAAAGAAATACATTAGGCATTTAATTTGGGGGAAATTAGCTGTTTAACTGTCAACAGATTCTAAATAGCATGAAGAAAATGGTGAAACTAGTGGGTTTTAAGTTTCAGTTTCTAAGTTTTCCTTTGGCGTTGATCCTTGAATATGACAATATAATGTTCTCAATTTAGTGATTTTTAAATATTTGAATCTTAATTAATGAATAAAGAGAAAGCAGTGTTTGCTGAGCTCAAAGCTCGCCAAGTGTGAGAAAACTGTATCTCAGCTGTATGTCCTGTTACACAGTGTTCTTGGAACTTCTCCTCTGTCATTCTGCCTGCTCCTGTGCAATCTGATAACTGACTGTGTTTATCAAATGAAATATTTATATATGCTGTCACACAGTCAGTCCATATGTGCAAAATATTGCAATTTCCTCAGTAGCATTTAGCATTACCCACTGTTATGTTAGTTTCTTAGAATAGACCTTATGGTGCCTTTAGAAATGTGTTCCGAAGGCATGCGGTTTCCTTGCTTTGTACTGGAGTAGAGCTAGCTAGTTAGCGAGGTGACCAGTTTGTTCTCTAACAAGCTCAGCACCACCAGTTCAAAGTTCCCTTTCCACTGTGTTACTTATGTACACACCTTACAGACCTGCCACACCATGACTCCACAGAACACGGTGCAGTCATGTGGGCTAGCCATTACGATTTAATTTATAAAACTTGCAGTTAATTGGGAGAATTGAGGTAGAGAACCTCAAAAAAATTATATCTGGAACTGGCATACATTTTCTTCTGCATTTAACACATGAAGAATAAGAAAAGATGATTGACTTCTGGGGGAAAAAAAGGATCCAGAAACCCAAAGACCATATATGAAAATTAAAGTCTCAGATTCATTTCTGAATTAAATCTGGGGCACCCACCAGTTTAAAGGCTAGAAGACAGATGTCCTCATTGAATATTCTATTTGTAAGCCCCCTTCTCTCCTAAGTTTGATCAAGTCACATTGAACAGAGGACAGGGGTAAAAAAGTAAAAAAAAGTGAACATTCTACTGGTCAGCTTTGAGTTGTGCATAGTCCTATTTCCCAGAAATGTTCAGCTTTCTTACTTGTCCCTTAAGTTTGATTCTGGCACTTTGTGTTACTGAATTAATGACAAAGACAGATTGAATTACTGAAATATGGTGGGGCTTAGAAAGGTTCGGGTTATTAGCCCAATATAAATAAAAATGCGCTTAGGGCCAACAAGATGCCTCAGTGGGTAACAGTACTTGTGGTCAAACACACTGACCTGAATTTGATCCCAGGAACCCACACAGTAGAAAAAGAAGAACTGACCCCACAACCTGTCTTCTGACCTCCAGGATGTGTGCTGTTGTATGCATACAAGTGTACCCACAAGCATGCACAAACATATACACATACATATGCACACACTTGCAAATAATTAGATAATAAATAGCAAATATAAAAATAGTTTTAAAAGAATGTTTCTAGTTACAAACAGTTAATGGCTACTTCCAGGGGATACTTGTGTCATTAATTTATGATCCCTATGTCTTTTATAATACAAACCCTGTTAATAATGCAGACTCTCTTGAAATGTACAATTCCCCAGCTCTTAAGAACAACCTTGAAAGGAAGGTACTTTATACTACAATAATCGTGTCATGTCACTATAATTTGAAGCAGGGATGGATGCATTATTTCCTGTCTTTTTATATTGTAATAGATTTGTGGTGGGGTGGTTTAAGAGGCTACTGCTGTCTCAAGCTGTTCCCTTCAAGTACTGACCATGAACTGGGCTCCGAGATGATTTGGACTCAACATTTCAAGGACAAAATATCTCCGAACACAGAAGAGAGGAAGAAAAGATGATTTTATCATCCTCCTCACTGCCACCAAGACAAATTCAGATACAGGAAGAGACTGCGGTACTGAGCTTTTTGTCTTGAGCTGTGTTGACTTTGTACATTATTGGTGTAAATGCCTACAAAGGAATGAAAATAGGTAGAGCTGTTCAAGCAATGCTCTAAACAAATAATATACACTTGCAATTAAAAATGCTAACGTGGCCAGTCCCTGCCAAAATCTCTTCCCAAGGCCTGTCAGCCACACTGTTTCTCCCACTGTGACAGATTGGATTTAATTGAAAAGTTGCTAGTTTAGAGCTGTCACTGAAAACTGTTGTGGAGAAATAAAATCAGCTGAGTGACTATCCTCTAGTATGTTTTTTCATAGCCTCTTCCCCTGGTCATCATTTTTTTAAGAAACTAATATATTTCCCAAAGAAATCAAAATATCTAAAAAGAGGGAGGAGTCCCTTCTACATGAAGTTCTAAGTCTCAGAGATCATTACTGTTTTCTTCTTTCTTGTCATGCATTAATTTAATTAGCCTGCTTATGACATAGAATCTTGTTGTTGCTTTTAGCTTCCAAATTATAGCTATCTTTATTTTTATTCTAAAATTGGGCAACAGTTCTGTGTTGGTTAGTTTTTCTGGTCAACTTGACACAATCTAGTGTCACCAGAGAAGAAGGAGTTTCAATTGAGAAATTTTCTAGGTCAGAATGGCCTGGGGCATCTCTGTAGGTTTTTGTCTTGATTGCTAGTTGATGTAGGAGGACCCCGTCCTCTGTGGGCAGCACCATCCCCAAGCAGGAGGTCCTGGGTTATGGAAGAAAAACACCTAAGCTTGATCCTGAGAGCAAGCCAGCAAGCTGCATTCCTTCATGATTCCTGCCTTCCAGGTCTCTGCCTTGAGCTTGTGCCCTGACTTCCCTCAAGGATGGGTTGCGACTTGGAAGTGTAAGCCAAATAAATCCTTTCTTCCTTCATGCTGCTTTTAGTGAGGGTGTTCATCAGAGCAAGAGAAAAGAAATGAGGATAACTTCATTCCTTCAAATAGAACATACTCCCCCTTGGCACCCTGAGAAACCAATAAAAATGTGAAGAATGAAATGAGATAAGGAAACAGAGTAAGTGTCTTGTGGGAGAGGCAGAGCTGCAAGTAAATAAGGTGAAAATCAGGAACCGGAGTGTCCATGACTCGAATCACCTCCACTGGAATTCTCCATGCCTTCTTTTCTTTTCTATTTTTCTCTTTGTTTCCTTCCTTTCCTCCTTCCCTCCATCTCTCCATCTTTCCCTTTCTTCCTCTTTCCTTCCTTCCTTTCTTGGTCTTTTTGAGACAGGGTCTCCTTGGAGCCCACCAAGTCTGAACTCTAAACTATGTAAACCAGCTTCCCTTTGATCTCACAGACATCTTCTTGCCTCTGCCTTGAGTGCTGGGATTAAAGGCATGCACCACCATGTCAGGCTACCCACCCATATTTCTTTAAGTCATTTGCCCCAAATACTGAGAGCATATGTAACTTAAACAACTCCGTGACCAAAATAGGTCTCAGTAATCACAAAATTATCCAGTGATTTCTATGTCTGGAGTTATACTGTATGAAGCTTTATGAGACCTTTCAAAAGAATTAGGAAATAACTTGGTGCATTTAATAAACATCTGTGAGTCATAATCATGACTGCGGTCAGATGGAGCAGCACTGTCATTCTAGGTGTCTCCTCCATGAAGTAGCATTACCAGGACCACCTAGAAGCCTGTCAGAAACAGATTAGTAGGCCCTTCCTCTGACTTAAGGTTATCAAATTTGCAGTTTAGCAAGGTCCCAGTGATTCATAAGTCATTAGAAATCCAGAGACATCTCCCCTGTGGACATGTGAGGGTATTTGAGAGAATTTTTTTTAACACTCCCCCAAGATTAGAAAACATCTTCCTTGGTTTTTGTTATTTCAACTTTTTGAAAATTAATACTTTGGGGGCGGGTGTGTTCGTGTTTGTGCAAATGTAGGCAAACACAACCACAATAGGTGTGTGGAGATCAGAGGACAGTTTGGGGGACTTGGTCCTTGTTTTCCCTCTGGTTTTGAGGCCAGGTCTCCCTTGTCTCTGCCAGTGTTCAGTTACTTCATCTAGTTGGCACATGAGCTTCTGGGCGAGTCTCCTGCTTTCACCTTTCATCTCACTGTAGGAGTGCTGGGATGACAGATGTGCTCTACCACATCTGTTTTGTGTGTGTGTGTGTGTGTGTGTGTGTGTGTGTGTGTGTGTGTGTATGAGTCCCAGAGATCCAAACTCAAATCCTTAGGCTTGCATGGTAAGTTTATTGACCCACTGAGCTATTTCCCAAGCTCTGTTATTCCAACTTTTAATTCACAAAGTTAAACCTGCAGAAAAGATTATTATATTTTGAGTCTCAAAAGAAACAAAAGCAGGTCCTCAAGCAGCCTGCAAGCATGTATTTGATAATGGGATTTCCACCACCCAGACACAGTATTGGAAGACAGGAAACAACACATAAAGAGGAATGATGACAATCTCAATTGCACACAGGTGCAGAGGACACGTTAAGTAGCTGTTGAGCTGACACATATTAGCATCAGCTCTGTAAGCATAATTATTGGTCAAGGGCAGATTGTTGTAAAACAGCTAATAAACAGGAAACATTAACTTCCCTCACATAGGGCCTCTGCAAAACCAATATTAAGTCTACGTGCTCTGTACATGTATTTTTTCTGAAGCCAATTAACCTCTTTATTGGAAAACAAGAGCTTCGTTATTGTCGAACATGGCAGCTAATCCTTCACAGGAGATAACTTTCATCGAGCAAGAGTGGAATGAGTTGTGCTTACTTCACTCTCTGACATTCTTATACAATTAAAAGAAAGATTAATTGTTTAATTTCCTCAACATTGGTTCTAGTGAAGGCTAAGAGATCCATAAAGCTAAAAACTATAGTTTTTTTTTTTAATTCATCCAAGGCGAAGGGAGCAGAGCACATTAATTTTTGGTTGGTGTGTAACTTTTCATTATCCTGACCATCTAAGAAAGGGTGTGTATATGAAATCAATTTTATTCTATTTCTTCCGTAGGACTTTGAAGGTTCAGACCGGGCTAAGATGTAAGTCTGGATATCTATCAAATCACTGTGACATTTCAGATTTAGACTTTTGGCTGATGTGCAGGGCATGAGTGATGCCAAGAAAAAAAATAACAAGAATATGAGCCATGAACACTTTAGTAAATATAAAATGCTGAAGTTATATTTAATAACGACTTGCACCATTTAAGCAAGTCCACCGAAAGTTGTAAGAATTTCATGAGCCAGAGTGCAAAGTCATTGACCACACCTTATTTGCTTGGAAATAAACTAAACAAGATAAGTAGGCCCCAGTGACAAAGCATGAGCGTGCTTGCCGTGTGTGTGTGTGTGTGTGTGTGTGTGTGTGTGTGTGTACACTGTGGTATTCTTGTGAGTTTTTAGTTTTGTTTTACTACTTCTTTTCTCCTGCTTTCTCCAGTCTTTGGCCTTCCTCATCACTACTGTCTCTTCGACTTCTTTCTCTATATATCCAAGTCAAAAGACCTTTGCTCATCATTATAATCCAGATTGGCCTCTACGTTGCTGCTGTTCAACAGAAGCAGAGCCTGTGCTGCTGATATGCCTTTAAACTGAGTTATAATACAAAATTATCTAACACAAATGTAAAAGTATGAGGTGAATTAAATTTAATCTTTTCTTGCCATTTGAAATCCTGTATGTACTTCATGCTTTATAGTATACTGCATTTAGACTAGCCACAATACTGTGTAGGCACAAGTGGCCACAAATTATTATATCAGTAGTTGACAAGTCTTGTATTTACACAAAGGGTGTGATTGCTTTTTTTTCTTCCAAACTTTATTTATAAACAAGAGAACTACACAGTGTGGGCCAAAGGAAGAGCTGTCTTACCAATAAAATAATGCATGCTACATTTTAAAGTGTTTGTTGAACAACTGCCCATTTGAAATGTAGTGGTTTGATGGAACTTTTTGATCTTATTCACTCTTGTTAAAACCTAAACACCTTCATCTTTGTGAATATGATGTTCTTTTCAAGGAGAGGGAGAGTTGTTTCAGAGAGCACATAGGCTTACTTCTCTAAGAAGCCCCCTGCACCTGAAACTTTCCATTTATATTCTCCATCTAAAATAAAGAATGTTGACAATTTATGTTGAGAAAAAAATGAAACTTTCCTCATTTTGTTGGTATTTTCCATCATGGTTTTAAAAATTACAGCTTTGACTGTCTTCAGAATTTTATAGTCTCTCTAAAATATTTGTGATGTCTGTACCAAATCCTTCTTTGAAACCTCTCCTCTGATCGGAGATGTGCACAGCACACCTTATTAGTCAGAAAGCCCGTGGGATGTCCTCTCTTTCAAGTACTTTGAAAATCTCTTTTGTCTATTCTGCCATTTCTGGCTACTTTTATCAAAGGAAAGAACATAATTCCCTATGTCAACTTTGTGATCTAGATCACAGAGCCTGCTCTAAACTGGGTTTATCAAAGATAGCTCATACTGTCTCTAAGGATGTACATGGAAAACTGTACAGAAAGACAGGGAGCCCCCAATTCAGGAATATCTCAAGTAGGAAAGCCAGTCTATAAGTAGATCCATTAGAGGGGGCTTCTCTACATCTTAAAATAACTTCCCTTTTTATCACAGAATTGCTTTAAGTCAGTCTCTTCATCTCCTTGCATTTAAGCATTTGTTTATAAATCGATAACCACTTGACGTGAAGACCAGAGAGAGGAGAAAATGCAAGCCAAAGTGTTAGGGACCATTGCCAAAATGAGATTAATCAAAAATGAAGATAAGCCATCTTTAAATTTACTGTAAGCCAAAGGGGAATTCAGATTCACCATTGAAACACTCGGCTCTGCTCATTTACTACTTAGCGTGCGCTGACCAAATCATGAAGTGAAACCCCACGATAACCACCAAGAGCCCTCTTAGGCTGGAGGTTGATGAGCACTGCATCCACAGTGACAGGACACACACATACTCCAGGGCACATTTCCAGCTTTATTCCAGACAACCTCACTATGTTCCTGTGAGATGAAAGCCACTGATTAATGTTTGCCTGAGGAGCTTAACTGAATTTCTAGAGCTGCTTGGAAACCCCCCCCCTTTTTTTTTTTACCAAAAACAGCTGCGAAACCAGACTGACTTTTAACCCCCCCTGTTGAATACAGGAACTCTTGGCACAATTACAGTGCGAGTAGCACAGGCTCTATGGGGTTACCATTATAGAAACAGACTTGGCCAGCAGGAAATGTTTACATCCTGCACAAAACCCTGATGTTTGACATGAAACCGGAGCTGCTCACCACGGGTTCAGAGAACAAAAGTCTCGTCTTTGAACTTGCCTTCTAGCCCAAACAAACAAACATTCCCTTTTCCTTTCCATCAAGTGCCTCAACCCCAACCCTTTGCTTCACTGAACCTTTTCCATATTCTGCAAATACAGGAAATAAACAGCTCTGTGCTGATCTGCCTGGAATGAAATATACACCAGTTCCACCAAGCACAGCCTTCACCTTGGACTGATCCTAGCAATGCCTCAAGCATCTCCTGAATATATAGCAATTACATTTTAATAAAAACCAAGCTTCATACTACAAGAGCAAGACAGGTTCTGCCATAGCTAATTGAATTTGAACCTTAGAAGGCAAGAAATAGCTGTGTACGGACATGGTGACACCAGATATGCTATGATCTCAAAGATAATCACATGATGGGGCTGGAGAAATGGCTCAGCAGTTAAGAGCATTGACTGTTCTGGTAGAAGCCCCGGGTCTCAATCCCAGCACCCACCCGGCGGCTAACAGTCTTCCATAACTCCAGTTTCAGGGGATCCGACACCTTCTTCTGTCCTCCAAGGGCATTGCATGACATGGGTACACTTACATACATGCTGTCAGCATACTCATACACATGAAATAAATATAAGTAAATAAATGGTTTTTAACAAGATAATCACATGAACGGGGTGATTGAAAGAAGCCTGGCCTGAATGAGTTGAACACAGGGATCTAGAAGAAGGAAATAAACCCCCTTTCCTTTAGCAACCCTTAGCAAAGTTACCATATCAGAAAACCCATTTCCAACCAGTAACTGTAAAAGAGGAAGGTTTACAAAGATCCGCCAAAGACCATGAAATTGGCAACCCACCAGTGAAAAAATAAAATACAGAACAAGAAAGACAGATGAAGACTATTATCTTTCAATGTGGCTAACGTGCATCTTCAGAACAAACCACTGGTCTTCATCTCAGGTAAAAATGCAGAGCCTTTCGAATGTTAACAGTTTTGTTTTGACTTGAGCAGGCTACTCTGATTAGACTGTATTAGTTTGTTCCTTTCCTGTGTTAAGATGACCATGCAAATGTACCTGCTTTGTAACTGCAGAAGCAAGAAGCCAAAAAGGAATAGTGTGCCATCTCTCTGCTCCCGATTTTACTGGGACTTCATGAGTATATTTGGGCAAGGGAAGGAAGGTTGGAAAGCATTTACAGCCATGTGCATGTGGAGGGGATAAAAGTAGATTTTAGTGCTGATTATTTAGCTACTAGGAATGTGTTCAGTCTTTCTGAATTTTTCTTCCTTTACTTCCACAAGAGAATCTCTCAAGACATTATGGTTTCATATTAAGAAGTATCTATGTTCCCTTAGGCACATCTTTACTTGAATAAGGGAAGGAAGCTGTTTCTTATCTAAAATATTTAAATCCATCATTTTGGCTTTCTCCATTCAAATTAAATGATCACTTAAAAAATCATGCACATTCATATCACTGTTCATATTGCTTTCTTTTTCTACAACAAAGGGCCACAAACTTTATGGTCCAAAACAACACAAATTAACTATGTCAAACTTGTCTAGCTCAGAAGTTTGACCTGTATTTTCACCAGTCTTAAGTCAAGGTGTTGGCAGGGCTGTATTGTTTCCTAGAGGAGCTAGAAGCTAATCTGTTTTCTCTCCTTTTTCTGTTTCTGCTTCTAAAGGCCACCCAAGTATACTGGTTATGACACCTTTCCCTATCTTCACCGTCAAAGTCAGTTGGTCATATTATTTTGACCAGAGCCTTGGAAGTTTTGTGAATCCCAGGACCTATCTGATTACTTTGTGCTCATCTGGATAAACCAGAATTGTCTTACTCTGGTGTCCTTAATGAATTCGTCTTGTGAGGTAACACTCAATGAACAGATTCTTGAGAGCAGGATGTGAACGTCATTAGGGGTTATGTCTGCTCATCATTCTCTCCAGATGCAGACTCTTAGAAAAGCCACTTGTTCCTGTAAGAAAATATTTTTGTAAATTTGACCCTATTTTTGGGTGAACATGGGCAATTCTAGAACTTTCCTTGTTCCTTTAAATAGTTTCATAATTATTAAAGGTAGTAATATGAAAATAAATTGGGAAATAAAATTTTTAAACACATCTGGATTATGTTCAGGATATTTTGACCAAGCTATTTTAAGGGCCTATTAGTCTGTTACTAGAAAAATTAGATCAGAAGTACTGAATAATCTAACAATTAACTTAAAGAATCCAAATATTTCAGAAGTAATAAAATCAAATTCAACCATTAATCATAACCAAACTGTAGTCAGATCTGTTTTTTATCCCTTTAATCAGGTCTCTCCTTTTACCCTGGGAGTAGGTCTGGGGGACTGAATTCAGATCATCAGGCTTTCTAGCAAGTATGTCTTTACCCACTGAGCCATCTCAGCAGTCCAGACAATCATTCTTTTTGGAGCCAGGTACATTCATCCCCTTGATAGTCTCATGACCCATTTCTTCCTTCATATCTATCTTTGATCAAATGTTACCTCAATACAGAAGCATTTCTTTGTTATTCTGCTTATAATGAACATTCTCTTCCATCTCTCTATCCTATTGCCCTGTTGTGTTTCTTTGCTTCTTTATTCACTGAGTAGCATGGACACTATTTTGAATGAAACTATGTTACACACTGTAGCCCGCCCCCCAGACTATCATGGGACAATGTGCCATAGGCATGCAAATTTTGTATGCCAAATGAATGAATATATAATCACATATAAATGCAATAGCTAATGAGTATATTAAACGACAGTACGGTACCATGGAATGAGAAGATGACTCTGAACACTGATATAAGCAAAAATAGACATGAGACTTGCAAAAATCAAGCAGAATACGAATGTCTGGGGTGAGGTTGAATACAAACCAGCAAGAGAAAGACATTCTGCTCTAGAGGTAACTGGTATTCACATATAAACCTTTTTTTTTTCCTGATCCATTTTCAGGAAGGATGGATTGCCCACTGAAGTGAAGAAAGAAAGACTAATATAGACTTCACCAATGGGTGCTTTAGTCCTCTGTGACCAAAAGGGAACTTCCCAACCATCAGAAGGAAGAGAGAAGAGATCAAACTACATACCCATTGTTTCACCCCTGCAAATTCTCTGCAGGCAGGCTGAAACTCTTCTTAAAATGATTCAATCCTACACATATACTCTCTCTCTAGTTCCCAGAACTAATCTCACCTCTCCCATCTTTGGATCTAACATCTGATCCAGAAAAGAAATAATGGAAGTTTGTTATTGAAACCATGTTTACAAGGACACTGATTTTATATTCTTTTGACATGGGCTTACCTTTTATCTTCTCTTCTAAATTTGACTCTCATGCATAATCTAATGGTATTTTGACTCTCTGATTGATCATTAATTTTTACCTCTGTTTAAATACAGTAAAAATCACACACTCTCTGCTACCTCTAAGATATTAGAAGTCATTGATATCAGATCAACTCAAAGTGTAGAACAGTCATGAAGAGATAGAAAAGGAACCACTCATCTTCTGGTGAACAGGAATTTACTCCATGTCTTTGTACCCTGGATACCTTTGTACCTTATGCAATATCTAATCTAAACAGTGAATTCCTGGTGAGTAGATGAATAAACAGTTGAATGAATAGAGGCTGATTTGGGATAGATTTTACAGGACTCAACTTAACTGGGTCAGTGCTATATAATCAATGTCACAACACTCCCTGTTATATAGATTACAAGTAATTTGCTGCTAAAATAATGTTTTAAATCCTGGCAATTATTTCATTTAAATTGAGCGATTAATCATGACATTATGACTTACATTCTGACTTAATTTCCTGGACAAAAGATAAGTGAAAGATTGAGAGTGGTGTTTCCAAGAAGCAAAAGAGATCCTAATTGCAGGTAGGTCTGGTGATAGCTCCAAATGTGTGATTTGTCCATCATGATAATTTGGGACAAAGAAAACATGAGAAGCACTGAATATCCAGAAGCAGGCCAGAGAAAGCTGTCAGATGGAAGGACGTTTTTCTGGGTCATGGGACTGATAGGAATAGCGTTTGGGATGCACTTAGGTTGAGTGATGACATACACTGGCCTAGTTGAGCAGGATGGAACACTCTGTGAGATGCTAAGATCTGGACAGATAAGGTTTCATTAATGCCATTCAAGAAACAAACATATTGGGAAATATGCTTTTTCTTCATCTGGAAGAAAGATGCCAATTTCTATTTCAGGGAAGAGTCAGTGTGCCTAACTACCAGTCAATAAAAGACACAGAAATGGAAGGCTATTTAGTAAGGTTGAGAATCTTGTTCTAAGAGGACAAGCCAAAGAAACATTTACTGGTTAAGTTTTGCAGACCAGCTTCCAAAGAATGAAACAGCTGTTATCCCAGCAGTGTACAAAATACATACAATATAAGAAAGGTATATCACTTTGTCATTTGAGGTCACACTAACCTTCTTAAGATAGACCCAAGTACTCCCTGTAAATTAATCAGCACTTATTTGGAGTTGGTGACTATTTCGGCTTGAAATTTTGTTTGGAACAGGCTTGTGAAAGGCTTCAGAAATGCTGTATTTGTTTATGTGAGGTCAGACTAACCCAGAGGTCTTTAAGTATTGCAAAATGGAAGAAGTTTAGATTAGTCCATCCTAGTGTGTGTGACTGTGCAAATGGTAAGTCATTCTTTGTCACCTACAAGGTCACACTATTCTTAATGCTAAGTGCACTTTAATGAAACAGTAACCATCCAAGGGAATGTGAAATAGACTTGAAACAGACATGTCTTGAAAGTTATAAAATAGTTTCTCAGTGTATACAAAGAGCAAATTTCTACATGAGAGTCAAATGAGAATTCCTTTAAGGCTTCACAAAAAGGGGTCTTATAGAGTTTAATATCTAACAGACTCATGGCTAAACAATCAGCTTCTCTTGGTGAAGAGCAGACGACTGACCTGAAAATTAACAATTAATTTTATATTAAGTTTGGCAGAATGGGAACAGCATAGTCAATAGTGCTAGCAAACAGCATGATTTATACATCACTTTTAATTAAACATGAATTCTTTAAAGTTATTTAAAAAATGAACACATTGAATTTGGTTCCTTCATAAATATTTTAGCAGGGGGTATAATGGGCGCATTTTTATACATTTTTTAGATATTGTCCATTGGTTCTGCTTGTCTAATTGCCAATAGATGGATCAAAGTAATGGCCACAGAATAAATGACCCAAAGAAGGCTTTCTGAACCACTGATAATTGAACTGAGATGAGTTTGATGTTTTAAGTCATCTTTCTCAAAGAACAGTGTGTTATTTGGAAGCAGCCGTTCATTTTTTTTCTTTAGCACTAAATGTTTGTCAGCTTTTATAATTGAATCTTGAGCTAAAAACTTATGACTAAGTAAAATTCAGGAGAAGACAGAATATTTTTATAGACTGATCAAGTTTGGATTAAAGATCTTAAGCAGGAAGACTGGCAATTTTTTCTTCAGGTATTTTCTTCTCTTTAGTGTGGGTCTCTCTGGAAATACATAGATGTAAAATGATTGGCTTTAAATTGGACAAATCAATACATTGAGATATACTATCTTAAAACACTAATTTCCTAAGGCTAGTGCAAGAAATAATGTGGCAAGGAAAGTGTGAATGACACAGATGACAGGGAAAATGTACTTACAGAAACCTATTGATAAACCACAAAGTTGAATGCGGTGGAATTGAACCATAAATATTTAACTTCGAGAGCGTATGAGTACTAACAGCCTTCCAAATCTCAGTTACATTCTGTGAATTATCTCATGCATATTTTATTTAAGAAATATTAATAGAATACTTATTAATTTCCAGGCAACACGTTAGGAAACAGAAAGAACAAAGATATATGTGGCTCCCGGTCACCTGGAGCTTACAGTCCAGTGAGGCTGACAATTACAAAATACTATCCATGTGTGTGCATTCACAAACAACACCAAAAGCCTCTTTTAGGAAGGAACCGGTGCTTGTGATGAAAGATCCTGGCTTTCCCAGAGGATTCAGACACCACGTGAATTCTCCTCTTTAGGCTGAGTTGAAATTAAGCAAATAAAAGTCTCTCTCAAATAATAGCTGGTGAATGAATGGGATTAAGTTCCAGGTAATTGTCTGTGGCAACAAGCAGCCTAAGTCACCTGAAAAATTTAATGAAGTGAAGTTGGAGCATGGAGAGCAGAGAAGTAGACAGGTAATTTGAGGATTTGGTTTCCAGCGAAAAGTCAAGGATGCTCTGTAGTTCTTAAGAAAGATGAGATGATTCCTTTACATTCTCAGATCCTCTCCAGCCATAGAGAATTGGATGGTCTCTTAAAGGACCAGCATGGACATAAGCAGAAGATGTACAAAGCCATTGCCTTTCACGGAGAAAAAGTGTAGATTGGACTTGGGTCATAGTAGTGATGGAGACTGAGACTATAGATGGCTTCAAAAAGCTGTCAGGAAAGAAAATTTATTTGTCCAATGCTACTAAAACCTTTTAAAAGGGAAACTGAAAGTATCATTTATACTGGTTAGTTTTTTTTTGTTGTTGTTGAGAACTGAAATTGTAGAAGAGTAGAAATTATTGGCACGATATGAAGAAACTAACACAATTTATGAGAAACTGGAAAATTTATCTGGGAAAGTGGGTGAGAATAAAAGAAAGGAATACTTCTAAGAGCACAGGCAAAGTCACTCACAGGAACAGGCAGGGGGATTCTCATTTCTGCTGTGGCTCACTACCGATGCTGGCCAAGTGCTCTTGCGTCTTTACATCTTCGTATGTCAGTAGTCAAAAATGTAGCTGGAAAACCTTACTTCCCTGAGCCTAATCCACAGGCCGGTGCTTAATGGGTTGGACACAGCTAGCAGTATTTCCTGTCAGCTTCTGTCCACGCATAATCGGCCCTGTTTCGCAGTCAGCTTGCAATGAGTGGGCTTTCCAGTACTGTACTAGGTATGGCTGACCGATAAAAAGACAGAAAAGATGACTGTGGCATGTTACTACTTATGAGAAATGTTGGGAAGTGATGGGTTTAGATGTTTCTGGGGAAAGGGAGGATTTAGAGTTTGTTCTTTTATCTACAGTCCCGTACTTAGCAGCACAAGAAGTGGAACAGCCTAAATGTTTATCAACTGTTACTAAACTGTGGAACACATATACGATGGAATTCTGTTCAGGCATAAAAAGAACGAGATAGGAGTTCCAGAAAGCAGGCTCCAGCCATGCTGCTTCTCTGAGCTTCGAGATTTGAACAGGAGTCGCCCGCTCCTCCGGCAGGATTGGGGTCTTCTGCTTCCCCAGGAGCAGCGTTAATTCATCTACTTCCACTATTTGCATAGGAAAGGATAAATACGAAAATGAAGATCTGTTACAGTATGGCTGGCCTGGAGATATTTGGTTTCATATGGACATCCTCTCTTCGGCTCATGTATACCTTCGACTACATAATAAAGAGAAGCTAGAGGATATTCCGAAGGAGGTGCTGATGAACTGTGTCCACCTTGTGAAAGCCAATATCGTCCAAGGCTGCAAGATGAATAGCGTTAATGTACAACGTGGTCTAACCTGAAGAAAACAACTGATACGGATGTCGGGCAGACTGGCTTTCACAGGTAGAAAGAGGTAAAAATTGTGACAGTGGAGAAGAAAGCGAATGTAAACTTAACCGATAAGAAAAGAGGAAATTGGAGCAGTCCCCAGACCTAGCAGCAGAGAAAGAGGGCAGAGGCCGTGAAAAAAGGAGAAAAAGAGCCCAAATTCAGGAAATGGAAAGGAGAGAAAAGGAAGAAATGAAGAAGACAGGGAAAGTGGATGAACTTGGGATGAACTAATGAAAGCTGAGAATATGCTTTCAAATCAAGATGGCAATAATTCTGATGTGAGCAGAGCAAAGGACCTTGGGAAAATATGAAGACCGGTACACACTTTACGATGTTATCTGTGCTCTCAGTTACAGAAAGCAACCAACCAAAATTTCACCCTCAGTCTGCACAGACATTATTCATTTTGGAGTTTAAAAAAAAAAATCACTCTTTTTGCTGACTGAAAAGGAACAGATACCATGTGTAAGATAGTTGAACTTGAAGACGACATATAACTTTAGGAAAACAACATATATTTTTGGCGTAGCATATGTCAGTACCTTGTGAGAGCAGGCTGCCTTCCTTCTTGAGATAGACTTTAGAATGGACCAGCTATAGAAAGTATTTCTGTGGCTCTGAGCTGTCCCTGGAAACATGCCATGAAATGCTTTTTTGTATTTCTAAAATATCTCCACTTAAGAAGATTGTGTAGGTGGGTAATTCAGGCCAACATTCTCCCGTCACTGATTTCCTGATAAGAAAAAGGGGGTTATAGGTTTGGAAGACCCCTGTGGTATTTTTTAAGATACCGACTGGAGTATTGATGCTCCTGCTTGTCATCAGTGTCACTGTAGTGAAACTCTCTCAGCTTGTTCCAGCTCTTACATTCTCACTTCTTACAGTGAGGGTCATCATCCCTTAGCATCGCAGTTAAATGGTGGCCGAATGTCATCTCACAGATGGATTGTAATTGCTGCAAGAATTTATCATTTGGAACTTATCAATTAAACATGTGGACTGTACTCTTAGTCCAGTCTCCCTGGGTCTCTCTGTATGTCTCCTCCTGGAGTTCTGTATTTTAACTCCTATAATTGCTATCTTGTTTCCGTGATTCTGTATCTACTGTTGAGTGCTCAGCTCTAATCAAGACGTCTACATGAGGCTTCTAAGGCCCAGGGAAGATTATGGAAGAGACACAGAAAGGCTATTAGGGACAGAGGATGGGTAAAATTTCCATAAAATACTGTTTTGGAGTCTGGAAAGATAGCTCAGCAGTTTTGAGTTATTAATGTTCTTCCTCAAACTCTGAGCTCCATTCCTAGCAACGTCCACATCAGTTGGCTTACAAATACCTGTAACTCCAGCTCCGAGGAAGCGGACACCCTCTTCTGGTTTCCTCGGTCACGTGGACGCATGTGGACAGACCCATAGAGGGGCACAAAGACACACAAATAAAAATAAATCTTTAAAAGATTGTCTTCAGAATATAGCATTCCCACGGACCAAGATCACAGGATTTTGGCTACCTGCTCAAAACCTGCACACACACACACACATACACACACACACACACACACACACACAATATTGGAGGAAGAGGGGAAATAATTGTTTCAAAACAAGGAAGCAGCATGAGTGGAATATTGGTGAGACATGGTAATGGTGGGAGAATATGTCCCAATATATCACATACATGTATGCGATAGTCCAATCAATTAAAAAGGAAGTGCCCACATACTTTTGATATACTGTGGTCAGTCTTTAAACCACAAAGTACTATGTCCACAGTGCACTGAGTAATATCATTGAATCTGTTTCATAAAAATTTCCCCACTATTCTCCAATGTTCATTATTTTTACCTATTTTTAAATATTCATGGGTGTTTCAGTATTCAGGGTTTTTTTTTAATTTTTAAATTTGAAAACATTGTCTTTGTTGGCAGGTTTAACGGAAGAAAGGAAAGACAGAAGGCACTCCATACTTCAAACACCAGTACTTAGGAAGGATCGCAGCAAAGGGCTGATGTGGTTTTTTCTGTGAAATGACTGAGATGAAAAGCATGTCCAAAACACTCTTTCTTTTGGACTTTGATTTTAGCATTGACAAAGATTCTCAACTGATGTGCACTTTCTTCATTTTACAAAATGTGCCATAATGGATGCAACTGTCATTACTGGGGTGAGAGGAATAAAATGCCGGGCTCTGCCACTCATCATAAAAGCTCAAGACTCTGTGTTCTGCCTTGAAAATCTTCTAGATTTGAGATGTAGTAATTTCAAAATCTGTATTTGGATGAGAAAACATAAAAATCTTTCCTATGGGAAAAACAGTAATTGATGTTAATCAAGTCTGGGCCACAGGGAAGTTGTTACCTAAGCTCAGTCATAGATGTGACAGCTTTTAAGCTAAGTCATTTCTCCCTGTGGAGGGAGACTGGAAGGGGTGCTCTGTGAATAGTAAGAGTAGAAGAGTTACCTCATCTTTGTCTTGGATTCATCATGAAGCAAAAGTCCACAGTGAATTTTGAGTTTTAGAAAGAATCAAGCTTTTCTTCCAGCCAGCCAATATTTGCTTCCTTACCTTGAAATAATATTTGTTTTGAATTGTAATCCTCAAGGGGTAGATTTAACAACTTCGTATGTAGCATCAGTACTCAACCAGAGCCACCTACTCTCTGATGTGATTCTGACCTGAAGATAACATTTTTATTATAGCATTTAAGGGAACTCCATAAAGTACACAACAGAAGAAAGAGAAAAGGACAAAGCCTACAAGACTGTAGGCCTGCAGGTTCAGACTGACCACAACATAATTCTACCCACAGCCCTGGAGTTCTGACATAGCAAACATGATCCCTTCAGCAAATGTACTGCTTGTTACCCATTGGGAGTGTGGAAAAAGAAGACCAGATTTCCATTCTATTCCAAGGTTGTGTATGAACAGTACTGAAAAATTTCCCTGAGGCATAACCCATTAACCATTTGGAGGGAATATGGACGTCAGCTCCAGAGATTGTGTGTGTGTGTTTGATACTTAGACTGGAGTTCTGGGATTAAAAAAATTATAATAAAGTATCATTTTTTTTCAGCAAAACAAGAGTGAAATACTGTCATTTGCAGCAACAGTCTTAAAAAGAAATTACTTCATATTTGTTTACTGTGTATGGGGGATGAGGCTGTGGCACATGTTCAGAGGTCAGATGACTCTCTTTTCACCATGTGGTGAAAGATCACCATGAGACAAAAGGGTGATCAGACTTGGATGAAGGTCCTTTACCCACTGAGCCATCTCTCCTGCCCTGCAGTAATATTCTTAAAGCTGTTAGGAAATTATGTTAAGTGAAATGAGCTGGGCATAGAAAGACAAATGTTTTATAATACCAATAATTTGGGAGATCTAAGAAAACTGATTTCAAGGGTGACTATAGAATCATAATAGCCAGATTTTAGGGAGAATAGGGGAAAGAGAAGGTTCTCTTCCTTGACTGGTACTAAGCTTTGATTACACACTATAAATAAGTTCTATTTCCAAGTAAGGTGACTATAGAACAGTCTGTACTGTACATCTCAGAAGTCTACAAGAAAAGATTTTGAATGCTTTATGACAAAGAAGTAATAAATGTTTGGAGAGATAGATACACTTATTCTAATTTGGACATTACACAAAGATTCATGAGTTCCATAAATTCGTACAGTTTTATGGATCAATTAAATAAATTTAAAATGTTTATATTCACATGGCAAAGTTCGGAAATAATCTGAAAGTACTGCTTTTGTTGTTACTAAGATATTTCAATTTCCACAAGCAAAAATTTTCAAGTTGTTTTAAATCCCCACCACCCTATTCCCATATATCTCTGAAACGGGAGAGCTAGGGGCAAACATTGGACACTCTGTTACTCTTGATTTCTGATTTTCACCTAAAATATTTAAATGCAATAAGCAACAACAGCTAGTTACATAACCATAGCTAGCTACTTTCAGCCTGCTGTAGCTCCGAGGTATATCTGGATTTGCTCTGCCCTGGGTTGCTCTTTATTTGGCAGACTGTTTCGCTCAAGCTCACGGGCTTAGCAACCGTAGACTGATAGCTCTGAAGCCATGAGCCAGAACCTCTTTCCTCTTCCAGTTGCCCTCTTGGGTTCTTCCTGACAGTGCAAAGTACACTGATACATCTTTTTCTAGTTGTTGCAAATGGTTTTGATTCATGCTTTGGATGCATGCTATTTCACAGTGTGCTTACTCTGATAGTTCCTACTGCATTATATTGTGGATAGTACTATGGACAGGCACCTCTCCGATCTGACCCCATTAATGGCAATAGAAGAAGTTGCAATTTTCCTCTTCAGTGGGGGAAATAATTTTCTCATGAGATCTGTAAAGATTTTGCCCACAATGAAAAGGGAAGAAAGTGGGGCGCTGGAATGCTTCCTGTGTAACAGTCCTGAGCATCTCCAGACATTACTGGGATTTTAGTGTTTATTTGTTTTCAATTTTCTATGCCTTTCTTATTTCTAGACTTTTATATCTTATCATCTTGAATAAAAAAACTTTCATTTGTGCCTTGAGCAGAATTCGGGGAAGGAGAAACATCACTATCATTACCATCATCACCATCACCACCACAGAAAGGACACACAGGTCTCTTGTGCTAGACATCCCTCTAATGTTTAGAAGATTAATTAAAAGATTAAATACATTTAATTGAATTTTCATGTTGATTTAATACATATTTAAATTTTTTAAAAATTTGCTTTTGAACAGGAAGATGCCTTTGGGTTAAGCTTTGATCTAAATTTTATTTGTGTTCTATATTTTGCCTCCAAGTATTCAGCGATTGCTAAGAGGTTCTGTCTGCTATTAGCTAAAATGAACAAAGTTCAATCATAATTATGAATGGATCATTTATCCTTTTCATCTTAATAATTTAAAACACTTTTTCTTAGATGAATTTTTTAACGTCTGAATACTTGGAACATACATATTTGTGTCTTAACCAAACGAGGGAAAATAGAATAGGTCCTCTCATTCTATCATTCCATATGATTCACTTGGGCAGTGCCTGAGGCAACAACGATCGATGTCGGAGCTTTCACTGCAGTTCTTACGGACACCAGCTAGCAATCATATAGAAAACACGTTCGGAGATGCTGAGGACTAACCACGAGGTTGTGCTCTGCCACATCTGCGTAAGACAGGAGTATCAGCACTTACACACTAACGTATACACACACACTTCTCTTCTCTCTCTTTCTTTTTTCTGTCACACACACACATACACACACACACACACACCTTTTTACAAAAGAGGGAAACAGGCAAGAACGCTGAGTATCAGAGCCCAGCTAGAAGCCCTCCAGCTGAGTACAGCTGTCCAGGACAGAACTGCAGAAACTGCAAGGGCGGGGCTGCTCTTCACATGCACCTGACTTGCAGAACCAGAAGAGTCCACAGTGGAGTTCAAGGTGCAAGGAAGTTGCCAAAAACTTTCCTGTAATCAATCTCCTTTCTCCCACCTGCCAGAACGTCATGAACACTGACCAATGGCTCTCCCACACCCCTTTCTCCAAGACAGCACCTCCTGCAGCTTGCTAATCACCCATCCCTTCCTCCAACGGCACCTCCTGGAACATGCTAGAGCCAGAGAGAGCTGAGAACATCCTTCAACCCAGGGCAGCCGTGCCGGCACTTCATTCCCTAAGCATTCTTTTGGGTTGTGTTCTGCTATTTATTCCCACCCTTGTGTCTATGTCTCAGGACGGTTCTGCTTGTGGCTGTAGACTGTATATTGTTTAGGACTGTGTTTGTTTTTCCAGTCCATTTAGTAGAACACCTTCTTTACTATAATTTTCAGTCACATCTCATATATTCCCATCTTAGTCCCACGTCCTTTCTCCTTTATCTCATCCTGTCCTCCATTTCTGCTTCTAAATTATAATCTTCTATAGCTTTAACAATTTCTGAAGTCCATGGACCGTAAAACTGTCCCAGATTTCTTCTCCCAGTGACTTTAGCCACCTTGATTTTTTCTTTTCAAAAGTGATCTAATGCTTAATCCCAACCCTTACCTAAAAATATCCCTTCTATTCCAATCTTATTTACTAAAGTCTGAGTATACTCCCCATTGTCTGGTTGTTTATCCTCTAGCAGTAATAGAAGTCAAGGGGACCTTTGTTATTAATTGGCTAGTCAGACATCTGCACAGCAGTAATATTCACCAGCTGTGGTTATTCTAAAAGTTAATATCTGACCCAGGAAATAATACAGAGTTTATACCCAGTGCCATAAACTAAAGAATTGTTTCTTCAACTCCACTTCATGCAAGTTCCATGTGAACATTGCAAATGCTTCAATTGAAAGAATATAGCTGATTAGAAAAAAAAAACAAGCAAAGAAATAACACTAGATGTGTAAATCTCAAAGCAGTAACATAAAAAACATGAAAAATCAAGACAAAACTCACCTCCAAATTACTAATACTACAATAATGGCCTCTAGTGAGAATAAATTCGATGAAATTCTCGATTGAGAACTAAAAGAATGATTGTAAGTACTAAGTACATTCAAATTAATCAAAGAAGATAAACTACTGATTCAGAACACAAATAGCTGAATGAAAGAAAGAAGGTGATGCAAGATATGAAAGAGGAATTTAACAATGAGATAGAAATACTAAAAAAACAAATCTGAAATTCTGGAAGTGAAAAACATATTAAGTCAAGTGCAAAGCTCTTTGGCAAGCTTCAGCAGCAGAATGGATCAAAGGAAGGACAGATTATCTGAACTTGAAGACAAGGAACTGGAATAGTCAAAGTCAATGATAATGATGTCAGTGGAAGTTCCAAGATATACAGGACACTGAAAAGAGCAAATCTAAGGACAATAGACATAGAAAAAAGAAGAAGACTCTTATTTTAAAGACAGAGAAATTATTTTTTTACAGAATCATAACCAAAAATTTCCCAGGGTTAGAAAAAAGATGCCAATCCTGGGAGGAGGATTTAAGACAGCAAACACACAAGGCCAGAAAAGAGCATGCCTTCCTCATAGAATCATCAAAACAGCAAATATACAGAACAAATAAAACACATTGGAAGCAGCAAGCAAGAAACACCAAGTCCCATTTAAAGGCAAGTCCATCAGAATAACAGTAGACCCGTATTAATATTCAGATTGTTCAACTGAAAATGTAAAAACCAGGAGGGTGTGGACAGGCCTAACTCAAGTTCTGGACAACAACCACTGCTAACCCAGACTACTGGACCCAGCAACACTGTCACAACGGAAAGTAAAATAAAAACTTTCCATAATAAAAATAGGCTAAAGGAATTCATGGCCATGAAGCTAGCTCTACAGAAAATAATTGAAGGAATCCTTCAGACTACAGAGAAGAACAGATTCATCCACAAAGCCACAGGAAAGAATAACTCATGCTAAAATAATAGTTAATAGAGAGGAAGAGCCTAAAAACAAAACTGCAAACATTACAAAGTCAACAAAATGACAGGAATCAATAAAAACCTTTCAGTAATAACTTTGAAATTCCCCAGTCAAAGGACCCAGACTACTAGATTGTATCAAAAAGAAGGAATGCTTTATTTTCTGCCTCTAAGAAATGCTGCTTTCCTTAGGATGAAAGGATAGAAAAAGGTGTACAAGAAAGAGGATCCAGGAAACAAGTAGAGGTGACGTCACTGTTCTCATATCTGAGCAAATAGACTTCAAATCAAAATTATGGAAAAATTACAAAGAAGGAAGGTCACTTTATACTGATTAGGTAACAAATTATCAAGAGTACATCATTATTCCAAATTTATACACCTTCAATAAAAACACACCCAATTTATAAATGAAATATTATTGAATGTAAAGCCATAGATTAACCCTACCATAAGAGCAGTGAGTGACTTCAGTACTCTACTCTCACCAACTGACAGACCTTCCCAACAACAACAACGAAAAAAGGAGAAATACGCAAATTAAATGACATCATAGACTTAATAGAGATCTACAGAACAGTATGTCCAAATGCTACAGAATTCAGAATTTCTCAGCAGCCCCTGGAACTTTCTCCAAAATAAAGCATATATTAGGATAAAAAGGAAATCTCAAAAAAACATAGGAAAATTGAAATAATTCCTTGTGTTCAATCTAATCACAATGGAATAAGGCTAGAAATCAACAGTGAGAGAAATTCTAGAACATTCACAAATTCATGTGGATTAAACTACTTACTACTGAATAATGAATGTCTCTTTGGAGAAATAAAGAAGGAAATTTTAAAAAATCCCTAAAATCAAATGAAAATGAAAACACACTATATCAAAGCTTATGGGATACAATGAAAGCAGTCCCCAGAGGAAAGTTCATAGCTCTAAGTACATACACATGAAAACCAGAGACCTCAAATAAATAAATTAATGAAACACTTTAGGTGCTGAAACAATAACAATCCCTGAGGCAGTAGATGAGAAGAAATCATGAAGAACAGGGTAGAAATGAGTGAAATGGAAACAAACAAACAGTATAAAGAAAAATGAAAAACAAAGAGTTGGTTCTTTGAGAAAATAAATAAGATTGGCAAATACTTAGATAAAGTAACCAAAATAAAGAGAGGGAATACTAAAATTAATAAATAAATTCAGAAATAAGAAAGAGTCATTATCATAGTACCAGTGAAATTCAGAAAATCATTAGTCATTACCTTGAAAACATATATTCCACTAAATCCAAAAATCTAAAGGATATGGATGGATTTCTAGATGCACGTGACCTACCAAAACTAAACCAAAATGAGATAAACAATTTGAACAGACCTACAACAATGAGTGAGATTGAAGTAGTCATTGACAATCTCCAAACTATAAAATGTCTAGGACCAGATAGATATTTTGGTGAATTTTTAACATCCTTCAAAAAAGAAAAACACCATCAATGTGTCTCAAACTATTCTATGAAATAAAAAAGAAAGAACATTATCAAATTATTTTTAGGAAGCTAGTATTACCCTAATACCCAAAGCAAATTTTAAAAATCACACAAAATTAACAGATCAATTACCCTGATGAACTTACATGCCAAAATTGCTAATAAAACTTTCTCAAACTGGTTCAAGAACACATCAAAAAGATCAGTCGTCATGATCAAGAAAGCTTTATTCTAGAGATGCAGGCTTGGTTCAATAAATCAATAAATGTCATAAATTATATACATTGACTGAAAGAAATCACTGGTCATCCCAATAGACGCAGAAAATGCTTTGACAAAATCCAACATTACTTCATGTAAAAAGTCCAGAAGAAACATGGAATAGAAAGAATACCTTGCAACATAATAAAGGCTCTCTATGACAAAACATTATATTATATGAGGGAGTATGATAGAACATTTAACATTATGTTAAATGAGAGAAAAATCAGCAATTTTTCACTAAACTCAGGAAAAATGGGTGTCCATTTTCTCCATTATTTTTAAATATAGTAGTAGAAATCTTAACTAGAACATAAGAGAAAAGACACAAATAAAATAGGTACAAATAGGAGAGGAAGTAGTCAAAATATCTCCATTTGAAGATTATTTGAATCTATGCACAAGAAACCCTAAAGACTCTAGCAGAAATCTCTTAGAACTTAAATACTTGTAGGAAAGTTGCAGGATAGCAAATTAACACGCAAAACTAATGAGTCTTCCCATATATCAATGACAAACAAAATGAAAAAGACAGAAACAATCCCATTCTCAATTGCCTAAAATCATCTTGGAATAAACCTATCACAGGATGTGAAGGATCTCTATAATAAAAACTTGAAAACACTGAAGAAAGAAACTGAAGACACTAGGAGATGGAAAGACTTCTTGTGTTCATGAATTGAAAGAATCAGTATTAGAAACAGCTCTCTTACTAAAATCAATATGCAGATTCATGGTGTTATTTCCATGAGGATGAGTTACTTATCACAATAGCAGGCTGTTCATCCAGACCTTTCTTTTTGCCTATTTCACACATATTTGCCTTCCCCTTTGCTCTCCCACCATTTTATCAGGAAGCGTAATTTCCAGCAGAAGCCAGCATTTTTATATTGACTTTGACACCTCCAGAATCCCAAACCAAATACATAGCTTTTCTTTATTAATTAAGTTTCAGGTATTCTGTTATTTATTTTCGTTTCTAATTCTGTGTATGTGTGTGCAAAAGCCCATAGAGGCCAGGAGAAGGCATCAGATCCACCAGAGGTGGAGTTATAGGTGACAGCGAGCCACCTGATGTGGGTATCAGAAACCAAACATGGGTGCTGTGTAAAGAAGTACACATTTGACCACTGAACCATCTTTTTAGTCCCATCCCCCCAGTTTTCAGGTATTTTGTTATATCAACATCAAAAACATCCTTTGAAGGATAAATGCATACAAAAATGTGATATATATGTATATGTGTACATGATACATATATATGCTATTGAATTATGAGAAAAAAATACTGTATTTGTTTCAATATGAGTGAAACTAGAGAGCTTTATGCTTAGTAAAATAAACCAAGAAAATGAAGGCAAATAATTTATGGTATCACACACACACACACACACACACACACACACACACACATATATATATATATATATATATGGGAATTAAAAAAAATTCAATTCAGAGCAGTGGGTTAAGCTGGATTTTCCTATGATTTAAGGATCAGGGATACAGAGAAATGCTAATTTAAGGCTAGAAACACTCAGCTTTAAGTTGAATAGTCATAGGGACTTACAGACTACAGCATGGTAACTGTAGTTACTAATAGTGTAATGTGCATTATATATTTGATATTGAACTGCTAAAGAGTAATTTTTATATTTCCTAACTAATGACAAAGCAACTACATAAGGTATTAGATATATTAATTAGCTTAATGCAGTAATCATAATCCATATATAATCACATATCTTAATAAAAAAAAGATTAAAGAACAAACTAAAAATTCTAACATAAAAATGTTAAAATGAAAATTATTAAATGAAAACTTTCACACTGAATTAATATAATGAAATTATATATTTAAACTGAATATAAATATATAAATTTAAACTTAACTGGATAAAAGTATAATGATCCATGATAAGAAAAATTACCAAAATGTATCCAGAGTTAAAGAAAGAGTAAAAAATATTTTTTCAAGACTAACTAAATTATCTCCATAGTATCTAAGCTTAACTTCAAAAATCTTATTATGTCTAGTCAGTTCTGGGAAATTTTATTCCTCAAATTTCCAAGGAACACATAATTAATACCATTTTGTATATTGGAAATTAACCAAAACTTTTTGACCATGTTAAAGAATCTATTATGTCAACATAGCTCAAAAAAGGGAATTATTTTTGGAATTTGCTAATATAATGTTATTTGAAAAGTCTATTCATATTAGAACCTTTTTTTATTTTAAAAAAGATGGCACAGTAAAAGAAAATGAGCTTACTGGTAAGGGACTTAGGAATGAGTGAGTTAAAACAGTCCTTAAATACTGTCATGCAAATATTGGGGATCATGCTTAAATCCAGATTCTGATTCAGTAAATCTAGAGCCAAAGATTCATTTCTATCACTCCTGGATGATTCCAATCCTTCTGTAAAGACTATGCTGGTCGAACAGAGCATTTGTGATGCCTAATCTTGATGGTCAGCTTGACACATCAAGAGGGAACCTCAACTGAGGAATGTCCTCCATAAGACTGGCCCCTGAGCATGTCTCTGGGACATTTTCTCCCTAATTGATGTAGGAGCGCCCAGCCCACTGTGGGCAGTGCTCTCCTGGTCAGGAGGGCCCAGGCTGCAACAGACACATAGTTGACCATAAACCTGGAAGCAAGTCACTAAGGAGCATTCTTCCATGTTCTTTTGCTTCAGTTCTTGTGTCCAAGCTCCTGCCTTGAGTTCCTGCCTTGGCTTCCCTCAATGAGCCACATACAGTCTTTCCTCCTCAAGTTACTTTTGATCTTGCTGTTTATCACAATAACAGAAAACTGAGCTATGGAACTGGTACCAAATAGTAGGATATTGCTATGATGACCCTGATCATGTGTTTTGGTGAGGATTATGGAAGCATTTGGAGCTTTGGCCTGGAAAATCTGTTGAGTGCGCATAGCTTAATAGTCTGGGTTTTGAGTGCTTAGAAGATTAGAATACTAGCAGAAAATGCAGATAATAGATACCTGGCTTGTGACATTTCAAAGTGAAACAAAGATTTATCAGTTCCATTCATGCTATATATTTGAATTAAAAATACGTGGTTTCTGGTCAGCTGTGGCTGAAGAATAAGCAAGAGACCAGTAATACTGAAGTAAAATCTCTGCATTGCTGGGATAAGCCATAATGATTAGCTGGGGCAGAAAATTAAGCCATGATTAATAAGAGGCCAACATCATTGAAGTAAAATCTTGGAACTATTTCCTCAGAATCAGTACACCGAAGGTATAGTCAAGGTTGCAGCTGAAGCTGGAAGCACAATCTGGTAATAATATGTTAGAACCTCCCATATAATGCTGGTTTGGGCATCATGAAAGCTGTAGGACTGAAGGGATCATGGAGAGAAACTAAATATTGGCACCATGAGGATCCAGGAGAGGCCACTGGTGAAGGTTTAGCATCAGTTGCAGTGAACACTCCAGTATACAATAGAGACATCAGAACTTTGGGATGACCCCCACGGACAGTGGCTGGTATGGAGTAGAGCCTGCCTGAGCCCAGTGGACTAGCTGTGTGTTGTGGGTTGTAAAGCTGGAGAAGTAGAATTTCCCAAGCATTTTGGATTACAGAAGATAATGAGTGAATCCAAAATATGAAACACTGGGTCCACAATGCTGGGCTTTTGTTTTGCTAAGTGTGCCCAATTCTTCTCTTTTGAAATAAGTAACTTTTTACTATTTTTTATTTTACAGGAGCCCATAGTTAAGAGACCTTGGGTTATTTTAAAGAGATACTAAGTTTTTAAGTGACAGAATTTTTGAAGACTGTGGGACTTTTAAAGTAGTACTGTGATTTATATCATGGTATTAATATTAACATGAGATCTTGGGAACAAGAAATGGAAAGGTTATGCTTTAATGGTGATGTGTTTGTGTGTCAAGTTGACAAGGAATCAGTCGTACTGGATAGCTTCAGTTGTCGGCTTGACATACCTGGGAAGAAGGAACCTCAATTGGGAAATTTTCTTTATCCGATTGGCCTGTAGACATTTGTGTAAGGCATTTTCTTGATTGTTTAGTGATGTGGGAGGGCCTTGCCCAGTGTGGGTGGTGCCACCCCTGGGCAAGCTGTCTGGAGTTATACAAGAAAGCAGGTTGAGCACAGGCCAGGAAAGCAAGCCAGTAAGCAGCCTCAGAGCCTGCCTCCAGACTCCTGCCTTGAATTCACCTTTTATAAAAAAAATAAAATTAAATTACCAGTTCATGTGATGTATTGGCATAACTGCCAAATAACATTAATTCAAAAATGAGCAAACTTATTTTCTATTATGTGACGGTGAATATTTTTATAATTTTGACATAGGAATTTTTCTAAAACTCATCTTTAAGACAGAAATAAGAAAAGAAAAAGATAAAATCTGACCCTTTAAGCATTAAATTTTTATATGATAAAATGACAAATTATAAAAATATTTATAACACTGGTTTTGCAGATTCTGCTGTCCCCTGTAGCCATTTGCTATCAGCCATGGTCAGACCATGTTCTTCGACAAGTGGTCGATGGTGAGTCTTTGGGTCAAGTCTCCTAGTTGTTACAGACAAGGTTCCAAAGACAGAAGAAAACTTTCCTGCTCTGAGCACTGGAGAGAAAGGATTTTGTTATAAAAGTTCTTCTTTTCACCGAATTAGTCCAGGATTCATGTGCCAAGATGACGACTTCCACGTCTTAACGGCACTGGCGTCAAGTTCATCTATGGGGAGAAATTTGTGGATAAGAACATCCTTGACAGGTCTTGGTATTTTGTTCACAGAAAATGCTGGACAAACATAACCTGCTCCTAGTTTTTCAACTGCACTGCCAAGAATGAATGGTTGGATGGCAAACACATGGTCTTTGGGAAGGTGAAAGAATGCATCAGCACTGTGAGCCGTGGAGTGCCTTGGGGTCCAGGAATGGCAAGACCAGCAAGATCACCATTACTGACTGTGGACAGAACTAAATACTGCGGACTTGTGCATCTTCACCACCAGATCATTCCTTCTGTAACTCAGGAGAGCACACTCTGCCCCGTCTGCTGACAGAATCCCATCATTTTTGTGCACTCACTGCAGTTCTATGGGTTCCAAATTCTCTTGATTCCCCAAGCCTAGCTGGATTGCAGTTAAATATATGATTATGAATAAAAACTAAATAAGAGAAAAATATTTACATCATGATAAAAAAACACTAAAGATTAGTGACTTTGCTATATAAAAGGTTATTATAAATAAGGTAGAAACGTACTGAGCACTAGAAAAATATGAAGACATGCATAGGAAATCATTCACACAATAGAATTTAATGACTCCAAACCAGATGGATGTTTCCAACCTTTTAGTAATTAACAACCTCAAATTTTAAATATAAGACTATTTTCTTTACTGACAATTTAGAATAGCATTTTAAAGTATGGAGAAGTTAATATTCTCATAACTGTCATAACAATGTTTGGGGACAACTGATTAATATGAATAAAAGACTTCAAAATAGATAAACTGTATTCTACACCTATAAATGAAGCCTAAAATTAATTTAGTATACATTTCCATTTAAAGGTGTATACTATATATAGTTCATTGTGAGGTATAATATTTATTTTCATGTTCTAGTTATAAAATGTGAAGCAAACAGTTTAAAAATGTGGCAGTAAGCACAAAAGCTGGCTTTGACTGAAGTAAAATCCAGAAAAAGAATCCAGAAGACAGCGTAAGTCTGGGAACTAGCAAGAACTTCCATCTTTTCCGTCTCATCTATGAAGACTAATGAACTGCAAATGTTTTCTATACCCTGCCCCTGTTCCTTCCCATCTGTCACTTTACTCAAGATCCAAAGAAGCACACTAATTGTTCTATCTTGATTTAACTGCCAGTCCCTTGGTTGAAGAAGAAACAGGGACATGTAATTTATAGCTGTACCAAGACTCCCCACCAAGGGGGGAGGTGGTACTGAAATAAGACCTGTCAGTTGTTGAAGGGAGATAAATAGTAGTTGAATTCCAATAGCTCTAAAGATATGTTGTGTTCAGTTCTATCTCCATTATAGAAATCATTTACGCATGTTTGTACATGTGCTATGTACCAAAAGAAAAAAACCTAAAAATTAATATAATAATATAGCTGTGGAGTGGGGCATGGTAGTACATACCTTTAATCCAGCCGTTGGGGAGGGTGAATTTTTGAGATTGAGGCTAGCCTGGTTTACATAATGAGTTCCAGGTCAGCCAGGGCTACATAGTGAGACCTTGTCTCAAAACAATAGTAATACTAATAATATAGTTGTAGCCTTTCATTGTTGGATTGTCATTAAATTGTATTTTATTCTGGGTCTTTGTGTGTTGTCTAGATTTTAAATAATGAGGTCTTCTTTTGGAATTAAGATCTAAAAAGTAATAAATTTTAACACATTTCTGAATGCATGGCTTGATCTACTTTCTGTTGATATCCAAACTCCATATATTAAAAATCAGAATGGTTATTCCACTAGCTATATTCTTATTTCAAATATTGGAAATTATTAAGTAACATCGAAATATTTCTTCTGACTTTACATAGAGTTTTTCTTTGATCCTATGAAATTCATCTTAAAAATAAATTCATGAAAAAGATGAGAGAATAATGAGAAGGAACTGAATTAGGGTAAATGTGATATATTTGAAAGAAATTGTCTGTATGAAACCCAACACTGGGTACAATGAATACATTCCTGTAAGAAATGTTTGAATAGAAAGAATAACCTTCGAGAAGCCATGTTATACTTAAAAAAAAAAAAAGCTTCAGTTTTGTGCAAGACCAGCCTTGTTACTACTCTCAAAATAATAGTGTTCTAGTTCATAGCAAGAGACTCTAAAGAGAGATGATCTCTGCTACTGTGTTCTACAGAGATCCCCAGATGCCATGGCCAGGCTGCCATGGAACTGCTCATGCTCTGCTTGAAATATCACCATTTGACCTGGGTGTGATTGGCATCTAACAGCATTAGAGTGTGGAATTCTGAGCCTAGCTGCATGTAACAAAACACTATGCTCAAAGTTATTAGGATAAAAGTCAAAGTCAGGGTACATACTACTATTTAGTTTATAAGTCCATGGTTCAGGCTCAATTTTTTTCAGTAATCACAGTTTATAATGGCAAAGGTTTATGACAAGTGGAATACATGAATAGAATTATCAAAATTTTAACAAGAAGAGCTAACACTCCTATTTTTCCATTATCAGTAAAATGAGTATTTGAGTATAAATTATCATATTCCCAGAATTGTGTCCTCAAATTTAAGACTCTTTAACAAATACAATATTCATATTAAAAAGATTGTATTTTAATTCCCAAAGAGTGTACTCAATCATATATGGTACAATTACCAATACAAAAATGCTCACTTTTTGTGACACTCACAAACCTTTTAAAATTTTTCAGAATAAAGATGAACTAGTTAATCATAAACTTTAAAGTGGCAATAAGCAATCATATAACTTACAAATTTTATAATGAAAGACTGATTTTATTCTCTTTCAGATGAAAGTATATGGTTTGAGGCCTTTAGAAAGTAGTTAGTGAGTGCCATTTTGTTAGTTTTAATTTAGAGAGATCACTACTGTGATCTCTAAAACTATCTAGCTAAAATTACAGTGTTCCAAAAGACTTACTGAGGTATTTCACTGAAATACAAATGAACGACAAAACACAACAAAAAGAGACTGTGGGTAATATTTTAATATCTATAAATTCATAATGAAAAAACTTTAGCATCTTAATCAACATTTGTTGTTACACATTTTCTATAAATCTAACTGCGAGGTTTTGATAAGAGAAAAGGGAATATGATAGAAAAGACAGTAAAATTTAACTTAGTGAGTTTTTTGTTTGTTTTAAAATGATTCTTAAGACTGTAGCTTTGAAGTCAGTTTATATGATGCAAATTTATAGTGATTGTAGGAGAAAAGCAAAAGTGACTTCATTTACACGAATAGAGATGAAACAGGTATTTTATCTCTTATTAAGGTATTTTCTTTGCTTTCTAAATTGACTATTTCAGATCAAAGGCTTAACTGCCAACCTATGTGAACAATAGATTTGCTCTTATGAAATGTATCCAAATCTAGAAACAAAGTTAAGACTTTTTTTTAAAGAAAATTCATTTTTGTTTCTAATGTTAGAGTATTGAGTTGGGTAAACTAAAACTCATTCTGCCTCTTTCTATCTTTTCTGAGAAATATTTGCTGATTTATCCAGTAGCAGGATGCTAGTTTATCCTATGATTAGAGCAGAGACAATCTTTGTAGAGGCAATAGAATGTTAAATGAATTCAATGTCGGATGTTCATAGCATTTTGAAAAAAACAAAAAACACCTTTTTCAATGGCAGGATAAAAAGCATAAATTTCCTCTCTCATTTTATAAATTGGGGGATTTCAATTTGCTATTTGTTATATTAAGCAAAGTGCACCCCTAATGAGCATTTGCCACATTCCACACTGATGCTTAGGGAAATCAGATTTTGTGGCTGTTCCTCTGCCTGCAGATAAAGGGATTCTGAGTTTTTTCACTCTTATCTGCTTTATTCTGATGGCCTGTATGCTGAAGATGTGATCTTAAGGTTTTATTAGATATCTGATTGTTTTGTTGGAAGTGGCCTTCAGCCTCCAGAGGAGATGACCTCCAGATAAAACTCTTCTGGGGAGATATGTTCTCTTTCAGATTATTGGCCCCAAAGGTTAAATTGTCAGGGAGGAATGGAAGGGATTTTTATATTTTTTTCTAAAACTACAGGTAAACTCTCCTGTCAGTTTATGTCTTAGTTCAATAGACTTACAGAACTAGAGGAGGAAAATTGCATCTGTTTGGCTTAAATATAGTGCTCTCCATATAACCATTTATTTTATTGATTGATTTGATAGTGATGTTTATGAATCTCTTTTACTTCTATGACAATTAATTTTAACAGCATAGTATAAAGCACAGGGTATCACTCTAAATATTAGGGAATCCCAACTCAAATTTGTGATATTCCAATTTGGTGATAGCTGCGTTGTTTTGGTTAAAACAAGGGTGCTGTTATTAAATTTGAAATCCACAAAAAGCACTAGAACTTTCACCTTCTTCCTCTTTTAAGAATAAAAGCAGGGCTGGCTCCTTGGGGTTAAAAGGTTAGAACAGAAGGTCACCCTTTCGGTCAATATGCAAATGGAAAGCTGTTGGGACAGAAGGTCGAAGCTTGATGAACCAAAGAACCGAGGAGCGATTGATTTTGCCATTGGAAGCTGGGCTCAGAAAATGTGAACACTTTTCTTTTAAGGTTTCCTAGGGTTATGAGACGATACATTTACTCCTTTGATAAAGAACTTAGTGTTATCATACATCAAGCCAGATTATAGGGATTTCAATATGGGCACTGTATACTGTGGTTTCCTAATGATAAAAGGTATAGCAGACAAGATGCATGAGAAATAGTGGAGGTTTAACCCATTATTTCATATTTGAGAACTGAATTATGAAAGTTACATTATAGATTATATTTTGACTCTGCAGAAGATGTTTTGGAAATCACCATTCAATTTCTAATGTACATATTTTGAAGGACTTGGGTTTATAAACATCAAGATCAGAAAGCTTATCCAGGAAAACTTCACCAGGCATCACAAGTTGCATACTATACACAAAGATCTCATGATAAGCATGCAGGTCCTCTTTCACTGTAACATTTTTCATAAAACACTGAACTTTCAACTGGTACAAGTAACTAAGCATGGCCCCTTTTCTGACAACACACCTATTCTTTACATTATAAGCAAATCATGATATTATTTATTAACAGTTCGTTGTGAAACCATGAGCATTCCCAAATTATAGTTTACAGTGGTTAATAAATCATGTGCAGGTGCACAGTTATTGTCAAAAAGCTAACAACGGCACTACATTTACATCAATGAGTAGGGCCTATAACTATGACTACCATTCAGTTATGCTGTCAATTTTCATTATCTTCTTTCTCACTATTAGTTCTACCGTTTCTATAATCAGAATCAAGGTGGAGACAAACCAATTAGTTTGGTCAATTTTTTAAATCCTTTCCCATAGAAACATAAGAAAACAAAAGGTCAGGGACCTGTCCTTCTGGCCCCAAGCTGATGGTCTCTGAATCTTTCAGGCACCCTTTCACCTCCTCAGCCCTTTATCAGAACCCAGCAGCCCATTGGTCCCCAAACAGCTCATCCATGCCCTTTACTTTCATT
The DNA here is from genome assembly GCA_035773235.1 of Eospalax fontanierii. Lineage (NCBI taxonomy): Eukaryota > Metazoa > Chordata > Mammalia > Rodentia > Spalacidae > Eospalax > Eospalax fontanierii. Next base: position 24,957,937 of record CM069534.1, read on the forward strand.
CTGACCCTTGCAAAGAACCCTGTACTTGCTGAAGGGTTTGTGGTGACTAAATACCTCAGCCCTCTCTATTCTGCTTCTAACTATAATGTGGACAATGACATTGGAAAGTGGTATTTTGTCATGGTGAATTAATTGAGTAAATCAAGAACAGTCTTCCTATGCTATGGCTACATTGGTTAGGGAGCATCAGGTAGATGTATCTTAGAATGCTAGTGACTGAATTTTCTTTAAGGAGAAAAAGCTATGCTATAAATAAATTACAAATTAAAGAACTAAAGGACAACTGATTCAGACCCGAGTCTCTTCCCTGAAGGTCTGAGAGAACAAGACAAACATCAGAAGGAAGGTGACTAAGCCAGAGGGGTCACTAGTGTTAGAGGGAGCACCTCTAGTTCCAGACAAATTTTAGAATGTTTTTTCTGTGAAGAGTGTCATTGCACTGTGATGAGGACCCCACTGAATCTGTAGATGGCCTTCAGTAACAGCTATTTTGGCATGATTGAGGTACGGAAACAAAAAATTAATCAATTCATTAGATACAGTCAAAACCAAGTGAGAAATGGCATGATACTGTAGGAAACACATGAACAAGAGGAATTGTGATTGAAGGGGAAGAAAGCTAACAGAGGAGGTGTCATTTGGAGTCATCAGTCTTCCAACAAATATTTACTTAGCAGCTACAAATAACAGGGAAGTACCAAGAGGAACAGAAGTTCTAACTGTGGACACCACTGGAAAATCTTCTGCCCTTACAGTATGCACATTCTATTGGATAACATAATCTATTGAAAATGAATAATTGACAAATCATATGTAAAATGTGAGCATAAAATAGATAAAGCAGAAGGGAATTAAAGAAATACTGAAAAGGACAGTATTCTCTAATGGTTAGATTCAGAAAGATGGGTTGTAATTTGTTTGGGAAAATGATCAGGTAAATGAGAACTTGAATAAACTCATTTGTGACAGAATAGAAAGCTTGCTCAAAGGCATGTAAGCTTGAGTATAATATACATTTAGGGACTAGCAAGTTGTGGGCATGCATTTTTTTGTGTCTGTTTACACACACTTGGAAGGTGTACAAGAAAGAGAAAAAGAGTGTGTGTTGAGACCAACAAATGAAGACCAATCACACACACACATAACTTTTTCAGCTACTTTTTACAGTGGTAGATAAAAACAGTGCATAGGAATAGAGAAACATATGAAATAAATCTTATGGATCTCTTCAAACTTCCACTCCTTTCTCCTAGCTTTTGGCATGATCTGTTCATTGCTATCCATCGTCAACCTCTTGTGCAACTGCACACAGACTGTAGCTTTCTTTATCCTTGCCTCCTCTCTCCTCTCCCCAAACTCTATAAATACCATTTTACTCTCAACTTCTATGAGTCTTATTTTTTTTGCACCTCTGTGATATCACATGGCACTTGTCTTTGTGTGTCGGGTTCATTTCACTTAACATAATCATCTTTAACTCTATTATCTTGAGATAATTCCATTTTTATGGATGATTATTACTCTATTTTGTATACCTACTATATTTTTACCCATTCATTAGTTGAAGGACACAGGTTTTTTCCTATTTCTTGTCTGTTATGAACATTGTTTCAATAAACATGGAAGTACAGAGGTATTTTCAACATATAAATTCTGTGCCCTTTGAATATATGCCCAGTAGTGACATCTCTGACTTACATGGTAGTTCTGGGGTTTTTTTGTTTGTTTGTTTGTTTTGCTTAATTCTTTTAAGATAGGGACTTCCTTTAGTCCCCGCTGGCCTGAAACTTGCTATGTAGAACAGGCTTGCCTTGATCTTATAGAGATCAACCTGCTTTGGCCTCCTGAGTGCTGAGATAAAATGTGTGAGCCTGAGCCAACACATTTATTTTAGTATTTATTTATATGTCTCTGTGTGTTTATGAACATGTGTGTGCAAGTGCCCACAGAGGCCAAAGGAGGGCATCAGATCCCCTGTATCTGGAGTTATAAGCAGTTGTGAGCTCCCCACCATGTGATGCTAAGAACCAAACTCTAGCCCTCTGCAAGAACAGCAAGCACTCCTAACTGCTGAGCCATCTCTCTAGCACCTATTTTTAATTTTTTGAAGAACCACAGAACAAAGTTTTAAGTTTTGTTCATTTTGTTTTGTTTTGATAAAGAATCTGGTTATCTCGGGCTACCCTCAAACATGTGATCCTCTTGCCTCAGCCTCCCAAATGCTGGGATCACAGGTGTGCTTTGAAGCAAGGAACTATGGTAGGTCATATGAAACAAGAAGATTGGCTGGAGCAATGTTGCTTTGGTATTTGTGTATCTTTAGGATTAAATCTAACTGTAACTCCAAACAAACCGAGTCTTCAAGCACTTGTGAATTCCTCTTACTTCTGCATATGTACATTTCATCTTGAACATAAATGACAATGGACAAAATTACTGACATGCAAGAGGAGAAGGAAAAATGAGAAAGTGGGACCATACTCCAAAGAGATGCTAAATTGTTACTATAGAAAAAAAAAAGGCATCTTCATCTGGAAAGAAAACAGATACTTGTTAAATGTATAAGCACATTTGATGGCCTAGTTCATCAATTATTATACATATTCACATTTTTATTATATCCAGAAGTACTTTAAAATATTCTTAAAAAGCTGAATAGAGGCAAACAACATTGATCCCAGGACTCAGGAGGCAGAGCCAGGAGTATCTCTGTGATTGAGGTCAGCCTGGTCTCAGTGAATTCCATGCCAGTTGGGGCTACAAGGAAAACCTGTCTCAAAAAAAACAAAACAAAACAAAACAAAGAAACAATCAATCAACCAACCAACCAATTCTTAAAAATAGTTGTTTTTGAATAATTTGGTCATTGCTCATTTCTTTGTCAGACTTAATATATGGCCCAGACTAACCTCAGTCTTTTGACCCGCCTGCCTCAGCCTCCCAAGTGCTGGGGTCACAGCAATGGAATACCATATCAACCTCTTATTTGAGTTTTAAAGCAGGAGTCCTAAAGCCTGAAATGAAGAACTCTGACTGCTCCAAGACTTCTTCAAGTGGTCCATAAAGACCAATTTCTTTCCACAATAATGTTCTGAGGTCCTTGCTGTTGGCTCTGTGTGGTTTGGGACTGATGGGATAAAGCAATGGTGTTGGTATTCACACAGGAATCAGATGATGGCTGCAGACTATGATAGTAGGCATTGTATCTTTACTGCCTCACACTCGCTTGAAGTCAAAAGGCAAACAACTAATTCCATTTAAGATTTCCTTTGCGTAAATGTTAATTTCATTAAATTCCTAACCACTCATACCCATTTTAATATATGTGATACAAGGAGAAGTACACATAAAACTCCTTTGTCATCCTTGACAGTTCTTAAGGATCACGTCTGTGGTATTGTCAAACTTATAGCTTTTTATTTTTTAATGGAATCTTATCTCTACTCGAGAAAATGATTGACCGTGGTTGTTAGGAGCAGGTATTGGACAGACAATTTCTTTAAACATAATAAAACACGTCCACAGATTTAAGGAAGATAATTGTTAGAATCTGTTAACTGTAACAAAACTTTAACTTTCAAATAAAATTTGCATTTGGGAAAACTATCCACCTCCCAAAATTTAAGATGCTTGTAATGAGACAAGTGGTAAAGTCAACAACGTTTTTATTCTTTAGGTTGAACAAAAATTTTCCAAAAGAACCACATAAATCAGCTTATCAGTGTGATCACTGGTCATCTGAATGACCAATGCCTATAATGTGTAAAGTCAAGCAAGATGAAAAGATCCATTCAAAGAGCATGACAGACAAATTGATTTCCATTGGACAGAGTCACTGCCATAGTTTCAAATTCTTTAGTCCAACTAACCTTTAAGAATCTATCAGCTGTTGATTTCAGGTGCAACATCAGAGCCAATATCTAAGTGGCCAGGAGATGCTTCCCATACAAGCATGGAGATCTAAATTCAATCTCCAGAACCCATGTAAAATGCTAGACATTGCTGCTTGGTGCCTATAACCCCAGGACTGAGAGGGGAGGAGACAGGAGGATCACTGGGGCTTGCCGGCCAGTCAGTCTAGCTTTAACAGAGAGCCTGGGTTCAGGGTCAGACCCTGTCTCAAGGGAATAAATCAGAAAATGATAAGCAAAACACCCAACATAATCTTCTGGCCTCAGCACACACACACACACACACATACGAAAACTCAAATGTCTACAATTATCAAAAAAGCACTAAAATACATTTCCCTTTTCTAAACTCTCTATATATATGAGGCTAATTTTTCTTTTGATATTTTAATCAAAATGAGAGACTACAAAAGATTCAATGCAGAAGAAACGAAAAGAATTGAGTCAGCTTCTCACAACCTAGATGTTAAAGAAATTAGCAAAATAGCACAACACCAAACCTGTTATTTCATTTAAGAAATACACATTTGATTTTCATAAAATTATTGTCTATTTAATAGGTCAATTATTATCTTAAAGCAATACATACCTTCAATTTATTTTCAATTTTAATATATAGCATGAAAATACTAACAGAAAACCAATATAAATAAACTTGTCAGACTTAGCAAATAGAAAGATAAGACATGGAAAATTTGAATTTCAATAAATGTGAATATTTGTTAGTATGCATATATCTCATCTAATATGTGGGACATAATTATACTAAACTTTTTCCATTATATATCTGAAATTCAAATCTAGTCATCCTAAATTTTATCTCATATGACTGTTTTGGCATTCTCAATTAATTTTTGAGAAGCTAAAGGAGTTTCAGAAATATAGTTTGAAAGCCATAGTTTTGATGCATACTACAATTTAGTTGTTTTAATTTAATTTTTTTTAATGTTATGTCAATGAGTATATTGCCTGCATGTATGTAAGTGTATCTGTGTCATGAAGTACCTGTGGAGGCCAGAAGAGGGCTTGGATTCTTCTGAAACAGGAGTTATGGTTGTCAGCAATGTCTATAGAGGTCAGAAGAGGGCATTGGATTCCACTGGAACTGGAATTATGGCCAGTTGTTAGCTGACACATGGGTGGTGAGAACTGAATCCAGGTCCTCTGCAAGAGCCAGTGCTCTTAACAACTGAGTCATCCTCCAGGAACTACAGTCTAGTTTTATCTTACATTTTGTTTCTTTTTGACTCTACTTACTCAGTTTAACTATAATTACTTTCCACGCCTTATTACCTCCAGGTCTAATTGATGCTGACATCCTGCTGTGCAGTCAGTTCTAGACCTAGCTTATTTGTATGTGTAGTTTGTTCAAGTAGAAAATAAATGCATGGCAGGAGCATAACAGATACATTTCTGAGTTTGATAGTATGTTTCATATATAACAGTGGTGGATTCATATGCACAGTGTATATAAACAGTGTTTGAGATGCTCTGATGAAATATCAAGTGATAATATTTCTTCCCATGCCTATATTGCATAGACATTTACTATAACAATAAGATAATGAAGTATTTGGTCTAGAAGCCTTAAAATCTGAAGTTTCAGATAAGTGGACAAAAGGAATTTAGGAGGCTGGAGAGCTGACTCAGCAGCTAAGAGCACTGGCTGTTCTTGCGGAGGACCCAGTTTCAATTCCTAGCACCTACATGGCAGCTAACCAAATTCCAAAATTCCAATTCCAAGGAAATCCAAGGCCCTCTTCTGGTTATTGGAAGGCATGGATGCACTTACACACATGCAGGCAATACATCCACAACCAAAAAAATAAATAATTTTTTTAAGGTTAAAAAAGAGGACCTAATGTAAGATTCACTACCAACTTCCTTTTTATTTAACCTTGGATATCTGGGCTGATTAACTGTGTTTTTACGTTGCTAATATCATTTTACAGTACCTACGGAAAATAATAGACTTTAAAAGGCCACAGGTTAAAATCTCTAAGGTTGAACTCAGATTTATGAAATGAGTTATTTCTCTCTTTCAGCACATAGAAACTATACCTGTGAAGGAACAGTGGCCTCCTATGTGTTTTTTAGTTGAAAATTGAGATGTTCAGATTGCTAAAAATTCTTGGATATTACATCCCTGACTGACATATCAATAACAATTTAAAATGTACTGTTCTTTAGAGAAACAAAGCAGGATTATCCTTCATATGGTATTTATTGATTTTATTAGCAATGTGCCTCGAATCTCCATACTAATATCTACCTTATATTTTCATTGCTATGTAGCATGAGGATATCAAAATCTGTCACCCTTTCTATATTGAAAAGCACTTTTTGTTGTGATTTCAGCCAATGTCTCTGTGAATGTGATCACACAAATCTTTTTGTGAAACAGTGGGAAATTCATTGGGTGGTAGATTGGAATAAAATTTGTTTGGTATGGTATCACCTGCAGAATGGAAGCATATACACAATTAATCATATTCTTACACGAATTTGTGGCAGTTGTACACAGCACCCTATTTTTCTGAGAGTTCGCAGATTTGAAAATGTCAAAAGAAGTCATCTAAGTGGAATCTGTCTCCTTGTTATTAGACTGTGTCGGACACCTCAGATTGCTTCGTCCAACATCCATTCTCACCCACAACTCACCTGCAGCAGCTGCAGTTAAAACTGCATTCTCTAGACCTATTAGAGACCAGCATACGATTTAGGGTCTATCATACTCTCGTGAGAATGCTTACAAACAGAATCCAATACAGGAAGACGCCAAATTGGAGACATACATTTTGCTGGTGAGGATCAAGGCCAAGGTGGCAGCGATACCAGCGACTTCTATGATGGATTCCTGATTCAGCATCTTCCGTGAGCAGCAGGGGCATATTTTTGGATCATGGCAGAGTAACCTTGGACTGAAGTCAGCAGTATTAGCAACAGATTCATAATGTGAGCCTGCATCTGTGATGGTACTTCACCTGCTCGAGGCAAAGGCAGAGCATTTCCAGTAGCTATGAGGTATTACTGGGTGTTGCGCCTCAAAAACTTCCTCCAACCCCTCAACAATTCTTTTTTAAGTTCTCAGTTCTCTATATCAAATTCCAAATTGCTTATATTATCAGCAGCAAGAGTCAGCCCAACACCTGTTTTTATACATCCTACAAGCTAAAAATAGTTTGCATATTTTAACAGGTTAGAAAAAAAATCAAAACAAGAATCACTGGTGACACGTGAAAATTATATGAGATTCAAATTTCAGCATTCATGAATTGAATTGCGAGGGAGCTCACCATTCCCATTTCTTTGTCTATTAGCAGTGGTCACTTTTGCATTCCAATAGGAGAACTGAATATGAAGTTTAAAATATTTTTTGATCCCGCACTTCATACACAATAAAAACATTGTCAACCCCTGCTCTAGTATAGAATGAACTACCCTGGTTCAGCAGAACATTGAGTAATATAGACATCAGCATATTAAAAAATGTAAAACTTACTGGCAAGATCCCTCCACAGTTAAGAGCCTGTATTGCTCCTGCAAAGGACCTGCATTTGATACCCAACACCCACATCTGGTGGTTCATAACAGCCTGTAACTCTAGCTCTAGGGGAACTGATATCCTCTTCTGGCTTCTGTAGACATCTGCACACATGGGGTGTAGCTTCACACACATACATATAAAGTTTTTTAAATTTAAAGAAATGTAAAATTGTAATGGCACATGTAATAAAAAATATGTTAAAATTTAAGTCACTGAGAGCTGTTTTTTTCCTTCTCACCTCTGGTCCCAGTCAGATAATTTTCCACATTGGAATAGTAATATAGAAAGTCACAATGGACTTAATTATCATGGAACCCTGTTTCTATCTCTATGCCTTTTTATTGTAGATATATACAACCACATAACCACTTGTCTTGCTTTGGACAATAAAATTTGAGCAAAAAGAGCATAACTCACTCTAAGCAGAAGTTTAACTGCCACTACATAATAACATGTTTGTCTCCTGCCCCACCCCCATCAAAGGTCACAGTGAGTTACCAACAACTTTGAGATGGTAGATGTTCCATTAGCCTGGATCTTTCTCTCTGAGAAAGGAATAACAGCATCTGTGAATTCTTATGGATTTAGGATGAGTGAGAAATTAACCTTTCTTGCTTTAAGGGTACAAGATTGGGGATGCTTGTTGATGTAGGATGACCTGAATTATCCTAACTGATATTACACAATAAAATTTGATTTGACCAGACCAGTAAGTTCCCTAACCGCAGTCCTCTGCGCATCTGGCACGCCAGCTCTCAGGCCCACTTGAGGCACAGAGTACATCAACTCAGACATAGTCAAAAGTTTTCTTGGTCCTACCAATCAAAGCACAGCACTGATCTGTCTACCAACCTTCTCACCCAGTAGTCACTCAGGCCTGCATAGAGTCTGTCCTGGAAGCTGAGATTTACAAGTTATGCCTATCCCTAGCTGACCCCAAATCACTTCTTACACTCTGTTTTCACATCAATATAAAGTAGCCCCAAGATTGAGTACGAAGTGCCCCTCAGCTGGGCCACAACCTGGTAACTAGGGGTAACAGCACATAAAAATACAAATGCCCACTCAGCAAAGACAAAAATCAGTCACTCATCCCAATAAATACCATCACTAAGGAAGATATCAGAAGATGGAAAGATCTCCCATCCTCACGGACCCATAATTTATATTGTAAAAATGGCCATCCTATCAAAAGACATGTACAGATTCAACAGAATCCCCATTAAAATTCCCACGTAATTCTTCATAAAAATTGAGAAACAGTTGAACATTTCATATGAAAACACAAAAAGCCCAGGTTAGCCAAAAAATTCCTGAACAACCAAAGAAAGGCTAGGGACATTACCATTCCAGATTTCAAATTACACAACAGAGCGACAGTAATAAAACAGCACAGTACTCACATAAAAGCAGAGACACTATCAATGGGATGGAGTTGAGGACCTGCATTTGAATCCATGAAATTACAGGCACCTGGTTTTTGACTTGGAGTCACAAATACACACTGGATAAGAGACAGCATTTTCAACAATGGTAATGATCAAAATGGATAGTGACATATAAAAGAATGACAGTAAATCCCTTTTCTCCTCCTGCACACACCCAGCAACAAGTGGATCAAGGACCCCAACCTAAGACCTGATACCTTGAATCTGATAGAGGAAAGAATAGGGAAAATATTAAAACATGCATACACATGAAAGGACTTCCAGAACAAGACCCTGATCACACAGGCATTGCCCAGCAATTGACAAATATGACTTCATGAAACTATCAGGTTTTCTGAACAGCAAAGGACAACATTATTTGCGTGAAGAGGCAACCTGAAGAATAGGAAAAAAGCTCTTTACCAACTGTAAATCTGATAGAGGGTGAGTATCTAGAGTATGCAAATAGCAAAATTTCCTAAACATCAAAAAACAACCTAATTAAAGATTGGGAGAATTAAAAAACTAAGGAAAGAGTTTTCAAATAATGAAACACAAATGACTGAAAAATGTTTTTGAAAATGTTTAACATCTTTAATCATCAGGGAAATGCAAATAAGCCTGCTTTGAGATTTCATCTTTCCCCAGTCAGAATGCTTACGATCAAAAAACAAATGACGACAAATCTTGGTGAGATGTACAGAAAGGGGAACACTTACTCAGTGCTGGTATACTGCAAACTGCTGCAGCCATTAGGAAAATCTAAAATACATCTCCCGCATTGTATAGCCACATTGCTCTTGGGCATAGACCCAAAGGACTCTGTAGCCTAATACAAACATACCTGTTTATCTATGTTCATTGCCTCTCTCTTCACAATAGCCAAGAAATAGAAAGAACCTAAATGTTCACCAACTTACCAATGGAAAATAAATGTACGGTGCATTTTAAAAAATTGATTTAAACCTTTCAAACTCTATAAATTAGGTGAGTGCCTTCTCTGTTTATAAATATAAGCTATATTTTCATCAAGAGATCCCATTTTGGCATGAAATCTGGTGGGGCTGCACGTGATACAGAGAGGGGAAGGGCATCTGAATGTGATTGAGATGTATTTTATGAAATGCATAAAATTCATCAAATATATATTAAAAGGAGATTCTGTTCTGACAGACAATAGAGGAAAATTTAAGTTTAGTGGAGATGAGTGATATGTTTTTATTATTGTTGCTTGCTTTAAAATCTCTTTAATTTTGATTGTTTTGACTAAGTTTCCCTAGGATAAATAATTATTTGGTGCATCCAAAATTTAAATCTTTATATTTTTATTTAATGTGTAGGAATGTATGGCCTGCATGGATGTAAGTGTACTCATGCTGTCCAGTATTCACAGAGGTCAGAAGAGGGCATTGGAATCCCTGGAACTGGAGTTACCTCAACAGGTCTACACAAGATCTGCTTTTTAAGAAATTGTCAATGACCTCTCTGACACTGGAAATTTGTTTCAAGAAGCATTTTTCAGTGTGTGATTTGACTAAAACAAAACCTGTTTGGTGTGAAAGTACACACTATTCAACAGGAAGGAGGACAAGGGAATGAGAGAGAGTGAGGCAACCTTAAAATAAACAGAAACCGGAAATCGAAGGCCATGAAAAGGCCTTATAGAAAGCTAGGGAGAGTCCCTCTGAGAAACCAAGTTTTAGAATCTAAAACTGTGGTTCCAAGCTTTGGATTCTTTTTCTCTTTCCAGAAATGGATAACTTCTTCTTGAAGTGGTCTTACAGGATTTTTAAAAATGTATTAGCAATTAGGAAGATGCTTAGAAGAAAACAAGTATGTTTCCTAAATTCAAAAACTCTAAAAACTTCTCAACCCCATAGTGCTTTCTACATTCACAAAAAATAATCTCCCTTAGTATCTCTTCACATTAGACAGGGAAGATGGATATTATTTTATGCGGCGAACACCCTCCGACCAGCAGAGGAAGAAAACCACCACAACGAAGATTCTTCTTGGATCGCACTTTATTGGAGAGCCTCTCGGTTGACTGATGGGCGTTGATGACGAGGGGCAAAGAGCGGGCTTGTTCAGCGGCCTTTTATAGTAAGCAGGGCGGTATGACAGCTCGGGATTGGATGCTGACAGCCCGCCACAAGCAAAGCCACGGGATTGGCTCGGGAGAGTTTAAATTGACGCGCGAATTGACGCGCATGCGCAGCCTCGGGATGGCTTGCGCGCCAAAACATTTCCTCAATGGAGCAGTTTGACAGGCGGCTCCAGGAAGTCGGCGCCATTTTGTAATGGCGCTGACCGGCTCCCTGCAGCTCCCCCTTTTTTCTTATATGCTAGCAAAGCCCTAGGAAATACAACGTTCCCGATCTGGTCTTCACCTCATGATGTGCCGACCGATCAAGGGAAACAAAGGCCAAACAGTCTTTCCTAAGCCCGTGCAATGGGCAAATACTCCCTGGGCGTGCTAAGGCAAAGTCTGGGCCAAAAATATCTCTGCCACTGCCCATCCTCGTGCAATGGGTCATACTGATCCCAGAGGGTGCAAGGGCCAGGGCAGAGCCAATTTTTCATTTCTTTAGGGCTGCCAGCCATATTTGAGGGGATTCTCCACATTCCAAGGCGACTAACGCCTGAGAAATAATAACTTTGTCCCTTTTTGCTTGGGCTCTCATCCTACAAATTAACCACAGACATAGTATGCATCCTCCAATGCTGCAGACCGCAAACATGCCTACTCCCACCCATTCTTTAAAATGCGAAAATACAGAGGAAAACCAGGAAACAAACCCATTTGTCAGGCTGGGGTCTACACGGGTGGAATTATTGGTAATAACAGCTCTCCGAAGTTTTTCCAAATCCTTATCAAAAGCGTCACTCCAATTACCCACTAAATAATTTGACAATTGTTTAGACAAATCTGCTGCTATAGAAGTATTATCATACAGAACACTTGTAACACATAACGCTTGAAATTTCCACTCACATCCCAATTGGGCTACTTGCCACAACATGTCAAGTTGTTCTTGTACCAAATCTATTCTTTGATTCAATATCATAATCCCTCCTTTTACTCTAGAATCTAAGAATCGTTGAGAGTCTAAGGCCTGTGCAGTCTCTGAGGCCATGTTATTAAGTGTCTCTGCAGTTTGGACATTCTGACTTAGGGCTATTCCTGCCGCAGTAGCAGCAGCGGTAGCTGCAACTATAGCTGTAATTACTGCAGCCGTAATTCCAAAGTCCCTTTTAGAGCGGAAAAGGGTTAGGGTACCAGGGACTTCCACAGGGACTGGAACCCAGCGGGGTACTCTAAGTACTAGAGCACTTTTCCATTGATTAGCCTTCCAACATTGTGCAAGAGCACATGTATTCTTAGTACAATTATTAAAGGTGTGATTGCTAAGCACAAATAGAAAGGGTGGATATACACAAACTGGAGTTATGGTATAAGTCTTATTTTTTGTTGGGTCTAAATGGCGATTGATTACAACCGCTCCTCCTGTTGTATTAAAGATTGTATATGATGCTCCTTCATTTTGGGTAGGTGGTTTTGACCTGTCTGCCCATACCAAGCTAGTAAATGTGATACTGCTATAGGCTACGGACCCTCCTTGTAAGAGAACAAAGGGCGTCATATCAGTACAACTTCCATTAACCCCACACAACAACCACTTGGTAAAAGGATAATATCTGGCATCTTGTAGAAAAGGTCCCATTGTCCATGTATTTTGAAACGGCCTTTGGCCACGCATGTCTGGTGAAAAAGTGAAAAACCTGCCTGCATCTGCCCAATTGACAGAAGTGGACTGACACTCAGACCAAGGCCAAAGGTCCTGTTCATATGTGCCTGAACAATGTGGAGCGAGACGAGGCTGGTGAAGTGTCTCCTTAGAGTGCCAGTGTGTAACATCTGGCAAGGTTCCATTGAACCAGACAGCTGTGTCGATGAAGGTCATATTATAAACCCGCTTTGTGTTATTTTCTACATCTGTAACCTGAGGTATACCAACATAAGTTTTGCTGTTTTTGTCCTTAAACCATGCAAAACTCTGCTGCCTCAATGGGATGCAAGAATTGCGGGGAGTATCAAGAGTAAAACACAAGGCACCAGTCTCAATAAAACTCCGAGAACTCTGTAGGAATGCAATAAGAGTGTCCTCCGGAAGCAATGGCAAACCTAAGTCCTTTTCAGTTGTGAAGAAGCGAGGAAAGACCGACGAATCATGGCGAACTGGAACAGGTATTGGGAAGACAGACAGAAATCCCCAGCGTTGTTCTCCTTCACTCGCTGTCCAGAGTTGGAGGAGGATCAGCAACATTGGTAGGCTCCGTCTTGCCCTGTGCAGAGGCATCGTCCAGCGCGGGTTGGATGGTCTTCACCAAGCGACTGGGGACCCAATGAGGCGATTCTTCAGTCTGAGGAAAAACACAAACAGCTCCCCTGGATCTGTTAATAACCAGATCCGGTCCCATCCATTTATTGGATATAACATCCTTCCACATGACCATTTCGCGGGACTTAGAAACATCCCTTTGACTATGTCTGTCAGCAGCAGACTGGCCATGAGGGTCTAATATTAGGAAATTTATTGTAAAAAGGGCGAGGGAAACTCGCTCCTTGGGGGTTGCATTCTCTGCAATACCTTTTCTTTGCTTTATCAAAATGGCCTGCAAGGTTTTATTAGCCCTTTCTACTATACCTTGGCCCTGTGGATTGTATGGAAGGCCAGTGGCATGGGCTACTTGCATTAAGGCACAAAAAGTACGGAAACCTGAAGAGGAATACGCTGGACCATTATCTGTCTTTAGGCGACCTGGCCTTCCCCAGGCAGCCCAAGCTTCCAAGCAATGGGTCTTTACGTGAAGCACCTTTTCTCCCGTCAGGGGAGTGGCGTGAACAATGCCAGAACAAGTGTCCACGGACACATGAACATACTTTAACTTTCCAAATTCAGAAATATGTGTCACATCCATTTGCCATAAGTCTCCAGGGCGAAGGCCACGAGGATTAACCCCAACATGGGGAGATGGTAAAAAGGTGACACAGGTTTGACAAGCCTTAACTATATTTCGTGCCTCTTGACGGGAAAGGGAAAATTTGCGCCTTAGAGTTTCAGCAGGCACATGGTACAATTTATGGAAGTCAAAGGCAAGTGATGTTTTATCATTCAGGGAAAGCATAGCCATTCTGGTGGCTTGGTCTACGATATCATTGCCTTGTGTTAGGGGACCAGGAAGCAAAGAATGAGCACGTAAATGCGAAACGAAAAAAGGGCAAGCTCGTTGTAAAATTAATGCTTGGAGTTGGACTAAAATAGTGAAAACTGTGCTAGCAGGTTTTACATAAGCTGCCACCTCCAAGGCGGACAGTGCATTAGCCACGTATTGGGAATCCGTATATAAATTAAAAGATTCAGAAAACGTTTGGAAAACCTCCAGCACACCGCTCCTGGTCCAAAATCTTTGACCGCCTGCACTAAATCTTTAAGCTGTTTGTAAGGCACTGGCTCATGCCTTCTAATATGAGTGGCTAAATCCTCAAACACGGGGAAAATAGAAAATAAACGAGACCAGGTTCCTGGCTGGATAAAACAACACTGACCCGTGTTGGATGCATAGGGTGGGGGTGCTATAGGCCCCGCCCCTTGTTTAAAATTTCCCGCCGAAACAGTAGCCCTTTTCTTTACGGAGGCCCCTCCTCCTTCCGGGGGGTGCCAGGGCCCTGTTGCATGAGGGATAATTACTTCCTCTACTTCCTGCTCCTCTTCAGATACCTCCTCACTAGAACTTTGTCCCTGTATTGACAAATGTGCAAACTCCTCCAAGGAAGGATATAAGGGTTTAGGGGACGGCGACCGCCATTTTTCATTCTTAATATCCCTTTCACCGGGATCTTTACTATGACTAGCTTCTTGGAGCTCTTCTTTTAAACTTTTTTCCTTCTGTTTTTGTTTTCTTTTAGGCCTTACTTGCATTTCCCCACTCACATCTGACTCTGAGAGGCTATCCTGATGCCTTACTAGTGCCCTTCTTCCCTCCTTAATGAGATTGGTATGGCTTCCTTTGCTGAGACACGAATGGATTAATCTCCAAAAGGGGAGGGTACCTTTCCCTAACTCTCCCTCTTCCTTGACTCTCTCTAGGTCTTTACCCAATTTTTCCCATGAAGGGAGAGAAAGGTCTCCCGAGATCGCGAACCATGGAGCGGCCGCATCCAGGTCCCTTACGATCTTTTTTATGGTCTGATTGGAGATCTTGATGTCTCTCTGCCGAAGTAACTCCTTAATAGGTGTAATAAAGTCCCCACCCGGAATTTCAGAGCTGGGACCGTGACCCATAACTAGCAAATGCGTGCCCTTTTTTACTTTAAGGCAGAGCTTAAACCTTCTCAAGGAACAAGGGAAACGCCTTTGCTCACTATCAAGGAATTACTTTCACCTTTTCGCCGCTGACTAAACGGAATCGCGGCAGCACGCTTTGCTCGGGTCGTCACATCGGAGGCAATGGCAAAAAACAGCAACCACAAAGAACCACAAAATAAGGGCAATAGCACAGATCAGGGTGAGCTGCAGCTCAGACACGATCATGGGGATGACTTACCGGCGCCTTTCCTCTCCGTGCGTCAAGTTCTGAATCCTCTTCGGCCCCTCGCCAGGTAGCCGCACTGCAACCCGGCGTCCCGGGTTTCGGCACCACTTTGCGGCGAACACCCTCCGACCAGCAGAGGAAGAAAACCACCACAACGAAGATTCTTCTTGGATCGCACTTTATTGGAGAGCCTCTCGGTTGACTGATGGGCGTTGATGACGAGGGGCAAAGAGCGGGCTTGTTCAGCGGCCTTTTATAGTAAGCAGGGCGGTATGACAGCTCGGGATTGGATGCTGACAGCCCGCCACAAGCAAAGCCACGGGATTGGCTCGGGAGAGTTTAAATTGACGCGCGAATTGACGCGCATGCGCAGCCTCGGGATGGCTTGCGCGCCAAAACATTTCCTCAATGGAGCAGTTTGACAGGCGGCTCCAGGAAGTCGGCGCCATTTTGTAATGGCGCTGACCGGCTCCCTGCAATTTTATCCTTCCCCAAGAAAGCCAAAGGCAAAATGGGTCTAATGACTTGATCAGGATCCCCATAAGCTAAGCTAGGATCCCCATATCTAAGCTAGAGGCCCAAGGTGGATTGGAAGTGGTCCAGGATTCTCATAACACAGTGGCTGTTCCAGCTTCGGTTACATAAGGAGCTTCCTAAACTCTTTTTGAATTCGTTTTGTCTTCTAAATCAAGATGACAGTAATTTAACCTTGGCAACTTCTTTCTTCTTTCCCTCTTCCCTGATCCAGAGGATGAATATATATATATACTCATATTCATATATATATATATTCATCATCACAAGAAGCAGAGGACCCTTGCCTAGCTTTCTACAGTATACTCTAAGGTCTGGCGGTTTATTGCAGTGGTTTCTATTCTGGGCCCAAGGAATGGCTCAACCACAGTAATCATATTGCAGTCTACAGTAGAGCCAAATCTCTGGCTTTCTCCTCTGTACTAGTCTGCACAGGTGCATCAGTGCAGTGTGCCAAGAATGCTCTCTTTATGCAGAGCTGAAGAGATTTCTTGCCCACTTATCATGAGCAACATTTACAACTGGGCACACACAGAGAAAGTTGCCTCAGCAAATTTTTAGTCATATTGGATTTGGGATTAAAACAATTTGGTCATGTTTGACTGTATTCTCTGTGCTTAATAGCTGATTTCTGGAATTAGCAGCACAGTAAAGAGAAACAATTGGCCTCGGTATTTCTCGAGCCTTTGTGGATAGGTTTCTTTGCTTTGTTATTTATTTAAATATCTTGACTGGCGTGTATCCACAAGCATAATGAAAACAAGTTTTCAAGGTCTTATTCACATGATAAATCATTCTGCAACAGTTCTCAGGGTATGCTGATACTTGTTGGCAGCAGAGGAGACTATTCAGTTACGTGAAGCATTTCCTAGTGATGTGTCAAGTATGTGGTGAAAATCATGACAACACCAATGTGCTACCTTTGTGTAGAGGTGGACCTCAGGATTTCTGGTTGGTCAGCATCTTGTGTGTCTCCTACAAAGCTCCACTTTTCCCATTCTCACACAGCTCTGACAGTTTCATGATTTTGTCTGATGATTCTTCCTTCCCAGGGGTAGAGAGGATTCTCTAGTACCTTATTTCAGTCCTCTCCGCCTTCTGTTCATTATACATTAGCTCCCTCAAAGCAGATAGCTAGCTATGTTTGAATGGCCATTGCCTTTGGAGGCTTCATTTTAGAGCATTTAGGAAACAATAAAAATTTAGTCAAACTTTCCTGTTGAAATGATCTGCTACATCTAAATTCTATCTCCTAAAACAACTTTCAGTTGGCTTTTTCCATTTTAACTGCTTCCACATTCAAATTCCACATTACTACAATTAACTATTGCTCGGTCACCCCTTCCTCATGTATGCAAAGGACTCCCTCTTCTCGGTTTCTGCAGTCCATAAACTCACCCTTCCCCTGGCAAACTGCTGCCATATCAATCTCTTCAAAGAGCACTTGTTACCTGCTGAAAACTCCTCTCTTATCTGGTATCTGTAACTAAGGCATTATTTCCTCCTGAAATAAAGGACCTGCCACTCGATATTATTTTGTCTTTGAAAGCTTTTCTGTCTCACTGGTGGCTTGCATGCATTCTCTCTTCCTGCCTTCTTGGACTGTCCAATGCACTTTCACACTTCTGCCCTGTTCACATGAGTTCATTCCTGGGGTTTCTATCTTTCCCCTTTTCTCTGTATTTAAATCTCATCTGTCTTTCTGATATCATATCAAACCTTGTTTCCTTTGTCAGGATTTTCCCTGAACATCCAATATTAAATGCCCTCTTCTGCTCTCTGCCCTCCTCCTGGCATTTTGGTCTACACACCATTCCAAGAACTAATTAGTCAGGGCCTTCTGTTGTTTGTTATCATTTCATTTATATTATATTATCTCCCTGAATACCTCCCATGCTTCCTGAGCGCCCAAACCACCAAATCAACTATTTAACTTTATATTTCTGATTTTTTTTTCAAAATGGCAGCATTAGTAATTGGCTGATATTTATCGATGATAATTTATTTATTACTATTGCTGCAAAATGGACAATAGTTAAGAAAAAAATAGTACAGATACCCATACATTGAATTATAGTCATGACCTTCATTATTTATAGTCAGATGAACTGTGAGTACAAGCAGAATTTTCAATTGTATGTACTAGGATGACAAAAGCCTAGTGCCTAGCATAACTGAAAAAAAAAGGAAAAAGGCAATTAAAATAAGCTATTATTTTACTAGTTACAATGCATATAAAGAAATTTAAATGGATAGGATTTGAAGAAGACTTTAATATTTTGTTGGTGGCCAGGGGACTTTATTTCTAAAATAATGGCAAAAGTTGGAAAGAAAATATGACATTCTCAACCATTAGTCCAAAGAAATGGTAAAAGTGTGATAATGTGGGTAAAATTCCATGTTTGTAAAAAAATAATAAATGATTGCATATGTGGCAATGTGGAAATTTATAAACAAAAATACAGAAGTAGATCTGATATTATGTATATTTTTACCCTGGAGTATCACATATGCTGTGATACTCTGTTTTTCTGCCAATTTTGCTGACACCTCTCCTGGATTTACAAGCTCAAACACACAGCTATAAATCTGCTTGTATTAGGTCAGCAGCCTGTTTTACTCTGTCTGTCTCTTTCACAAAGTAAATAAAATGTGTGCTGTTAATTTTTTTTAGCTGTTACCATGGAAATTTCAATTGCAATGTTACTAATGGCTTGTGTTTTTAATTAACAGATCATTTGATTTTTATAAATATGTGCATGACCTTCTTAATATCATTTTAATTGATTTTGTTTAAATAGCTTTATTTCTAAAACTGCAATCAATATGGTTCCTAGAAAAAGGAAGCAGAGTAAAAGTACTGGACGTAAGCCATTTTACAAGATGTCTTTCTGTTTAATCAAATTATTTATTAAGAAAGATGAACTTTTAATTATGCTCATTCAATTATATTTTCCAGCATGCTAAATTCGTTTCAGTCTTATGGTTATGAAGCACACTTGCCTGGATCATTCCAAAGGCTGTCTCAAACATATGTTCAAGAAGCACTTGCAAAGCTGATTGACTACTGGTAATGAGAACATATGAAGTAGATTATTTTGAAAATTTACTTTTATTCCAGGTCTTACTTATTTTCATAAGTAGACTTGTCTTAAAATTTTCCTTGCTTACATAAAAATGGTTGGGTCGATATTAGAAAGAAAATACACAGGAAACGTCAAATCTGATGAAAAATTCTGTTTTCTTAATTTCTTTTAGTTGTGCATGTTCCATTATGATGGAATTCAGTATTTGTGGAGGAGGCTAGAGACAACTAATTGTCAGTTGCAGGAAAGATGAGATGCCTAGAAAATGATTCAACATAAATGTCTCACCATTTCCTGGTTGTTGAAGCTCCAAAATTTCCCTCTGCTAAATTAAATTATTGAATCTAAGTCAGGACTGTGCAGGGAAGAGAGAGAAATTTGGAAGGACAGCAAAGAAAAGGATCTATCGCGTGATTTTTGGAAAATACATCGGCCAGCTCCTCTGGTTAATCAATACAGTACAGTACTCTGTGGATGCAAACGTGGTGCAGAGGGGTGATGAAAGGGACTGGAAAGTGCTAGAAAATCAAATGAAGCTGATGCATTCTGCAGACTGAAATGAATTTTTTTGAGCTAAAGGATCTTTGGAAAATGCGAATCTGAAAGAAGCAACTTTTTTTTTTTTTTTACTCTGAGATGTACTGCTAAACATTCTTTTAATATTCTAAATACCTATGTCATAGAAAGTTTTCCTAGCTTAGAATCTATTCATTGACAAAAAAAAAAAAAAAAAAAAAAAAAAAAGAGACATTAAGCCAAAAAAGTTCATAGACGAGGCTTACACAAACATTGCTAAGTAAAGAAAGCCAACCTGAATGGGATATACAGGATGATTTTAACCAAATATAACATTCCTGAAAGGAAGAAACTATAGTGATAACTAAACCATGTGGGTGAAAAGAGTTCAAAGGGAATGAAGCCAGGGCTGAGCAGCTGGAGGCAAGGACGGTTTTAGGGTGCTAAAATTATTCTATATGAAACTGTAATGTTAAACTCATGGTCAATAGGCATTTTCTAAAATAATAGAACTATAAGATACAGTGTACACATTTAGTAAAACTGTGGACTATAGCTAAAAATAATGAATCAATATTCATTTACTAATTTTAATTAATATGTCTGATTCATGTAAGAAATTAAGGATAGGAACTCTGCGGATGGGAGAGTATATGGAATTATATGTACGATCTCCTCAATTATGTTATAAATATTTAAAACCAGTCCAAAAAAGTCTAATTATTTTTTTAGTCTCATATGTTTAATTCAAACTACTAAAAAATTTAAAAATTAAGCCCAGAGATATGGCTCTACAGCAAAGAGCACTGGTTGCTTTTTCTGAAGACTCGGGTTTCATTCCCAGCACCCACATGATGGCTAAAAATCATATGCAGTTCCAGTTCTAGGGGAATCCAACACTCTCTTCTGACCTTCATGGGGGAACTCAGATTAATGCAAGCAATGCACTCACTCATACACATAACATAAAACTTTTAAAGTTTCTCCTCTTTAAAAAACAAAACAATAATTAAAATTAAAACGACATTTTCCCGCTAAGGACAAAGACCAGTTGCCTTTGCAGAATAAAGACAAATGTTTCTGTTTTCACCTGAATATTAAAAAGTTATCAAGCATGTATTTTGTTTTACCATTCTCTTACGAGCTCAAAATGACTGTTCTATAATGTAAGTCACTACAGTTTCTTCTGGGATGACGATCCATGTGTAATTTCATAAGTGCTAAGTTGTCCTAGCCATTGAAATCCCAGGGAGTAGGAGATTAAGACTATCATAACCTTGAAAATCTTTCAGTGTGTGAATCCATGAAGTACTGTGAATTCTTTGAAATGACTGGTTTTGTTTAAACTATAATTTTCTAGTACCTGAGGTCAGAGGAAGAGAAAAGGAAGGCTTTCCAGGCCAGAGAGCTCTATATTTACAGCTTGATGAACCTTGTAACTGATGAGACCCACGTTGACCTTGATCTCCTTGACATTATGGTCTCTGGTTGTTTCTAACAACCCCAGATGCTCCTGCTTTAAACTTTTCTCCTCCTTCCTGACCCTTTTCTGCAACTCTGGAAAGGTCTGGTGTGACTTACTTTCCCATACTGTAACTGGAATTAATTCTTTACTCATATATTTCCAACTGACGCTGTAAAGTGTTTCCTGCCTTTCCTAGATCAGTTCTTTGAAAGATCACCTATAATGCTTAAATTCATATTGTAAAAAAGAAATTAATATAAGATTACCAATTATAAAGTTAATACATTGATATCTAGGTTTCACTACAGCCTATCATTATATAAGAAGTAAATGTATTTTTAAGTTATTAAGTTATACTTATTCACTGCTATAATGCCAGACTGTCTAACATGATTTTGATTTCAAATATCATATTTTTTTGACCATATAAAATATGCACAAAACTCTTCAAGTTGCACTGTTTTGCCAAATAGTGATTATATCATACAAGCTAGTAAATATTAAAATTTA
Source organism: Eospalax fontanierii (assembly GCA_035773235.1). Taxonomy (NCBI): domain Eukaryota; kingdom Metazoa; phylum Chordata; class Mammalia; order Rodentia; family Spalacidae; genus Eospalax; species Eospalax fontanierii. The sequence goes on from CM069534.1 coordinate 24,979,530, forward strand.
AAATGCTAAAAAACAAACAATATTTGGCATCATAACTAAAGAGGAAATGTGATCATTTATAATTATTTCTACATATAATTGCATTATAATTATGTAAATAAATAATTGGCTTTAAGTAGGTATATATATATATATTTGTAATACTTTACTACTATGACTTAATATAGTCAAATTACAAAAAGAAACAAAGAAAGCACCACAGTGTACTAAACAGAGGGCATATCACAAGGCATCAATCTGGCATTGTTCATCCAGTTGCCATTTACTGAAGTTACATAACCTAAAATTATTTATGTGTTTGTTGTGTGTGTGTGTGTGTGTGTGCCCTGTATGTGTCCTGGTGTCATGGGCAAGTTAGAGGATAGCGTGCAGGGGTCTCTTCTCTCCTTTCACCCCGTAGGTCCTGGCCATTAAACTCAAGTCACCAGTCCTAGCCACAGTCACACTTACCTGCTGAGCAATCTCACTCTCGTAAAATTCTTAATACTGAAAAAATGGTTTAAACTGACAAGACAAAAATTCTTTAAAGAATTTCTATTTCCTAAGGAAATGCATATTCCTAGGTAGTATTTTATTTCCAGTACTTTAGCAAGATCACCCTTGTCTTGCTGGAAAACTGACATCAGTTTATAAGTTCTCCTGTCAAAGAAGCAGCAGTTACCTCTGCAGTCAGTAGTTTCTGGGACTTTCATCAAAAAGATTTTTGTGCACAAACAACAGTCCTCTTAACATGAGGTTTTAGAAAGGTATAACTGCAAATCATCCTCCGCAAAGTACAAATGTAGTTATGGACCTTTAATTTCTTCTTTCATTGTTTGCAACTGAAATTTCATTAGGTAGATCAAAAGCAAAGCAATAATAAAAAGCTATTGTTTCCAAAGCAGAAAAAGATTTTCCTAATAGGTATTACACAAAACCACTCATCCTTGTGACTGACTTTTCTATCTACAAGTATAGAGTTATTAGAATATTAAATTAGTACACAGCAGAGTGAAGAAAAAAACACGTAGATAACAATGCTGGAGCAGAATAACAGATATTTGGAATCAACAGCCATGGTGAGAAGCGGTGGAGAGAGGAAAGGAAAGCCTGCTATCGATGATGTGACGGGGCAGGGAACACAAAGGCAGTCTACAGTGACAGTGCGGGCTGGTCTCTGGGAACTTCGAAAGTAATGGGAGAGGAAGAATGCAAAACTGTGGCTGCCTCTAAGTGGGAAAGTTCTCCTCTAAGTGGGAAAGTTCTCACAACGTGAAAGGAATGTTTGCTGATTTTGTCTTGTTCTGTGCTTTTACTAGTAACTCTGAGCACATAGGGAATAAGCCAGCATTAAAACAACATTATCTTGGGGCTGGAGAGATGACTCAGTGGTTAAGCACACTGGCTGTTTCTATAAAATATCCTGGGTTCAAATCCAAGTACATGGTGGCTAACAACCATCCCTAACTCCAATTCCTGGGGATCTGACTGTCCTCCGAGGGAGGACTTACATACATGCAGGCATAACACTCATACGCATAAAAAATAAAAACAAATAAATAAATACATTTTTTAAAACTACATTAACTCTTATTAACAATCTAGGCATTCAGAAACACACCAAGTGTTCATTCACTGTAATTCAAAGATTTTTTTAACCATTCTTTTTTTTAAAAAAAATTAATTTAACTTAATTTTTGCATCAGATATCTTAATATTTTTTTTTTTGTATATGGGAGTATATTGCCTGCATGTATGTAAGTGCACCATTGCCATGTAATGCCTTCAGAGGTCAGAAGGGAGCATTAAATTTCCCTGGAACTAGAGTTACAGAGGGTTACTAGCTTTCCTGTGAGTGGACGCTACAGCAGAGTGGGTAACGGATACAGGAAATATATTAGGCAGCAAGATATTCCTTGAGTTGTATAAGCAGATAGTTTGTTGTTCCAACTATTCTACCAGTTTCTAGGCTGAGACACACAAGATTAGATATACCTTTGAGAGACTGTGGATCAGACTGTACTCAAAGCTAACCAATAAATAAGCCTATCTTCTTAGATCTTCTTTTTTAAATTTTTATTATTTTTATTTTCTGCATATGATTGTATTACCTGCATGTAGATAGGTGCACCTGTGTCATACAGTGCCCATTAGGTCAGAAGAGGGTGTCAGAACCTCTGGAACTGGAATCACAGATGGTTGTTAGCTGCCATGTGGGTGCTGGGAAATAAACTTGTGTCTTCTGCACGAGCAGCCAGCAGTCTTAACCAGATGCTAAGCCAGTGCTGTAGAGCTTCTTAAAATATTATTTCAGCATAGAAATGAATATAAATATTTTATGGAATGTGTGTACATTTGGAAATCTCAAGTTAGGGTCCTCATCAGAGGATTACCTAGAACAGTTTGCTAGAAATCAGCCCATAACAAATAGGGACTCCACCAAAAACCTGTCTCAACATCTTATATCTCCCAGAATCCTGAGTTCTACGCTTGGATCAGGTGCCTCTCGGAACTCTCTCTCTCCCCTGGTGTTTTAACATTTTGCTTTCAACTTTTATTGAAGGCCTTTACAGGAAAGAGCCGCATGAGGCCCATTTCTGCATTTACTGTGAAATTGGTATAAGGACATTGTCCATTAAATTACTCAGTGTTCCCTACCTAAGACCCACATGAGAACTTGCTCAGAGCTTAGTACCAGGAATAAAATGTGCCTTCCCTGAGAAAGTAGTAAAATTTTCTTCTTTTCTATTAGTGAGAATGAGTTATGTAACCCACTCTTTCTTTCTTCCTGGCTTTTCTGTTCTTTGGCTTTAGATGTCAAAAATCATATGGAGAGTTTTTGATGTATAATCGCACATGATGTGTTAATGTTTAAGGTTGGCATACTTGCTTCTTTTTCCTTTCTAAATTTATGTATATGTATGTGTGTGTATGCTACATGTTTCAGAGTACCAGGAAAGAGAGAACAGGGCATTGCATCCCCTGGAGCAAAAGTAGGTTCTGGGAACCCATTGGGTACTCTGAAAGAACAAGTGCTCTTAATTGCTGAGCAGTTTCTCCATCCCCTTTTCTTTTTACTTAACCTTTATTTTTCTATTTTGCTCTATGATTGTTGTATAAACCTTTTTCATATTTTATTTATTTTTTATGTGTATGAGTGTATTGCCTCCATGTATGTCATGCAAATAAATCTTGTAGAAGCCAGCTAAATTAAGTAAAAGAAAGACATTAAGTGTACTAATGTCAAATGTACAAATATTTTGCTTTACTTGATACAAACTTTTGATAATTTTTACATTTCATTTTTCAAGTTACTGTTGTAACCAATGTAAGATAGGCACATTGGTAAATATATAATTAAGTGTTAATTATAGACCCTTGGCACAATTTCATAAGTATAAAGTCATAAGGGAAAAAAATTCTAAGGGACACGGAATCATCATATCCACAATGAAAATCAGTTCATTTGTTCATTGTCTTAGGAAATCCCAGTATTCATTCAACAAACATTTGGTGGTACCAGCTTTGTAGAGGCAGCAGCTGGGTCACTGGAGAATATAAGCGTGGATTAAAAAACTGGATCACCCTGAAGGAATTTATGGCTTAGCAATTAAAAGCCAAGGTGTTTACCCTCCTGCTTAATGGCAGGAATGAGGTATTTCTTGTCCTTCTTGTCTAGCAACATCCTATGTACCTGTGCCAAGATTTTTCCCTTTTTCTTTTGAAGTTGGAAAAGACAACCTAAAAAGAGAAAATAAAATTTTGTTGCCAGGCAAATTTGTCATGGGAAGACGTAAACTACAAAAGATGATTAACAGGTAGGTTTCCTTCACTAACATTATTTTCCGAAAAGGACTATGGAATGAAACGAAATCCTCAGCCTGGCGATGCTGATCTGCAAGTGGCTATGAAGGGACAAGGTTCTTTGTTTTCTTGTTTTGCAGTTTTAATGTGAGCAATATTTCTTGAAAATAACACTTCCTTAAAGGCAGAAAAAAATTACAGACTGTTCTATGTAGGCTGACAGTCTAAACATTTTATCAGTGACTTAAGCCCCCACACAGGAAGTTTGGTCATGGGAATATTTTCACAGCTTGCCATCAGCCTTTCCAGAACTGAGGGGTGAAGTTTGCCACAATCATTTGCTTTTCATATTCGCCTGGCTCTTTTTTGTAAAGTGAATAATGCCACAGTCTGGAAACCAAGTCTGGGGTGAGCACTTTGCCTAGAGATCTGTTTAGATTAGTTGCAGGCTTCCCAGCTCTTGGTCATTGAAGGTCACTTGGTTGATAACTAAAATTTCAATTGGAACCTTGTCATATAATCAGGATTTAAAGCCCAGCTGAGATTTGTCTCTCCTGTGAAAGGGGAGGTTGTTTTATGATTAGCTTCGGAATGTTAAATTAGGTGTTGGCAATTATGAGCCATTTTCATAGTTTAAATTGCACTAGAGAAACAGCTGTCCAGAAGAGCAAAGGCAGGTTAGAAAAAAATAGTCTGAGTTCTCCTACGTTCTGATTCCATTAGGTTTGAATAGTTTTGCTTTTACTGTTAAACCCTAGACATCACACTTGACCACTCTGAGAAAGAATAGTTTGGGTATCCTTTAACCGATTCTCAAGAGCAAGCACCTTATTATAGACAGCTTTTGAATGTGCCACTGGAAAATGATTTGCATAAAAAGACATTTTGTAAATGACTGAAATGCTTTCCAATTTATTTTCAATATTTTTTTCCTTCCAACCATCCTCATGTTTTCAGAAAAAAAGCCTACTGATGACCCATGAAACTGTGTCCTAAAATGGACACCGTTCAATAAATTCTGCTATCATTACAAATGAAGGAGCTTCAGTATTTTAGAGCAAGAGAGAATTGAACAAAAAGATGCCTGATAAGATAGTCAAGAAACTGTGAATACATTTCAGAGTCATTAATGTTCTTTTGAGCCAAATGAAACATTCATTTCTTTCCCTACAGAGACTACTCTGGGATAGGCTTAGTATATTGAACCAGCACCCACCTGAATTAGGTAACAAAGACCTAATTCACCCATCTGCCTAAAACTTGAAATAGCTGCTTTTAGGACACTGGACATCAGGCAGTAGAGGAAATAAACCTAAAGAGATGCATTCACAACTGCACCCAGCTTCCTGCTCTGAGAGAGCTTCCAGGGTGACATACAGGGAAGAGGAACACATGCTGGCCTGGCAGAGTTCTTGATATATGGACAAAGAGCTGGGAGTCTGGGGACAAGTGAGAAACCACAGATAGTGAGCCAGAACACTGGAGAAAAGAAATGTGTACAGACAGAAAAAGCAAAAATCTGTCCAGGGCTTCCCTAAAGTAGTATGGAACATGATAACTACTAACATAAGAACTAACATAGGAAACTACTAGCCACTAAGAAAAAACCTTCTAAGAATACACGGAAGAAGGATACGTAGAACCCACACAGTGGTGGGAATGCAGCCTGTCCAGTCGAACCAATCTGAAACCCTTATAAGGGTTTCAGGTACAAGGTAAAAAAAAAAATCTCAAAACCAGCTTTCCTTAGAAATAGAGACTAATTAGTCCAGGAAAACATTATTCTGGTCCAACCTAATTTATTTTTTGACACAGTGTTTTCCTATGTAGCTCAGGATTAGTCTCCAACTGATGTCCCCTGCTCAGTCTCCCAAGTGTCAGGATTATAGCTATGCAGGACCACACTCAGCTCCACACAACAATTCTTAACAGCAAGACCTGGAAACATCATACTGTTTCCAAGATATTTACACTCGGAAACAAAATTTAACAATGTTTACAAGAATAAAAATAACTTAGGTTTTCCTTCCAGCTCTGCCACTTACCTGCTACAGTACCACAAAAGTCACTGCACTCTGAAGCAGGGTTCCTGTCCTTCATTACTGTTCCCCCTATCCAGGGACATTTTTCTTCTCATACTTATTCAAAAAACATGGAGAGCTAGGGCATGCCTTTAATCCCAGCACTCCAGAATCAGAGGCAGGTGGATCTCTGTGAGATTGAGGCCAGCCTGGTCTACATAGTGAGTTCCAGGCCAGCTGTGGCTACAGGGAGATCCTGTCTTGAAAGAATCCCCTCCCCCCAAAAAATGGAGAAATCAAGTTAATAGTGTGCTAGAAGCTTCCTAGCCGGTTAACTTTTCATAGTGCTAGAAGGTCTAGAAGATACTAGATAGGCTTACCCAACTATAAATTTTGTAAGTTATAATAATGATTGGCCAGGTAAGATATGCCCATTGGTGCAATAGTGGCTTGAATGTTGTGGGGATAGGCAACCACTTTCTGATTAGACTCAAGCCTGCTCTACAGGAGTGAGATTATGCCTGGTGCTTTAAACAGGTGCTTAAAACATATTATGTTTTACTAAACAGACATAATATCAAACTACCTTCAAAACAGTTATCTTTATACCCACCAATTAGTGTGGTTTTCAGTATCATCTTAGGAGCTTCTTTTTCAGTGGACAGCTGTTAATGCAAAGACTGACAACTGGTCAAAGTACAGGGGACAGTGACTGTGGAGTGCTTGGCTCTACATGGGACATCGTAAAGGGGGAGACAGAATGATTTGAAAAGCCAGATGTTGGGGAGAGATGTTGTGAAACATCTTCTGGACATGACACAGTCAATGCATTCATGAACTCACTGCAACTGTGGTTATCTACAGGAGACCTGCACAAGACTGGGCCTGTCAGTCTTTCATTATGGAAAAAGAAAGGGCTCATGAGGTGCCACACCTCCTTGAGGGACTTCTAAGAGTTAATGGCAGCTGGAAGAAGGAGGGGTCACCTTCTTAAAGGGTGCAACCACTGATAAGTTCTTGTTGCTCTGGTAAATAACCTCCCACACATGCTCATGCAGGTAACCCCAACCAAACTCAGTCGGGACACAAACATACACACACACACACACACACACACACACACACACACAACATGAAAGTAGGAAAAGGACTTGTGGGAAAGAAGATGAGTTTCAGTGCAAGAAGGAAGGTAGATTATGGCAGAGGATAAAGGGGGAGGGAAGGACTGAAATTTATTGCATACATGTATAAAACTATATATGAATAAAATAAATATTTAAGAAGATTAATAAATAAAAGAGAGCATAGCATCAGTAAGTGGTGAACAGCTTACCAAACTGGGTGTTTTAGCTGTGTACGGTCAGTACAGGTTGGTTAGACTTAAAAAAAGTTGTTGAAGAGCGTGAAATATGACCAGGACTCTGAAGAAATTTATAGTCTAGTCATTAAATCAAGGGAATGTGATGCAGAGATGCATGGATGGGCATCACATTACAAAGAGCAATTTAAATTAGCATTCCAAGCTAATAAACATATGCACCGGGGATAATTTTTAATAATAAAATTAAATAATATTTTCCATACAAAGGACATTTTGGGTATCTTATACCTTTTAATGTCTTAAACTTTTCATCCTATAATAACAAATCTAATGTTACTAAAACAACATTTGGAATAACCTCTTTTAACCTCTCCAGAGTACATTATCCCCGTTCACTTTTTCAACATACAATTAATTTTTTTAGAGACAGAAATTTTGAGTAGATTTAATTGCTAAAATAACTACCTAGAAAATGGATATAACCTTCAATTATGAACTATGATCAAAGAGAGCCTTTTCATTTCTCACATTGTTTCATGAAATGACTTTCATGCCCTCATCACCTTTTAAGTAACTTTGACACAACATTTTATTTTCCATCACTGATAAAATTCTTTCAGCTGAATGCAGTTTAATGAGACAAACCTTTTAGTCGGTTCTATAGTATGGGAAAGAGGGTGCCAGATGCAAAATGAAAATGGTCTTGATGTCATTCTTAAGTTTTGATTCAATAGTTCAGACTGACTTTATGAGATCTCTATAAAGATAAAGGTGGTTTGCCGAAGCTTTTTCCAAAATCTGTGTCAAGGGAACATATCTTGTCATTAATTCACTGACAAGATATGACTCTTTCTAATAGATTAGAAAACCAAGAAGATCTCATTATTAGACCATTCTCAAAATCTTTGCTTAATTTTTCTCTGAATGAATTAACTTCTGGAAGTTGAAAATGAGGAAATTAGACAAAGAATTTAGAAGCCATAGATTATCAATCATAAGTCTTCATCTTCAATATTGTTTATCGGAAGACTAATAAAAAGTCAGGCATGTTGGCTCATACCTGCAGTCCCAGCATCCATATTGTGAGGATCACTTTAAGATTAGCCTGAGTTATACTGTGAGAATATGCCTTAAAAACATGAATAGAATTTTATTTTGACACATTTCTTTTTTTTTCTAAGACTATTTGTTGCACAATATTCTATCAAGTTAAGGACATTTTTTAGCCACTTAAATATCCATAGAGATTGAACCGTGTATTCTAACCTGAAGCATTTCAATCTTTGAGTAAAGAAACTTAGTCATAATCAGAAGTTTAAGCACATATTTATACATGAAAAGAAAAAAGTTAACTTTAATTCATTGTATCTCTGTAATCAAGTTTAAAGAAACTTCTAGGGGATAGAGAGAAGGGTCTGCGACTAAGAACATACTGGTCTGAGTTTGGTTCCCAACACCTATATTGGGCAGCTCAGAATCACCTGGATTTCTAGCTTCAAGGAATCTGACACCACATATGATTAAAAATAAAATAAATCTTTAAAACAGAAAATTTTAACATATATCATCTTATACCTGAATTTTTTACTTTCAGCTCTTTCTACATATTTGGAAACTTTTTGGTCTTGGTAACAGAAGGTGGGAGTTTCTGTAGCCAGAAGTGTGGATGCTATTTGTTAGGTTATATTTCCAACTTTCAAGACTTTAGTTAAGGAAATTTGGTTCCATATGATTGTTGCTCATAGCCTTCTCATGTTTAGCTTCAATGCAATCTTAAATTGCATGATGAAATCTTGGTATATATGTACCCTACTCAGAATAGTCCCAGAGACTAGGATAGAAAATACTTCAAAGTTAGAAGAGCAGTAATAATTAGGTAATCAATAATTAGATAATCAATAAATACTGACTGGACCTTAACATATGTAATATGTTTAATTACACCATCAACTAAGGTGGATAGACAACAGAGCATCAAAAGATACTAAAATCTCTGCATTGCAAAGCTAGCTCATTGAATATGTGACCACTAGAAGTGATTTCCTCACTTAGACAAATGGTATCAACATCACTAGCCATGAAATCAACATCTGGAAAGCAGACTAGCGGAATACAGTGGGAACTCGATGCTCCTGGGGGCATATGGAATTTGGAAAAGACAGGATCTATAGAGGAGGAGGTTTGGCCTCACTCTGGCTGGAATACCATAGACATGACTCACTCGGTAGTCAAATGAGGCGCCTGGAATGCCACATTAATCTGAGGGAGAGCCTCTCCCCTCATTCATTTTCAGGGCCAGACTTGCCCACTCTTGTCTGTTTTTCTTCTTCATTTCCTTCTCTTCTGTTTTTCTGCCCTGCTTCCATCAGTGCTTTACTTCATGCTAATTCCAATTTCTATGAAATTCCTCCAAAGCACTCGGCACTTGAAATTTGGAAACCAGCTCCTAAATTCCTAATGCTTGAATCAACTTTAAAATTCTTGCTAGTTTATTTTAAGAGTTAGAACATACTAGGACTTCAAAATTTTTGAAGCATCTCTACTATCAATTTTGAGTTGGAAAAAATATGCTTTATTCTAATAACAATGAAGATCTATTTAATTTTCCTTCACACTATTTTAAGAAAGTCTAGGTCAGACTGATGAGGGGGCACATTTTTCTGGGAACGGGTCTCATACTTTGCATGACATTCTTATAGATTCTTTAGTCCCCTTAAAATGATAGAAACCATGGCTCCAGGTACCTCCTTAATTCAATTATTAATATTTATTATACTATATTATTTGCCAAATATTATTATGCTATATTATTTGCCAAAAATTATTGTGCTATATTCTGAGAAACAAGGGTGAATAATTTTTCCCTTCCTGAAGCTTCTAGCTTCAAGGAAGCATCTAATTAGACCCCATAATAGAAACGTGCAAATTCTGTTGTAAAAGTTACTAAGTATTCTTTAAGCCCAGAAGGGTAAGAAACTAGGTATGGCGGAAGTTAAAATGAGTTCCCCCGAGTTGGCACATTATTCTTGAGTCTTAAATCTAAAGGAAAGTGTGTGCTGTGGCTCTGGCTCTTTTGGTTCATGAATGGATTAAATATAAGAACTTTAGGGGTTTTGTAGCCTAACTCAGGTCTCTCACCAGTTTTTCATAGGAAAATAGCTCATAACTGAGCTAGTTTCAGAGATTCCCCTGCCTTATGTCTCTGACTGTCTCTCTCTAGAGAATTGTTTTTAGATTTTTAGTTTTTGTTTTTGTTTCTGAACTTCCCCATGACATCGTTCTGCATTCATTTTAAACTAACTCTGTCTAGAGTGTACCTTCTGATCTACTCATTGTTTGTTCTTTTCTTTGCTGCTAATAACTCTGAGAAATTCTGCCTGGGTGGGTACAGTGGGCTACAAAGGACTGCTGGTCAGTCCTGTGCTGGGAATTCAAGTCCTCTATGTCTTACCACTGGCCAGTTGGGCCAGTCATGACAACATGAAGCCAGAGGATGCAGAAGACGACTGCTCACGAAGCTGCTGCTTTCCTGTTCTGCTGCTATTCTCGCTACTGTCGCTGACAGTGGAAAGAGTGGACTCTCCGAGGAGTCTAGCTCTTAGCAGACTTCAGAACCAGGTATACCCAACACTTGGTGTTCCTTCACATCTCTGTAGCTAGTTTTATATGTCCATCCCCAGATGAGTTAATTTTTTGTCACTGTGACAAATACCTGAGAGAACTTGAGGGATAAAAGATCATTTTTTTTGGCTCCTAGCCTCACAGTTTTCATCTAAGTTTGATTGGATGCATTGCTTTGAGCCTGAGGCAAGTAAAAATATCATGATGGAATATGTACTATAAAGGAGGCTGCTTCTCTAGCAGCAGTCAAGAAGCAAAAATTCAGGAAGAGTCCACGGTTCCTTTCAAGCCTAACCACCAGTGATTTATTTCTTCCAACCAGGCCCTAACCCCTAATTCAATTTCTCAATGGTGCCATCAAATTACAAATGCCAGATTACCCAGTTCATGAAGGCAGAGCCCTCAGATCCAATCAGTTCCCCAAAATTCCACCTTTGAACACAGTACATTTAAGTACTGTGTACATTAAGTACACAAAGCCTTTAATACAGAAGACATTTGGAGGATACTTCATAATCTGTACCAGCTAGCTCTGTATTCTACTCCTAGACACAACAACTACAACATTATCTGAGGACTGCTGAAACAGAGCTGGAAGTATATGGAGTTTACAAATCTTTATTCCTGCTATTCTTTACAAGCATTAGGCAAAGACTCATTACTGCTAAGAATTAATGTGTAGGAATGACTTTTAGAACAGACAGAATTTGGACTAATGAATTTTACTTTATCTTGTACAGAAAAGCTACTGTTTATTATAATGCAAACAAACTCAAAGATAGATAGATAGATAGATAGACAGATAAATAGATAGATAAATAGATGATTGATAAATGATAGATTAAATAGATGATAGATAAACATAGATGATGGATTAGATAGCTAAATAATAGACAGATTAGATAGATGATACATAGAGTAGATAGATAGACAATAGATTAGATAGATTACATGGATAGATGATTGATAGATAGATAGATAGATAGATAGATAGATAGAAAGGAAGGCTCACTTGATAACAAAAACTAATACGCTCATCATCTACCTTCCACAAGGAAAATCAATGGCACGATTCCAATCTGATCTTAAAGCATGAGAACCAGAGAAGCTTGTGGTTTAAGCCTAAATCCAAGGGCAAAAAAAAGGACTGGTGTCCCTGTTTAAATAGGCAGAAGTAAACAAGGGAAAACACACCTTTCCTTGGTTTCTGTCCTATTCAGGCCCTCAGTAGACTGAAAGGTGTATACACCTTTTAACTGAATCAACAGACACAGATTCTTTTTGGCAGTAATCCCTTTCTGAGACACCTAGACATCAGATCTCAATCTCCTAAATGCATTTTCACCATTACCCTGAAGTTCTCTCCTGTTTTGTCTTTCTTACTTATCCACCAGTATGGTGAAACTCAGTGAAGGACGAATTTTCTGGTTCTTCCTATTTATATTTGAGAAGAATTTAGATTTGAGATCTCCTTCATAGACACACTCAGAAACAATGCTTAGATCTGGGCAGCTCTCAACCCAACCAAGTTGGCACACAAACTTAATCATCACATATATTTTAGAGAACAGATCAAGAGACACCTTGCTGTAAGATCAAAAGGAAGATGGTTAAAGATGCTTTCTGTAGTCGGAAGCCAAATGGCAGGGGGAATAGATGATCTATTCCCAATGTCGTTTTCGTTCTTTGAATAATCATGGAGGGCCATGGAAAGACATTGGATTAGAAATGGGAAAAGAGCAGATGAGAAGTTATATAGCAAGTTCTGACCAGCCACAGCAGCAAACATTGTTAAAGAGGACAGTGAGACTCAAGACAAAATCTATCCAGTGGTATTGATGGCCTGCTGGATTCTGAATAAATGTACAGTGGAAATGTTTGCCTTCACTATAAATTTCCCATCTTAATATTCAGCATGAAAGACGAATAATATCAGGAAAAGATGTTTATAAATAGGAAGAACCAGAAAACTCATCCTTCACTGAGTTTTACCATAGTGGTGGCTAAGTTAAGAAAGACAAAACAGGAGAGAACTTGTGTTCTCTCAAAGTGTGAACAATGAATGGACCTTGACAACCCAGGGGAGTTAATATGCTGTCTCTAAGCAGATAGGAAGAGGGGAAAAAAACGATCTTTGAAAGACAAAAAAAGTGGAGTGCAAGGTGAAGTATAGAGAATGACAGTGAGACACAAGCAAAGATGGAGCACACCTCCTGTCTTGCCCTAAAAACTAGAGGAATCACAATACTCCCCGAAGAATAGATGAGTAAGAACACAGGGCTGAGTGGAAAAGAAGATAAACTTAGCGTTGCCTAGCTGTGATGACACACCTAAATGGGAAATTTCCCTGAACTATTAGAAACACACATTCCATAAAATAAGAAAAACTACTGGGATGCAAGTCAGACTGTTGTGTTTTTAGATCTCAGAAACTTCTGGACTTACAGGTTGGCTTGTCATTAAGACCATCTCCTCTAAAGCATCTAGTTTCCCCAATCATTTCCAATTCCACAAACTAAAACTCTGACCACCTAGAATAAATAAGACAGAATGCAAGCATGCAGAACTTAAGCTGCAGTAAAAAGTCACAGGTGGCATTCAGGACACTTATCATCTTTGCAAGTTAATTTTGCCATTAACTTGAAGAGCAGCAGTACTGAATTTCTGTACCTCAACAGTGATTCACAGACACTGGGGTCAGTGGTGGACTGGAGTGTGAGGTGAAAGAAGAGTACTTTAGCAAGGGCTTAAATCATTCTCTGGATCTTCCTGGAGGACGTATGAAGATGCTATGACAAACTCATAATTTGTAACCATTAGTATATTTGTAACTATAAACAATATAATTACTAGAAAATATCCCCATCTTCAAGAACCTAATGAAGTTAATTCTTCTTTAGAAACGTACACTTTCCTTTTCTCTTCAAAGGATGATCATGCTCATCCTACTGCAAAATAATTTATTCATCATAAGTACATATGTATTAGTAATTTATGGCTTACAAATATTGTCTCTGAGGCTCTTTTCTTATCCATAGCACTGTGTAAATTTTCTTTATTGGGCCAGATCCATGTTCTATACCTGCTAATTCTGAGGTTAATGGGGAAGGAGGGAGGGATGAAAGGGAGAGAGTGAGAGCGAGAGCGAGAGAAAGAGAGAGAGAGTTTTGTATGAAACAACAGTCCTTCTTTCTGTCAGAGATTTTTCTCTCCATACATGATAATAACAACTCAGCATAACAAAGTTTTATGTTTCGTGGTTTGAAGAATAAACACTTACAGTCCAAAGTAGGATAGCATACTGATTTAGTGAATTGTTGACTCTCGTGTTATTCCTTCCATTCAAAGCACAGGTGAAATGTCTTAAAGCAAGGTTAGTGTCCAAGATTATAGGCCTCACTTATCACTTTCTTCACTAAGTATTGTAGGAAACAACACTATCCAAAGCTCAGTGATATGCCATCCAATCTCCAAGGACATATCTTTCCAGTGATGACCAAGCACAGGTGTTTTTCACTTAGATTGCAACTTGAAATGCTTTCCCAAGAGTGACCAACTCCTTGCAAGAATATTTAGAGTACAGTGTGTCCCAGGAACACAACACCTGTTACTCACTTGTTTAAATGTCTCACGAAGGGGACAGAGAAAAAAATAGTTTCTCTCCATGTCTGGGAACATACACAAATTTAGCATACAGTTCTTTTTTGGCCTCATCCAACTTTGAATTACCTTAAGAAAGGCCATAGGATATAATATCTTGAAGTTGCTCTTCACATTCCAATTTATTCCATAAAATGACTGAGAGCAGGTGGTGGCCCAGAAAAGGGATGAAAAGGAAGGAGAAAAAAAGAAATGAAAAACACAATAGAAGCTGATGTTTTAAATCCAAGCAAGAAACTGGGATGGAAAAGTAACCTCAGTCAACTTCTTCTTACTGCTGTTTGCATTGCTATGTATTTGGTGATCTAATTCTATTTAATTCTGGGGCATGTGAGACCCAGGTAACTGCTTTTAAACATTGAAAACCCCCACTCCACATGTGAAAATGTTGTTGATCAACTCTCCTTAGGAAGTAGACTGATTTTAGTTTAGTTTTCTTATATTTTGAGATGATCGTAGTCTAAATATTTTAATCATGCCACCAACCAGTCTTTCTCTCACAAACATCATTCCAGAAACATTTGTTCAATATCACCTTCTTAAGCGCTTTGTTATGTGTAGTCATGGATGTTGCTGAAAACCTAGGCACAGCAGAGTCATGTAGAAACCATTGCTGTACTGATTTAAATTGAATCATGTTCTTCAAATTTTTATTTTTTATCTTTGTGCGTGTGTATTATGTTCTTGATAAGTATGGACACGTGTGTCATGGTGCACATGTGAAGGTCAGAGAATGACCTGGTTTGTTGGTCTTCACCTTCCTACCACCTCTGGGGACTGTCCTGTCTCTGCCTCCCATCTCTGCATGGGAGCGCTGAGATCACAGATGTGCTTTACTGCTCCCATCATTACATGCGCACTTGGGATTCAAACTCAGGTCTTCATACTTGCAGGACAAATGCTTTCACCCACTGAGCTGTTTCCCAACCCCCTGAACCATGCTCTTGCTATGCTTTAATCTATTATAGGATACACAGAAATAAGCACTGCCAAAGCACGTGTGTGTGCATGGGCATGCACAGTGGAGTGTGTGGGCTCACACGGATACATAGGCTTGTCCACCACAGTGCTCGGACAAAGCTGTGGAGATTGGACACTTGCACCTTTCTGAGTTCCCTTACAGTATTATGGTGAAAAACCTGCCGACACACTTTGAATTACTATGACTTGTATACCACTGTTTATTAATATCCACTTTGTGAATCGTTTTCCAGGCTTCTGGAACTCATCTAAGAATTGCAGACATATTCATAAGAAGAGAATTCAAGGTCAGCTGTCAGTATTAAGTTAGTGTTCTATTTATAAAATTTCTAGAAATGTATAACTTCTCATTTTTCATCTCCATGTGTGCTGGGCTCAGGACCACCTACTATTTTCACTGCATCTTTTTTTAATGTATAAACATCACACTTGCATTTGTGGTTTGAGCTTACCTTGAGGACCGTTCATGCTGGTGATTGGCTATGGAAAAATACCTTGGAATCTGTCCTTCTTCTCTTCCCATCAATCTGGCTTGCCTCAGGAACAGGTGGAAAATTCAGGGAGGCATCCAGCACCTGAAAAGCGCTTTGCTGTTGCTGTACTTCTTCCTGACAATGTGCAGTGATTGAAACTGGGTTGTTTTGGGGTTTTTTTTTGCTGTTTCTCTCTCTCTCTCTCTCTCTCTCTCTCTCTCTCTCTCTCTCTCCATGGACTAAATTTTAGATCCTCATCTGCTTCTCTAAGACTCTTTCAAATGTAAAGATTTTATATTCTTGAACCTTATGGAAAAATAAACAATGGAAATTTTGTACGTTATTGAGTATGTAGTTAATGGGTGATAACAGTAAACGAACTATTTATGAGTTGAATTATGAACAGAAAGCTAGGAAGTCAATTAAAATAAAAGGTGTAGGAATCATTATAAAATGCATGTAGTTAGCCATGTTGAAATTCTTCCCAGGAAATGATTCAAATTAATGATGGGAATCTTTATTATTTCATCAAGAAAGCAGGCAATTCCCTGAAATCTCATTAAAAAATACAATTTCAAAATGTAACTAATGTCTTACAAAGCAGGTAGCAATTTAGAAATATGTAAAATTATACCTGATCCAGTATTGGCATTCAATAATGTTGGTTCCTTTATCATCTAAAAATTGTAATGAGTATTGTTGTAATAACAATTATCCATAGTCTTAATGAAGAATATAGGAAGAACAGAAATTTGTCTGTATACCAGAAGTGCTCAGTAGTGAAGGTCTCCTATCTTCCCAAGATAAGAATGCATTGATGCTGGCAGGTACCTGCTCCTACAGGGAATGAGGCTTTCCAGGCATATCAGGATAGGATTATACAATAACTTAAGGCATTAAGAGCATTTTGTTCTTTCTATTCTGACTTAACTCTGACTAGAAGTGTTTGGAACTTTATTTCATTTCATAAACTGATGTTCATAGTAACAATATAGCCATTCTACCTTACTCAATGATAATAATGTACTAAGTAACAACTTGTTATTATTTTAAAAATATTTTTAGCATTTTTATAATAAGAATTATGATAGTTAATTTTCATGGCCAACTTGACTAGATTTGGAATAACCTAAGAGACCGAAGAAGATCTCTGGGTGTGTCTGTACCTTTTCGAAAAGATTAACTGAGAGGAGAAAGACCTACTCTGAATGTGGATGCATCATGCTGTGGGCCAGGGGCTTGGCAGAGTAAGAAAATAAAAAGAGCAGATATGTTGAGCACTGGCCTTTCTCTCTCTCTGCGTTCTGATCTGTATAGCTACTTCAAGCTGGGCTGAAAGCGTGGCTCAGCACTTAGTGGTACTTGCTGCTCTTCCCAAGAACACAAATTCTATTCCCAGTATCCGTATCTGGAATCTCACAGCTATCTATAACTCCAACTCAAAGGAATCTAACATCCTCTTCTGGCCTCCATGTGCACCTGCACATATGTAACTTACACACAGACACACACAGACACATAAATAAAAACAGGTATTTTAAACTATTCTGAATTGTCACTGCATGGAAGTTTTTCCCCATCATGCCTTCCTACCGTGAAACCATGAACCCAAATACATCATTCTACCCTTAAGTGCCTCTTGTCATGTGTTTGGTCATAAATGAGTAAAATAACTAATACAAGAATCTATCCTTTAAAATTGGAGCACCAGATTTGTGATAAGTTTGTAGAATCAAAACATTTCTTCACTCCTCCCAAATCCAATACCATGGGAATTATAAAAATAAAGCAAAACCAAATAAAAACAAATTGAATGTCTTTTTAAATTAGCAGGCGTCTATAATCCAAGGTCACTGAGTGTGAAAACCAAAGCTAACAGAGACATAACAAGTGAGAGAAGATTCAGAGGAGATCTCACAGGCAGACATACCATTCTATTCATCCTCTATGAACATCAAAAAGGCTCAAAATCTGGAATTACAAGAAGAAATGTAAAGATGTCGGGAGAGTATTTTGAAAACTTCATAGGGAACAATTAGTGTTCATCTACTAAAGTATTTATTAAATGATGGCCCATGTGACTTCAAATTCAGATGGCTAATAACAAGCTAATACCCTCTAGCTATTCTTGCAGAGAATGCACAGCCTGGGAGTAAACTCCAGTAGAGATATACACATCTGGGGCTTTCACAACACAAAAGCCAGCTGGCCAGTCATTTGTGGAAGTCATGAGTTTATCAGTGCAAAGTGCAGCCCATACTCATAGATCTTCCAACTTGTTTGAAGGCCTTAATTAGGAAAACAAGCCTTACAAAAATCATAAAAAACTTCTAAAGGAGAAGTGAAAGAAGAAACATAAATTCCAGGAACAGAAGATTAACACAATTAGTATCTGTGGAGAGATATATGAAGTATTCAATCCATGGGGCAAAGTCCTAATAAATAAAAACTTTAATAGCTTGAAATCAGGACTGGTGATATCTTCAGAGTGTTTTTATTGTTAGGATTTTTTTACTGCCTGGGGTCTTTTGTTTTAAAATTTTCTGTAAAGAATTATATTGAAATTTTAATGAGGACTGTAATCAATGTATAGATTGCTTTCAGTACAATGACAATTTTCACAAAATTAATTCTGCCAATCAGTGTACATAAGATAGCTCTTCATCTTCTGATTAGCTCAACCAATACAGAAAAGACCTTTAACAAAAATCCAACATTTTTGTATAGAAATCTTGGGGTACTAAGACTGGAGGTGGCACATCTCAACATAATGAAGGCTAAATATGAGAAACCCATAGCCATTATTATGTTAAATGGACAAAAACTCAAAATATTTCCACTAAGATCAAGAACAAGACAAAGGGTGTCATATTCAATATAAATCTTGAAGTGCTAGCTAGAGCAACAAGACAAGAAAAGGAAATAAAATGGATACAAATAGAAAAGGAAGAAATCAAAGTCAAAGTATCGCTACCTGAAGATTACAAGATATATGCTAGATCACCAAGACATCACCAGGAAATTTCTAGAGGTGAGATCTCTCTCTTTCATACGTATATTCAAGCAACAAATCTTTAGATTTAGGTGCTTGACTCAGAGTAGCTATGGAAGTCAAGAAATCAGAAGGGAGATATTGGAAGAGGGGAGTATCTTAAGGGAAGGAGAAAAATAGAGCACAGGAGATATGAAGAGAAAGAGGGAACAATGGAAGGAGTTTAAAGTGAAGAAGGAAAGAAGAGGGAAAGGAAGGGAAAGGGGGAGGGAGGGATAATTAAGACTAAAATGTTTCAAAAAGCCATACAGAAACCTACTAGTTATAAACATCTATAAACTTCACACACACACACACACACACACACACGCACGCACATTAATTTAAATTAAGTTATCCTATACAGGGGATAATGTTCCTCTCAGAGGTCATAGATTTACAAAAAAACTAGTGCCTGTTTTAGGACACTTCCCTTTCAGTTGCTGTTTGGAGGTTCTTAGAAACCCTCAAAATAATGAAGACTTGCTATTGATCTTGATTTCCCACCAGAACTTGACAGTAATATACAATAACTGAAGATGTCAGATACTTTGGGCATATGACTTAATAAAATAAAGTCCTGAGCTGGAAACTAACTCCCTGGTGGCTAGGTTTTAAGTGCTGGAAGCTTGCTATGCAAGCTGCTGGGAAAGAAAAGATACCAGCAGTATCATCCGGCTGAGAACCCTGCAAGGTACAGTAACAACCACTGTGACAATATACACACACGGACGCAACAGTGGCATGATGTTATATGGGCAACCAACCACCTTCTGGTAAGATTAAAGACCCACTATATAGAAGGAAATGAATGCATGGTACTATAAATCTGTGCAAGATGCTGTGGCTGCGTTGGTCATAAGTCCTAGATGTGAACCTGTTGCTATTATTTTGCTAAATGGACGCAGTATCAAACTTCCCTCTAAATACTATCATTATATCCATGCATGAGTGCAGTGTTTGGTCCTCATCAGAGAAGGGACTTTGTGCAATGGACAGTAGCCAATACAGAGACTCATAACTGGTCAAAATGGACAAAGTAAGTATAGGTGGGGTCCTCCAACATAAATGGGCGATCTGTATCACACACTGCAAGTCTCAGGGAACATGGTTGAAAGCGGGCTGAGTAGAAATGAGGGAGAGGATTTAGGAAGATTTGATGGGGAGGTAAGGGTAAATATGATCAACACATACTATATACATGCATGTGGTTCTCAGAGAATAAGTTTTAAAATGTTTTTAAACAAGAAATTGATATTGAAGAATAAAATATGGCAAAAGACTTGAAAGTTCAAAAATATAAAGTTATAACCAATAAAAAACAAAAGAGTTTTAAATATTAAGCTTACTTCCAACTAAAAAAGTTTCGTAGAGAGATTTGAAAATAGTTTCACTTTGATGGATATTTAAATCTACAGATTCAAAAGATCCACAGCAAGGGCTTAAAGTTGAGAGAGAGATAGAAACACACACACGTACACACACATACAGAGAGAGAGGGAAGGACGGAGAGAGAGAGGAAACGGAACTGCAGTGAGATCTTTAGAGAGCAAAGAGGGCACATACAAAACACTAGGAATAAAACCTGCTTTTTACCTCTAATCACAGCACAGACTGCCAGAGCTCTAGTACAATGCAATTCAAATGCTTCATATGGGGCTGGAGGGATGGTTCAGAGGTTAAGAACACTGATTGTTCTTGCTAAGGACCCAGATTCAGTTCCCAGCACCCATGTGGATGCTAACAACCATCCATAACTCCAGTTTTAGAGGATTTGATACCCTCTTCTGACCTCCATGGACCTTGCACAACACAGGTGCACTTACTTATGTGCAAGCAATACATTCATACACATAAAATTTTAAAAATTAAAACAAAACAAATACTTCATGTAAATGACATCTATCCATAAGATCCATGTCAATAGTCTTCAGTCAACCACACCATCATTATATAACAATGAAATCAGGACCTTTTAAGAAAAGTGTCCCAATGAGTTACTTTCCATCCTCTGTGTGGACACTAATGGTATATTGTATGTTCAGCAGGAGATAAATCATGAAGGAGGAATATTTCACATCAGAAAACAGGGGATCCAAAACACCTGAAAACAGGCAAGAGAAATTTTCAAGCTGTTTCTAAAAATGCTCACGAAATTCAAATACCTCTGTCACAGACTGTAGGGCGACGTGACCTGACCCTGACTAGGAGAAGAAAGACCACATCCCAACATATTTTTAAAATGACTCAAAACAGCAGGCTACTGCAGTGCCACATGCCTTTAACCCTAGCATTCAGGAGGTAGATGCATAGCATAGAGATTTCTGTGAAATCAAGGTCTACATAGCTAGTACCGGGCTAGCTAGGGCTACAGGAGACCTTGTCTCAAAACAAGAAAACAAACAAAAACAACAAAAGTTAAATTATGAGGTGCTGGAGAGATGGCTTGCAGAGGACCTGGTTTGATTTCCAGCACCCACAGGGCAGCTAACAACTGTTGGTAAATCCAGTTCCAGGGGAAATCAATGCCCTCTTCTGATTTCTATGGGCATTACATGACACAGATCCACTTACATACATGCGAACAATACACTCATAATAAAAATAATGAATAAATTTTTTAAATGAAATTCTCAGGAAAATGGATGGATCTGGAAAGCATTTCATTGAAATGATCCGGACAGAAGACAAAAAATTATGCTTTCTCACATGCAGAGTCAACTTTTAGTGTTTTTCTGTATGTAGGTGAGGGTTTGTGCAAGTGGTAAGAGCTATTAAACTAGATAGAAGACCATGATAGGAGAACAGAAGTTTTCGGAGATGGGGGCAGGAGGAGAAAAGGACATGTGTAACGTGACAGTGGAAAGAACACTACTGAATGTGGAACAGAGCAAGGGAGGCAACGGAACCAAATTCTGTTTGAAAAGTGCCACAATAAAACCTAATATCTGTATGCTAACATGTTCGGGTCCCTGTACCCATTGCTAGCCCCCCCCGGGGGGGGGCGAAGGGTCTCCGCCCTGAGAAGGTGTGGAATCAAAACACACAGATTCAAGGGGCTGAGTGGGACGCAGGGAGTGGCAAGCTGCTGCAAGCACTGTTTCATCAAGGAAGTGCAAAGGGTCTTATAGGTCTGGTTAGCCAATGGCCTTATGGGGTGGAGTCCTGCATACAGCCAGGTCTGTCCCCAGGTAGGCAGGTTCTTTCCAGATGCTGGGCAGAAGCTGGTGTATCGACTAGCCAGAGCAGAGCCATGGGAGCCGTTCCTCTATTCTTCATAGCAGGTGACCTGGCTAAGGCTTATCCTGCATTGTGCCCTACACTAATAAAGAAATAAATTTTAAGAATGTTATTTTTAAGCTTATGCCAAATTTACATTTAATAGCATACTCTTCCTATGTAAACAAGGTGAATAAAAATTTACTGTGTATACTCACAAACAGCAGCATTGTCAAAGTCCCCCTGCTCCTGAGCTGTGTACAGATTCCTACTAAAATTGTCCTAGGTTTAAAAAAAAAAAGTTTTATTTATTATTTTTATTTTATGTGTATGCGTGTTTTGCCTGCATATAGGCGGGTGAATCCATGACATGGAGTGCCTGTGGAGGTTAGAAGAGTGTGCCAGTACTCTGGAAGTGGAGTTTTGGACAATTGTTAGCTGCCATGTAGGGGCTGGGATTCGAACCCAGGTCCTCTGCAAGAGCAGTGAGTGCTCTCAACTGCTGAGCCATCTCTCCAGCTCCTAAAATCATCTGACTTTTAATCAAGGATATCATCTTACATTATTCTCCATCTGTTTAGGCCACACATTCATGGTGTTTCAAGATTATTATTGTCCATTTCATTTTCCCCCATTCTTTTAACAATTCAGTGCAACCATGTACAGTGATCTCTGTGCACAGGCTGTGGCTAGTTGGTCACCAGGACAAAGCTCTCACTCGCAACTAGCCCCCATTCAAAGGGGAAAAAATACTTAGTAAGCAAATCATTGAAACCTTGAGACATCTGTAAACAGAATGCATCCAGAGGACAATGCTGCCTCAAGGAGGGTGGCAGAAATATTACAGTGCATTCATCACCCAGAAACATCACTTGATCGGTGACCCCTCTGGTAGGTCCCCTGACACTCGTCAGGGAACTTCATTTTCTTTTTTACCTAGAAACATTTTGACAAATCATCATTCTATCCCCAAGGTCCAACATAGAAAGCGTTTCTTGGCCTTCCCCCCTGACTTTCCCTCCAAGAGTGGGAACAATTTTCATTCCGACCTTAGTTTTGCTTCATTCTTCACCTAGAGAGCAACCTCCTGACTCTTGACTCAGCTCACATGATTTGATTCTTGCAAAATCTTTTGGAATTCAACTTTTCTAGTGACCTAGAATTGTGTTTCTGCATGGTTCCAAGAGGCAGGCTAGCTGTGGCCTTGCTGTGAAGCAGGTGTGTCTTCTCCTGTCTGTCTTCACAGGTACAGAACACTGGGGACTCCTCCCAGTGTTTGGATCTTTCCAGCACACAGTGTGACTCGATGCTCATCCCCAAGGGATTTGAACAAATTTGAAAATTCATTTTTCTAGCAAAATAGACCTCATTTTGTACTTGTGGGTTTTATAGCATCAGTGATAGATTTAATTAAGAGGAAAGAAATCTAAAACACGATGTTAGAGTGTTGTTAATTTTATAGTTTTTATGCTATAACCCAATAAACATCTGGTTTTGTAAGACACTGGATGATGACAACACTATGGCATAAATCATTTTGTGCACAAAAGAGGCTGAATTAAAAGGCAAAGCATTGGACATTCAGCACCTCATAAACTACATGCATGAACACAGCTCACCACAAATGCTCCGACAGTGGCTAAATATTGCTCCCAGGCACAACAACTGTTAGTGGGCTTCCTAACCCCAAATCGCCTCCATGGTTCCTCAAGGAAAATACGATCTAATTCAAGTTTCTCTGCAGTGTCTTTTCCACAAAGAATAATCTTTTTTCATCGGGGGTTCCTTTCAAAATGCAAGCTACTCTGCACTTTTCACTAGTTGTATCCAGGGTCTCTGATGGCATCTCCTGCTGTGCTGAACATCTGTTCAGAGACTTCTTTTTCAACTTGGTTTTTTTTCCCTATTGGTTGTTTCTTACACCCTAACTACTTGACAAAATGGAGTTAGCAATATGAACTGGCATGGTGTCGGGGGTCCAGGTCTTTCACATCCTGCAGTATCACACAGCAGCGAGCAGTACTCCCTGCATGTGATAACTTGACAAATATTTGCTCAAAGAAGAAATGGAAAATGGATTTCTCCTTTTTGTCACTTTCATAAGTGACATTCAACAGATATAGATCTTTATTAATGAAATGTTTGGAGTCCTACATATCAATACACACACACACACACACACACTCACACAAATGATTACCTCCATTCTTCACAGAATTAGAGATTAGAGAAAATAAAGTACCTTGAAGCCAAGGCATTTGAAGCAAAGATATCTTTTAACAAAGATGCACTGAGCTGATTTTACATCACAAAAAATACCAAAAGTGCTTTAAGCAGGTTGATAAGAAGTAAAAAATGAAAATGAATAGTATCTCATTGAAGGAATTATTGATTAATAATTGTATTAATATTTTAACTATATATTATAATTAATAATATTAATTAATAAATTTAAAGGCAAAACAAAAGCCTTATGAAGTAAAAAATATTAGCGCCATATGCTGGGCGTGGTGGTATATGCCTATTATTCCAGCACTGGGGCAGTGGAGGCAGGAGGATCAGAAGTCAAAATCATCCTCAGCTACACAGAGGTTAGCCTAGATTCCACGAGACCCTGTCTCAAAAAGTAAACAAAAACCAAAGAAACGGCAATCAATATAATCTGCTAATTTATACTATCAAAGATGCAAAGTTGTTAATATGTTCATAATATATAAGAGAGTGGGAAGATCTAATAGTTCATTGACCCATACCCATATACCTACCTGAAATGAGACATAGAGAATCTTTCTTCAGTCAAGTTTTCCTTTATAATCATTTATTATAAAATGTGAGACCTAGATTCAGTATATTTATCGGGTAAATGTAATCAATTTTTTGTTTCTAATATGTACCTAAAAAATATCTAGAAATAATAGCCTGTCATTTTACTGGAAGAATTTATGCAGAACTGTGATGAAGCATGAGTTAGGAGTTCTAATTGACCTCAAGTGCCTTTTCCTCACAACCTGGCAATGGATAAGCTGCGTTGAGGTCCAACTTTAGTCCAGACACATTGCAAATCCAAATCCCCATAGGATGGGTGGCTCACTCCCCCTGGCAGATGTTGCAATTTCCTGTGGATTTTCAAGATCTACAGGAACTGCTTTAACAGCTGACATCTAAGCTGTTAGTGACTGAGTTCAAAACAGTAGTTCTTCTTCCTTAAGGAAAATTTGCATGTTATATAGTTGTATAGTTGTAAATATCCTTGTTATTCTGGCCATGGATTTGATAGGGTTCCTTTAAAGGCATCTGAAGATGCCTCTCCTCAGGCATGGAATGTGAGGGTTTTCATCCTATGCTAGGGTTCTTTTTACACAAAATGAAGTGTTAAGCATCCCATGAAAAGTAAGTGCCCAATGGAGAAGTCCCTGGCCATTAGGAAGACAATCCAGTGAGTAAATGGGTAAATGTTTCCCTATATTTTGAGTAAATGATATCAGGATGTGTGTCATAAAGCTGAGACTGGCTGCTCCATAGGAGTAAATGATCACATGACAGTTCATTCTGGGTCACTGTTCTTTTTCTATATATCTTTGCCTGTTCCTTAGCTCTGCCTCGTGACATCACATTCCCGGGTACTTTACTCAGATGTCTATTCACGGCTCTTCCTTTAGAGGAAGCCATGTAGAGATGCTGAAGAACTCTCCCTGCTTATACTACATGAAGTGAAGACATGGCATGTTGTCAGGTGCTGGAATGTTTCTCCACACCATGCTGACAGAATGGGGTGTGCCTGTCACCTCTTGTCAACCTTTATCTTGTAAGTTTCTTATATAAAACCCACATTGTCAATTGTGTAATTTCCCAACTTCCTTTACAATGTTGCTATTATGACCATAAGAGAAAAATTGCAAATCATTTTGGTTTTTTCAATGCTTATAACCAAAGTTGTCTAAATCAGCAGCAAAGTGTATAGGTAAACATGTAAAAGGTGTGTATGTATGTGTGTGTGTGTGTGTGTGTGTGTATGTGTGTGAATATATCTGCACAAGTCTCTCAGAGTTGATTGGTTTGAAAATAAGTTTTAATTTCAACTATTTTTAAGTATAACTGGCCAAACCACTTCAGATGGCCTGCTCCTCATTAAACCTCAATATGTCCATAAACCACACAAGCATGTTTGGTATACTTGACATACATCATAAACTTACCAAATGAGATAATATGCAAAGTACATACGACAACACTAAACTAAGGACAAGCACTGGTTGTATTTTGGGTTCCTTTCCCACAGCAACTTATGTTTCCTCTCTCTCTTGATCTGTGGAAAAGAACCCCTCCCTCAAAAAAATAGAGCTTTCTAAATATGACAAATGTTCAGAAGTTTGCAATTCGCTTTTGGCAGGGCTGTTAATGCCTGTGAGCTCCTCCAGAAACCTGTATTGATGTCATTTTAATATTTCAAATGGTTCACTTGGCAAACATAAACAGTACCAATAGATTCGATTCTGTGGCCTTTTGCTTGGATAATGGATGTAGAACTAGGTCCTAACTGGATTTTCTTGTTCTTCTGTTTTTAAAATTCAGATGACATATCAGAAAAAAAAAAAGAAAGAAAAAGAAAACTGTTAAGGTCCTTCTCGTAGTATCATCTTCAGTGACCAAGAACATCCTGGGTCCTAAATTCCTTAGAAACTCCTTGTCACTTTCTCCTTTCCTCCAGCTTGTCACTCAGCACCCAGGAACTGTCTTCCTCTGCCAACATCTGCTAAGAGCTAGAGGCAGAAATTTGCTTTAAGCCTTTGTACCTGGGTGATTCACTGTTCATTTCCTCTGCTCTCTTTACACTGCAAGATCCTAAATTTTGTTGTTCATCTGTATTAGGATTATTTACATTGTTATATCCTTGAGGATATGTGTGGGTTTTTCCTTTTTTGCTTACAATTATGCTGATTCTTTTCAATATAAAGCAGGAATATGAAGCGATCCCTGATTTACTATGGTTTGACATATGACTATGTTTTAACTTTACTGTGAGGCAAAGGAGATGTATCTGATGATATTTTCTCACAATATCCTTTTAACAATGGTGGGTAGCAGTATCAGTCTTGTGATCATGAGGATAAACCCCAGACACACTACTCTGTATTGTGTTGCAAAGCTAGGATATTTATAGGCTTATGGTATTTCCAATTTACATTGGGTTTATTGGAGACATGACCCCATCATAAGTCAAGAAACATCTGAATACAGAGAAATGGAGAAGTCTTTCTGATTCTACTTAAACTGTCAGTTCAAATCTGAGATAATATCTACTGTTTTCATTTCACATGCCTTTATAATCCAATTTTCTGTTTGGGGAAATATTTTAAGATTGAATGAATATCTTCAGGCAGTTCAACGGTCTTCATCTCTGACCCATGACAGAGAAAGGATTGTTTTTTTATATTTGCAATCAATTCTTGTATAAGGAAACCATTTCTAAAGGGTGGGAAAAGTGAAGTTAATATTTTAAATGATACTGTTTAGATTCTGTAATCCTAGACTTCGGAGGCTGAGGCAGGAAGATTGTAGATGTGAGGCCAGCCCTGGTTCCACAGACAGATCCAGTCTTAAAATAAAATAAAATAAAATAAAATAGAATATAGATAGTTCTAAAGGCAAAATATTTACGGTGGCCATTGCAGTGCCTGACTTGAATATGATCTTAGCACTGAGTTGACACCCAAAGTCACATTCTTTCAAAAGTCTCTGGAACACAACAGAATATTACTTTTACTAAATCATTCCAGTCTTTCCAGTGAAAAGAATATAACTTGTGGGTTATATTTACTTTTGTGATAATACATTTCACTATCTGAAACACATTTATTTACCCATGAATGAGGCTAAGAAAAGGAAATATACCCTAAACACTTAAGATAGTCTACCCAATGAATGTTTATTTCATTTGTGGCACTGAATCTCCAACTTTAGGTCTTGTGTATACCAAGCAAGTCATCTCCCATACAACTATATTCCTCCTTCCAAATGAATTACTGATGTGATTAATCTGGTTTGGTCCTAATGACACACCTAATAACACAATGTTACTAAAAAAAGAACCATTTCATGAGGCACATTTTCAAAAGTAAATCATATAAATCCCCAAAGTTGAACATAATCAACTATTTGATTAGCTTTTTGAATAATAAACCCATTTATCAATAGTTCTTACATAAAATGACTTGATAGACAAAAGTACAAATTTATCTACTACAATGAATATTTTCCTCAAAGTGTATCTTAGGAACAGAATTATATATTGGTGATTATGAAAAATCAGTGCAGATTATTTGGCCATGTTCCAGATGTTCTGATCAGAACCCCTGGGGCTAGAAGCCTAGAATTTGCATTTTAACAATCTCCCTCATTGGTTCTTCAAAATACTGAAGTTTAAGAGTCACTCATCTAAAAGCTAGCATAAAAAAGTTTGAAACTTTAGTTTGGGGGTGAGAAGCTGTTAATTTGTTCTCTGTCATACTGAAGTGCTCAACAAGATGAAACTCAGCACTGTTTTTTCTTTTCAAAGTAAGACTCCTTTATTTGCTAAAGTAAATAATAGCAAAATTAAGAATGAGCTACATAAATTGTACTAAATGCTGATAACTTGAAATCTCCAAAATGTAATAAATTACTGACTATTGCACTTTAACTGGACATTAAGAGTGTTCCAAATTACCAAATGTTTTGCCATTTTGATAAATTGGTTTTAATTTTTTATCAGCCTATATTTAAGTACTCTTCTGTAGCATGTGCCAGACAGTTCCATTAGGCAATTTCAATTGCATTTATTTTCTTTAATGTATAAATGGTATAAACTAAACATAATTTGGATAGCATAGTGTCTAATTCCATTACACTGCTGGAATGGTCCCCCTGGGTTTGGGCCTGTGTTCACACAATGAACCCTAGGAAAAATATGAAAATAGAAGATAGAGTATGTTTTTCCTTTGATTTGATTCTAGAACCATACTCTTGAGCACAAGAAAAAAATCACAACTGCACCTGGTTAGAACAAAACAATTTCACGGGGAAATGAGAAGAAATTAGGATTGCCTTGTGCAAAAGAGGAGAGAAAAGTGCAATAAAGGCACTCAGGTCCTGAAAGTCTAACGAAAGCACATTCACTCCTTGGCACCATAAGATAGACTCTAGCTGCGTGTGGTTTGTTGCCAGTAAAGGACATGCCTGGAACTGCTGGCCAAGAAGAATTACAGGCATTTGATGTTACTTTAAAATATTCATGTCTCAGCTACAACACTGCATATTTTCGATTGACAGATATGGAAAAGAAATAAACCGTTTCTTTCTCTCTTCCCTGGCATAAGCACCCTATATTATTAACTCCTTGCTCACCAAATCTGATCATGTCACTACAACTATGGACTTAAGACACTGGTTATTTTGAAATTAAATTGACTCATCTTGAGTTTGCTGGGTTTTCCTCGAAAACTGAAGACTGTGTTAATCTACTGAGATCTGACTGATGCCTTTTCACAGATCATCAAATATGATGTTAAAAGGTATGAGGATATGAAAGGAAACAATCTGTTCTGGTATTGCTGCATCCCTAAGTTGTAAGCAAAAAAAATAACAGTAATGAAGAGATATGAAAGTTTCTCAGACACTAAAAACATCTTTCTGATGATTTCTGAAAACACAGAGAAATCTGAAGGTAAAATAAAGATGACAATATAGAAATTATATGCACCTAAGCAAAATCATGGTCATTTTTTTCTTCTTTCATCTTTTCTTGACTGAGAATAATTTCTTTCTGCTTTTATGAAAAACTACAATTGTTTCTCAAGAGACAAAAGACAAAAATTAAGGAAAGAAAAGGCTTTATGTCAGTCTTTTCATCATTAGTGATATCTACTTTCTGCATAAATTATAAACGTTGAGTTGGCCTACAACAGACAATGTAATATTATCTTTGAAATGGGTATGTAAGAATTTATTTTTATATAAAGCTGTCTGTCTTAGTGTCAGATTTATTACTTTCCTCTCATTTTAAAGATCAATCAGACAGCTCTAGAAACACACTTCCTATTCCTCTGTCACCACCAAATGTCATCATAAAAAAAACGAATCAGTTGTAGTTATGTAACCTGTTTTCTGTAGCTATAACAGAATACAGAAAGCTACAAGCTTCATAAAGAAAAGAGGCTTATTTAACTCATACAATTGGAGTTTGAAAATCCAGGATATGGAGACTTCACCTGGTCAGCCTCTGGAGACAGTCTCCAAGTGGAAGTGTCCCAATGGCAGTTGTATGTGCAAAAGATCAAAATAGTCAACAAGGCAGGCAGGAAGTCAAAGACAATTGGGAGCCAGACTTTTTCTTTTTTCTTTTTAGTCCTAACAACTGATTGTCAGAGCTCACTCTGTAAGTGAATACTGATCCCCTCTGAAGGCAGCGCCCCTAACTAGTCTCCTGTACTAGACCGCACCTGTGAAGGAACCTGGCACCTTCAACACTGCCACACTGAGGACCATGCTTTCAGCACACTATTGTCTGGGAGACACCATCAAATCACAGCCACACAGAGCTAACTTGATGCCTTACACAGATCAGGAACGTGCCACTTCTGGAGGCTGAACTGAAATTAAGTGTCATCTTTCTTAGAAATCTCCGTATTAAATGAGAATGAATTCTGTAATTTGATAGCTGCCACTCTACCCATAGAACAGATCCTATCAGCCTGGTTTATAGTATTCTATTGGCTTTTACAAAACCTGAATTTATTTTCTTTTATTCTACTTTATTTTTTGTGTGTGTGCATGTGCACACATGAATGTGTGTGTGTGTGTGTGTTTGTGTGTAGTGTAGGTATATGTCTACACATGTGTTCAGGTCCATGTACTGTGCATGTGAGGCCAGAGGTCCATATCAGATGTCTTACTCACTACCTTATTTTTTGAGACAGGGTCTGTCACTGAACCTGGAACTCACCAATTCAGCTGTACTGGCTGACCAGGGAGCCCCAGGGATACTCCTGTCTCTGACCCAGCACTGGAATTACAGGCCTGCATAACTAGGATTATGGTTCTGTACATCCACACCCAGATTTTTATATTTTTAACATAACTGAGCCATCGCCCAAACTCCCCAACTTACATTTATTGTGGTTATTTTGTAATTAAACTGTAATTAATAATATGCTCCATTGTTAAAAACACTAGTCATGCCCATTGAAGAAGCTTTGATTTGTCTTCAAAATCTACATAGTTATTGCTTCCTTTCTAAAAAAGAGCATTTGATTTAAATTCAAAATGTAGCACTGGCCATTTAGTGTAAACAACTCAACAATAATGACTGTCTTGACGTTACAATAGAACTTGACAGTTTTCAAGGCTTCATGTGGATTACCTCTTTTGATTCTTATAATAGCCACTTGTCACATACAAAACACTAACATCATATCCATTTAAAGGCAAATCGAATGCTCTAGTGGACTGCATAGTAACTATACAGTAATCCACCTGTTTAGACTGAAAGGGAAATTTATACCTTCAAAATATTCTGAGAGGCTGATTTATCTGTATTTTAACTAGACGTAACTTTCCTTTCATTGAAAAACTTAGTTATCTCTTCTTATAAGAACATTAACCCCAATCAGATCTGTGCCTCACCCTTATGATTCATTTAACCTTTATTAGTTTCTTAAAAGCCCCATCTCCAAATATAGCCACTCTGGGGATTGTTGCTTCAGCATTCAGGCTGCGACAGGTTTTGGTTGTTGCTTTTTCCACTATATGTTTTATTGAATTTTTGTGCATTCATACAATATATCTTAATCATATTTAGATCCCCTACTCTGTCTGCACACCCAATACCCTCCCATCCCTACCACTGGATTTCACGCAATTGTCCCTGAGCCATGGGTGGGTGAGGTTTAATATAGGAGTTCTATCCAGGGACACACACTCTGCAGTCTCTTATTCCCTATACTTTGGCCAGTTGCGGCCTTCTGTGTTCATTGCCTTCTGTTGCACGAGGAAGCTTCACTGGTGAGCATTGAAGGATGTATTTTACAATAGGTTTTTTGATATTGGATATTTGATAACAGGACTCTGGGTTATAAAGTTCTTGCTCCTTAAAGTACACACTTGTACAAACATTTTCCTCCGTAAGTTTTAGATGTTATTGAAAGAAATTTCAGTTATTGTACTGATACATTCAACATATGAATTGGAGCACAGTGATAAACAACCTGGGTGCTTTGCATCTGCCTTGATGGTTTTGAAACCTACCTCTGACCATTATGTCTTGTGGCGATGAACTCAATCATCTTGCCTCAGTTTCTTTCTCAATAAAATGAAAACAATAGCGATAACTTGTGGTAGCAGTTCCTTGAGGACCAGGAGAAAGGAGAGCAAAGAAAAGACAGTATGATGTGATCAGTGTCACTGGGTGCATGTGCAGAACTGTTACATTTTCTGAGGAGGATTCCAATCATTTCATCAAAAGGCCAAGGTTATCCCAAGAATAAAAGCAGCTAATAACCTGTAGCCACCAGTTCATGAGAGGCACAGTGAGGTCTCAGTGGAAAGAAGTGACAATCTTGGGGCCCAGGAGAAACAATGCTGAGAAATTTCTATTTTCTGATTCTTGCACAGCTCCTCTTTCTTGTGCTGGGTTGAGCTGAACCTTAAGATGCTTTCGAAGCACCATCGTCAAGTCACGTGATAGTCTGTTTCTTTGCTGTCCAATGAATGTGCTCACCAGACAAGAGAGAAGAATCTATTGAAGCACAAATGAGATTTGTAAGCCACGATAGCCCTTCCAGGACCAAATAGCTAATCATCATTTCTTAAGAAAGCCCAACTCCTTCTAGAACAGTGTCTGGAGCCACATAAACAATTCCCTAGAGAAAATAAATGCACAAGAATAGGCTGAAGGCCAAGAGTCATTGTGTGTGCTGAATACAGAGATGTCTGAGAGTCTTTTGTTTTACTTTATCTGTGGAGTGAATTCTCTCTTGCTAGTTTGATACACATCATTATATCCTATGTTCTCATGCTAGAATCAAGGACTTCTCCCTTCAGACTAGCACAGAATCCTCCCTTCCTTTTCTGTGAACAAAAACTACTTGTTGCATTTTTCTACTGTACAAAGCATGAGTTCAAGCCCCAGCATCACAATAAAATAAAACATAGGAGTAATTTTTGCAAAATGAACAGAATCTGGACTAATGCCTTTATTTAACACTGACAAAGTCACTGAATCATGTGCTCTTATGACCTGGACATGTGATTTTGTTTCCTGGAAATTTCAATTTTTTATTCCACCCCAACATATAGAATGAAAGTGGGTATGCTTGAGAATTAACATATCAAAGCGCTGAAAGACAGTACTCATCTTCATCGAACACAATGAGGATTGGGAAAAACACTTGACATTGTGTGTATGAGTTCTTCTACAGTTAGAACTTAAAAAGGCAGGATTGTCTAATAAGATAAAGATAGATTTAAGTTTGTAGTTCCTTAAATAAAAGTATGGCGTAGGCCTGACTCAGGAGCATCCAGGGCACAGTTCCAAGAGACATCTGGAGGAAATGGTGTCCCCAGAGAATGAGCCCACCCTTGAAACCTAAAGTTAAAAGCCAGGCTATTTTCTTCAGGCATTCACTTTAATGTGGCATGGTAACACTGCAGTAAAACAAACCAATAAATAAATAACAGCAACAAAAAACAGGCGAATGAACAAATGAAACATGACAGTCATCAATTGCCCAATAGCTATATCTTAAAAGACAGGTGAATTTACAGTTGAGTCAGGGTCAACTGCCTGGATCTCCAAGTAAAAGCTGTCCTTAGAAACTCATGAGAAAAGAGATGAGAAGAAAATAGACAGAATGCAAATTTAAATTTCAGCATATAATTCTGCCTTTCTATATCACTGCATCTTCCTATGATTCTATGCTTTCATTAGTTCATTCCATACCTTCTGTTTGAGCTGGGACATCCAGATCTTGAGCTGCCTGAGCCTCCATAATAAATAGCACTTCTTTTTCTTCTCTTCTTTCAGCAAACAGAGAAAACCATTAGAGACCCTGCTGATTCCAAATTCAGCTTAATTTCTTTGATCCTTGACAGTTTAGGCAAAGCAAGGAGATACATACACACTTGGGTATTCTTAATTCTTTGCCAACTACTGTATAATTTGATTCCAAGCCTCTAAGGTGTGAGTGGTGAATACAGCAAAAAGTATTTGGTGGGGGGTAAAGAAGAGATGGAAGAGAGTGTGGAATATATAGTAAATGGAAAAATAAAACTCTCAGCAAAAAGAATGAGGGCAGTGACTATCAAAAGGAGAAAGACCAGGCACAAGATAACATTCAGAAGAGCAAGCAGATATGTGAACTTTAACTAGATGCAAGTTTACAAAAGGATTTTTGACAAGGCATAGATTTGATTTAAAAAGGAACGAATGGGGCTGGAAAGGTGGTTCAGTGGGTAAGAGCACTTGCTCCTCTTGCAGAGGACACAGTACAGTTCCAAGTACCACATCCAGTGCTAGGATGTGGTGACTTCAGCTCCAGAAGACACAGAGCCCTCTTCTGACCTCCTTAGTCACTAGCACACATGTTTGCATACACACACACACACACACACACACACACACACAAATAAAAATAGAGTGAATCTTCTTTTGTCTTTGGTCTTTTTAAGACAGAGTCTTCCTGTGGCTCCAGCTGGCCTGCAACTCAACATGTAAACCAATCTGGCCTCAGTCTCATAGAGATTCAATTGCCTCTGCCTCCAGAGTGCCTGGATCAAAGGCATGTACCACCATGCCTGGCAATAATAAATCTTTTAGAGGAATCTGTTGCTGATTTTATAATTTTGCCACCTTAATCTTGCTCTCTTTTGCTAGGAGGAAGAGAAACAGCATGCCCCAGAACCCAAGTCTCAGTTAGTTACCATTAAATCTGATGCATGCAGCACAAGACTAGGCACATGGTGAGCACTCCGATACTTCACAAATGAATGAATGAATGAATGACCCATGCAAATGTTACCTTTTTGCTTTTTAAAACATTTGACACAAAGTACAGAGGGGAATGGCCCATATCACAGATCATCAAAGTCAACCTCTGGTCTGAATCCAGGCTGGCATCTGTTTTTGTAAATAAAGTTTTGTTGAAACACAGCCATGCTCATTTGGTTATTTATTGCCTATGGCTGTTTTCACACTACAACTTGCATAGTTGAGTAGTTACAGCAGAGACCATCTGGCCTGTAAAGCTGAAAATATTTACTATCTGGCCCTTCCCCAAAAAAAGTTTGCTGAATCTTCGTCTATATTAAGGAATTGGTAGTTTTCTTTGAGGTTAAAATAATTTGGCAACCAGAAGAATTTGAGACTGTTTCAGGGCAGGGCTTGAATCAGGAAGCAGACACTAGCTTTTATTAAGAGTTCTTGACATGGGAGAGTCAGGAGACCTGAGGGGTTGACACTAAAATTAAGGAGAAGGGTGTCAAAGCAAACCTCTTCCCAGTGCTCTGACCTGGGTGGTCCCTCAGGATGCACATAATAGAAGTTAATGCAGCAGTGTTGAAAGATGAGGTTTAGAGGGAGGACCCCCATTATGGAGCTTCAGCTCTCATGAGAAAAGTATGCTGCTGTCATGAGACTGAGCTAGTGACCGACAAAGCAAGTTGTTATGAAGTAAGTTCTTTCCTTAGCATTTCTTCCATGGATAACATCAGTCGCTGTTGTCATGCTCTTGAATGCCCAAGCTTCCATAATCCTAAGCCAAATAGACTTAGTTATATGTTATCCACTCTCTGACGGAAAATGGACCAGTGACAAAGAGTCACCAGTGGCGGGGTTAGTTGAGTTGTTCTCTCAACTTCTGGACATCATTTCTCTAAAGATTAGAAAAACACTACAGAAATGCAAAAAGGAAAGATCCTTCACTAATGCCTGAGTGACAGGATCAGGTAGCTCCTCTCTCATTAGACAAAGATTCATTGGACTAAGAGAACACTCAGTAGAATTGATGTGAGTCCAAGGTCCATCTTTTAAGTTTGTGCATAGACTTTATAGTAGGCTTTAATAGAAAGACGGAGAAACAAAATCTTGTAGCCTACGTTTCCCAAAACCACACTGTGGGCAAGAAATCTAGAAAAAACTCTTAGCAGCATCTCCTCCCTTCACCCTGTCCTTTTTTCCCCTCCCAGATGCTAAACACTAAGTTCTGCTAATTTCAGTCCTTTATGTATACCACTCGTCTATTAATGCCATTCTCATGGAGCACAGTTATAATTATTATACCATTAAAGATGTGTGCATTAACTTCACAACTGTGTTATTGTTCACTTTCTGAAGAACAGCTCAGGGAAAAAAAGCAGAGAAGAGCATCTCTCTTAAAGTGAAGAACCTCCACTAGAGTGCATGCTGTCAACAATAAATCAATTAACTTACTTTAGTTTTGGTTTTCCCATCTGTAAAAAAAAGAATAAGTTACTAAATTCACCATTATAAAAGATGATATAAGAGATGAAGAACATAAAGTTCATGATATTTGGTTTCTTAGCAATGAAGGACTATTCCCCTAAGACATAGAAATGAAAAACATTTCCTGTGAATGGGTGCATGCTGTTTGGACACCTCGTGCCTTTTTTTCCTTTCTATACACTACCATTCATTCCCTTTTACTAAAATCATACCCAAAGCAAAGATGGGATATTGATAGAACCACACCAACAGGGTCTGCTAAACCCAGTCATCCCTGAAGGACATACTTTCTTGGGTGTTATAAGAGTTAAATGTGTTGCTATCTATGTCAGCCAATTTTTAGACAGCTCTTCAATGTTAACATGTAAAAGAAGACAGGGAATCTAGCTTTAGAAAATAAGTCTCAGTTATTTGTGGAATGAAAATATCCTAAGATTAAACCCTTTAAAAAAATCTTAAAGTTGCATTTTATTTATTCTGGTTATAATTTTTAATTTCTGACTGGAGAGATGAGTCAGAAGTTAAAAGTACTGGCTGTTCTTGCAGAAGACCCAAGTTCTGTTCCCAGCAAGGCTTTAAGTGCCCATTAACTAAAGGTAAATGCTAGTGAAACACCTAGAAAGGCATGTGAGGTATCCATCCACGTGAATACTAAATTAATTCCCCATCCTACTCCAGCGAGACAAAATCATCATATAACATTTCCTATTACATGAACAAAAAGATGGAAGTTTAAAAATATAAATGCTATTAAGCTATGTAATTTGTCAAAGAAATATGCACTTAATATGTTGGCAGAATGTGAACTAAATACCAAAAGATTATTTAAAATGTTTAAAATGGACAGGAGAGATGGCTCAGCATACAAAGTGTTCATGATGCCATTGTGAGGACCAGACTTCAGATCCCCAGCACCTACATAAATGCTGGGTGACCCACCTGTAATCAGTGATTGGAAGATGAACACAGGGATCCCCAGGACAAGTTGGCTAACAAGACTATCTGAATCAGTGAGCTGGGACTCAGCAAAAGATCCTGATTCAGTAAATAAAGTGGAGAACTATCCAAGAAGGCACTCAGTGTCAATCTCTGATCTACACACTCATCCTCACAAACCTGCACACATTCATACACACATGTACACATGTGTATGGTACCACACATACAAATACACATGTGCACAAGCACACACAGCATACACATGTATGCTCAAAACAATAAAAATAAATAAAATGTTTAAATTGTTGAGAAATGCCCATTTCTTAACTGTGGTGATGACTTTTGCAATATGGACAAACTCTGGACAAATGACTTTTGCTTAACCTGGCAACCAAAAAGTTAATATTAGCTTGTTTATAATAAGACAAGTTCACTGGGCCTTGGGGTCCTTTTGTAACCTGGGAATATAGCCATAATCCTTTATGACCCTTCCTTTCACTTGACCTTGAATGATATATATATGTCTGTATATGTTTTCTGTATCAACCAAGCAAACAGCAGATAGTTGTTGGAAGCAAAAAAGATTATCCCATTTGTGTTGTAAATAACAGATGGGATTAAACTGATAACATCTGTTTGTAGTTGTGTGTGTGCTAGTCCAGTCAGTAGGGGTCAGAGAGACATAACCCTCTGATAAGGATCCACTTTCACTTCCCCTCTTCATGATAGATACACTGTTTCAACTAAAGAAAGGGTGAAGTCTTTATTCAGTTCCAAGTGTAATCTGAAGGAACATGTACTCAGAGCAGTTCAAGTTCTCTCTTAGCCAAAACAGGTGCTAAGAATTAGGCTGTCTTTATTTAAGCATCACCGTTATGTGACATCATATAGTAATGCCTCATGTAACAAGTTATTAAGCTATTGCATTACAATCTCCAGTTTCTTAATAAACAACCAGCAAATTTTAACGAAGAATAAAGAAAAAATAAATTTAAAAATATTTAGACTGGTCAGTTCAGAAAATGTTCCTAATATGCTAGGGATAGCTTTAATTTAGTATTCATGTGGATGGATACCTCACATGCCTTTCTAGGTATTTCACTAGCATTTACCTTTAGTTAATGGCACTAATTTTCTCCAGCCTCAAAATTCAAACAATTCAGTTGTAGAGTTTGGGGAAAAAATACACACACACACACACACACACACACACACACATATACACACACTCACACACATTTACCTTACCTTGTGTGAATGTAAGAATAAATATATATTTATATATATTTATTGGGCATTTTAGACAAGGTGCTGAACCAACTACTTTATAGGAATCAACTTATTTTATCTTTCTGGGAAACTGAAATGTTAACAGACCTCTTCAGTTTTCACAGAAGAAAACTGGTGATCTAAGAATCAGAGAAGTATAATAAAGGCCTACCACCCCGAGCTGAGAACCTTAGAGGTAGTGTTCAAGTTCATTTCTTCAGTACCTTTCAGTATTTTCTAAATGCAGAGAGTTATGAAGCCACATGCTTGGGTTTAAGCTGTGTGCACATGCATTGTTGCTATGTGACCTGAGGCAAATGTTTAAACCTTTAGTGATACTGAGAGTATACTTAGTATACTTAGAGATACTAAGTTTAAACACTTAGTGATAGTGAGAGGTGAGTTTTGGAGGCATTCCGTAGATGTGGAGACAGGAGGAATCTATGTCCAAGAGATGCTGTCTGGGATACAGAATAGATGCTTCTGAGAAATGAGACCCGAAGAAGGAATTGAAGAAATTGGGGGAAGGGATTTCTGAGCACTGTCAGATCCTTATTTCCTTTGATAAAAGTTAGGAGGCATTAGAAGTTCAAAATGACAGCTCAACTTAATATTATAATTAGCCCTTTGTAGATCTATGTCTTAAGGGATTTGTTTTAAGTACTTCAGTAAAACACGAGATAAATATTGGTGCTTATTGTATATGTTTAATAAATATTAGTCATAACTCAGATGATTTAAGAGTGTCAAAATATCTGTGAATAAAATTTTTAATATTTCAAAAACAACAAAGCATACATGAACAAGCTTTTTTTACAATTTCCCCCAAACCAACAGAAAATAAGATGGAAGGAAATTATCAAAAGAAAGATACTGACATCATAATTTTATAGCATATGTGCTATTTTAAAACTGGTTGTTATTTTTTAAGTTCACTAATTTGATTAATTATCAGTAGACATACGAAGACAATCTTTGGCAGGCAGCTCAGTAACCCTAAAAATACATTTTTCATGTTATCCTATATATAGCAGTCAAGTAAATACATTTTTTTACCTCTCTCATGAGACCAGCCTTGGAAAAGTAACTCAATGTGTTGAAGTTGTGAGAAAATAAACTGTCTATATTCTCATGGTCTTTATATCATTCACCTTTCAGAGTATCTCTCTTTCTCTTTAGCTATTGAAAAAACCCTGGCTGTCTTTGAGAATTCTATATACAACTTAATACATGGGATGAAATCTCTTATATTCAGCCTAAGATTTGAATAAAACATAAATACCACTACAATATGGTCTTTTAATTTTACAAAGCATTAGACACTATCAAAATCATTTCTGAAGAAAAATAATTTTGTCTCAATCTCCTAGATGGCTTAAGGTTCTTTGTTTGTTGTTTTATTTATGTTACTGTAATTAAGTTCAATTACAACTACAATAGCTGCAGAAAAAGTAAGCTGAAACAAATAGTTCACATTTTAAAGACTGACAATTTAAGACCTGAATGTGTAGCCAGGAGTGGTGCTGCACGTTTCTAACCCTAGCCCTCGGCAGGACGACGCAGAAGGATGGAATTCCAGGCCAACCTGAGCTACGTGGACACCCTGTCTCAAACAAAAGCAAGTCAACCAACCAAG
Source organism: Eospalax fontanierii (assembly GCA_035773235.1). NCBI lineage: Eukaryota > Metazoa > Chordata > Mammalia > Rodentia > Spalacidae > Eospalax > Eospalax fontanierii. Next base: position 25,019,978 of record CM069534.1, read on the forward strand.
ATATGAATACGTTCTCTCACGTGTATATACACACCAATAGAGTAGCCAGGATCTTACCTTGTCACCATTTTTCTGTCCCACTTCTGAAATCCTGCTAGAATAGTTTTAGCTGGACAACCCCCTAATCATGAACCAGGGAAATATACTGCACATTTTTCTGTGGGGAGAGGTAGGAAAACAGGTTTCCACAGACGAAATGGATGTTGTGAAGAATTCATGTAGACAGAGACTTCAGTGTGCTCAATGTTCCTTGGGAATCTCTAAGGCAAAGGGAGCCTGCTAATACATTAAAACTAATTTACCTGGGTGGTGAGATGGCTGAATGGGGCCCAAATCTGACCATCCGAATGGAGTCCAAGTTGAGACCCACTTGGTAGAAGGAGAGAACCAACTCCCACAAGTTGGCCTCTGATCTCTGCCCATGCACTGTGGCACACACTCTAGGTAAGTAAATGAATAAATAAATCTAACTGTTCCATAATAGGTTATTCCCTGAGTTAACACAAACTGTATTAAGAAAGAGTATCAGTTTAGGAACTCAATTCCCTCTCAAGCCATTGTGTTCAGTATCTAGTGGAGACAGTGGCTGGTGCACTCTGTTTCTTCAACTCACAGTTTACCTCAGAATCCTCATCCTGCCAAGGAATCTGTGAAAGGCAGTTTTGTAGCAAAATACAGTTAGTGTCTTCTGATTTTTACTTTTGACACAAAGCCCTAGGGTGAGCTATCCAACTCCCACCTCACTCTGCCCTGACCTGGATGGACTGTGTTCTCAAGGGTCTCAAGTGCAACCACCACCCTCTTCAGAACTCTGCAATGCTGCTAGGAGAGGCACCAGGTAAGCTGGGAGGAGCTTCTCCAGGAACAGTCCACAAACCTGTCTTCTTGGTGATTATGTAAAACTCTCATTCAAGCTAGCTGCAGAACTTGCCAGCTGAATTCTGTCAGCCATTTCACGGAGAAGAGGGAAGTTACCAACCCTGTCGTTTAAGGAAAGTGAGGATTTTGCATCTCAGGTACTTATGAACAAGAAACCAAGGAGTCATAAACTATCCATGTGGTTGTATTTTCCTAACTATGTTACTTCAGCAATTTGGATTCAATTTCCTGAATACTAAAGCACACTGAAAACAATATATTATTATATACTTTTTAGGATTTATAAAATTCAAGATGCATCTTTATAAGCTAAAGAAAACCCTCCGTTACAATACTTATGGGAACAATTCGTCATGTAGGTTAACCTCTCAGAAGGTTGAACTCAATGTTGCTTTCAAATTTAGATTAGGTTATCACTGTGAATTTAAGATACATTTTAATGAGCATTTTGGGGTATAATACAAGTCTCCATTAACTGTTCAGACAAAATAAATGTGTATGTATTAAAACACAATTGTTCCTTCTTTAAGTTCTTTTTTCTGTATCCATTCCATTCTCAACTTACTTAAGGCACCCACATAAGATGTGCTAACAGCAATAGATTACACTTGAGTCACTATGTCCACAGTATGGGAGCCCAACACAATCACACACCTCTCAGTCAGGCCTGAAGTCATTCTTGGCTCTCCCTTTCTCATGTCACATCCTGCCTCCTCCATTCCTGCATGTTGTTTTTCACACGCTCCTTTGGCCTGGCTCCGTATTCTGATAGTGGTGGTGGTAAACGTCAGACTTGACTGCTGCGGGTGCTCCTTCCCTGTCAATTTTCCCTGCAACATGGGGTGTACTCTGCTTCTGGCTGGGGTAGTAGTTTGACCTGAGATACTATTGTCAAAATACCACATTGAATCAAAGGTTCCAAACAAGGGTGGACAAAAGGCAACCATAGTAGTTGGGGGAGGGATGAGCTCATGGCTCAGAAGCACCTGGTAGAGAGAAGTACAGTAATCTTCTCTTTCTGTTTGTCTTAGTCCATCTTCTCTTCCTAAAAGTGAATACCTCAGATTTGGTAATTTATAAAGAATGGAGGTTTGTTTAGTTTATGGTCATGAAGGCTGGAAAATTCAATGTTAAAGGGCCAGCACTTGAGAAGGATGTTATCACAGGTGACACAGAACAAGCACAGTAGAAAGAGTTCACTTCTATAACAGCCACTTTAACAACCTATTAATCCATCAACCCACAAGCAAAACCAAAACATCTCCCTAAGGTCTCACACACAAATGCCCGTAATGTAAAACACAGGACTTTTGTTAAACACACTCAAGCTTTAGCACTACTGTCACAAAGTACCATGACTTATAACAGCTGTGATGGTTGATTTTGATTGTCAACTTAATACCATCTAGCATCACCTAGGAGACAAGTCTCTGGGTTTGCCTGTGAGGAATTATCTAGATTGGGTTAGTTGAGGCTGGAAGACCCACCCTCACTATGGTAGCACCATCCTGTGGTCTAGGGTAGTAGACTGAATAAAAAGAAAGTATGCAGAGCATGAACATCCATCACTCCCTGGTTCCTAGCTGCTGATGCAGTGGGATCAATCACCTCAAGTTCTTGTTCCCAAGACTTCCTTATCATAATGAACTGTGAGCCATAATAAATCCTTCCTGTCTTAAACTACTTTTGTTACTGCAACAAGAAAAGTCACTAATATAATAATGTACATTCATTGCTTGATAGTTCTGAAGGGAAACAGTCCAAAATAGGCCGTCTGTGGTGGGAATCAAATCAAGGATCTTGGAGAACTGCAAGCCTTCTAGGACTCTGTATCAGTTACTTTTCTGTTGCTATGATAAAGCACCATGATCGATGAAACTTATAAAAAAAGGAAGAGTTTATTTGACTTATGATTCCAGAGGTACAAGTCCATATGGCAGGAGAGGTGGTCAGAGAAGAAAGCTGAACAATCACATCTTCAAGCAGGCACAGGAAGCAGAGAGGGACTGGAAATCCTGCAAGGTTTAACTCTCAAAGCCCGCTGTCAGTGACACGCCTGCTCTAGCAAAGCCACACCTTCTTAAGCCTTCCAAAACAGCACTACCAACTGGGGACAAAATGTCCAAATACTTGGAGCCTCTGGGGGACACTTTCAGTCTAGTCACCACAGGTTTTAAGGATGCCTTTTCAGATGCTAGGGGCTGCCTTCATTCTTTGGGTGCCGTGGGTCTGCTTCAGTCCATCTCATTTCCTTCTGACTCTCCTACCTTTACTGTTACCTATAAGGAAAATTTCATCATGTTGGGTTTACTCAAGTAATCCATTGTCATGTCGCCATAACCAGGTCCTCAACTTAAGCCAATCTCAGAAGTTGCTTCTACAGTTGGTCACATATTCATATAGGCTCTAGGAATTGGACATCTTTCAGTGCTGGCAGACATAATTTTGCCAGTCACAAAAGGGAAAACTAAAAGAGGAAAATGCCAAGAGGGGAGCCTCAGGATCTAACCAGCACTCTAGCAATGGCAAAACTGACATTTATGCGAATAATTTTCTTCCCTAGGGGCCTGCTGCCCCTTCCCTGCCCTGCCTGCTCAGCCTTGCACCCTGTGATCTCATCCTCTTTTCTCTACTGAACTGAAAACTCTTCTGAAGTTCATCTCAAAGATAATGAGCTAATCTAGGCTAATGAGCTCTTTAGGCAGGCTGCATCATTGCTGCGACTCCCTATTGAAGACGATGTCCCACTTTCACTGACCTTGGTAGTTACTGAGTTAGTTCTGAGAATCTGTGGACAGGTAGAAAGAGATGGAGACCCCACTGGGAACATGCTTTGTGGAGAAATCCTTTCATGTCACTCCAGGCAAGGAGTCACTTTAACCCACTTCCCTTTATGTAGACCTGGCCCTAGAGACCAGCTTCTTCCTACTGAGCCAAGTAGATAGTCCCCAGTCTTTTCCGCAATAGCTTTCTCACGCATTCTAGACAAAATTGTCCTTCTTGGTGTCAATTTGTGATTTAAGAAAGATCAAAAGTTTTAGGCACATCACTTGATTCAAAAAATGGAAAGTGAGACTGTTGCCACAATCATTCCCCTGAATTAAATGATCCTACGGAGACATGCTTACACTTTGCTAATAGCTCTGGAAGCTTCTGGACTTACTGGCCCTTCTGAGAGAAAGGCCATAGACATAGACATAATTGATTTTTACATGTTTTTGTTTGTGTTTAAGATTCAGAGGCATCCCCTCCTGTGAACCTAGGGCCATAATCACCTCCTGTGAACCCAGAGTTGTGGTCCACTCCTGTGAGACTGGAGTTGAGGTCCCTTCCTGTGAAGTAGGGTTGTGGTCCCCTGCTGTCAGTCTGAGTTTGCAGCCCTCTTCCATGAGTCGGAACTGAGGCCTCCTCTTGTGAACCTGGAGCTGTGGTCCCCTCACATGAGTCAAAATTGTGGTCCCCTCCTGGAAGCCAGTGTTGTAGGCCCTCCTGTGAGCTGGAGCAGTGGTCTCATTTTGTAAGCTTGAGCTCTAATCTCCTCCTGTTGAACTATGGTCCCCTTCTGTGAGCCTGAGCTGTGGTCCCCTCCGCTAAGCAGGAGCCGTGTTTCCCTCACATGAGCCTGAAGCTTTGCAACCCTACTATGAGCCACCACTCCACATTCTTCTGTTGATAGATAGGCTGATGGTGGGGGAGAGCAGAGCATGGAGGACTTCCTGATGTTGGGCAGCAGTTTCATTCTTGTCTGAGTCACTACATTCTCCACAGTTCTCTCTCCAGAGGGCCCAGACTGGGAAGTTAAAAAAAAAACATAGTGTAATAACTAAACTGATATAATCCTCAAACTAAAAATATGTAATTATATTTTAGAATATAAGGTCAAAATTCTACTTGTTTGCTATAGTTTTTGACTATTGTTACTGACAAAACTGTGCTACCAAGCTTCAACAATAATGTGAAATTTGTCAGTTCTCATAATATAAACTTGCCATTTATTCTCTTTCTAGATTCTCCAACCAACACAGTCTCTGAATGTAATCATGTTAGTTCTTAAAGAAAGAAATACTAATAAAGTATTTTTAAATTAAAAAAAAAATATTCAGAGCCATCACTAACACCAAGAAACATCATCCTTGATCCCCTGGCCTGGTTTCCTTTTACTGAATGTGACACTGGCCTCTATCCTGGCAACCACCTCATTGCAATTGCAAATGCTTCATTAAACTGAGAAGTCCCTGGCATGTAACCTGCATCATTCTTCTTGGGGTTCTCAAGAGGCACCCAATAATAGTCAAATGAGTAAAGAAAGAGACATCGTAGCATTGGGAGGCTGAAGATGTGAAATGACACAGATGGGTAGCCATGGACACAGCATCACTGGGAACTTGAAAAGACTTCTCAAAGAATAAGGATTCTAAAAGTAGCATTAGAAAGAATAAAGACCTGGAAACTAGGAAAAACACAAATGTGAAAACGGATGCAACAATATATATCTGGAGTAATTTTGACATTAAGAATAGTAGAAAATATGCCTCAAGGGTTTTGCTGGAGTCCAGTGCAGACTAAAGAAAACTGAACAGTAAGGACTAAAAGATATCATATTTTCCTTCCCAATAGTCATTCAGAACTATCTATTAGTTATTTTTCTGTTGCTGTGATAAGACACCATGACCAAGGCAACTTAGAGAAGGAAGAGTTTATTTGGACTTACAATTCCAGAAGGATGAGACGGGGAAGCATGGCAGGAGACAGTCAGGGCAGAGAGCTAATACCGCACCGCCTCAAGCATTTTCAGGAAGTAGAGAGAACAAAAAAGAAGTGGAGCAAGGCTAGATACTCTTGAAGCCAACCCTTAGTGATTTGTGTACACCAGCAAGGCCACACCTTTTAAAGGTTCCATGACTTTCCCCAAACAGCACCACCAACTGGGGAGCATACAACAAGTATTTAAATACTTGAACCCATGGGGGTCCCAAACCACGACAAATTCACTGTGTGGTACTCTGGAAACACAGTTCAGAAATGTATTCATATCTCTGAGCAGAGAGGGTGTTCCAACAAGAGCAAAGCTTAGAAATGTACTGTATCTGCAATAAGCCAGTGTAATTGACAGCTGTCTTGGACCTATGGAAAAGCCAGCCTAAAGACAAAGCTAACACAAAGGAAATCAGTCATGAAAACCACATAAAACTAGTATGAAAAACCTGCAGTATACGTGGGATTTTTCAGTAAAATGGTGTAATTTTTCCCTAAATTCAGGTATGTGACAAGAAAAGTTGCTTGTATACCAGCTCAAATTGTTCTATATGCAATATGCTGTGATAAGACACAGCAGTTATCCCGTACCTTGTTTGCATTTGAAACTTTGAAGTCAAGTCCTTTATAAGAAAAATAGCAGTGAAAAACTGTAGTTAAAAAAAATTGAACATAAAGTTCAAAAATACTCAGTTTTATCTGTGTAAACACATAAGGTATAGGGGAAACATAATAATCAAAACCTAATATTTTATAGCTTGTCATTACTTTTCTTTAAAGCACTTCAATGCCAATGTGTATTCTACATGAGAGTGGATTCATAAATTGATTTAAAAGTAGCTATCTATGTTAAACTTTTTTTAAAAAATTCATTTTACATAGTGAAATAAAAATTTTTTTTTTAAATCCAAAATACTTATCTTGGCACTGCTCAGTTCTGTGAAAGAATATGCCCTCTCTATTTTTTTTTCTTTAGTTTTGTTTTATTTTGAGTTTGGGGGGGGGCAGGAGAAAGGGTCTCTCTCACTCTATAGCCCAGGCTGCTTTTGACTTAGAGCTATCCTCCTGCTTTAGCTTCTCAAATGTTGGATTATAAGCAAGAGCCACCATGCCCTAACCTTCTCCTTATTTATTAGGTTTGAGTAAGGCTTCTGTTGCTTAAAACAAAAACCATTCTGACAGGAATGGGAAGCAGCACCTGTGACCCCATCTCACATATCCAGGAGCTGCTGTATTGCACAGAAAATAGGAAACCTTTTGAAGTCCGACAGCACAGAAAGCATTAAACTTACAAATAGTGTGGCATGGTGGCTCATATCTGTAACCCCAGCCTTTGAGAGGTAGAGGCAGATGATGTTCAGGTGTTCAGTTTTATCTTTGGTTACATAAGCAAGTTCAAAGACACTCTGTACTATATGAGTCCCTGTTTCAAAAACTAAACAAACAAAAATATTCTACAAATGTTCATAACATACACAACATATGGAAGCAATAACAATATCAATGTAGGAAAACAGACAGGAATACTGTTGAAACACAAGACAGACTATTACCTGACACTGTCAGGAAGAGCACAGATTATTCAGGTACAATCTATAGCAGAAAGCTTGTCTCCTTCAAGAACAGTGTAAAGGTTGCAAAGGATGCCTATTGGGACACAAGTGATGGACTGAAAATGCAGTCATGTATCACTGGGGAGAATGGCAACATTTAAGGACCCACAAAGGTTAGATGGTGTTTCTGTACCAGTCAGTGATCATTTCGGACCAGGTAAATGTGACATTTTTACTGAAGAATTGTTTTTTATTGAAAGCAAATATGATGATTCACCAGCACAAACACAAAAAAAGAAACAACAGGTGGTGAATACAACTCAAGACATTAAATTTCCATGAGTCATTGAAGCCAGATGGCATGCATTTGAGAATTCTGAAGAAACTTAATATCAAGGCATTTTGAATACTAACAGTATAGGCAACTTATCATATAAAACAACCACCAGCATTGAGGAGATGCCAACTGTGTTATCTGACACTGTTTGAGAGAGCACAGATTGTTCAGGCAATTCAATTAATTCAAGGAACCTAATAAATATGCAGGATGACACCACTGGGCACTTAAAGGTGTTTAACACAAGGTCATGGCCTCTGCAAGCTCCCAGTTAAGATGACTAGCACATTGTCAGTAGCAAACACACACATGTCAAACATATGCAATGATTTGTAAAGACTGCAGTGTTTAAACAATTCATATATATTCCCATCAGAAGATAAACTGACCGAGGATTACATGATAATTGCAGCCCTTCTAAATAAGGAAGGAAGTTTTTTGGTGTTTATAATTTGTGGAATCACTGGAGGAAAAGTTTTTGAGCTCCCAAGAATGATTTCTGCAACGAAAGTGGGAGCTCCCCTCCATCTTCATGACAGGCATGTAGAAACAGAGAATGCTGACCCAGGAACTGATCCCAGCTCTCCCACCACCTTTAACAGAAACAGTGTCTCCCACTCTGCTTTTCAAACACACCAAGAAGCCAAGCGCTGGACACTGTAAATTCCACTACAGGTGCCGCAAAAGTGGCAAACACCCCATGCACACACTTGCCAACGGAAGCAGGATCGTGAACAGAAAATGACTCATGATGTCCAAGTCCATCTTTCAAGCCTCAAGCATATTCGACAGGGTGGATGCAAATGACTGTGAGAAATGTGGATTTGGGCAGCATAATCATGCAAGATGGTATACCAGGACAGGCTGACAGGAAGTAGAATGGGGGCTTACTGACGACTTGCTGGCTCTTGTTTGCATGTATCATATTTAGAAAGGTAACCTGTGCTCATGACTGGATCCATGCCACTGTCATGGCAGGGGGTTCACTGTCATCACAAGAATAGCTTTGCTATAAAAGCAAAGTGTCGCTGACTAGCTGGCCTGTCACCAGGTGGCAACCTCCATGTTGTCTCAGTGAAGTCCCTCCCTCATGCTGGCAACACATTCTTGGACTTTCCCACTTACACAGCAATGGGTAAATGGCCTTCTTTATTATTTATCCAGTTGACTTTTAGCAAATTAAAATGGACTTCAGCATCTTAATCTCTAGCATTTAGACCTAGATTATTTATCTTCCTAATCACAGAACTGTTCTTTTTCACACATTAGAACCCACAGACTCTCCCCAGAGCAGTTCCTGTCCTTGTCTCTTCTGTCACCTTCACCATTCACCTCACTAAGACAATAGAGTTAGTGTCAGCATTCGCCTCTCCCACATTTGCACAATTACCAACCAAACAGTAAAAATCAAATCAAAACAAAACCTGTTACTTTTATCACAGAAGCTCCGTCTCACTTAGGGCCTCTTCATGTTTAAACAAATCATTAAGTTTTTCTATAGGAACTGAGAAGTCCTCCTCTTTTGCATAAACATGTGTGTATGCATGCTTATGTGTTCGCATGTGCGGCAAATTTGTATGTTCACATGTGTGTGAGTGCAGGTATGTGCTCAAGTGCATAGGCCCCCATTGCCCTTCCTGATTGCTCTCTACCTTCTATAGTAAGGCAGGGTCTTTCACTTGAACCCTGAGTTCTTTTCTAGTAGTCTAGCCAGCTTTCTCTGGCAAACTGGGGATCCTGTTGCTCCGATACACTGGAATTACAAATGTGCTACACCCCCGTAGCTTTCATATGGGTTCTAGAACCTGAACCCAAGTCCTCACACTTGCACTGCAAACTCTGTATCCACTGAGCCATCTCCAGAGCCTTCAAGGTTCTTCTCTTTCAAGAAAAGCTTTTAGAATTGTCTTTCTAATACCAGATTCAACATGCCACTCCTTTATGTAACCCTCCAAAGACTCCCAATGTCCTGTCAAATCATGTCAGGCTTCTTGGCAAGGCACAGGACTCCCTCCAAGTACAGACTGGTCAACCTTTCCAAACCTTCTTTTGCATTCTGATTTTACGTCTCTGTAGTGAATGCACTTCAGATACACCATACCTGCTCTGTATATGCTGTTGTTCTATCTTGAATCATTCCTTCTTAGTAAATGAACTTCCTAGCCATTCTTCAAAACCTAATTGAAATGGTACTTTGACCACTTTCCCAAGTGGTTTTCTCTCTCCTCACTTTATTGTTTAAGGTGTTCCTCACTATCCAAGTGTTTCATAACATGTACATTTTCTCATGCTCTCTGTCTTACCTGAAACTGAGAAGAGAAATCTCACCAGACTGATGTTTCTCCTCCCTTCTCAAATAGACCACAGAAGTGGGAATATTTGAAATTTTCATTTAGATGTTTATTGAGTACTACATGAAGAGAATATAAATTATAAGTAACTTAAAAAAAAGAATTTGAAGCCTAAAGAATATCAAATTATTATGATTAAATAAACTTTTTTAACCAGATTCAGATAGACAGATAGATACAGGAAGATAAATGAATGATTGATAAATAAAAGATATTCAGTATTTTCTTTCATCAATTTTTCAGTATTTTTTAGTGTTTGCTTTCAGATCTTTTTAGTCCATAAAAGCCATAAATTTGGCAGTTGGCTCAAGTCAAGCTGAGCACGGAAGAGGTTCTTATAGGCAACCTTGTCTCCCCATCCCGAGTGAGCAAGCAAAATTGCAGAAACCTGATACAGCTTCTATTGAACTATGTACATACTTAGATTATAGTACCTGGATGGCTCTAAGGACAGACAGTGGTTTTTCATGTGGTACCCAAGAGGAAGAAAAATCTGCTGAAATCTACAGGGAACTTTTTACACCGTGGGACAACTTGGCTTCTTGCCGATTAATTCAAATAATTGTAAGGACAATTATGACTTGTAAATTCAAGGAGGACCACAGAGTTACTTTTGGTCTGAAAAGAAGAAACATAATGGAATTTGATTGATGTTCTTCTATTTTGATTGATGCTTACATCATAGGATTCCAAAATACATATTAAGGAATACTGGTTAGGGGCTTCATAATCAAGAGTCTGGAAAATGAACATACATATTGTCTTGAAATATCATCAACATGGTTGGTCTTACAAGCCTCTGGAAGTCTATTAAACGCTTTGTTTTATTTTAAACTCAATGGAGCTGGTTGTGGTGGTGCACACCAGTAAGATATGCTGAAGAGGCAGAGGCAGGAGGATTATGAGTTCAAGGCCAGCCTAAGCTACATATTTAGCAAGGTATGGTGGTGCATTTCTTTAATTCCAGCACTGGGGAAGCAGAGGCAGGCAGATCTCTGTGAAACTGAGGCCAGCCTCCTCTACATAGCAAGTTTGAGGCCTGCTGGGGCTACAGGAAGACCCTATCTCAAAAAAGACTAAAACAAACAAAAAAATCTCAAAGGTGTGCCTAGAGATGTAGTTCGGTGGTAGAGGTCTTACCAAGCATGTATGAGGCCCTGGGTTCAATCCCCAGCACCACAAGAAAATTTTTAAAAAGATTATGGGGCTGGCAAGATGACTCAGCAGTTAAGAGCACTGGTTGCTCTTGCAGAGGACCAGGATTCGATTCCCAGCACCTACTTGGCAGCTAATATCCATCAGTAACTCCAGTTCTGGGAATCTAACACCCTCTTCTGACCTCCTCAGGCATTACACAATATGGATGCACTTATACAGATAGACAATGCACTCATACACATAAAAACTAAAAATAATAAATAAAGTTTTAAAACTTCAATGGTTCTCAAACATACTTGGCTCTGTTAACATCCAGCAGAATTAGCATTCCTTGCTAATGTAGGGATCAGAGAGGTTAGGAATGATATGCTAAGGTTGAAAAAATGGTTATGGGAATGAAGGCATAGACTATATGTCTTCTCTGACTGTAGAAAGAGAGAAACAAGCAAACCCTAAAATGATAATTACTCCCTACTGTAGGTTGAATAGAACAATGGTGGCCCCCAAATAAGCCTCACCAGGGTCTAATTCCTGGAACCTGTGACTATGACTTTGTATAGAAAAAAAGGCAAATATCACTTTACATGGTGAAAAGATATGACTTACTTAGGGATCTTAGAGAAAGAGCCTACCTAGTCTCTAAATATAATCGTTTATCCTTATAAGGCAGACATAGAGAGGAGAAGAAGCTAAGAACTCTGAGGTAGAGAGTAGACTATCAGGGCAGATATCAAGGGCTGGGAGAACCAAGGTACAGGCTTTTCCCTACAACCATTAGAGCAAGTGCCATCTCTGTAACTTCAGACTCCTGCTTCTGGCACAGTGAGTGAATGAGCTTCTGTTGTTTCAAGACCCCTAAATAAATGATTTGTTACAGCAGCCACAGGAGCCTGATACACCCCAGCTGAGAACCTTTTGGACCCAGGCACTCAGCAGTGTTCAGTTTACTTCCGGGGCCGTCCCCCAAAGTAAGGGATGTCTGTCACTTTCACCTCTAGCATCCCAATTTTGTTTAATAGCTGCTGTAGTCTTTCTTGAACCTATTTATATATAATAGCCTATATAATATCTGGAAGCAATGACTTTCATAAATTTACTACCTACTGTGAACAGCATCTTAGTGTATGGACTTTTTTATGGCACAGTGCATTTTCATGATGAATCCATTTGTCCTTTTTTTCAACTTTTGCTTAATGCTTCTATCATTAGCTTAAATAAATGTACGAGACAATTGAACTCCACTAAACAGGACAAAGGTCAGAAAGGAGAGCTTGGAGCAGCTAGACCATATTCATGAGGCACATAAAAGGCAGCTTTTTTCTGAAGTTGAAGGTTTTGTGGGAAAGGCCCTGTTTTAGAGGGTGGAGGTCTAAGCTGGACTGCATGCCAGAGGAAGACCTTGGAGGCAAATATTCATCTTAGGAGTGTTTCCAGAGATGACCCAGAGACAAACACATACAGCCACATAAATTAAACTCAGCACAGGGATCCACCTCTAAGGGATAACAAGAAATATTTTTTTTTGGCCTTTAATAGGAAAATAAACATGCCATTGGGTCAACATTATTATAAACCCCAATGACATTGGTGGAGAAGGGGCTTTAAGGATGATATGCCCATAAAGTCTTTTTGTTTCCTTTTCTTTGCAGTACTGAGCATAAAACCTAGGTCCTGACACATACTAAGTAAGTGTTCAACCACCAAGCTATATCCACAGTCCTCTGTGTATGTTTGTATGTGTCTGTGTATGCCTCTGTGTGTGTGTGTGTGTGTGTGTGTGTGTGTGTACTTGCAAATAGATGACAGAGGTTGATGGTGCCCTCTTTTCCGGGACCACCTAATACAAATGCCTTGAGGCAAGGCATTTTGTTTGAACCCAGGACTCACCAATTCAGTGAGTCTAGTTTGCTTACTCTCAGAATTTCTTGTATCAACCTATTGTTGGAATTACATCCAACAGTCATACCTGCTTGCCACTGACGTGGTACTGGGGGTTCTAACTCTGACCTTCATGATTGTGCAGAACGTACTTTCCCCTCTGAACCTACTCACTTCTATCCCTGCTCCTAGGCTTCTTTTTCTTCTCTGTTTTGGAGATAAGGTCTCACTACGTTTCCCAGGGTAGTTCTGAAGTTACTCTATAGCCTAGGAAGGCCTTAATTTTTTTTATCTGATTATTACTATTTCTTTTTGAAAAATATTTTTATTGAGTGTTTGGACATTTCATATAATAGACTGTAATCAAATTTAAAAACCTTTCCCCACTCCCTGCCCCACCTTGTGTCCCCAAGACCTCTCCCCTGACCCCTTGCCACCAGATTTCATGCATTCTCTCATATAGATTAAGTCCTCTCTGGTCAAGCATTTGTAGCTGGATGTTCCTTGGTGCAAGTTCATCCACTAGGGTCTAGTCAACCTATCTAGAGTCACTCCTTTAAAGAAAATCTACTCTCCTTCACCCCACAGTAATCAGTTGTCAACAGTTCTTTGGCTAGGGTTGGGATCTGCGGCCCAATTTCTTTAATTTGTGCTGGGTTTTTGTCTTATTGAGTCAGTATGGGTCTTGTGCATGGTGTCACCATTGTTGCAAGTTCATATGAGCAAGTTCCCAGAGGCCTGAAAGCCTCTGTTCGTGTACCAGTTCTGATCCTCCTACCTCTCAAATTGCCAAACTGCTGAAATTACATGCTTAAGCCATTGGAGTGTCCCATAAACATGCTTTATTGTTTGATTTATCTCCCACATTCCTTCTACCAATTTATAGTTTTTAGAAAAGTGAATATAAAGAATTAGAATTTGCAGTCTACCTGTTTAGGTGCCAAAGAGAAATTACAAAGCAGAGCATAGCAAAGGTTTGACTACCCAGCATCCATTCAGCCTTACTAAAGTTGCTAGGGCGTTTCTTCATGAGTCTCAGTGTGAGCGAGAATAATGAATAAATCAGGCAATGAAGTAAAAGTGGAGGTTTCTGGCTATTCCCAGACTTTTTGGGTTGCTCTCATGTTTACTTAATTTCTAGACAATAGGCAAGATGATTGTCTGACCAATGCTCTCTTAGAAGTATGTGTAAGTATGTATGTGTGTGCATGTGTGTGTGTGTGTGCACGTAAAACTCTAATAGTGTAATAGTTAGCCACCTCCTATCTTCTTATAAATGCTGCAGTTTAAGTTGGGTAAGAAGGGGAGAGAAGAATGTGTGTGTCTGTGTTTGTGTGTATTTGCTTACTGTTTCTATAATTATCTTAAATAAATATAGAAGACAGTTGACTACTTCTGAATAAGACAATATAAGTGGTATATTATATATGTATGCATCGTCTTTCTGTTTCTATATTCTATCAGGTAGCATGTAAAAACCAGAAATGTGTCAGCCGATTTGGTGTCTGGTGAGGACTCATTTAGCTTCACAGATGGTACCACCTGTATGTCCTTATGTCGTGGAAAAGGAAAACATGCATCACTGGGCACTTTTATAAGGACACCAATCTCATTAATGAGAATTCTGCCTCCGTGACTCAATACTTATTGAAAGCCCCACTTCTTAGTACTAGTACATTAAAGATTAAGTTTCAGCATATGAATTTGGATGTATACAAACATATAGACTCTATAGTTGATGTTGATAGATACCTAGTAGAAAGAGAGACAGATGATAAATTATATATAAAGAGATTCAACCATCTGTACCAGTACACATTTATTAAACAATTGAATGCATTAATCTGTCTAACCTATCAGTTGATCATTTTAGAGCCAGTTATATGCTTAAATGGCACCTCTTCTACAAATCATAATGCACTTAAAAGAGATCTTCAGATAACAAAACAAAAATCATAATTACTAGAATTTAGTGAGACCACCTATAAACCTGAACTGTTTTAAAGGTTTTGTTTATCATAACATACTTAATTCTCAGATTTCCATAAAGCAGATGTCATACTTATTGCTCTTTTATAGAAGAAGAAGAAATAAAGACCAGAGTTGCCATCAAGTTCTCAAGTTCACAGGACAAATTATCCATATAACAGGGAACCAAACTCAAGCACTTTGCCATATAACATGGATTTAAGAGATGACTCCTTTTTGTTCTAAACTCTCAAGTTTGATCACTAAATATAACTATTCTGAGATTCTAGAGTATTGGAAGACAATTGGCATAGATTTTATGGTCCAGCCTTCCAGGGCCTGGCATACCAAAGTCACCTCCCATGTGAAGCTGATGGTCAGGGTACATTCTACAATGCCATAAGTTCATCTCTTTCAGTTTCTTTTAATAATTTCAGTGGAAAACAGGACCAAGCAATCTTTTGTACAATTAAAACAGCATGAGCTCGCATTTACACAGTTATAAATATCTCTGAGAACAAGAAGGTATAATATCTCTGTTACAGATCTAGAAACATATCCACACCCTTTCTTTTGTAGAATTTCCAATCCAACTCTAGGCTTCTTTTTTTCTTTCTTCCTTCCTTCCTTCCTTTCTTTCTTTTCCTTCCTTCCTCTCTTTCCTCATAGTGTTTTTAAACTTAGAGAACTTCTTCCTGTAGCCTTTCTTTTCCCATTGGCCTTATGCCTAGGAATGATCTACTTTTATTGGTAATGAAAACACTACCCCTCATCAGTATGACGCTGAGGGGGTTGTTATGCCTTTCTTCACTACTCCTGTCCTTACTATGTGTTACTGTTTCATCTTCTCCACTCTGTTTTAAGCCCACCATTGGACCTTTTTTTTTGCTTCAAATTACAGCCATGGTAAAGGTACTATCAACATCAAATGCCTTAGATAATACTTGTTAAACTGTTTTTAGAATGAGAACACAGCATACTCAGGGGCTACCTAATACTTTTTATTATGAGAATTCTGTTTACTTTTTGATGGTCCCAAGTGTACCCTAGAAAAGCAACCAAAAAGTCAAGGCTTCCAGTGTTTAGCTGAATCCTGTTTGGCGTGAAGAAGCATCTGATGGTGATAAAAAGTGATTTAGATGTGTCGCTATAATAAAAGTGATAGGATAAAGGAAGCAATAGGACTTGGAGAGCGGTAGTTATTAAAACTGTCATTAGTATTAAAGAGTAGCTCAAACACATTTAGTCAAACTATCTTCTAAAGGAGATAAGTATTAAAATTTAACATTTTTAATGAAAATGAAACTCACGGGAAAGAGAAAAAATACTTGGGGCAGAAATAACTGCACCCAGAATACATAAAGAACATTGAAATACACTGAAAGAAGTGAGAAATCACTCTGAGAGCCCCTGGGAGGGGCTGATCCCTATGGAAAGCTGCCTCTAAAGATGCAGTGTGAACCCCAGCCAGATCTCTGAAATCTTAAAATGCAGAAAGGAGTCAACACTCACATTGTGAGAACACTCTTTTGAAGCAGGGGATTTGAAGGCAGAGAGAACCAGAAGAAAGGATTGTAGTAATCCAGGAACTCCATGCAGATAACTGGAAGGATGTCCTTACAGATGCTAATGGATGGATGTTAAATGAATTCACTTTGGCAATTCTTTTAGAGGCCTGTTATTAACACCTGCTGATGAAAAGCTTCTTCTAAAGTCAAAACAACCAGAAAAACAGCTTTTCTTGAGAATGCCTAGAAGTGAGCTAATGGTCAGTCCCAAAGGGGAAGAGAGTAAGCAACTTTCCAGCACTTGCTGACTCCCAGACTTTTGCATATCTGAGCTCCTGCGCATCAATGGGGGCTCCTGCTGGGTCTGTTCACCCCTTCGAGTAAGTCCTTGAATCTAAGGACAGTGCAAGTTTCTGCAAATTGCGAATTATGAAAAGTGATAAATTGTATTCCTATCCATTGTTTTTTATTGGAAAATGCAGCTAGAGTGTTTTAATTGGCCAAAGATGCTGTTCCACCTGGAATCCCAAGTGACCACGAACTAGAGTTGTAAATTAGAAGGACTCAGAATTCAAATTTGAAGTGACCTAGAGATGTCCTGAAAGATTGGAATGCAAAGGTCAAAAGTCCATTCCACTTAGGTCAGGTCACTAAGGTCAGGGTGACCAGAACAAAATCCTACAAGTCAGAGCATCCTGTCACCAGAAGGAGTATAATACTGGAAGAACCCACAGTGCCCAGAGAGCCAGAAGAAGACAATAGGCTTTATCTGCTAAGACTAAGGAAATAGAATCTACGGAAACTGACAAATTGGAAACATTCTTGGCAATACATTTTGAAATCTAGTTATCTTAGTAAGAATTTGCTGTATTTTGGAAGAAAAATGCACTTTTCTCCAAATATGAAGGTGTTGATTTTACTGTTTGTTACAGTTATAATGTAGCTCACTGTTGCTGCTTATTTCTGTGTTGTAATCAGCAGTGATTATATTCCTCAGAAGTTAAGTCTGAATAATGGCGATGTTAAAACCCAAGTTCCAACGAGTGCCTAGCTGTGTGCTTCAGATAACATTTGCAGAGACCCTGATGAAAGCTGCATTAAGGGTTCATCTCTAAATATTATAAAATAAATTTGAAATAGTTTTATTTTAAGTTTTGACTTCTTTCAAAATTGTTTGCACAGGATTTTAATGTTGTGCCTATTTACCCCATTTCACATTTTATTCCAAGAATACCACAAAGAAGACATTGGCTTGGAATCATTCATTAACAAAATAATGAAATGGAGGTTTGTATAAGAAACACTAGACATATACC
Source organism: Eospalax fontanierii (assembly GCA_035773235.1). Taxonomy (NCBI): domain Eukaryota; kingdom Metazoa; phylum Chordata; class Mammalia; order Rodentia; family Spalacidae; genus Eospalax; species Eospalax fontanierii. The sequence continues at coordinate 25,037,681 of CM069534.1, forward strand.
ACAATATTTTCATTTGGTATAGTTATTATTAGGCTAGTGAGATAGCTAACTCAGCACGTAAAAGCATTGTTGGAACCAGGAAGGAACCTGCTCGCAAAAGTTGTCTTCATTTCTCCATGTATTCCATGACACCGGTTCTCCCACTCACACACACACACACACACACACACACACATCTCACACACACACATCTAACACACACAGAATAGTGATAAATAAATAACATATAAATATAAATAAAGCTCTTATTGTGAAAACTTTAGAGTTTACAATTTTTAGATTTTTTTAGTTTACAGAATATTTTATTCTGTATTAAATACCAATAAATACAGTAATCAGTATATTAATAACGGAGTTAATTGTGAAGTATTTTTGGTGTTTAATGGAACTTAGTCATTCAGGACAATGAACCTTATTTCCATTTTTGGCATGTAACTTCAATTAGCTCTAATAAGATTATGTATTTCATCCCATATGCACTATGTCAAAAATAAATTCATATGACCTAGTGTAATTAAAATATTATCGTCTTTGGCGTCTTCCTTCACTCAACAGTAACAGGCATCGTGCAGGATACTGCAAGCTTGCATAATACAGAACAGCTATCATGACTAAGATGTGACTCTGTTGCCTTCGGGAGGTGGACCTCAACAGGACTGCTGCCAGTGTCTGTCCACCTCAGCAGAAGCCAATCTTCTTTGAAATAAAAAAGTCACTCTCAAGATTCAGACTTTGATTTTTATAAGATTATTCCCTTACAACTCTACAACTTATACCAAAACTATAGAAATCCATGAATGTGTTGCCCTATAACAAAATGATGCTTCTTCATGATTATTTAAAACTCCCAAACTGGACTCAGGGTTGGGGGACTCATTGTTTCTTCTTCCCAATGTGCACAGGGATCCCATCGCCTTCCTGTGTTTATCCCCATGACTCATCTCTTTAATTGGTGCGCTAGGACTTGTGGCCCAACCTAGGCTTTTCTGACTTCCAGAGCTGGGGCTTTGTCTGGAAAATATAGTAACAAAACTGTATATGGTACTATATGCTTGACTTTCAGGGTAATATTCAGAGGAGCGGAAGTGGCGTGAAATGATTAATTTAATGTTGTCAACACAGGAGGAAAACCTTATAATTTTAAGCATCTTAATAAAGTTCTTACTACTTACTCAGAGAGTCCTAAAGATGATGTTCTTATGGTGGCAGTTTTTTTTTCTCTAAATGAGTTGGAAGAGTACTAAAACTCGGGCTGTCATCCTAAGAAATAGGTTCAAATTACTTCTATTTAGCCATAGTCTGACATCCTTTGGAATAAAAAAGATAGTTGTTATATCCCTTTGTTGTGTCTTGAAAGTGTCTGGGGTCCAGCATGTCCACTCACAATACTTGGTTCATTTGGAATCATGATGACAAAGCAACTGTCATGATTGCACCAAGTAATATATTTAAAGATTTGATATCTTATTTTTTTATATATTTATGAATTTTTTAGCTTTAATGAAGAAATTTAACTCAGTTATATGAATTTATTAAAAGTTCTCTTAATCTTATACTTAATTTGATACAAAACATTTTCTAAAAACAAGTTACCTGCTATTCCTCATATGTAAAAGTCCAGTTCAGGTCAATTTCCTTTGTAATGTCTTACTACTCTATTGAAAATATACCTTAATCTGGTGGTACATGCCTATAATCCAGCATTTGGGAGGCAGAAAAGGAGGATTAATGAAAGTCCAGGCCTACCAGGGTTAAAAAGTGAGATTCTTCCTTAAAAATAGTCAATTAAGGGGCTGGAGAGATGGCTCAGCAGTTAAGAACACTGGCTGCTCTTGCAGAGTACCTGGGTTCTAATTCCAGTACCTACATGTCAGCTAATAACCATCTGTAACTACAGTTCCAGGGGATTTGATGACTTCTTCTGACTTCCAGGGGTATTGCATGACAGCGATGAACTTACATACATGCAGAAAATACAGGCATATGATAAACTTAAAATAATAAATAAAATATTTTTTTAAATAGTCAAAGAAAGGAGGAAAAAGAGAAAAAGTCTAGTACATGTTCCTGTATGATAGCATTTCAGAGATGTATGTATATTTCTGATGTGTTAGCCAGGCTTTACCAATTAGGTCTTGAACTCATTGAGTATAGTAATCTGATTTAACTGCTGTGAAAAGATGTGTTACATTTTTTCTGTACACTTCCCCAATTGGTCACTTAATATTCAAGATCAATATTTCACACATCTTGTATGACTTACTCAATGCAAGGCACAAATAGTGTTAAATAACTGCTTCATTTTAATAAAATAACAAAGTCGTTTTCTCCCATACATGTTAGTATTGCTTGTTAATTCTTTGAATCTATCTGTATAGTTATTTCCTTTAAGACTGGATAATTTTCACACTTGTAAGAATTTTGCTGTCACATTTATAATTATTAACAATTCAGAGGAAGTATCATGAGGTAACATATTAATTTCAATGGATTATGTCAAGTCTCTTACTCTCCCCTTCATTAGTTCCAGGGATTTAATATAGAAAGGAAAGGTTATAGCACATTCTCTTTTAAATTTATGGACTCAGGGCTAAAAACTCTGGGTTCAAATTCTGACTTTTCCAACTTAAAATTTCTGTAAACTTCCTAAAACTCAGTTCTCTTGCCCATAATGTGGAGATAACATAATTCCCAGAACTCTCTCTAAGGGTTAACAGTGGTAATGCTCACAAAATGGCTAGCTCTTGTGAACAAAAGTTTCTGAAAAGAACCCCATCTTACACTGAACCTTCTACAAAGGTGATTAATTGATTAGAACATGCTTGATGTGGAGAGAATGGGGTGTTGCAACTCCAGAGCCAAATTATCTTAGGTCACCTTTAGCCCCCTTAATAGTCATTTATTACCTTCCTCTACTTGTTATCTAATATCTTTGTGAACAAAATCCTATGGAATACACAGACTTCTAGTTTCTGTCAACCAAAAGGCCACAAATGCTGTCAGATAATATTTGAGAACTATGCCTGAGATTTACTTGCTTTTCTGTGACTAGCCTACCTGGTGTTGCTACTAATGCACCTAAAAAGTATAGATGAAAATGAATGCAGAGGTTCACAACTATACAAAGTGTAGACAGTAAAAAACAGCAGAGTGGGGCATCTGTATCACACCCCCACCCCCAAGGCTCAGGCATCATTTAGGAAGAAAGGAAAGAAAATATTTTAAGAGCCAGAGGTGGTGGATAATTGCATCAGATTGGCCTGTTGGCATGTCTGCATGGCATTTTTAAAAACTGCTAATTGATACAGTAAGGCCCACCAATGATGGGAGGTCCCATGCCTAGAAAGGTGATTTGGAGTTGTATAAGAAAGGTAACTAAAGCAAGTCAAGGCAAGCAACCAGAAAGTAATGTTTACTTAGTGGTTTCTGCTTCACTTCCTACCTTGGTTTCCTTCCATGATGGTACCAGAATTGTGGGGTGGTGTTGTGCTAGATCTAACCATGTGGCTTCTGTACCTTGGACAGTTTAGTGGGAAGAAGGTGAAAATTTTGGAGCCCTGGTCTGCAAAAGTCATGGAGTGCCCAAAACTTAATGAACTGTTGTGAAAACTTAGAAAATAAGAGTGCTGAAAGACATGCAGACAGTTTAGACCTGGCTTGTGAAGTTTCAGAGGGAAGTTTGAGAGTCTCTCAAAAATGCTATCTGGACCGGTTGTGTGATATTTTGAATTAAAAATATGTGATTTCTGATTAGTTGGGGGCTAAGAATTAACTGTGATTAACAAGAGATCATCATCACTGAAACGAAACCTTTGTTTTACTGAGGCAGTTGATACTGGTTAGCTGGGGATGAAAAATCATCTTTGATTAATGAGACCAGCATCACTGAGGTGAGATCTTCTGAGGAATATTTTCTCAGGGCCAACATACAGAAGCTATTGTACATAGGGGCCCAAGGCTGCACCTCAAGCTGAGAGCTGAACTGGACCATGTGTAAAAGTCTCCCTGGTACTGGTTTGAAAGCATAAAGGAGTCATGGAAAATAACAAAGGTTTGCCATTGGAGAGGCCAAGAGAGGCCATTGGTGAAGTGTAGTCTCAATAGGAGGGAAACCTCAAGAATGAAGGAAACCTGGCAAGCAGCTGAGGATGACTGGCATGTGGCAGGGTAAGAGTCCTGAAGAGGCCAGGAGAAGCCATTGAAGAAGGTACAGCCTCAGTTGTAGTGAAGGCCCCAACATAATGGAACTGTCAGGACTAGGGAATTTCCACCAAGGGCAGAAGCATGTGCAGTCTGAGCTTTAGAGATAAGTGTGTGTATTCCAGATAGGGACCTGGAGAAGTGGGACTTACTGAGACTTTTGGAGCCCAAAAGATCATGAGTGAGGCCCACATATCTGACACTGAGCTACAGGATTTGAGTTATACCAATGAACTTGGATTTTGTGTTGATCTGATCATAATTATGTCCTAGTTCTTCCCTCTTAGACTAAGAAGGGCCTACAGTTAAATGCCTTTGAGCTTTTAAAGAGACATTGAACTTTATAACATTCTGATTTTTTGTTTGTTTGTTCTTTTTGTTTTTGAAACAGGTCTCCCTGTAGCTCCAGTGGGCCTGGAACTCATTATGTAGACCAGGCTGACCTTGAGCTCACAGAAATTCACCTGCCTCTGCCTCTCAAGAGCTAGGATTAAAGGCATGTGCTACCAGGCCTGGCTCAACAGTATAATTTTTTAATACTGTGTAACTTTTAAAGTGTCACTGTGTTTTATATTAACATATTAACATGAGATCTTGGGTCAAACAAGATTGGAAAGGTTATAGTTTAAACTGATGTGTTTGTGTGTCAAAGATGACAAGGGTTGGATTGTGCTTATTAGTTTTTTCAACTTAAGACAAACCTAGACATGCCTGGGAAGAGGGACTCTCAACTGAGGGACTCCCCTCTGTCAAACCAGCCAGTGGCCATGTCTACAGGGCATTTTCTTGATTGTAAGAGGGCATAGGCCATTGTTGGAAGTGTCTTGGCTTAAAAAATAAACAATAAGGACTGGCAATGTAGCTCCATGGTAGAGTATTTGCCCACTTAGTGCAAGGTACTGGGTTTGACCCTTAGCACTGCCAGACTACAACAACTACAAAAAAGGCAAAGTAAAAACAATTTGATCATAGAGATAATTCACTTGTTCCTAGCCATTTCTCTCCCCGACCTGCTCACAGGATTCTGCCATTTATCTCTCAATTTCTTTCTAGCCCTATTATCTGGAAGGAAATCATAGAAGCCAGATTGGGTCTTCTGATCCTCTGATCCTCTGTGACATGAATTCAACTGAAGTGGTGGAAGAAAGCAAGCAGCTAGTAGAAGTCCTTAAAGACATGGGATGGGAAATAAGACTTAGGCAACTGCACTGTACAAAACAAGAACAGAACAAGATTTAGGAAGTCATGTTCTGGATATGTCCTAGATCTGTGGTCTCTACGGTATTTTAGAAATAGTCATAAGACATTCTAAGTATTTTGAAATGGATTTTTGTTGCCTGAGTTTTCTTCACTGTACATTCTGAGACTAAACCAAGTAGTTCATGTCCTTATAAATATTATCCAATTGTGTGTGTTGGGGGGAGAATATGTTATGAAATACAGGAATGAAATTCAAGGATATACATAATTGTAGTAGTTTAATTTGGACAATTTATGTTGGCTGACTGATTTTAAGACTATTTTCCATCAAGTACACTAAAAGACCACGCCACAAAATGGAACTCATGCTTGGTGCCCTTAATCAGTTAAAAACTGCATGGCTGCTTAAGTCACAGGGGAGAACCTGGTATTATTCTGCTAAATGAACATAGATTAGCACATCTCTAGACCCTCATCTGAGAAGATTCTCCTTGCAGTAAATGTCAGTTAAATACAAAAACCCATAATGGTCAGTGTGTAGAGACTAAGAGACTACAGAGTGTTCAGCTCTAAATGGAAGATCTATATCATATGCCCTACTCTCAAGGCTCAGGAATCATCATGGAAGAGGGGCCTGGAAGATTGTAAGAGTCATATGTAGTGGATTTCTGCAATGAAACAGTATTGTGAAACATGACGGTGTCGTTGCACACATGAATCCGTAGTGGTTGTCACAGCCTGTACAAAGCCTGCACAAGGTCAAGTCAGAGAAAATCCCATCATGGACGGGGGCAGAGCCCTGCCTGAGGAACTACTGACAACTGATGCTGAGGGAGGAACGGACAATTTTCTTGAGGGATACAGCCTCTGAGAGAATACCCGGGATCCAGGATCCCGAAGGTGGATCTATGCCACATATTGGCAGCACTGAGCGGACTCAGTGGATTTCAAAGGAAGAGTACATGAATCGGGGGAGGGAAAAGCAGTGAAGGGATGGGGAGAAGGTGGGGGAGGAACATGGGTGAATTTGATCACACCACGTCATTTGTATGTATGAAATTCTCAAACAACTAAAAGTCAAAAACGTTTTTTAAAAAGAATATGCTACCCCACAATATTCATTTCGTCATCCTGAGCACCTGAACCTCAAGGAAACAGAAAATGATAGGTCTAGGAAGGTCTTTCTTTCTCCCCTAAAGCAAGCCATAAAACCTAGAAATAATCTTCTGAGCATCCTCTAAGCAGGTCATAAGGTCCTCATGTGAGAGGCACCCTGCCTTTACCAGGAAGAAAAGAGCATCCTTATCTCTGAAGACACCTGGACAAATAAGGCTATGAACTACAGGCATCCTGCATTGCCCCCAGCAGATCACCTGCAGATCACCCTTTTTCTAAGAAAACTTCCCCATGACTATCCACTTAGCATACTAGCATAAAAATATAAAACAAGCCTACATTTCCTCATGAAGTCTCTCATAGCATATAACAAACACATTCACTATACTTGTATGGTTTTCAAAGACACTTGTATGGTCCAAAGACACTTCATGCATTGCTTTCTCAGCCAAGAGACAGGTCTTGTTTGTGTGTCATTTCCCCTCTATGGCATATTCTTTCCTGGAAACCTTCAGTATGTCCAAGTGGTACCTCTTGGTTATGACTTTTCTAACTTTGGCAAGCATAAATATGTAGGTAGACAGACAATCGAACATGATAGACAGACAGACAGATGGTAGATAAATAGGTAGATAGATATACTTTTAAAAGAACTCATGGTGAAAGAGGTTGAGTAACTTTAACTGTAATTTTAATTGACACATAATAATTAAACATATTCATGGGGCACAGTGTGATTTTTTTTTCAATACATACATGTAATATACAGTGATCAGATTAAGAAAGTTTGAGTATTTATAACTTTAAACATATATCATTTCGTTGAAAACATCAAATTCTCTTTCCTAGCTATTTTGAAAGATACAGTGAATTATTGTCAAGCATAGCTACCTGAGAGTGTTGTAAAACATTAGGAATTATTCTTTCCATCTGTTAACCATCCTCCATCCTGTCCAGTGCTCCCACTAGTCAGTACTGTTCTTCTTTCTTCTTCTACGAGATCTTTTTTTTAACTTCAACATAAACAATATAAAAGTGAAAACAGGTGATACTTCTTTTTCTGTGTGTGACTGATTTCATTTAACATGTTCTTTTGGGGGAATATTTTATATACCCAAACTCTGGCCTCAAACTTGCTATGGAACCTATGATGATCTTGACCTCGAATTCCTGATCCTCTTGTCTTTATCTCCCCAGTGCTGGGAATGTAGACATGTACCACCTCACCAAGTTTATGCAGTGCTGGGATTGAACCTTGGGCTCAGGCACTCTAGGCAAGCAGCCTACCAACTGAGCTATATCCCCAGTAATGGTTAATGTCCTCCTACAACTGTTAAAAAAAATTAAGAAAACTTTTATTAATTAGCTTCATTTTACAAGTAATCAATTGAATGTCACAGAATAAAAGAGCTCGTTTGGAGGCAAACCTGGCAAATCTGCCACCCTTACAGACAAAGCCGAGCTACAACGGCTGTCAGTGCTCTTGTCATCCCACTGCCCTCAGCAGGAAAAAGGCGAGTGTCTGTCTCTCTGCATCTCCTCTACAACTCTAGCTGGATTCTGGTCTGAGTTAAGAATTGCCTAACCCCAGACCTTGGTATGGTTTTTGAGGTTCAAGTGTATCCTGAATAGATAAGAAAGATATCAATGAAAACTTAAGTGGAAAAAGAACATGAGCTAATATTTAAGGAACATCTATACCACTTATACAGTATTGTGCTGGATTCTCCAAGGATCACTTAGAATTATTTCTTGAGTCTTGTCAATACTCACTGAATTTTAAAGTTTTTATTTATCAGTATTGGGTATTTGTGACTCATGACGTGAGAATGGAGTCCATGCTCACCTTCCAGGGATTGCTCCCAGGTACCCAGACTTCGTGGATCATGCCATTACCCACTGAACCATCTTGCCGCTCAATACTCCCTACGTGTATATAAGCTATAGTACTATCTTTTAAAATTTTAACCAATGGAATTTTGTTATTTAATTTGGAAATTAAATTCCTGCTATTGAAGCTTACTGCACAAATTACTGAAGATGAATTTCTCACGTATTAATAAAGAAAAGTTATCAAGGCTAAAGTTATGGCTCAGTGGTTAAGAGCACTGGCTATTTTTGCAAAGAACCTCGGTTCAGTTCTAGAGGATCCAGTGTCTTTCTCTGGTCTCCTAAGACATTTCACATACATGGTGTACATACATACATGCAAGCAAAATATTCACCCACACAAAATAAAAAGACAGTGGAAAAAATTTACTTAAAAGAAAAATAGGGACTGGAGAGATGTCTCAGTGGTTAAGAACACTGGGTTTTTTTACAGAGGACCCAAGTTTGAATCCCAGCACCCGCATGGTGGCTAACAAACATCTGTACCTCCAGTTCCTGGAAATCCAACACCCTTTTCTGTCCTCTCATGTGCACTCACACATGTGCAGGCATAACATTCATACACATAAAATAAAGTTTTTTAAAAAAGAAAAATATCAAAAGAAAAGAGAAAAAAAAGAAAATATCATTGGAGACCCTCTTGGAATGAGTAAATTTCTTCCTTTTACATAAATATAAACCTGGAAATATCTGAATTACTTTATTCATTGTGTTGATTTGTTTGAGAAGTGCCCCCCTCACTAGGCTCAGTCGGTGAGGCTGTTTAAGGAGGGTCATGGACTCCCTGGGAGCTTCAGCCTTGCTGGAGGAAGCATGTCACTGAGGGTTCACCACTTCGCCCCATTTCTAGTTTAGCTCTCCCTGCTTCCTGTGCTTGCTTAAAGATGTGCGTGCTCAGCTTTCTGCTCCTGCTGCTTCCTGACATGCCTCTCCACCAAGATAAATTCTTACTTGTCTGGAACCATAAGTACCATAAACTTGTCCTTGTCTTAGTTGCCTTAGTCATGGTATTTTATCACAGTAATAGAAAATAACAAATACATTCGTTTTCTTAGGGAGAAATTGTTTTCTGCTTTGTGCTATTTTATTTTAGTAGCAAGTAGCCAACAGCTCAGCTCAGCTTAGACGCAAAAGAAGATTCTAGAAAATCAGGTGAACTCCACAAACCACAGGCCATCAAAAGAGTGGAATCAGTAATAAAAAGCTAGATAACACCCTTCCTATGGTCATTTTCATCTCTGGTTCTCTTTGCATGCTGTGGTCTTTCTTTGTCATTTCTGCTTCTCTTTGCACATAGTGTAATATATCCAGATGAGTGTCTGTCCAGCATATCTAACGCTATAGACATCTTGCAGACTTGTAGCCTTTAAAGAAACTAGCCAGATGACTAGAGCTATGAGTTTCCTCAAGACAGAATCTCATGGTTTCAGGGTAATCAGATTCCATCTTGGGTCAAGCAATAGCTTCAGTGAAAAAAGAGCAGACAGAAATACCTGAATTTCCTAGAGAGAGAGAGAGAGAGAGAGAAGAGTCAGTGGAACAGACAACCCAATTTTTTAATATTCTAAACATGTTCTAGTCTTAATTTTTTCTAACATGGAAGCAGAGTATATTTATGGTATTACATTTTCAAATATTGAAAATAATATTGAGAAGGGTTCATTTCCCAGGGAGTTTTTATTGCAATCAGTTCTACAAATTAAGATCACTACTTAGCCATGATAAAATTATTGAGGATGACCAAATCTGTATGTTACCTGATCCTTATGTAATTTTCTCTCTTTCCAAACAGACTGATGTTTTTCAGTTCAATATAATTAGAACTAAGGAAAATCTGCAGAGGAAATGTCTTTTCCTATTACATTATAATCATGTTTGTGTCATAACAGACCGGCTAAGTGGAAGGGACATACTCAAATCACTGCAGGACTAAACAGCAAATTGAATAGTTTTGGTATAATCACAGAATAACCAATTAAACCATGGAACCTTGAAAGAGGCAGACTGCATCACCCAGCGATGTCATGTAGCAAGAGACTGCCTGAGGTCAGGGATGAAGGCATGGAGCAGAAAATCTTCACTAAAATCCATCCCAAATTCCACTGTGTTCAAATGATTATTTTGAACAGGCCTTAATGAGAGACATAAGCACTACATTGAACTTTACTGGTTTTAAATATAAATAAAGTTGCTCATAAAAATAAAATTATACTTAAAAATTACAGCTTCTAGTTTTCTTACCATAAACAATGCCTCACAATTATTCCAGCAAAAACGTGTGTGATTTGTTAATAAACTGAGGGCCTAACCCATCTGTTGTTCTTTGTACACAGAACTCATCCCAAATTCCATCATGTTCAAAATAATCTGCCAGGCTTAAGGGACAGAAGAAAGTATTACATTGAACTTCACTGGTTTTTATTATAAATGAAGTTGCTCATAAGAATAAAATTACATTTAAAAATTGAAATTTCTAGTTTTCTTAAGATAAATAATCCCTCAAAATAAGCTCAGCAAAAGTTTGTGTGATTTGTCAATAAGCTGAGGGCATAACCTATCAATTATTCTTTGTACACAGTATTTTCAGGCATGAGAAAACCCTCCCTCTGTTATTTATGCTTATGAGTTGAGTCGTTTATTCACAACATTAAACAGACAAACCAAACAGCACTCACTTGAAAAACATCTGGAATTAAAAAGGGACTGAGTTGGGATGTACAAAGGGGAAGGGAGGGAGCAGAGGAGAGAAGGGAAGGGCAGGTATCCTAGTTTGCTTTCAGCTGTCATGACAAAACACTCTGACCAAAACCAACATGAGGAAGAAAGGGTTTATTTTGCTTACATCTCCCAGGCCACAGTTCATCACTGAATGAGCCCAAGGTATGAACTCAGAGCAGAAACCTGGAGGCAAGAGCTGAAGCACAGGCCATGGAGGAACAGGGCTTACTGGCTTGCTCCCCTGGCCCTTGCTCAGCCTGCTTTCTTATACAACACAGAACAACTTGCCCAGGGGTGGCACCACCCACAGTGGGCTGGGCCCTCTCACATCATTCAACAATCAAGAAAATACCCCATAGACATGGCCACAGCTGGTCCAGTGGAGGCAATTCCCCAATTGAGGCTCCCTCAACTCACAGCCTCATATATGCAAGAACCCAGGGCCTCGTGCATGCTTGGCTGTAGCTTCTGTTTAAAATCAAATCAAAGAATGGAAGAATGAGAAACTATGGGATCGAAGAAAATAACATGTACACTTATAAGCATAGTGAAAAGAAATCCCCTCGGGTTAGGCTCTGCACCATGTGGTCAAAACCAGAATGTGAGCATAGAAGGCTTTACAATGTTTGCCAGAACAAATGGGTTAACATCAGCATTCAGTATCAGAAAAGGCAAGATTAACATGACACTTTAAAAATGGATTGAGTTTGTACTGGCAGTAAGAAAATGAAAATGGGAAACTTATGGAAGAAGGAAGACTTGTAGATGGAAACCACAGGTCCAATATGAAGAAAATCACAATGTGGAATGATTCTGAGCAGAACACAGAGTGTAAGGAGACTGCTCCCTTAACATTCTTCATGAATATTGTCAATTGGGCTGGGTTTACTGAAAGAGAATGACATCATTCTACACAATTATGTGATGATTACCACCTATGATAATTATAACAGTGAAAACATTTCTTGCTTTTGCATTTTTATTATAAAGCATAAAGTTAAATTTGTAATTAACTGCTGGTACAAATTTTAAATAGCATAAACTTGGTGGAAGTAAAGAATGGTACAAGCAAGAGATGTAAAGAGGTTCACTGAAGGAGAAGAAAGGTGCACAGGAGTGTTCATTTCTTTTCAAAAATATTTTACTTATTTACTTTACGTGTATGAGTGTATTGCCTACATGTATATAAGTGTACCCATGTCATGTAATGCTCACAGAGACTATAAGAGGGTGTCAAATCCCCTGGGACTGGAGTTATAGACAGTGGTTAGCTGCCATATGGGTGCTGGGAACCAAACCCAGGGCCCCTGCACCAAAGGTCCTGTTCTTTACCACTGAGTTATCTCTCCAGCCTCAGGAATGTTAATGTCTTATCTTCATAAGATGTAAAGAGCTAATGACAATTAATATGAACAAAAAATGAGATTTGATAGCAATGAAATTAAAATCAGGGGGTATAAAATATCAGCAAATAGACCAGTTTCTATATGAAATTTAACGTGATATTTTAAGTTGTACATTTGGGAGCATACAATTGTGAAATATTTTGAAGTGTAGATATAAAGTATATTAAGTATGAATATGCAGTTTAACCTGGGTTTAAAAGTTCATAGCCCATAGGAGGACTCTCTAAAAGAGACCATTTTTGTTTGTTTATTGTATTTCCCATGCAATGTTTGTAAGAATTAAGAAACTGAGCCACAGACTTCAGATTTCTGGTTTTCTCTGGGAAAAAAAAAAAGGAAGAAGAATGTCCCAACAGCAAGGTTGCACTGCGACTTGGGAGGGTCTGGCTGGAGCTACTAAGCAGCCCTTCCTTGAAGGGACCTGTCCCGTTGCCCTTGTTTCCCGCCCTTCATCTCTCGCCATGCTTTACCTGTTTATACTGCCTGCTACCTTCTATGAGATTGAAGTTTAGGACTCTTCTTTGAGAATTAAAGAGTTAAACACCAAAAGCACTCCACGTGGTTCAAGGTTGGTACCCCTGGGGAAATGGGAGCAAGGGTCGGAAGGATGTGGTTTGAGAGATGGTAATCTTCTAGCTCTACCTGTCAGTGCAGTCTAAACCAAGGCTTTATGTTAGCATGTCTGTGTGTCTTCTTGTGCAGCCCCAGATGCACACCAATACAGTTCAAGGAGGAATAAAGACACCCTACTCAAGTTGACAGGTAAAAACACAAGCTGAAATATGGCTTCAAGGCAGCAGTTCAAACCAGGGGTCCAAGGATCTTATAAAAATAATAATTAAAAGAAAAATTAGAACTTTTCTTTATTTTTAGAAAGGATCTTGCTTTATAGCGCAGGCTGGCCTTAAATTTACCGTGTAGTACATGCTGTCCTCACACTCATGATCTTCCTACTTCCAGATCCCAAGTACTAGAATTCTAGGTGTGTGCTGCTGTACTCAGCCATAGATTACTGGATTTCAATTATTGCATCTAATTACTAGATTCTAGCAGGTAGACTGTTAGACTCTCCAATCCTGCCCCTAAACTCTTCCAGTCCATCCCTTAGATCTTGATTTCCCTTTCTCAGTAACCTGGATCACAACTGTTCTCGATAGAAGGAACCTATCTTATCCACATAAGGTTGCGATGTGAACAAGAATTAAGGGATTACAAGAAGCTGTTGAGATTTGGCGGGTTGCCTGTTACAGCAGCATTTGTCAGTCACCTTACTGAATCATTTTCAAATCTAGTCTATTGAAAGTCAGAAGGCGGGCTCATTCTACCCAGATTTCTCTCATGTGATTTGTTAGTAAGTATTCCCCAAACCAGCATTGAGGCAGTAAGTGCTTAATTGCAATTGGACTTCACTGAAATGAAGATGTAGGAAGAACAGGTGATGCCAGACTTCCAAGAGGATGATGCATTTAACTGAGCCGAAATGACTATAGGCTGTCTGGAAAACAATGACTTCAAGTTACCTGAAGCACAATTTCAACTGTATCATGATAAAAATCTTCTGGGAAACCAGAGGGCAGACAGATCAGCCTCCTGTGAAGTCACCCTTGTTGAGTAAAGCTGAGGTCAGAATGCAGGTGAAAGCATAGGAGAGAAGCCATAACCAGGCATTATGAGCAATGCATCATTCTGAGTTTGTGGAGAATACAAGATGGACTAATGAAACAGGCCACTGTCCTGTACCTAGGTCCGTCCTAGCACTTCCTTAATTCCTCAAAGAAATAAATAAAGAAAAGTTAATTACCCGAAAAAGAAAACATTTGATACCATGCCACAATTTTCTGTCAGGAATATTGAAAGACAATAAGTACATTTCTAATAATGAAGGAGTGGAAGATTTAACCCTTAAAGGGTAAAAGTGGCCAGTCACTAGACCAAACTCAATTTACCTCTTTTCCTTTTATAGCTAAGAGAAATGTGCATGGGGGAGGAGGGGTTCCTATGGTGATTTTATCATATTGCCCAATTTGTCACTGTTCTTTAAAAAGTTTTATGAATTATTTGAAGATCTCCAGGACTTCAGTAGCACCAGAGTTGCCCTAGACCAGGTCTTTGGCTCCATTGGTGTCGGGCTCCCTGTGGGACAAGACCTTTATAGTTCTGTTGGTCTGTCTGAGTTAGCTTTGGGACCAGACCTTTGGCTTCAGTGATCCAAGAGATCACCTTGGGCCTGGGGTTTGTTCTCTGCTGATATAATACAATACACAATGGGACTTGATTTAGGGCTCCAGCCTTCCTAGAGTCATTGTAGGATTCTGGGGGCCTGGTGTTTGTGGAACTGGGGCTTTGACTCCAGAGATCCCAGAGTTTACCATAGGGTTAGGCAGTGGTCTCAGCATTCATCCAGGTACTAATCCCTCTAGTTCCAGCAGTCTTAGAGTTGACCACAGGACCAGGGCTTTCACTCCAGTGGTTCCACAATTCACCCCAGAACCAGGTTTTTAACCCAGAGTCCCAGAGTTTTTGGTGGAACCTGGGTTGTGGTCTCCAATTTCCAAAATTCCTGCAGGACCCAAACCTTTGCTCTGGAGGTCCCAGGGTTTGCTAAGGGACTGGGGATTTGGTTCTAGCAGCCTCAGTTTGCTGAAAGACCCAGATTTTCAGTCCAGCGGTCCCAGAATTGATCTAGGATTTAAATCCAGGGGTCCTAGAGTTCCTTATAGTGGGTCTTTGGTTCTAACAGCTCCAGAGCTTCCCAGGTAACCAGGCCTTTTTCCCCAGTGGTCCCAGAATGAGAGTTTTAATCCAAGTGGTTCTCCGGTGGAATGATGTCTCTGACCCCAGTGGTCCCAAAGTTCACTGGAAGACCAGGCCTTTAGCTTCAGGTATCTTAGAGTTCCCAGAGGGACAGGGGCATTGTTCTAGTGATCCCAGTACAAGGGCTTTCAGTACAGCAGCCCCAGATTTCACCCTGCTGCCAGAATTTTAATCACTGATTTCCTCAACACAGCCCGGGTTTTGGCTCCAGAGGCCATAGAGTTCACCCCAGAACCTGGGTTTTTAACTCAAAGGTCCCAGAGCATCTGCTCTGGGCACAGCCTTTGGCTTCAGAGGCTGCAGTGTGTTGAGATAAGGCTACACCCTACTCGAAGTTACTCCATACTGTATAGAACAGTCCTTTTTCAGGCTGTGTCTGGTCTTGGGAGACTCCACCTTACAAGCAACTTTGACTCCATTTTGAGGGTAGGGACGACTGCAGCCCCTGCGTGGATTCAGAGTCTGTTTTCACCATCTGTCAGGCACCACCTGGGCAGATGGTAAAATGGCTAAGTCTTTCAATAGAAAGGGTGCACCCTGTAAGTTTACTGGAGTGAATTTAAACTGTGGGGGCACATGGGTGTGTGAAAATAATAGCCTGGAAACTGGCCCAAGAACTTAATAGACACATCAGACCAAGAAAGAGGTGTAACTCCCTCACTTGGACCCTGTAAAGGGTGAGCACCTATCACTACTGGTGAGCCCCACATCAGCCTATCATCTGATGCCTGGTGTGTGTCTAAAGGATCAATAAGCAGCAGGCTCCCTCACTATCCCTGGATCAGCTGCTTGGTGTCCTGCTGTTGACCTCTCCAAAACCCAGTTCTGCTCCCAGACCCCAGTTCTGCCTTGTACCTTGTTACTGGAGCAGCTTTATTTCTTTATAAATAAGGTGACTGTCGGAAAAACAAAAACCTTATGTTCTCTCTCCTATGTGCTTCCTAACCTGTAATGTACATGTGTATATATAAATGGATGTAAATGTGGGTAAAACCTAAAACTACAAGGGAGGTCAAGAGAGGGTTAAAAGTAGGCAATGAAAGGGGAGGGGTGGCTAAATGACACAAGGGCATGAAAGAGGACAAGAACCTTGGGAAAGGTTATAAGGGGAGATAGACAATGGTAACAGTAGAGTGGCGTGATGAGGAAGAAGGAGAATCTACTGAAATACATACATATATGAAAAAACGTACATATTTGAAAATACCACAATAGCATCCAACATTTTTATGCAAATTTAAAAAATAAAAAAAATTTAAAATACTCCATAATATTGCTAGGACTCAGAACAAACTCTCCCACATACAGTGCACCCTGAATGCTTTGAACTGAAGAGCAGAAGCTTAGAAACATCTTTGTGACCTTTTCCCAGCCTTTTTCTTCCCAAATCTTTCTTCTCCTTCAAGGCAGGCCATAAAAACTAGAATTCCTCTTCCCCTCTAAGGTAGAGCCTATAAACTCTAGCCCTCTTTGCCTAAAGACAGCTATAAACCTAGAGTTATGACTTTACCCTCTGGCTTTTCTGTGTAAGAGGTAGCCACAAAGAAATTCTTTAGGGGGCCAGAGAGATGGTTCAATGGTTAGAAGCACGTACTCCTCTTGAGGAAGACCCAAGTTCGGTTCCCAGTACCAACAGCAAGCAGCTTACAATTGACTGTAACCCTAGTTCCAGAGGAATCCAATGCTTCTGACCTCCTCAGGCACTCTCCTGCACCCAATTCAGACACACATGCTTATATATAATTTAAACTAATAAAAAGAAATCTTACAAAAAAATCCTTTGGCCAACCTCATCTGATAGGTCATAAGACCCTCATTGCAGAAGGGATCCTGCTCCATATCCAGGAGGAAGGAATACTATGCAGAGAGGCCCAGTTTAATCTGATTAGATGAAGCTTGCTCCTTCCTCTCTGTTACCATTGGAACATAATCTTTTGTCCAATCACATTTCTATACCAACAGCTGTTTATTCTTTATTGAACCTATGCAGAAAATTAGTTTTCCCTGGTCATTAGGGTTTCATTTCTAAAGATTCCTGTGTCAGCTACAACTGTGTTAGGTTCTTCTCCTATTAATCTGTCTTTATTAGGTTTTATTTCAGACCTTGACATGAATCTCAAAGTCCTGTATAATAACCCTTACAAACAAGTTTTTTATATAACATAAAATTCATTGTTCTTTGAAATTTGACTTTCTAATGTTGAATTTGGCAGTTGTCTCAAATTTACAAGACACTAAATTATCTTTGTTTTCCAGAAGCTAGTCCTCCCATTTTGTGTTCTTCTCTTGACTTCCTGTATAGATCTGATCATAGAAGTAGACTTGCTTGGACATCACTGTTACAATTACTGGGAGAACTTTGTTCCTGTGCCTTATTGAAAAACCAGTGAGAATGATTTATTTGTCCATTCTATTTGTAATCCAATGAGATTTACACCCCAGATATTATTTTTTATTATTTTATTTATTATTTTTTATTTTATGCATATGAGTGTATTGCCTGCGTGTGTCCATGTCATGTCTGCCTTACAGAGGTCAGAAGAGGGTGTCAGATCCCCTGGAACCGGAGTTATAGATGGTTGTTAACCACCATGTGAGTGCTGGGAACTGAACCCAAGGCTTCTACAAGAACAACCAGTGCTCTTAATGGCTAAGCCATCTCCTTGGCCCCTCACCCTGGATATTATTAATTCTTCACATTTAAATCATAATCTTCATTTAGTAGTTCACAGTTAGCTATAACTTTGCATGTCTTTTTTTTTTTTTTTTTTTTTTTTTAGTTGAGTTTTTCTTTGTCCTTTTAAGAATATTGTAGTGGAACAAATGAAGGAAAGTGGATTTCATTAAAGTTTGATATCCTAAAATTTTAAATACTTCAAGTATTCAGAAAAGATAGCCTTTATTCTATTTTATTTACACTGTTCTTACAATAAGTGATAGTAATGACTTACTTTATTTTCTTCTTTTTTAAACAGGATTTCCCTGTAGCCTGAGCTGGCCTAGAACTCACTATATAGGCCAGGCTGACCTTGATCTCACAGAGATCCTCAGTCTGCCTCTGCCTCCCAAATACTGTGATTAAATGTATGCGCCTCCACGTCCAGCTATATGTTTACAAAGCACCATGCTTCACATTCAGGAGGATCCAGTCTCCTCAAAACACAATCTCCTCTCTCTTCCTAGGACTTAAGAAACAATTTGGATATACAAGTGGCTATGTTTCTGATAGTAAATTCTGGTAGTTCTTTAACAAGACACAACTTCAAAGCTACGACTCCCATGACAGGCTATTTATCAAATGAATCAATGCAGTTAGATTCTGGTACATCTGCACTTGTTTTTAAAGAATTGTAAATGCCAAGGCTAATACGGACAAAAGGAAGCATGATGATGTGGAATCTATAGAGGAGCAGTGAAGAAAACACTAGAGTATCAGAGTGAGAAAAGATAAATTGGAGCCAGAGTCCTATAGTTAAACTGAAGTTAAAATGGAACTTTCTGGAATTTGGAATTGAACTGGTGCTCTCCTAAGGTGTTATAGAAAAATGAGAAATATAGTATTGTCTCAAAAAGATTAATCTTATGAAGATGATAGTTCTACACAAAATATATTAAGTAAGGGAAGTAGGAAAATAGACTGAGAGGTGGGAAATAAAGTGTGCAGGTCAAAGCAAAGGAGGAAACCAAAGATGACTGTGAAGAATAAATGACAAATCCATATACAGCAAAAGGGAAGTTGAGGGCTTGGGGAGAACTGTTAGTATTGGCTTGTTGAATTTAAAAAATCCCAGTGGCATCCATCAGGGGAAGAATGTATAAAACATGTAGCTGTTCTTAGGAAGATCCTGGAAGTTAGTGCTAAAGGTTTGAAAAATAGTTAAAGTTGAAATCATCCAGTAAAGAAGCATAATCACATAAGGCTAAAAATCATTCCAAGCTAGTATTACCCAATGTGCTTCATTCACACCAAAGCACTAAGCACTAAGACTAACATCCGTAATAAAGAGAATGGCCAACCATGTCAAACCAGATAAATCAGAGGATTTCTATTTGCATTTGTGATCAAAATCACAACTGAGAGACTCTGTATAAGTCGTCTTTGGTTTGGGCAGTTTGCTTAGTCCTCTGATAAAACTAGAAATTAAACTGGATACCTTATGACACCTAAGTCCACCTGGGCTCTAAATTATATATCTGGGTTTTTTGGAACTGACCATATTGCTTATAACTCCACATCTGGGCTAAATCCCAAGTTTCTTAAGGGTAGGCTTTCTAGCTTATAAGTCCTTGGCCCTTAAAAGAAACTTAATACTTGTAAAAATTATAGTAGGTGAATGGAAACTGACCCCAGTTGTGAACAGTTTGCTAAACAAGCTGTCAGAGTTGTCAGGAATAAAAGAACAGAACCAAGGATTCCATGCAATATGTGTTCTGGAGCCAGTTAAATACTGAAGGAGGATGTCCTGGAGATGATGGATACACTATAGACGTCCTTGGATTTAACAGTGCGTCAGTCTTCTTATTGTTACCATAGAGATGTGCTTTGTGGTTTTGTCAAATATTATTCTCAATTTACAAATGGGTTTATGGATCCAGACAAGTTAAGTCATTTCTAGAAGTTCATAATGTGTCAGTGAGTGCTCAAAGCAGGAAGAAACAGGCTTACTCCACGGAGCTTGGTGTCTGTAACCTAACAGAGGGTACTGGGCTTCCATTAGACTAGACTTCACTACTTAGTTGATGAGATGGACAAATTTTCACTGAGGTGAGTTTTACACAAGCAACCTAGGGCAAATGTACAACCAAATGACAGTAAGTGACAACAATTATTACTCTTTTTAAAAAATCACTGTGACTTTATTTATTCAAGACAGAGTGGGAATTATTTTTTAATGGGAAGATTAAACATTTTTCCATCCACTTTACTTCAGAAATAAATCTAACATGAACAAACATGGAACAAATATGTTTACCTAACACTTCTGAAATGATTATGTGGACTGATGCTGCACTTGTAAAAGGTGAATTAGACATTGATATAAAGGTTCATTTCTTGAATGATAATTATGAATTAAGTGAGTTACGGTTTCTGATTTGGGTCTCACAGATGCCTTGAACCAGGACACAGAAGAGTTAACCTGAAGCCCAGACGGTTCCCTGCTGATCTGGTAATGAGAGAGAGAGCTGCAGCTGAATGTCAATAGCTCCTTGTGAACTTGGGTAACCCGGTTGAGCCCTGAGCTTGCCAGAGCTGGAGGAGGTAATCAGCTTGACCTGTGTGACCTTCCTGAGGCTATGCTCTGTCCTGCTGGAGAAGCCTCTTTGCATATGATTCCCACATGCTGCTCAGTCAAAGCCCTTTTAGGAGAATAGGACCTGAGTCAGCCTCTAGATGCAACCTAATAAAAATTAGTCAATGCTGGCTATAGATTGCACAATCTAGTAGGTGCTTTAAAAAAACGTGGAAACATCCTGGGAACCTTAGAAGATTTCCAGGAACTGCTATGATATCTGCACGTATTAATTATATAAGACCTGTCAGCCCTTCGTATTTGTTTGTGGAGTTGTGTTCCATCCAGTGTGTTCACCTTTCCAGTTTGGATAAACGTATTTCCATTTGTTGTACTGGTTGCTTTGTTTTTCACTGCAAAGGAGATGTGTACATTATAGATTAAGAGGATTATTTCATACCAACTTTATTGTATTTATTGTATTGCTAAACACTATTTCATAGTTATTTAGTTAATAACAGAAACTTGAACAGTCATTTAGACTTCCTTCGGTCTGTGTGTGTCTAAATATATTGTTATTAAAAGAATCGTATTATTCATAGACTGAGAAAACACATGCTAATTCTGCCCTTAAACTGCATCACTTACATAACCATGTAGACTACGGTACAATGGTATTCCCATAAAAGTAAGAAAGAGTGATTTATATAATCATAAATACTAACCATCATGGACTGCAAACCTTTAAATAACTCCCATAACAAATAACAGAGTTCATATTCTGAAGAAAATGGATCTTAAATGTAGCAAAAAGATGCAGTTGGCTCAAACTCATAGGGCTGGGGTGCTAATGGGGGTTCAACTCAAAGGCACATTATTCTATCAAGGTGCTAGAAACTTCATTTTTACTCCCCCAACCCCAGACAAATTTACCTCCAAGTAAATTTATTATGCATGCAGCCTTTTAGTGCTGAGGAATCTTTGATCATGACTAATATATTTTTCCTGGAAAATGTTGCATACTCTATTTAGTTATTAGAATAAAAACTGTTATGATGGCTTAGATAATTTTTAAAACTTAAGTAATTCCTCCAGAAAAGATGCATTCTTTACCAAATTCCCACAGTACCATCCGTACTTTGCAGAGCAGAGTATAACCAAGATGGAGCTTTGGGGAGGGTGAAAAAAGCAAGCAAGTTTGGAAACAACTATGTATACTCAAATATTATAAAATACAGTATTCTTTGCTCTTTGAACAAGAACATATAGTTAGATAAAGCAGAAAGAGCTGAAGGAACTTGCTCTCAATTCTGTTACAGCTAACATTATATTCTGTTTGGTCATAAGGAACACAACACAGTTATCAACCCCATAATAAGCTGAGAGGTGACAGATGGTCAAGATTACTTGAGGGAAATGACACCTATATTTGACCACAACTGTCAAACACACAAACACAAAAGGTCTATCTGACAACTGTACTTTAGCTAGACTTGCCTGTTTCTGGCTCAAGCATCTTGTAACTGAAGGCTCCAACAACTCTGACCAAATATCTTGAATCTGATTCCCAAAGGAGGCCAGTTTTCCAAAACACATGCCATGCGCCCAAGTAAACTGTCTATTGAGATTCTGTTCTGTCAAACACACTAATAAAATACATTTCCCTGGCTAATTTTTAAAAGCCTGTAAAGATCAGATTATAAGATAACTACTTCTTTTAGTAAAGTCTAAAATTGTACATAGAGTTTGCCTATTAGAAAGTGTCAGATGTTTGTTTTGCCCTGAAAGCCCTTCTTTTTGCAAAGCTTTGTGGAATTCACTTCTGTGTAAGCAAACAGAAGCACCAGATCTGCTTTGTCTCACCAGCTTGACTCGCTACGGTGAGGAAGGACCGCGCTGCTTTGATTGAACTCTATCTTTCTTGCTTTCCTGTCCTGTATCACCATAATCATCTACACTTTCCTGAAGGGAGAAGATCTTTGTCAAAAGATTTCCCCGTAAATCAAAAGCACTTTGCGAATAGACACAGGATGTATTATAACACAGTGAGACCTAGATATGTGGCACCCTACAAAATGAGTTCCTGCTACCTATGACCTGAAATAAATGAGGAAGTCTCAGAAATTGCTATAGTAACCAGACTAAGTTAAACACATACATTCAAGGTTTGTGTGTTTCTACATTCCTCCAGTCAAAATATAATTTGCACTGGTTAAACTGCCCAGATATACCTAATTGAGGTTTCAAAATAATCGTGGGACTGAGTGTGGTGGCTCATATCTACAATCCTGGCACTTGGGAGGCTGAGGAAGAAGGATTGCTGGAGGTTTGAGGCCAGCTTGGGCTAAAGAATGGCCCTACCTCAAAAAACAAACAAACCACCACCACAACGACACCAAAAATTACTTTGCTTTTCCTTATTTTCTCTTTTCTCCTGAATATCATATTCCAGACCTCTCTTCTCATCTTCCTATCTATTTACAAAATGATGGACAATTTCCTGCATAACCACAATGTCATTATTACAAACAAAACTGATAGTTATTTCTAGATATTATCTAAACCAAGCTCACACCAAATTTCTTCATTTTTCTCAAAGCTGCCTTTTGTATGGTTGGTTTATTAAATTAGACACGGGATTTTCTGAACCCAATTCCATTGCAGGAAGTGAATAATATCTCACAGGCAGCTGAGGTTCCTGTGGAGTCTTAATATCTAAATCTTTTTGACTCACTCTGTACCTGTCACAGTGTCTAGCTCTGCCAACTCTAGATAAATGTTTGTTGAATGGAGTTGGGATGACAGCTTGTACGTGGAGTGGTGTCTCATCCGTGCTGCACTAACAGATGTAATGGCTACAGAGTGAACCTTGAACAAAATGTTTTAACAGAAGATCTAAGTGCTGAAGGAGTTTGCAGTATAGACAGTCAGGAATACAAGTGTCCAAAAAAGGATAGATAGTTATACAACAGAATCCTCAGATTGGCTAAAATGGAAGCTTTTGAGTTTTCTAGAATGAGAGAAGGGAAACTTTACCCTTAACAGAATAGATGAATAGATTAATGCAAAGGTTGAGCTTTCAACCAGGATCTACACTGCTGACTAAAACATCTGAAAAATGCATTTACTGAAACAATGTTCTGGGGTGACTGTTTCTTGGCTAGACCTGTATATCACAAAATCTGGGGGTTCGGGAGGCACAACACCAGAGTGAACTCCATCCAGGAAGACCCGTGTTCTTCACCTTTGCAGGTTTTAGCTCCTCATAGCTTTGGAGGCGTTTACTTATGCATTGATTCCATTATTTGTCCTTTGTTCTCATATCTACCAGCAAAAAGGAATGGAGTAAATATTATTTCCATTTACTATGTTAGGAGCCAACCACAGGCAAGTTCTCAAAACTAGTCATGAATGGAGCGAAGTTTCAAAAGTCCTGGATATCAGGAACAATAGCAAAACTTTCTTTCCATCATTTCCATCATTCCCATATCTGAGCATTCTCTTTCATGCTGTTTATCTCATGGCTCCGCACCTTCCATGCAAAAAAAGCTGGAAGACGATGGAGGTGTCTTCCTACTCCGTGACTGTGCAAAACAGATTAGCTTCATGTGGTCTGAAGCTCTCACTAGAGTTGAAAACATCTCCTTATATTTCTTAAGATTTTCAGGCTTTATTATTTTTGAAATTTTCTTCTGAGAAATAATCAGAATTATATTTATCCCATAGAGTAAAACTATCCTGGCAATTGATGTTCCAAAATCATTTAAATTCATTACTGCATAATCAGTGTATAAGTATCTTCATCAAAGGCAGGAAATCGAGAAGAATTTTGAAAAGTATGTTCAAAATAAGATATCCCTATGTGCACTTATTAGCAAAACTCAGGCATTAATACTGCATTTAATTTTGACAGCATAGCATTTTAGTTGGAAAATCTTTATAATATCAAGTTATAATATTAAAATAAAATGCATAACGCAACAATTAGTTCTGGTTCAATTACTTCATGGCAAATTATCTTCAGTCAATTACTATGAATAAATGTATAGAGCTCTTACATTATTAATATATGAGCTGAAAGTTATATCCTTAACTTTCTGTCAGTGTTCTTTGTGTGACATCTATTTTGTTCAGCTCATGGTCTTCTTGTGCTACATGAATTTCTTTTCTTTTTTTCCTTTCTTCTTTTTCCTTTCTTTCAAACTATTTTACTGTAAAAGATTTTCCTGATTTTTTGAAAATGGTGTTATTTTGCATAAGTGCTTTTGGAAATGATTGCATAATAGTCAAGTGTTATAATTCCTAAAACCTAAAGAAATTGGTGCGAGGTATGAATGAAGATTATTTGGGATTTTCTTTTATCTAAAAGCTCCAGAAACTTAATTGTAGAATCGATTGTTTCCACTTATGAGCCAGCTTAATCTTAGGGGCTAAATTTAGTTCCAAAAATCTCATTGCAGTTGTTCTGATTGAGATCACACTGTCTTTTCACACAGTGATTTCTCAGGACTCTCCACTGAGATAGGTGCTAATTTTTATCCTTCTTTATTTCCTACAAGTAGAATTAAAGTGAGATCATTCAACCATCTTTTTTTTTCTTTTAAATTAACTTTCAGCACTTTTAACATTCTTTAAAATGAAGAGAATATATCTACGCAGGCCAGGGAACAGCGCGAATTTCAAAGGCTAAACTTTCACTGTTTATTTTGTTATACTTTTTGTTAATTGCTAGTATCAAGGGCGATGTTAATGACAATGCATTTCTCTTGTGTGTGTGCATGTGTGTGCATGGGAGTAGGGCAGTGGTTGACCTTGAATGTCTTCCTTAACCACACTCCGCTTTATTGAGGCAGAGTCTGTCCCTGAACCAGGAGCTCATCAATTCATCTGATCAAGCAAGCCAGCTTGCTCTGGGAATACTCTGTTTCTGTTTTCTGAGCTCTGGGATTAGAGGCAGGCTGCCAAAACCACATTGCTTTTTATGTGGGCTCTGGGGATCTGAACTCTGGTCCTTACACTTGTGCTACAAGAACTTTATCCACTGAGCAACCACTCCAGCCCATGCTATGAATCTTTAAGGAACTGAAAGAACAGATGCTGTTCAACTAGTAGAATGGTTGCATTTCAAAACAAAAGTCAGAAGGTTTGGGGAAAATTTGGATATTATAAGCAATGCATGGCTACTTTGAGGAGGTTCAGGAAAGCAAGCATACCTTACAGAAAGCTAATATTCTGACAAACTGAGATTCTTGAAAGTGACTATCCTGCCTCTGTTTAGTCCAGTGCTAAGCATAGCACCTAGCACCAAAATGTTGTTCAGCAAAGATTTGAGGCATAAAGAATGAATGGGCCCAGGTTTATTCTGAAAGGAAACACCCACAAACATGTTGTAGTATCTCTCAGAGGCTCCTCATTTCAACCTATTTTGATTTCTAGACAATACAAAGGTGATCATTCTTTTCGCTAGTTACTCCCATTTACTCAGAGGAATCAGCTGACCTTCCATAGCAGGACAAGAGACGTTCTCCCTCCTGCCTCAGTCCCCTGTGCTACCTCCTACTCCCATCCCCCTCTGCCCGTGGCCCCCCAAAACGGGGCAGGCACATTAGATCTACATTCTTTCTCAGTTTTTGTATGTTTTATATGTTCTTGTCGTCTTTCTTTTCATGTGCCTGGATGATGGTTGTTTTTTTCTTTTGGTGTCAATCAGCTCAAAGCTCTACTGATGCAAGAAGTCCTTCCTTAGAGCAACTTAATGCAACCTGACTGTGTCTGTAGCTCTAAGATTCCCAGAACCTAGCATATATAGACAGTTCTTTGTCATCTTTTCCCCTTACGTGAATTCTGAAGACACCAGTTCTTTTTCATATTTCATTCCAGTGCACTCGATATGGCAATCCTGAATACATAGTAGGTATACAAATATACTGGAGAAGGAAGAGAGAGAGAGAGAGAGAAGAAATATCCAGAAAGAGAGAATAGGAGAGGAGACGTGGGGAAGGAGACGAGGGAAAATGTTAGTATTGAACCTAACTACATTTGGTAAACCAGAGCCTAGAATAAATTTGAATTCTTCAGTTGCAACATGTGGGATTAGGACTGAAAGGAGAAGGAATAAATTTTGTTTTCATCCTCTATATTTAGAAGAACAGACCGCATGTTACCAGTTAGATCCATTACCTCTAAGGAGAAAACAGTGCTCATAATTTCTTTTAAATATACTAACAGTGTTACATAAACTTTAAGAATTAACTTTCATGTTTTATAATGTGTTCTTAGGTCTTAAGAGTAATAACTTTGATGTAACTCCCCATGACATGACATGATTTAAGAAACCAAAGCAATCATTTATATTCTTATTAAAATTTGTCCTTTGAAACCTAAAGAAGCATAATTTCTTTCAA
Organism: Eospalax fontanierii; assembly: GCA_035773235.1. Lineage (NCBI taxonomy): Eukaryota > Metazoa > Chordata > Mammalia > Rodentia > Spalacidae > Eospalax > Eospalax fontanierii. The sequence continues at coordinate 25,064,660 of CM069534.1, forward strand.
GCTTATTTGATTCCAATGTTGAGATTAAAAAACAAATCAGAAACAACCACATTCTTATTTTATAAAATTTTCTTTAAATACCAGGTAAAAGTTAATTATTTTGCAACTTTATGTATGTTTTTAGGTCATGAGATTGGTCTAGTTTACTTCCTCTTTACAAGAGACTGGAGGCTCTTAACTATTTATGGATTTCACTCATCAGCAAGTTCAGCTAAACTGAATTGTTCCAACATTGTAGGGTTTTAACCGAAGCAGAGATTCATTAAATACAGCTTCATTTACAAAGATCTTTGAACATCTTGACTTACAATGGGTAGGTCTGATACCATTTTCAGAAAAAAACAAATAACTATGCTTTTTCTAAAATCTGGAATACATAAAATAAACACTACAAAGTAATTTTAATGTGAGAGAGAGACAGAGACAGAGAGAGAGCATACCAGTTTCTACTGGTTCAGAGATGAGAAGCAAGGATGTTCTTAAGACAAGAAGGTATCACCAACTGTCACTAGATGGTTCCATGTGTTATTCATACATCCTCTCATTGTTTTTCAAACAGCCAGGATTATCAGAATTATCATCTTCACAAAATATACACAGGAATAAATAAGCAAATAAACAATCAGATTGCCAGGCATAGAGGATTGACCTTAGATGATCACTGCACTGAGAACCCGCCTCCTTGCCTTGGCTGTTCAGCTGATAGCCTTGCTTTTGTTGTAATAATGCCCTTCACCCATTGCAACCTTTACTCTTATAAACACTGAGCCTAGCAGGCAGGAAACCTGCCTATCAGCCCAATCAGGAAACCTTGTCCAAGGCCATTTAGTCCAAGGCTATTTGGTCCGGAACAGTGAGTCTGAGGAAAAGTTAAAACTCAGATCCTGTATTCACAGTTGGTCTGACCACCAGACCACACTGTACCGCCACAACAAAGACGGAAAGGGGGGGTTCGTTCCAGAGCAGCCTGTTTGTTCACCAGTGTGCCTGCAGCCTTTCTGAAGGCTTGTGTCCTAATTTCTCTTTCCTGTTTATAGCCTGTAAGCATTTCTTTCTTCCTTTCCCCTTACCTAGCCTGTTTCGATGATCATTTTCTTTTGTTTGAAATAGATTCTATAAGCAACTGAAAATAAAACAGGATAAGATGATCAAGAGCTAGATCATGTGGACGTGCTTTTCCATTAGCATATTGGTATGGTGCACATCTTACTATAAACATGAAGGAAGTCTATGAGCAAAAAAGAACAATCTAGAAAAAACAAATAAGAAAAAAATAAAACGTGCTTTCAGCCTAGACCAGCTGCCAGTTATTCTCATATATTTTGAATAAAAAAAATTTAAAGAAGTATGTAACAGAGGCTAGATAAATCAATCAATTATAACCCCTCAAATCAAAGGGAAACACAGTATTTAATAAGCCTACTGAAAATATTCATGTAGAGCTAATAGCAATATAATTTAAATCACAGTGCCAGGCATGGGAAACCTCCCTTTGAGTTGTTGATCAGGATGGTCCAAGAGACTCTCAAAATAACATAGAGGTTATTGTCACAGTCCTTGATTGCTTCCCAGAACTTGAAGGTAAGACCCTATTGCTGAAGACATGACATATTTTGGACACAGAACTTGGAGCAAATGAGCTAGAACTGACCTGTAAGCCTCCTTCCTAGAAGAACTCTCATCATATCAGAGGATACTATGTAAGTTGCCAAGGGAGAAAATCGATCATTAATCCTTACCCATTTGATGGCTGGCCCACCAAACTATTGCTATCAGTATAGTAGTGGCACTTTTATCTTGGGAGGAATCAAGTGTTGTCTAATTGGACTTAAGACCTGCTCAATGGGATGGAAATCATGTGTGGTACTGTAAACATGGTCAAGTATACGTGGTTGGAGAGATCATAGACCCCAGAGAAAACTATGGGGTCTATGATCTGCCACTTCCCTAGACCAAAGTCAGTTCTTACTGTATTCTAAATACATATCCTTATATTTACATACAAGCACATCTCTCATCACTCAACAAAGAAGCTTCTTTATGCAACAGATGGAGACTATTAAAAAGTTCCACAACTGGTCAAACAGAGAATAAGTAACTTTGAGGTGCTGATCCTTAAATGACACACCTACAATGCAACCTCTATACCTAAGGCTCAAGGAACATCTTGGAAGAGAGGGAAGAAAGAATGTAAAAGCCAGAGGGACAAGATACCTGCTCTACTTAACGAATTCTAGACATGATAGAGAAGTTGCACCAATGGAATCTCCACAGTGTGGTAATCTAATGAAATCTGCATAAGGATAAAAGTTTTCAACATGCCAAAGTAGATGGAAGGAATGTCACGGGATGAAGAACTACAGGTGATCAATGGATGCTAAGGGGAAAGACAGTTTTGTGGTTTGTAGATTCTACAAATGGGTAGTATTAATGATTGATTTTCTCCCTTGGCAACTTACATAGTATCTTCTGATATGAAGAGAGTTCTTCCAGGGAGGAGGCTTACAGGTCAGTTCCAGCTCAGTTGCTCCAAGTTCTGTGTCCAAAATATGTCATGTCAGTTTTCTCCAGAGACTTGCTCCTTGAGAAGTTAGCTAATCCCAAGTAGGCAGCCCTAAACACAGGTACACAAGAGCACCACTAAATGGACTCGGTGTATTATATATACATACATATTTATTTTAAAATGTATGTATGTATATGTAACAATAATAAATAAGAGGACAAGAAATTGAGAGGGAGTAGGGGGCATGGAGGAGATGGCAGGAGACTGGAAGGGATGGAAATAATGCAAAAACAATATCCCACGTACAAAATTATCAAGAAAAAACAAATTAATCAAAATAAATAAATAAATTAAAAAAAAACAATCTCCTCAGCCCAAGTACAGGACTGACTGTGCACAAACTTACAGTGTTGAGAATAAACTCTGCATCTTCCAAGTTTCTCTTCAAATACAGAGGGTAAGGACAAAATTACATACAATGAAGACCCAGATCAATTTTTACAAGAGACAGAAGACAGATGGGGGAGGGGAGAGGGAGAGAGACAGATTATAGAAAATTTAGAAGTAGGGAAATAAAGAGGGAAACAAATCTAAAACACCATGGTTGTTAGCAACATGCCATGACTGTTCATTTTAAGGAGATCTTGGAGGAGATTGTGAAGGTATGCAAGCTGCTCTTGAAATTTGAAAGTGAGCCTCAAACATATAGGAAGATTTTTCAGTTAAATACACTAGTTTCATTTATATCTAATTTTCATTTAAATTTTACTTCTTTATATAGGAAATTTATATGCTTATTCTTACACTCTCATCAAAGTCACAGTCAAGCCAATATTTGGTTTGCTGATGCAGTGAGCACTCATTAGTTTACAGAAATACAGAAATCAAAATGTGTTTTTTGTAGACCCCAAACTATATTTTCCTATTCTATAAACTTTAAAATATTTTTCTCTCACTGTCTCTTGTTTCCTAGAATTTGTTTCTTTTACTTATAAACTCTATATTTCCAGACTTAAACCTGGAGGTGTGTGAGGGGCCTACTTAGCCATCAGGATATTCACCTGGTAATATGCCAAACTAGCCCTCTGGCCAGTGGCACCAGAATCTGGGTCTGACTGTAGTTTCAGCCTGGGTAGAATGGCAGCAGACAGACACAGTGACCTTTGTGTGAATAACCTGGCCATGGGCCCTGACCCATGGGTGGGGCTGGTGAATTGCAGTCCACGCCCATTGCCTAATCCCCCTGACTCCAGTGGAACTGTGAAGGCAGGAATAAGATGACTCTTACCTCCAAAAGGGGGTGTGGGAGGAAGAAGAGAGAAGATTGCCAAATAGTCCTGGGGTGAGGGAGGTTCCTGGCCTCCTCAGATCCCCTCTTGAGAGTAAAGGTACCTGGGCTCTAACAGATGATTAGTTAGACTTTTGGAACTGGAAACTAGTATTTAGCTAAGTCACTCTGAATAAGACATGAAAGGAGTCTCTTAGGAACCTTGAAAATAGAAGAGTGAAATATCTCTGTTTGGAAGATTTTTTTTTTTAATCAGATGACCATTCTGTGTAGTAGACCACTCTACCAAGGAGATGAGGAGAGAGAAAACAGTAGGGGCTGACTTAAAAAGCTTTTTTTTCTAATTGTTCCCTAGAATGTTTTCCAGATAGTTAATCCTTACATCATTATATTTCTTCCTAGGTAGAGGATCTAATAATTAATTGCACATAAAAGAAATCATATGAAACCTGTAAATGTGGAATAGAATAGGATACTCCTGTCTGGATGCTCAAAAGCTAGTTAACTGCATAATCAGGAGGAGAAATCCCCTCAACAAAATTATCTTGGTCCTATCCATGGCCTTTGAGAAGATATCTCTCAGGAAAAAGCAGCAGTAAAGTACAGGCTTTAGCAGACAAAGCAAAAAATCGGGGAGACAATACTGTTTTCTCAACCATATTCCCAAAAGAGAATTTTTAACAGCTTCCAACAGTTCTTGATGAGCTGTTGGATGTTAGGTGTCAACCTAATTCCTTGATTTCTCACAGGGTTTAGAGATAGTTAGTAGACACCAAATACAACAAAGAGAAGCTATATTGATTATCCTTTTGACCAAAAGGCTGAAGCGGAAGGAAGTCTCTGCAAGTGAACCCCTCTCTCTCCCTCCTCCCTCTTCTGTCCACCTTTGGCTTAACTTTAGCTACACACACACACACACACACACACACACACACACACACACAGATTGAACTAGAGTATCCAGTGCTTTTTCCATTTACTCCCTAGAATCTAATTGCATGATGAATCCTTAGTGGCTGGTTGACTCCTTGACTGATTGATTTATTCTTCATTCATCCATTTAGCAGGCATTTGAATAGAACCTGCTTTGCAAAACACAGTGTGCCAGGGATAAGAGTGTAAAGACAGAAGGACATTGGATTTTTGCCCTAGAGAAGCTCATGGTCTAGTGATGAAGACAGACATGGAAACAAATGTTTTGTTTATGAATCATGGCTCACAAGTTCAAATGGATGTGCAATAAATGTCATGTGCCTTTGTTTTCTTTAAAGAAAAGTAAATGCTTTTCTGAGCTCTCATTCTTTTAGCCACATGGGAAATTCAATCATAGTTATTGTTGAGATTCACTCCTTGCATTATGCCACTATCATGCAGAACCTTGAAGTTATTCACATCCTAGAGCATGTGAGGAGATTGACCCCTCCTTGCAATTCTGGGCCACATGAACTACTCCTGAATGTTCATGGTCTGAGCCTGATTGATTATTAAGATCTGGAAGCCTCATTACTTCCATGGTGTTCTTGGGATTGTGGATCCTGAATAACCCTGAGACTGATGTCCAAGGACAACCATTAGATACAGAAGTAGCCATTGCTTTCTTCTGCTCCTGAATCCTTGCAGGGCTCTGCCAAGGAGTAGAGCCTGTCTGGACCTTGACATTCACAGCACCCACCCAAGTGTACTCTCTTCCCTGATTGAAAGGATAATTGCCTCACCATCCTCCTTTTTAAAAAATCCCCATATCATTAGCTAGCAGAATAAGATCCAAAATACGTACTTTCCAGAACAAATGCAAATATGAATTATTCTGGTCATTGATCCTAAAAGTGATTGTCTCTAAAACTAAAATGTCTTAGGAAATCCACTATCTACCCCTGGTCTTTCCAGTGTCCCAGTTTTAAGGATTCTGAGATGGCCCAGCTGGGAAAGATGCTTGCCAACAAGCCTGATGACCTGAGTTCAATCCCTAGAACATATGTGAAAGGAGAAACTGATTTCCAGTGTTGGGATTTTAGAAGCTTCAGAGAGGTACCCTTGAAATGAAGCAAGAATGAACTGTGGAATTTTGAACTTAGAGAAGTTGACAGTTCCTCTGAAGCACAAGAGTGTGGTGATGTGTATGGAGAATCAAGGATGGGTATCTGGGGTCAAAGAGTAGAATGTGAAAAACAAGATGAAATGATAGCCTGTAGATCCTGAGACATTCACTGTGACTAGGTTATAAAGGAGGAAAGGCACAGTAACGAAGAGATATAAGACTAAGAAGAGCTTAGAGCTATATTCTGAAGGGACCTACAGGACATTTGGGAGTAAGGTAGATATTCATGGTTACCCGCTTTCTTATGAAGGAAAATTCATGGACTTAAAATTCAACATAGCTTGAAATCCCAACTCCAGTATTTCCCTGTCATTTGTCCCTAGGCAAGTTAGACTGAGCCTCAGTTTCTGTTTTCTATAAAACAGGCATCTGCTTGTGAGATATTCATGAGAATTTAATATAAATTTTTATAAAATGTTTATATAAATGTATAAATGTTTACATATGTATAAATGTTTATATAAATGTATAAATGTTTATAAAAACATAAATTATATGTGCACTCCTTGCTATGTAATTAGTATTAAATAAATATTAGCAAGTATCATAATTTTTTAAATCGTCTCAAGATATTACACTGATAACATCCTGTGTCTCCAAAGCTACAGTTATGTGGTTCTGTGGTTTGTAAAAGCACCAAATGCTCAGAATTTAAGAGTTCTTAACTACCTAGATTGGCATATAGAAGATTTGATGTGACATTGTAAATGATAATGGCTCCAAGGTCAATGGCTCCATTAGAACCAATCCAAAGGGCCAGAGCTGTGACACTCACCAAGTGGAAAGGTTGTCTGGTACCCAGATGCAACTCAAGTAATTTTGTCTCAAGATTCCCCAAGGAAACATGATAAAAATAAAAATGAACCATCAAAAGAGGTAATATGATGTCATTTTCTAGAACTGCTGTAAAAAAATTGTCACAAACTGGGTGAAGTAAAACAGACATTTATTCTTGCACCATTCTGGAGGCTAAGCATCCAAAGCTGAATTGTCTGAAGGACCAGGCTCCTACTGACTCTGGGTCCATCCATCTTAGCTTCTTCGTACTTTCTAAGAGGGACTATTAGTCCTTGGAGTTGCTTGGTCTTCATCTGTTGTCCTAAGGATTTCATGGTCTGTGTCTGTCTCCACGTCTCTCTCTTCCTTTAAGGGCCCAGTCAAATTGAATTAAAAGTGCTCACAACTTCAGTATGACCTCATTGCAAAGTATTTCTTCTTTAAGTCTGCAAAGACTCTTTTTTCAAGAAAGGTCACATTTACAAATACCAGGAGTTAGAACTTCAACACATCCTTTGAGGAAGTATGATTCAGTCTACAAGCAGTGCCATGGAGAGAGCATGGGCCTCAAAGATGTGTTTGGGTTTCCTCTCAGGGGTCAGATGTGTTATTTGTGCAATCAGGAGCAGTGCTAAAATGTTGTGATTATCTGAGCTTCTCTCGCTTCTAAAAATGAAATACACCTCAAGGCAAAAGCTGAAGTAACTAATTGAAAGTGTGTGTTCAGATCAAAACTGCAGTTTGAGGAACCAGGGATTACGTAACTAATAACCTAAGCCCTTACTGGCCCTGGCTGCATTAGGAAGCATTGCTTATGAAACAATGCACTTGGTTTGAACAATTTCTTCAGTCGGGCAGAGGATAGCTCTTCTTGTGTAACTGGTGCTCCCCGCCCCTCCCTCAAAAATGTGCTTTGATAAATATATTTGGAAGAAACAGCATGAAGGATAAGAAAATTGAAATTTTAGTTTACTCTCTAAATCTCAGAGAACTAAAGCAATATTTAAATGTCCCTGCTTTAGATTAATTGCAAAGTAAAGGTCACTAAAGATAGAAATTCACCATTTCTATCCATATCCCACTACATCACTTCCCACGCATATCTGTGATATAACTAAAGCAGGAGTCATATTTATAGTTTGATTCTTTTTTCATAATAGGTCACATCTTAGGGCAGTCTTGCCTCTAGATATCTATGGTCGATTATTCTCATCCTATAGTCTCTCATCTTTGCATGTTTCTATGGTGAATGAGGATTACGGGCTGGGCTTCCATCTTGACTGATTCAAGGAAACCCAAAGTTAACTTCTACTCTGTATTCCTGAGTAGGTAGGATCTTCTGAGGTAGTTCAAATGGAAAAACAATAGTACTGGGAAAAACAGAGGAACATAGACCTAGAGGTTGAATACCATAAGCACAAAACAAATCTAATTCATTAGTGATAATCTTAGTTGAGGTGCTATGACAAACTATTTTAGACTGAGTAATTTATAAACAGGAGAAACGTATTACTTATAGTTTTGGAAACCAGGGATCAAACATCAAAGAAGGAGCAAATTCAGAGTATAAGGAACACACACTTTCATTCCTTTCTTGCTTCACTCTCCCATGGCAGAAAGATTAATGGAACCGGTTGGATAAGGACACTTATCCCATTTGATAGGCTGAAATATTCATGTCTTAATGACTTCCCAAGGTTGGAAATTTATACTCTCCTACTGGGCATGGAGTTCCAACATAGGAAGTTTGGGATAGCATTAGCATTTAGATCATGTCAATGTTCTAGTATCAGACAAGCCTGGGAAAGGAACACTTGCCCAAATTATGCAAAGGCTTTAATTTGAAGGCTGGTAATTTAGTCATTTTTTCCATAGGCAACAAGGAATGACTGAAGGTTTGGGGAAAGGTGGTGAACCTGAGCAGATGTGTTAGTAAGTGATCCCTTTACCAGCACAGAAAGTGGCCACATTTACAGAGAACACCAGGAGGGCCACCGCACTGGGTAATGAATGACAAACAGTACGGCTGAGAGAGAAGCATTAGGTCTACACCGAAGTGACTGACTGCTCAGACCTAGAATCTGCCTGTCATCGTCATTAAAATGAGATTTCCAGTCCTAGCACACAAGAGAGTGATGTGACCCTCTGAATGGGAGAGGAGGGCTGTGTTCTATTTTGGATGTGTTGAATTGGAGGTGACTTCAGGACATCCCAGTGAAGATGTTCTCTGGGAAGCATGAGGTCACTATCTCTGCTTTGGCATGTTTATAAGAAGACTCCCAAGGGCACAGACTACAGCCCTGTGTCCTTTGCTGAATTCAGATATCCTGCCCTGTGTTTACTGAACCTAGAGTGGTTACTCAGTAAATCCCAGTTAAGATCTTTACACAGTACCTTTGATGGAAAACTCAGCAAAATCATTAGCAGCCCTACATATCTGGTCAGCCCTAGGTGTTGAGAAAATCACAGATTTAACATTTTTAGTATTGTAACTTCTAAGCAGTATATTCATCTGAAATCAGCTTTTCACTGTGGGACAAAAAGCAATGTTTGAATATGTAAGAAATGGGACGGAATTTCAGAAGTCTGTCCTCCAATAAGCCTGCTTTTATTAGTCTATTTGTTCTTTTCTTTGCTGATTAATATATTAACATTATGTATTTCAGAAGCTTTGACGGCCCCAACTAAAAAGAATGACCAGGAAAAGCAGGGGCAGAGAGGATGGTTGCTTAGATGCCAAAAGCAATCATGTGTTTTAGATATGTCCCTGGTTGGTATGCTCATAAAAATTGTTTATAGGGATAAAGTTGAGCTGGAGCCACTTTGTGCCCTTACAACCAGAAGTCTCCATTTCTGACTTCAGTTGACAGGGACAGAAATATGAATAGGGCAGAGGTAAGGGAGCAGTATGCCCTGCTGACATGTGGCTAAGCTGAGCCTAAACCAGTTATCTCACCCCAGAAGAAAAGGGCAGGGCCTGCCTTCTTTCACAGTCCATAGTAGGATGAAGGGCAGGGCCTGCCTTCTTTCACAGTTCATAGTAGGATGAAGGGCAGGGCCTGCCTTCTTTCACAGTCCATAGTAGGATGTAGACTCGGAACCTTTGGTTCCAATTCTGACCGTGGAGCAAACAGAGTTTGGCTGCTGACCTTGGGTATATCACTTGTCCTTCTGCATGGTGGCAGTTTCGGCTATAATTTTGACTCTTTTGGACATTGCCTTCTCTTGATTGTCTCCCCTGCAGCCTTCTTTAAACAATCACACTTAAGATATATAAAATACCTGTGTTTTTTCCTTTCTTTTTGGATGATGTGTCTTTCCTACTGAGAGAGGCTCCTTTTCTTGTAGTTAATAATGAAAATTACCAGTGTAGAGCTCAGCTCACTCGTGTCAAGATGATATGAGTTAACTGAAGGTCACTTTCAACATACTTTACCCTGCCTCCCAGGCACTGCTGATAAGAAAAAGACAAAAGAACAAAGACAAAATTAACTTTTAATTTCCCATGGAAGCTACAACTGAGAGAAACGGAGAAAGAGGTGTGTAGAATCTCTTTTAATTCTCCACACAATGGAAAATTGCATATTAACCATTTTATCTGATTTGTTGTATCAGATATAATCAAAGATGCAACTATTTTATATCTATATTTCCAGATAAAGCCCCCAGCTCTGAGCATTGATAAATATTAGTGACACATTTTCATATCTAAAAAAGTCAAAACAGCTTTCAGCCCTATATTATATGAATAAGTAAACAAATGAGATACATTAATTTTCTGCCTGAAATAGTTTTCTTTCTAAGCAATTAGTAAAGTTATTTGAATGCTGATAAAGTATTTAATGTAATGAGTGACAATTTTCTTCTCTTTCCAATGGATTAGCTACCAACTTTCCAGCATCATCAAAAATATTAGCCAAGAATCCAATATTTTTGCATCCACCTTATTTCATGAAACCACATCAATAATGATACTAGTAAACCGTACAGGAAAACATAATAAGTAGATGATATATAATAACTAAAAGCCAATGTCATTTGATTTGGAAATGACTATTTTACTAAACAATCCACCCATGAATAAGCTGTGAAATTTAAGGTCAAATAGTCACTACCAAATCAAATAACAGATTTGGAAACCATTTTCTGAAATATTCTATTTATTTATTTTTATTATGTGTATGAATGTATTGCCTGCATGTATGTATACGCACCCATGTCGTGAAATGCCCACAGAGGTCAGAAGGCCTGGGATCTCCTGGAACTGGAGTTACAGGTGGTTGCTAGCTATCATGTGGGGTGCTGGAAATCAAACCCTGGTCCTCTACCAGTACTCTTAACTGCCAAGTCATCTCTCTAGAACCCCGGAAACCATTTTTTAATAGAACTATTTCTCACACAGTCACTTCATCTTTACGCAGAAGATCCTAATCTCAGCAATTTTATGATTACAAGTAAGACAATCTCTTGGCTTCAAGAAAATTCAATTCAGTAGTGAAGATTAAAAATATATATGTATTAGTACATTGTTCATTTGCAAATTTATTCTTTGTTTTACAGGAATAAAAGTGACATTACTGTTCTTAAATATAATCTGATTCTTATAATTATTATTGATTAGGCAGAAACCTATTTGTTGTATAAAATCAAAAATAATGTAGTATTCAAAACACACACAAAAATGCAGACTTTACATTTGATAAGCACAGAAACTGGCAAGAGACTTGGCATCACTTCAAAGTGATGCTATTTGAAAGGTACATAACCATTCTGCTTTACCTAAACATAGTCTAGGAACTCACAGAAAAAGAACCCTGAGCTCTACAGCAACATATATAATCTGCATATCCAGAGTTCCAGGCTCTAAATTACCTTTTTATATAAGGAACATTAAACGTCCTAAGTCTTCTGATTAGACTTAACTCAAAGAGCTAGAAGTTATATTAAAATGGGCAGAAAAAGTGGCGACAGCAGTTCATGACTCTAATCGCAGCACTTGGGAGGCAGATCAGCAGGTGAAGATCCCCCTCAGCTACATAACAAGTTTGAGGCTATCCTGGGCTAAATAAGACACTGTCTTAACCAAAAACTACAAACACAAACAAAAAAAAAGGGGGGGTAGAAAAATATTTATGGAGAAAAAGTGTTTTCATTTAAATTTTCTAAGGCATGGAACTAAAGCCTCACTTAAGAAATATTACATCAGAAAACAACAAATAAACAATAGAGGAATTTATTAAGTAAGTGTCATCCATAATTCCAAAATTCCTAATGCATATAATGTTTTGCTATAGGATGAACTGTTAAATATTGAAGTCTATTTATTACTCCAGAATATGTTCTTATTTGAAAATAAGATCTTAAAGAGACAATGAGTTAAAAAGCAGTTGACCCTGATCTAACATGGCTGGTGTCCTTAAAATGTATATAGAGATAACCACAGAGGGGGAAGATGATGAGAAGACAGGAGGACAACAGCCAATAGCAAGCCAAGAACACAGGCTAGGATAAGACCTTCCTCTCACAGTGCTCAGAAAAATCAGTTCAGCTGACCTCTCAGTCTTGGACTTTCAGTCTTCAGAACAACAAAACAGTTTTTTCTTAGGTCACACAGTCTATAGTGCTGTTACAGTTGCCAGAAACTAATACACTCACCATCTACTGCTAAGCTTACACAACTCCCAACACACACATACTGTTGGCATCATAATTTACATACTGTTTTGTAACTTAGCTTTCACTTACAATGGAACATCTTCCTATATTTAATGTATTAATAATAGCAATAATAAAAATATGTATTGAACACTTATTTGGTACCATACACAGTTCTGAGCACTTTATTTTTACGATTTTAGTCCTTATATTTTCTAAGTGGACACTAGTTTAATAGCTAGAGAGGATTCCCTTATATCGAGATCATAATACATTTGAAGTTGTTGGAAGTAAGTTCCATCAGAAAAATATCAAAGTTTATTCCATTTAAAATTTTATTTATTTATTTATTTATTTTGAGTGCCTGTTGGTGCATATGCACGAGAGTGGACGGCAGAAGACAACTCTCAGGATCCACCATGTGGGTCCCAGCAAGTCTAATGACCTGAGTCATTTTTATTTAGATAAATAGCTTTGTCATGAACATCTTTGTATCAAGTCTATGCACATATGTATTTCCTGACAGAGATTAAGGTCTATAGCCTTATAAATTGACTTTATATAATTGTATAACTTACCATTTGTTTACAAATATAAGTTAATAGATTTCGTGACTAGGCTTTTATAATCCGTATACTATTTTATATTTGTAAATTTATCTCATTTTAAAATTTACTAATATATAGTAATATGTTACATATGCCTGTATGACATATATTTATACACACATACACATTCAGAGACACAGAGAGAGAGAGGGAAAGAAATTACTTTTCAGGATAGACATACAATTTCTTCTCCCATCAGCAGTAGATAAGTGCCTGTTTCCTTTTATCATCTTGCTTTTCTAAAATCAGTCAACTTTCAGGGAAACAATTACATCTTACTATCTTAACTTGGGTGACACTGACTTCTAATGAATCTAAACTCTAAAAATACGCCCATTAGTCCTTCTCATTATATTTTTTGTGGTTATTTAACTAACTTTTAAATCTGAGGTCATGGTGAAAGCCTTCCTTTGGATTATTCTTACGATTTTTCCTGTCTCCCAAAGCCCCTCCTAGTTACAGAATTCAGCAATTCCTCATTTGCTGACTCAGAACGCCTCTTACCTGTGCCAGGATCTTATTGTGACCACCATCTCAATCAAACAGAACACAAATGCAAAGGAGAGTCCAAGCCGAGAATGAAGAAAAATGTACTGAGGAAGTCCATGTATTTGGCCCCAAGGGAAATGTTTATTAAAGAGTTTGTTTATACCAATTTTCTTGATAGTGGATAATAAACCAGGAGAAGGAAGGGTTGTTCTTAATAGGTGATTCTCAGTAATCCAAACACCCTTTCTGCCGGAAATCTTCCCTTTGCAGAGACTTCCGTCCTGCCATCACTTTATCTTTCCCGCCTTCTCCAGGATGCAAATGTTACTGCAAAGATCTAACTTCAGTATGTGTTTTTCTGCACTGTCTCCATATCTCCTAAGGGACTCCTTTTTCATATGCTAATATTGTACTTTACATAAATCTCCCATACGGCACTCATAATATCTCTTAATTATTTGTTCATATATCTGTTTCCCATATTGTCTTGAAAGTAATTTGTGTGTGCAGTATGTCTGGTGGCAGACAAAGGCTGGCATACAGTAACCACAAGGTTGTGGATGTCCCACATGTTAAGGGAATATTTGAACAGAAGATACTTCTTTACCCTGGTATTTAAGGCCTCCACGTAAGAAATCTTCAGGTGTTCACAGTTAATATATAGATAAAAACTAATATACTTAGTTTAAGCACAAAAGACTGATTACATATATCTGTGTGATCTTCAGTTGCATGTACATGCATAAAATGTGACAGTTATAAACATGACAAATCTTCATGTCTCCCTGGTTTCAGGTTTCTTTCTTTCTTTCTTTCTTTCTTTCTTTCTTTCTTTCTTTCTTTCTTCTTTTTCTTTCTTCCTTCCTTCTTTTCCTTTTTAATGATAAGTAAATAACATTTTATTTTATTTTATTTTATTTTAGATGTAGGTTGACCCAGCCCATTTGGGGCAGCACCAGTCCATGGACAGAGATTCAGGTTTTTCTTTTAATCTGCCAAAGAAAAATAAGGTGCAGGAGGAGGGGTAGACTGTGATGTGCTTTCTAAGGTACTTTTCAATTCTACAAACCTGTGACTATGATTTCACTTAAGTAAGGCTGGATGCAGTGTCTGTCTTGCTATTTTGAGGGTAGGTTGAGCCTGATGCTGCTTATGTCACTGTCTCGGAGTCACAGAGATAGTATGCTGTTTACATGCAGCAGAGCTGCCCTGCCTCTGATAGCTGATCCTATCAGACATGGTTATTTCCAGCTGTCTTCAGGAGCAGACAGCTGCTGTGTCCAAATCTGCCTGCTTCACCACTGGAGAGGGCACTGATGAGAGTCATACACTTTGTAGGGCTGTTGAACTCCTGAACAAATGCTTGGGGAGAATGCAACCTCAGAGTGTCAGATAGCTGCATGTATGTCCTAACTTGGAATCGGGGCTTTTTCACCTTTCCATTATTAGATTTGCAAATTTGTCTACAAGGCAGCTTGGGACAGAATGGAGGGAGATAGTATCTAAGACAGTTGGGAAAATGTTCACAGTAAAACAAACCAGCCTAGATATATTAAGGAAATGGCACCAATTGATAATTTTCTAATAATAATCCTGTAGGTAGATATATATACAGTCAGGAATCCATAGCTAATTTTGTAAGTGTGTAAGATATGAATGTTATAGACAAAAAGTTTCAAGATGAATATTATCAGGAGATAAACATATCCAATAATTTAAGAAACAGGCATTAGCAATGTCTTAATCTGTGCAGTGCTATGTATTTACTTATTTAGTGCTAAGTCTGGGCAAAAAGATTAAAAACTTATAAGTGATTAGACAAGAGAATATGTGGCATTTGCCAGTGGCCAATAAGACTTAATTATATATTCAAAAGGAGATCGGTTACCTAAGAACTCCGGTGAGTTTACTTTATTTGGTCCTGAATCTGAAATAAGCACAAAGCTGTGTGGCACATTACTGAAGAGCACCAGTTCTTCAACCAGACTCTGAGTTCTGGGGACCAAAGGGAGCCTACTGTCTATTTCTTCTTCTCTCATCCCACCAGAATAGCTTCTATTTCATGCCACGATGGAGAAGAACCTATTCACAAAGAGTGGCAGACTCTGAAGTGATGACTTCATTTCCAATGAGACAGCAGAAGCTCCACAGGAAAGCTCTGTCTCCAGACTGAGGTTGAATGCAGAAGGCTCCAGTATTAAGCATTTAGTCTATCCTACCTGGCTTTTCTGATTCATTTTGTTTATTTATTTATTATTTATTTATTTATTTCCTCAAGTACTCCAGGCTGGCCTTGAATTCATTGTATAGTCAAGAAGACCATGAACTGATGATCTTGAATTTCTGATCCACCTCTTGAGTGCTCAGGTCACAGGCATGCACTACTGTATCCATTTATGTGTGCTGGAGATGGAACCCAGGACTTTGCACACACCAAGCAAGCACTCTGCCAACTGAGCTACATCTCAGGCCCTCTTAGCTTCTCCTTGATCAAAGAATGGGAAGGACTGGTTTAGATGCTGACTTCTTACAGCTGTTCCAAGGCACTAAAAGACTTCTGTTCTCAATTTTAGTAACACAAGATTTTCATTTCTACAGATCATTTTAAATGACTCTTTGTGTGTGGGAAGAATTGTGTTTGGCCTGGGAGAGAATATTCAGACCCCAAGGAACTTCTAGCCATGGAGAAGAAATCCAGGGCCCCAAGGAAGATCAAAGAGATCAAAAATCATCACTTACTTTTCCAAAAATGAAAAGATTTATTTGACCTGAAATACAGGTAGGAGCCATTATTAAATAAAAACTGACAACAAAAATGAAACTCAAGTGTCTTTGAGAGTTCCTCTAAACTTTTTATTTCTTTAAATAATTTTTTAAAGATTTCATCTTTGTGGTAGTGGAGAGTGAACCCAAGGCTTCTCACACACTAGACTGGTGATCTACTAAGGAGCTATATTCCAAGTCCTTTTTCAAGTAGATTTTGAACAGCATTGAATTTTCAAATTTTCATTAAAAGATTCAGTAAGAATAAAAAGAGTTGTGTATCTCCATTCAAAAGTTGTCTATCTTTTTTTTTCCTATGTTTTTTTCAGTTTTCAACATTACAAGTTCATAGATAATGGGAAACTTACATATTACAAAAAGATCCAGTCTAGTTTCCACGAGCATGTCTCAGAGGTTCATAAGCTAATGAAGAAGTCTTACTTGGATATAAGTGATTGCAGACTATTTTGTAATAACAACCACACCATTTTCATATGTCTGCCAAGTACAATGAAATATCTATCAAATAGATTTTATGCCTGAATTTGTTGAGAAAAGTGTAGTTATTTTTAGGGTATCTTGAGAAACTTATTTTTCACATGCTAGATTTCTAGCATTCTGAGAAAACTCCAAACCATTTAGTAAGGGAAATTACTGCGGTAGAAGAGACCATCTTTCTCTTCCCAAGATTCTCTTGGCCTCAGTGCTCGGCACACTAAGGCAAAATCTATCTCTCTTGAACACATTTTATCATCTGAATGCAAATTTATTTATCTTTTGGACACTGACTCACACTTTACCTGGCTTTCTATAGGAAACTCTGTAAATAACAATTAACTCTAAGCACTAGAAGTTGTGCTAAGAATGTTGGACTCCTAAGTTTTAAAAGGTCTCATCAGATTTGTGGTAACATTTCCTCTCATTGTACAGCAGGGGAAACCGAAATTCAGGGTATTAAGTAGCTTGTTGAAGTTCACGCAGAGAGATAGGGTGGGACAGGGAGGATCCCAACAAGATAATGAACTTGAGCCTCAGAACGCATAGCCACTGTGTCATTCGGATGTATGTCCTTCCACAGAACAATTAGCAAAAACTCTAAGGATTCAAGTATTGTACCTGGGCAAAGGACTGGGGACACATTTAATATCAAAGATTCTAATTAAGTTCACTTTAAAGCCAGGAAACAGGCTGTCACTTCATTGCTGTAGAGCTCTTATATCTAAAATTGGAAATCCAGACAACATATTTTAGGGCCTTAAAGACGTATGCATTGCTTCCCCTGGAACAACTAAAAATTAGAGCTCTATGTGAAATAAATGTGTAAGGGTTCAACTGGAAACTTGACAGGACAATTCCATTCTTCTGTTTTTAAAAGTTCAAGGCTACAGAAGAGCCAAGAGATGGTTTGTGAACATCAGCTAAGTTTATTACTGTTGATATTTTGCCACATTAATTGACATATTATTGTATTTTACTCGCATATTTAAAAGTGATTCACATGTACATTGAATAACCCTGAATATTGAAATATATATCTCTAAAACATAAGGAAAATTTTCTGTTCCTTTCTCCAAGCTGCAATAGCAGTGTGCTACTATTATCACATCCAAAGAAATTTACCTCTCTAGTTCATGTCTTGGGCGGACACATGAAAAAAAAACTTCTACCTTAGACATTCAGGGCTGAGAGATTGGGAATGTTGGAGATTAATTGATACAAATATTTCATATACAACAGAAAACCAAGTTCCAAGAGACTGACTTGCAAATATGTATTGGCAGAAAACAGACCTGAACCCAACCTCAGTCTCTTTCCAGTAATGTGACAAAAGACTTAAAACCTTGCAGGACAGATGATTTTGGGTCCTCTGCCCTGTCAAAAAATCTGACAAAGCTATTCATGACATTCTACTGTGTGTCTGTGGCAGGACATTGTATCAAACTCATCTATAGGTGAGCCCTAAAGACCCATTCCTGATATGTGGACATGATGTCTCATGTTTGCTGCAAATCTCTTCTGCTCAGCCATCTGATGAGAATCTGTACAGAACTGTACTACCTCGTAAACCTGCTACCCAGTTCGAAGAGATGCAGTATGCCCCTCCCCCCAATGTGTTTGCTTATCTTTTGTTGTTTTGTTTTTATGAATACATTTGCTTGTCTTTTTTTTTTGAGACACAAATCTCACTACAAAGCTCAGACTAGCCACAAATTCACTACATAGATCAGGCTGACCTCAAATTCATGGCAATCCTCCTGCCTCAGTCTCCTGTGTACTGAGAGTCAAATGTGCACCACCATGCCTGCCTTCTGATCTAAATCCAGCTTTCCTCTGGTCTTGGTAACAACTTTTCTAGCCAGTGAATTTGGTGGTAATCCTGGGTGAATACTTAAAGAGAAAGCAAGTTGAGAGAGAGAGAGAGAGAAATATGTGAGTCCCTTAGACCCATTGAGAATTCTCAATTGTGTGAGCTACAAAGTTGACATACTTGGTTTTGTTTTGATGAATTCTGCCATTTACATCCAAAAGAATTCTTATGAATACAAAGTTCAGTTCTTCAGAGAACCTTAAAACCAATTGCTTTAAGACATAAAAGCTTATAGCTTGTTGCACCTCTAATTTTGAAGCCAGAAACTACTGTGTATAGGGGCTTGATTTCTACCTAGTAGAGACCAAAGAGAAACAAAATCCATGTTTTCTTTCCTTTAAAGGGAGAAGTATCAAAGACTTTACAATTTAGGGCTAGGAAGTAGCTCAGTTTGTAAAATTGTGCTTACTACACGAGCATGAGAAGCTGAATTCAATGCCCAGAACCCATATTAAAAGTCTAGTTGTGGGGCACACCCTTGTCCAGTGCTGGAAAAGCAGAGACAAGAATATTTTGGGGCTTATTGACAAGACGATTTAGTTTAATTGGCAAATTAAGGCTATGAAAAGATCTGTCTCAAAAACACAAGGTAGATGGCACTTGAAAAATGACACCCAAGTTTCACTTCTGATCCCCACAGCCATGTGCACGTACTTGCAGCTGCACCTGAACACACACGAATATACATATGTGCTGTGCGTATATGTACACACACACACATACACAAACGTGCAAGACCTCACAATTTAGTCCTAAATGATAAACTGTCCTGGAGTCATAACAAGGAGCCCAACTTAGGAAGTGAAAGTATGAACTTTGAAATCATTTGGAAACCTTCCTTAGAACACATATCACCTTGACCAAGTCACTTAGAGTTGATCCACTGAGAAAGGTGAATACAGGAGAAATCTGAGAGATCTTGGTCCTCTCAGAGAGAAGCCATTGAGTGGGAAAGGTGTGCAGTCCATGGCCTGGGAGATACTGTGCATTAGGACTGGATCTGCCCAGGTCCCGAGTGCCAGCTTGGAGTCTGTGTCAGAGCTCTAAACCTGGACTGTCTTAGGGGAAGTCGAATGACTGTGGCATTTTGGGTTCCCATCGCCATTCCCATGGCTTAGGGACAAGCTTTGAGAAAGCCACAGCCCAACATGCACTGGTCTGCCTTATTTCCATGTAGTTGGTGGTAGAAAGGATTGCCTTTATTTGAGTTGAAGGGGCTTCAGAAAGAAGGGAGCGGTTGGGTAGGAGAAAGGGACTTAAGGCACATGGGTTCTAAAATAGTTACTTGAAAGAGAAGGAAGAGAGCATCTGTGCATCCTGATTCATGGGTCTGTTCATTTTCATCAGAGGCCAGATCTCTAACTACGGCTACATTAAAAACTACAGAGAGCATAGGTCCATAAGACTGCATAGTTTCATTTGTTAAAAAAAGATCGGCATATTCACAGAAATCTCAAACCATAACTAGGGGTACGACAGGCTGGGGAGAAGACGGACGTTCTTCGAATGATCCTGTTTTTTTTTCACCTTGCTGCCTTCTCTGATACTTGATCTGCTAGCTCTGAGGTCTTCAAGAGTGACAGAGTCAGCTAACCACTGGGTTCTTTTAACTAATCTGGTCTGCAACATATTTAATGCAGGTGTTTACATACACAGTTATACTGCCAAGGAAAGCAATGTAGTTTTTAAGCTGGAAATAAGAATGATGAACCATTTGATTTTACCCGTGTATCTTTATATGGAGAAAATACCTCGCTGCTGTGGCATTCCCACCTCAAAGGCTGATTATAGTTAGAGACCACAGTGGAAACTTTTCTGGGCAGTTGATTTACCTCTTGTCTTGTTTTACTCAAGTCACTGTCTCATAACCTCATTGTGACTTCTTAGGTGCCTTTCACACTCTGTAACAAATTCCTATTGTCCAATCTTATCCTTTCCGTCATGCACCTGCTAGAAATGTTTACCAGACTTCCCTAGCTAGTTTCATCTTCCTCTAGCCGTCATGGTCAGGCTCTGTCCAACAGAGATTCCTCTCAATACCCACTGGGTCTTGCTTCATACTCTCATCTGAACGTTCTGGAAATATTTTTTTTTCCTCTTTCAACATAAGCAATTAATCATGCACATTTATGACCTGCAATCTCCAAAAAGGTTTCAGGATGTACCCAAAGGAATAATTCGTGGACTAGTAGGCAAAATGCCAGCACAGGCTTGGGAATGCTTCATGCACCAGTATTCTTGCCTCTTATAAATGTTGCTTGAAAATATATATTTGAATGCTCAGATTTGGGGGCAAGGTAGAAAGTGGACAGGATCATTTTAAGTATCTTCAATCTTCTTCCCAGCCTTTGTTGTTTTTTATCATATACTGCTTATGTTAATTTTCTGTCCACAACAGAATGAAATTGAAAGTTGACTTAAAGCAGAAGTGTTACTGGGGACAGAAAACCTTAGGGTTTGTGGTCACAGTTAGAAATGTGGTTGCAGCTTGTTTTGCTGGAGAGAGTTGGGGGTAAGAGCTGAAACCCAAGAGGGATTCCATTGCTTTGTTCAAGAAATACATAATGAGAGACAAAAAAAAGTCATTATTCATTACAAATTCCTACTTTAACTTGTTGTAAATCTAGCATGAACAATATGATTGTTTTTGAAATATGTAGATCTGATGCTTAATAAGAACTCTACAGATTCTTAGACAATGTCAATTATTTATTCAATAAGCAATGAATGAAAATATTATACCTGTTCTTTTGAATCTTAAATCCAAGTAGAGAAACAAAGCAAAATTAGATAATATGTAAATAAGAAAAATATCAGATAATTGCTAATCAAATAATGAAATTTGTTGAGTTTGAATGATTATGTTAGATTTCTATGGCACCCTTTTAAAGTCTTTTATGTTCCAGGAAAACATGGTTGTCTTTCCTAGTTTCTGTACAACTGAAATACAACAATGAAACAAATTTCAGTGCTCAAGAACATTTTGCAAATGCTGACAGTTGTGGTTACGAACTTTAGAAGGCTTTGGGCAGTGAAATCCTCTAAGGTTTGCTCTTTTTAAGTTGGGGGCTGTAGTTCTATTGACCTTGGCAGCATTACTGGGTTACACATTTACATAGCTGAACTGTTCTTGAATAGTTTCTACAATATAGAAAATATAAACAGATGTTCCTCCATCCCAAGCATGTATGTCCTGCTTCCCATCTATTCTTCTATCTTTCACCCTCTTGTCCCAATCCCACTTATACTTTTATACTATAATAAAAGAAAAACAATTGTAGCTCATGTAAAATATCTCATCCCCATTGACTATCTTTTCTTTCTTCAGTTTTTAAATTACACTTATTTAGTTGTGTGGGTGGGGGTGTATATATATCATGATGTGTGTATAAAGTTTAGAGGACAACTTGTAGGAGTCGATTTTCTCCTTGTACCTTATGGGTCTCAGGGATCCCACCCAGGGGTGGCAACAAGCACCTTAGCAGAGGCCATGGCTGTGTTTTCTTTTGGTCTGGTATTTCTTTATTTTATGTTATGTTGAAACACCTAGACTCCTGGTCTATTCTGGTTTTGTTTATGTTTTTTGCTTTATTTTTTGAGACAAGGCCTCCCAATAGCCCCAACTGGTCTGGGACTCTCTATGTAAACCAGGCTAGCCTCCATCTCTCAGAGATCTACATGCCTTTGTAGGTGCCAACACACCCAAATCTATCCTGTCCTATCCTATTCTTAGGATGGATTTTACTTGTGAGCTTATCTGGCTGTTTTGTGGCTCCGATATTGCAAAGAATTACCCATTTTCATTTTCATCAGAGGAAGGACAAGAGCTAGGAAAAAGATGTATTTATTTCTATTAGCACTTCCCCTAGGAAAAATTCCAATCTTTTTCTGAATTCTTCTGCAAAGAAATCGCAATGTCATCACCAAAGACACTGCAAGTGCAGTCAATTCTTAACTCTCAAAATATTTCCAGGAAAGTATAAGTTTTGAATAAAAGGATACAGTCCATTTCCATAAAAGCAATCCTTCCTTGCTGGGTATGTTCCAATCTATCAGTACGGAAGAAAAAATACCCAGCACCATGGGAGTATTCCAGCAGTATCCTAGGTGACACAATCACACAGGGTACCAGGGAGTTTCAAGATGAGGTAACTGATTGCTAAAGATCCAGATTCGACGAAGGTTATCTTTATTCTGAGCTGCTACAGGAGAATACAACAGAGTGTGTAATTTAAAAACATTTTAATTTATTTGGCTTATGGTTGGGATAGGAAATTCAAGATAGCTGGGGCTACACCTCGCCAGGGCTTCTGACTGCCTCATAGCACCGCAGAAAGCATCCCAGGGCAGGGCAGTATGCTGAGGCAAAAGCAAACAAGAGCACTCAGGAACCCATTCTCTCATTGACCAGCCCTCTCCCAAGATAACAGCATTCAGCCCTGCCTCTTCAACTGCGATAAGGCTCTGCCTCCCAAAACTGTTGAATTGGTATTAAATAACTAACACTTTGGGGACATGGTTAAACAGTAGTACAGCGTTAAAGAAGACCAGTTAGGGACAGTGAAATAGCAAGGGAACTGGTTTTGCCAGCTTTGGGGTTAAAGGCAGAAGAAAGGGGCAGCTAAAGATTTCCGTAGAGGAGTAGAAAAGTGTGTGGGACGTACACACTTCTGGGAACCCTCCCCACGCCCGCCCCTGGGAACCCTCCCCACGCCCGCTCAGCAGCCAACTCAACAGTGTATTGGAGCGAAAGTTGGGGAGTAAATGCCACAAATTCGCTGTCCTGTAACTGTGTATCTGGTAAGCTTGCTGGCTTTAGAAGATACCAGCTGAAACCCCCAGAGTGAGAATGCCTGTGATGTGGAGCAGGTGGAAGCGTGTCCTCTCCCCAGGGAAGTAAGTGGTGCAGAAGAGACACTCGGAAGACCCACCAAGCAAGCACAGCAGAATCCCACTACAGTCCACAGGCACCTGTTCCTTGTCCTCCTTCTCTGGGCCAGACAGGGTTAGGAGTCATCCCAAACCTCCAAGGTTCTGTAGATCTTCCTTTAATCCCATACTTCTTGCTCAACAAAAGTAAGTAAAATGCTGGACAGAGGAGTTGAAAATTATCTCAAACGCTTTTTAAAATTCTCTCGTCTTTCTTACCCTTTCTTTAATGCATCATTTGAGTGATTATTTATCCATCACTTGAAATAAATTAGGGGCCAGGTGTGGTAGCTACTCTTTTAATCCCGGCACTGGGGAGCCAGGTATGACTGTGAGACCAAGGTCAGCCTGAGATGGTCCATGCGATGAGTTCCAGGTCAACTGGGGCTACATAGTGAGACTCTGTTTAAAATTTTCTAAAAAGTAGGAAAAAAAAATTTTAGGGCTGGGGATGTAGTTCAGTTGCCAGAGTACTTGACCTACTCAAAGCCCTGGGTCTTGACCCCAGTACTGCATAAAACAGAAAAGGTAGCAGAGTCCTGGAATCTCAGCATTTAGGGGATGAAGGCTGGAAAACCAACATTTCCAGATCATCCTTGGCTACATAGGAAGTTTGAGACCAGCTTAAGCTACATGCATCCCTGTCACTGAATAAATAAATAAGTAAATAAAGCTTTATGGGTAATTAAAATGTTTTGGAGGCTTGGGGTGAACTCAGTGGTATAACACTTTCTGGCATGTGCAAGCTCCTGGGATCAATCTCCAGTAACACAAAAAAACAGTTTAATTAATTAAAATATGATTTCATTGTATGCATGTAATCTAAGTGTACCATACTAGAAAAGTGATTTAACATTTACATGGTATTTTATATAATATCAATATGAAAGTGAAATGCTTATAATGCTTACTTTCCATTTTCATATTTTCCCCTAGGTATGGTAGGAGTATTTATCATCATTAAATAGCATTGACAAGAGTTTGGTCTCCACTAAATTGCATACTCCCTGAGAGAGCTTCACATGTGTGTTTCTGTCTCTGTACCATCTGTGTCATAGATTTTCTAGTGGTTTCATTGAGACCATTTGTATTTTGATTTTGTGTGCTAAGCATTGGATATGGTATCCAGCACATTTTAAATAATAATCTTCCATCATCTAAACAACCTTAAAAGTTGAGAAAAGGGTGAGGAAATTTAGCTTGGAGAAGTTTGTAACTTGTCCTGAGTCACTCAGAAAATATAATAATCAGGTGTGAGCCTAATGCTTTAAACTTTGAACTAAGGCATTGAATTGTCTCTTGAAAGTACCAAAGTCATGGAAGTGTGCAAAGGGCTTCCAATAGCCCCTGCTAAAGACATTCAATGTACTGTTTTATCAGTATCAGCATCGTTATGGTGAAGAATACAAAGTCCCTACCGGTAAGTACATTTCATTGTGGCAGTAGTAGATCATTACTCAGATGGCTGCAATGCAAGATAGAAAAGAAAGGGACCATTAGACAAGTATAAAAATATGTGTGAGGGTGGTGGCCCAATGAACAATGGACAGGGTTTCAGTTGTCAAGAGATGAAAGATGTCACTCCAGGTGGAGAGAACATCATGAACAAAGCAGTGTAGTTGTAGTGCCCAGGGTGTGGACAGGGATCAGCAGGGAATTTAATGGATGGAACATGGGTAGGTGCAAGGAGCAAGGAAAGAAAAGACTGGAAGAATAAGCTGAAACCTGGTGATTAATCTACATAATTATACTACCATACAGTACATATTTCCAGAACTTGCTGACAAGAGAGCTCATCAAGTGTCATGATGAAATGTGAAGGCACTGTCTACTGGATTTCCCAGATCTAGCAATCTTGCTGCCTCGCCAGGAAGAAAACTAGTCAATATGACTTACTCCTGCAGTCCTGCTCCCAAGTAGTGCCAGCATGATCCTTTAAAATTCAGATCTGACTGGGTTACATTTTCCTTTAAAGCACTTCATGGAATCTCAAATTCAGTACAGAGAGGTCTTTACACCAGACTCTCCATCCATCAGAATCCAGCCACTCTCTGTGTGTTAGACATGCTCTTGTTCTGGCACAAACACTCTTCCTTTATACCTCTAACTGCAGCTGAGCCATCTACCAGGTCCCACCCTGTCTGATCCTTCTGTGAAGTCATTCCCATGGCCTCCTTTCTAGACTCCACCCCTGCAGAACCCTGAGTGTGTGAAGCCATTTATTTCATGTGTGTACTTGTCATACTGTTTTGTAACATTAAGTCTCAGGTACTTTTTCTTATTTGTTTTTACATTCCTAATTCCTGGAACAGAGTAGGTAATTAAGAAAGATGATGAGGGAATGAAGGAAAGAATGGAATTGCAGAGTATTTCTTGGGGAAAGGCTTAGCTTGAAATAGCACATGCCCAAGAGTTTTCCTGGTGCTCTGTTCTGTTCTTCGATGGGGGACTCTCATCTCTGTGGATAGCTCCAGATTTCTCTGGCTTCTCTCTCTAACTGGAGAGAAGTTTGTAGAAATAACTTTGGATCCCAGTTACTGCATTTGTATTCTGCTTTATTACTTCAAATATTCTCCTCAGTTTATGGATTTTTAAAGGATTCTTTTGTGGAAAATGTATATGCCATCCCTTACTTCAATCTTGTGTCCCATCCAGTGGGTTACAAGATTAACGTCCTCAATCTTTGTCTCCCCAGAATTAATAATAATCTCCCCAGCCACTATTATTTGGAAGCATAGTCACAGTCCTTTCCTGAGTGCTGAAATTACAGCTGTGTGCCTCCACACTGGTATAACTGGTGCTAGGAATCAAACCCAGGACTTTGCCCATGCTGAATCTCCAAAATGAGTTTCTATTTCCACAGTTACTTTCAACCTATACCTTGTGACATTCAGAAATCACTGCTAAACACTTTTGGACAAAGCCATTTAATACATCTTCATCAATGCTTGTCAAACTGCACGTGACAGATGATCATTTTACACATTTATGAGTTACTTTGGGGTAAAAAAAATATATATAAAAACTTGTAACAACTAATTTCATGTGAATTTTATATGATCCTTTTACAAAGAAAATTGCCTAAACAGTCAAACTCTTATCTAAGGAAAACTTGTTCTCTCATAATGTCTCTCTTTGACATCTAACATATTAACTTGTATCTGAGGTTATCTTAATGAAGAGACAAAAAAGAGAAACAAATGGCAGGTCTTTGCTCCTCTTACAAATTAGGAAAAGGATGAGTAAGGAAGACTCTTAGACCAGAGAGCAGCTTAGTACTTATGCAAATTAAGAGAATGTTTACTCATACAAGTATGCCCAGTCATCCAGATTTATTTTAAATTGTTTTAATCATGAATCTACTGATTTCTGAGATTAGAGCACTGAGAAAGTTATGACAGCCCATTGGAACAGAAGGTTCATTGGGTGACTGGAGAATAGGTCACATGTGGGAGTGGGACCGTATTTGGGAGGAGTATTCTGTGACAAGGACAGGCTGAATTCTCTGGGTCCTATCTGTCATCTTCTAGCATGAGGGTCATGTAAAAGTACAGACAGGTGAGAGGAAGGGGGTCAAAGTCAAACAGATCAGTTCAAGTTACAGAACCTGGTTGCTATAACAACCTGTGAATTGTTCAGCATCATCCAGAGTGACTCATCAGACACACATCTTAGACCACTTGTTTATTCTCAAATAATTTTCCTCTTCTGAAGAAAGAAAGATTAATATGTTATAAACCTAGTGCTAGGAAACACAACGTAGACATACAATTCAAAGTCATTCTGAGTTCGTATTCAGCCTTCTATGATTATAGACGATGCAATATGAGTAGAATATCTAAATATTGTCCTAAATCCCACAGCAGAAATTATTCTGTCTGAGATAGGATGTCCATGGGCTTCCTCATTAATTCAGGATGCTATATACTAAGTTGTTTACAAATAACAGAGATATGCTTCTCTAAGTTCTCAAGGCCAAAAATCTGAGATCAAGGTGCTAGCAAGGCCAGTGTATAAGTCTATTTTTCATTGCTATAGCCAAATACCTGAGGTTGAATCATTTATAAAGGAAAATATTTACTTAGTATATAGCTCTAGAAGTACCACAATAGGATGCAAGTCTATGCTGAACTCTGGAGAGAGCCTCCTGCCAGATGGTCACAGTGGTAAGACTATATGGGTAGAAGTGATTCCATGATGTGACAAGAGGTCAGAGATTAGGGTAGATCATCTAGCTCTTTTGTAACAATCCACTTGTGGTGATTTAAATGCTGTGTCCCCCATAAACTAGCATACTTGAACACTTGGTTCCAATTTAATGGCAGTGTTTGTAGAGATTTAGGATGTTTGGTCTTACTCAAGAAAGTGTGTCACTGGGAATGTTCTGTCATGCCTCTCTATGATGGACTCTTAGCCCTCTGGAACCATAAGCCAAAATGAACTCTTTCTTCCATGAGTCATGTTGTTTTGTCACAGCAACAGACAGTAAGTAACTAATACAGAAGTTGGTACCTCGAGTGGGGTGTTATTGTGAAGCACTTGATCACACCAGTTTTTCTGGAAGCATGTTGAAGACTTTGGGACTATGGAATAGAGAAGTTGTTGAATGATTTGAATAGAACTTAATGGGCCATTCTCTTGGAGCCTGGAGGACAGTAGTGCTGAGAGTGATGTGGACTGTGGAGGCCTGACCCAAGAGACTTTAAGAAACAATATTAGTAACTGTGCTAGAGGTCATTCATGTGATATTTTGGCAACAAATCCAGCTGCCTTCTGTCCACAGCCTAAGAACTTGTTGGGGCTAAATTAAAATGTAATGGACTAAGTTCTTTGGCAGAGGAAATTTCAAGACAGTATAACATTGCATCTGTTGTGTGGTCATTAATGGTGACTCTTATGAAGATCTATGATGAAAAAGAGCAAGTAGGTTAGAAAGTAATACAAAACATACAGTTTAGAGAAGAAAAGAACACTAAGAAGCTTAGTGTTGCCATTCAGGCAAGAACTGGGAGAGAGGCTCTCGTAGCTAAGAGATTAACACCATTAGGGAGAGGCCTGCTCTCTGCATTTGAACAATGAGAAGGATGTCCTTAGTATAAGACCTCACTGAGCTGTTTTCAAAAACTTGTGAAAGTAAAAGGCTTAAGGAATTTTCTGTTCCTAGGAAAGCTGCTGCAAATGTGATTTAAGAGGGTAAGGGTCCATTCCAAACTCAGCCAAACTTGGAAGTGTTATTCATGTGGTGCTAGCTTTGGAGACCTGAAGGATGCAAGAGTAAGGAGGTCCTGGAGCCTTCCTCCATGACTTCAGAGAGCTACAGAGGCCAGGCAACATGTGCCAGGGCCAGTACAGGAGTCACTATGCCATGAGGAGACATTGAGAGGCCATTGTGTGCAGCTATGAAAGTAATGCCTGGGTTTCAGTGGAGACCCCAAGATATTGGAACTGTCAGAGCCAGGAGACATCTCCAAAGGAGACATCTACAGGGAGTGGAACCAGCCCAAGAGAGAGATGTAAGTTGTAGGCAGCAAAGTTGGAGAGGCTAAATCATCTAAACCTTTTGGAACTAAAGTCCTAGGCATGGGACATGGAGCTTCAGGATTTGGTCTGTGCCCTGATGGGTTCTGGTCTTCTTTTGCCCTAGTATTTCCTCACTATACCCCATTCCCCACTTTTGGAATGGGAACGTGTATTCTGTGTACTACTGTGTGTTTTAAATATGCAATTTGTCTCTTTTAATTTTCAGGGGGTTATAGTTAAATAGATGGCCTTGAGTCTCAGAAGAGACTTTGTACTTCTGAAACATGTTGAGACTGCTAAAGACTGCAAGGACTTTTAAATATTTTATTTTTTTTATGTGTATGAGTATATTGCCTACATGTTTGTAAGTGCACCCATGTGTACACTATGGAATTCAGAAGAGGGCATCAGATTCCCTGGAACTGGATTTAAGGATGACTTTTAGCCATCATGTAGGTGCTAGGAACTGAACCTATGTCCTCTGCAAGAGCAGCCTGTGCTTTTAACCACTGAGCCATCTCTTCAGCTCCTGCAGAGACTTTTAAAAGTTGAACTAGATGCATTTTGCATTATGATATAGCCATGAGCCTATAGAACACCGAAGTGGAATGTGGTAGCTTGAATAGGAATTGCCCCCTATAGACTCAGTTATTTGAGAACTAGGCTGTAGTTGGCAGAACTGTTTATAGAGGATTAGGAGGGTTGGCCTTGCTGGAAAGTATGTCACTGAGAGCAGGCTCTGAGAGTTCATAGTTTGTCCCACTTCCTGTTCACAGGAAATCACTAAGCTGCCATGAGGACTGCAAAACCCGTCTGAGGGCAGCTCCCCTAGTGATCTAGGTACATTCCACTAAATTCCATCTTTTGTTCAGATTAGGGCTCTCTCCAGGCTCTGATAGCCAACTTTTCCTGTTTCCTGTCATGTCATAAGAAGAATGTAATAATTTCATCAGGAAGTTTGATCTTCATTAGCTAATTTTCTCAAAGGTCTATCCTCCTAGCTTCATCACATTAGGAGTTAGAACTACAGCATAAATCTGGCAGGGACACAAACTTTTGTTACATAGCATCGTGCATTGAATGCCTCTTTCCACTACGTCTCAAGAATAGTTCTTCATCTGGAAGCTGTATAGTCCTCCAGGTAAGGACCTTTTCATGAGCACTCTATTTTATTTGACATTTTCCAAAGAATACGTAGACCCTTTTCACAGGGCATTTTGCCTAATGGTAGACACTATATAAGTATCTGACTCATTCAAACAGAACTGTATTTCTTCTTCCACTGATAAATCTGATTTGTCAAAACAATAGATTTAAGTAATACTAATGGCAAATTTAATGAAAGAATATGTAATTATATAGATAAAATAACATGATAAGCATTATTATTGTAAATAAAAGTACTTTTTACCATGTGTCTGTGCCATGCACTCTACATAGGCTCTTCAGACCTTTTACATACTGACTATTACAAGGTATGCTATTATGATTTTAAAATTTATAGATGTAGAGCAAAATTCTCAAGAAGACCAAACACCTTGTCCAAAACCATACCATTAATTAGAAATTGGCTAGATTCTAGTTGGTTTCTAAATGTGTCTGGTTTTAAAGATTCTTTGCCATACCATGACTATTTATCCACCACTGTGGATTTCTAAAGAAATAATCTCCTTTATTCTCCCCATTATAGGTACATAGCTCATCCCCAGGTTCCTAAATTAAAAGGAAAGATGCTGCTTCTCCTGTTGGTAGAGTGTCCCACCCATCAAGAAGCATGAATGTCTCACACCACTAAACATTACTTCCCTCCTTTTATTTCTCAAATTGATTAAATTATGGGAGCAATAAATGAGTTGGCTGTAGCTCAGGAATCCTATGTCCATCCGTCCAAAATAGCCAACAAAAGATAAATCTTTTTTTTCTTTTTCCATCTGTCTATCCAACCACTTATCCGTCTATGCTTAATTCACCAAAGTTTGTACCAGGCACAGTGAAGTGTGCTAGGGATTCAAAGAAAAAGAGGTTGGTTTCACAAAGATAAGAATTGGGTAGGGAAAGAGAAAGCAAATTGTCACATTCATAGGAACATGTCTGGAAGCTAATGACTGCATGACAGTAGGGATCAACTCTGGTGGTTTGGAAGACACTTTATGGAAAACATTAAGCTGGCTTGGCTGCCACTAAAGCACTGAAGACTTGGGAAATCTCTTCTAGCCAGGCCACCTTTCCACAAAGCATGCTGTTTCCAAGGGAATTTGTCATCTGAGGTGTCCTTGTGCTTCCTTGCCATGTATCATGGACTTAGAGTGGATGGGTGGCATTCTCTTCTCTGCAATACAGTGTCAAATCTTTGCTATGTGGTGATGCACATCTTCCTAGCATTCATCACCCTTCTGAGACACAGTGGGAGCTCTTCAAAGTGATCCAGAATCTTTTGTGAGACATCTTCCATGTGTGCTCCAAGAACACAGTCATCACGTTTCTGAAGATTTTAGATGACTCGCCCACAAACTTGTGATGACATGCCTAAGCTCAAATTAAAATCTGTCTGCAGAAAGATGGCCTGCCAGGACAGAGTGGAGACAGGCAGGCATCCTGGTGCTTTTTAAAGCACCAGAGCAGAGAAGAATGTGGATCTAAGTGCAGTGGTTGAAAATAGCAGTCTGTGTTGCTGTTAGCAGCTGTGGCTGCAAATCAAGGGTCAATCTCAGTTGGGCAGTGTGGACAGGCCTCTCTGACATGCATCATTCTTATCTGAGGTACGTGCACACATGGTGATAGAATAATTAGCACTGTTTTCAAACATAGAATCTAGTTATGGGTGTGAAATTGCAGGGAATATTTGTACAATGTCCAGAAAAGCCACATACCGAATCCAACCATTTGAGTGCTTTCTTATTCACAGAATATATGCTGAACACGGCATAAGAAGGGTTAACATTTTCAGAATTATATTTCAGATATTATATTGTCAGTTTGATATAATTCAATTCCTATGGTCAGTACTTTATAATCATATTTTCATGACTGATCACACTGTTGAACAAAATTGAAAATAAATGCAACTTTAAAAAACATACTAGATAGCTGGGCATTGTGCACTCCTTTAATTCCAGCACTTGGAAGGGAGAGGCAGGTGGATGTCTATGAGACTGAGGCCAGTCTGGTTGACACAGAGAGAGAATCCTAGGCCAGCTGGGGACACAGAAAGCCCCTATCTCAAAAACATAAAAACAATAACAAAGTGTTTTATAATATGCTGAAATTTTAATATATTTGAATTATTGGAGTCCATAACAGTGTAACATTTTAAGAATGCATTTAAGCCTGGAACAATTCTGAAATTTGGTGTTCCTGTACTGTGAAAAATTACTGTAGAAAATACATTTGCCAATTGTTATTGAACCTATTTGCATTAATAAATTTTCAGAGAAATAAATGTAAGAGGCTGATATTGAGCTTTCCAAGTCACTTTTTTGAGGCTCTGATAATTATCAGAGTTCTCAGAAGCTAGTTTGAAATGAAAAACCTAAAGTTCTGAACCTAAGAACCACACCTCCTTGTTGTACACTCAACTATCACCCTGTTACAAGTAACAGGCTCTATATACATCTGTGGAATAATACTGTGAGCAAAATAGACTGGCTAAGACTTAACCAACTGCCAGAGAAAAGGGATCAGCTTGTCTAGATGCAATTCAGTAGAGCTGTACAGACCTTGGGAGAAGATGACCTTAACCTCTCTGAACTTTAGTTTGTTTATCCTAAGCTAAATATAGTGCTTAATGCAATAAGCACATGAACATGTCTAGGACAACATCTGGTACCTAGTAAAAGGCTCCTCAAATGCTGTAGCTTCTTCCTCTGACCACTCCTGCAGTGCTTAGGCCAACCTTCAGTCAACATGGTATTCACTTTCTTTTAAAGGTTCAATATGGAAAATGTATCGAACAGGAAACAAGAATTAGACAAGGGACCCAGGACAATCATTTAACCTCTGGGCTTTGATCTTCTCACTTGTCATTTCAGACGATCAGATTCATTCTCCAGATTCCATACATCTCTAGATTTTAACTTTGACATCTTCTTACTCCATTTGTCATCCAACAATTTATAATTATCTGAATCTCTGAATCAAAAATAGTACACAAAAGCACCAGTGACTCAGATTAATATTGTTTTTGTCCTGCTTTGTCTTAAAGGTCTTTTCCAAGACTGTGACTTTTTCTCCCAGTTTTTTATTATCAGTTATATTCAGAACAGGTTCTATTAACATGTATGAGGTATGGGTATTGGGTTCTCTCAAATAGCTTAGTCAACTGAGAGTAACTCCAATTATGGCAGTTAATCTGTAAGTTAATTAATCTCTCAGTGATTCAGAAATAATTTGGAATAACTTCCAAGCTATCATCTCCATTTTATAGTTGCTGTTAAATACATTTTTATTTAACATTTTTACTGTGGAGAGCATGTGAAGGTAGAGTAGTTATGTTTGGTTAATAATTTTTACCGTTAGAATTCTGGGTAATTTGGAATGTTTACTGTAGCAAGATGAAACTGAAATTGCATGACAATACAAAAAGAAATCAGATTATTATATTCTTCAGATAACTTCTCCAAAGCCTTCCTATAATCTTTGAGCATTTTAAGCCTCTGACATTTATGAAAATCTTGAATTCTATAACCAATAGCAATCTTTTTGAAAGATCAGTTCTCATTTGTAGGAAATGTTAGAAATCCCCCACAGTCTCATTATTAATTATGAGTTACTAGAATCTGTGTTCAGAAAGAATGGACAGTTCCACTCATTAGAAATGCAGTGAGAAAAATAATGCTTCCATTATTAATTCATGGACACTAAGAGAATAATTTCTCATTATGTATTCCTTCTGTTTAGGAATATTATTTAACTCTTAAGATTGTGCATGACATTGTATTGAAAAAGATTGCTGCCCAATCTTAAATGACAAGAAGACCCTTAGGACCATTTGTAGCATCATTTGTTTTCCTTTGTACATAGCCCTGTTGTGCTCAAGAAAAATGTTTCCTTTTGTTAATATGGGGTCTTACTCCTATTTCGCAGCTTGGCCTAGAATTCAGTGTCCTCCTGCCTCTACCTCTGGAGTAACTGCCGTTGCAGGTGTGAATCACTGTGCTCAGCTTGTTTCCATATTTTTAACAAAGAATATTTTCATTTTTACCTGGGACCTGAGTTATAAATGAAAAGAGGATGATAGACAGAATGATAAAGTATCTCTTAAAGTCCACTGGGCACAATTCATGTGGTTTCAGTAGAAGAAACCCACTAAGACACCAATTCCGAATCTCATATCATCTGTTTAATTCCTTCACCACATATTTCTTGGTATCTAGTAATATAAGTATTCATTTAGAAATCAGTACTGGAAAAAGAAAGGAGGAAAAAAAGCAATGAAATCCTCAAGCATGTTCCATTTCTTATACTTTATTTTTCATTTCAAAAGGAATGCTAAGTTTGACCTGCAGCCAAACACTAAGATTGATGTCTCACGGTAGAGTGGGATACTCACAAGGACTCCAATAATTATGTTTCCATTACTCCACCAGAAGTCGTCTATGTGCATCCCATAGAAGCGGAGGGCACACTGAGATGTGGTGGCAACAATACATTTGTGCGCTCTTGTAGGTTTTCCACTTGTGTGGTGGAGTTTCAGAATTAAAAGGCTGGTGTTTGGGTCATACACTGAGGTCCTCATATCAATATTTCTCTTCTTCAATGTGTATTTAAAGTAGACTTTTACAAAAAGCCACCGAGAGTCAGTGTGTAAATGTTTATTTTTCACCTTTTGTGTGGTAATATGCTCCTCCTCATGTTCAAAATTGAATTTTTCTAAAACTTTGATACAGTGTTACTTTAAACATGTATAAACTCAAAGGAATTTAAATGCTGAATAAAATGATCATATTTCTCCTGAAATCTGATTTCCTGTCCTCTCCCCTCTCTTCTCTTTTCTTCCCTCTTTCCCCTTCCTCTCTCCCTCCCTCCCTCTTTCTCTTTCATCAAAGTTGCATTATGTATTTCAGACTGCTTTCAAACTGATCATCCTCCTGCCTCAGCCTCCTAGGTCCTGTGATTATAGGCATGCACCACCATGCCTGGCTACCCACTAAATGCTTATATTCTGTCATGAGCATTCCAGAAGTGTTTTTATGTTGTTGATTGATAAATTGGTTGATTGAACAGTTTATCATGTTTTACGGAAACCATACTAACATACTTGCTCATACAAATCTATCTTCTTCATTTATTGGGTGCTAAACACTATTTTACTTTACATTCTTGTATTAGAAAAGACTTTAGATGTCACACTAAAAAAGATTAATCTCATTATTATTGAGATGAGCTTATAGATGCAGAACACTGCCGTGAAATCCAAAAGTAGCACTCATCTTCAGTTTACTCAAATAGACACATTATTGCAATTTTTAAGATATTAAATACTAGGCTCAGCCATTAAAGTGTTTGACACACAAGTCTGAGGATTTTAGTTCAGGCCAAGAACCCAGTTAACAAAGCTGGGTGCAGTTGCATATGGTGCTCTGCAGACAGGCTGATCCTGAGGCTCGCGGACTGGCCAGTCTAGTCTACTCAGCCAGCAACAAGACAATAAAAGAAAAAAAAAAGTGAGTGGAACAACTCCTGAGAAACAATAAACAACACCTGAAGTTGGCCTCTGTTCTCCACGTACCCATGCGTGCAAGTGTGTGTGCACCCTCACACACACATGAGCACCCCAGTACACGCCAAACTTTTGAAAAGCGGAGACATTATTATCAAGAATTAGCATATGGCCTAGATAATCCTGTTTTCCAATCATCCTTGCTGGGATATGAGGTTTCAGGGCCTACTTCGGATTGCATAACAATTCACCGCCTGCTTGGTAAATGACTCTAATCAAGTCATCGTCCTCATGCCATA
Organism: Eospalax fontanierii; assembly: GCA_035773235.1. NCBI lineage: Eukaryota > Metazoa > Chordata > Mammalia > Rodentia > Spalacidae > Eospalax > Eospalax fontanierii. Next base: position 25,100,618 of record CM069534.1, read on the forward strand.
TAGTTATACCATAATTTTAATTTATTTTTAAATTTGTTTTTATTCTTTCACAGTTTCATACATGTGTGTAGTGATTTTTAGTCCTTTTTACCCTTATCACCCTGTCTCATCCTCTCTCCTCCTCCTGATGGAACCCTTTTTCTCAACAAGTCCCCTTCCTACTTTTATGTCTTGTGCGTATGTGTGTGTGTGTGTGTGTGTGTGTGTGTGTGCGGGCATGAGCATAGGTGAGGGGTTTATTTAGTGGAGCATGGGCAAGTTATCAGTGGAGTGGCTATACCCCTGAAGAAAGTGACGTCTCTTCTTCAGTGATCATTAAGCATCCACAGCCCCTCAGGGAGGGGCGCTGCCTCATGAGCTCTAAGAAAATTAATTCTGTAGGAAATTATTAAAATTTCAAATTTGCTGTTTGTATAGTCACATTTTCTTCCTGCAAATTGGAAAAAAACTTAGAGGGCTTCTAACTGCCTCTCTAACTTCATTTTGTCATTTAAAAAAAAATAAGAAGAAAGAAAGTTCAAAAGGAGAAATAAAGTAGTTTGACCACTATCGAGAAGCTAGAAGACACCTGAGTCTCCTGAGGGCACAGTGACTTCATGAACATGTGCAATTGAGATTTGTTTCTCTCTCTCTGTCTCTCTCTCTCTCATTTTTGAGAGATAGGAATATCCTGTACCCAACAACAAAACAAACAACAAATGAAAACCTCTATGACCAGCAAAAAAATCTTCCAAATTCAAATTCCCCTTTAGTCCTAGTTCTAACAGCACACTCCGGCCCATTCCAGTATTGTTCCTTTAGAGCTGACTGGGTTTTGCTTTTACTGATATAAAATAAATGTTTACTTTTTAAAGCCAAGTTGTTATGCCACTTTTAAAAGATACTATGTGAAAAATATGGAAAGCCTCAAAAAGTGAAAGAAGAAACTTCAAGGTCACTTGTGATAAGTATGTGTTTTCTAAAGTCCAAGCCAAAATAGCTAGTTTGACATGTTGTCTTTTGAGCAAGGGAAATCTTTTATCTGGACAACTCCTAAAAGTTATGAAAATTGATACATTTCCTAAATGACTGTTGAGAACAATGAAATATTATACATTGAGGCTATACTGGAAAGAACACGAACAATGGATGGATGCCACCCAGCAGTCCAAGGATGAGCGGCACTGCCTACAGCTTGTGGCAAACGCAGAATCTCAGCTCTGTTCTGGACCCACACTTCAATGAAAGTGCACAGGATGGAGTACATTTACAAGCACATTAAAATCTCAGAAGCACCGGCTTGAACATCAAGAGAAGGGCTGTTTAGGGAACCCAAACATTTCTGTTTTACCAGTTCTTGCTCATGATTTCCAGTCTTCAAGATAGAATCCCCTTGGATAGCTGATCCTATGATTCATAATACTCAGAAAATATTAACAGTATTATGTGTGTGGTGGTTTGAATGAAAATTTCACCCATGGGCTCCAAGTATTTGGACACTTAGTCCCAGTTCATGAAGCTGTTTGGAGAGGATCATGCAACTTTTTGGAGGTGTGACTAAGCTGGAGGAAGCACGTCACTGGGAGTGAGTTTGAGAGTTCTTAAGCCTTGCCAGATTTCCAGTGTTCTCTGCTTCCTGTCCCTGCTGGAAAATGTAATTGTTAGGTTTTCGCTCCAGTCATCTGCTGCGATGCCCCCTGAACCATTCTAAACTCTCACATCTTTGGAAGAGTACGTCAAATAAACTCTGCCTTCTCCAAGTTCCCTGGTCATGGTATCTTACCACAACCACAGAAAAGTAGCTAATACAGTGTTCTTGGGGGGAGGGGAGTTCTATTACTCCATTTCTTGATTTTAAGTGTTTATTTTGACAACCATTTCAAGAAGAACACACACACACACACACACACACACACACACACACACACACACACCTGTTTTGCTTTTCTCAGCATTGCTTTTGTTATAGGGATTTAACCCAGAGCCACTTGCATGTTAGATAAGTGCTCTAATATCAAGATATACTTTCACCCTTTTATTACATTTAATTGTGAGACAAAGCTGGCTAGACTGGCATTGAACTCACTCCCAATGCAGACAAGCCTAGAGTTGCTAGGATTACAGGATTGTACCTCCAGGCCCAATGCTTCTCAATATTTCTTACCTCCTAAAAAGTCACTGCAACCAGTTCTTTATTAAATGCTACAAAAGAAAAGGGAAAACGCATTGATGGGCCATTAAAGTTCCAGTCAAGATTTTAACCATTAGGAAGCTGTAGAGATGGCTCAGTAGTTAAGAGTACTTGTCCTTGCAGAAGAACGGGTGAGTGAGTTCAATGCCACTCTAGCCAGCTTTGTCTCACAATAGACTTTGTACATGTGCACAGTGACTAGTCAGACAGATTTTAATCACCCTGTTATTTTTTCAAAGTTAGAAATTTTTGAAAATTGAGAGATATTGACTCAAAACAAAGTTAAAACAGTGAGGACTGTTTAATTTTAAGAAATAATCTGAATGCATTAACAGTACACTAATATTTTTATGTATTCATACACATACATAAAGATAAATAAAAATTATTTTAAATTTTAACCATTATGTTCACTTTCCATATTTTTATCTTTTTTAAAAGACTGCTAAAAAATACTAAAAATTAAGGTATAATTTAGCCCTTCCTGCCTTCTACTTAAATTTCTAGTCAATTCACAAGAATCAGATGGAATTAACAAAGATTAGAAAGATAATCTAAGTATGCAAGACTCTATGGATTGGTTAATTGCAAAAGGTTTTTAAGTTATTATGACTTATGTTTATGGATTTCAATATGAAGTATTTGTGACCTGATTAAATCTGCCTCTTTTTGATATGATACTCAGGACTCACCACAGACTATCAATCAGTACATAGGCTGTTACACAATACAAGGTTTCCTGTCACCTTATTAATTGATAATCAACAGGTTTATTTCTTTAGCATTTATGTAACCTTCTACATCTTAAAAACCATGCACACTGAATGTCTTTGTTGAATGAAAAGATTGATGATATTAGCGAATTGAGTCCCCAAGATTTTAATTTACTATAAAAAATGTGCTGCAAAGATATATTATTTTCTCATTGATATGAGCAAAAGCAATTTAACAGCATTATAGGCAGAAATCAATACTGATTTTTGGAAAGTGTAAATAAATCTATAATTAACGTTGAATACTTTGATTACATATGAATGTGTGAAATATAGTTCATCTTCTAAAAATCAATGTATTTTTTATTTAAAAAGTCAGATTTTAATTACCCTGTTATTTTTTCAAAGTTGGAAATTTTTGAAAATTAAGAGATATTGACTCAAAACAAAGTTAAAACAGTGAGGACTGTTTAATTTTAAGAAATAATCCAAATGCATTAACAGTAAACTAATAATATTTTATATATTCATTATGGTTATAGCTTATAGTTTACTCTTGAGGAGCCTCCTTTAAAAACAGAAGTGAAATTCGACAATGCCTGTTCTAGGTAGAAAATATTTTTATAAATTATTTCTATCTGTATAACTATAAATCTTGATATCCTGAAAACAAATGGTATGGAGGACTGTTTTGCACATAGTCCATTGTTGTGTATTGTATTTGTGTTTCATCATAAACTGCCAGAGCCACTGTCTCCAGTCTTCTTTACCATTAACGAGTCTTTGACTGTCTCGAGTTTAGGACTAAAAAACCAGGACTATCCCTAACCTGCGAAAAAAGGGAAGATTGGGCATTCAAAGCAACTCTTCTCTTTGTAAATAAACTACTGCCTGGAAGTTTCCCACTCTTCATCATTTTCCCTGAACAACTAGATTCAGAGCTCTTGCCTTGCCTGAGCTGATCATCGATCATCCCGAGCTTTCATCGCGAGTTTTCATTGCTAGCTTTCACTGCGCGCTCATAGAAGCCTCCTGGTCTGGCTATGTGCTCATTTCTGGTTCTGTTCTGTTTTGTTTTCTTTCTAATACTACAACCTGCTTCAGTCCCACCAATAGGCATTGCTCATTCCCACTGCCTCATATTTCCTTTCATTCTTTTCAGTGAGGTCAATAAAACCCCCCAGTCAAGTTTCATGTGAACTACCACATTGAATCGCTCTGCCAAGGTGGTAATGAATCAAAGTTCCAGATGACTCCTCATTTTTCAAAGGACATTTTTCCTATTGTATAATATAATCGAGTAATAAAATACATATTTTTATGTAGAGAGAAATTTGCTTGCTCCTCAGTTTTTATGCATCTGTATGTAAAGAGATATTAGTATTATTATTTAAAACTAGTTTAGCCATACAAAAGAGCAATCAGCATTGTCTTTTCAAGATTTGGATTCTTTCATTGGTTTAGGAAAATTGTAATCACCATTTATTTGGTGTCTGCTACATGTTTGTAATGACACCAGTTCATATATATATATACATATACTTGCTTTTCACAGAATGTCAGTGAGTAGATTTTATTTCAGTTTTTCTTAAATGAGGGACATAAGACTCAGAAATTTAAAGTTACTTGTGTATATTATACAACAGGTATAGTAGTCCTCTGAAGTGGGAGCCAATTATGTCTAATGAATCTATTGATTCATTACTACTTGGGCAGATCAGTTCCATCTGGTAGCTAGCAGCCCTGAAACTCTGGGAGAGTCAGAACTGAAGACAGGCCTGCAAAAAACTCCTGAATGCGTGTGTCCATGATGGGAGAAATGAAGAGAAGGCAATTTATATAATATGTGCTCTTTGACCAAATGATTATGTTAAATAGTCTTCAAAGCTGCTTTAACGACTGATTGACCTATTGGAAAGCATTACACCTGGGGAGAACAATCAGACAAGTAAACAAGATGTTCAGATGAACAACTGCCCTCACAAGTAATGATTACTCTTATTTTGAAAGGCAGGTGATGATAACGCTGTAAGAAGCCTCATAGTGGTTTATTTTAAATTAACCTCCTCCTGTTTCTTATTTGGAAAATGATATCCCTATTTATCACTCTGAAGCTGTTTGCAGATCTCTCCTTCTAATGTTTATTACCAAGAATTGTTTTGTGATGGCTGATTGCCCCAAATCAAGGATGGCAAGATAACCTTGCCTTCAGATAAAGCCACTTGGGGGATTGGCGAATGTCAACAAGATAAACCAAAAAGCAAACAAGTCATGTATAAATAACAGCTTCAGATAGAATTTCAGTTTGTCTTATTTGAAAAACAATGAAAATGTACTCATTCATAAATATTTAATTGTAAGAAAGCAGGCAGTAAGGTGTTTTTATTCCAAATCATTGTGAAAATCAGTTTCAGAACATAGAATTTTTCTACTTACATCTAAATTCAATTAAATTGAGGATATTATTTTGTACTCTTTTAAATTGAATATTGGCAATTTTCATACAATATAATTTGATGATGTTTAGATCCCTTCCCTTATTCACATCTCCCCTTATTGAACCCTGCCTAATTTAGTGTACTTTATTATGTATATAATAAAGGGTATTATTTTTGATAATTTATATATAAATTATAGAGGGTATTATTTTTGATAATTTACTATTATGATCTCTTAGTGACCACACAAACCACTGTAAAATCATAACATATATATTCTATTTATTTATTTATTTTTATTTTATATGTATGAGCATATTGCCTTATGTGTGTAAGTGTAACCGTGTTGTACAGTACCTGCAGAGCACAGACAAAAGTGTCGGATCCCCAGGAACTAGAGTTACAGATGGTTGATAGGCACCATGTCAGTGCTTGGATTCGAACCCGAATCTTCTGCAAAAACAACCAGTGCTCCTAACATCTGAGCCATCTCTCCAGCCCCATAACACATATCTTGAAGGTATCATAAATCACTAAATGTTTCCATTTGGAAACTGTCTAACCCAACCTTCTTATGGCTGCAGACAGTGAAAGCACAGACATTAAATAGCTATTAAGTATCAGTGTCTGAATGTGGACTACAGCACCCGACTCTAAGCCAAGAGCCCATTTTAGGAAACCTATAACCTCTGTAAAATCACCAAACTGTTCTTGTATTTGGGTAAAAGCTGCAAAGTAATGGGGTAATATTTCATCACATGACACCCATTTCATCTTTCTGATCAGGAAGGTGGTTGAACATACAAATAGTTATGTAAAACTGTGTTTCCCCATAACTCAGCCAACCTTCGCATCTTGTTGTTTTGAATTTTCTTCACACTTCTGTGCATATTTTGACAATGACCTTTTATTTCAGTCCATAGAAAAACAATTCAAAATCTAGTCTTTCTGTTGTTGTGTCTGGTATCAAACTAGCATTTTACAATTCTTTATCGAAGGCAAAAAACTATTCAGATATATCTTATGCACAGAGTTAAAAACATGTGAACTGACTTCATCTTTCTACTCGCTTGAACACGAAGGGGACAGATTTGTTGGAATATTTTGCAAAATATTCATATCAATGATCACAAAATCACCTAAGGTGATAGTAGAGAAATATTTTGTCCTCCTAAATGGATTATGTAGCAGAACAGAAATCTACCTGCTAATACCTGTTCTTAAGTGACTCTTGGGGACTTTCAGATTAGCAAATCCCCACAGCAAATGGAAGTGGGGAAGGGATGGCTTGACACCTTGGCTGCTTCCACTGTCCTGTCAGCTGTCACTGCAGCCTGCACACCAGTGCACTGGAGTCAGGTCCCTGCCAGCCTGGGCGGGGAGGGTAGACAAAGATTATATTACTCTGTGACAGCTGAATCTTTCCAAGAGAATTAGCTGCCTAATTCCCCTAATGAAAGTGCACCCTTTATATAAAATTGGAAGAGGAGTAAAAATGGAAATAGAATTGGTGATTTTACCAAGACTCAACAGGTTTTCTGCTTCTGATGCAAAAGAAACTTTTTGAAAGAGAATAGCCAACTATGTATTTTTAGTGCAGAATTAGCAAGGAGGACTGAACGTTCATAACCTCATGTACATGTACTAAATATTCCTGGTTAAATTCATAGAAAATTTAGCTGATGTACAGATGCGTTTCTCAGGAGCAATTTCTCATTTTATTTCTTCCTCCTCTTGTTATCTGGGATCTCACAGTGATCTTCACAGGAAGTCTAACAAATAGGGAATCCGAATTAACCATGAAGTAGACCACTTGTCACTGTGAAGTCTCACTCTCTGCTTAAGGATTTGACTTCAAGGAGATGACTTTTCAAGTTGTCTTGTCTAATGTCCTATATAAGTTTAGCTTTCATAAAGATATATCAGCTTTAATTCTTAAAATCACAGTTCACTCTGTTTATGATTTCACTCTCAAATCATTATATTTCCTAATAGTTTTGGGGTATGATGAAATTATGAAATCAAATTACGTTCAATTACATAAGTTAGTATCTACAATCACTATAGCCATCTTTTAAAATTACACTTATTTATTTTTATTTGTGGGGGTCTGTGCATGCATTTACACATGCCACGGTGTGTCCATGGAGGTCAAAGGACAACTTGGAGGAGTTAGTACCCTTCCTCCAACATGTGGTCCACCTCCCAGAGTGAGGTCAGGTCTTCAAGTTTCCCAGCAAATGCCTGTACCTTCCAAGCCATCTCACCGACCCCAATGCAGTCACCTTAGTCATTACACATATAAACTATACTACTCTGCAAGGAGACTAGTTCTTTCCTTTAAATATTGTTATTTGTATCAACAATAAAATATTTGTCAACAATAAAAATTCAAGACCTGACTAATCTAGATGCAGGTGTTTTGGTATATCCTGACTAGAGAAATTTGCCTGAGGTTTGACATCTCTTTGACCTTACTCTCTCATGCTGCTCTCTATTCTAAGTAATTTTCATATCTTGGCATCAATAGGAATTTCTGTTTTTGAATAACGTATATTGGCTAGATTACAATTACTTGAGTAAGGAGTTACTTACCATTATTTTCTATCTTCAAGCTTGAGATTTTCTAAAGGAATATGGAATTCAGCCAGTAACGAGGCATTTTCTTCTCTCTTAAAGACACCCTAGAGAGCCATATATTCCAATAGTGGGGATCTCTTATTAAAATTACCTGTAGTTCCCATTCACAGAAACAACAATAACAGGAGTAAGATTCCCAATTGTGTTTTGCTTTTCCCATAAGCTTGGAGATATATTGTTCTATTTACTTTGTTAACATCAAGCTGGGGAGTTCTATCAGCTTTGAGCTGGGAATATTGACCTGGGAGTGGGGATCCAGTCTAATTACTACCTTCTTAGAACAAGAATTGAAAATAATTACTTATCTTGTTCTCAATTAAAAAACCTCAGCTCTCTTTCATTCTATAATGCCAGAGACCCCATATGAGTCTAGAGGAATCTTAATATCACCCTGCTTCCCCCATCTGCATTCATAGTAAATTATGGGCTTTTGAAAACAGGTAAAACTGTCACCTCTTGTTTTCTTATGATTCTATATAAAACGTTGCAGTTTACATTCTCTCCAATAACAAAAGAGCAGCAGACCCTAAAGAGTTTTGTTCACTTTGGAAGATACACATTCTCAGGGATTTTTTATTATTACTATTGCTTTTCCTGAGTACATGAAAAAAAAAAAACACCTAGGTTTCCTTTTAGAATAGGGATACTGCTCAGGGAGCTTGCACAAGAGCACACACCAAGAAGTCATCAGCTTTGAATCAGGAAATGGGCCCTCGTCAGACATTGGATCTGAAAGAGCCTTGATCTCGAACTCCCCAGACTCTAGAAGTATAAGAAATAAATTTCTGCTTACTGACATCTTCTAATAAAAGCCCAAACTAACTTTGATACTTCTCAAGTCCTAGGATAGCTGATAACAAATATCCAGCCAGTAATGATGATAAGAGAAAGGATACAGCCAGAATGAATATGGATTTAATACTACTAAAGATACTGAAGAAATGTTTTAACAACATTGTTCTTTTGTTCAAAATCCATTCCCAGTTCCCATCAAACCAACTTCTTCCTTCCTCACATAGTTACTGTTCTCTTCAGTCATTCTTGAGAAAAATGAACTCCTAGCTCAGACTCAGAAGTGGGCCTTAATTGGCACAAGCCCAATACGATCTCAATACCATTGCCAATACTTGACTTAAATACAATGGCATGCGTGTGTGGCCAACTAGCTACAAAAGCACAACTCTAGAAAAAAAAAATTGCTTTCTGTCTGAAGGTAGCACACGAAAAATATGGCACAGTTTTCTGACTTGGTCATCATTTATTTGGCCAGTCAGATCTGATTTCACCATCTTGAACCCTGGGAAGATCCAGTCATGAAGGAATCTACGGCACAGAAAAATTAAAAGTTAGGATCTGATATGCCATGCCTCAGAGCTGCCCCATTTCAAAACTTCTTGCCACAGGGTTATTGTTTGAGCAGGTGAAATTCAGGTTTCCTGTTACTTATAGTTGTAATTATCTTGATTAAAAAACATTGCACTTTTGTTCTGGATTGTCTAAAAACAGGATGTTAAGTAGTATATTTCACCTTCTCTTGGGATATTAGATCTTACAGAAAACTCAGAGATAACTAGCACATGAATCAAGACAAGTGTAGCAAAACCAGGAATGAATAAAATATTAGCTTTTAATATCCATAATTCTCCAGGAGTAGCTTTAGAAAGCAGCAGTCTTTTTTGTATTTTCTTGAAGTCTATAAGTTCTGGTCAATGACCATGAGAAGGACAGAATACTAGAACACTCTGATTCCTGTTGCCCACTGTCAGATACATAAGTGTGAAATCCATTGCACTGTGCAGAGTCATGATGCCTTAAAATCTGTGTGCACCAAAAGGGTAACCTGGGGACTGGAGATGTTAATTTTTCTTTTCCATAAAGTGCCACACAGAGACCAATATTGAACTCTCCTATAAAAAAAGGAGGTTCTATCTCTTCACCTTAAGGCCCATAGCACAAAGAACTTGTCGCAATTCTATATCGAGTTTTGCAAATCTGTTGGCATAAGAAGTCTTCATAATGGATTTGGATGAGTCCTAAAGTTTCTTGTGCCAACATCAATTGAATTAAGCCCTCAGACATTTTCAGGGAACTTCCCATCCTTCATTTCACATAAATACGCAGAGTGCTTTTAGCTCCAGAAATGCTTGCTTCTAGATGAAAAATGATTGCACCCCCAACCAAGGTGTGTAACAGAAATCCAGGGTATCAAATTTTGACTATGATCCAAAATTAATTTTCTTTAGTATAAACAGCTACTTCCACTCTTTCCAGAATTGTACAGTGGATTCTGGTGCCAAGAGACCTGGTTTAGGAGTTAGGAATTCAAGATTCTAGATTTCTCTCCTGTCCTTGTCACCTTCTTCTTAATAACTGAGGTAATAATTTTACCTTCTGAATTTTTAATTTCTTGATATTTAAAGTGACTATAACAATCATTGATAAATAGCTTCAAAATGATTGTCTTAAAAATAAATGTGGTAAATATAAAAGTACTATAAAAATACCAGATACTCCACCCCTGACTCAGAGGAGATTTGAGGACATGTCCAAACTAATTTATTATCAAAGACTGAGATTTGAATCTATGATGTAATGATATCTGGGCCTCCTTCAAGTGCTCACTCTCCAAACATCATTAGATTCATAACCTCAATTTTTTTAAAGTTAAAAGTATTAATTCATCAAAAATCCATTAAATTTTTTTATTAGATTCTGACCCAATCCAGGTCTAGGATGCAAAGACATATATAGCAGCTTATAGTCTTGTGAGAAAAAAACCCTCAACTAGAAAATATTTGATACCATAAGTATTAAATTGTAAGTTGTAAGAGAGAAATAAGAGCAGAGAGCTGTGGGGTACTGAAGGCAGAATGACTATCAAAAATTGAAGCTTTTGAATTGAACCTGATGGAACACATCAGGAGGCCCAGGCAGGAAGATCTCTGTGAGACTGAGGGCAGCCTGGACTACAGAGTGAGTTCCAAGACAGCCAAGGCTTCAAGGCCATGTCTGGTGGATAGCATTATTCTTTTTCTCATTAGTAACCACTTCTCATGAATTTTTCTCTGGTTTCTTGGCATGTAATGGTACTTGTACATGGTACTTGTGTAATATGTGTTCCAACACTCTCTCAGATCTCAAACTCCACAGATTCTCAATCCTCTATATAAAATGTTGTAGCACTTGCATATAATGTGTACACACTTTCTTGCATAGCTTAAACATCTCTAGATAAATTATAATACATTGAAAGTGCATTGAAAATGCTAAGTTAATAGTTTGTTATACTGTATTGTTTAGGGAATAATGATAAAAATAGTCTGTACATATTCAGTAAAGGTTCCCAATATTTTCATCCTCCACTGACTGAATCTGTGATTGCAGAATCTATAGGAATGGACAGCCAACTGCACAGCCATGCCGCAGCCCAGTACAGACTTACAAGCTTCTACAGGTTGCTCTTACCTTCAGAAGGTTTAATAATAGATGGAAGATGAAGCTCACTCACTGATTAATTTCCATCTCAATTTTCATTATGTTGATAGCATTTTTGAGGGCAAGGGGTACCAGAGTCTTCTGAATGCCAAAGAGAGAATGAGGTTGCTGGCTGAGGGTGTGCTGAGTAGGTTAGGAGGTCATGACTAAGAACATTCTTCTCTTCCCTCCAGAGAATTCTGCAGATGGCATGTTTTATGGGAGTTTTTATTTGGAAGAGAAGTCGAGGCAGGGAAAAGTTGCATCATTAGCAAAATTGTAATCATGAGAAGAGGAGAAAGGGAAAGGTAATCAAATCCAGGAATCCTGATTTACAGCTTGCTAAATAACCATTTGCAGTTTCAAAATAATTACTCTAAATATGTCTTTTTATATTTAGTAGACTCATAACTGGGGCAGAAAGGATGCATAGTTCTTTCAACCAAGCATCCCTGTCTTCTCCAGCTATGCAGTTACCAGTCAATACACAAACACATATGACTTGCTGATCATTGAAACTTCCATGCTGCTATCTTGGAGAGTATTTCACTTCCAGAACTCAAATCAGAGTGAAGACTTTCTGATATGAAAAATGGAGCTCAAGAAAACTTTTTAGGGGAGAGATGACTCAGTGGTTAAGAACACAGACCCTTCTTACAGAAGATGCAGCATCCACACAGTGGCTAACAATAGTCTATAACTCCAGTTCCAGGAAGACTGTTGCCCTCTTCTGACCTCCAAGAGTATAGCACAGCATAGATGCACTTACACATATGCAGACAATGCACTCATAGACATATAATAAATTTAAAATTTTTTTAAATAATTTTAAATTTTTTCATTGTTTTGAAGATATGACAATGTTTAATGTGTTACCTAAGCAGTGAAGGAGTGTTTAATGAAAGATTACCTGAATGGTGACTCATCTAAGCTTCTAGGTCCCCATGTTTCCTCTCCAAACTGGCATCTTACTCTCTCTTGTTCTCCACAGTCATCCTCATAGTTGTAACAGGAGAGGAACCACATGCCTTAGAAAATCTCATCGTTTTTCCCTCTTTCTGTGACTTCCAGGTTGCTTCTATGGTACATGTTGTATAGTTATTTCCTCTAAATTGAAGCATTCCCTCCTGAGGGAGAAAGGAGGCTCCAAAAGTAAACAAAATTTACAAAATTCCCAAGGCCTCAGCCCAAAGTTATGCAAGTAGTAGCAATTGCTGGAGACGTTTCAATCTCTGGGACTGCATGAAAGCCTTTCAGAGGGCACTAAGAATGCACCTTTCATGATTTTCACCCACACTAGGGTAGGCGTATTGATGAGTCACCTGTTTCTAAGTTGCCTGTGCTCTAGTATGTAACCCCAATAAATTCATTAGTTCACCAAGCTAGACTTGGGTGGAATTATTTCTTTGGTCTATCATCAGTGCCCTATGCTGGTTGACTAGACATCTGATCACAACCCCCAGGAGAAGTGGCACAACAGTCATCCCAACTTTTAAAAGCATGCAAAGACCACTTGTTCAGATCACAATTTTGTGCATAAGGGAATCATAAAATGTTTTTTATTTGGAGTCTGTCAAGAAAATGTAGATGGATGTTGGTTATGGCTGTCATCTTCTGAAAGCAGCAATACAATTAAAGCCCAAGATGGTACATTCATAGGACTAGAATCCAAAGCAGACTGTCTGAGAGGTAGCAGAGGGTCACCTAGACTCTGCAGGTATAGCACTGACAACTAAAAACATAGATTCACCAGCTGGGGAGATAGCTCAGTGGCTAATGTGGTTACCAAACAAGCAAGAAGACTGGAGTTTGAATCTCCATGTAAATTCTGGATAGGCAGAGGCAGGGATCCTACAGCAAGCTGGCTAGGGAGACTAGACATATCAGTGAATTCTGGGTTCATTAAGAGATTCTGCTCTGAAGAATAAGGAGAAAGAATGATTGAAGAAGGTTCCAAACATTAACATTAACCTTAGCATGTGTACAAATGTTTACTTATATCCACAGGGCTACTCACAAATGTGAACATTTATATGCACACACACACATATGCACACGAAAAGAAAAAAAGACATTTACCTTGACACTTCAGAAAAGACTTGAGAAATCACAAAGACGGCAGTTCAAAGAGACTTGGGATTTCTTCTAGGGAATCCTCACTTAAAAACAAAAAACAAAAAACAGATTCCATTGTCTATGAACCTGTTTGGGAAACTATGACTCATCTCTTTCTCTTTAACTTAATAACATCCTTGGACTTGACCTCTGATTTCTGTCTCTATCTTGTGAAACTTTAGTTGATGATCCTGGATGACCCTGGATGAATCATCTCAAGAAGGGAAGTAGGAAACCTTTTCACAGTCCTTTTGAAGATGGAATGCCACCTTACGTTATTGTGTGACTACTAATCATAGTAATTTGTGTTCAGTTAGGAGGGAAGTTCAAAGTCCTCATTAGAATTCAAGTTCTCTAGACTGTAAAACATCCTAATTAGCATCAACAATAGAATTATTTAGCCTTGAAAGATAACATCCTGGCATTTGCCACATGTAAGAATTTAGAAGATATAATGCTAAGTGAAATAAACTAGGCACAAAAAGAAAATATCTCATGACCAAATTTAAGTATTGAATCTTTTTTTAAATGAGGATACACACACACACACACACACACACAGAGAGAGAGAAAGAATATGTGTATAAGCCGGTGGAAAGGGGGAAAGGTACAAACAAATGATACATAACAATGTTTAGTATAAGCAAACCTTCAGGTACAATTTAAGGACTACTGGTAATAAACTTGTCCCATACAGAGAATATTAACAAGTACATATTATTAGAATCTCAATGTAGTGTTGAGATGACAAAAGTGAGAAAGTGAATCTGCATACATTACTAGTGACTACACTTGGTGACTATTCACATAGGTTGTCACCACCATTGCTTTGGAGCTTTATAGTTCCAGCATTTGTAATGATTCCTTTCATGTAGAAAGAACTCAATCTTTAGCATATATCCTCTGATCCTCCCAAAATGACAAGTTGAATGAAACAAACATACCGTTTATCAGAATGAAATTATTTTGACAGCACATTTAGGGTTACCAAAAATATTAGTTTTGCCAGAATTGGTACCAACAAAGTGGTCTGGAAGCTCATGAGTTTATGTTGTGGTGGTAAGGAGGCTGAGTAGCAGGCAGGGAGGGCTTATATTGGTAGAAGGAAGTCCAGCCAGAACTCACAATGCTACATTTTGATAGAAAGCCTCAGTCTCTAGCTAAAGGCTTAGGCAGACGAGAACCCAGAACCTCCAGGTATGATAGACTCAAGAATAAGATTCACATCCAAATATCACATGAAAAGTAGACGAGCTAAAAGGAGAATTGAGGCTAAGTCATTAGAATACTGAACTAGCATTCAATGAACATCCTCTGGTCAGGGCCAAGATTGATCTCAGTTCCCGGACACTTCACATATCATTAAAAGAGCATCATTTCAACATTCTCTAGGTGGAAGGATGATTTCAAGACAAAGTAGAAAAATGTATTTGTGCTTTGGAAGCAGGTTGTAGTAGTCTGCTTGCACAATCCCCTAAAGATAGCTCCCTCTCCTTTTTGTTTTATTTAAACTTTGGTATTACTTAATATTTCACATACCATCCAATTCATTTGTTTAATAGTTTTTTAAATATTTTATTATTCTTACATTTATGAGTGTATTGCCTGCATGTGTATAAGTACATTCATGCTGTGCAATGCCAGCGGAGGTCAGAAGTCAGAAGAGGGCATTGGAACTGGAGTTACATTGCCACATCAGTGCTGGGAATCAAACCCAGGTCTGGTCTTCTGAAAGAGCAACCAGTGCTCTTAACCACTGAGTCATCACTCCAGCCCCTCATTTAATAGTTTTTAGTATATTCACAACCTCTCACTCCCTATTCCCAGGAGCCTTCCTCCAGCTCCTGGTAGTCATTTATCTACATTATATCTTCAGATATCCACTTATTCTTAATATTTCATATAAATAAAATCATAAATAGATAGGCTTTGTGACTGACTCTTTCATTTAGCATATCAATCTTTCATTTATTTTTTAGGAGTGAGTAACAATCCATTGTGTAGATATACTATATTTCACTTATCCATTCTTCAGTTTGAGGATGTGCATGCTGTTTTCTACTTTGGGGAGACTATGAATAAAGATGTTATGAATATTTATATGCAAGTTTCTCTATGGACATTTATCTTCAGTTCTCTTGACCATATTTTTAAGTGCAACAGATAACACCCTTTAAAATTCTTTTCCCCCAATATATATTTTTATTGAATTTTTGTACATTGCGTACATCTTAATCATATTTAGACTCCCTCCCCTCTCTGCACACTCCCATTGCCCTCTTCAAAACAGTTCATACATTCTGTTATATTTGTTAAAGCCTATCTAGTCAAAGTTGTGTCCCTAGACGTCCCTTGGTGTGAGTTCATCCGTTGAAGCCTGGTCAGTCTATCCAGTGTCTCTATCTTAAAGAAGATCCACTCTCCCCGCCAAGCAGTGATCAGCTGCCAATAATAGTTCCTCTGCTAAGGTTGGGGTATCCTGCTCATTTCTCCAGTTCTATGCTAGGTTTTTCTCTGATTGAATTTGCAGCGCAGTCAACAATGCTGTAAGTTCTTATGACCAAGTTCTCAGGAGCCTGGAAAACTCTGTTTTCTTGTGGTCATCCTCCACCTCCGACTCTTACAACTTTATTTCGATGTATATTTGATAACTACTTCTCTCCTTCAGGTATTAGGTTCTGGAGCAGACAACGAACAAAACAGAGATGTCATCTGCCTTTGCGCTGCCTACATCTCTTCATACTTGTAAGTGCTTGAGAAGAGCTGTAATGATTTCACTGCCTGTCGCAGGCACCACACTAGTAATAGTTCTGCTCACAAAGTTAATGTGAAGATCAACTTGTGTCTCCATAGCCTATAAGGAAAATGGAATTATGATACTGTTTGCTTCAAAATTTGTTTTGTCTCACCTCCTAGATTGTAGAAATGCTGATCTCCACCCTCAGTTACCTCCATTTATTAAGGAAACGTTTTTGTGTGCTGTACATTCAGCCCTCTTCCCAATACCTGATCCTCCCCTTAATGTCTTGGGTGGAGGACTTCAGCGATCTGGACTCTCACACATCATCTTGGTGTGAACACAGTTGTGACTTTCTGCCAAGGCTCCAAGGACCCTCCCAGGGCTCTTCCTACTGCATTTAGGCCTCCCTTGCTCATTTTCTCTAAGTGCCAACATTCTCTAGAGCTCCCTTTTCCCAGGTAAGAATACCTTCCCCTTTATTTGGTTTACTCCTTGTAAACACTGTGTTCTATACTGAATACGCATGGTCAGTCTTCATCCTCACTGTCTCCTAAAGTCTTCCATCCTAGAGCTGGGTTGCTCTTTCCTTGCTGTAGGCATGGGATTGCTAGGGATGGTCAGATCTGTGGGGCAGCCAATCATCACACACAAAGCTACTAAAAAATTTTCTCTCTTCGGACGACAGTTAAGTATATAATCAGATTTATGCACCTCAAATCTCCATCCTGTTATAGTAAGTATCTCCCCTGACTGAACTTTGGCTGTTCATACAACCAGACTCTTGAAGGGTCCTTCTGATAAGTATCCAGACACCTTCAAAAGGGACAAATTATCAGAACCAGCAGCTGACATCACACATTTTGATTAGGCTGCAACAACAGCATTTATTGTAAGATCTGATTTGATAGCATTTTGCACAACAGCCCTCTTTAGACTACCACAGTGTAAGCCTTTTGATTGTGGCTTTGAATTTACAAACCTGGATATAAATTTAGGGGCAGGCCAATAGTTCATCTCATTCATGATGACCTGGCAGTACTCTCAAGGTAGCGAGTTGAGGTGTAACTTGTGGAAGTCACTAAGATCCTCTGAAATTCAAGCTTTCTTATGAGAAACGGATTATTTACCACCTAGAGTGCTAACCATAATAGCCTATGGTTATTGAGCACTTGTAGGTGCCAGGTGTATATTCATGTGCTTTTATCTATTAGCTCAATGGATTCTCACACTAAGCAGGTGATACACACGGTGAGGGCTGCATGGGGCCCATTCCACACACATGTAGTCATGTTCTCTCTGGTTTGTACTGTGGGACTTCTGGAAATGGCCAGATCCTTGCCCTTCTTTTTTCATCTAGCCACCTGTACTTTCTCCTTGATGATGAAAAGAATCCCTTGGTTAGTCAGCATGATCTCCTCTGCTTGACTGCCTGTTTTGTGAACTGTGCAGAGAAATTTAGGGAGGAATTCAGTTTTGATTAACAAATTCTGTTATACGGTGGAAGAAAATATTAACTAATTTGTTAAGAATTATAAGCAGAGAGTTTGGGAGGATTCGGGGGGGATGGCAGAATTGTGAATAATCAAAAAAATTTTTTCATTAAAATTCCAGTTCATTAAGTAATCAGCATGGGGGTGTCTGATTGGCTGATTAGATGCAGAGGCAAATCTTTTGTTGCTTTTTTAGGTAAATTTCCATCAAAGTAGTTCCACCTGGCAAATTTAAATTAATGTATTATTTCAAATCCATGTATATTTATTTCACATTGAGTTATCCTGCAGAACAAAGGAGCCATTTCCCTTCCAGAATTGGTTGCTAAAGAGTTTTCCAGGAGTTCAACCACACTAGTCATGTGTATATAGCTATAGCTATGCCTAAAAGCTTCAATCTCTCTCTCCCTCTCTCTCTCCTTCCCTTCTTTCTTCTTTCCTTCCCTCCCTCCTAAATACACCCCATCGACCAAAATCCTATATACTAATAGTCCCAGAGGAGAACTTTTTTTTACTGTTATACTCTTTGAATTTTGTTAAAATGGCAATCAATCTTAGTTTGACCAAGGGGCTCATTACATCAGCTGAGATGTCAGGGTTGAGAAGGGTTAACAGGAGTGTTTGGGTCCCTTAGAAGGACCTAGGAGCAGTCAGGATGCCAGTTTCCAAAGAAGACTGGGAAACCAGATTTATTTCTTCATCTCTGGCTAGTGTTTCTTCCAAAGAACTACTGAGTCAGAGCACAGTTGGCTTCTGAGAGGGTTAGAACCAGCTCATCCCCAGGAGAGCTGATTCCATCAGCCAATGTCTGATCAAGGATCTCTTCAGGGGCACCCGCAAGGCCTCCCCATCAAGAGTCTGTTTGGGGAACTGAGAAAAATCACAATTTGGTAATATCATGAAGCCTCTGGCAACATCTCTTGGGGCCTGAGCCAACCTCGGTGCAGAAACCACCCTGCATCTCTGCTCTACTTGGAACTTGGAGAGCCGCTAATCCTATCAGACCTCAGGCCTCATGTCCATGTTTATTCTCAGACTCTGCTCAACATTCAAGTCCCTTTGACCATCTACCCTCTCCCCTACTGGCAGTCTTTGCTCAGCCTTTCCATCCCTCTTCCCTTCCCAGTTGTGGCTTCTGTAATCCCTGTTCTTCAAAATAACCCTCTCCATCGTAAACGCATGCAGAATGCTTCTGGGATGCTCTTGCCATTATTGAAGGCTGAATTCCCATGCAGAACTTTAGGTTGAAGAGAGAGGTAGCTCCTTGTTTTCCCATTTTAAAAAATTCTACTAAATTTTCATTTCTATATGTGTCAAGTCTTTGAGGCTGAGGTCGATGTGCTTTACTGTGCTTTTCCATAAACTCCACTTTGGGCCCCTTCACTGCCTCTTTTTTTAACTTGTTACACTTATATCTGACATTCTTGTGAATAACTCAATACATTTCATTGAAGTTTTTCATTTCTATCTTGTGAGTCACTACTCACACAAGGCCATATGACGGTACTTGAAATCATTCTAAAATACTCTGAAACCTTAAGTAGCAACATCCCACTCATGGACAGTCCTCTTTTCCCATTTCTGTTCTATCTATTAATCTACCTATCTACCTATCTACCTATCTACCTACCTATCTACCTATCTATCTATCAATCATCTCTCCTTTAGTCCCACAATAACTGTTTTTGACTTCATGTAGGCTTACTCTGCTTTGACTATTTCATTCTCTCCCAGTCGGCCATTGTCCTCCTGTAAAACCAAATCCCAAGCTGGACATGCTACTCCATAGAATGCCTGGTGCAAACTTCCTATCCAGGGAGGCCCCAACAGGAGCTCAAATCAATAGTGACAAATACCAGTTTGCTGAGTGAAAATCACACCAGCATGGAAGACAGTGCCATGGGGTGTCTGTGGTCTGTTGTCAGCCCTGGGCTCCCCGTGCTGTTGGCAGTGCTGCCACAGTGGGCTGTTGGCAGCAGTGGATGTGGACTGCACAAAATCTACCATAAGCCTCTCCAACTCTCCAGTAGGTGGGACATCTGTGCCTTGTCATACTTTCCCCCAATTGCAAATGGCCTGACTGAAGCATCCACGCCATTCTTGAGCACAGCTCTTGATACAAAGTGATCTCTGACTTACTACACACAGACCAACTATAAAGGAGGAATTCTCTTCTCTGATCAAAACTAATGCATGCAAAAATCACACACACAGAACATAGTTTTACCAGTGAGCAAAGAGAGCCGATGTCAGATCCTAACGGCAGCAATTTTCTATTTTCCCAAATGTACCCCCAAGGTATTTTTATTATTTATTTTTGTATTTATTTACTTATGTGTGTTTGCATGATGTATGTGAAGGCCCCCATGCCATGGTGAGCACGTGGGGGTCAGAGGACAACTTTGTTAAGTTAGCTCTCTCCTCCCATCTTTACATGAGTTCCAGGTTGCCAGGCTTATGCAGACAATTTCTTTAACTGCTGAGACATGGTTGGTCTTTCTCCCAGGATTTTGATGTCTGGCTACACAAATTATTGCTCTCCTCAACCACCTTAAGAAAATGAAATACCAAGTTACTATCACTGGCGGTTACCTTCCATCTCTCTGTAGTCTAACTGCAAGGTGCTTCTAATGACCTCATTCTACACAGTGGAATGTTCAAAAGAGATCCCTGTTGATTGGAGCTTCTACTTCCTGAAAGGTTGTTCTTTCTGCCTAGAAATGTTAAGATTTTATGTCTTTTCTTGGTTTGCAATGGGTCTGAGATGAGCAAAGTTTTTTAAAGTCTGGTAGTTAAAAGCCATTGGCAAAACACTCTTTAAAAGAACATGGGCATTAAAGAGATGGCTCAGTGCTTAAAAGCACTGGCTGTTCTTGTAGAAGACCCACGTTTGATGATTCCCAGCATGTACATAGCAGCTAACAACCACCTGAAACTCCACAACACAGATGGTGCACTCACATATATGCAGGTATAACTCCCTACACATAAAATAAAAATAAGTAAACAAATAAATAATATTTTAAGAAAGAAAGTATGCATGTCTTTTAACCTCACTCTGTAAGACAGACAGGGCATTCTAAACTTTGTGAGCTTCAAAAACAGTACTATGTCCATCACGGAGGTTCTGAAACATGGAGTAAGACTTGAGTATAATGAGTCTTTCCTATTAAGATCGAAACTCATGCACTCATTCATATCATACCATGAAAAGGATCCAGAAAAAAAAAATTCTTCAGAAAGTAATTCTGTGACTAGAGGAATGGCTCCTTAGACAGTGTGGATCCCGTGAGTCCATGTAAAAGTCAAAATGGCCTGGAAGCTACCTGTAATCCTAGCACTCAGGATACAAAGACAGCGCAGCAAGCTGCCTAGCTAGACTGGCAGGAATCATGAGCTCTGGGTTCAACTGGAGATCCTGCCTCAATAAAGCGGAGCGCAATTGAGGAAGACACCTGACATTAAGTTCAGGCCTCCAGACATATGGGCACATAAGGGCATGTACACTCTCTCACACATACATGCATCCATGCACATGAAAATTCACATTTACACAAGCAAACACACCCCCCCACACACAGAGAGTTTTAAAAGGAAGAAATCCACAAGTCTATATTTACAAGCTTTATCAGCTATATAAACTAATTAGATGGTGGTGAGGAAACCATGCTATATTTTAAGCTGGCTCTACTCACCAAAGACAGAATCCCTTTTTGATCACTAACAAAATAGGAAAATTAAAGATTATATTCCTTTAAGGTAGTTTACTCAGTCACATCCTGTTTAAAATATCTTTTTGAGGGAAAGGAAAATTTATATTCAGGTTTTCAACATTCAGTTTATATTTAATCTGCTTAGCATGGCTATTCTAAACCACTCAAAAGATTTCCTTGTCCTTTCTTCTATCTAGAGGGTTCAAGTTTATCAAATATTATAGTGCCTTGGGAACACAGGTGCATGTGTGAGGAGGGGCCCGATCTTCATTTCTTCCATCATATTCCTACTGGAAAGCTAAACTGTCTCGAGCTGTGAGGCTCCTTGTTGGTAACTATTGCCTTCTGTCTTTCCTCTCTCGGCTGTTGTACCTATGACTGAACCTTTTTGACCTTCACACCTATAAACTGTTTTGTTGCTCTGGCCTCAAGATACCATGTCTGAGTATCATTCCTCATTTACACTGATCTCAACATCTACTGTCCTCTCAACATGCTAGTACTCACACCAGTTTCAACATCCACTTCTGAATTCCTTGCAGGGTTCAGTGCCAGGGTAGAATTATGCACCATAATTCTAAATAATTGCATATTATAAATTCAGCAAACAACTGTAAATAAAACAGGTCCCATGTTTTAACCTTGATAAATGCATATTTGTCTATATTTGTGCATGTGCGGATGTATGTGTGTTGTATTGCTGTATATGTAGTATATGCATGTGTGTGCATGCACCTCTGCAGAGGCATTCAGAAGCCAGAGAGGGACATCAGATGCTGTCCTTCATCCCGTTCCACCTTATTCCCGTGAGTCTTTCACTGAACTTGACTGTACTACCTAGTTGTGAGCTCCCCAAAATCTTCATGTTCTGGTTTCCCAACCCTGGGCTTACATGCCCACTTTTTTTACATAGAACTCTGACCCTCTTGCTCGCACAGCAAGTGCTACTACTTAGCCACCTCTCCAGCCCCAAATATACAACCATAATCACTTAACTCATTTACATTTAGAATTATTAGAATACTTACAGTTCTATTCCAGAAAGTATAGACATGGGAAAAACAAATTCCAGTGCATGGCCCACTCTCCATTTTCCACCACTAATTTCTTTCCCCAAAGGTAAATATGTGTGGAGACCCCAGTCTACCTATTTAAACTCCAAACTACTCAGTCATCCCTCCCACTTAGAAGTTCATACCTGGAAGCATGGATTATCATCAAGCTCCTGGACCCAAGAGAGACCCAGAAAGACCAGATTCAGGCTGAAAGAAATACTCAGGATCCTGATGATCCAGCATGGGACCCAAATGGTAGGAAAGGATTGTGTTCAGGTGGGTGCATCTCTATGGTCTATAATTTATAACCTGGTAGGGCAGGACCTGACCAGAGAAAGACTAGCATATAGCCCTTTAACTAGTGAGGCCTAATACAGAGAGCCCCCAGGGAAACAGTTATCTACCCCGTGCAATAAATCATGACAGTTGAGGTAGCAGAGAGGGTGGCTCCGGCTCTGTTCTCTAACATGCCATTTCTACTCTGTGACAGCTGCCAAGGTTAAGGGGAATGCTGAAAAGTCTCAGCGGAAAATTGAATATATTTTTCTTTTGTGCTCTGAGCCTTAAGCTTCTAACAGTCTTTACTTGACCCCATGGGTTTCAAATTTCAAGGCTGAGCCAGAACATTAACTCCAAGCAGGCATCTCATCACACTTGCTCTTTCCTCCCTCTTTTCAGAGCCCTGCATCTAACCTAGAAGCTTCTCCAGATCAAGAAACACCCATGTATTATATCCTGCATCATTTTCTGTTTCTCTTGGTTACTTGTTGACATGAATAATATTGCTCATTATGAATACATGTAAGTGTTATCTACACATGCATAGTTTAAAGGGCTAATCTATTCTAAACATTTGCTACACTTGTTATTTTTTTAATATTTTATTATTTTTATTTTATATGTATGAGAGTATTGCCTGCATGTGTATAAGTGCACCCATGCCATGCAATGCCTGCAGAGTCTGAAGAAAGCATCGAATTCCCCTGGAACTGGAGTTAGGGATGGTTGTTAGCTGCCATGTGGGTGTTGGGAATGGAACCCAGGTCCTTTGCAAAAGCAGCCAATGCTCTTAACCACTGAGCCATCTCTCTAGCCTCTACACTTGTTATATTTAAAGAAGCCTCCATTATGTCCTTTCATTTTCCTTTTTCCAGAGCTAATTTTAATCTTCTTGTTGATAAATATGTATATAAATATATATGTGTATATATACATATACATACATATATATATATTCATTCTATCTATGTAGCCTAAGTTGTTTTCCATAAATTCTCAGTCCTCCTGCCTCAGCCTCCTGAATATTAAGATTGCTGGTTTTTATGACCATGCTCAGTCTAGATAATTCTTTTGATTTGGGTTCTGACTTCTAGGTCTTGGCTATTATTTGGGATTTTCACATTTCTGCTCAATTTTCCACTTTCCTCAAATGTACTCTTACTTGCTTGCTTTATTTATTTATTTATGTGTATATGTGTGTGTGTATGTGGGTACATATATGTGTGCAGATACCTGTGGAGGCCAAAATAGGGCATCACATTCTTTGGAGATGGCATGGTTGGGAGCTGCCCTATGTGAATGCTGTTCTTATGATTGAGCTGCAAGTGCTCTTAACCTCTAAGCAATCTCCTCACCCCTAGTACCTCGGTCTGTCTGTATAATGAACTCCTGTTATCAAAAGCTCTTGCCTTCATGCCTTCCTCTGTCTTTTCCTCCCTTCAAAACTGGCCTCAATATTTGTAAGACAGGCCACGTAAGATTAGGAAATGATAGACCTGGTGCCTGGAATCAAACAAATCCTCAAACTCAAACTATTTTTCATAAGGTGATTAAAGAAACTGCCTTATAATGGACAGTATCCTATATTGCCCAAGGGAGAATGGATGTCACTTCTAAGTCCACAGGGAGTCACTGAGTGACAGCTCTGACGGCTCCTGGAAGTCCTAGTGAGTGGATATGTGAGAGTAAAAGGCAGACATCTGAATCCTTGAATTTACTTTTCAAGGGCTGAGAGCAGGGAAAAGATGCAACAAAAGTAACAGAAGATCAGGAGACTGCAGCAGCCTGAACTAAGGAGGCCTGAAAATCCAGGAATACATGGCATCTGATTCTCAAGTCAAAGCCCCTAGCAGGTCCAGGTCCAGTGCCTTTCCTTGTTGACTTGTCACTATTGGAGAGCCAAAGTGGTTGTGACAAATTTGTGAAGGAGGAAAAGCTTGTGGTGGATTCTGGGAGTGGGAGGTGCATCAAGAGGAGGAGGATGGGTTTTTGTTTGTGTGTGTTGGGAGAATCAGGTCAGACAGAAGAATGAATGAGGGACTCTGGGAGAAATTTCAGATAACCACAAGGACAGTGTCGAAGTGGGCAGCGATGTTTGTACACAGAGCAGAAGTTGCCAATAGACAGCAGAATATTGAAAATGCCAAGAAAATTAGACACTCAGAGACTCAGGTCAAGAACAGAGTTCAAGAGGTTATATATGGGAAGCAGGGCTGTTGCTTCAGAGGCAAGAATTGAAAAAAAAAAAGGAGAAGAAATCACACCACACCACACAAAAGGAACTGAGAAGAAAATTAATTGAGTAATGACCAGTGTGTCTGAGAATGTTCGGAGGAATATGATAAGAAACAAAAGGGGGGCCAGTCAAAGAAGAAACACATAAAAACAGCTTGGATCTTCTCATCAATTTTCTATGTAAAGATTTATTTCCATTTATGTGTGTGCATATGTGTATGTACACATGTTATGGGTGCGCATGTACACATGTGTGTGCAGGTGACTATGGAGGCCAGAAAAGGGCATCAGATCTCCTGAAGCTAGAGTTACAGGTAGTTCTGAGTCACCTGATGTGGGTCCTGGGAACGGACTCTGGTCCTCTACAAGTACAGCAAACTCTGAGTCGCTGAGCTGTCTCTCCATCCACCCCCATCCCACCAATTTTCATGGTTTAAAGTCAGACACATTGCCACCCATCAAAAGTAAGTAGGTCACAGGGAAAAGGCTTAGAAAACTTTTTTTTAATGTTACAGAAATTTCATGAAAAATGTATATAGGCAATCAGGAAGAAGAAACGTTTTGCATGGTATAAAAGAAATTCCTAGCTGGGGGTGTTGGCACATGCTTTTAATTCCAGCCCCTGGGAGGCAGAAACAGGTGGATCTCTATCAGTTTGAGAGCAGCGTGATTTAATAGTGAGTTCCAGGCCAGGCACAGGTACACAATGAGACCCTATGTCCGAAAACAAACAACAAAACCAACAAAGAAACACAAGTCTTTTGTGCTTTAGGGGAATTTCATGCTAGCCTCATCATAATATTTCTTCAAAACTCTCCCCGAGTCATTAAATTGCCATAGGCGATCGAGACTGTCAGGTTCCTCCTACAGAGAGCTGAGTACCTAGATATACATTCCTTACATTTCCTAGCTATTTTTTTTCAACGGTGCTTCAAGACTTGCTATTGAATTGCATGCAGCTTTTATGTTTCAGGAATCTGCCCTGTCAGGGTATTTTTCTCTCTCTCGGGGTATTTTCATGTCACTAAGAATCAATTTTAGAGAACATGTGAGGATATATGATTGGGTGGGAATGTGTGCATTCCACTAGGAGGGGGACTAGGATTCGAACATAAAAGAGGAAGAGAAAGGCTTATAGGACTGAAGATTCAAGTCTTGTGGGTCAAGGGCTACAGTTTTCAATTGACAACAACTTTGTCCCCCACCCCAGGATGGTGATACTTTTTTCAGAGTCCCAGCTAGTGGGACTGCTACTGGGGTCTAGTGGGAGGAACTAGGATCCTGCAGTGCACAAGGCAATCCTCGTCCACAAAGAATGTTCTGGCTCAAAATGTGATGTGTGCCAAGATTGAGAAACCATGATCAAGGGACCCTGGAGAAAAGCAGAACTCTGGTAAGCACTATGTCCTTTTAATCCGCTGCCAAGCAGCTGACAATGATGGTTAAAGGCATTGATTTTAATTCTACTACAACACAAAACTTTCTCATTAGCTTTCTGAGGACACGATTAAGTAATGTTTCAGTGTTTATTGGCCCACTTCAAAGAAACTATATATTCTGAAGTGAACTCTGGCCACACCATGATATCTTTGGCTGTATACCACATAGCTAATCGTAATTGTGTGTGGAGTCTACTGTCTAAGCTGACAATAGATATCAGCATTATAAAGTGGTACATCATACAATGTAATTACACTCTGGCCTTGTGTTATTTTCTATGTGTTCCCTTTGCAAGGCCAGATCTTGATCTGATAGAGCTGTCTCCTTGTCAATTCCATTTTCTAGTTCTCTGTCACAGCCACCATCAGCAAAAATAAATAAATATTTAAAATCCAACTATATTACACATCTAATCACAAGGATAAAAATTATGTTTGCCATGGTCTGTGATTCTGAGGGATTCAACTCAAGTAAAAAGAACTTTAGGATAAAAAGGAAAGAAAAAAAAAAACCCAGGGGATTGGGAGAGGGGAGAGACGAGTTTCCATACGGTGTGTCAGAAAAGGAGGGGAATTAAGGATTGAAAAGAAAGAAAGAGAAGGGCCTGGCAGTTTAATAACCTTTTCCAGTAACAGATTTGTAGAAGTTAGTGACGTTTCAAGAAAATAAAGTGCAATGCCTGATGCCTTTTGAAACAGGAGTCTGTTCTCAGTTTTTCATCTTCTGTGCCTGTTATATGTAAATTGGGTTTCATGGTATATTAGAACTGTGAAGATGATTTAATATGCCAAAATGTGTTATGGATCATTTGTGCACCAACTCTACAGTTTAAACAACAGGCACTGAATGCAACTCCAGCTACCCTTGCCAAATTACACAGAACTTTAAGACTAACTTGCATTCGCCTCTGCCTGAAGAAAGCCACAGCTTCCTTCTACCTTTTCTAGGTACATATCACAAATGTTCAGTTGGTTTATCTGTTTGTTTTATTAAGACAATATGTGTGAGACTGGAATATGAGATGCCCCACCCCCACGCTCCATTGTCAATGGAGTCTCTACTTCCCTTGCTACGTTTCCTAGTCTGCTTCTCTGTTGCTGTGTTAAACAGACCAAATGCAACTCAGGGAGGAAAGGGTTTATTTCATCAGACACTTCCAGGTAACAGTCCATCACCAAGGGATGTCAGGGCAGGAACTCAAAGCAGGAACTGGAGGTAGGAACTGTAGCAGAAACCACAGAGGAATGCTGCTTATGGGCTTGTTCCAAAGGCTTTCTCAGCTACCTTTCTAATACAGCCCAGGCCCACCTGCCCTGGGGTGGCACCATTTACAATGGGCCCACATCAGTTAGCAGTCATGAAAATGCTCCACAAACATGCCACAGGACAATCTGATGGAAGAAATTCCCCAACTGAGATACCTCTTCCCATGTATATCTAGGTTTGTGTCAAGTTGACAAAAACTAACCAGCACGCTGTGTCAACTTTGCCTGGTGATCAGAAACCGAAGTCAGGATGAAATCTAGCAACTGATCACACTAACTTTTCAGGTGCAACCTACTAAATAGAAATTATTTCTAAAGAGCAGGTACATCCAAACAGAGGGCTCCTGATTATTCACAGTATCAGATTATCAATCATATTCAATTACTGAACATATGTACCTAAAGAATAAGCAAGTACAAATAAGTGCATATTTAAAAACTAATTCTTTCTTATTTTTTTAAAGAAATATTTGCTTTCGGTTAGAGAAAACTGTATAGGACCAATCCTCTTTAGAGATGATTTTGTGAACGGAATGCACACAGCGCCCTTTGCTGCCACTGGCGCAAGGTCTGTATCAAAGGTTTGATCAGGTACTTCAGCTATACAAGGTCTTCAAAAGAAGACCCCCACCAGCCCAAAAAGTACCCTGACTGATTTAAAGTCTCTCTCTCTGTGTATCTGTGTGTGTGTGTGCGTGCACATGCGCATGTGTATATATTCGTGTGTTTTGCAGACCCTCTAGCCGTCTCTCGCTCTTTCAGAAATCAGGCCACAGCTTCCTATAATTCTCTCTGGGACACAGAACTGTGGTTTTGCAGCCCCTCCCCTTACAGCTGCAAGTTAAGTTTACAGTCCTATCTAGTGCCCATCTCTGTACTGCCTGACACTGACTAGGTTTCATGTTATGGAACACCCCTAAACCCAGAAAACCTATAAAACAGAGAAAGTCTATCCATTCTTGGGGTCAGAAAAAAACTGAGGGATCAAATCCTGTATCTCTCTTCAGGGCTTCTATGGTTGTCTATAGCTATGATGCTTTATTTCCTACCATGTTTTCCCACTGTAAGGCCTTGTCATGGTTACCCACAGTTGTGAGACTCTCTCTCTTAATAAGGTTTATATGAATGGTAATTGTGTGTCAGCTCCCTTCTACTAAACTGCTTCCTTTAGTAAGTTATAAAATATATTTTTCCACAAAAGGATTATTGGCAAATCCTACGGCTGCATGGGGAAAACAGATTTGAACTAAACATGGTTTGGGAGGCTAAACTTACTTCATGAAATAAATTCTGTGTCTCTGGTGACCACATTAGATTATTTATAACTCATTTATGCTAGTGTTCCAGTCCTGCTTCTGGGTCCTGAGCCTTGACTTTGACCTGTGATGCAGTCATGAATGAGGGAACCATGGTGATGGAGCAGACACAAGTAAAGTATAGCCTCGGACCCTGCCCCCCGCCCCTCCCTGCCTTGCACCATGCTCCGTGGCTATGTTGTCAGAGTAATAACAAGAGCTGTCAGAAAGTGAAGACAAACCACACATGGTAACAAATATGAAGAAACAATACCATAGCTAGATAACCCTGGGGTCATTTCAAACCTTTTTGCATACACAGAAAAGTCTATGCTCCAAAACTGTGTCTGTTTCCAGTAGCAGCAGAGTTCATTGGTGCCTAATGATGGCAACAGCTTTGTCTGAGGAACTTTCTTTCTGGTTTCTTCATAACCATTCTGATTCTAGAATCACATTAGTTCAGATTTTTAAATCATATGTGTTACAGGGTACAGGAACGATCAGAGGCTAGAGGATCTAGATTGTTAAGAGTTCAAAAGATTGTCAAGTTTTTTGTTTCAAACTCACTATTTAGTGGAAGATGACCTTGAACTTTTGTTTCTCTGGTCTCAACCGCCAAAGTTTTGAGATTGTAGGCATGTACCAAAATGTCTGGCTTCCACAATGTTCTTGTACATGCCAGGGAAGCCTTCTACCAACTGAGCTACATCCTCAGCCACTACTAGCTTTAGGCTAGTCAGTATTGTTGGGAGAATCCTTATGGTCTGTGCTCCCTCTTAGGTGCTTGAGAAAGCCATGGGTTCAAGAAGTAAAGACAGTCGAATTCTTTTTTTTTTCTTTGTTGCTGTTGTCAATGAGGAGTCGTTTGACACTGTAGTCTAGATTTACCTCAAACTCACAGCCTGCCTGAGCATCCCTACTCAAATGCTAGGATTATAGGCAGCACTCCCATGCCTGACAACCAGTTGACTTCTTTGCACTATGTTGGTTAGTCTTTTTCTCCTTGACTTAACATTTGTGCCTAGTATTGCTCATTTGTAGAACCTTTTATATATTCATGCTGTGAGGCTGAGGAGAGATTCTTCAGGTTTCATTTTGGGGGACGATGTGCTGCTACAGTCACTGTGGTCATAAATACCAGTGCTAAGCAAAGTAGCATTTTTGTTCTTGTGTCAAGTATTAGTTACAATAAATAGAAGGTGGTAGAAATCTAATACTAAGCAGCATTCTAGACTCTTCTCCATATAATACACATTATCTGGTGCTTTCCTGCACTAAGTGAACAGTGTAAGTTCTTGGTTTCCAGTCATCTTTGGTTTCAAATTCTGAGTTACACAAAGTAAGGGTGGTGGATTTGTACAAACATTGGAATGATTACTCCCTAAAGAAAATAAAATTCCTTTGATGGAGTAACTTATTTTCTGTAGATAATAAGAGTTATTTCATCAATACTATGGACAGAATAAAGCACAAATCTAACCACTTTAAATATTAATTCAATTGGCAAAGTCTTCTTGTTGTTAGGGCATAGCACAGACTTAGTTATTCTTGAGGAACATTTATTTTTTAGAGGAGATCATGTTGATAGGAAAAGGTGGAAGGCAGAAGAGCCAATACTTAGTTCTTATCAACCTTGGTCAGATAAAGTAGGCAAAAATAGTCTGCTTCTAAGTTCTCATGCCCAATAAAAATTTCCTTTATCTCCACTTAACTACCACTGTCTACAAATCCATGTTCTTAACTAAGTATCATTTCGATTTCTTCAAGTTACCGCCATCCAAATGTGGTAACTCACTCAAGCCTGCTTGCCTACATGAGAGTCTGGCTATTGAGCATCCATCAGATGGAAGATCGGTTAGAAGGAACTGAGGAATCCTTGATTACCCACACATACTTCAAATACCATTTCTTTAGTTCAGGCAGTAACAAACAAGTTCTATGATATCAAAGAAGTCAGTTCATGAACATACCTGTAAAGATATGTTGGAAATCAGCCCTTCTGTAGTGAATTTCCTATGTTCAAGGCTTTCCTTCTATCATGTTGACTGAGGGTTGTTTTTAATGTCAACTTGTCACAAATTAGAATCACTGAAATAGGAGCCTCATTGGAGTAATCATCTTAATTGTCCCGATTGACTGGGAAGAGCCACTCCAAATGTGGACAGTACCCTCTAGTAGCAGGCCAGATCTAAATGGACAAGGCTGGAGGAAGACTGTTCTCCTTTTGTTTCTTCTCCCTGTTTGGCTTCCCTCTCACTGATGAGTTAGTTAATTAGCCCTGCTGCTGCTGCTGTAGCTGCTGCCTCCTTCCCTGACATAAGAACCTGTGTTTCCAGGCTTCCATCACTAAGTAGAGATCAACAGCTCTTCAGGAATTCTCTAGGTTTTTGTTGCTAGATTAGGACCACTGCAGTACCCAGCCCCATGGACAGGGCAACTACTGGGTTCTCAGTCTCGCAGATGTGAGACAGCTGTTATGATTCTTTTGAAGTAATAAATAAATGGTTTGTATAGAGAGAACCCTGACTAATACACTAACACTATCAAGAAAAGGAACCAACACAGTAGGATCACAGGAGGTTTGGGGTCCATATGGTATAGGCAGTACACCTCTTATTTCCTATACAGGTAAGACTGTCCACTTCCAAATGGATACAACCATGTGAAACCTGGAGTGAAATTTGGCACAGACCTCAGACCTGAGTTGTTCAGCTTGTTCAGACCATTGTATATAGCTTAATGTGGCCTTAAAAAGTTGACAAATAGGAAGACTTGGGCCCTGTCCAAGCATTTTTCTCACTGTCTCTTAAATTGCACCTTGGGGATTTAGTGTTCACAGACCCCTAAAGGATTATCTCAGAAGAGTCACAAACTCAGCGAGTCTGTGAAGACTCACTGTCCATGCCTGCTTGCTTTCTGCAGACTACACCACCCAGCGTCGAGAACAGACCAGGTCATCCCTGGTCTTTCCCTCTTTTTTCTTACAAGCAGCAATCTAATTTGCTGTCTCCTGAACACCCTGCATTCCAAAGCTATCTTACTTTGTCTGATGAATTTATCTTCAGCTTTTCTGCAGATTTGATTCATTTGTGTTTTCCCTAAAGGTATTTAATTATGTTATGTCCTTATTTAGAGCCTCTTTGGATTGAGGGAGGCAAGAAAGATGGGATAGTGATGCCTAGTGACATTAACTGCAGCCTAATTTTTATTCAGTTAATGAATCCCTAGGTAACCTCTGGAAAGTCAGTGAGCCTCTTTCAGCCAAAATTTCTTCACCTTGAAAAACTGGGAAAAGAACAATGAACCCCTGAAGGTGACTGTGGGGAATAATTAACAAAATGAAATTAATAAAGGAAAAGTAATGTATAAATCAGAGCATTTGGAAGGATTGTAGGAATACTCTCCCCTCCACACAGATTAGTTGTAATAGTATTACTTTAGAATCTGAGCATCTTTTCCAAGTGTGGTGAGGAAACCTTTGAATTTGTTAATGAATGCATCTTTTTCAATGTTTCATGCCCAGAGCAGTCATAAAGGATGGTGATAATAGCAACTTCTACCAAATTTGTTTCCATTTGTCCTCTTTCCTTCTATTTATGTTTTGATAGCAAGTCAGGGCTGATGTAATGATGGAACCATGGGCTGAAGTTTCTATCCATGACTCAAGTTATCATTCATATCCAGAGTCACAGTTACATCAATCCCCAGAGGAGAGTTATTTCTTTCATTCTGTCTTTTGACTCCAGTAACTTCTAAACACACACCTTTATAAATGACCTAATGATAGCATATAAAGTCCTATCTCTCATATGAGCATGGGAACATGCAACGTGCACAGAGGTCAGAAGAGGGTATCCGATCCCCCGGAACTGGTGTTACAGGTAGTTGTTAGCCACCATGTGAGTGCTGGGAACCAAACCTAGGTCCTCTGCCAAGGCAATGGTGCTCTTAACCACTGACTCATCTCTCCAACCCCTCAGTTGGTTTATGCAACCTAACTTTTTAATTTGGATAGGTTTAGACTTGTGGAAACATTGTAAATGCAGTAAAAAGAGATTCTATGTATGCATCACCTCTTAACATCTTACAATACTGTGGCATATTTGTTGCAATTTATGAACCCACAATGGTGCGTTATTGTCATTAAAGTCCTTGCTTGGAGCATCTCAGGTTTTACCTAGCATACTCTTTCTGTTTCCTGATCCCTTCTAGGAAACTGCATTAATTTTGTTCATTTGGTTTTGACAGTTTCTCAAGCATTCCTTATTTTTGATGACCTTCATAATTTTGAGGAGTACTACTCTGGGTTTCTAATGCTTTTCTCAAGATTTGAGAGATGTTCTGGTTTAAGAGAAGAAGACCTCAGACATGCATGTAATGCTACCCTCATCTTTATGAGGCTTCATATTATTAGCCTAATTTATGGTTGTGAACGCTGTCAAAGTGGAATGGGAATGTCCTCTATAACAGGCAGCTCTAGTGACTGTCTATGAGGATCTGGCGCCGTGTTACCTGATCCTGGATTTCCCCCAAACCTAGAAACCTCAATGTTTATATGAAACATTGAACTTTCAAACACTAAAAATTAATTCAAATTTAAATTACAATAGTTTCACACTACTGTGGGCCAAATGATACAGTATGTCAGGGAACAAAGACATGGCTCAGTGCATAAAGCACAGGCCATACAAACCTGACAAACCTGAGTTTGAGCCTCAGAACTCCAGTGGAAGGAAAGAAGAGGACTGAGTCCCAAAAGTTGTCTTCTGATCTATACATTTTCACATACTGGCATCCACACACATATTAAAAATAAATAAAATTCGTTTTTAGAATGTCATTTGGCCGGTGTTAATCTATAGTCACCCGCTTGCAAATTCTTTTGCACCGACATTTCTAAAGCAAGAAAGAGCCATTAACAGATTCGTCTCCACTTGCAATGTACTTCATAAACCATTGTCAGTGGTGGCAGCAGTGGGTCATGATTTTGTCACTGCAAGACATATTGAAAATTCCAGCTCAGGTGTGATATGAATATACCTTTAAATATATGCTCTGAGTTCAGACTATGACATATAAAATATGTAGTGTGTCAGAGAATAAGAGTCTATAGAACGCGGGTCCTTAGACAGAACTCCCATATTAAACTGTACCCACTCAGGGCCCCAGACCATTGTGGAAGAGGGGACAGAAAGATTGCAAGAGCCAGAGAGGAGGTGCATGACCATATGGAAATAGAGTCTTGCAGGTTCCTGGGACCTTGTTCATATGAACCTACAGCAATGGTGTCAGCATGCACAAGATCCATGCAAGCTCAAGCAGACAAAAACCCAGCACAGAGTTGTAGAAATGGACAGCAGACCCCAGTCTTAGTAGAAGAATTATTGGCAGCTGATTGCTGCTGGGTGAGGAAGAGCTGATCCTTTTAAAGAGATAAGCTGACTAGACCCCAGTAAATGAACTTCCCCTGAAGGATGTCTGGGGACACTAATTTGACATGATAGGCCTTAACACACATGACAGAATGTCTGAATTCCAGTAGCGGGTGATGACAGGGTGTCACTGGGGGAGGGGTATACAGTTGATTAAGATGTTCTGTATGAAATGTACCAAAATTAAATAAAAATTTACAATAAATAAATACATAATTTAAAATATGCAGTGTGGACAAGGGACTTGAAGACAATATGGATTTGGAAACATTTCAGACTTAAAACTCTGAGGACTGAGTATGCTGGGTTTACACCACATTGGGAGTGAAGAGAGTATCAGAGTTAACTTGAATATTTCTATCATGGGAGACTGAGGCATTAGATGTCATGTCTGAGGAAGAGATGTAAGCAAGAAGCAGGTTTATAAGACAAGACACACGTGTCTCTGAGTTGTACAATTGGACACTGAGAATGAAGAGCTGGAAACACAAATCAGTACCTGAAAAAGAGGTTTTGGCCAGCTGTCTAGGTTAGGCCACATCTTTCTCCAAAGCACAGGTGAGAGTTGCCATCACACTCCAACATATGTGTAAAGCAATGAGAACAACACCGCCTCTGTGCAGGTGGCTCAGAGGAAAGGAAGCCAGCACAAGGTGATATTGAAAATATATTTCGTTCAGTTTGCGAAATCCTTTCTCTCCGTCCCCCTGTGGTAACAGGATTGGGAGCTGATTCCTGGCGCTTCTCGCTTCTCGCATCTCCTCATTGCCTTACAGTCTCAGCTTTTGGTTTCTGACCTCCATGCCTCTGTTCTTCAACTCTGACCGTCTCTTGAGTCTCCCTTTCATCTCCCCATTGAGGATGTGACAAAATTCCTCCTGTCTCCTTTCTAAGAATTTGTTTTCTCTCCGTTTCTGTCTCTCCATTCACCAGCTTTATGTGAATTTCAGACAGAGAATGAGTTCACATCCTTGTTTTCTTTATGGGCTGTGTAGCTCTGGACAGTCTCCATAACCACCCTGAGTTTCAGTTCAGTTATCTATAAAATAGAGATAGCATCAATTCCTCCTGATGTGGTTGTATGGAATAAAGGCCATCACACAGGTCAAATATCCATTCTTGTGCACGGCCCTGAACTGAAACTCCATCACTATCCAACCCTTGCTCTTGCTCTTTCGCACTTCCTGGCACATTGCTCATGGCTCTGTTGTCAATAGCTACATGCCTTCTTGCTTTTTCCTTTATACTACAGTTCAAGCTTTACAAGGATGAGAAATGGGATCTACATGCCTTTATATTTATGCTTGCTTGGTGGAATAGTATGGACCCAGGAAATAACTGTTAAGACACACATGTCAACAACATTAATAAATATCTCAGTGAATATCTGGAACCTTCTCCACACTCATATATCTGTGACAAGAAGGAAACCTATTGATGATTTTATTTAATTTATTTATTTTTATTTTATGTGTATGAGCATTTTGCCTGTATACCATGTAAGCGCACCAGTGCCATGCAAAGGCTGCTGAGGCCAGAAGAGGGCATTGGACCCTCTAGAACTGGAGTTACAGATGGTTGTTAGTTGCCATGTGGGTGCTGGGAATCAAATCCAGGCCTCTGGAAGAACAGCCAGTGCTCTTAACCACTGAGCCGTCTCTCTAGCACAGTGTTGATGATTTTTCAACTATATTCTCATGGAAATAAAATATGGGGAAAATAAATCTTTTCACAAATCAAAAGCAACTATCATTCTAAAGCTTTGGGGTTTAGACTGGTGTATCATCCACAGGCACAACTCTTTCCTTAATTTTTTCTTCTTCTTTGAGGTAAAATATTAATCTAGGCTATCATAGGAAAGAGCAGCGCCCTAACTGACCCACTGGGCAGTCAAGCTAAAATCCTGCCCCCTTGTCACCTGAGGCCAGGAGACATAGCATGAATCACAAGGGCCGGGCATGAGGCCATGTGGAGTCAGGCAGGTTCCCTGAACTCTTACCTGAAGTGCTCTTTCAAATCACATTTTCCCAACTGCCTGCCTCCTGTGTTTTATTTAAACTGTGTTCACTACTGTAAAATTGAGGAATTAATAAGAACTACTCCAACTGAAAGAAAATTGGTGTCAGGACATCAAAAGCAACAGTGAACCAAGGAGGGAAGTGCTAAGAGAGAAGGACAAAGATCTGGTTAGGGGGGTCTCTGCTTCCTGTTCTATTAACTCAGTGACCCTGCGTCAGTTGATTAGCTCTCAGTTTCCTCATCTGCAAAGTGGGAATACTGATTAATGTTTTACCAAGTTTCTGTATTTCTTGGGAGGATCAGATCAAAGCATAGAAACTATTTAACAGAGTGAGGTTCCCTTTAATTCTTTAAAGGGTAAGAAAAAAGAACAATTAAAAGGGGTGGATGGCTCTAATAAATGAACACTAATCTACTGTCATATGAGAAAAAGCTCAATTTTTAAGGGTTAATGTAGCATTTATGGAACCTTTGGTGGGTAGAGTGAATTTTTTAAGCTATCTTGAAATTGCGCAGACAAGTCTTTAACTTCAAAGAAACTCCATTTTATGTATCTGTTAGGAACATTGTTATTCCTTAGAAACAGATTTTTTTTTTATCCTGTCTTTCATGTGCCCTTATATCAATTGCTTTTTGTCCACAGAAATCCTCAAGAAATTACAGCTTGATACCATTTCAGCTTGCATCTAAAGAATAAGCATAAAAATCTAGGGGAAATAATCTGTCCGTTGTTTGTAATAATCGTCTTAAATAAGCAGTGTGTAGCTTATGGAAAGCTGGCCTAAACTAGACAAAGAAGGCATTCAGCTGAGCCTCAGACGCTGAACTCTGAACCCTGGCTGGACCTTGCACTTGGCAGCCTAGTAACAGGAAGGCAGCAAGACACACTTTGAACCAGAGGTTCTAAGGCTGCGGTAGGGTTAGAGACAGGGTGACAGCTGCACTTTGCAGCCTGAACTTTGTACCTAGACGCAGGGGCATTTAATCTCCATAACAGCCACTTTGTTTCATTACTTATTAACAGCTCCTCCTTGAGTAAAGTTCTTTGTTAATGGAGCTTTAAAAACAGATCCCTCTCCCCTTATTTCTGCCACTGGGGTGGGCATTTGTGCCTGTTTGAACTGTGAGTTTGTCCTTTCTTAGGGAGTACTTTTCTTCAGTTCAAAACTGGCCCTTGTAGAGACGTGGGAGACTGGGTTTGCACCCTGAGAATGTAACCCTGTACTTGATGCCAGTAAATATCACATAAGGAAATGCCTGGTGCTACTCCACCTCTCCCCACCAAAGCAACTCCTTTCTTTTTGTTCCTTTGACGCTCTATCTTTCCTTTTTTTCCTCCTCCTCGCCTGACTTCTTTCTCCACATTCAGCCTTTTAGTGGCATTAGAGTTAACAGATACGAATTCCTGGTCCAGTGCACCATTCTTCCAGTTACAACAGCCAGGACAGACTTCTTCACAATTGGAAGTCAAAAAAATTTAAGAGCATATTCCAATATCCTTCTTCCCAAGCAAGCACACTGTCCCTTAATATCTAGGAACTACTCTCAGCATACATCAAGGTTTAATTATTTCAGGAGAGTGTCTGTGTTCTAGAAAAAGGGAGAACAGAATTGTGACTCAACTACCTGTTGAAAACCACCTATAAAACAAATATTAGTCTTCCTGAAAATCCTAAGTTTCATTCCTCAAATCAGGGCCAACTGAGCCACTATCTCAATTGCTAAATTTTGTTTAATATTGATCAATAAATACACTGTGTTTTCTGGACCACATGAGCTGATGACTACAGTTCATGCATTTTAGCAATGAACAAAGACTAAATGAACCCTCTCCGAAGCTTTGCTTGAGGGTCTAGGGGAACCAAGAAATTAACCTTTTACCACTCGACTGCTTTGTCTATTTTGGGAGTAGCTGAAATCAGCGCAGATGATAATTCACTCTCATTTTTCTTTCCATGTTTAAAAATGCCTGTTTGTCTAGTCCTCATTCAACAAGGGGTCAGCCCTGAAGTCAGCCCCATTTGGGGTACCATGCAAAAAAATCTCCTGGTTCTCCTCTGGCCTTCCTGAGTTTCAGTCACATGGAGATCTCCAGGGAGGCTCTGTACCATCATATACCTGTTTTGGCTCTTAGATCTCAATTCTGAGGATATTATTTTGAAAGCCAGGGTTGAAGTGTACGTAGCCATGAATTACTTCTCTCTTATTTTTTCCTAGGTTTCTTCTCTGTCCTCACGTTTTCTCTCTTTCCTCTCCTGCTCTTCTTCTCTTGCTCTTTTCTTTTTCACTAACTTTCTCAATGACATAGTTTCAAAATTCATTATTAGAACACAAATAAAAATATACAGGAAGGGGTAGGGATGAAGTTCAGTGGTAGTGAGCTTATCCAGCATTGCCTGGGTTCAATCGCCATCACCAGGAAAAGAAAAGAAAATCTAGAAGACAATAAATTAAGATGTACCATTCTGTGTACACTGTTTTCCCTCATCCACGCTGCAGTTTTGCTAGTTTTCATGACAGGAAGATTGAACCTTCCAGTGCTATGACTTGGATCTGAAATGTGTCCCAGGGTCATCTGCTAGAGGCTTAGCTACTAGCCAATAGCATTATTTCAAGGTGGTGAAAACTTAGGAGGGTGAGGCCTAGTCAGAGGATTTGGATAAGTGAATGTGCTCCTTAGAATGCTAGGTATATCTAGTCCCCAGATCCTTCTTTTCTCCCTTTCTGCCATTACTTCCTTGCCACTATGAGATCAGCATCATCCTCTACCGTACTCCTACCACCATGACGTTCTGACACATCTCAGACCCAAAACAGTGGAGCTGCCAGGCCATGGCTTGAGACCACTGAAACCATAAGCCAAAGTCTTTCCTCATCTGAGTAAATCTATCTAAGGTATTTTGTTACAGTAACAGAAAGCTGATCACAAGAAAAAAAAATAAATTATAACTCCTTGAGAAACACTGATTGTTCAGGTTTTACATTCAAAACCGTACCTACATAGTCCATATACCTCTGTAAACAACTGTTGAGGTAACACCCCATTTCATGGTAGAGTTGCAGAGGGATGCAGAAAAGACCATAGCATATATTTCCCTGTTTTCATACCAACTGTGTTTAGGGTACTGGAAGACTGTACTTCCGGCTTTTAGGACTTCCTCTTTCCCGTGGCAGACTCTGCTTACTATTTACTTTTGTAGCATTTCAGCACCCGCAGCTGCCTCTTCAGTGCTGCCTTCCAAGGCCTTGAATTAAGGTTGCACCTGTTTGGGATTTGCTCAATCTGAAAAATAATAGGGCTCCTCCTGAATGTCTGATTACCTTTGCCCCGAAAGCAATGCAGTCAGATGTTTGGCAGCACACTCAGGGTACCCAGAGTCACAGGCATGCCCTCCATATTTAGTCCCAGTTATCCCAGACAGAACACAGTGACTGAACCTTGATTTATACCCCTCTTCGTTCCACTTGCATTTCAGCCCCAGAATCATGGCACCTGCTCCAGGCAGACTTAACAAAGTATAAACATAGGTGATTGCAGCTAGGAGAGATGATAAAACGGAGACATAAAACAAAACTTTAGTGTTTCTACACAGTATAATAATCCAAGCTTATAGATGAGAAATGCAAGGTTTATTGAATTTACGTTCTGGAGTACAGATGAATTCATGAACCAAATATTATTATCCCATTAGATGCTTAACTCCTTGATCAATGAGAGAGAACTAAAATCTAATACAAACTTAGTACTTCATGAAATGCTAATATTTTTTAGTTCTTCATGTCGTCTGACCTCTTCTGCTAGAAAACATTTATACATGTACCCAGACAACTGAAGAGGAGAGGTGGTGGAAGGCAGACAGTAATATTATTGTAGGTCAAGACAAGCACTAACCAAAGTCAGTGACCTAGGACAAGTGTTGTCATGGAGTACTGAACCAATGACAGGAACAACCAGGGACAAGTATTTTCCTCTGTAAAAGAGGTCTCTAGATTGAAGAGCTAAAGGAAATAATTGAAGAAAAGTAAACTAACAAGGTAGAGGTATTGCAACACTAAACTCAAAGAGGTAAAGAGATAGAAGTTATGTTGCTAGAGATGCTGTGCTTGCTCTCTCTGGACCACATCATCTCACTCTCCTACAATTCTAAACAAATCATCTTTTCTCTCATAACATTCAGATTTTTCTCTTTAGAGAAAGTATTACCTTTAAAAACTAATAGAAGAAAGTGGTAAATTTTGAACTATTTAAACAGAGCACAAAGGTAGATCAAATACTTATTGACCAATGTAATCAATTCCATGGCCCTCTAATTTTCATTCCCATTTTCTTCTTGGTGCTAATTTCGCATTTATCTTAGGCATAAATTAGAACCTACTGCCATTTCTTATCTGAGATGAATCCTTTCAATAGAGAAAAAAGTAACATACCTTTTGAACTGTCATGCACTTGCTGGCCCTCAGGATTGGCCCTCGGAAGAATGCCTCCTCACTGGTTATCACAGTTTCCATTCTTGTATTACCCTGTTTTTATAACTGAAGTCCAAAGTCATTTGACATAAGAACTTAGAAGTTTAGCTGGGCATGGTGGCATATGCCTTTAATCCCAGCCCTCAGGACGTAGATAGAGGCAAGCAGATCTCTGTGAGTTCAAGGACAGCCTGGTCTACATGGCACATTCTAGGCCAGGTGGGGCTACAGGGAGACCCTGTCTCAAAAAGATAAGAAAAAAAAAGAAGAAGTTTATAGTTATTTACTCAACTTTATTGATATATTTTCTATTCCTATTGGTTTTCCCATTCTTGCTTTCAAGCTATTTCCTTTCCCTATTCCTAAAGTTTATGAAGATAGGAAATAATCCTCCACTTCGTGCACTCTTTCTTCATTTCACTTCAGCAGCACCAACATAATTCTTTAAATAATTGTCACAATTTCAAGTGTCATTTCAGTTTTCTGTTCAGTAGTGATAGATACTGCTTCACTCGAAACCCTTCCATCCATGCTGCTGTGGCACTGGTCCTTTGATTCAGGCTTCATCTGGTGCTCTTAGCTTAGCTAAAGATGTAGGACTGGGGCTGTATCTCAGTGACAGAGTACTTGCCTTGCATGTGCAAGGCCCTGGATTCCATCACGAGTACTACAAAACAAGTGAGATTCAAAGAAAGCAAAATTTTAAAATCTGAATTTTAAATATGTCTGTTTTGGAGAAAAGACAGTAGAGAAGGGTTAGATCATCATCAGACTACCTTCCTGGTAGAAGACGCTAAAGGAAAAGATGAAGGAAGAAGTCCTGACACCAGCCCTCCACCACACACACACACACACACACACATACAGGCAAAGAATGCGACTTTTATACTTGTCAAGCATATTCTGTCTACCCAGTTTTGGGCTAAGGTAAGAGTGTTTATGTTCTACCCCAGGAAGAGAAAGTTGAGCCAGAAATCTTCACAGATACACAAAATATATAATATTTGCCAAAACTGTAGGTTTGGCCCAGGAATTTGAGTTCTTGCCTATTCTGTCCTGGAACTTCAGATTTCTATCCTTACCATGCG
This sequence comes from Eospalax fontanierii, assembly GCA_035773235.1. Classification (NCBI taxonomy): domain Eukaryota; kingdom Metazoa; phylum Chordata; class Mammalia; order Rodentia; family Spalacidae; genus Eospalax; species Eospalax fontanierii. Next base: position 25,142,686 of record CM069534.1, read on the forward strand.
AATCCTTCCACAATTTAGCTCCATTCAAACATACTGCCTTTATTATGCAAGCTTCTTTTCAACCTCCTTACATTTTTATTCCATGCCTGGCCTGTGCTCTTTTCTGATAGTCTTCAGAGTCAGACCTATGTCTGAATCCTGACTGTATCACTCACTAGCTGTAAAATTTTTTAGTTACAATCACTTCCTCTTTAGAATGGAACTAATGATTCTTTATATAATTGATCTAATTGTCAGAGAAAACATAATATGTAAGACCTAGGGTTTTTTCTGGCATTCAAGAGGCCTGTGGTAACTATTATTACCTTGTCATTTTGGTTGATATTGTTTCTCTATGACTACCATCTTCTAATTCTTACTGACCAATCAAGTTTGATTTCAAGTACTCTTTAAAATGATTTCTCACCCCCGCTTCAAATCTATATTTTCCTCATATAATTTTATCTTGATTATATGTGTGTGTTTATATGCCACAATCTTATCTGAAATTCTTTGAAAACAGAAGCTACACTTTATGAGGTCTGTGCTGAAGCTAAGTGCTAAGTCCTCAGTAAATGAGCAGGAAGTAGGTGCCAAATTTTAACCTGTGTTTGTGCCTATTGTGCTTCCTAGCACCTAGGACCACATTTCATAATATCAAGTTACATTTGACAACCTAAAAACTCTTAAGTTTAAGTGTTAAACTTCTATATTACAGTTACCATGGAAGACGTAACATTACAATACAGAACTCAAGTGCACCATTTTTTTTAAGTATGTGATATATGGATTCATAGAATCTGAATTTTCTAAGACTGTAATTAAAATATGATAAGACACACTTTCTTTCCTTTTAACAATTCAAAAAGGGCCTTTGATTAGCATAAAAATGCCGCCTTTATGTGTTTTCCTTTTAACTTCTGACTGAAGTGAAATTAATCTATTGAATGTTCTGGGAGCTGGCCTTCTACACAAATAACATGACTTATATTTGGCACAATATCTTGATTTACACAGTACATGCAAGATCATAAATTATATTTGGTAGGAAATACATTAACAGTTAAAAGTGCAAGCCTGCCTTTACTTTTTAAGGAAAGATCTAGAAATATTTTCCTTTCTGCAATGAACATCAGAATAGTTCAAGGGCAGTGACACGGAACATTCTCATTGTAGATCAGTCTTCACCCACCTGCTCAAAGATTAGCAAACCTTCCTCCCTGAACTTTACAGGCTTGATCCCCTCCCAAGAGACACACCCAGCTCTGTCTCTGGGACCTGCCCCAACCAGCTTTCTTTCTGTGACAAGTTGTAACTCCTTTGTTCCTCTTTATGTGGATCAATTTGTCTCAACATTTCCTGAATTTCTCAGAAGTTACTTCAATAAATTATTTTTAGGAGCAAGTTGGAAGTTACTGGTAGTTTTTACGTTATCTACAAAGCCCAGAATAAAAACCTAAAAGTTAAAATGTACCCACCGGTGTCAATCTTCTTTCTAATCTATAGAAACAAAATTCTATTAATCATCAAGGCAATTTCCTTTTTTTGTAATGTGTTGAGTTTCCTTTGCTGTTTTATCTATACATCACTTCCTACAGATCAAGTTGTGGGGGAGGGAGTGATTGCTGGGCAGGATTAGAAATTTTCAAACTTCTTTGAAATATGAAGACACGTATTTTTAAAAACCAACTGTAGAGATAGCAGAAAACCCCAAATAAACTAATATGAATGACTAATAAAGTCCAAACATACTGAACATGACTAGAGTGTTTTGAAGAAAGTCTCAAACCTGCCACCAGATGAGTGATTTGTCTTGTCCAATTGGCATGATAGCCATTTAGAAATGTCTTGCAAATGACAAAAATATTCCATACCTAAGGCCTCTTCTAAATCAAGATTATTCAGATTCACCCTATTTGTTCTAGGGATAAATAGGGGCAATGGACCTAGTCAACCCTTTGATGAACAAATAATTTCTTCTATGGAAGAAAGTTTGCCTAGAGGAACATGAGACCAGCCTAATACCTGATGCCCACACAAAAGCAGTTGCAATAGGAAACAGAACACACACCTAAAATGTAATAATATTCCAAAAGGAAGGAAGGAAGGAAGGAAGGAAGGAAGGAAGGAAGGAAGGAAGAGAGGGAGGGAGGGAGGGAGGGAGGAACGGAGGGAGGTAGAGGGAGAGAGAAAGAAAGAAAAAAGAAAGGAAGGAAGGAAGAAAGAAAAACTGGACACCGTGCAGTAAGGTTTGGTCCTAGGTCCAGCTTCCTAGGAAAGACACTGACCTCTTTTTGTCTCAATGTCTGTTTTCTGGTTTGGCAAGAAATTTAAAAACTCAATTGCATAATTTTTCACATTTTCTTTTAATATGAACTTCTGTCATTTTTAATCAGAATACAAGATAGTATATTAAAAAATGCTAAATGAAGCAGGAAATTAGACTAAAGAATTGGAATATTTATTTACTAATGATCAAGGAAAGCCAGAAACTCTACAACCTCAATGCACTCTTTCTCCTGTGCCCATATCAGCTATTTGAGAAATTCAGCTGAATAATGAGTGAGACTGTGAGACGGCATCTGTTAGTGCTCCTGGGTATCAGAAAGGCCCTCTCCCTATCATTTTCTATTTACTACTGTTTTTCTGTAATGCTGGTTCTCCCTGTCTCTCAAACAGAAAGTAGTACACAAAATAGTGGCTTATTGTAGACACTACCATGATTCTTTACCACAATGATCCTCAGACCCCGAGAATATATTACCAAATGGCCAAAGAAATTCTTCAACTATGATGAACTCAAATATCACCGGTAGGGAGATTCTTGTGAATATATAATCACAACGTCTTTATAAGTTAAAGAAGAAGATAGATAGTGGAGCTTGAGGACAGACAAAGGAAGGGGACACAAATGTAGGTGGCTTCTAGAAGCTGGAAGTAGATTTTCTATAACTTATAAAAGGAAAGTAGCCATGTAAAATCCTTGTTTTAAGCTTGGTGTTACTCATTTTGAACTTCTGGTCTCTAGAACTATGTTTCACTAAATTTCTGCTGTATTAAGCCCTAGTTTGTAGAAATGTGTTGTATGGAGCAAATCTACTCGATTTAAGGCTATCCAGAACCTAGAAAATGCCCTGCCCGTGGAGTCTTCCACAGCTAGCACCTGTCTGTCATTGTTGTCTTATCCTGTGTGTCATCTTCCCCTCCACAGAATCCAAAGAGCCATTTGGAACTTCATCGAATTGCCTTTCATAGTATAAATCATATTTCTCTCTATCTCTTTCTTTCTGTGTATGTCTGGATCTGTGTGTCTGTGTGTGTTTTGACTATCTTCCTCTGTATAAAATAATCAGCTTCATAGAAACAGGAACCTTCTCTGTTTACACACATAGTGTTTAGAATCATGTTTGGCCTTCAGCAACAGCTGTGGAATGTAGGATTTAGGGCACTCAGTAAGGGTTCACTGGACCTGAGTTTTACCCCAAGTTTCTGATACATACAGAAAGGGACCATGACACATAGACTTATCACCATCTTTTGGTCATTGCAAAACTTCTTGTCATAGTCTGCTTGCTGTTGCTACAACAGAATACCTGAGACTGATAGTTCACAAACACATTTCTTATAGATTTGGAGGTTAAGAAGTCCAAAATCAAGGGGCTAAATCTGGTAAGTTGTCTGACTGTCCCTCAAAAGTGAACTCTAAAATAAGAATAGTGTATAATATATATAAAGGTCTTTGAGTTCTGGAGAAATAAATGGCATTATGTCAACAAGAAAATAGTCAGTTACATTCAATATCACTTTTATTTATCTGCTTGACAACTATAACATTTCCACTACAACAAAATTCAGCTGTAGCAAAAGAAGAGTATTCTTTGCTCTCTCTTGAAATTTGTTAAAATGGCATTTCTCTTGTGTTGCATTTTAGTAGACCTGTGCAAAAAAACAGCTCCTCCCAAGATAGAAAGCAACACACAGCTGTAGCTCTGGAAAGAATAATGCTGTGCTTGGAATATCAGATTTTTTAAATCTACCAAAGCTGGAAAAGAGATTAAGAGTTAAGACTGAAAGTCTTCTTTAATGTGCTCTATTATGTACTAGGCATTACAGTTAATATGTCCCCTCAGATTTTGATGACCTACTTTGCTGAGCTTACAAATGTGGCTCTGGACATTAAGGACAGCAGTTCGGCAAGGATTGTGAATTTCTTTGCTTACGAGGATTGACCTTCTTAATGTAACTGAGATGTTTTCTATATGAGTAGCAGAGAGAGATGGTGAGGAGATGATTAGGGGAAAGGAATGAGACAAGTAACATTGTACTTACATAATCACCAAAGGTGATACAAAACTCAAGGAGAACACTGAATAGTGTTGTTGAAAATTGCCACAGTGTCAAACATTTGTCTGTTTTTCTTTTCACTTTTCCATATTTAGCATTTTTTTCTCTTTGTAGTCCAAGTTTCCAGTACAATTTTAGAACTCTTGGTTTTATTTTTTTCTTTATCAAATTTTGCACTGAAAGCTATTGGACAGATAGCTCTTATTGACAGGTTTTGTTTGGCTATTTTCTGCTCCTTAAACAATATTCTTAGAAGTCGGGGCACCTTTAGGTAAGAGTGTGTGGCTAGCAGTAAGTTCCAGTCCTTTCTATTAATCTAGTAAATTTATACATGTGCCTTTCCCTGTCCTCTAGGCCCCTGATCTGGTCTATATCTGGTTCATATGAGCATCCTGAGACATCCAACTCTAGACACATCCAAAGATGGGTATCAGACTATTTACTTTTATAGTCCTCTGGAATAAAATATGACTCATAGACATAGCTAATTTATTTTTTCTTCCCTAGTTGATACATTTTTCTGATATATCCTCTGAATGTTAGCACACTTAGAAACTTAAAATCCAAATGACAATTCGATTTATTTGTACCTAGTCTTTTTTTTTCTAGAAACTATTTAGGGTTATATGATGTAGATAAGGAAATCCATGGTAAATTATATTTATTAAAAGCACCAAAGACTTGGATCATCTTGGAAATGCCCTGACATATTGGTGCCATGTACACAGTGGGAATCAGGCCTGGGGAACTGTAGTTTTTGTAGAACTTGTTAGAAATGCAATTTCAAAGGAAGAGACAGATGTTTCATTTTCAAAGCATTTAACACAATTGATGGACACAAAATTTCACACTGGGCTGGGAACAGCCTTGAGAGTCCATAAGCAGTGATCAGCATATCGTTGTTTCTAGAATAAGTCTAGCTGAGCAGAGAGTCCACAAGAGACAGTTCCTAGTAGAAAGTGCAGGGTGGAGCTAAAAGACTGGGTAGGAACTATGGATTAGGTGTTGCAGCCTGCCTGTGATTACCAGCCAGGGCAGGGGTTAGCAGTGACTCCTGCATAACAGCAAGGAGAAGAGAAGAGACTTAAACACAGCACTGAAAATCTATGCATCCCCCCCCAAACCACAATTCCATTTCTTTGGGGTCCATTTATTTTCTCTGATTCTTATTCACATCCAGTTAACTCACTCCACCTCACCCACCCAGCTCAAAGTTCAGGAAATGTTGGGGTTTACATTCTAAGGCAAGCTGGGTCCAAGTCACCATCATTTCTCATTTGACTTTTGCAAAGGCCTACCAGCTGTTCTTCTGCAACAGAAGCCAGAGGTGGTTTTTAAGAGAGCAAATATAATCACACCACACCTATTCCTACAACCCTCTTATTTCTAAGACAAAGCACTTGGAGTTTAGCCTGCCCTTCCAGATTCTGCATGGTCTGTCTGTCCCAGGGTTTCACAGCCTGGGCTCTCCTGAAAATTTTATCCTGATAATCCATTGTTGAGGGGACTTTCTCTGCATTGGTAGGATATTTAACAGTGTTCCTGGCCCCTGCTCGCTAGATGCCAGTAGACTCCTATAGCCCCAATTACGTCAGCTAAAACTATCACCCAGTATTGTCAAGCATCTGCTTTCCCATGGAGAATGACTGAGCAATCTGAGCCCTTCCCTGCCTACAGCCCCATCCTGCACTTTGGCCACCACCACTCTCCTATTCTCTGACTACTCAGACTTCTGTCTAATTCTTCAAGTTCATTCTTCTCCACTTTCTTTTCTACTTTATGGCATGCAAATCTGGACTACCTAATTTCTCCCCATCTTTCAAGCTGATCGAGCCCTTCCTGATCTTGGTAATTAGACTCTCTACTGCAAATCTTATATGATTTCATAGCACCTTCTTTTGACAGTCTATCACCATTGAAACAGTTTTTATCGATTGCTTCCCCTTTTGCACAGACTTCTTCAGGATAGGAGTATTATTTATGTAGCTTATTGACATTTTCAATGCCTCTCATGCTGTATATGCACAAGATTCCCATATGAATAACCAGAGACAGAAATATTGGGTAAGTGTTAAATGTCAGGATGCTCAGGGAAGGGTGTGGCTGTAGGGAAGCCCTGAAGATATGTTCACTTTGGGCTTCTCTGGTAAATGATACCATATTGTATGGTAATGTGTGCAGTAACAAAGCTAATATTTATTAAGTATTTTATGTCTGATACCATATACTTATAATAGCAATAAATTCTTAACACTATACAAAAATACAGTAGTTATAAGGATGCTCATTTCAAAATAATGTTAAGGAAACTGACTACATTCACACTCCTGGTAAATGTTAGAGCCAGAAATCATACCCTAGAACTTGAATTTGAGGCCTTTCCTCAAACTCCTATTCAGTCTTGCCTCCCACAAGTCAGGAAGCAGGAAGTTAGGTTCTTAGTGCTTCCTGTAACTGTAAGAGAGGGTAATCTTTTAAGACCATCTAAGATTGGTAAAGAAAACACTAATGCATCTCTCAGCCCTCATCAATGAAGTTCCCTGATGCAGTAGAAGGCCAGGAACACAAAAGGTCACAAATGACCAAAGTGTAGAGAGTAAGAGTCTGCTGAGTATGGGGCTTTGGACAGGACTCCTGTGTTAAACTCTGTTCATCCAGAGCTCAGTGGCCATTGTGGAAGAGGGGACAGAAGGATTATAAGAGCCAGGAAACAGGTACATGACAATATGGAAAGTCCTACAGGCTCCTGGGACCTTGCTCATATGAACCTACAGCAATGATATAAACATGCACAAGTCTTATGCAAGCTCAAGCAGACTGAAACCCAGCACAGAACTGTGGAAATGGGCAGCAGGCTTCAACCTTAGAAGAATTTTTAGTAGCTGCCGGGTAAGGAAGAGCTGATCTTCTTAAAGGGAGGGACTCTCGATAGTCTGACTAGACTCCAGTGGATGAACTTGCACTGAGGGACATCCGGGGACACTAACTGACACGATAGGCCTCAACATAAATGACAGAATGTATGCATTCCAGTGGGGGGGATATAAAGATGACTAAGAGGGACTAAGAAATTCTGTATGAAATACACAAAAATTCAATAAAAAATTTACAAAATAAAAAAGACTATCTGAGATCAATAGTCTTTGTCTTGGCCTATGTATTTTCAACAGTAGGGACAAAGAAATAATTCAAAAGCACAATGCCAAGTGACAACTGATTCTCTTAGTGTTTGGAAGGTAGAAGCTCAGCACAGGGACACTAAGGCCCAAAGAAAGGGACAAGGAAGTTAAAGATGATCGGCCCAATATATCACATCCATTTAATGTTTCATGTCAATCAAAAATGGTATGTGTGTGTGTGTGTGTGTATGTGTGTATGAGTCAAGAGATATCACCTTTTAAATTTAATAACTTAATTTTAAGTTATTTTTGAGACAAAGTCTCTCATTGACCTGGAGTTCACCAACTAGGCTAGGCTGACTGGCCAGTGAGGTCCAGGGATCCTTGTGTCATTACCACCTAATACTAGATTCCAAGTATGTGCTCCCACATCTGGGTTTTTTAATGTGAGTTCTGGGGGTTTAACTCAGTTCTTCATGCTTACAGGGCAAGTATTTTACCAGCTGAATCATCTTCCTAGCCCAAGAAAACATCTTTAAACTTTTTAAAAGTCATAAACACTATCTGTCATTCATATACGTTAGCATAAAGGCTGTCAATTCTACATGAAGAGAGCTTTCTTCTCATATTGTGTGTGTATTTATATAGTGTGGGGATGTGTATGTATACACTCATGCATGTTACTGTAGCAGCTTAGGAACTATGGGATCCTTCAGTGCAATAAAATGAGTGGGATCATTTACATAAGGTTTAAGAAAGTCCTAAGACTTTGATTGGGTCACTGAATACTTCATTCTAGAAAAATAGGTGGGTGAAAGGCACTTGCTGTGAATTAGGAAGAAGCCAAAAGTAATTTCTACCCACTTTGCAATTACTTCTGATCCCAAAGGCTGAGAAGAATCATCCTGAGGGCTACCTTTTGCACTGCAAGCCTGATGAAGAGTTCTCATGAATAATGTATTTTGCCAGAGTAAAAGTAACCGTAGTTTGTAGTTCACTTTCCTTCCATTAATTTAATCTATGACTTTCATTTTGTTTATCTGTAAAAACAAAAGGAATATGAATATTTAGCTGTGAGCCAGGGATGTGATTTATTATACAATGTTTATAAATAATTATTTATGGAACACTAATAGTTTAGTGAATTTTTTTTCAAATAAGATTTTTACTGAGTATAGAGTCAGGAGAATAACAAGTATTCTATACATAGGTGACCGAATTTTATCTCTTCTGCTATTAAAACTTCACCTACTCAATGGTAAAGCATGTACTCAAGTGCCAGACGAGGCTCAAAGTATAAAGTCCATCTGTCTAAGGGAGATTTTGCCTATCAATCAAGTTTGTCATTACTTGGATTAAGTTGTTGAGATGATCATCTTCTTGGAAAATAAGAAAGGTGAATATGCCATAGCAAATTATAATGAATTATAGAGGTTTGGGGCAACTGATGCTCTACTAGTAAATAGCCAAAGTCTTGTGACTTAGACCATCTTCACAACCAAGAGAAAGGAAAATATTCTTTTAAATGTGGTAATTTGGTCCCTTTGGCTTCCTCCTCAGGCACCCATCCTTGTCATCATGATACTGTCCCAGTACTTTGGCTACTAGGGCCCTTATGACTAATTAAAACTTGCATAACAGCAATGTTAAAGGCTGGGAGTACTTGCTCTCTGAAAGCAGGACTTCTGGCACCAGGTTTTGGCCTTGGTGTTACCAGGCTGATTCCACAGCATGGACACAGGCTATTTTTGAGCCAAGCCAGCTTCAGTGTCTCATTCCCTATAGTGGGAACAGGAGCTGAACTTGTTTGACCCTAAGTGAACTAGAAAGACGTCATGTCTTTTCTGGAAGTTATCAGAAAATAGTATGGGGTAGTGCCTGCAAAGGACAGGGTGATTCAGCCAAAATAAACCTGGAGCTTCTTAAGAAAAGTATTTCCATATCTTCCAAGAAGATGAATTCTTATTTCTTTTCCTTCCCATTGAAGAGGAAGGGCATGGTGAGGAAAGTGAGATAGCTTACCTGCTCTTAAGCCTGCACATGACATACTGATCTATTTATAAATAAAATAGCTACTTATCTTGTTTTCTGAGAAAATCCTTTGTGATTCTATTTAATATTTTTTTCTAAAATTGAAAACAATTAAAATGGAAGAGAATTGCTTCTCTAAATCTGACTGTCAGTATTTAATAGGTAAATATAAAATACTTTGAACCTAACAAATGAAAAGATTTGATTTAATTTAAAAACATAATGCATAAGCATGTGATGTCAGATATTGTTGGAAAATAAAATCTTTTTTCTCATGAAAAACAGAGAAGAGTAGAAAAACAGATGAAGGAAGAGAGTACTGGTCGAGAGCTGTGACCGCTTGTTCCTCTTCTCCTTCTGCAGTGAAGTGGAACAGCTACCCTTCAGTTCTGCCCCAGATAACTGCCCCACCTCTGACCCTAACTTCATTCAAAGGCTACGCAGGGAGCTGATCACGTGCTTATGCTTGAGAAAAAAGTTAAGCAGGATGCTATCATCCTTTCAAGAACATTCTGGAACTTCTGAGTCATGTCTCCATTCTAGGGTTTTCAGCACACTGGGAGATGAACTCTCCTTTACTGTATTACCTGGGGTCTCAGAGGGAGGCTAAAATATGGGGCTCAGGGGCCATGGTGATGAAAGGACTTCCTGACAACTGGATGACTGTGGAAGTTCCTCACTTTTCTTCATTTTTTTAATGTCATCTGTTTAATGAGGAAAGAAAAACTGGACATTGTTCATATGGTTTTGAAGAATAAAGAAAAATATTTACAAAGAACTTACCAGCTATAAATTTAATTTCTAAATACTCTTAGGCCACTAAGATTTTCAGGATTGGAATGTTTATTTCTCAATTGTTTTGAGCTTAATGGATTTTAATTATCAATGAAAACAGACTCAGCAATTTTATTACACATATTGTCCTTGTGATATAGTAAATTGTCCAGATTTTTAAATTATTAGCTCAGTATGTTATTCAATAAATGTTCTGAAGTTCTTCCTCTATGTTCAGGGCATGTGAAATGTTAAGTAAAACCTCAGCAACATAAAACCTACTTCTCCTTTTGATGCATCTAATCCCTGGGTACCAAAGAGAAAGCTTAGCACAGCATATGCTTCTTTAAAATGCTAGAAGAAACACAAAAATGCTTCAGGAGTTATTTTTTCTAAAAAGATTACTTTCCATTAGTGCAATTATGAAAAGCTCCTGTATGAAGATAACATTTATTTCTAAAGTAGCAAATAGCATTTTCTTCATGAATTACTTTGTGTGTCTTATCTTCCCAACTACAACATAATCTTCTAGTAGCTGGAACCTGAATATCATATTGCCTTTCTCTTTCCCCGTCTCTATTAGTAACAATGTGATGCCTATGAGACCCTTTATGCATAACTGTTTTTAATTCTTGCCAAGTGTAAGAGTGAAAGTCAGAGTAAATTGCCCAAAAATCATATCAGCATCCTTTGGCTGACTAGCTTCCAACAAGGAGATTCCTGATGGTTACTATGAACTGGAAAATTCTTCAGTTCCTTTCTTCTGTGTCAAAGAATTGAATATTGGTTTCAAATTCTCACTTTTGTATGCCATGGGGCAAAACGGTCTTTAATTATGACATCTAAAAATAATCCTAATAACATCTGGAAAATGTAATAAGTATCGCTTTATGTCACAAAAGGTTGTAAAGTTATCAGGAAAGACTTGCTGCAAATGCAAGACACCCTTATTAACAGAACTGCTGTGAGCTGATACATTCACTCCTGACAAGATAGCAGGACTTTAGATACATGCCATCACTTTTTTATTTCACTTTTATGTTTCATCTGGCTCATTTTTTTGAAGTCATTTTCCTTGTTTAAATAGTTTTCTATTGTGCCTTTTCTCTCAGACTGGTTTTATTTTGATGGATCTAGCTTCCTGGGAGGAAGACACATATGGAAAAACCTATGTGCCATTGAGCTGCTAATAATAATTATCCTCTGCCCTTTTGGAGCCCCTTTTATCTGAGGATATCAAAGCACTTTGCTAACTGGTGTCTATAATTACCTCCATCATACAAAAGAATAACTGTAAGGGATTTACAGATTAACAAAGGCCAAAAGAAAAAGCACAATGCTCAATTCTCTTTCTTCTTCCTTCTCTGTCTCCTGGACTTCAGGACTTTTAAGAATAGTGGCATCTGAATCAGATGTAGGAAATTTAAAGAAAAGGTCAGTGAGTCTTCAGGACAGTCATATAACTCCAATGGAGGCCTAGCCTCTGAGGATATCTGAGCAAAAATTGCCAAATCCCTAAGAAGTAAAGAGGTAGAAGTATTGGTTGCTTTCCAGTAGCAAGGCTAATGGAAGCTTTCAAGTAGAATTTCTTCACCCCCATCCACAAAGAAGACAGATTCTCCCCACTGCTAGATCTCTGCAGTCTTTCCCACCTGGGAAAAATAATAATTGGTAAAGTAGAGGTGTCTCCATTTCTCCCAAGAGGCTAAGCTAAGGGCTAACAGGATAAATTTCTCAGCTACCCTTTGAGGATATAACATAGGCCCAGGGTTTATGAGAATTTGAACTATATTAGCCATCTATCCTACGTTCCATAAAACTTTGCCAATCTATTCTCATAATGTTAAGGGTTTTCCTTTCTGGATTCTATGTGAAGTTACAGTGTTATAACTCAAACTGGCAAATTTCCCCCTAAGAATGGACAAAAAGAAAAACAATGGATGGGGTTGTTTAATTCTATGGGGTCTAAGAACTGGCAGAAGATATGGTCTTCCTGACAATGGAGATCATTCCAGGGCCTCCAATATCATATGAGATACTAGGGACTGTGTGAAGGACTCTAGCATCAAGTTTTTGTGAAAGTAGGCAGGAACATTTGGTATGTGGAGAGAAGAGCACTGATTAGTATCTGAATGTTGCTAATCTGTCCCAGAGAAACTCGCTGGAATAATTTTTTGCTATTAATTTGGACAAGAGCACTGAGACTCTTTATATGTGTAATAAAGTTAATTTTACATTTAAGAGTTGCAATTTTATTTTCAATGTTAGTAAAATCAGAATCTTATTAAATTTTAGAAGTGAATAAAACTTTTATAACTTTAGGATTATCTGTTTGAGTTCTATTTGCCGATTAAAATGTTCTTGCTTCAATTTATTTAGATTAAATGGAATTTTATAATACTCATTCTTAAGTTTGCTCTTAAGAGTATTTCCATTGTTTAAAAACAGGTTGCATTGGGCTGGTGAGATGGCTCAGAAGGTAAGGGCACAAATCAGGCAAAGCATGCAAGTCTGGCAACCTGAGTTCAGTCCCAGAACCCACGTGATGCAAGTTGTCCTCTGCCCTCGACACCCATCCTGTGGCACATGTTCCCTGACCCTTGTACTCTAATAATAAGCAAATTTCAGGGGGGACAAGTAAGCTCTTTCATATTTCCATGTCTACATTCTCTCTCATATTTATCTCTTGCTTTTTTGTTGTTGTTATTGGTTTTTATTTTCAGACAGGCTCCCACTGCATACCCAAGGCTGGCTTCAAATTTCGAATCCTTCCCCAGCCTTCAAAGTTCTGGGATTACAGATAGCATATATGTGTGATGATATGCTTGCTATCATATTTTTAGTTGAGTGATAACAGTTTGTATTTTTTTCTCAGCAATAAGGAATTGAAGATGTTTGAGTGTAGGCAAACATTATGAAACATCTATTATATGTCTTGTTCTGGGTTAAGATACATGTACTTTGTCATTCTTTCTTAAAATACCACTGAGCTAAACACATTAGTATTATTTGCATTTTGCAGATGAGGAAACTGCAGCTTAGAATTTAAGTCCTTTTACTAATGCCTTACAGCTAATAAATGATACAGCTATCATTAGAGTCCTAATAATACTGATCCAGAACCTATACTCTCAGAGACTGCAACTTTAATCAGTTGCATAACTGATTCTTAAATTTCTAGTTCTATGACCTTCGCTGTGTCTAGCTAAGTCATCATGGACCATGAGCCTTTGCTCTCTGCTCCTGTTGGCATACATATTTGATCAAGACGGAAATACCCAGGTTTGTAGCCCTTACACATAACTGTTCTCACGTCCTATTCAAGCTTGAGAAAACTCCCTGTGCCTTTGTCAACTTTAATGGTCATAATGTCCTCTCTCCGAGATGACCTTACTAAGTGTCACTTCTTGGTAAATAAAGTTCTTCTACTGATGACTTTTGATTCATCATCACACTGATATTTGGTGTCAGTGAGGAGTAAGCTGGAAGAGGCAGCAGTCTTGAGCTCTTATAAAGGGAAACAGGTGGCTGGTCATGTTGGACATATTCCCTTTGGCAGCGGTGAGAAGCTGCAACTTGTATTTAGCATTTTAATTGAGGCTGGCATTTGCAGAACCACTTTTCTCTTTAAAAGTCTTTTCAGATGCGAGGAAACCAAAATAGAAAGTATTATAACTTCTTCCTGTGTCATGAACATTTAGCTCCTGACCGTGAAACTTCCCTTTTCTTTGACTCAGACCTAGCTTTTGCCTGCTCTGGAGCTAATAGTCCATACTCAAAACTAGTACACAAAGGTGTTTAGTGTATCGGGAAGAGTAAATGTTTTTTATTACATTTTCATCAATTTTGCCCATAATTCACAAAGCTCTCCACATAGAATCTGCTGACTTCAAGGCAGGGTCAGTGCTACAGTGACTCACAGCCGGGTAGAATAGGACAAACAAGCTCAACAAAGGTGACTTCACATGTAAATGCTATTTCCTTATTGCTAGTGAAAGCCGAATTTTTCACAAAATAGAACTAAAAAACAATCTGTGTTTGTGGATTCCTGCTGAGTCTCACATGTCCCTGGGCCTCAAGAAATACACACACACACCCTCTAACAACTGTCTCCCTCCCCTTCCTCTCCCAACTCCTAGAGTGCACCAGAGGCATTCAGTTCCTCAGTGAAAATGCTCCTGAACCAGATCCAGCCTAGCTCCAACCCACGCCACTTCCCAGAAGCTTGCCTTGCCAAGGTCTCCAGTAACATGCTCACTGCCAAAACCAAATGGCACATCTCCATCGTGATGCTCCTTGACCTATGTACAGAATTTGACACTGCTGATAACCAATTACACAACTCTCCTTCCCTGGCTTCTGAGCCTCTTTCCTCATTTAGGCTGCCTCTCCCTTCATCTGCTTTAGAGACCTTCTCCCTGCGTTCCCTGCCTCCCTCTTTCTATAGACCTTGCCCTACTGTTCTGCCATTTATATGTTCATATGTGACTTCCTCCCTGAGAGCAGATACCATGATTTACTCATTGCAGAACCCCAGTGCCTAGACAGTGCTTGCAAAATAGAAAGTTGTCGAAAGATACTTGTTGAATCAATGTACATATCCAATCAGTTCATTTCTATACCTGCCTCAATATTGCATGTAGCTAACAGACAAGCTGAGTTACCAATTTATACTCTTTTGTTTTGTTCTGCTGTGTTTTTTGACACTGGGTCTCATATAGCCTAGACTGGCCTCCTGTCCTAGTTGGCTTCTCCATTGCTGTGACAAACACTCTGACAAATACCAACTTGGGGAGGAAAGGGTTTATTTTGCTTACATCTCCCTGGTCAAACAGTTCATTAGGGAGTTCAAGATAGGAAATGCTGCACATAATGCAGCTTGGGCCTAGCTAGGCCACCTGCCAGGAGGAATGAAGGAATGGCTCTCATGGGTATGGTGCTCCACACCGGTTGGTTGTGAAGCCAGTTTCTGCCCAGCACCTGGAGGGAACTTGATCCACCTGGGAACAAACTGCGATTGGCTGTGGTCAGGACGCCTCCCCATAAGGCTATTAGCTAACAAGATCTATAAGACTCTCTGCTCTTTCTTGAATAAATGAGTTTGCAGCAGACCACCACTGCTGGCTTTTCGCTCAACTCCCAGAGTCGGTGTCTTGACTCTGCGCCTACTCGCCCCCTCCCCTACGGCAGAGCTCCTTCAGTCCCCCTCAGGCTGGTCCTGAGTACTGGGACTCCCAACAGGAATGCAGGGCAGGAACCTACCTGGAAGCAGGAGATGGAGCAAAGGCCATGGAGGAATACTACTTACTGGCTTGATTCCCCTGGCCCATGCTCAGTCTACTTTTTTATATAATAGACAACAATTTACCGAGGGATGGCATCGCCAACAGTGGGCTGAGCTCTCCAGCAGCACTCAACAATCAAGAAAATACCCCACAGACATGGCCACAGGCCAGTCCAATGGAGGCAATTCCCTAATTAAGACTCCCTCAACCTAGGTTGTCAAGTTGACACCAAAGCTATCCAGCAGAACTGACCCACCCCACCCCACACCCCCCACCACACACAAAACACTTCACTACCAAACCACAACCCCTCCATCTCTCCTCCCCAAGACAGGTCAAAATCAATGTCACAATGTAAGACAATACAACCCCAAAAGCTCCACAGTCCCTAAAAAATCCAAACACTCAAAAGTTCACAGTCCCTTCCAAAACTCTCCTAACTATGGGCTCTGCAAAATCCGAAACAAGGACTATCCTGTTTCAAAGAGAGGCATTGGGCCAAACCCAAGTCCAGCAAATAGCTCATGGCAGGACATCAGGGACTTCACCCACAATCCTCTGACCTCCAGAGGGCTTTGGAAGCTGTACCTCTGGCTCTGCAGTCCACAGCATACAACTCATCTGAGGGCCTAGTCCAGCTCCATACCTGATGCTGCTCTTGGTGGTCATCCATGGTCCTGGCATCTCCAAAAAGCTGGGTTTCCCTGAAACGAAGTCTGCACCTTCACCTTTGGGCTTTTCTGTTTTCTCCTGGTGCAAAACCTCATATTCTCTCCATGACCCCTGCAGTCCTGGGGTCTTCATTGCAATTGAGGCTGCACTTTCACCAGTGGCCTTTCCTGGTGTCTCACAGTGTCAATCCTCAGCTGTTCTCTGTGACCCCTTCTCACTTGCAGCACCAGAACCATGCAGGACATTCCAAGTCCTGCTTGCAGCTTGAGATGGAGGCTTGGACCCCTCTAGACCACAGCTTCTGTGTGCTGAGCCTCAAGAAATTCTTCTCAGCAGATTTTGCCATGATTATGCTGATCTCTTGTTACTTACAGCTGATTTTTCAGTTCCAGCTAATCAGAATCAATTGTCCCAGGAAAACAAAGGTTTCACTTTAGGTTCTGGTCTCTTTTTACTTACAGAGGAGTCAACCAAAGATTCAACCAACCCCAGTTCAGCCCCAGCCAACCAGAACCCAGAGATCCTCAATTCAAAAAGTCACACAAGTAGCATTGATAGTCCCTTCTTCCCCTTGAAGCTTCACAAGCCAGGCTTCCACCATACAAGTCTTCCAGCATTACAGTTCCAAGTTCCACATCAACAAACTCTAATAACTCAATGACTTTTCTAGCCCAAAGTTCCAAACACTTTCACAATCCTCCCCAAAACACCAAGATCAAGTCTGTCCACAGCAATACATGATCCTGGTACCAATTACTGTGTTCGTTTGCTTTCTATTGCTATGATAGAAACATTGACCAAGGGAACTTATAAAAAGAATAGTTTGCTTAGCTTATGGTTCCAAAGTGGCAAGAGTCCCTCATGGCAGGGAAGCGTGACAGCAGAGGTGGCCAGAGTAGACGAAGAAGCCGAGGGCTCAGGTCTTCAAGCAAGCACAGGAAGCAGAGAGTGACTGGGGATCCAGCAAGGCTTAAGAACTCTCTAAGCCGGCCCCAAGTGACGAACTTCCTCCAGCATGGCCCCTCCTTCTAAGACCTCCCAAAACAGCGCCACCAACTGGGGACAAAGTGTTCCAATACTTAAAGCATATGGGGGACATTCTCATTAAAACCACCACACCTACAAATCACTGTAGCAGAAGATAACCTTGAAATTCTGATCCTCCTGAGTGCTGGGATACAGGCAAGTACCACCATGCCTGGTGCATGCAATATTGGGGAATGATCCCAAGGCTTCGTGCGTACTAGACAAGCACTCTAGCAACTAAGGCTCACTGCCTCTCCCATGTCCGTTCATAGTAAGCAGAAAGTTATCATCTTTCTTTAACTTTTTCCACATCTAGCATGCATGCACGAATAGAGAACACTGATAAATAACAATGCTCCCAAATAAAACTCCTCACTGACTTCTTTTTTTTTTTTCAATTTCTATTTCCAGTTCCCAATTAAATCTGTTTTTACCACCATGACATTTTCTGAATCTGATTTTCCTTCTTTCCAGCACTTCCTATAGATTTTTTACAGTATTTGTAAAAATTTTAAAGTATTCTATGTTCAGCTATCATTTTCATCTTAACTATTTGCTTTCATGTATTGCACAAATGTGGCCCATTAATATTCATTACATGATGGTTGCACAAACAAATGGATTTTATACATTGTCTCTTAATTTGATTATTGAGGTGGTCCTACAAGTAAATTAGCTCTCCTGTTATCTGATTACTTTTGTCATTCTAATTGTCAAATTATATAATCTCAGAGGTGACGTACTAAAAACACAGCAGCTTATTATTTTAATGAAAAATAACAACTTAGCTCTATAAACTTAACTTTGTTTTATAGTGCATATAAAATCCTTCATCTCTTGTTTCTGACTAGAAATGAATCTCTAGAATCCCAATTTAAAATATTTCATTTGTGTTCATTCTTTAACTAAAGTTCTCTCTCTCTTTCTCTTCCTCTCTCTCTCTCTCTCTCTCTCTCTGTGTGTGTGTGTGTGTGTGTGTTTGGGGTGGGGACATGATGTAGGAGCAGGTTTTCACATCCCACCCAGGCTGCCTTGCAACTTGTGATCCTCATACCTGGTCTTCCTCTAGTGATAGGATTATAGCTGGTCCATCACACTGGACAGAAATTATCTTTTTATCTATTATTTTGGGTATGCTAAACTTTCTTGAGGCCATATGCTTTTCACAAAACTTCCTTGTAAGTCACATATTAGATCCTCATTCAGTTGTAAAGTCTGTCTGATTTTTAGACGCCTTACTAACCATTTTTCCTCTTTGTGATTCTATTGTGTCTCTGAATATGACAGTCATATGTGTGTTCACTATACTCTTCCAATGACCAGTTCACTTTACATCTTCTCCCATTGGATGATAGATGGATGGATGGATGGATGGATAGATGGATGGATGGACAGATTAATTTTTGACATGTACTTAAGAATTTCTTGTGTATTCTTCTGACACTAAGAAATTACTTCATAGAAAGAAGTAACATATTTTCTTTTTTCCCTCCATTGTAAAACACATTCCTTCCATATTTCCAATAGACTAAAATTGCTTACATTTGAACATCATTATATTTGTGGTCCTTTTATGTATTTCTCTGAGTCTAAAGTGCTTAAAGGAAGATCTGGTATTTATTAAACACATTCTAAAAACCTTCAAGCACTATTCTGTGGGACACAGACAATTAAAACATTATTTATAATACTGCTAACAAATTATTGGGTATATATCTGAAACTATGTAGATATGTGAAGCTACAAAAATCAATTCCTTCTTCCATCTCTGGCCAGTATATTCATTCAACATTGCTAGAGGGTGTGCATAAAAAAAAATGGATCCCTTCCATTATTCAATGGCTCTTGTTAGATCAATAATATTTTCCATTTAGTAAAATGTGATGTCTCATGATTTTTCATAGCAATCTGTATAATTGGAACAGATTCATTTGATTAACATGAAGAGTGGTAAATCACATGAAGCATCACAATGAGGTACAAGAGAAGCCTATGTTGATAATTCTAATTCTAAAGAGAACATTTCGAATTTCTTGGTGCATCTTTTTCCTCCTAGCTGATTATTTCACTTATGAAAGACACACATTCCAAATTTCTCTTTGTTCTAGTGATAGCCTCCTTTGCTCAACATTTCAAGTTTACAATAAAATATAAATGAGCAACAGCTTCCTGCAAACCACCAATTCCCCTTCTTGTTTTGCTTTGTCTAAATGTTCTTCTTGAATGCCCAGAGGACTTTTCCTTGCTTCTTGGCACAGGCCTAAATTCATTTGAATCACATTATTCTTACATCCATTGCATGTACCTGCATTGTGATTCCAAAGGTAATTTAGTCCTTTAACCATAGTGTGTTTGTCATCAGTGCTTCAAGGGATTACAATCCAGCCTTTATCTTGCTCAGTTCATCAAGGTTGTTTGGGAGTGGAATTACTCACAGGCGCAATATTAGTTACGTGCTTATAAAATTCAGAAATCTACTTCTCAACCAAGCCGGTGATTTTTTAAGAGTGTTGCATTTTGTTTTGCTTTAATCACATTTCCAAGTTCATGCCAACACAAAAACTTGCATTCGTGTTTATCCCTTTAATTCAAAGCAAGCAATGTGTTTCCCTGGCTCTCGTACTTCTATTCCATTCGAAAATGTCAGGCCAGGAGAAGCAGCTAACAATCTTGCTTTGCTGCTGAACATGTATATAGTTTCCTTTCTTATTTTTTCAGGTATGCTTTTAATTTTCAATGTCTCAATAGAAGATTAAGACATTTTGTTGAATTAAATAAGCAGGCTTTGGCTTGATTATTGTTCTTTTATGCATTTACCTGCTCCTAGATAGATTACTATAATGCTGGATCAGTTCATCTGCTAGAAAAGATTGATTCTAAAACTTTCACTTTTTGCAAAATTCTTGTGGACAAGGTGTAGTACAAAAGCAGTCAAACCTTTTTAGCTATTGTAGTGTTGCCGTATGGTTTTCTGACAATGTAGATCTTTAAGACATTGTGATCTATAAGTGTGCTTTTGAAAATGGAGTCCAACTATTTTCCTTACTCATCACTAACCTGTACACTAACCTAGTTGCCACCCTCTCAAGTCAAAGTTATTGTGGCAAACACAGCTATCTTACCATCAAATACAGTTAACTATTCTCCAATGATCTCTGAAATCCATGATTCACAGATAGCATCTTGCTTTAAGTCTATCAAACCTCAAACAACTAATGACCAAGGGGAAAAATGGCCAAAGTCTTAATTTTGCACTGCTTGTGAGAAAATAGATCTGTGTGAATTCTACTTTTTACATGCTAAACTCAGTCAAGTCAGTTTTGAGATGAACACACCACCTCAGAAGCAGAGTTTCATCTAGAATGTACAAGCAACCAAGATGCAACAATACAATACAATACAAGCAACAATAGAAGCAAAAGCCTTTCTAAGATACCAACCACAGTTCTCACTGCCTCCTCTAAAGGTTCAGGTCTCAAAAACTTTAAATCCCGAGCTAAGCTTCTCCACTTTCTAAATGGCTGGATGGCAGAAGACAAGGTAGCCTCTTTGCCCATCCATTCCCATTCTATAAAATTGGTGGATTGGACCAGAGTAACAATTGTCAAGTCTATCTGACATATCAAACTGTGAAGTTCAATGGCTAGCACCAGATACAGGACCAAATTTCTAGCCTGCATCATCAAGCATGAGCTGTGGCAGTAAGAGGAAGTATGTGGCACAAAATCTGAGTCCTCAGATATGCCTGTGCTGGATAGCTTTGATGTCAGCTTGACACACCTGAGTTGAGGGAGTATCAGTTGGGGAATTGCCTCTATTGGACTGGCCTGTGGCCTAGTCTGTGGGGTATTTTCTTGATTGTTGAGTGCTGCTGGAGAGCCCAGCCCACTGTGGGCGGTGCCATCTCTGAGCTGGTTGTTGTCTATTGTATAAGAAGGCAGGCTGCGCCTGGGACAAGGGAGCAAGCCAATAAGTAGCATCCCTCCATAGCCTGTGTTCTAGTTCCTGCCCTGAGTTCCTGTCTTGGGCACCTTGATGAACTGTGTATCCTGGGAGATATAAGTGAAATAAACCCTTTCCCACCAAGTTGGCAGTGGTCAGAGTGTTTTATCACAGCAATTGAAGCAAACTAGGTCAATGGGAGATCGAGTAGTAGTAAAATGTGCTGCCACAATACAGACACATTACAGTGATGCCTGAAGAAACACAATCTTGCTCCAGCATCCATTTTAGTCAAGAAGAGCTCAAACTGCTCTGAGTACTGCAAAGTACTCTCAGAACTGTGCTGTCAAATGAAGAAGAAAAATGGACTCTTATCAGAAGACTGTCCATTCTGATCCCTACTGACTTAAAATAGCACACACCTAACCACAAACAGATGCTATCAATTTAATCCTATCTATTGCTCCTAGCACACTAATGAGATATACTTTGTTGCTTCTAGCAAATATATGTTGTTTGCAGAATTTACTTGATTGGTATATAAGACATACATATACACACATTATTCTGGGTCAAGGGCAAGAAAGGGTCATGACAAATTAAGGATATGTTTAGGTTACAAAAAGAGCATTCTAAAGAAACTAAGATAAGATTAACTTTTGAGTTGCAAGGTTAAGGAAAAGTCATTTATCTAGAGTATGCTCATATTATAAAAGTCGTTCCCACAGGACAGATGTTAAACATTCCCAGGGGAAAAAAATCTCCAAGACATCAGATATCTATCTGTAAGAGAAAGTGAAGATACTTAAAGAACAATTATTTCTGCTGCTTTGAAGCTATTTGCATAGCTAATATATAAGCACAATTCTTCAGCTTTTTGTACAAATCTCCAAGCCTGTTAAACTTGTATTTATGTGAGTAGATGTTTAATGTTTGTGACATTGAAGGGGTGGGCTCAATTTATAGAACATGACACAGTCAGGAAGCAGGACTCCAGAGGCAGAGGTTGAAGTGTCAAGAATTCCTTGAACAGGGATCTGACCATCAGCAGGCCATGGAATTGGGACAGAGAAGTGCTGACCCATTTCTATCAACTGGTCAAGGGTGTGTTTATGGGGAAGACCCATGTAACTCTGCTGATGGTAGGCTTCTGGGTAGCCATTTCTTTTCCAGAATTCACTTCTAGAGAAATAGGATAGCAGTGTGTGGGTTGAGGTGGTGGGATAGCATATTATGAAGCAATCCTGACATTCAAGCAACAGCAAGTAACATTGGAAGCAAAGCTATCATAAACGTGCCTAAATGCTTAGCTTGACAAACTGAGAAATACTACTTGCAGGAGTGAACAGAGACAAGGAAAGAGCTCCAGGAGAGGTGATTAATGTGGGTTGGAGTATGTTGATTTTGACATGATTGTGAGAAGGTTAATATGAAGTGTCTATTAGGAGATTGTGTATATGACTAAAGAGGATTTGGCATCAATAGTATTTGTTTTAGTATTAATAAAATACAAACAGTGACAGTGTGCTACTTTTTGAGTCGTATGGTTCTTTTGTCTTTTTTTCTTTATCGTTCCATCATTTATTCCTTTTTTCCTTCCTTTCTTCCTGTTTTTCAACTTCCCTCATATCAGCTTTCAGAAACCACAGTTGCTACAGAAAACAAGAGCTTTCTATTCTTTGACGCATGTTTAAATATTGGCGGTACAAACCAGGTTTTCACACATGCTAAACAACTGCTTATTACTGGGATGAGGATGCAGCTTAGCACTTTATCTCAGTTTTTTAGAAAAAATAAGCAATGTTCCCATTTCTTTATTTACTTGGGGTGGGGGCTACATGTGGAGGTCAGGGGACAACTTGAGAGCCGGTGATTCTCTCTTTTTATCATGTGGGTTCTTGGAGTCCAACTCAGGTCATTAGACTTGGTAACAAGTGCCTTTATCTGCTGAGATATTCCATTTGTCCTGTAAAAAGTATTTAAAACACTAATTTTCTATGTAACTCCTTGAAAACTTTTGTTCACATATATATTGAGTTAATTGTCACAATTTGCATGTCTGTTGTCCTTACAGTAATTTTATTTCTATTGCTATTAAAGAAAATTGATCCTGTCATAAATATTTTATAAACATTCTATTTCTCATATTTTTTTTTCTATCAATGTGTACTAACATCAATTTCTTTTCCCTAAACTGTTTTCTCTTTTTGCTGCTTCACGTCTCCTTTCTCTTGTGGTGATAAACCACCCTCATCAGAAGAAACTTAGGGAGTAAGAGGGGTTTATTTGGCTTATTCCAGGTCACAGTCCGTCAGTGAAAGAAGTCAGGGCAGAAACTCAAGCAAGAAACTGAGGACAAGAATCATGCAGGAATGCTGCCTATTGGCTTGCTCCCTGGCTCATGGCCAGCTCTCTCATGCCACCCAGGTCCATAGGCCTAATGCACGTGCCTGTTCACAAGATGCTGGGCCTTTCTGCATAAATTATCAATCAAGACACTCTCCCACAGACATGGGCACAGGCCAGTTTGAGTAAGGTAATTCTTGAACCGAGATTTCCTCTTCCTGGGTGACTATAGGTGTGTCAAGTTGACAATAAAAAGCAACCAGAACATTACTTTTGTTATTCTTTCTACCTGCCTTT